>CM060104.1:3937500-5370000 GCA_030522415.1 Channallabes apus
TTTCAATAATTTCAGATTAAATTAATTGGCATTACCAAACTGGATGTGTGAATTGTGACCGGTGGTCCAACAAGGGTCGTAAAATGTGAATAAATATAATGGTAATAATTATTGGCCTTCACAGTCCCTAATTGGATTACAGAGGTTACTAGATGAATGGACTGAAGTTCATTAGACAAATAACAGGTAAACAAAAAGTTTGTCAGTTTCATAATGTCACAGAAAAACCAGGAAGCCAAATTTTTGAAGACTCTTCAGTAACTTATTCACTGACTTACTTAGAAAGTACTGATACTGGAGACTCATTTAAAAAAAATAAATGTTGGTCCTTACAGAAAATTTCACTATAACAACAATTGTTTGCCTTCATTGTAAAATATCCCTTTTTAAAATACATATATTATTAGAATTAGATTGTGTGGACCATTTGGCATACAAGTTGCATGAAAATCTATTAGAATTACTGATTTAATATAGAACTGGGGTAAAACTAAATATAAATAAAATCAATACCTATACAATACTAATCATTCAGATTCCAGAATTCAGTAGTGTTGTGATCTAATTTCATGAACTTCTAAGGCATTCTGCACCCTTTTGTCACACCATAGGCTTCAAAGAGAGTGCCATTCAATACGCTAACTAACTTTCATGGTTACAAAGTTTCAAAAATTTTGCATTTGAGTAGCAAAAATATCTCCTATTCACAGACATTTTGATTGAATACTTTATAATCTGCAAGCTTTTTAGAATCCATTATATGGCCCAAATTATGCAGACACCTGACTATCATATTCATATGGAGCCCCTCTAGTGACACACAGGGCAAAGAAATATTATTCCGTGGCCATGACTTACTAAGGTGTGGGAAGATATCGTTATGCACATTTGCTACTTACTGTGTTACTACAGTACATATTGAAAAGTGAAGAATTGAATCACTAATAACACAAAATAAGCAGGTTGCTGTAACAAGTCACTTTTTCAATGCACCACTGGTGAAGACAAACCACTAACATCACTTTAAGTGAAGTAATGATTCTTGCATATAAATTTATAGTATGTAATATAATGTCAAGAAACTAAAACAACTTTTCAATCATTTCATGGGCACAACACGTAGCATATAGACATATAACCATTATTATAAATGAACGATTACCTTTATTTACTTACTGGCACACAGAATAACACTATGGAGCCACTTGCCCTGTTAAGTTGTGGCTATGACATAGTATGTCATTGGCACATGTTATACAAATGCATTCCCACATGCTATTAAATCATGGCAACAAAATAGTATCCCATTCCCATGCCTCATATGTATATTTCCAGATGTCACCATAGGGTCTCCGTACATTCATATGAGCTTGACTGATGAACACCCAAATCCAGATTTAGTCCCACCGTTGCTGGTATAAAAGACTTCATCCACTAGAATTCTGAACGTGGATGCTTTTCTCGTTCAGCCACAACACAGCACCAGTGAGGTTGGGCAGTGAGGTCCGGTACATTCTCGGTTTCTCATTTCTTGGAGATGTTCATTGGGGTTGAGGTGAAGACTCTACACAGGACGCTTCTGTACAGTTCTTTTATACTGACCTTAACAAACAAATGTTTTTAAGCTTGCTTTTGTGCACATGGGTATTGTAATCCTGGAACAGGGTTGGTTGGGATGCTTACTGCTCGGGAAGGGGATGTTAAATATACTGTAAAGCATTCAAAGGAATCCTATTGTGTGCTTCCAACGTTGTGGCAACAGGTGGGGAACAAGGAGTGCTACAGTATACTGTAGGTATGATGGTCGGGTGTCCACATACTTTTGGACGCACGATGTTTCACGAAGCCAGAACGTTCGATTCCTTCGCGCATCCCAAATCGCGTTTCTCGAAAGAGTCGTTCGAACAGAATCGATTCGCGCGCGAGCACTTCCACGACGACGATTCTAGCGGTGTTGAGCGGAGCTGCGTCGGGGCAGCGCGCGCAGCACCAAACCGCGGGAATCCTCTCGCCCGCGCGGGTCCGCTGCAGGATTTTATGGGATGGATTTACACGGGTCGTCATACTGTATGCTGGAAAACCGCGTGTGTATTCTTTGTCATTCGCTTCCCCGCTGTAAAGGCACATGAACACACAGTCAGAAAGCAAATACTCTCCCATTTTATGACGGATTTGCGCCCGTATTAGTCTAAACCTGCGAACTAGATTCCTTCAGTCCTGCCCTGTTATTATACAGCTAGAGAGATGCCTGTACTACTGCACCCAAACGCTACTGTTGGCGTTTTGCACACTGATTATGAATGGAGATACGAATACTACGATGAAGAAGAGCCGGTTTCCTTCGAGGGACTCAGGGCACACAAATGTAAGTCATGCCTTCTTTTGACTGTGAATGGAGTTTTAGCCTTAATTCAGATTTTTTTTTTCCATATAAGATCAGACAGCTTCCATGACAGTTTTGTCATTTAAATAATAGCATTCTTGTAGTTTCAATGTGTTATGCATGTGTGTGTGTGTGTGTGTGTGTGTGTGTGTGGCCACAATCTCAGAGCTGTATAAAAGAATAGACCTGCACATTCATGCAATCAGATCCAACATCCATAGTGAAAATCTAACAGTTCTAATAACAATAAACTGCAATTTCTAACATTTCCATCAATGATGCTTAAATTCAGTTTTATGTTACAGATTCCATTGTAATTGGCTTCTGGGTGGGTCTTGCAGTGTTTGTCATTTTCATGTTCTTCGTGCTTACTCTTCTAACCAAGACAGGAGCTCCGCATCCAGAGTAAGTCGCACCATCAGCACTTGTACGTAAATGCTTAAACCAATTCAATTTTAGGAACGTGCCTTATTGAAATGCACTGAACACCAATCACAGTTAAGAGAGGTACTGTACTGTAGGCAACAAGTAGTTTACCTGGTAAAAGGATCGGGTTTCCAGCTCAAGGCATTGTTACCCATTTACAGTATGTTAATAACCATCTTATTCATAATTGTTTGCTTTGTGTCTCCTACTTGCTTCATTATCTGCTCTTGCTCATGTGTCTTCATGTATAATGTTGTAAATAAGTATTTGCCCCTTCGGATCATTGTCCAACATGGGTTGTATTGTATAATCAAAATGTGCTTGAGTTGAGGTAGAGTGCAGAATTCATCCAATTATGGGAAGTTGTCTTTTTCATGAGCTCCAGGAAGAGTGTTCATTCTGCATTTGTGGGTAATGGCTCTAACCATGGTTCACTCCCAAAGAATCCCAAAGCCTTTGAAATGTCTTTATAACCCTTCCCAGATAGACACGTCAATTACTTTTTCCTCATCTGTTCTGGACACAAACTTTTTCACGGAACTGTCTATGTATTTGTGAACTAGCTCTTACATTTACATTTAGGCATTTGACAGATGCCCTTATCCAGAGCGACTTTTTTTTTTTTTTGCAGTTGATGGTTAAGGGCCTTGCTTAAGGGCCCAACAGTGGCAACCTGTTGGTTGTGGGGTTTGAGCCTCTTTTTAGCTGTCTATTAGCTGTTAAGTTTCATTAATGCAATTAAAAATCTAAGCTGTACAGCAAAGAAAATGAAAGAATAAAAAGTTCAGATCACCCAATTACAGTAGAAATCAATCTGCAACAAAACCACTGCCTCTGCCTTATCAACCAGCTGCAGAGCTTTAAAAATTTGACATTTATAACTGATGATACATGTGCAAACAGAGAACCTACTGTACATCAAACTTACATAAAATGTGAAGTCTTGGTGACAGAAAGAAAAGCAAGCAAATTACAGTAAGGTTTTTATATATAAGAGGAAAATAGTGTTTAAATCATATATTTTTGCTTATTAATTTAATCAAATTGGTCCTTAATGATGACTCATTCTTTTCTTTGGCGTAATATGCATGCAATCCTTAATACGTTAGGAATGCATAAAAGAATTATTACTGGAACATTGATAAGCAGGATTATAGAATTCAAGGGTTATATGACAGGGTGCTTCAAAAGTCTGCATACCCAGGGAAATTATTATCCAGCTGTAAGTTATATATCAATATGTTCTCCTTTAGTGAAAAGCTCTTTTGTCTGGGGGAAAAGTCTAATATAATGTAAGTAAAAGTTTTTATATATATATATATATATATATATATATATATATATATATATATATATATATATATATAGTAAAAGTTTATATATATATATGGGGTCTTTTTAAACACCTATTTCCTAATTTTAAATAGTTTAATTAAATATGTTCAAGTTTTATTAAAAAAACATACTTTACGTATTACCTATTTTTACATATTACCATTAAATATAATTAAATTGGTTTGTCCTTGAACACATAATTGTATTAATATGATTATAGAAGCCCATAATGTTGGGCAAGGGGGCATTGTACACAGTTCAGTTTGATTGAGGTCAGGACCCTGCACAGATGTGTTTTTACAAACCAACTAATGTCTTTATGGCCTCACTCTGCACACAGGAGCACTGTCATTGTGCAACATATTTGGGCTCTGTAGTTATAGTGGAGAGAAATCTACAGCGTACACTACTACACTGCATTTAGATACTTGTGCGGGTATGTTGGTCAGGAGTGTGTTAAGTTTGCGAGTTCTCCCTATGCTTTCTACAGCCCAAAGACATTCAGATTAGGCTAACTGGTGTTTCCAGAAACTCCTTTGAACCAAAGAATGATCACAGTGAATGAACAAGTAGGTGATGTGTGAAGAATAGAGCTTGTATGCTAGAAGCACTTAAAAGGCCTAGTAGAATAGTGTTTGGAGGAATAAACCAAAGACTAGCATGTCTGACAATTAGGCATATGTTAATTTACATTATACTAGCACATGTAAAACATTCATAATTATTGATGACAAGGAAAGCAAAGCAGATTACAGCCCATGTTCCCTGACAATATCAAAAAGATGACCTGCATTATCTTTGCACAGTATAAGGAACATCGTAAACAGTTCATGGTGTTATGCTTATGACTGAGTATCTTTAACAGAGAAAGTAAATTAGCTACATTGTGGCCATTAAAATGAGTCCAATGTGCCTTAAATTTGTGCAAGCATACGACAGTAAAGTTGCCAGGGTTCTAAACATTACCAGGAGGCACTTTGCAATTCAGGGCATCTTGTGCTTATTTTTATTGATGGGGTTTCCATATACTGCCATGCATGTTTAGGTCAGGTGCACTTGCGCTTGCAATTAAGAATACTGTACAAACACAATATTGTACTTTATTATGTATTGAACATAAAACTCATGTGGAGTTCATTGCTAGTAGGAACTAACATATAGAAAGATAAATAAAATATACGGAAATTAAATTAAATGAATACTACATATAAGTGATCAATTATAGAGCAATGTAGTATAAGTATCCCTGTTCATATTTTGGTCTGAAAAAAATACAGTAATTGTATAAGTGCATCCCTAATTAAAGAAGAAATTGCTTCCTGGGCGGCAATTCATCTATGAATTGTTAATGATGCCTATTTTATTGTTTCACTTGATGTTCAAAGTAATCTCATAAATTTTCTATATGGTTGAAGTCCAGTGGCATTGGAGACCAAAGTGCTCTAGTGTGTAATTATTTTTGTTGAACAAGACTCACACAGACTGGGTCTTCTGCACCCTTCACTCGTCATCCTGAAATGTGGGAGTGCAATCTCAGGGTCTGGCACACAACTGACCCTCCTCTTCTGTATCTACACTAATAAGATGTTCCCTTTATACAGCCCTAACACTCAGTGTTGCATCATGCGCTAGAAAATGATGCAGTAAACACTAAATGCATTCATGCATTTTACTTATTTTTGATGAATAAAAACAACCTATCATTCACACACTGAAGAAGACCAGATACAAGAAAAGCAGGAAATCACCCTGCGGTGATGCAGGAAGCCTATCCAACAACTAATGATGTCTGCACTACAAGCTTCTAGCAAAGATGTTAATTATGCTGAAAAATATGCATGAGTTCAATGTATGTCTGTGATATTTGTTGACAGAAGCACAAAATATGTTTCATATGAATTAGAAAAGTTTGTATGATAAATGTAGTTTTATACCACAAAGTTGCTTCTCGAGTTTGACTGTTCACAATGTATTTATTTTCTAAAACAGAAGAATCAGAATGAGTATCAGGTTTCATTTGCCAAGTATGTTGAAACACAAGAAATTAGATTTTGGCTGTTTGTGGCTGTTTGTAAGAACACATCATTCTACACCTGTACAGAATAAGCAAAGACCAGAAAAAAACAGTACAGCTTTGACAGTAGTCCATAATATGTTAGTTGATGCTTTGGTCATATACACTGATTAGCCATAACATTGAAAACTTAATACATTATGCCCAATATTGTGTGGGTTCCCCTTGTGCCATCTGGGCAGCTCTGACCCCTTAATGCATGCATCCACAAGGTTGGCCTTTGCACCCACAGGCATAGATGTTCCCTGGGTGGCTAATGACTATGGTTTATAACTGGTAAACAGTTTTATTATTATGTGTTGTTAATGCTGTTGATGTGGGAGCAAATGTTCAAGAACAAGTCTATTTAAACATTGTAGACATACTGTACTGTACAGCATGCTCCAATTTATCACAATAAGAATATCATCTCCCTTATATACATGAGTTTTTTTTTAAAACTTTTATTATTTTCAACATTATATATTAATACTGAAGACAATGTAAAAAAAAAGAAAAACAATTGAAATAAAGAAAAACACTGTTTCTGTGTCCAAACTTCAATTGGTACTAAATATACAGCAAACAGTAAATACAGTATACTGTACTGTATATACAGCAAACAGCCTAAATACGTTTTACAGCATAGTTGATGTATTTTTATGAAAGGTTGCAATTTATAAGAAGAAGAAAATAATATTACAAAGGATTGGTGTTGGTGTGAGAAAATGTTGAAATTGGGGGAATGTACTGTATACAAATAGGAAATAGCAGATCAAATTGCGTTTCAAGATGAAAAGCTATGATAAGAAAATAAAAGTAAATTGCTGTTTTCTTTTTCTCTAAGAATCTGAAATAAATCTTTCTCCCATCACAGCCTTACACTGCCAGATTAGTGATATGCTTTTAACTGTCATCAATTTTTAGTTCTTAAGATTTTGTAGCAATAACACATTATAGCAAATTCACTGAACAAACTACATTTCCCCAGGATATACAGAAGGAAAAATAAGAACATCACTGAGGCTGAGTTGGAGATGCTGCTCTCCAGGGTCACAATAGATAGAACTGATGTTCCACATTTACAAACTAGAAAGTTAGAATATAAGAGAAACATACTGTAATCAGAAAACCAAGCCAATGTGATATCTGTGACCCCAGTAATGCTCAGTCTGTTTAGGATTTAACCTTTAACTTGTTCAATGAATATTATATTTGAACACAATATTGATTGGTTCCCAAAGCAGACAGAACACCATTAAAAAGTTTCAAAGTGGCAAAGGCACAGCTCTAACCTGACACAAAACCAGACCGCATCCTGATAAAATATTGTGCCTGAGCTAGAGGTTCAAATATTTCTACATAATTTCTACATGATTATTATCATAGGTTTGTGTTCATGTACAGCATTAATTGTATTTATTCCTGCAACCCCTGTAGCTTCTCAATATGTGTAAATTTCCATGTAAGAAATGATTGGCATCAAGTTATACATGTCATTTGTATGAATTACCGGCCTTTTATATATGGACTATACTGTTGGGTATATTTTTTCTTATTGTCGCTTTTACTGCATTTAGTAGATCCCCTTATCCAGAGTGCACTCTATCAAAAACATATCATCTAATAGTTCACTAGGGCAGGCACTAAGAATAATATAGAGAATATTTTGTAAAACCCATTAAAAGTGGCTTAAAAATAAAATATATCTCACTTAATGAACCCAACTATCTTTTATGGTCTACTATCAATAGTTCCATTAAGACATCATTTTTTTTTTTTCAGTTGGCAGACATTGGTGCTGAAGGAAAGGAAGCAGGGTTTGCAGCTGGCCTAGAATATTAGTGCAAGGCACTGTTATTTGGGCCGTTACAATTAGATTACATAAAAACATTTCCAGACTTTTGTCAGATGGACTAACCTGAGGTGACCAGAAGACGTAGCTTTAGCGGTTAGCCCAATGTAGCGTGGAGGATAAACCCAAACGCGGAAAGAAGCGAGTAGGCAGGATAGCCACGCGATTTAGTTTAAGGACTCTCACAAAAACGGAGCAAGGGAAAAACACAAATTTAACCCGCGTCCTAAAAATACACACACAATAGCAAAGACAACGGAACCAACATGTGAGTACTCACGGTTTGCTGAAACGATACCTGGAGCTGACATGGGCCGAACTCAATGACTGAGCGGTAAGCTATCGTTTGTTTACCTCTTTTATACTTCCTGGTTTTGCGCCCGTCTTACTTCCGGGTCCTAGTGCCGGGCGCAGATTGGGTGTGTATGACAGTACCCCCCTGTCCAGGACTGGCTCCTGACGGTCCTGGGGTGGAGGATACCCTGTGACGGTAGTCCCGAATTAGCTGAGGGTCGAGAATGAACCGGGCCGGGATCCAAGATCGCTCCTCGGGGCCATAGCCCTCCCAGTCTACCAGGTATTGCATACCTTTGCCCCGAGGGCGCGAATCGAGGATTCGGCGCACGGTGTAGGCGGGACCGCCGTCGATGATCCGGGGAGGAGGAGCTGGGGGGGTGGGTGGAATCATTGGCGAGGTGATGAAGGGTTTGAATTGGGACAGGTGGAATACTGGGTGAATCCGGAGCGCCGCAGGCAGCTGGAGCCGGTAGGTGACAGGATTGATTTTGTGGGTGATGCGGTATGGTCCGATGAACCTGGGGGAGAGCTTCTTGGACTCGGTGTGAAGGTGGAGGTTTTTTGAGGAAAGCCATACCTTGTCACCTACGTGGTACAGTCGTCCCGGGGGATGTCGACGGCGGTGTTGGTGGGTGTAACGGATGTTAGCACGTTGAATGGCCCGGTTGGTCGTGATCCAGAGCCGCCGACATCTGCGGACCAACTGTTGGGCCGACGGTACATCAACCTCCGGTTCGGGGTGGTTGAACACGGAAGGTTGGAAACCGTGACATACCTCAAATGGGCTTAGGTTGGTGGCTGAGGAGATGTGGAGGTTATGTGATAACTCAGCCCAGATGAGGTAGCGGGCCCAGGAGCGCTGCCGGTCTGCTACGAAACATCTCAGATAGCGCTCCAGTTGTTGGTTGGTCCGCTCCGTCTGACCGTTAGTCTGTGGGTGGTATCCTGAGGACAGACTGCAGGTGGAGTCGATCAGACGGCAGAAGGCCTTCCAGAACCGGGCTGTGAACTGGGGCCCTCTGTCCGAGACGATGTCCTTGGGGAACCCATGCAGACGGACTACGTGCTCTAATATCAACTCTGCTGTCTCCTTAGCTGACGGGAGTCCGGCGAGAGCCACCAGATGCACGGTTTTAGAGAACCGATCCACGATTGTGAGGATGGTGTCCTTTCCTTCGGAGGCCGGCAGGCCCGTGATGAAGTCGACGGCGATGTGCGTCCAGGGCCGTCGAGGAACTGGGAGTGGTTGTAGTTCTCCCGGAGTTGGTTGATTGGAGCTTTTGGCCCTGGCGCACACGGGGCATGCCTGAACGAACTCTCGGACGTCCCTCGTCATGGACGGCCACCAGAAGTCGCGCTGAAGAAATTGGAGGGATCGTCGGGTGCCCGGATGTCCTGAGATGGGTGATGAGTGCCCCCATTGGAGGACCTCGGGTCTAATCACCTTGGGCACGAAGAGTCGTCCAGGTGGCACACCTGCCGGTTCGGTCTCTGTACCTTGTGCCTGGCGGACTCTCGTTTCCAGGTCCAGTTGGAGGGGGGCGATGATCCTGGTGGAGGGAAGAACCGACGCGGGGTCCGTCCGGGGGAGATCCACCTCTAGCTGTCGTGAGAGGGCGTCTGCTTTGGTGTTTTTGGACCCCGGGCGGTATGAGAGGTGAAAGTTATAATTTTCAAAAAAGAGGGCCCACCGTGCCTGTCGTGGGTTTAGTTGCTTTATTGTCTTTATGGTGATGAGATTTTGATGGTCTGTCCAGATTATGAATGGCTCGCTGACGCCCTGGAGCCAGTGACGCCATTCCTCCAGAGCCCACTTTATGGCCAGCAGCTCGCGGTCCCCTACCCCGTATCGCTGCTGAGTGGGATTAAATTTTCTGGAGAAAAAGCTACATGGGTGTAGCTTTTGATCTGGACCTCGTTGCGAGAGGATAGCTCCAGCGCCCACATCTGAAGCATCCACCTCTACAACGAATGGTTGACTGGCATCTGGATGGTGGAGAATCGGTGCAGTGGTGAAACGGTGACACAGTGACCGGAAGGCAGAGATGGCGGCCGGGTTGAGGTGAAATGGAAGGGGTGAAGGACGTGTCAGGGCGGTTAGGGGGGCGGCAACTGTACTGTAGCCCCGGATAAAGCGACGATAGAAATTCGCAAACCCGAGAAACCGTTGAAGCTGCTTAAGGGTCTTGGGTAGGGGCCAATGACGCACAACCTCTAGCTTCTGCGGGTCCATGGCCACACCCTGGGGCGAGATGACAAAACCCAGGAACGTGGTGGAGCGCTCGTGAAAAGCGCACTTTTCCAACTTACAGTACAGTTGGTGGGCGAGTAATCTCTTGAGAACCGCTCTGACGTGCTGGGTGTGTTCTTCCATAGTTCTTGAGTAGATTAAAATATCATCCAGGTAGGCGAATGCCCACCGGCCGAGCATGTCACGAAGGACATCGTTGATTAGATGTTGGAATGCGGCGGGGGCATTGCACAGTCCAAATGGCATGACAAGGGTTTCGTAATGTCCGGTGGGTGTAATGAAGGCCGTCTTCCACTCATCGCCCTCTCTGATGCGCACCAAGTTGTAGGCGCTCCGGAGGTCCAACTTTGTAAAAATGGTGGCGCCAGAGAGGGCGTCCAGGGCTGAGTTGGTAAGAGGCAGAGGATGTCGGTTTTTGACGGTGATGTTGTTGAGCCCCCGATAGTCGACACAGGGGCGAAGTTCACCTCCTTTTTTCTTCACGAAGAAGAACCCCGCGGCTGCAGGTGAGGAGGATGGTCTGATGGTGCCTTGGCGCAGGGCGTTGGTGACGTATTCCTCCATCACCTTAGTCTCGGTGGAGGTGAGCGAATAGAGGTGGCCGCGGGGTGGAACCATACCAGGTTGGAGGTCAATAGCGAGGTCGTAGGGGCGATGAGGAGGAAGATGGGTGGCCCGTCGTTTACAGAAGACCTCCGCCAGGTCTCGATATGGCTCGGGGACAGCGTTGGTGTCGACGTCGGGGGCCTCGGACTCCCTAGAGCACGTCCCAGCCGCTGCCCGTAGGCATAGTTCGTTGCAGGTCGCACCCCACTGGAGGATCCGGTTTTGGGTCCAGGAGATTAGAGGGTCATGCTGAAGCAGCCAGGGATGACCAAGGATGATGGGTGGTGACGAGATGGAGGTGACGAAAAATTTTAACTGTTCATGGTGTTGGTTGATGGAGACGGTGATGGGTTCGGTTCGGGTGCTGATTGGGCTGGTGGAGAGGGGGCGACCATCGACAGATGTGATGCGAACGGGCTGGGATAACGCCTCGAGTTTTACCCCCAGTTTTTTGGCGAATGAAGAGTCAATGAAGTTACCTGCTGCCCCGGAGTCGATGAACGCAGCACTTCGGACTCGTTTGTGGCCAACCTGGAGGTTTACCTGAACCGTGAGACGGGAGGAGTTGGTGGTGATGGCGGAGAGACGAAGGTGACCCGGCGAGTATCTCTCTCCTCTCACCGGGCCTGGGCGTTTCCCGGTCTGTGAGGACAGGTTGCCCGGTGATGTGTGGCTGACCCGCAATAGGCACAGAGCCCCTCACGGAAGCGTCTCTCCCGTTCTGCAGCGGTCAAGGAGGCGCGTCCTAGTTGCATGGGTTCCCCGGCTCCGGTGTCAACCACGGCAGGAGGTGGAGAACCGACATATCCCGGGGTGGTGTAGGTGACGGAGTCAGCGGGACGTGGAGTGGTGACGGTGAAGGCGGGTGCGGGTCGTGAAGTGGTAACGGCGAAGGTGGGTGCAGGTGGCAGGGTGCGAGGGGCGGGCCTCGGGCGAGAGAGGAGGCGCTGGTCGATCCGGAGAGCTAATTGGATCAGGCCCTCTAGGGTCGCAGGAAGCTCTCGCCCGGCTAGTTCGTCCTTGATTCGCGAAGCCAGTCCCTCGTAGTAGGATGTCCGGAGCGCTGCGTCGCCCCACGTGGTTTGAACGGCGAGAGTTCGAAATTCGGCCGTATAGCGGCTCACGGGCAATCCTCCCTGCCTCAGGTGATAAAGCCTGGTGTCGGTCTCCACCTCGCCCGCTGGGTGTTCAAAGGTGAGTTTGAGTTGGTGGGTGAACTCATTGTAAGAGTGGGCGGTGTCCGTATCTGCCTGTAGAACTGCCGTGGCCCACTCAGCTGCCTGCCCTTTTAGCAACGAGACGAGAAGAGCAATGCGGAGGCGATCGGTGGAGTACTTGGTGGCATTGAACTCAAACACCAGATCGAGAGCTGTCAGAAAAACGCTGCACTTCCCGTCCGTGCCATTCCACTTCTCTGGTAGAGAAAGAAAAACATCAGAAGGAGGGGGGGGGGGATGATGCGGCGTCGCGGCCTCCGCGGCGTGCGATCGAGCAGTGACGTCATCAACAGCTGCGCGGAGACCCGCATTCTCCCGCCGGAGCTCAGCGACCTCGCGGCGGAGAGAAGCGAGATCCCCGGTTAGCTGATTAATGAGCGCCGCATGCTGATCTACAACGTCGCAGAGACTCGCATAATCCGCTGGGTTTACCGCGGAGGGCTCAGTCATTCTGTCAGATGGACTAACCTGAGGTGACCAGAAGACGTAGCTTTAGCGGTTAGCCCAATGTAGCGTGGAGGATAAACCCAAACGCGGAAAGAAGCGAGTAGGCAGGATAGCCACGCGATTTAGTTTAAGGACTCTCACAAAAACGGAGCAAGGGAAAAACACAAATTTAACCCGCGTCCTAAAAATACACACACAATAGCAAAGACAACGGAACCAACATGTGAGTACTCACGGTTTGCTGAAACGATACCTGGAGCTGACATGGGCCGAACTCAATGACTGAGCGGTAAGCTATCGTTTGTTTACCTCTTTTATACTTCCTGGTTTTGCGCCCGTCTTACTTCCGGGTCCTAGTGCCGGGCGCAGATTGGGTGTGTATGACAACTTTATCAATTGCTGATTGAAAATGTCAACCCTATGAGTAACCAAAATGCCATATGGTCCAAGTGACAAATGTATAGTCCAAGGTCTGTATTTGAGTTTTCTTGCTGTGGTCGAGAAACCAATACACGTTGTTGTGCTTGTGTAACTTATTCTGGATCTTACAAAGTTTGTCTGTAGAAGACCTGGATAAATGCATTCATCTCCAAACAGCATTATTTGTTGTAAAATACATAAATTGGCCTTGTATGTTTACATTATATTGTGATAAAAAATAAATTCTATTAAATATACTAAATTCTGTTTAATGAATTTAATATAGGCATACCAATTTTTTTACCATTATTTATTCATGTTCAACTCATACAATGATTTGGGAATATTTAATGTAATCACATTGTGTGGAAACTTGAAATGAATCAATCATCATATAGATCTTTACAATCATACAGTAGAGTTTGTTAAATAAATAATAGGCTGTAATTTCAGGAAGAAATGCCACTTCAGCAAGACTTAATTTTAATGATTCCTAGCAAGATCTCATAAAGGAGCATGTCCTTCCATTTTCATGTGCTGAAAATGGAAGGACATGCTCCTGTATGAGAAAACAAACAAAAATCACCTTAAAGCACTTGCAGACTTGCTCTAGAGAAATACTTATTTTACATCTTTAATGTACAGTATGCACCAGAGTGTGCACTGTTCCAGGCGCAGTTTAAACCTTTACAACGAGTAAGGCAAACAGTGGTTTCTTTAAACCAAAAATCTGCTTCATGCAGTAAAATAAATTGTTTATTGGAATGTAAAAGCGGATTTATTTATGTCCGTGAAAATTTATTTACAAGAATATACACATTTCCATTAAGTAGTTTAAGAAATAATCAATAATGAATATTCATTCATTAATTTTCTATACCGCTTAATCCTGTGTTCAGGGTCGCGGGGGACCTGGAGCCTATCCCAGGAGACTTCGGGCACTAGGCGGGGTTCACCCTGGACAGGGTGCCAATCCATCGCAGGGCACACACACATACACACACCCAATCACACACTACGGGCAATTTAGGAACGCCAATTAGCCTAACCTGCATATCTTTGGACTGTGGGAGGAAACCGGAGTACCCGGAGGAAACCCACCAAGCACGGGGAGAACATGCAAACTCCATGCACACAGAGCCGGGAATCGAGCCTGGCCGGGGAATCGAACCCAGACCCTGGAGGTGCAAGGCGACAGTGCTAACCACTACACCACCGCGCCGCCCTCAATAATGAATATTACATTTATTTACTAATTTAGCAGTTACTGTAGCGGTATAGAATGAATGAATGTACATGAAGAATAAAGGTGAAGCTAATCATATGTGCACTTATTCATTGACTAATGACTCTTTTTTTCACCACTTATCTGATAGGATAATGTGTTTTAACCCTGATGTGACATTATAGCAAAACGTGAATTACAAAATGTGAATGTGACATTTCTCCTAAATTACCCAAGCTTTGTGGATCTATCATGGGGTATTAAAACCTTTACATACTGTATGATTAAACTGGCCTACGACATCAGAAAAAGTAAAGATTTGAATACATTAATGAACATATTTTAACACTTAGTTCCTGTTATCACTGTTGTCGTAGCAGTATTCTGCTCTTTTCTCTTTTTTTTTGTCTTGATTTGTCAAAAGCTCAAAGACTCCTTAAATAACAGCACATATATAAATCTATAAGTCTTTTTTGGCTTTACATTATCATACCCTGTCTAGGCACAATAGGAATGTAATGTTTAACATGAACATAGGAATAAAAACCTAATTACTGCTGTCTGTATATGAGTCAAGCTGTTATGAAAGATGAATCCACACCACTGATTTAAGAATTCAATAGGACCGTCGAACAGCACTGTGAAATGAGCAGCATTTCTTAATGGAAGCAGTGTAAGATACTGTATAGTTTAGATGTCTGGGTCTGTGTTCAACTTGGAAACAGCAGTCTGTCATTACGTATGAAAATGTGATATATGAATGTGACGGAAGTCATATTACAGTGAAGGTTGCTATCTTGTTAATGAAGAAATAATTCATATTGTGTGCCATATATATTATTTTCTTCTTCTTCTTCTTTCTTCTTCTTATTTTTTTTAATTGGTATTTCTTTTATTCATGTGCGCACACTAACCATCCACTTTATTAGGAACATCTGTATAGTTGATTTCAAAAGTTTGGCAGTGGCCCAATGCAAAAAATCATGCAGAATTATCATGCAGAATTACCTTATTAAAGCTCAAGAGCTACCAGTAAAGAGTTAATGGTCACAACAGACTCCAGAATGAAGAGCAAGTATGATCCTTGTGATTGTATGTGGCATGGATGTTGGTATGAAATGGGTAGGTTTGAGTATTTTTTATTTTTTTTATAAATGTCTGATATCCTGAGACTTCTAGTATCTAATGCTATTTCTAAAATAGACAATACTTTTGTGGCACATTATTTTGACTTTTGTCACTTTGGGCAAAATCACCTGCCAAATGAAATTAATTCATTAAATGCAGTATAATTATATACAGCATGCCAACTGGTTGTCTAAGAATACCTATATTTCTCAATTCAACGTTTTTACTGTAGATTTATGACATATACTATAATGCCAGTTTATGTAATTCTATTCATATTTTGTGACATATGTTTTATACCAATATAAGTCTTTTTCACTGAACAATTAATGGAACTAATTGTGAAATACTTAATCTCAATATGATTGCTTACACAGGAGTGCTGAACCTTTTGAGGATTGCGTTCATCTGACTAGCTGTGTTGAGGAACTAGGTCGTCCTAGGGAGTCAGAAAACACCAGAGCTGTTTTACCTCGACCCTTACTGGAGGAGTCTCGCTTTCTCTTTAACTGCTATATTAATGAAGAAGAGCAGGTAGGAGAACGGGTCTTCAGTCAAAGCCGCAGAGCTCAAACCCAACCAAACAGCGGTGAATTGAGTGGGCGGGTGAAAACCGGCGGCCCTGTTGGTCTGAACGCACAGCTGGACATGATGGAAGATAACGAAGAAGCTTTTCTGGCTCATTTTAACATCCCCAACTTTGTGAACTCTGAACTTAGTTCCACACTGGGCGAAGATGATTTACTGCTGAGTGAGCCACCCATAATAATGGAAAGTGAATCTCATTGTCACAGTACAAGTCACATTAGAGACTAAACACAATATATTTGTCATATAATTTAATCTGGCATTTGGACTGAAACATGGCAAAGGAATACGTCTGCAGAAAGCTCTGTGTTTATGAATAGTTTTTGTAAATGATTCATAGAGAGGAAATTAAGCGCACTACAATTCATTATCTAACATGATTTTTTGTTGCTTGTTATGTGCTGAATTTTTGTAAAGACTAAATAAAAATCTATTCATCTGTCTGAACTTCATTACGCTGTTTTAAATGTTGCACTGCCAATTTATTGATATATGATTGACATATGAATGCTAGTTTTCTTTGTACTGATGTGCATTTTGATCATTCATAAAGAGTAAAGCTCCTTCTGCCACAGCTTATTTGCATTTGCATTCCTGACACCCACTACAGCCTAGAAAGAGGTGGAAAAACAAACAAACAAACTATTAAATGGTAAGAAAAAAGGAAGGCAGAATGACTGAAGTGTATGTTATTTTACATAGTTCTACTGTATGCTAGTAAAACAATTAGTAGAGTAAAAGAAATAGTCAAAATCAAAAGACAAATTACAGATGCAAATTAGGTGTAAATTAAATGAGGTCAAAAGAAACTGGTGTGTCATTCAAATAGAGAAGGAATAAAAAGATCTACACTAACACATGTCACGCAGGGAAACTGCTATTTCTGATTTCATACTGTATGTCTTGGCTGACTTTCTGACAACTGTTGCACACTGTTAAGATGTTATAAGAAGAAGGCGCAGAAAAGAGAACCAATGTATTAGCCATCTTACATACTGTAATAAAAAAAAATCATACTAGTCTTTAAACGTACTTATAAGCACAAAAAGTGTTACTACATAGTTTACAACTTACTGCTTAAAGATACATTTCAAATTTGGTTGTTTATGTATGTGTAAGTACCGCAGTAGCAACCTCATTTCCCCTCTCGTCTGTTCCAACCACTCAGCATTCAACATCATCAGTATACTGTACAAATCACTGGTCTGATCATCTGTCATTATCTGTACCTGTTTCATGCCTTAAATTAGATGATTGTTTTAATCCCTGAATGATTCATCGGTTACTTTGTGGCTTAACAAACAAAAATTCCTCTGGAACTGGTCAGGTACAAGGACTGGATGAAAAGAAGAGCAAAAAATCTTGCTTAAAATATGAAGTCTAGAAAACTAATTCTCAATGCTACATAGAAATACAAAACAAGTCTGTCTCAGGACTGTAAAGTAGGCCTATGTTTTTCAAAGATCAGATTATACAGTACCTTTTGATTAAACGCTCATGTGGAGAAAATATTTTCTGAATCTAAATTGCTGTCATAACAACATAATCATCTCAATTTCTTTATGTTTAACTGTTTAATTGCGTGATGGAGTCTCGGTCCGGGGGGAGGGGGGGGGGGGGGGGCGCCGGGACGGAATATAATATATTTTGTTCACAGTTAATAGAAAACCGCTTAGCGGCACAGATTATTTTTTTGTACTCCAGGTTCGTGTGCCGCCCCCCACGTGACATAAAAAAAATGCCGCCCTGGGCGGCTGCCCACTCCGCCCTACCCTAAAACCGCCACTGCGCGTTAGTCTTCTGTTAGTCTTGAGTAGTGGAGTGTTTGTCCAGAGTCTTGCCTTGTTAATGGAGACCTTTTCCCATTTCACCCAAAGTTATGGCCTGTTCTGCCCAAGTCATGTACTGCACTGCCTTGGACATACCCTTTACTATCAGTGTCATGCCCACCACCGTCAGCACTATGCACTGCATGTGCTATACCCTACACCAAATGTGTTTTTGTCCAGCGCCAAGCCCAGTTGCACACTATGGTAGGCTGTCCTGCTGGTGGCTTTGGATATGTTGTCATCTTTGCCTGGTTTTAAAAAGGACTATGCTTGCTGTGCACCTTATTTACTTTAACATTAAGTTCATGCTTGCTCCTCACCCTAGCTTTACTGACATTGTGGTTGCTCCACATCCTGGCTTCAAGAATGCCATGCTCTCCCTGCTTCCTGGCTACAGGGGCTTCAAGCTTTATAAATATTCATGCTTCAAAAATGTCATGCTGGTACCATCCACCAGCCTTGAGGATGTTGTGCTGGAAACATTTTTGGGTTTGGAGGATTCTGTGTGCCTGTCAAGGTCTGCCCAATGTGTACAACCACCTGACTGACCAAATGAATGCCTGACTTACAAAAATAGCAAATGATAGAAACAAGCTGTTCACAAATGATGTTAAAGTGCCCTGTGGTACAGATACAGTATGTAGGCTTCATCATTTCCTGCATGACTGACTATCTGCTCTCTATCTGCTTGGGATTTAATTTCAGCATGAGAAAACAGGAAAGAACTTGTAGTACATGCTTTTGTTAAAAAAATATGTTCTGTTTAGTTCAAATTAATCTTAGTGACTAAGTAAATTACTGTAATAAGGTTAAATGATTAAAAAGTTACCAGTGGACTGGCAGAAGAGCGTTTTACAATCTAGGCATTATTTTATATCTGACTATAACGTCTTTTTTTATCATTACATAAGTCACAGATGGCATTTGTGAGCCTAAAATGCTGTTTTTTTTTTTTTTGCTAAAAGTAATCTTCTAAGACTTTTCTGTGAATCAGGCAGGTTTTCATTATACACATCATGAGGAATTCACTATAGTGAGTAGCTATCCATGGTGTTGGAATAGCTAGGCATGACAATAGATACTGTACAGTAGGTCACTTTAACAAAACAATCCATTTAATAGAAGGTCAGATGTCTGCCTGTAGCCAAATTTTTGCACGTAGACAAAATTAGGTAAATCAAAAAGAATGAATGAGGTCACTATGCCCCGGCCAGGCTCGATTCCCGTCTCTGTGTGCATGGAGTTTGCATGTTCTCCCCGTACTTGGTGGGTTTCCTCCGGGTACTCCGGTTTCCTCCCACAGTCCAAAGATATGCAGGTTAGGCTAATTGGTGTTCCCAAATTGCCCGTAGTGTGTGAATGAGTGTGTGAATGTGCGTATGTGTGTGTGCCCTGTGATGGATTGGCACCCTGTCCAGGGTGTACCCCGCCTTGTGCCCTAAGCCTCCTGGGATAGGCTGCAGGTCCCCCGTGACCCTGAATAGAGGATAAAGCGGTATAGAAGATGAATGAATGAATGAATGAGGTCATTATGGAAATTAGTTGCCTCTTTACTGATGGTGTGGGAGTATGAGAAATGCTTGTGCATTTTCTTGTCTTCTCTTATTTCTACTGCTCAGGATATACAATTGACCTGGAAGGTTGCTTGCTTGGGATCTTTGTCCATGCAAAGTTTTACATAAATGTGTCTCTCATTATGGAAATAGTTCCTCTTATCAATTTTGTGGCAAAAGTCTAAATGTGTAGAAGACTAAGAGATGTCTACAAAAACTGTATAAGCAATGTACAGTACATTTCTCCTCCCCTCATATAAATTCAAATACAGAAAAACAAATATTCAGGGTGTCATTTAACATACTGTATATCAGGATTATGCATAGTGTGTTTTACATTAGTCACAGCATTTCTAGGCTATAAGCAAGTGCATCAAGTGTATTTGATTATTGGATTTATTATTATTATTATTTTACTTTTTTGTGTCTTTCACCTGTTGTTTCACTGTATGTTTCTTTTGTGAATTAAACATTTGGCTATCTTTACTAAGTCCAGCACAAGATATACTTAAATAAATGCAGTTCTTTGATATAAACTGTTGTAAGAGACAGAGAAGCAGTACGTGCTATAGAAAATGGCTGCAATACTGACGAGCCTCTGTGGTGCAGCTACAGAGTTCACGGTTCAATCCTTATGTAAGATTTGTGTCTGTGAGCAATTGAGTTCAAGAGGGCAGACAATGAATGTGTTCAGCAGATAAAAAATGTGGTAGCTGGCATGTCCTAAAGAAAACACACTACAAGCCTTCCCTGTCATTGTTTTGTATATTCGAGAAACATGTTTGGGGAGAGAAAATTGGAAGAATGTGAGGAAAACAATGTGTGTGATTGAGTTAGATCCCATGCAAAGGTATACAGTATTTCTGCCTTTTGGTTTTAGCGTCATAGTTTGGTTATGTTTTAGGCTCCAGATTTAAGATTTAATTTCTATGTTTATTATAATAAAAGTCTTAACACCTTCAAATCTGCTGCCTGCTGTAACCTTTCCTGACAATGAATGCTAGGACAGATGATGTGGCGCACCAATCGAATCACATGTGGGAGGAAATAGTCTCACAGAATGTTAATATACTGTATGTGCAAAAACTGCAGTAGTGTCTCCTGATGTTTTTCATGTTGTTTGCGCCACTGACTAACCCTTGCCTGTTTCTCAGGTCAGACTTTAATATAGCGATGTTTACTTTTCTGCCAAGAGTTATTCATGCAACAAGTTTTTCATGCTTCATTTGTTCATGACATAGATTTTTCCTTTTATTCCTGCACACAAACTTCATATACAGTAGGTCTGACTTCACACAATTGAAATGACTAATAAACAGCAATAAAAGACTTACTCTTGGGTTGAAGTGAAAGTTATTTTCACCTCAGCTCTCGCACTCGCCCATTTCCCCTGCATTCACATTCCATACAAGCTTAAATAATTCTGCTTTGCTTTGAGACAATGTCAATTGTTAAAAGCGCTATACAAATAAATTGAATTGAATGATCAATTATACACCAGTAAATTGGTCACAGGATCATGGACATCCAATGAATGTCCGGAGGAAACCCACCAAGCACGGGGAGAACATGCAAACTCCATGCACACAGAGACGGGAATCGAGCCTGGCCCGGGGAATCGAACCCAGACCCTGGAGGTGCAAGGCGACAGTGCTAACCACTACACCACCGCGCCGCATAGAATACACAGTAAAAAAAAAAAAAAATGATTGTGTAAACTAAACACACATTTACACACATGAGATGGCATAATTAGCAATCTTTCTAAAGTAATTCTAACAACATTAAAAAGCCAAAACAGCTGCTTGCTGGATCAAAGCAACATTTCTGTTTACACAAACAAATAATGATACAATTTTAATGGCATGCACAGAACCTAAGAACATTTGCATTTTATTTAAATTAATTTGTGGATATCCTATAATCCTATTTTCAACCAGAGACCAGAACTTCATACATAACGGCTTAATGGTTAACACTGTCACTTTAACACAAGCTCACTGAACACCATCATGACCAAATGCTAAATACTAAAATTCACAGGTAGTTAAGGAATACTGCACAAACAATTGCATGGTTGCATATTTACATGTTTCATATTAGCATGGCGGCGGCGCGGTGATGTAGCGGTTAGCATTGTCGCCTTGCACCTCCAGGGTCTGGGTTCGATTCCCATCTCTGTGTGCATGGAGTTTGCATGTTCTCCCCGTGCTTGGTGGGTTTCCTCCGGGTACTCCGGTTTTAGGCTAATTGGCGTTCCCAAAATTGACTGAGTGTGTGAATGAGTGTGTGAGTGTGTGTGTGTGTGTGCCCTGCGATGGATTGGCACCCTGTCCAGGGTGTACCCCGCCTAGTGCCCGAAGTCTCCTGGGATAGGCTCCAGGTCCCCCGCGACCCTGAACACAGGATTAAGCGGTATAGAAGATGAATGAATGAATATTAGCATGGCTATGATTCAATCATGGGCACAAACCTGCAGTGCCATAGCTAATCACAGCCATGATAATATTTAATATATCTACACAATTGAACAGTTCTATACACAAGAAAATAGTATCTGTAACTGACACCTAATATCGAACCTTGTGGTTCTTGGTAATAAGACAAGAAAAATATAAAAAAGCCAAGACGCAAGACTGGAACTACTTTGTTTTGAAGATAAGCCACAATATGACATCTAACTTTATCTACTGTAGATTACAATTTTGAGGTGTCGTTTATTAATGAGTAAAACAAAAAGTTGAAAAGAAGTATTTTTTTTTTTTAATTCTTGGAACTATTTAGCTAAAAGGTGAGGAGTGTAAACCATGGAGGTGGGGATAGTGTCACGTTCTGCTATGGTGTTGGACTGTGGGCTTGGTGTTGAGGCATAGATGCAGAGGGGATGCAGTGAAACAGAAAAGAGTCTTTAATGAGAATAATAAACCAAACAAGCAAAACAAAACATGAACAAAGGAAGTTGGCTTAAACTTGGGAGCATAAAGAAACAGAACTCCTAAACACTTAGACATAAGACTAGGGATTACATACATTGATACACAATACAGACATGGGATACAAACTGGACAAGTCAAGACACACTAAACAGCCTAGAGGACTAAACACAAGGGACTATGCATGCAAGGGATAAACAAACACAAGACAGGCTTGGCTAGGCCTACCACCTGTTCTGCACATTAGCTGCTAAGCTAGCTCATAGCTAATCAGACTAATGGCTAAACAGGCCAGTAGCCTGAGACCCAAGGGAATGAACAGACAAGGTACACAGCAGACTAGGTATGAAACAGACTAAGAACTCTAAAGGTTAGTGGCTAAAGATGTTAGTACCTAAACAGACTAAGAGCTAAGCAGACAATGAGACTAGACATAAACGGAGACTAGACAGACTAAGATCTAAACATGTTAGTATCACCCTCATTAGTATTTAAACAGACTAATAACTAAACAGGCAATGGGGGTCACTTACACAAAAGGGTAAACACAAAGGGCTAATTCTCCTAGAGGCTAATCCTGCTAGGAGACACAGAGACATTTCAATACAAACAAACTTAACTTAAAGTACTCCTGAAACCAAAAGGCCAACCATACTGTTAAACTAAAACAGAACAAAACAAAACCCACATAACAGAAATTAATGCTTGACCCAGTTTCTTCTTCTTCTTTGTTGTTTTATGGCGGCTGGCAGCCAACTTATAGGTGCATTACCGCCACCTGCTGGGCTGGAGTGTGGATCATTAGATTGGAAATTATTATTATTATTATTATTTATTTATTATTATTATTTTTTTTATTAAATTAAATTCTCTTAGATTCTATTGACTAGACCAGTTTCATTTAGGTACTTAAACAGACTTTTATATATTTTCCAGTTCATCTAGCCTAATATGTTTTCTATTGTTGTTTCTACTCCTTCCTCCTGCATGGTTTCTCTGAGTTCCTGTCTTTCTTTGACGTATCTTTTACAGTTTGTTAGTATATGTGTTACTGTTTCTATTTGTCCACAGTATTCACATTCACCAGTTGGGTGTTTGCCTATTACCTTAAGACTTTGGTTTAGTCCTGTGTGTCCTATTCTTAGCCTAGTTATGATGATCTCCTCTCTTCTGTTTCTGCCCCATATTTTCCCTCTTTTGATCTTTTTTTGGATTTGATGCATGTGTCTACCTGTTTCTCCTTCATCCCATCTTTCTTGCCATATTTTGTTTGTGTGTTCTTTAATTATTTTCTTAACTTCTGCTCTGCTTATTGGGATTTTTATTTGGACATTTTTGCTTTTGAGTGCTTGTTTGGCGAGTTTATCTGCTTGTTCGTTTCCTTTTACACCTACATGTGCTGGTACCCATAGAACAGTAATCCTCACACCTTTATGGTATAATTCTGTTATTAATTGTAATATATAAGGCGGCGTGGTGGTGTAGTGGTTAGCACTGTCGCCTTGCACCTCCAGGGTCCTGGGTTCGATTCCCCGGCCAGGCTCGATTCCCGTCTCTGTGTGCATGGAGTTTGCATGTTCTCCCCGTGCTTGGTGGGTTTCCTCCGGGTACTCCGGTTTCCTCCCACAGTCCAAAGATATGCAGGTTAGGCTAATTGGCGTTCCTAAATTGCCCGTAGTGTGTGATTGGGTGTGTGTGTGTATGTGTGTGTGCCCTGCGATGGATTGGCACGCTGTCCAGGGTGTACCCCGCCTAGTGCCCGAAGTCTCCTGGGATAGGCTCCAGGTCCCCCGCGACCCTGAACACAGGATTAAGCGGTATAGAAGATGAATGAATGAATTGTAATATATTATGTAGGATGTCCTGTCTACATGAGTTTCCTGTTTCTAGACTGGTTATGGCCGACATGTTGTCAGATGCTATTATTGTCTCTCCTTGGTGATTCTTTTCCACCCATTTAAGTGACATTTGTATTCCTATTAGTTCGGAGGTGTATACTGATAGTTGATCTGTTATTCTTTTTTTAGCTGATATTTTGTGTTGCGGGATGTAGAACGCTGCCCCTGTTCGTCCCGTACCTGGGTCTTTGGAACCATCCGTGTATATTATTAATTTCTTTTTTCCTATTGTTTTAATATGATTTTGCACTATTAGCCAGCATGGAATGTGTGTTGGGTTGTCCTTAATTTTTTGTTTTAAGCTCACATCTACTGGTGGGGCTATCAGCTTCCATGGTGGGGTGTTGTGTAGTGGTACTGTGGGACTGATGTTGAGTTTATGGAGTCTTAGGCCTTTTGCTCTAGTGTCTCCTATCCATCCGAAGCTGTATATGTTCATTTTGCTGTGTTCCCAGCATTCTTTAAGAATATTCTTTGTTGGATGTTCTTTATTATGCCCTTGTAGGTTAACCCAGTATGCCAACAGTAGTTTTATTCTTCTTATTCTTATCGGCATTACTTCCATTTCTACTTGCATAGCTGATACTGGGGATGTTTTGAAGGCCCCACTACAAACTCTTAAGGCTTGAGCTTGCATAGTGTCTAACTGTTTTAGGTTGGATTCTGCTGCTGACATGTATGCTAAGCACCCATAGTCTATAGTACAGGTAGCTCTCATGAATGCATTGTATATGCTTACTAACGAGGCTCTGTTAGCTCCCCATGACTGTCCTGTAAGGCACCGCATTACGTTTATGATTTTATTGCATTTTTCTTTTATTTTCTTTATATGTGTTTTCCAGGTTAGCTTTTCGTCAAAGTACATTCCTAGGTATTTGACTGTTTGTACTTGTTTTAGTTCTTGTTTGTATAGTTTTAGAGAGATATTCTTATGTCTCTTTGTAAAGCATATACTGTGTGTCTTTGTTAGAGATATCTTAAATCCCCATTTATTTGCCCATTTTTCTACCTCTTTTATTGCTTTCTGCATCTTGGTGTTAATGTATTCTATGTTCCTGCCTCTGATCCACAGTGCTCCGTCATCTGCATATAGTGATTTTCCTATTGTTTCTTCTATTCCATCAAATATGTCGTTTATCATGATGCTGAATAATATTGGGCTACACACGCTTCCTTGCGGGGTGCCGTTTTCTACTGCGTATTTTTTTGAGTATTCAGTGCCCACTCTGACTTCTATTGTTCTATTTTCTAAAAAGTTCTTTATCCAATCATGCATTTTGCCTCTTATTCCTAATTTGTTTAGTTTGCATAGTAGACCTTCTTTCCAGAGCATATCATATGCTTTTTCAATATCAAAGAAGACTGCAATTACCTTGTCCTTATTTGTTTGTGCTTTTCTTATTTCAGATTCTAGATTTAATATTGCGTCCATAGTACTTCTTCCTTTTCTAAACCCATTTTGGAATGGCGATAGAAGTTTGTTTATTTCTAAGTAGTGTGTTAGTCTTTCTGTTACCATTCTTTCCATTGTCTTTCCTATTTGCGATGTGAGTGCAATTGGCCTGTAGTTAGTAGGGTCTGAGGCTTCTTTCCCTGGTTTTAGTACTGGTATTATAGTGGCTAGTTTCCAGTCTTTGGGGATATTGCCTGTTTCCCATATTAAGTTGAAGAGTCTTAATATCTGTTGAATTGAGTGCTCAGTCATGTTCATAAGCATTTTGTAGCAGATGTTATCTCTTCCTGGTGTTGTTTGCCGTGCCCTTGTTGTTGCTTTTTTAAACTCATATATTGAGAATGGGAGGTCTAGTTCTTCTGTGTTGCTTTCCTTTCTTCTTATTTCCTTGTGTTGAATTATTGTGTTTTTCATATTCTCTCTCATATTGCTGGGTATGTTTTCTGAACTGTGTATGTTGACAAATGTCATGGCTAATGTCTCTGCTTTTTCTTTATTACTTATTGCAGTTCCTTTATTATACTGTAGCACTGGGATTTCATTTTTAGTATTTAAACCGTTCATTTTCCTTATCATTCTCCAGATGTTTGTTAATTGTGTCTCTCTTCCTATTGTGTTGCAGTACTGTCTCCAGTGTGTGCGTTTTGCTGTTCTTATGTTTTTCCTGACTATCGCCTGTGCTTTCTTATATTGGATTAGTTTTTCTAGCGTATGTTGTTTTTCTAAGTTGCTTGAATGCTTTATTTCTATTTTTGATTGCCTTGCTACAGTCGTCATTCCACCATGGTACGCATTTTCCTTTTCTTACGCCTTTGTTTTTTGGAATAGTTTTACATGCTGTTTGGTTAATAATATTAGTTATTCTGTTTTTAAGTTCTTCTATTTCTGTTATACTTTTAAGTGATTCTTCCTCATATCTCGTGTCTATATTTGCTTTAAATTTCTCCCACTTAGCTTTCCCCAGTATCCATCTTTGTATTTTATTTTCCTGCTCTTGTCTGTTGCTTACTCCTATTTTAATTAATATTGGATAATGGTCACTTCCCATTGTATTGTACTTTTGGGTTTTCCAAGTACATATTCCTGCAATTTCCTTTGACACTATTGTTAAGTCTATTGCACTCTCTGTGTTATGTGTGCTGTTGTATCTGGTTCCCTCGCTATTGTTTATACATACTAGACCTTTATTTATTAAGAATTCCTCTACTACCTCCCCATTTGTATCTGTTTCTCTGCTTCCCCAGAGTGTGTTGTGCGCATTAAAGTCACCACACCATATAATGTGTTCTTCCCATTTTCCTATTATTTCCTCCAGTATACTGTTATTTATTTTTTTACATGGATTGTAGTAGTTTACTATTGTTATGTTGTTTTCCTCTGTCCATACTTTGACTGTTATTGGTTCATGTTCATTTTTAGTTTCCACTATTTTATATTTAGTTCCTTTTTCTATTAGTATTGCTACTCCTCCTCCATTCCCTTTTTCTCTATCTTTCCTAATTGTTGTATAACCCAGTATCTTGAATTCCCATTTTGTTTTTAGCCATGTTTCTTGTATACATATAATTTGTGGTTTTTCTGGATCATCTGCTATGACTTTTTTGAGTTCTTGTCCGTTAGCTATTAAGCTTCTTGCATTCCATTGTATTATCTTTATTTCTGGTTTATGTATTGATTGCACTCTCATTTAATTTTTCATTGACTTTTTCCCAGCTTAGTCCGTCTATCCCCAGGTGTTTTTTGGCTGCGTTCACTATGATCTTTATTTTCTCTGTTTTCTTGCTTGTCTGTGCGGTGCAGTTGATTATGTCTACCATGAAGAGCACAAAGTTGTTTTGGTTTACAATCAGCGTGTTTTCTTTAATTTGGCTACATCTAGTGTGTACCTCTTCTCTCTTTTCCCCGACCTTATCATTTTTCCTTGTTTCTCTTTCCTTGTTTGTAACTTTTAGTGCCTCTGCATATGTTATTCCTTGTTCTGTTCTAGTCTTCTGTACTTCCGCTGCTTTTTTGCTAGCTTCACATCCCCTGTATGCTGCACTGTGTTCGCCTCCGCAATTACAGCATTTGAGTTTGGTTCCTGTCTCGCATTTTCCATATTCGTGTTCTCCTGCACATCTCCCACACCTTTGTTTTCCTCTGCATACCGCTGCAATATGCCCATATCTTTGGCATTTATAACATCTTAGTGGGGGTGGAATGTAGGGCTTAACCTCATAGCTCATGTACCCCACAAATACTCTATATGGTAGTTTACTTTCCTCAAATATTATTAATACTGACAGGCTATCGCATCTCATCCCGTTTCTTGTGGTTTTTAATCTTTTAATTTCATTTATTTTCCCTCCTGATATGTTTTCCTTTATTTCTTCAATTGTTACTGTTGTTGGTATCCCCGTGATCACTCCCCGTGTCCTTCTTGCTTCTATTTGTACACTTTTGACTCTTTTCCCCTTAATTTCATTAATTTTATTTGCTTTTCCTTGCTGAGCTTTGTTCTTGCACATTATTAGTAGGGAGCCATTTCTTAATATTTTGCCGCTTTTAATATCTCCTATTAGTGTTGTTATTGTTTGTGTTATTTGTATTGGGTTCCAGTCTCTAAATGACGCTCCTTCCTGTGTTAGTTTCAGGATTACTTTATATTCTTCTTTTTGTCCTACATTTCCTGTTTTCCCTTGTCCTGCATCAGTTTCTTCCGAGTTAGATACCTCACTTATCTGTTGTTTTGGATGTTTACGTTTTATTCTTTCCTGTTTCTTTGTACTGTTTTCCACTCTTCCTCCTTCTCTTGTCCTTCTTGACCCAGTTTCCCAGAACAAACAGGTATTTATAACAGTGCTAACGACCCTCCTCAGTTCAGGTGAGCATCCACGTCACCTGACCGAGGAGGCTTCTGGGAAACTGAGTCTAGGAACAAAAACTACAAACTAAAAACACTGCCCTCTAGTGGGCAACCCTCACAGATAGTCCTGTAAATCACAAAGTTTGTGTCTATGTCTCTACTTATCCTGATCGAAAATGGCTTCAGGTAACTAACTGTTTTAGGAAAGAGATGGGGGTGGGGGGGGGGGGGGGGGGGGGGCAGAGGCAGGGGACTTTCTGCTCTATTTAGGGTGTATGTTTTTTTTCCGTACCACACAGTAGTGCTCTTGTTTAGGGGTTAGAAAGGAATTTGGGATTCAGCCTTGTGTTAGAAGCTTCGCCACAGTCGTGAGTTGAGTCACAAACCTAACAGTGCGCTGGTGGAAGCTCACGCTCACGTCATATCTAGCAGTGCAGATCAAAACACAACATTGAAGATCCAGAGACAAATTGGAACAAACTTTGAAGCAGTTACTAAGGGGACAAAGTCTTGTTTAAGATGCCGTAATACAGTATTAACAGATATGTTTTTTTGTGGCAAGTGCTTACATGACTTGAATTGAATGTGGCATTTTCCAGGCAGCTGTTCACTCCTTCTTCCAGTACTGCGTACACCCAGGAAGATTGAATATCACAAAAGACAATGTGATTAGAATACTGGTACTGTATGGCTATGATTTGGCTTTAGGTGATCACAGCTGTGCCAATGTTTAGTACTGTATAACCAAATGATTGTGAGCATTTTTTATTTTACACAACAATAACAAATAGCAAGTTAATTACATTTTAGACACATTCATTCATTCATTCATTCATTTTCTATACCGCTTAATCCTGTGTTCAGGGTCGCGGGGGACCTGGAGCCTATCCCAGGAGACTTCGGGCACTAGGCGGGGTACACCCTGGACAGGGTGCCAATCCATCGCAGGGCACACACACATACACACACTCACACACCCAATCACACACTACGGGCAGTTTTAGGAACGCCAATTAGCCTAACCTGCATGTCTTTGGACTGTGGGAGGAAACCGGAGTACCCGGAGGAAACCCACCAAGCACGGGGAGAACATGCAAACTCCATGCACACCGAGACGGGAATCGAGCCTGGCCGGGGAATCGAACCCAGACCCTGGAGGTGCAAGGCGACAGTGCTAACCACTACACCACCGCGTCGCCATTTTAGACACAATCTGGCCAAATGTTTGTTCCACTAGGAGAAAGAGATTCTGAAGAAGACACACTTACTTTGTGTCTTTGTGACTACCTGTCTAGCTTTCTCTCATGGATTTGTATGTTCGTCTTATAGGTGTTTCAGGGAAAACTGGAACATCCTTTTGTCCTTTTCATCTGCATCCGATGAGCTTTTTTTATTTTATGTTAAAAGTTACACTTGGGAAGTATAGCTTGCTATGATCACTGATGATATCACTAACACAAAAGCATTTTATAACTAAATAATGATATTTTATATGACGCGCAGATGAGTGACACACACAGTGAAATATTTCAGTCTGGTTCCAAGAAATCTAGGCATACTCAGCCAAAAAAACAAAACAAAAAAAAAACAGAAGAGATATTTGATTTCTACAGCTCAATGATAAAATCATGTTGTAAACCTTGGGTAGTGAGCTCCCATGATGAAGCAAGCTGAGAGCTGGTAATTTAAGCAACATAACCATGCCTCCCACACATGAACATCAAAAAACTTAAATCATAATAGTAGCCAATAAAGCCTGTGATGTTGTGCATTCCATGTGAGCTACAATTAAATCAACCAGCACTTTGCTTGTTGTCCTTTTGGTAATGTTTAAATGTGGTAATAAATTCAAATTCAAATTCAAATTTTATTCGTCACATACACAGTCATACACAGTAGGATATGCAGTGAAATGCTTAGACAACTGCTCGTGACCTTAAAATAAAAGACTATGAATAGGAAATAAATATGAAAAATAAAATAGGGGGTAAATTTAACTAGGAAAGAATAAAATAAAATATAAAAATTAAAGTTATGATAAAATAACTGTACAACAATACACAATATAGAAAATATATGAAGAATATGTGAACAGGGTTGTGCAATCCACATATTTAAAGTGTCTTGTGCAGTGCGAATATGCTTAACGTGATTTGTTTAAAGTGACTTGTGATAGTGATTTGAGTGATTTGATGACCACGAAGTGTAGTTGTGCAGTGGTCACTAGTGTAAACGAATGTCCAGAATGTCCAGAGTGTTTGTAAAAACCATATGTGTGGGTCAGTACTGTGTGGTGTTGTGATTGAGAGACCGTATCGCCTGCGGGAAGAAGCTCCTCCTCAGTCTCTCTTTGTTGGCCTTCAGGGAGCGGAATCGCTTGCCTGACCTCAACAGAGAGAACAGTCCATTGTTGGGATGGCTGAGGTCCTTCACGATCTTCCTGGCCTTGGTCCAGCACCGCCTGCTGTAGATCGAGTGCAGGTCAGGGAGCTCGGTGCGGATGATGCGCTCAGCTGATCGCACCACCCTCTGTAGAGCTCGTCTGTCCTGCATGGTGCTGTTTCCGAACCAGGTTGAGATGTTTCCCGTCAGGATGCTCTCTATGGTGCAGGAGTAAAAGCACCTTGGAGGGCAGTCGGAAGTCTCTCAAGCACCTGAGGTGGTAGAGACGCTGTCGGGCCTTTTTCACCACGGTGTTGATGTGACAGGACCATGATAAGTCCTGCATGATGTGAACACCGAGGTATTTGAAGCTGTCCACTCTCTCCACTGGGCTGTCATTGATGATAGGGGTCTGGTAGTTCCTCTCCTGCTTAGTGCTGAAGTCCACTATCAACTCCTTTGTCTTACTGACGTTTAGAAGGAGGTTGTTCCTCTGGCACCAGTTCTCCAGGTTCCTAATCTCCTTCAGGTAGGCCGTCTCGTTGTTATCAGAGATCAGGCCCACCACGACGGTGTCATCAGCAAACTTAATGATGGTGGTGGAGCTGGTAGTGGCCACACAGTCATATGTGTACAAAGAGTACAGCAGGGGGCTCAGAACACACCCCTGGGGGGCTCCAGTGTTGAGAGTTGTGGAGGCTGAGACATGTCCGCCCATCCTTACTGCCTGTGGTCTGCCAGTTATGCCAGAATATGCTTGACCTAAATATTCTAAATTAAAATCAAATCAGTCTTTTGCTGGATTAAATTTTTTTTTACCGCATATCTCAAAATATATCTCCCAGTGTGGAGTTCCCCCCAAGTAGAATAAAAAAAAAAAATCCACACAAGCAATAAATAGACAAAACAGACAATGGGTAAAACAACAAATGTACAGTACAGTATGTATACTGTATGTATCTTGTTCAAATTTACAATAAAATTAAATGGATGACCTTTCATTATGGCCCATTAAAGGTTTACAACAATTCTATTGTATCAAAGCATTTGATTTTGACACCCAGCTGAACATTTTGGGGTAAGTTTTGTGGCGTGTGTGCCCAATTAAGGGCGATATGGCTGCTAGGCCAGATTTGTAAAAATGGGAATTTGGGGAAAACCCATTAATGGGATGATGCATAAATTGTCAAATTTTCTTCCTCCCAAAAATATAACAATAATACCATGGTCCTGATTAGTGACAAATGATTAGTGCCCCTACTAACTGATTTCATATTTACTGTACAAGGAAGCACATATAGAGTACATAACAATGGGTCTAAAATGGCACTTTAGTGAACATCAAGATATATAGTATGATCAGTTTTGTCAAAAGCTGCACTAAGATCAAACAACACAAGCAAGAAGACGGTACCCTCAACAAAGGACTCTGGCTATGAAGATGCCTAAATTGATTGGTACAATTTATAAATGCTATTCCTATGTAGGGTATAAGCAAAACTGTTAGGCTGCAACATTTTCTAGGGTCTTGGAGATCAATGGAAGGTTTAATATTTAAAGATTAGGTACATACTGTAGCCATTGATAATACTAGGAGTAGAGTATTTTTAAAAGGATAAGGCACTGATGGCTAAAGGGTCTCAGGACGGCCCCGGGTTCGATTAGTAGCCAATGTCCAAACCACAGCCACTGGATGCACTGACGATCACAAGCCGGATAAAATAGGAGGGTTGCGTCAGGAAGGGCGTCCGGCGTAAAAAACCTGATGTAAAGTAAGGGCAAAATCTACAGCAAACATACAGTACAATAGGGCATCATCAATAGGCTTATTAACTAATTATTCATACAGTATAAATAGGATGAAAACAAATGAGCAATGCTGCTACAGCTAAGTGAGGTAGATCAATATTTGCTTTGAAGCTTTTAACAGATGTCCATTGGGCAGTTGTTGCTTATGGGTAGGGATTTTATCAAAGAGTTAAACCATACCTTTGAAATTTAATTGAGATCTTGTGATCATTATCATTTACACACCAGACAAACTAATTATTTTCTTTAGATGACTGGGAAAAGGTCAACAATCATAGCAAGATTAAGATCTCACTTGCTCAATTAGTCCCTTTCTTATGTCTTTCCTCAAGCAGCTTCAATTCAAACCAAAATACATAACCAAATCCCAACCAATACTTCTTTTAGAAGCTTTGATGTTTCAGGTTTTAGGCAAATCATGAAAGAGAATGGCCACATTTCATAGCAAAAGATATTGAATGCTGAAAATCCAATTACACTGCTCCTTACTGTCATAATATCAGTGGAGCAGAACTACTGGCTTCACAAAATAGCAGCTGTCGTGAGTGAATTAAAAGCATTCAATTAATTTTTGGAGAATGATTAAACCAAGAAAGCCCGCATTCTAAAAGTAATACAAACCACTTTTTCCTTGATCTGCAACCAGTGATTCACTACAAAAGCAATCACAATCACTGCATGAATTTGCTAAATATCTTTCATGAAAAACTTAACTAACATATTACTGAGAGCAAATTGCATACTCACTTTACCATAAACACAAATGCACACAAACACATGCTGATCTACCCATTGTCACAAAACAGTGGGAGGTTGAGTTGTAGTGTTTTATAATACATAATACATGTTGATACAACCAAAACAGTTGTGCCATAGTATATTGTTAATAGCCAAGTGAATGACAGAAAACATGCACACACAAATACACATGTACAAGAGAGTGTAAGCACTCATGGGATGTCGCTTAGTCAGTCAAATTAGTGGCCTGGAACTGATGCGTAATTAAAAATAGCAATCTAAGTGGTGGTAATTGCATCAAGCAGTCATAGATATTCTGCTATAACAGCATGCTTTATCATAGCTTTATTCCTCATTAAGCACAGCATATTAGCTATGTATTGCATTTTTCAGTTTTTTTTTTTTGCATGCAAACTGACAGACAAACAAGCTGAAAAGTAGAGACTGATTAATACAACTAATTTGTGTTTAGTCACGCATTTATGGCTGTGATTAGACCTGTTTTGTAGAGGTCATGACCTAGCAGAGCCACTAAAAGATTTGTGTTGGAAGTCCATCGCATAAAACCTCACTTATTTACCCCCAGTGGATGAATAATAAACATCATGGCAACCACTGAAAGGAACCTAGCACTTAATACACACTTTCTAAAACATTAATTCATCAGCAAAAATAAAACACTTGCTGTAAACATATAGAATTAAGCCCTATTCGGACGGGACTAGTTTTCCAAACGACGTTTGAGTTAGAATTTTTTTTCAGACGACGTCGGTCATTTCATGTCTGCATTCGGACGGGACTAACATCTCCGTGTTTATTACGGAGGTAGGAGTGTGTGTGTTTTATATGTGGGCGTTGCACAAGACCACATGTCCACATCTACATCCATTATTGATGCGAAAACTTGAATACCGGCGCGCTAGTGACATTACGGTAGCTCACGTTGGCCAAAACACAAAAGAAAACGCGTTTTGGAAAAAAAATATTTTCGGCAATCACAGACATTCGCATTTGGATGGGATTAGATTTCTCAGAGGTCCCCCAAGTTTGCTGAAAAACAGTCGGTAATTTGCTCTGGAATTTTTACAGAGGTCGTGTGAGAGAAAGACAGACATGGCAGATTCGGATGGGATTAAAATCACAAAGTACGTCTGTGAAACAGAAATTTCTCTAACGACCCCCTGTAAAACTAGTCCCGTCCGAATCGGGCTAATAATATGGCGCTTTTCCACTGCATAGTACGGCACGACACGGTTCAGTTCAGTTCACTTTTGGGGGGTTTTCCACTGGGAACAGTACCTGGTACCTGGTCCTTTTTTTAGTACCACCTCAGCCGAGGTTCCAAGCGCGCCGAACCGTTACCCAAACGTGACGTGTAAACTCTGCTGGTCACTGATTGGCCGGAGAAAATCGTCATTACTGCGTCACCGAACTTGCGACACGAGACCCAACAGAACCGCTATATTTAGAAACAGCCAGAGAAGGATCGGACGCACCTTTTTGTATTAACCAAAATTTTTCTTTGGCTGCCATCAGCCTCTTTTGAAACAAACTCCTTCGTTTTGCTGTTAAAAACATCCACATGCCGAGAATGAAGAACACCATGCCGTCGATATGCTCCATTGTTGTGTGTTTGTTTGTGGCGCGTTTACGATGATGTCACGGCAGTAGCGGCGCCGCGACTAAAACGACACGTGAATAATTCCGCCCACTCTAAAGCGTTACTAAACTGCAGTGGAAGCGCAAACCGAGCCGAACTGAGCCGAACCGAAGTGAGCTGTACTGAACCGTGTCGTGCCGTACTATGCAGTGGAAAAGAGGCACTTTGAGTTGAGACTCTTCTTTCTGGCTCTGCTTGATAGAAAAACTCCTCCTCACCTCCAGAGCATACTGTACACCTTATGAAAACAAAATATTCTAGTGATCCTTTAAGAAAAAAAAAAAGGCTAAAAAGTCATCTTTCCCAATTATTTTTTTCATGATACCTAAAATTACATAATTAGAAATGGTAAGAAAAATATCCATAAATTAAGCAGAAATATTTTTCTGCAGTTTAGAAAATTTAAATTCAGGAGATAGCATATGCATATATAATACAATCAAGACATGATTGAAAATTTGTCTGTAAATAATCTGAATCTACTACGTGAGAGGTTAATACCTTCGACAATATGTGTCTGACTAAGTGAAGACATCCTGACTGCTCTAAAAGGGATAAAAAAAAAAAGAAGATGGGTCAAGTACTAATTCCCACTTTGAGAAGTCGAGACAACCTCTTGTCCTTCTTGCCTCTGCCAGAGGCAACTGAAGATATCTCACAGAAGACTTCTTACTCTTGCTTGAGGCTCTTCTATGATGGGAACATGTTTGAAATGTCTCCATTGCTGCAGGGCTCTCATTATCTGCTTCTCGAGCGTTAGAAAAGTGCACAGCTTTAGCGCTTGTACTGTAGCCCTTTAAATCCTACCTTCCGGCGTTCTTGTCTACAGATGCTATTGTATGCTGGTAGAAATTTCCCTCTAGTAGATATTTTACAAACCATTTAAAATCTTTTTCAGTGTGCGTTGCAATGGATACAGAAATATACTGTCTGACAACAACTTCCTTAATTTATACACATTTCAAAAAGTGAATAAATTTTGCATCATACACAAATCATGCATACATTTAGCTTCCATTTGATTAAATAGGGTAGCTCTGCACCTCTTACATCTATAGCACAAAATGCACAGAAGCATTAATTCAGCTTAGTGTGATTGATATTAAATAAAAAGAGGATTACCTTAATTGTTACAGGACTGGATTGTGGCAAGTCTTTATTTATCTGTAACGGTTTTGCAGTTTTTCCTTTTGGAGTTTATGTACAGTACAGTGCCGTGAAAAAGTATTCATCACAGAAAAAAATATTTGTCACAGTTAAATGACTCAGATTTAGCATTTGCAATAACGTGCAACAAGACTTCGACATTGCTTTTGGCCAACTCTTCTTTTCAGAATTGTTTTAATTCAGCCACATAGGAGGATTTCGAGGGTTTTTACAGCACTGTACTGTACAACACATACAACAACAACAATAATAATAATAATAATAGCATACTGTAAAAAATGTGTGAAATGCAGAGGTGTCAAGTAACGAAGTACAAATACTTCACTACCTTACTTAAGTAGAAATTTTGGGTATCTATACTTTACTGGAGTAATTATTTTTCAGCCGACTTTTTACTTCTACTCCTTACATTTTCAAGCAATTATCTGTACTTTCTACTCCTTACATTTTAAAAATAGCCTCGTTACTCTATTTTTATGATCAGAACGCGCAACCCCCCCTGCCGCATGATAAAAACGCGCACAACCCCCCGCGCATAATCAGAAAGCGAGAGCTTACTGCTTTTTTCGCCCCTCACGTTACTTTTACTTTTATACTTTGAGTAGTTTTGAAACCAGTACTTTTACACTTTTACTTAAGTAAAAAGCTTGGGTTGATAATTCAACTTCTAAAGACGTATTTTTGAACCCTAGTATCTATACTTCTACTCAAGTAATGAATGTGAATACTTTTGACACCACTGGTGAAATGTTAAGTTTGTAAATCTCTTAATTTGAATTGAAGTAAAAACAACACTCCAATAACTTTTGTGTCACAATATACTATACCAGCCATTCCAAAATTTATTAAGGGACTGGCCCAATTTGAAATGTGGTTGACTCAAACCTTCAATCACAACTCTGATCAACACATGAAACTAAGATTAATGAAGATATCACTTTGTTCATTAGTTCTGGTTACTTGTCCACCATTGGCGAAACAATGTACTATATATACTGTTACTGTGTGAAATGCTGACCCAAAATAAAATCACACAACAATCAAGCTACAGTACATTGCAAAACAATTTTTATAATCAGTAACCAAACTTAACCAAGTGACAGACAGTTACTGCACTTCATTTCCGAGAAAAGAAATGGCTTACCAGATAGTACAGTACATATCTCAAAACATGTTTATTATACAGTGCCCTGAAAATGTATTTACACCTACAGTATAGTATTATATTGAAACTTTTTCACATTTTGTCATGTTACAACCACAAACATAATATTTTATAATGAGTTTATGTGATAGACCAACACAAACTGGTACATAATTGTGAAGTGGATTGAAAGTACATTTGTGTGGCATGGATTTGTATTCAGCCCCCGAGTCAATACTTTGTAGAACCACCTTTTGTGTTTTACAAACACAAGCCTTTTGGGGTACAGTATGTCTCTACCAGCTTTGTAATCGCATCTGTACATTCTCGATTAGCTCAAGCTCAGTTAGATTGAAATGGAGAGAGTCTGTGAACTTTAATTTATAAGCCTTTATAAATAAGTCAGATTCTCAGTTGGCTTTAGGTCTGAACTTGGCCTGGGCCATTATAACACATGAAAATGCCTTGATCTAAACCATTCCATTGTCCTGCTGGAAGTTGAACCTCCGCCTCAGTGAACAGTTAATAGTTGTTCTGTGGACAGATTCTCCCACCTGAGCTGTGGATCTCTCTAGGGTTACCATGGGTCTCTTGGCTGCTTCTCTGAATAATGCTCCCCAATGCTAGTCTGCCAAATGCCTGTCCATTTCAGTGGATTGCCATGTCTTGGTACTGTAGGTTTGCAGTTATGCCATAATCAATTCATGTTTGAATGATGGATTGATGATGTTAGAATAATAATTGAAAAAACATTTATCATTTTCCTTCTGCTTAAGAATTAAGCACTACTTTGTGTATCACATTAAAATACATTTACATTTGTGGTTGTAATGTGACACAATTCAAAAGGTTCAAAAAATACGTTTGCAAGGCACTGTTATCCGATCCCAGCAGAACTCTTACTGATCTGTTTCTGTAGTTAAATGATGTGTGCCTGTTCATACACTGTATATTCTCAATTTGGAAACAGAGAGACGGGACTGTCCTCTCTTTCCTCATGCTTGTACACTGAGTGAGTGATCTGCTGTAGACCTCCTGCATATAAAAATCCTACAGATAGTGACAAGTCAGAACGAAAGATAGAGGAAACGTAAAAGACACACATTGAAAGCAGTCAGTATGATTATTTTTAAAGGTCATCTGTTGTGCACTTCATTTGATGGATTCCGACTGTCTGTGATTCAACATGAAGCAATAAGAGATGCTATTTTAAAGTTATTTTACTGCTTGTTTATTAAGCTACGCAGTTCAACATAACCACATTAGCCATACTGTGCAGCCAGTGTGGTTAATGGTAGCCATTGTGGTTTTTATACACCACAAATTATACACAAATCTTTTGTCTTGTAATTCTGAGAATTTGTGTGGAACTTTAAATTTACATTTTAAAATAACATTTGGAACATTGTTAAATTTAGACTCACTCACACACACACACACACACACACACACACACACACACACACACACACACACACACACACAGTAATTTCTTGTTAATGTTTGGATAACACTAGCTATAATTAATCTGTGGAAGGTCATTTCTACTAGTAATTTTACATAATCCCATACTCAGGACTGGAACACTTCAGCTCTGGACTTGGCATTTATGTTTCAATGGTCATTCAAGGCCTTCTTACGCACACTATTATTTGGTCACATTTAATCATAGTTAGTGTAGACAGAATGGTCGACAGAAGAAATTACTCAATATGCAATCTTCATATGCAAAATCTGAAAGAAAAAAAGAAGAAAAAAAAAGAAGAAGAAAAAAAAAAAACGCCCTGTAATTTCAGGTAATAGAATTGCTTGAAGGAAAGGAGTTTCTTATTTGGTCACTTCCTTCCACTCAGTGTGAGTACAGTACATGACGTCCTCCAATCCTATGCCTTAAGATGATGAAATATGTATATATATATATATATATATATTTTTTTTTTTTTTTTTATTATAACCGTTGTCATTGCGAAACTAGAGTAAAACTTGTAACAGGTGATCATCTACTCCCACTTGCTCATACCACATGCTTAAACTATAGTTGGAATCAATTATACCCGAATTCTATTTTTATCAACAGTAAGCAGGAAGCATGTTGCTCTGTTTATACCAAAAGCTCTTAACCCATATGCAATTAGACAACCTGTAATTTTAATTTTAATCTGTTTTATAATTTAGCAAAAACAAACAAAAAAAAAAAGTTATTCTTGTTGCTTCACATGCAAAACTCAGGGCTTAAACCAAGAGAGAGAGATTCAGAGCTATTAGCTCAATCACAGGAACAACAAGAAACATTTGGATAATGGGTGTGTTAAAGAATTTAGAACAAGGTACCTATTGTTTAAACACATACAATGTAAATATCAGGGGAAAAAAAGCTAAAATACTGATTTATGGTGATGTCCATGGCCCTTAACTCTCAGATGTATAATGAAATAAAAATGCAAATTGCTCTAGATGAGGGTGTCTGCTACAGTAAATGTAGTTTCACACTGTATGCGGTGCCGATCCCAAGCCCGGATAAAAAAAAATGGGAGGGTTGCGTCAGGAAGGGCATCCGGCGTAAAACCTGTGCCAAGTTGTAGTGCGGACTGGATATTCCGCTGTGGCGACCCCTCGCCAGGAGCAGCCGAAAGACCAACAACATCATCACATGCATTTTGTGTAAAAGGTCTCAAACTGTTTCACTTATTTCTTACTGTACTGGTAACCAAATAGAAAACATTACAGGATAACTCCTTTGTTCAGAATAGAGCATTATAGTACACAACATGCTGTTTCAGGTTTTTAAAAAAGGACAATGAAGAACATTTGCAATTCTCTAAAATTAGGGTCATTGAATATCCTCTTAGGGTTTGCTTCAGTTCACCTTCCATTAGCCTCTAAAAACAAAGCGACGCAAACAGTGGTTACTAATTCAACCAGGCTGAGGTTTGGTTAATAGATACTTATACAGTATAATAGATACTTTTAGAAATGGCTTCCGTAGGCATCAGAGCTCAATGTCTAATCCTTGGGATTAATTGCACCATCTCCCCAAAGCCTGTGTTCTTACTTTATTTTCTTTGCTTACTGCAGGCCAATACTTTGACACTTTTAAAACTAAAACTTATTTTTTTATTTTATTTTATTTTAGGCCAGTCAGTGTACAATATTTACTCATATTTATGCGTTGCCATCTTTCTTTTGCTGAGCTCAAATGAAGGATTAAAAAGTTTGCTCACATGACCAAACTTCTATTCTCCAAATTTCCCTACGGATTTCATTATATTGTGCAGTGCTGTGAAGCAATTAAAGCAACATGTCTTGCACTATAATGTCTCTCTAGCTGAAGTTCTGACAAGTGGAAGGTTTAGTAGTGTTCTGAACAGAAATAGTACTCAGAGGATAAACAAACATCCTGTTCTCTTGACTGTACTCATGTTCTTGTCTGTTTTTTTGTTTTGTTTCCTGTTTGTGCTTAGAACTGCAGTTGTGCTCATCTCCAACATGAGGTATATAATTCACTGAAAAGTGTTTAACATTACATTTAAATTATATGTATACACACTACCGTTCAAAAGTTTTAGAACACTTTCTAACTCCATGATGGTTCCTGATTTTTATTTCTTTCTACATTGTAAAGTTTTGCTGAAGGCGTCCAAAAACTGCATGAATCTCCTTTCAACAGTTGATATTGAGATGTTTCTGCTACTTCTGCTCTGTAAAGACTTCATAACGCCTCTAATCTGAGCTGCTGTCAATTGGTCATTTTTCAGGCTGATAACTCTAAATGAACTTCTGGTCTGCAGCAGAGGTAGGTTTTGGTCTCGTCCTCCTGGGACGGCCTTCATGAGAGCCAGTTTCATTATGGTGCTTGACGGATTTAGCAAATGCACTTGACAATACTGTTCTTGCGAGAACTATTACAGAAAGGCTTTTAATGCTTAGCTATTTGAAAACACCTCCGCTCTATGTCAGTTCTTGGGGTTAGTGTAAGCATATTTTAATTAAATATATTTGTGCATGCAGTAATATGACAGAAAACTATTAATCTTATCGAGAAGGGGCAAGGAGAACAGAGTTGAGTCAAGGACAAGGTGATGTCACAGTAGCAAGGACATCTTAGATCGTGTGCAGTATGAACTCAAATGAACTCTAGATAGGTTGCCATCTTAGGTCTGAGATGCTTAGGTCGCCATCTTAGAAGTGAGATGCTTAGTGGACAGAGTGTACTTTAGAACATATGATGTAATCTTTGTACCCAAAAGCACCTGACAAGGGAAAGTCCCTGGACATGATGTAATGTCAGCGGACTCATGGGGTGATCTTAACTGTGAGGTCAAATTAAAGGACCACAGACAAATAACCAAAATGTATAAGAAAAATAAGCGCCACCCCTATATATTTAAAATAAACAAAGTGAAAAGGTAATGGAAAGTTATTTGCAATAAAAATAAGTTATAATGGGAAAAATATGGAGTCAGATGACGAGGTATATGATGTAATGAAACAAGGTAGAGGAAAGCATGATTGTAATGGGTTAATAATTTGGTAAGATATGTACAGAGGAGGGGACAAGGTGAGCTCCCCTCCCCTTGAAAAAACTGTATAAAAAGGCATGTACGGCACTGCCAGATCAGTCTGTCCTTGGTGATGGCTGGATTCATAGCCTAGGCTGGCTCACTTTGTTTTTATTGCTGCAATAAAAACTTATCCTTACTTCATCTAGATCTGCACGGAGTCCGAAGTCTTTCTTTGATTTCTTTTACTAAAAGTTACAGTATTTGGGTAATGTTTTAAATTAGGGCAACTTCAGTGTGGGGAGAATAAAAAATCCACCACATTAGAATGCTGTATTCTGTACTTTGTTACATTTCAACACAGGTGAGTATATATTTGTGAACTTGTCAGTATGAATCACCAAGTTTATAATCATCATTTATTCAGTAATGGGCTCAAAGACATTTATTTATATTAAAATTCAATTAAATTTTATTTGTATAGCGCTTTTAACAATGGACTTTACACAATCAAAAGAATGATTTAAGTTTGTATGGAATGGGAATGTGTATGAATCAAAATGGTCAGATAGTCCCTGCTGGAATGCTGTGTACATTGTAATTTGCCAGTGTCAACATAATCCTATTTCATATTTAGAAAACCTGAATAATTCAGGATAAATTTATGATGATGATGCAACCTGTTGCATGCACAGACATTAATTAATACCCAGAAAGTAGAGGAGTGACAAGGAAACTTTTCTACATTTGGCTAAACAAGTGAAATTCACACATGAAACTCAAACTACTCAAATGTCTTTTTCAGTATTTTAATAATAATAGAAAATGTACTTTAACATCAATTGAAACATTAAATATGAATAAATTAAATGAGAAACATCAGCATGATCAGTTTAACAGATGACAACAGTGACTTAGATTTAAGTCGTCTATTTATGTTTCTTCCCCCAGGCTTACCAACAACCCCAGTCCTTTTTTATTATCGATTCACTTTAATGCAGTCCAGCACAACACAGACCCTTTTTGGAGTTAAATAATTAAAGTCATTTCTGAAGGGTAAAAAACAAACTAACAAAAAAAACCTAACAAAAAAAATAATCATAAAAAAAAAAAAAAACTTTTTTTGTGTCTGTATTTTTTTTAAATAAAAAAATATATATGGACATCCTGGCACAACTTACTCAGCCCCAACATGAACTATTGTCTATTTATCTTGACTAGTTCTCACCATAGTATTCAAATGGTTCAGAATTTTATCCTGAACAATATCGTCTATGGTCATATCACAGACATTTGAGTGTAGTGCTTGATTTGATAAAGAACCCTACATCATGATCGGAGAGGCCGAAATATACAGCTTGCAACAGAGGAGGACTGTGAAGCAGGAATCACCACACCTTGTTTCTGCAACTCTATAAGCACATCCAGTATGGAGTCCAGCTCCTGTCGGAAGACCTCGAGCTCCTTGCTTTTTCCCTGCGCCAGTCTTTTCCAGCGTGTTATCTCTGCCTGCTGCTCCTGCTCCACCACTAAGCGTGCTTGAGCCATCATCTACAACATGAGGGACAGTTATTAGACAATTGTCTAATAGACAATTGTCTATTGTGTCTGTGTGAATGTATAGAAATATTTGACATACAGTACACACCTGTTGTAGTTCTTGTTCACGCTGATTGTATCGGAGCTCCATGGTATGGATTTTGTGCTCTAAGCTGGAAAAATGTCTCATCTCAGGACTGTGGGCCTCCTTCGCCTGTTTCAGCTCTTCTAAAAGCTTCGTCAGCTGCGCATGCACACACACACACGACAGATGTAAAGATTCCACTAACACTCAACTCACTGAAAATACTTTATTATTATATTATAAATATGCTATAGTCTTAAAGTAGCCGCTATCCTGTAACTACACAGGAAAAAACATGAAAATAAAGGCATGGATGAAAAACAGTGATCTGGCTAGCAGGTGGCACTACTGTCAGAGCTGCTGTTACAGAACATTAATTACCACCTTCTGACCAATAATATTTAATTATTTAGTGCCATAAGTTACATTTGTTTCACAGCCTTTGTATGCCTTAGATGTAAACAACATTCATTCATTCTATATGGTTGAGGTCAGGAATAAACTAATTTACCAGGCCTGAAAAACACACATGCATCCATACTGTATGTGTATGAAGATGAATAAATCCGGAATTAATCTGCCTTCAAACACATAAGGATTGAAGTGTGCGGTTCTCATGCCTGGTAAAATTGTCTATCTATGATCTCGACATAGAGAGGTCTCAAGAATGATTGCCGTTTACCTCTGAGGTATAAGAGGTAAGACCTTGAATACATAAAACGAGGGAAAAGATAACAGAAAAAAAAAAAAGGAATTGTGTATGTAGAAGTGACAAATTGGGAAAAACTATTAAAATGTTTTCAGTGATGGATCTTAAAGGAAATTGATTACCTGGTTCTGTAGCGTCTCCTCTCTGAGTTTAGACAACGCAAGAGCCTCTTTAGTTCTTTGCAGCTCCTTCAGCTGCTCACGCATATGCAGTACCATGACCTGAATATTACACACAGATTTTAGTATATTGCAAACAATAATGGAACCATATTTTATCTGAATTTGCTTCTTTATAAACTGGCTTGTAGTGAAGATTAATTACTGATTAATAACTATTTAATAGTTATGAGCATTTAATGATTAATTACTGATTATTATTATTTAATAAATAATGAATTAACTTCCTTATCAGGAGCAGAAGTTTAAATAGGAACCTGCATTAACTGTCTTAAAGGAATCATGATACATTATTGATTCAATCCCTATATGTGGCAATTCATGTATCACAACAGTGATTAAAAAAATCGATTGATATTGATAAGTTGATATTGAGACGTGTCCGCTACTCATGAACAAAAAAAAAAAAGCAACACACTAATATTTTGGTTGGACCGCCTTTAGGTTTGATTACAGCTATGCCACAAGTCGAAGCGATGTTGACATTTATTTCAGTCTGGAATCACTGAAAGATTCTCAATGGGGTTAAGGTCTGGTCCCGGTGGTGGCCAATGCATGTGTGAAAATGATGTCTCATATTCCCTGAACCCCATCTTTCACAATTTGGGCCCAATAAATCCTCCAATGTCATCTTAAAATATGTCCATACCATCAAAGAAGAAACTATCAATTGATGGAAAAACCTGGTCATTCAGTATATTCATCAACTGGCCTCATTTCGTTTTGTGCACAGAACATTGCTGAACCTAGACCTGACCAACTGAATCAACCCCAGATAATAACACGCCCCAGACAGGCTTGTAAAGTAGGATACTAGGCATGATGGAAGAGAGCCAATCTAGCCACTCCAAAGTCCATTCTTTATGGTCCCTACAAAATTAAAGCCTTTTTTCCAATTAGCCTCATTGATAAGTGGTTTTCTTAAGGCGACATAGCTGCTTAGTCCCAAGTTCTTGTTGTATTGTATGTGTGAAAATACTCTTACTTTCACTATTAAATAGCTGCAAGTTCGAATGTTGTTATTTCACAATTTGATTTCATTAAGCGATCGCCAATTACTGTACAATCATTCAGGACGTTTCTCTGACCACATTTCTTCCTCGAAGATCACCACTGTACTTCCAGGCTTTGATAATGCACTGTACAGTTGTTAACCTGAATTTAGCAGTTTTAGTTAGCAATATCATTAGTTTTTTTTTTTTTTTTTCTTGATGCAGAAAAATAATTTGACCATTCTGAATGAGATTAACATCTTTGCCTCGACCACATGAGGTCTTCTGACATGGACGTTTAAGAAATAAATAGCTACTCATATTTACGTGCGCACGCACGCGCACACACACACAGTATGTATGTACATAAATGTATAAAACCATACCTCCTGTGATTTGACTTGATTTGTGAGCTCAGCTATTTTGGAAGAGGAGTGCTCCAAGGCGTGGCCAGCCATAAGACACTCTCTCTCTCTTTGGTGTTCAGCCTTGAGTAAGGTCAGTTGTTCAAGATTTCGTTCCTGAGCCCTAAAAAGAAAATAATAATAATAATAATAAATAGCTTTACTAACATATATATAACCACTATAATGTTCATGACAAGTGGCTTACATACCTCTGAAGTTCAGCATGTGCCTGACTGGCAGCAGCCTGAAGAGAGGCTCTTTCCTCTTTAAAGTTATTACACTGTTGTTTCAGCTGTTCCTGTTTGACCCTCAGCATTTCATTCTCCTGCTGCACCTCAGAAATGTGGAAATCTGAGAAGAGTCCAGGGTGATAATCTTTTTCATCCGGAGTAGATGGGAAGCAATCTTTGCCTGCCGGTTTGGACGGAGTGCGTGATGTTTGAGTTTTCGGGCTAAATAACATGCTCTTTCTCTCTCTTTGCAGTCGATCCACAGTGCGTTTCAGCTCCTGGATGGTCCGACTCTTGGTGGTAAGCTCCTGGTTGAGGCGTTCCATACGGGTAATTTGTGCTGCTTCCGCTTGTTTCTGATGTCGTGAGGTCTTTTCTGGCTCCGCTGAGGAATGAGTCTGTTGAAGCTGCTCCTTCAAATCGGCCATTTCGGCCTTTAGAGCGCTTACTTCACTTTGGTGCATTTCCTTTAGGTGTTCTACCTCCTGCACTGTGTGTGACTGAGTCTCTGACTTCTTAGATAAGCACTCATGACACTCTGGCCCTTGCTCAGCTAACCTTTGCTCCAAATCAGAGATCTGCTGCTCATACTGGAGCTAAAAAAAAATGTAAACATAAACATTACTGAAATTTAGAAAAAAAAAAGGGATGGATAAATAGACAGACAAATGTGTAGAATTTTTTTCACATGTTTGTTCATTTTATCCATGTACATGTCACTCATCAATGACAGGTGATCAGTCTGATTCAAATGGGTGAGGGGACGTGTTGGGGGCAGTGTTGGGGGACGTTACTTTTTAAAGTATCTAAATTACATTCCAAAACTACTGTCTTTAAAAAAAAAAGTAATCAGTTACATTACAGCATTACGTTCTGATAAAAGTAGCTAGAAAATTAAAACTCCTTTGTGATTCCTCATGCATGTTGTTTTAGTCAAGACCTTTATAATTATTCTACCATCATCACCATCTACCACATCAGTGAAGTTTGGCCCATAATCTGTTAACTACTAATACTGGGGTAGCTCAGTGGTTAAGGCATTGGACTACGGTTCGGAAGATCCCAGGTTCAAACCCCACAACCACCAAGTTGCCACTGTTGGGCCCTTGAGCAAGGCCCTTAACCCTCAACTGCTCAGATGTATAATGAGATAAAAAACAATGTAAGTCACTCTGGATAAGAGCGTCTGCCAAAATGTAAATGTAATACTCCTATCTCACCTACATGCTATTCCTACAAGTATACAGAATGAATGAAAATTTCTCTTACATGGGTATTTACTACTCCACCGAGTTTAAATATTTTAGCCCTGCAATTAATCAGACTTCTGCGGGTATGCTATGGTGCCCGGCACCAAGACGTTAGCAGCAGATCCTTTGGATGCTGTGGGTTGGGGCCTGTGTAGATTGGCGTAGTTCGCTGGTGTGAGTGCATGGATCAGTTTGGGATCTGGGGAATGTGTTGGTCAGGTAGCCCTGGGGCTCCTTATTTGATGAGCTGTGGTGAATTGGGTGTCTTTCTGTCATGGCCACCATTGATGTTTTTCAGCGATCTGTGCTGCATTAGCTCTCCTGTGGGATCAGACTGGACGGGCTAGCCTTCATGCCATGTGGGCATGTGTGAGGGTTGAGTGTTCATGATGCTATCGTCAGTTTACTGGTGTATAGTACGTATAATGTTATGGCTGATCTGATATTTGTAATTCCAATGAAAAATTTTTTTTTAAAAGAAGGTAATGAACAAGTGTTGCAAGCAAACAAGTAGGGCTGCAACAACTAATCGATAAAATCGATAATTATCGATAATGAAATTCGTTGTCAACGAATGCCGTTATCGATTAGTTGGGCTTCTCACGTTATTGAGGCGCGCGACCACAAGATGCACAAATACACAGTCGCTCGCGCAATGGAGGTTACAGAAGCGTTTGCAGGAAAAAGCGCGCGCCCGAAGTCCTCCAAGGTATGGGAGCAATTTACATTAAACGCCTCTTATCGGGCGTTAAAATCGAGCGTTTTTCTGCCGTTCGTAGTGTCCAGTGAGCGCGGATGAAGTGCCGAGGGTTTTCTACACATAGGAGTCAGTGAGTGTGTTCACACGGGCTTTGGTGACGTGCGTTTGTCCGGCTGCGCGGTTATACGGCGTCAAAAAAAAAAAAAAAAACTTTGCATGCAGCTTTTTCTTGCCGTTCAAATCCCAACGAACGCAAGGAAAACACTTCTAGTGCGTTTTCTTCACGTTCATTTTAAACACTCGGAGGACCGGATATATCCCATCATCCTACACGCTATACAGAGGGAAATGCGGGAAAAGGCAAAATAAACAGAGTGAACACAGTAGCGGCGATTATTTTTCCCTCCCGTATTACAAGGATGTGTAGTATAGCAAAATGGTCTATATATTTATTTATTTTATTATTATTTTTTATTGAGACAAAAAAAAAAAAGGATAAAATACACGGGAGGATCGAAATAATGTATAAACCGTGAAAAGGATCTATTAAAAATAATATCATAATAATCTAGAAGTCTATTATTCTTTATTCTTCTTATTAAGTTGAAATCATTTAAGAGAATTTAAAATTGAGGTCATTCTTACTGACTGAATGTCAGTGTATTTTTTAAACTAATATATATATATATATTATATATATATATATATATATATAATATATATATATATATATATATATATATATATATATATATATATATATATATATATATATATATACACACACATACACACACACACAGTCAACTTGCCATCTGCAATTATTCTTAAAAACAAAAATGTTGATTTACATAAAATAAGGTTTAAATGTTAAAATTAAAGATCATTAAACTCTAATGTGGCTATTGCGTTTTTTTTTAAGTTTACTTTTATACATAAATAATACCCTGATTTATGGTTTTATATTTAAGCAAAACATCAAAGTAAAGCGGGTAGCTTTTATCCGATTAATCGATAATAATAATAATAATAATAATAATAATCGGCCAACTAATCGATTATCAAAATAATCGTTAGTTGCAGCCCTACAAACAAGGTTAAAGCAACCTGCAATTTAAAACTCTAAATAGATACGCGGTTTCCTGCATCTCAATCTGATCTCTGTTATTTAATTTCAGTATGAGAACACAGGAACACACTTGTAGTACATTTCCGTTTTCTACATCCATTCTGGTTAGTTCAGTTTAATCTGAGCCACTGAATTACTGCAAATAATTGCATGATGAAAAAAGGAGAGAAGCAGCCCTTTGTCAAACTGGTTAAATAGGTACCAAGCACTGCGAGTCTGATGTACTGCTACTGTTCCTCTGATGAATAGTAATTTCGGCAAATGGTTCTGCAAGGGGTTACAGTGGTTAGTGTGGAAATCATTAAAGTGAGGATCCATCATTGAAGAAAGCCAGGACACGTTCACAAAAAACACCACCTGCAACAAGATTGCCTTTAGCTACAGTACACTTTGGACATAAGGAATAGGAACTAAGAAAAAAAAAAAAAAAAAAAGACTGAATGGGGTAATAATTGAGAGTAGGTAGTATTTTGATGTACTGAAATGTACTTTATACTTGTTAGTCTCACACGCATGCGCACACACGCACAAGCCACTTCAAACTTGATAACTACAGAGTTGTACGACTTTTACCTACAGAACTGCTTTATTTCTTCATGGAACAAATGCAACAAGGTGCTGGAAACAATCCATAAGAGATTTTGGCCCATGCTGCCATGATCGCATCATGCAGTTACTGCAGATTTGTTGGCAGCACACCCATGATGTCAATCTCCAATTCCACCATAATGCACAATTGTTACTAAGGGGCCCAAAGTGCACCAAGAAAAAAAACATGTGTTCCACACCATGTTTTATAAGATTAAAGATTTGCAGACTATACTTAATGATCAAAAGCGTAATTGTCTACAGTGTTCATTTCCATTTATGCTACAATATAAATACAATGTTGTGCATTAAACATAGATTTCAAATAGTGGAGGTACGGCTTTATCATGAAGCAAGGTAAAGGTTTTTTCGCCCTATTCCCCTCCCCCCTATGATTTATTTCACCTCATTATGTTTGTTGGCCTTTATTCAGTCCAGCTCAAAGTACGATAAAAATAAAAGTTTATGTGGTCCCTCTTTAGCCATGGACAGAGTCTCACAAACATGTCAGTATGTGTACCAGCAACACTAAACTGTGCTGCGGTGTAAAGAAATGTGTATGGATTCTGTCCTGCAGTTGACCAGACGGACCTTCAATTGAGGGTTAAAATTAAGTTTCATGTGCAAATACCAAGTTGATCATATCTATTTTGTTATTTTTTAAAACAGCTGCTAAAATAGCTTGCTATTGGAACAGCTGCTAAAATAGCTTGCTCTCTGTTCTATTGGACACATTGTAGTCATGGTGTTGGTTAATAAAAATTCAGTTTGAAAGTTTTGTATAAATTAAATCTAGCCAAAACACCAACAGTGGTTGAGTTTCACCTCCCAAGGTGTTTTTCCACAGCTAATTCTTTACTTGCATTTTAATTATACTGACTTAAATAGAGTTTATACTGTACGTGAGGTTTCAATTAATATTGGTCCACAGTGTCCTGACATCATTTTAAATTAATGTGTATGGAGGAGTAGGATACTTTAAGGTTTATTCTCCATGAAAGAATCTTTGTTTCTATGGCAACTCCTTCTGTAAGGCATCACAGTGGTCTGGATCATAAATTGTGGAATAAACCACATAGACAGGCAGTTTTTCTCTTGGCATGAAATGTTCATTGAACTCTTCAGTCATGCAAAGATAATAGACATACTTTACAGGAGGACCACAAAGGATTGAAATATAATTTCCGCTTTTAGGACGTGTTTTTACCCGCTTAGGTATGGACCAAATCTTAAACTGATTCATATTGAATATAAAATATATACTTTCTTTATGTGCAATGTACTGTACTGTTCTAATCCTACATACTGTACTATATGCATGTATTGGCTTTTGAGTCCCCCCCACCCCCAACTTCAATATATGCATTTCAATTACAGTTTGTTTGCATAAAACATCATGACCCACACCAATCACCCTGCATTTAGTACCTTAAAAAAAACAAAAACATGACTTTATTTTTTTTTTTTTTTACATTAATTATGAAAATATTCACTGTATGTCAGCTACATTTTTCCTAATAATAAAATTCTCACAAAACTAAACTTTGAGTTTCTTTAGTTCTAAAACATTTGCATTTTCACTAAAAGAGCATAATTACTGTAAAATATGCCCACTAAGCAACATGACAACTACTTTTGAATAAGGAAACAGATAATAAATAAAAAAATTAAAATATTAATCGATTCTGAACAGCCAGAATGTCATGACCACTCGCCTAACACTGAATAAATCCCCCTTTGCTGCTGCTGTCTTTTACTAGACCTCTGTGGTATCAGTCACTTATGCCTCTTTTCCACTGCATAGTCCGGCACGACACGGTTCAGTACAGCTCACTTCGGTTCGGTGCAGTTCGGCTCGGTTTGCGCTTCCACTGCAGTGTAGTAACGCTTTAGAGTGGGCGGGATTATTCACGTGTCGTTATAGTCGCGGCGCCTCTACTGCCGTGACGTCATCGTAAACGCGCCACAAACAAACACACAACAATGGAGCATATCGACGGCATGGTGGTCTTCATTCTCGGCATGTGGATGTTTTTAACAGCGAGACGAAGGAGTTTGTTTCAAAAGAGGCCGACGGTTAATACAAAAAGGTGCGTGCGATCCTTCTCTGGCTGTTTCTAAATATAGCGGTTCTGTTGTGTCTCGTGTCGCAAGTTCGGTGACGCAGTAATGACGACTTTCTCCGGCCAATCAGTGACCAGCAGAGTTTACACATCCCGTTTTGGTAACGGTTCGGCGCGCTCGGAACCTCGGCTGAGGTGGTACTAAAAAAAAAAGGACCAGGTACCAGGTACTGTTCCCAGTGGAAAACCCCCCAAAAGTGAGTAGAACTGAACCGTGTCGTGCCGTACTATGCAGTGGAAAAGCGCCATAAGCCTTCAGGGGTAGATCCTTCAACTCCTTTAAGTTGTGATTTGGGGGCTCTATGGGACGGACTTGTCTTGGGAGCACATCTCACAGATTCTCAATCAGATTAAAATCTGGAAAATTTGGAAGCCGAATCAACACCTCAAACTTTTCAACCATTCCTGAACCATTTTTGCAGGGTGGCAGGGCATCATCTTGGCCAGTGCCATCAGGAAAGTCTAGCCATCACAATTTGGCCCTTTTCAAAGTTGCTTAAATTCTGATATTTGAAAAAAAAAAAAAAAAAAAAAAAAAAAAAATCAGTTTCAAAGATATCCATTTTAGGGACAAAATGTTCACTTGCTGCCTAATATATCCCACTCACTTCCAGGTGCCATTGTAAGGAGATAACAGATGTTATTCACTTCACCTGTCAGTGGACATAATGTGACATTTTTTCTCCCTCATTTTTCCATTATAGATTCTGGCTTGCATATCGTCATCACATATGATTTATATCGCATCCCTTCCCATTAAAGCGAATTGCGCTAGTCTGTTCTAGTCTAGACTGTCCCTCAACTGCTACCAATATAAAAGTGAATAGACTAAATTTGGTAAGAATGTGTTATATAACAATGTGTAAAATCATGTACAAGACCTGCTAAAATTATCCACTCTGCATGTGTTTTTCATGCTGCCAGTTCACAATACCTTCTTTTTCTGCTATTAACCACTTAATGACAATACCGATAACTGCATCCATCTTTATTCAGAATTAATTTTATAAGTCGAGATTCTAATCCTACTAAAAACCTTAGATTATTTACAAAGAGAGTTTACTTTAAGGACAGATATTTTGTTTTATCTTTAATAATTATCTATTTATCCCACCTTGATCCTGTGAAAGTGCTGTTCCATGGCTCTCAGTGAGCGTTTGGCTTCCTCGTCACGGTCCTCGAGCTCAGCCTCCAGTCTGTGGGTGCGTCTCTCCAGCAGGGCGGCAGAATGTGAGGGCTGAGTCGCTGCACATGGAGCTTTTTCTCCTCCTCTTTCTCCACCTGCAGCTGCTGCAGCAAACATCAGAGCGGGCAGAGAGTTTGGGTGCCTACGGCGCAGAATTTCCTCCATTTCTTTCACCTGACGGACATATTCGAGAATATAATAATGCAGAATAATTCTTGTTATAATGATATAAACAGTGAAGCCGTGCCGCTCAGGAGAGAAGGGCTCGGACAACACAACGTACATCTACTGAATGCACACACACCTGTCGCTCAAGATCCTGAACTCTCTTGGCCTCTGCTGCTCTCTCCTTTACTTTTTTCTGCTGCTGGTTAGGTTGCTTGGATACTTCCATTTTGAGCTTCTCCACCTTGAAGAAACACACATCATGCATGTATTGCGCAATGACTCCACAGCATGACTGGCATAATGATCACAATGATGCAAGTAGCATGTGACACTGAGGAATATTACAACAAAATTCCTTTTATGCTTTGCTGTTAGCAGGATGCCACTGTGGAATTTAATTGTCATTTTGTTGGTGCACCCTGCATACAAATGATGTGACTGGTACAACCGCACTGCCAAACTGCACAGCCATTTTCTGAAATACAAGCTGTATGTCATTTGTAATTACGTAACAGTCTATTGTATATCTGCTTAACCCACATATTAAGACATTAACAGAAAGCATGTAAGAAAAGACACAAATGACAGTCAGTCATTTAAAGGTCTACTATGAAAAAGCATCCACGTGGGAAGACACCGACATCAAATTTGTTAAAGGAACGTTAATGTACAGTACATGAAGAAACCAGAACAGCCTCTTGCTGGTTCAAAGTTCTCTGTTCGTCCACAAAAAAGATTAATTAATAAATCTCCATTGTGGGTCAGGAAAATTTCTGTTAATAATTACATTTTCACCAAAGTAAACTTTGAGGGGATTGATTTCTAAAATAATTAAATTTTTTTCATGAACTACTATAAAATATGGTCTCTAGCTGACTGAGCAACAACTACTTTAGAAGCTTTTGAATACAGAAACAGATAATATTTTCAAGGATGTTGTACAGCCTTAAACAGTGATTAACCCTAACATTAAAACTACCCGCCTAATATTATAGGGTCTCCATGTGCCACCAAAACAGGTCTGACCCCTGAGGCATAGACTTCACAAGATCTCTGGAGATGTGCTGTGTTATCTGGCACAAAGATCTTAGCAGGAGATGCTTTAAAAACTAAGTTATAAGGTAGGGACTCCATGGATTGGATTTGTTTGTCCAGCACATCCCACTGATGATCGATCGGATTGAGATCTGGAGAATTTGGAGGCCAGATCAACAACTCTGAACTTTTTGCCTGCTAAGCCCCATAACACAGCAAGCTGTAATGGACTATCTATCATAGCCAGAATAAACTTTAAAAAATTTTACAATAGATTTTCTGTGAGAATGGACAAGACAGGTTAGCCCTTGTACCCACATGCATAAATAAGCCTTGGACATGCATTAGCCTGTCACCATTTTATTGTTATTTAATTGATAATCAATGTTATTCAATTCACCTGGCGGTGGTTAAATGGTATTGCTAAATGGTGTATGGATTTCTTCTAAGAACCTGCTTGACTTGTATAGCTCGGTTTCAAAGCTTTGGTAGGGAGCCTATGATGAAGGCAGCTCATAATCATTCTGCGCATACACGGACATCAAACAGCATGCTGTTTCCAATGCGAACCTTGTGAAAAGGAAAAATGTGGGCTGACTATGCAGCACTCCAGAGCTTTATAAATTGTTATTTAGCATGACCTGCCATTGAAGTTATTTCAACCAGAATGTTTCAGTCTTATTCATTTATTACTTGCTACCTCATATATCTTGACCCTTAAAAGGTGCCACTTCACCTATGTGTGTGTGTATATATATTATATATATATATATTATATATATATATATACACACACACACACATTTATTTTGGCAAGAACCAAAATTGTGATGCCTACAGTAGGTGACTGGGTAAGGGCATCCCCAAAACATCAGGTTATATATTCCCTGGCTGTAGCGGGTAAAAGTGGTCGAAGCAAGTGGACTGGAATAATCTCACAGAAGAGCACACAGTATCACATATTGCTGAAAAAGTTAATTATGGCACTGACAAAAGGGTGTGAGAACACACAGTGCATCGCAGTTTGCTGGAGTGCCCATGCTAACCCATGTCGACTGCTGAAAGGGCAACAGCGATTAAGCATCAGAATGAGACTATGGAGCAACAGAAGGTCATCTGGTCATGTGAATCATGTTTTCTTTTACATCATATGGACAGGCAGGCACGCAAACATCACTTACCTGAAGTAGAAGTGGAACCAGGATGCATTTTGCTGAGCCACAACTGGCCATGGGTCCATCTCCCCTTGAGGAAAATCGATTCTGGTGGCCCAGAATGACCGACATAACCTTCTGTATCCATTTGTTTTTAGGTTTTTGACATTTAAACCACTGATGTACTGAATAAATTAAAGGGTCAATTTTCCTCATGATTGAGGATATTTACAGTGGTTTGAAAAAGTATTCGGCCCACTTGAACTTTTCCACATTTTGTCACATTACAGCCACAAACATGAATCAATTTTATTGGAATTCCACGTGAAAGACCAATACAAAGTGGTGTACACGTGAGAAGTGGAACGAAAATCATACATGATTCCAAACATTTTTTACAAATAAATAACTGAAAAGTGGGGTGTGCGTATTTATTCAGCCCCCTTTGGTCTGAGTGCAGTCAGTTGCCCATAGACATTGCCTGATGAGTGCTAATGACTAAATAGAGTGCACCTGTGTGTAATCTAATGTCAGTACAAATACAGATGCTCTGTGACGGCCTCAGAGGTTGTCTAAGAGAATATTGGGAGCAACGACACCATGAAGTCCAAAGAACACACCAGACAGGTCAGGGATAAAGTTATTGAGAAATTTAAAGCAGGCTTAGGCTACAGAAAGATTTCCAAAGCCTTGAACGTCCCACGGAGCCACTGTTCAAGCGATCAATCAGAAGTGGAAGCAGTATGGCACAACTGTAAACCTACCAAGACGAGGCCGTCCACCTAAACTCACAGGCCGAACAAGGAGAGCGCTGATCAGAAATGCAGCCAAGAGGCCCATGGTGACTCTGGATGAGCTGCAGAGATCTACAGCTCAGGTGGGGGAATCTGTCCATAGGACAACTATTAGTCGTGCACTGCACAAAGTTGGCCTTTATGGAAGAGTGGCAAGAAGAAAGCCATTGCTAACAGAAAACCATAAGAAGTCCCGTTTGCACAGCAAACATGTGGAAGAAGGTGCTCTGGTCAGATGAGACCAAAATGGAACTTTTTGGGCAAAATGCAAAACGCTACAGTATGCGTGGTGGAAACCTAACACTGCACATCACTCTGAACACACCATCCCCACTGTCAAATATGGTGGTGGCAGCATCATGCTCTGGGGTGCTTCTCTTCAGCAGGGACAGGGAAGCTGGTCAGAGTTGATGGGAAGATGGATGGAGCCAAATACAGAGCAATCTTGGAAGAAAACCTCTTGGAGTCTGCAAAAGACTTGAGCCTGGGGCGGAGGTTCACCTTCCAGCAGGACAACGACCCTAAACATAAAGCCAGAGCAACAATGGAATGGTTTAAAACAAAACATATCCATGTGTTAGAATGGCCCAGTCAAAGTCCAGATCGAAATCCAATCGAGAATCTGTGGCAAGATCTGAAAACTGCTGTTCACAAACGCTGTCCATCTAATCTGACTGAGCTGGAGCTGTTTTGCAAAGAAGAATGGGCGAGGATTTCAGTCTCTAGATGTGCAAAGCTGGTAGAGACATACCCTAAAAGACTGGCAGCTGTAATTGCAGCAAAAGGTGGTTCTACAAAGTATTGACTCAGGGGGCTGAATAATTACACACACCCCACTTTGCAGTTATTTATTTGTAAAAAATGTTTGGAATCATGTATGATTTTCGTTCCACTTCTCGTGTGTACACCACTTTGTATTGGTCTTTCACATGGAATTCCAATAAAAGTTGATTCATGTTTGTGGCTGTAATGTGACAAAATGTGGAAAAGTTCAAGGGGGCCGAATACTTTTGCAAGTCACTGTACAGAGAATGATTAACTAGGAGGTATAAGGATTCTGCACCGACCCTTAGCAGACTGTTTACTACCATTCCATTGGCAAAGTCCACAAGATATAAAAAAAAATATTTTCCCGCAAGCATTTGGACTAATATCAAATAAACCTGATGGCTCATCACAAAGACGAACAGTTGCCAATATGACTTCATTTCTTACATCTCACATATCAGACCAGTAACTTCAGTTCACTTTTTTTTTTTTTTTTTTTACAGATATGCAATATAGTATTGATGATGCAATACAACCATTATGCAGTTATACATTCAGTGACAACACTGTTCGGTAAAACCCGAAAGGGGAAAAAGAGAAATAAATTGCACATATTTTGCAGTCACTACAAAATATGTGCAATTTATGTGCAATTTATTTCTCTTTTTCCCCTTTCAGGTTTTACCGAATGTGTAAACCATAAATGTATCTAAAGCAAAGTGCAAATAACATTTCTAAAAAGCTGAGAGATGGTTTTAGAGAAAATACATTGAATCTTTTATTTGCTTGTTATGGCTCATCATTGTGTCTATCTTTGTAGCATTAGATATGTTTTTGAATCCTGCAATCTCCCCTAACCAAATATGAACTTCCCAATCACCATGGTACATTTGTTTTAGAGCCAAATCAGAATTTGACTTCTTCTAGTCCATCATTGTCTGGTTTTGTGGCACATTTTTCATGCTTTGCAAAGTTAAGGGAGGAAGTGTTTTTGAAATTTTGAGTATGCAGGGGAGCATTTTATGTCAATTCAGATCATTTTGTAATAAATTTTTTTTACTATTATTATTATTTTTTTTTTTTACAAATGTACAGATACACCTGAAAATGTGACATGTTGAATAACATTTTGGTTACAGTGATATAAACACCTAGAATATATTTAAGCGTAGACATGAAATCAATATTTCAATATTTATCCCCACCTCAAAGCAAAAACTGGCCAAGATTTTATTGAGTGTGATAAAGTATTAACTAGATTAAAGATGGTGTAATTCATCAACAGCCATTTACACACCAGGTGACGCAATCCCCTCAGATGACTAGGAAAAGGTCAACACCAATATCAACATCATACCAATATCATAGATCATCCCGTCTCACCTGCTCAGTTAGACTCTGTATCTCGGCATTGGCTGATCGGAGTCTGGCTGTATCTCTGTCCAGAAGCTCCTGATTCTGAGCATACCACTGCAGTCTCTTCTTCAGCACAGCCACCTCTTCCTTATGTCTTTCCTCCAGCAGCTTCAATTCAAACCCTTTATCACCTACAAGACACAACCATAGGCCCATGCTAGAAAATGACAAATAATTCCCCGAGGATAAATCTGAAGTTTGAAACACCCACACCAGCCTGTCGTACCCGAGGTAGAGATCAGTTGTGCTTTTGCCAAATCCCTTTCTTTTTTCATCATCTGCAAGTCCACTTGCAAAGCCTGCTTCTCTTGTTTCATCCTGCGGCTTTCTTCCTGCAGCAGTGATTCCCTTCTCTGTAAAGACGCAAGCCACACATTCAATGATAAAACCAGGCATTTTCACAAGCTAAAAAGTACTTCATCTATGCATATTACCTGTGCAGCCTGCACCTGAGCCAATAGTTCAGTAACACTGCGTTCATGGACAGCAGGGGCTATAATTTCCACCGTCTTCTGCTTACTGTTCTTAGTTAACCGTTCCCTAAATGAGGATTTCCCTTAAATGTTAGATATTGAGGCATTTAATGGGCATATACATTTATATTACATACAAGTAATTAGAACCTGCATGAAAGGTTTCAATCCTGTATTATAGAGTCATACATCACACTTATACTATACTATAATAACACTATAACCAAACTCGATATATAAAATATACATAATATACATAATATACATAATATACATTTCATATGCCTTCATGAACTAGTCACTATAGAGGTGTAATACTTATTAATACAAATTTCAGTCAGTTGATTTTTTGTAAAAAAAATAATACAAATAATAAAAAAAAAATTATAATAATGAATTAATGTGTGAATAAAACTCGGATTACATTGTGGCTATAAGCTTGCAGGAGCTCTGTGACACAGTTTCATAAAACGAATGCCCTAATGACACGACTCACTTAGTGACGGCTAATTCAGAGAGCAGTCTTTGATTTTCTGCAAACATGGCCTCTTCATTTTGTTTATTTTGTGCCTGGAGAGCCTTCATCTGCAGATACAACTTTTCATTTTCCTGCAAATTAATATTCATTTAATCCAGCAGTAAAGAGTTTACAATGTTACCAAATTTAGTTAAAATAAAAAATAATAATAATAATCAGACATGAGAAAGAATTGGCAAGCAAAATATTATATGCTGAACCTAAGCATATAATGTACATGGAAGAAAATGCATAAGTAAAACTGACTTTTACATATCCCAAGTTAACCCACAAGGTCTTGTATGATGTACCTACTGTAGGTCAAAATGTGCGCTAAGTACATGATTCTTAGGGTCTTAGCAGAGAGCCAAGCTTACTTGATGATAGCCTTGAATTAGTATCTCCTGCTCCTGCATCTCTTTTTCGATCAGTCTCAGTTTCTCATCTCTTTCTGCATCTGAAGCCTCACCAAATCTCCACTGCAGCTTCTTGTTCGCCTCTTCTGCACTGTGCAACTGAAGGTTGAGCATTTCATTACATACTCAGTCATAAAGATCAAGCTCCAACAGTAAGGTAATGGAAGAATATAAAAGTTATATCGCGGTTTCCAAACTCAGTGGTTCTAATTGCAGCCGTTTCATCTGTGTTTTATTTATGGCTATAAAGCTAACTAGCTTCTAACACAAAGCTGAATTCCAAATTGCACTTCAACTCCTGATCAAGGGCACTACTTGGTATGTGTGACAATGGATTGTATCTCCTAGCGCACTAGCTTTAAATTTATTGCTACAGTGGTGTGAAAAACTATTTGCCCCCCTCCTGATTTCTTATTCTTTTGCATGTTTGTCACACAAAATGTTTCTGATCATCAAACACATTTAACTATTAGTCAAAGGTAACACAAGTAAACACAAAATGCAGTTTTTAAATGAGGGGTTTTATTATTTAGGGAGAAAAAAAATCCAAACCTACATGGCCCTGTGTGAAAAAGTAATTGCCCCCTGAACCTAATAACTGGTTGGGCCACCCTTAGCAGCAATAACTGCAATCAAGCGTATGCGATAACTTGCAACGAGTCTTTTACAGCGCTCTGGAGGAATTTTGGCCCACTCATCTTTGCAGAATTGTTGTAATTCAGCTTTATTTGAGGGTTTTCTAGCATGAACCGCCTTTTTAAGGTCATGCCACAACATCTCAATAGGTTTCAGGTCAGGACTTTGACTAGGCCACTCCAAAGTCTTCATTTTGTTTTTCTTCAGCCATTCAGAGGTGGATTTGCTGGTGTGTTTTGGGTCATTGTCCTGCTGCAGCACCCAAGGTCGCTTCAGCTTGAGTTGACGAACAGATGGCCGGACATTCTCCTTCAGGATTTTTTGGTAGACAGTAGAATTCATGGTTCCATCTATCACAGCAAGCCTTCCAGGTCCTGAAGCAGCAAAACAACTCCAGACCATCACACTACCACCACCATATTTTACTGTTGGTATGATGTTCTTTTTCTGAAATGCTGTGTTACTTTTACGCCAGATGTAACGGGACACGCACCTTCCAAAAAGTTCAACTTTTGTCTCGTCGGTCCACAAGGTATTTTCCCAAAAGTCTTGGCAATCATTGAGATGTTTTTTAGCAAAATTGAGATGAGCCTTAATGTTCTTTTTGCGTAAAAGTGTTTGCGCCTTGGAAATCTGCCATGCAGGCCGTTTTTGCCCAGTCTCTTTCTTATGGTGGAGTCGTGAACACTGACCTTAATTGAGGCAAGTGAGGCCTGCAGTTCTTTAGATGTTATCCTTGGGTCTTTTGTGGCCTCTCGGATGAGTCGTCTCTGCGCTCTTGGGGTAATTTTGGTCGGCCGGCCACTCCTGGGAAGGATCACCACTGTTCCATGTTTTTGCCATTTGTGGATAAAGGCTCTCACTGTGGTTCGCTGGAGTCCCAAAGCTTTAGAAATGGCTTTATAACCTTTACCAGACTGATAGATCTCAATTACTTTTGTTGTCATTTGTTCCTGAATTTCTTTGGATCTTGGCATGATATCTAGCTTTTGAGGTGCTTTTTGGTCTACTTCTCTGTGTCAGGTAGCTCCTATTTAAGTGATTTCTTGATTGAAACAGGTGTGGCAGTAATCAGGCCTGGGGGTGACTACAGAAATTGAACTCAGGTGTGATAAACCACAGTTAAGTTATTTTTTAACAAGGGGGGCAATCACTTTTTCACACAGGGCCATGTAGATTTGGAGTTTTTTTTCTCCCTTAATAACGTAAACCTTCATTTAAAAACTGCATTTTGTGTTCAATTATGTTATCTTTGACTAATAGTTAACGGTTTTTGATGAGCAGAAACATTTAAGTGTGACAAACATGCAAAAGAATAAGAAATCAGGAAGGGGGCAAATAGTTTTTCACACCACTGTATATGGGATTCAAACCCGTTAGTGGTTTAAGGGGAAATATAAAGAAAAACAAACAAGATTTAAAGCACTGTCCCCAACCTCCATGGTTATTCTCTTCACCTAATGGGTATTTAAAACTACTTTCACCCTTGTTAATTACAGTGGAACCTTGGATTACAAGCATAATTTGTTCCGTAAGCAGGCTCGTATTCCAAAACATCGTAAACCAAATTTTCCCATAGGAAATAATGGAAATTCAAATTATTCGTTCCACAGCCTATAGTAGTAGTCAAGTATTCAGTACTGTTAAGATAGCGCCCAATATAAAAACATGAGAACATGAACATGAACAGTGAACATGAACAGTATATTCTGCCTATTGAACTTAAATTCAAGCCTCTTACCACATGAAATTGAAAAATAACAGATTTTATATCAAAATAACACACTTTTACTTCCTGTTTGGTGTGTGTATATATGTGTGTGTGTGTGTGTGTGTGTGTGTGTGTGTGTGCGTGTGAGACTTAGTGATGGGAAGTTCAAATCATTTTAGTGACTCGGTTCTTTGAATCTCGTTCATCAAAATGAACAAAATTTTCTTTGAGTCATTTCGTTTATTTGATCAGAAATAAATTAAAATGTTGCGTTTTCAATAAAAATACCCCCAATACGTCTACATACACAAATTTTGGCTATAGTCCCAGTTATGAAAATATTACTTTGCATGCGGTCATATTATTACAAATGTTTTGACGCGTATCTTTACTTAGAATTTTCACTCACAACACGGAAGTCCGAGGATCTCTTTGTCTCTCGTTTATTTTTTCAGCATCAAAGATTCAACACTTCGTACAGTTGTCTTGAGTAAATCCACTGTAGTTACAACAACACAATCGCTGTACAGTATCTGTAGGTCACGTTTACAACAATATGCTTGCTGTATCTTTTAGCTTACGTTAGATTACATCAGCTTACGTTAGATCACGGTAGCTTACGGTCAAAAGCTTGTGTCTCCACAATTCCGCATCAAGAACGGAGCCTTCTTTCATGCGATAGTCATACAAAAACCTGTAATAGTGGAATGACGTCACAGACCAACCTACGATTGTCAAAAGTGAACACTTAACTAACAAATCAATGCTTAATGCTTAACTAGTGAGTAGGATAAAATAGAATAACAAATTAAAATAAAATGAATAAACACAACAACAAATTCATAACAAATGCGATATGGCTCTTACAATTACAAGGCAACTAAGGACATATTATAATAAACAGAATGAGTAACTCATCATCATATCTTCCAGTCGTTCGGTCTTTTGAATCTATTGCACCGCATAGCGTCTATGGGAGTCACGTGACAAAAGGACGAACGACTCGAGGTTTTGCGCATGCGCGCCCAATAGAAAATGAACGAATCACTCTCCGAGATACGAGTCATGTTAAAGAGTCGTTCAAAAATAACGAATCGTTCAAAAATGACCCGTGTGTGCAATGCATGTGTAGAGAGAGGTATTAAATGTTCTCATTATATTCATGCGCGTTTTATGCGCGTAATATTACGTTGCAATGCGTTTATTATATGGGATGACTTTAGAGAAAACTACAACAAAAATATATTGTCATACCAAAGAATAAACTACCCGCCAAAGTGGCTAGTGAGACTAAAGTTATTACCCGCCACAGCCGAATTTTACCCACATTTGGCGGGTGCCAATGTCAAACTCTGACACACACACACACACACACACACACACACACACACACACACACACACACACACACACACACACACACACACACACACACACACACACACACACACACACACACACACACACGGTCAGTGTTAGAGTAAACAGTGCACTTGTTCACGGATGTTGATTATACCAATAAGAGACGCGCACTAAAGACCTAGCAGGGGAGACGATTACCCACAATTCCGCAGGCCAAGAGAGAGAAAAACCGTTGGCTCAGTTATGATCACGTGATACTCGGCGTCAAAACAAGAGGCTCATGCGTGATAAATGATACTCGGTACTCGTAAACCAAGACTTGTTCGTTTTCCAAATGAAAGATTTCTTTACAATCTTTGCTCGTCTTGCGGAACACTCACAAACCGCGTTACTCGCAATCCAAGGTTTTACTGTATATTAAGTGTCGGTTGCCAGTTCTGCCATTTGCGGTTAGTGATCAGTAATGGATATGCATTGGCGGAGGAAAAATAACTGGTTACATAAAGAAACAAATCATCATCTATTCATAACAAATGGTGTTTGCGGAACTGTTGTATAAAAGCAACACCACACAAGAGGGAGTGCTTTTTAAACATAGCATAGCCATGATACCCTCCGCACCCAGGCTGCACTCTTCTGCCTACAACCACATCACAGCTGTGCTATATAAGCAGTATTGCTGAATTATATCACAGCACTGTCGAGTTCTTGAAGCTTGCCTTGATTGTTTATAAACTGTTATAGAAAATGAACCAGTGGCATGACTGACAGTAGCTCAAATGGTTTATAATAATGAATCTGTTCTGGTACGCCATTGTTTGTATAGTAACACTTATTAACATGGACATGCACTCTAGGAACTCCTCATAGTCTAGGATTATTAAAAAAATAGACAAAACAAGCGTTATATAACAAGGAACACATTTATAATCAACTATATGGTGAAGCCCATGAGATGACCATTACATGACATTATTTAAAAGACGTTTGTACCACATGGGACACCCTAGGCAATTTGTAGTTTCTCTATAGCATTAGAGTCTACAAGTCTAAATACCGACAAGAGAGAGAGAAAAAAAAAGGAGAGGCTGGTGAGGAAACAAATGTTTATAGCTGCTATAACATAAGTGAAAAACCAAAATTGAAATATTAAAACTCATTACTGTAAATACCTGAAAAAAAAAAAAGATTATTTAATTAATTTTTAAAAATGTTGGCAAATTGTTGTGTAAGAGGAAGAAAGCACTTTGAGACACGCCGTTGTTTTAAATTCTGGACATTAGTGGTTTTCACACCACCTCTTCATTTAATATACTAATATACTGTAGTTCGACACTCTTAGTCTGTGTTGAACAACCTTTCAGTCTGCAAAACAAGCTCAGGTAGAGCAGAGTACTGGAAAGTAAAGATTAATTTTAAAATATTTTAGGCTTACGCACTCAATCGAGGCTGTGACAGATATACTGTGTGTTCCAGAGAAGTTCTGATCTAGATGAAAAGAAACACTAAAAGCTTTCCGTTGCCTCATCTTGGAAGTCCAGCCTTAGAAAACACTCTCAGTAGCGAAAGAGAACTCATTCACGCTGACAACCCCCAGAAGTGGAAATGAAAACCATGGCAACCATTATAACAAATTCAACCCTTATTATGACCTTTCTTTTAAAATATAAATTCATCCAGGGAAATAAAAAGCCTCATGACAAAGTGTAAAGAGTAGGACAATATTATATACACATTTCAAGCTAAAGTTTTCTAGTTTTGCTAAAAATAAGTGCATCTGACTAAATTTGATATTAAAGAAAGACCTTTTTAAAATAACACGACTGGAGTAATTTCTGTTTCAGGCAAGATAAGTTATAAGTAAGTGCTGTGATATCCAGCACAACAGCATGATCTCAAATGTAACATTGCTTTTTACAACATTTCCATAAACATTGTTTACAGTATATTTATCATCACATTATGATTTACTGGTGTCACTAAGCACGACTGGTGAAGAATAAAATGATGGACGTGATGGAAGTTTCTCCTTTTATTTTCACTGCTTTAGATCAGAGCTGACTATGTAGTGCCAATGATTAGGGGTTAAAGATCGATTTGGGATTCTGTCAGCTTTGTAACTTGGCTTACACGTTAATAAAACACAAAGTAGTTTGGGACAACTCGCAGTTGCAAGGAAAAGTGAACCATTTGCAATTTCCTGGTTTTATGCTTAAATTGGTCATGAAATGTGATCTGACCACAATTTCTAAACTGATAAATTACAGTCATGATCTTCTGTCTTAAGTGAACATGTCCATTAAACATACAAAGTGACTGTAGAAAAAGTGCAATTTTTCATTTACTTTTTCTTGCCGCTGTAGAAGCAATTATTAAGGAGGAAATAAAGTGTCAAGACAACATAAGGCTTATAAAATGCTTTTTATAGTTTTCTTGCTGAAAGTACTTTGATGACTGGTTTTGGCTGATCTCTCCTTAGCCGAGGAAATAATCAGAAATTTAAAATCAGAAAGGACTATGAAATCATAAGGTGTGTCCAAACTCTCGACTGGTAGTGTACATATCAGGGTTTGACATTGGCAACCACCCACCTGCCAAATGTGGGTAAAATTAGGCTGTGGCGGGTAAAAACTTCACTCTCACTAGCCACTTTAGCGGGTAGTTTATTCTTTGGTATGACAATATATTTTTGTTGTAGTTTTCTCTAAAGGCATCCGATATAATAAACGCATTTAACGTTTAAATGTTTAAATAAACTGCAACTAACGATTATTTTGATAATCGATTAGTTGGCCGATTATTTTTCGGTTAATCGGATAAAAACCTAAACGCTTTACTTTGATGTTTTGCTTCACCTATAACTATATAAAACCATAAATCAGGGTATTATTTATGTATAAAAGTAAACTTAAAAAAAATGCAAAAGCCACATATAGAGTTTAATGATCTTTAATTTTGACATTTAAACCTTATTTTATGTAAATGAACATTTTTGTTTTTAACAATAATTGCAGACGGCAAGTTGACAGTATTTATATATTTTAGGGCTGCACAATATTAGGAAAATATGCGATATTGTTGTTGAATACTGCGATAGCGATATAACATTTCCCTACAGAAATGCATTTTTAATTATTATTATTGCCTATTTATTTTATTATTTATTTATATGTAATGATCATACTAAAATAAACAGGTAATAGATATTCGTCTGATGTAATTAAATATAATTCAGGCTAAAAAGAAACTATATGTCAAGGAAGTTGCAAATATTTAGACTTCAAAACACTATGAATGACTTAAACCCCTCAGCAGATATTCTGACTTCTGGTTTGCTGTTACTATAAACCTGCCAACACAATATGAATTACTTTCAAACATTACTGTTTATTTACATGTAACCGTACATGTGCCTGTTTTTTTTAAATAAAAATAAATATTATTAAACAAAAAATAATTTAAAAAAATACTATTTGTCATACACACACACTCGCTCCGCGACCGGCACTAGGACCCGGAAGTAATGCGGGCGCGAACCCGGAAGTATAAGAGGAGTAAACAAACCATTGCATAGAGCTTAGTCATTGTGTTCACGCATGTCGGTTCAGATTGTTTACTTTCTGATTCGAGTGTGTGTCTATAGGACGCGGGTTAAATGTGTGTTTTTCCCTTGCTCCCCTTCTGTGAGAGTCCTTAGACTAATTCGCGTGGTTATCCTGCCTACTCGCTTGCTTCCGCGTTTGGGTTTACCGTCCACGCTACAAAGCGCTAACGGCTAATCGCTAAGTCTTCTGATCATCCCGGGTTAGTTCGCGACAGAATGAAGTATAAAGATATAAATAAATAAATAAATAGATATAGATATAAAGATATAAGTGGGTATAAACATAGTAAGGGCCCATCTGATTGGTCAAATTTGGACACACAAATGCTTGGCACATAAAGTATTTATCGCAACTCTTTGCGATATGGTTATGCCATGCCATTATCGCGATAACGATATTTTTTTGATATATCGTGCAGCCCTAATATATATATATATATATATATATATATATATATATATATATATATTATCTATATAATATATATATATATATATATATATATATATATATATATATAATATATATATATATATTATCTATATATTATCTATATAATATATATATATATATATATATATACACACACACACACACACACAAGTTAAAAAAAAAAAAAAAAATACACTGACATTCAGTTATTAAGAATGACCTCAATTTTAAATTCTCTTAAATTAATTCAACTTAAGAAGAAGAAGAATAATAGACTTCGGTTTATATATATTATTTCGATCCTCTCGTGTATTTTATCCTTTTTTTGCTGTCTCAATAATAATAAATATATAGATATAGACCATTTTGCTATACTACACATTAATCTTATTGTTTTAAAAATTCTCGTAATACGGCGACGTAGGGAGAGGGGAAAAAAAAATAGATGTTTATTTTGCCCCTTTTCCGCATTTCCCTCTGTATAGCGTGTAGGATGATGGGATATATCCGGTCCTCCGAAGCGTAAAATGAACGCGATGAAAACGAACTAGAAGTGCTTTCCTTGCATTCGTTGGGATTTGAAAAAGCTGCATGCAACGTTTTTTTTGACGCCGTATAACCACGTAGCCAGACAAACGCACGACACCAAAGCCAGAGTGAACACACTCATTGACGCCTATGTGTAGAAAACCTTCTGCACTTCATCCGCGCTCACCGGACACTACGACCGGCAGAAAACCGCTCGCTTTTTCCTGCAAACGCTTCTGTAACCTCCATTGTGCAAGCGACTGTGTATCTGTGTGTGTCTTTGTATATTTGTGCATCTTGTGATCGCGCTCCTCAGTAACGTGTGCAGCCTGACTAATCGATAACGGCATTCGTTGACAACGAATTTCATTATCGATAATTATCGATTAGTTGTTGCAGCCCTGGCGGCGCGGTGGTGTAGTGGTTAGCATTGTCGCCTTGCACCTCCAGGGTCCGGGTTCGATTCCCCGGCCAGGCTCGATTCCCGTCTCTGTGTGCATGGAATTTGCATGTTCTCCCCGTGCTTGGGTGGGTTTCCTCTGGGTACTCCGGTTTCCTCCCACAGTCCAAAGTCATGCAGATTAGGCTAATTGGCGTTCCTAAATTGACCATAGTGTGTGAATGAGTGTGTGTGTGTGTGCTCTGCGATGGATTGGCATGCTATCCAGGGTGTACCCTGCCTCGTGCCTCGAGTCTCCTGGGATAGGCTCCAGGTCCCCACAACCCTAAATACAGGATAAAGCGGTATAGAAGAATGTTGCAGCCCTACATTGCAACGTAATATTACGCGAATAAAACGCCTATGAATATAATGAAGACAATTAATACCTCTCTCTACACATGTATTGCACACGGGTCGTTTATGAACGATTCGTTATTTTTGAACGACTCTTTAACATGACTCAGATGAACGAGTATCTCGGAGAGTGATTTCGTTCATTTTCTATTGGGCGCGCATGCACAAAGCATCGCAAAACCTCGAGTCGTTCGTTCTTTTGTCATGTGTGCAATAGATTAAAAATAACGAAGGACTGGAAGATATGATGGTGAGTTACTCATTCTGTTTATAATATGTCCTTAGTTGCATTGTAATATTTTCATAACTGGGACTATATCCAAAATTTGTGTATGTAGACGAATTGGGGGTATTTTTATTGAAAACGCAACATTTTAATTTATTTCTGATCAAATGAAAGAAATGACTAAAAAAAAAAAAACGAGATTCAAGGAACCGAGTCACTAAAATGATTCGAACTTCCCATCACTAAGTCTCACTTACACACACACACTTTTACTTCCTGTTTGGTGTGTGTGTATCATTTCCTTAAAGGGATGAGACAACAGGATGAGAATGTTTGCCCTTTTCGCAGGTTATTTACTGATTATATATAAAACGTAATCACTATTAAAATCTATTTAGATTTCATGTTGAATGATAGAAAATTCATCAACTGATTGAATTACCAACACTATAAAGAGTCAACACAACAATTTAGACCAGAGTCCATTGTCCTAACTCAGAGTTCTGATATAATAATCCATAATGAATAATAATACCTGATAATAGTACACAACACACTAAAATGATAAATGTTCTGAGTTGCTGTATTTTTAATATCAGAATGAGTTCAGTTGGACTGAATCTGTTATTTTTCAATGTCATGTGGTAAGAGGCTTGAATTTAAGTTTAATAAGCAGAATATACTGTTCATGTTTACATGTTTTTATATTGGGATCTTAACAGTACTGAATACTTGACTACTACTATAGTGATACAGTGTATGCTGTCATTTATAAGTAAATCTAAATCTAACAAACATTAACGTATCATGGGGAAGAAAAAAACTGTGATTTTCTGGTAACAAAATTGTGGCGAGTAAAAAGGCTGAATGGCGAGTGACTCCGGAAATCCACTAGCAACATCAGCCAGTGAGCAAAAAGGTTAATGTCAAACCCTGGTACGTACATATAGTTAAACATTCCAGTGCCCTAACTGTCCATCATCAACGCTTGTGAAAGGCCTTTCATCCAATGAGATTACTCGGTTGGAACTACCTGTTATATAATTAAATTTATTTGTATTACCAAGATATTTAAATAAGTTTATATTGTACAATCAAGATGGAAAATAAGTTACTGCCAATATCTATATACAACTCAACTAATTTAACCCATAACATTACGGAGCATACAGTATACGGAATAACTGACCTTGCTTTGCAATCTGTAGTTCTCTTGTTTGAGAGAGCTAATCTCCTTGCTATGCTCCTCCTGGAGCTGCTTCTCTCTTAGGAGAAATTCGTTCTCTTTTTGATCCAGCTGCACTTTCATATGCTCAAGCATGGAGTACTCCATCGCAAGGCCACGGCCTCTGGCTGCAGTGCTCTCATTTTCTGTCTCCCTCTATCACACAGGTGATGCAAAAGGCAAAACAGACAGATAAAATTAGCACAAAGATTTAACAGAAATCCACACAAGCCGAGCGATAGACAGCTGTTTACTCACTTTGCTCTGTTTCACCAGATGTGCATCCTTGTCGAACTGGTCAGAACAGCCAGTGTACGGACCTTCTTCTTCCATTCGATGTTGTAAAAAAGCAGCAATGGACTGTATTGAAGCAACAAGCTCATTGCTTACCTTTAAACTGGAGTCTGGATCTACACAGAAACATGCATCATACAGTATGTTAAAAAAAATAAAAATAAATAAAAAGAAGAAGAAGAGAAAAGGTCACACACACAAACTTTAAAACTTGAACAAACTTTGCTGCTTTGCAATAGTTCTGAACTTTGGCCAAATTTTGGCTCATTTTTGACATCTAGTGGTTTAACTTAAGGTTCACAAACTGCAAAGCTTATTAAATTAAATAAGCTGAAACACTGAATGTAGTTTATTCAAATTATATAACATGTAATCACATGGTATACATTGTATAGTGTTTAGTCATAGGTGGCCTGCAAGCTAAAGGTGAACCACTGCCTCAATTTTAACTTCACAGACATAATCATCCGTTCAATTCACAGCATCAATGTCAGCCATCATCAAAATATATAACAGTGTCTGTATAATTATACAACATGTCTAAAGTGTGTGGTGCTATATTATGTCTGTATTTCACACAGGCACTGTGGTTTGTAATGCAAAAATATCTGCAATGCATGGTGAATCTAAAAATGCTTTAGAAATACAGTACATCTGGTCTTAAGTCGCCAACAATGGAATGATTGACTTTAAATGCCAAAATTCAATATCTGGTCTAAGGATGACAAGTGGAAGACTGAGGAAATATAAGCACGTCATGTTTTATAATTTTTTTTTCACTGCTACTGACCAGACCGGAGAGCGGTCTACAGGAGAAACCAAAGTCATTTAGAAACTAGGAAAAGAGGTGGGTATTAGGGCTGCAGGATATTAGGAAAATATGCGATATTGTTGTTGAATACTGCGATAGCGATATTTCTTGCGATATAACATTTCCCTAGAGAAATGCATTTTTTAAAGGGCACCTACAGTGCTACATGGACTTTTTCAAGCTGTTTGGACTGCATTGTGTGTTAGGAGAGGGTGTACACAACCACTCTACAGTGATAAAGAGCCGCCCAGCGATTATCTTTCAATTTAATAATATAAGATGCCCCTTCTGAAATCAGCCCGTTTTCAAAAGCCTGTCGGTGTGAACTCACACCGACAGAGGCCGCTCCTACTACAGTTGATTGACACTGGTGTTTTAGCAAAGACCCGCCCCGAGTGAAAAAAAGAGCCGTCGGCCATTGTTATTCTACACGGGAGCAAAATGGCACCTACATGAGTGTGGTGTGCTGTTTGTTGCAGCAGCCTTGCAGTAGTGTGGTGGTCTAGTGGTTAGGATTTGCTGCTTTCATGTGGGAGACCCGGGTTCGATTCCTACTTAAGGTACATGCTTTTTTTGCACTACATATTTATAAAGTTTTTCTAATGTTCGTTTAGTAACGAGGCGAGTGCGCTATGCTTCGATAAGCTTTTCTGACATAAGGAGAGACTCAGTCACACACACACACACACACACACACACACACACAATGCTTCGCGTGAATGTTGTCCTATTCCCGACATCTATATGCCTCATTCACACACACACACACACACACACACGTTGTCTGTCAGAAAGGTCTCTGTTTATTAACAGCAAAAGATCGGTATAAATATGTTTGACTAAACGCCTGTGCTATAGACATATGTTACTACAAATTAACCATTGTAAATGTCCTGGTGAGATCCCGAAAAAACAATGCTTCGCGTGTATAAGGTCGCGGGTTGAATAGCCGGCATTTCCAAGCGGCAGCCATTAATCCTCCGTGGTCTAGTGGTTAGGATACGGCGCTCTCATCGCAGCGGCCCGAGTTCGAGTCCCGGTCTGGGAAGTCAAAAAAGTTTTACAACCAGATTCACATGTAAAATTTTATATACATATATAACTATATATATATATATATATATATATATATATATATAAAATATGAGTGCATAATAAAAATCTTACAATATATATATATATATATATATATATATATATATATATATATATAATAAAAATAATAATAATAATAATAATATTTATATATCCCCTATATTTTGTAAGATTTTTATTATGCCCTCATTTGTACATTGTATATTTGTACAACTATTTTACTAGTTAAATTTATTTTCTTTAGTATTTCTTTTTATTGATATTTATTCCTTACTCATTTATTAAATTTTTAAGGTCACTGACTGTCGTATAAGCATTTCACTGCATATCATACTGTGTATGACTGTGTATGTGACAAATAAAATTAGAATTTGAATCAAAGGAGAGGAAGAGAGACAGAGAGAGAGAGAGAGAGAGAGAGGGAGAGAGAGAGACAGAGTATGGGAAGGTGAGCATGAATGAACAGATGCAAGAGGAGACAGGAAGATAGCAGCAGGGAAGATTTAACACGTTAATATCAGATCTATGAGGAAGAGAGCAAGAGAGTAGAAATAACTCCTTTATATATAAAATAATTCTAACATCATGTAAAATTATTTTAAACTGTTTTTTAAATATTTTTAACTGTTGTCAAAGCTATACCCCACTTGTATTGTGAAGACACGCCCCACAGAACTGGGGGGCGGGTTCAGTAGAGGTCATTAACATTTAAAGGAGCATGTACTGAAACAGGTTGCTGAGAACAGAGCTACTTTTTACCAGGTAAAAGTCATGTTTTTTTTACACAACAATTGATATTTTTTAATTAAAGTATATTACAAACTTTTCATTAGGACCCTAAAGAATCATATTAACCTATGCAAAAATTGAGACTGTATGTCCACTTTAATTATTATTGCCTATTTTTTAAAATTATTTATTTATTTATATGTAATGATGATACTAAAATAAACAGGTAATAGATATTCGTCTGATGTAATTAAATCTAATTCAGGCTAAAAAGAAACTATATGTCAAGGAAGTTGCAAATATTTAGACTTCAAAACACTATGAATGACTTAAACCCCTCAGCAGATATTCTGACTTCTGGTTTGCTGTTACTATAAACCTGCCAACACAATATGAATTACTTTCAAACATGACTGTTTATTTACATGTAACCGTACACTCATCAATAGTGTCTTAAAACAAGAGCATCTTTTAAACTAAATATTCTCTTTGGCTTGCCTGGTTTTTTTTTTTTTTTTTTAAATAAAAAGGACACTAGGCACTAGGACCCGGAAGTAATGCGGGCGCGAACCCGGAAGTATAAGAGGAGTAAACAAACCATCGCATACAGCTTAGTCACTGAGTTCGCCATGTCGGTGCAGATTGTTTACTTTCTGATTCGAGTGTGTGTTTATAGGACGCGGGTTAAATGTGTGTTTTTCCTTTGCTCCCCTTTTGTGAGAGTCCTGTGACTAATTCGCGTGGTTATTCTGTCTACTTTTTTGAACCTGGGACGTTTCGAACCGTAGTCCAATGCCTTGAGTGCCAAGAGAGTACCTGGCATCTAGTGCAAAGAGTGTGCCAAATGAGCTACAGAACACTGACAGAAGCAGAAGCTAAACTTTTGCTCCCATGGAAAAATTTAACCAAATCTGTCACATTCCAAGTTGTTTAACAGATCTAGATACAAATATCCGTAAATGAAAGCTGAAATTCTGATTATTTTATATTTATCTTCATAATTTTTTAAACCCAAATATTTTTATAGCATATAGTGAAAAAAAATTGTGCTCCTCATACCAATATTTGTGTGTGTTGTACTGTAAGTACATCATAAATACTGGATGTCTGTAAAGGTCATCCAGGTGATGTTATCAGTTAATGTAAGTCATGTCAAATTAACTCCTTTCTTATTAGGTAGAACTATGGCTGGGCGATATGGCAAAAAAAGTAATCTCGATAATTTTCCCCATATTGAACGATAACGATATATACTTCGATATAAGCTGTTAATGCTGCCAGCTTTAAAAGAGAATCCCAACAATGACTGAAGCCACAAAAATTAAAGGGTTCATTAAATTACATTTTAAAGTATAGTTTATTAACAAAAACAGATGACAGATTTGGCCTTAAAAATTAAGATACTATAGGCACATGCTCAGAACCTTTACAAGGCAAAGATTTTTATTTAAAAAAAAAAAATACTTGTTTGTGATGATAAAAAGTATTTTTAAGTAAAAAAACTTATATCTTTCATAAGGTGTAATGGCCACGAAAGACGTGTGACATGATGGATATCTGCTTTGATATAGACCCACTGCTAGCGCTGCTAGTTGACGGAGTAGCATCGGCCCGCATTTTCATTGTGGTCAGTGTGGGTGATGCGTTCATATAACGGAATTCCTGCTACCTTTTTTGTCGACAATTTCAACATCATTGGATAATAACTCGAGGTTAGAGTCACTTTCGTCGCTGCTTCCACTCTTTTTTTTTTTGTCGTCCTGGTGTTTGCTTCGCAAAGCGCAGGCTGCACGCTGATTGGCTGTTGTCGTATTGTTTTGCTGCGTGATTGGCTCTTAGATTAATCCATATCGAGCAAAAAATGTCTAGAGCTTAGCATCGTTATTAAAATCAAATAAATCGCGATTCGATATATCGTTTATCGGCCCAGCCCTAGGTAGAACACTTCACTACTCACCACTCACAATTTCACTACTAGAGACATTTTCTACCAAACAAGGAAGGAGTCCAGTTGACATGACTTACAGTAACTGCCAGATCAATACAGGAACATAATATTTATACCTTCAACAATATGCGTTGGATTAAGAGAGGGATTCCCTTTTGTGGTCTGGTTTCGGTTCTTTTTTTGAGTCAGTGGAGATGGAGGTTTAGCGAAACAGTTAGGCCTGCTTAGCATGGAGGCTTTGGGTAAGGGCTTGATGTCAGATTTCTTATTCTTCACAGATGAGGCTGAAGCTTTTCCAGAGACAACAGAAGAAGTGGACCTGCATGGAACCTGCAAAAAAAGTTAAACAAGTTATACTTATTACATAATTTCACCATGTTTCAATGACAGATGAAGACAATTTATTGTCATCACACTCACAGGAATGTAGGAGCATATAAAGAGGGAAAGCTACAATCATAATTGCACTAATGGTAATCATTGCTTTAATATTAACTTTTGATATCTGAGAGACAGCCTAAACCCTTACCTGAGATTTCTTGCCTCTACCAGAAGCAACCACAGGTACCTCAGAAAAGTTATCCTGCTCCTGCATGAGCCTGTCCACCTCTTCTGTGATGCTCCTTTGTCCATAATGGTAAGATGTTTGACATGGCTCCATTGCAGCATGGCTCTCATTATCTGCTTTTATCATGGCCATAGAACTCTGTGGAGCTTTTGCTCTTGTAGCGTGGCCCTTAGAATCCAACATTTGAGCCTCCTTGTCTCCAGCCGCTTCACTAAAACAGAAACAGTCGAGCTATCCATTCCTAATTATCTCTGAAACAACAGAGAGGTAGAATTCAGAAAGCTTACCTCAGGGGCTCTAGACACAATCCAAAGGTGATTCCTAATTCTGGTCTGATAGCACGCATCAGTTCTTCAGCAGTGGGTAAATCTTAAACAGAAACAAAGCTATAAGTGATTACTCTATGTGATTAAGTAATATGCGATTATGCTCAGTGGTGGGTAGTATACTGGTAGAAAATGGGACAGTAGAAAGTTCGAGCTGGTAGAAACTCCTGTAAACCACTTGAAATGTTTTGCAATGAGTGTTCAATGACAAAACGGGGCATGTGGAGACTAAAATATGGATAGAGAAAGCCATCTTTTTATCTTAGCTTAATTGTGATGCCTTATGTTAGTAAAAGATCTGTACACTTAATCTATTATGTTGCTATGCAAAATGCTAAACCAAAATAATACAATTCAAGTCCGTCTACACTGTAAACTCAGATGAAAGACAATTGCAACCCTCAATAACCAGGTAGTTAAAGCATTTCAGCTCCACATATAATCATGACTCTGTCACTCAAAGCTCATTATACTGTAAACAGATCCCAGCAGACTTACTCTTACTGACCTGATTCTGCAGTGGAGGCGTGATGTATGGTTCTTTTCAAATACTCTGGAGTGGAGAGAGAGGAGGGACTCCTGCTATGCTCCTTCTCACGCTCCTCACACTCACCCACTGAGTGAGTGATCTGCCTGTAGGCCTCCTGCAGAGCCTCCATGTCACTCGCCCCGCTCTGACCATATGACAGTCCTACAGAAAGTGACAGCAAATAAAGCAGAAAAGATAAAGAAAGTATGAAATTGTCATAGCAAGACAGCAGATTTTCTACACATCAGAAATATAAACAGACCTGTGGTGCTTGGCACTGCTGCGTGGGCTATTTTGGAGTCTGGGAATTCGGTTTTCTCTGCCACATCACTGTGAAAAGCAGCCACTGGAGCACCATCCGTGGAGTTCAGAGAATCATGCAGTGACACTAACAAACAAGAAGTGTGCATCAAATATATAATACAAACAAAGACACACAAAGTATTATGGCAATAAAAAAAATAGCATGGGAATGACTGCAGCTCACACTATGTACAGTCTACCATAATCACACCGAGAGACTATTTGGCTATACATAATGAGTTTCATTAATCTGAATACCATGCATATAATTACCTTTAGCCAGCATGCCACACCTTTCTGGCTTCTGCAACAGAACAAAAGAACGATGAAGTAAATAAACGCCAAGGTATAAAATTCATGAAAGGAGTCTTCTCGGAAAACTCTATCAAACTGGGAATGTGGGAAAGTGCTACCTCCGTTATAAAATATAACACTCACCTTCTCTTCAGGTTCCTTATCGCTTGCCTCATCCTCAAAATCATCACTGTAAGCAATGGATGCTAATGTAGAAACAGAAAGTTCTTTATATTTGAAATTATTATAATTTTTTTAATATACTTTTATTCGGTTAGAGTATTCTTACACTACAGGCTAAAAAAAAAAATGCCACTGACATGGTGTTCTAGTTGACATCGTGACATTTTATCTTAAAATAAAAAAATCAGAGAGAAACCTTGCTATCCAAATAAAGACAGGGTGCATGCACATAAACTCCACTGCTTCTAGAATGCTAAATATAAAGTATGTTGTATGTGATGTGGTAGAATCATAACAGGCAAAAAAATATTTTTGATAGGAGAAAAAAATTATAAAAAATAAAAATAAAAAAAACATACAGCATTCTCTCACCTGCAGTGTCTTTCACAGAACCATCATCTCTTTCTTCGTCATTTTGATTCTGCTTTATTAAAGATGTATCTTCCTCCCTGAAATACAACAATACACACAACCCCAAACACACAGGTATATTCATGAATATTGGTCACCTTTTTTTCCCCTTTTTTTTTTTACATCCAAATAACATCACTTTTGTTCTCGACTGTCATTGAAGGACCTTTGAGGAGAGACAAGACCGGTGCTGAAGGACTCCTGGTCTTTAGTCAATCTTGAGTCTTCAGACACACACTTGTTGGCAAAAAACCTTGCTTGCTCCCCTCTCTCATTTCGCGTTTGCAAGCCCAGAGCAGTAGAACTCTGTGCAGCTCCATATATCATTAGTGAATCTGTAGACCATCGAGAAAAAGTATAAAAAAAAAAAAAAAGACAGCAAATGTGTCAAACAGGACAATAATTAAGAAGGGAAAGACCAACCTTCTGGTTCTAAACTATCTCTGCTGAACATGAACTCGCCTTCTTTGGGCTCATCATGGAAATGTCGCTCCTTCACCTGATCTTCATCAACCTCCTGGATGGTTTGGGACGTCCTTAAAGATTTTCGGAAAGTCTTCCCAAGAGCCATCATTCCTACCAGAAACAAAGGAATATTCCGTAAACGTACCAAAAACGGAAATATGTATTTCGAAAAAAAATTACGACTGGAACACAAATACAGAATCATATAAAGTGAACAATCAAATTTGAATGGTCATTGATAGCTTCCTCTTGCAAGGCATTGTTCAGCAACATTTAATTATAGCTAGTGTTTAAAGAACTGCCAGATAAGTTACCAAACAATTACTGAATGTGAAAATACAAAAAAAAAAAAAAAAAAAAAAAACCTGCTTTATCAAGTATGTCTAATGCCGGAAACTGAAGTATGTTTTTTCCCCTGTAATTTAATTGAAAAATGTAAACTCTCATATGTTATAGATGCATCATATGTTACGCGAAATATTTCAAGCCTCTTTTTCCAGGTTTAATGATTATAGCTTACAGTTTATGAAAATCAAAAATTCAGTGTCTCAAAAAACATTAAGATCTGTATTAGGATTTCTTAAGATCAATCAAACAAGGATTTACAATACAACCCTTTACCAAAAATTACAGCATCAAAGGTATTAATGCAATCGGTCTGTGCCACTCCTGAGGCATTATTGAAGACCAGTTTGCTTTGATAGCAGCCTTTGGCTTGTCTGTACTGTTGCGTCGGGTGTTTTTCATCTTCGTCCTGACAATACTCCGTAGGCAACCTTAAACACAAACCTTAAGAGCCATTTGGACCGGTTTCCCACGGAAAAGAAAACACTTCATCTAAAATGAAGATAACACTGCATATATCGTTTCTACCTTTATGCTATGTATAAAAAAAAACTAATGTGTTACATTTATGAAATCAATGCACTGCTATAAAAAAATAAAAAAAAAAGAGCACCAAAGACATCTTGAACTCTGAAATAAAAAATAAAAAAAGACGCTGGGTTGAAGGTTACTTTCAAGTAAATTACTCAATGTCTATGTAAGTCCTTGTATTTATGAAATAAAAAAGCAAAAACGAAGATTATGCACCTGCAGTGTGTACTGGAGCGTGCGGTCAGCTGTCGGCCTGAATAAAACCGGGGCTCGAAAAGCTCAATAAATCACTCGCTGGCGGGTAAATCAGTAAATCAGCCTCTCCATAAATCTTAACAGCAGACAGATGCATGAAGTGCTCTAAAATCTCAGGATAGACTGCTGTGTTGACTTTGGACCTAATAAAACCCACTGTGTCAACACCTGCAGATAACATGGTACCTCAAACAGTTGGAATGCAATTGTAGCCCATTTAATGAAGCTGGCTGTGTGATGGCTCTTGATGCACCGACACCAGCCTCACTCTACTCCTTGTGAAACTCTTAGAACAGGCTTGGTCTCACAATCTTCTTGACTATGGCCATCCCTATTGCGATGCTCGCCATCAAAACAAGAAGCGCATGCGTGACACATGATACTCGGTACTCGTAAAACCAAGACTTATTCGTTTTCCAAATTTATTAAAAATCTTTGCTCATGTTGCGGAATGCTCGCAAACCAAGTTACTCGCAATCCGAGGTTTCACTGTATATTACTTCGTTACTACCTTACTTCTATTTTTACTTTTGCTTATTTACACAACAAGGCATTCCACTAGGTGTTGTACACAGTATAGTTGTGTATAGTATATTACCATCGCTGTTGTTCTGTGAATCATCCTTTCTGTTTGCTGGAGGAGTATTGGAGGCAGTCTCAATGGGACTGTGCAAGTTCTCAGGGATATCTGGTCTTGTACCACTTGACATAGTGAGATCATCATCATCTTCTGAGACACTTCTTCCTACTGAATGACTGGACAATTTGGAGGATTGAGCCTTTGGCTTAGATGTAATGTGTTCAGGCTCTTGATTAGGCAGATGGACCTTGTCTTGATGTCTAACTTTGTCGACTGTCTTGCTTCGGGGTTTAGGGACGGGCTTACAGGAGACTAATTTAAGTGCAAGAAAAAAAAACAAATTATAGAGTAAAATTAAAAAATGATTGTTACTGTAGTTGGACACCAAAAAAGGAAAAAACTAACAAACAAATAGGCATAGTGTTATTTTACAGGGGAGCTACGTACAGGGAACAAAGCTTTAAAAACAAATGTAAAAAAAAAATTTAATAAATGGATGTGTAGTTATATTGAAATACTGAGGGTTAATAAATTATACCCTGAAGTGGCCTCACTCTCTGCTTGATGTCCACAGCAGGATTTTCCTCAGCATAGGAGTTATTATTCTTGACAAATTTAAACTTACCGGCTTCATGCGGGTTAGCAAATTGGAGAAATTGGAAATGATCAGAAATTCAGTAAACACAAAAGCACATAAAGAAGAGATGGACAGAAAGCTGATTTGCTAAACACTAGGATACAAAAAGCAAGTAAGAGGATTTCATTAAGATGTTCTGGAGTAATAAAAAATAATAACATCTCACAAAGTATCCGCTGAGTACACAACTTGACATGCTTTCCGAGAATCCCAGAGGAAACCATGGGATGGCACAAAACAGGGACAGTTACACATGAATTTTTACATGAACTTCAGTAAATTGTTTGTTTTTATTTGGATTTATTGCCATTTCAGCTTCTCAGGCTATTATATATATTTTCATATTCTTCATCCTTCAATAAATAAGCATGGGTAATGTTGGTATGGCCTATACGGCACCTTGTATATACAGTACTACCTGGTCGTGTCTTGATTCGAATGAGTGAGAACTTCTTTTTCCTACCACTGGGTTTATTTCGAATAATTTGTTGTTTTTGTATTGTTCCCATTCTGCTTGCAATTTATTGGATATATATTGATTTATCAATGGTTTAAGGTCAGAGGGTGGGATTTGGCGTAGGCTAATAGTTTCTTTAAGAGCTTGTCTTGCTGCCATGTCAGCTTCTTCATTCCACTATGTCCTGGAATCCAGTAGAAGATGATATTGTGATGGTTCTTCTGTAGTTGGTTTGCCTTGATTAATAGATCAGTGATTATTGGGTGATTTGTTTTCAGAGATTCCAAGGCTTGTAGACAGGATTTTGAATCGGTGAATACTAAGGCGTTTAACTTCAGTAAATCAGCTTCAAATCACATAATTGCCATTGATTACGGCAATTTAGTACAGATTATACTGCTTAAAATTCAAATAACTTATTTATTTTTAGTGGACGCACAAATGTAATGAAAATGTTGATATTTATTTCTTTAATTAATGGAATTAATATAAGATAAAAACAAGATAAATAAACGGCGTCTTCTACAAGCAGTAAACAGACTAACAAGTTATATACAAGGTGCTCTCTGTGTGTTTGGTTGCATTAGGCTACAGGAAAATCCAGGTGTATAAATCACATCTGTACTGGTGCATAAGAGGCCAAAGAGACTCATCAGAGAAGAAGATCATCAACAATCATGGATATATTTGAAACGGGTTTCTTATGTTAGGTCTTACTATTTATAGGTACAGTGTTGGTATCTATTTTATGTCTTTTTTACATTTAATTGTTCATTCATTCCTCCAGCTTTGTGGCGCTTTTTGAGCATTACTAAATGTAAACCAGCCATGCATTAGTTTTGTAAAACTTGTTTTACTGTCCAGTTTTAGTTTGAAAGAATTGCTATTAAACTTCGACAATGTGTAACTATGGCTTTCTTTTTCAGAGATGACAAGTTGATGAACTAATTCATGGCTGCGACAAAGATATCATAAGTTATTCTAGTAAATTATTTGAGTGCGGCATTATTACTGATGAACTTTGGGCAGGGAAGCATTTAGGAGATAAAATCCGAATACCATTTAAATACTATGATCATGCCCTACCCTGCAATGTCATAATGTCAAATAATTTCATTTTGCAAATATACACAAATCGGTTTTTAAGTGTTACATTTCATCAGTTGTCGATAAAGGGAACGATGTCTGACTAATCTTGCTTTATCTCTTGATGTCACAGATGAAGAAGGATGAATAAAACAAATGAATGAAGCCATACTGTAACATGTGACTGGTGAATTAATGAAGGAACTGTAAGTGATAAAATATTTTTTTCCACTTAAGGACAAATCTGGTTGAGGTTTTTGGTGTTATATTGTGTAACATCATCTTTGATCTCATCAGCAAAATATATGAGATAAATGAAGGAAAAAAAAAAAAAAAAAAAGACTAAAATTTTTGTTCCTATTATTTTTTTTTTAAACCCATGTTTAATTTCTGGCTAATATTAATGCTGAACTTTAGTGAGGCCAGTAAAATTCTAAAATGTTTGTCTAATGCAAATCAAACTTAAAATCTATTTAAGGTGGGAAGTTTACATCTGCGGTCTGATTTATTGCTGACCCTACTGTACCTTTTCTCGGAGTCTCATCCCTGTCCTCATCCTCTTGCCACCAAGGCACAGACTCCTGGCTTTTCTTCTTCTGTTGCTGTTGAGGTGCCTTTCCCAGGGTATCCAGAACACTGGGACGCTTAGAACTGATGCCCAGATCAACAGAGTCATCAGACACAGACTGTAAAGGATAAACTATTTTTTAGATATAACAAAAGTATATAAATAAAGTGGCATGCTGAAGTTTACTGTTTAGTGTAAATAGTTAGTTAGTTCAACATTTTAAGTACGATAAGTGTGTTATTTTTGTTTTGTACAATTTACAGTTTACAAAGTGGCACCATGCAAAAGTTTTGCCAACCCAAGAGATTTTAGCCCTACAGATAACACTTATCAAGATCTTACGATGACCAGGGCTTGTTCACGGTCGTTAGGAAAGGCCAGGTGACACAAATTTAATAAGATTGCTATATAGGCAAATTAAAACACCCATTTGTCTGAAAAAGAACATCTGGAAGATTTAGTGCACTCTGGAGTGGTGGTGCACTGTTTTAATGTAAACCGACACCTGCACAATTATGCCCTTCATGAACGAGTCATCTGAAGAAAACCACTTTTCCTGCTTTCTCACAATGAAATTTTGTCTCAGAAATTTGAGCAATGAAGCAACTGAACATTTACACGTGTAAAACATTTTTAAAGAGAATCCCTCTCTGTCTGGCTAATAAGCTTAGGCTTACTGTATGTTGGAGCTTGTGGCACAGGGAACCTTTCACTACTACATGAAAAACAGATTAAATTGTAACTCAAAAGAGTTTCTCCAGCAAAATATTGATCATAAATACAACTAGAAAAACCTTAAACAAACTGTCGGAAGAGATGCAAGCTGAAGATTTTAGCATGGTGCTCCCACACTCCTGACCTAAACATTACTGGAAAACTTGTGGATGATCTCAATATAAGAGTATGTTACTATGTATTTTTCACACAAAGTTCCCAAATATTTGCTCTAGGCTCTTTTCTTTGTTATTTTGAAAGTGGAAAGTGGAGGAAAAGTACTCTTGCTTTAAATATGAAAGAAATGTATCAATGTTGTGCCTTTTAGAGGTTCGTTCATCTTCTATTCACTTCTATTCTTATCGACATACATTTTAAAAACTATAGATACTTTCTAGTCCTTTTTGATAAGGTTTTTTTTTTTAGCACTTGGATTGGGAACATCTGTCAGTGTTGATTTCAAAAAAGCAGTCAGATATGAGAACAATCTGCTGCTGTCAGTCTGCAAATAATGTCTGAAACTTCGATAATGAAGTGTGATTGTCTCACACAATAAATATCTGTTTTTATGTGCTGTAAGTAAACCAACATAAGCTTAATCCGAAAAGCTTTGTTTTATTCCAGTTATAAAAATTCCTGGGCTGCACCTGCACATTCCCGAAACAAAGAAGAGCACTTACTGTACACATGCATACTTACACATGCACACTTACACATGCACACTTCATTTTTATGCTGAAATAGTTGCAATAATATACAGTATATTAACAACAAAAACGGAACGGAATCAGAATATTTCCCCAGGAGACTTTGGGCACGAGGCAGGGTACACTCTGGACAGTGCACCAATCCACTAACATCCAATCCAAGACACATGCACACATTTGGAAACAATGATTAACCGAATCTGCATGTCTTTGGACTGTGGCATTACACCAGAGTACTTGGAGGAAACTCACCAAGCACAGGGAAACATGCAAATTCCATGCACACAGATGAGCAGAGATGGGAATCGAACCCCTGGAGGTGTGGTGTCACGGTACAAACCATAACGTTTCCTAGAACCTAACATTTATTGACTGAGAATTAATTTTTTTTTTATATGAATGGATGGATGGATGAGAAAGGCGCCTGTTATAATTTCCTCAAACCACCAGATGTCGCTGTTTCCCCTTCAATGCTTTGAATCATTTATTGACAATTTGACGAATAAGCCCATCACTATAAACACCGTCCCCAACAAGTTTAAATACACACACGTACTGTACCTCTTTCAAGAACTGTTCGAATTGTTGATCCAGCTCCTCCTGTGTCAGTCGGAAAGTCATTTCCAGAGCAGTTTAACTCCACAGATCCCTGAGCAGGAAAGTTAGTTAGCAAAATATCAATACGCATTACGAGATGTGGGCATTACAACTACAGTATCTGTTACGTATAAAAAAAATAAATGAAACATAATTTAAATTAATGTTTGCTTTAAATTCCCCCCCTCCACACACACACTAATCAGGTGTCAGTTAGGATGTTTCCCATAGTTACCTGCTTTATACATCAACAAACCGGACGCGCATCACGAGAAGAACGCGTTACTTTCCTCACCCCTTTTGGAAATATGATACCAAAAATACTAAAACATCCGACCATTTAAATACATTTAATATTTTGACATTTATTGCTCTTGTTGTTGTTTTAATGCAGATTCCCGCAACAATGACTGCGGAAGGATTACTTTTAAGCCCATTGGTCCTTTCTCTTCTTCTCTGCACACGCAGGCATAGAGCGCATATCGCCACCTAGTGTCTGCTTGTGTCATTAGCGGTCCAGCCGGGCAAAAGCTAGAACACGCATCCCATTTTCTTTGAACAAAATTGTGATAAAAAACACATAAGTTAAAATTTCGGTAGAGTCTAAGCGAAAGAAAAATATATATCTTCAATATTCCTCTAGGTTTAGCAGTACCCTTAGCCACATCTTGTAATTATTGTTTATTGGAGTTGGAGCTGACCAATAAACTTAATTTTGTTAACTATCCATCATATTGAAAACATTATGCTTATACTTTTCTGCTCACCACATTTGTGAAGAGTGATTATTGTTCTTTGATGGCTTCGGTCATTTAATACATCCGAACTGAAATTCCTACCAACAGTTTTGTACGAGCCTCCATTAACGGAAGTGGAGTTCACAGTATTAACTTAATAAAATTCCGCTTCTGTTATATTGAATATATAATTTCATAAAATATATAAATATTTATATATAATCTAATATATACTTCTACCCTCCTAACACACAATATGACTGTAAATCTGACCCTACTATCTGATATCACCCACACTGTAAAAAATGAACCATGAGGCTTGTAATTTTCATTAAAAAAGTTGATGTAATCATTAAAAATAATATGCACATTTCATTTAAAAAAATGGTTTTCTGTGTTTTTTTATAATATATTGAGAACTTTTCACTAATAAAATTACGAAAAATATTTTTAACCTATTTTTTTAAGGAAATTAGTGCAATTTTTAGGCTTAATTTGAGGAACCATTTGGTCAAAAATTTTGAGGAAAAAAGGCTTCATATTTATTTTAAGAGAATTGGCTCAATTATCCGGGTTTTATTAAGTCACCTTCATTTGAATCTCAACAACAGCAGCAGCGATCAGACGCCATTTTGAAGGAGCAGACGAACAGTGTAAAATGTTAAGAAGTAAGTTAAGCCCCTTACTAATTTTTATATTTTATTTTTATTTCTTAAATAAGCTCCTTTTGTTGTACTAGTGTCAGCAATATAAATGAAATAAATTAAACATTATGAACATTTCTGAAAACATCCTGTCCGCCATTAGCCATTAGCAATTAGCATACTTGAGTTTTTTGTAGTGTCAGTCTCCACAGTTCACTGAAACAAGTTTTGGGCAGTTGGTATTTTACAATGTTACAAAGATAATGGTTTAGATAATGGAAGAAATGGTTTACTGTACAAGTTCTCTCAGGTTTTAGGACAGAATGTGACTATTCCCACAAGAAAAGATGTTAGCATATAATGCTAAACAGTTGATTTCAATGGTATAGAAATTGTCAGTTACTGTAGAAACTGTTTTACAAATTGTTTTACAGATCTTAAAACTGCTGTAAATGTTATATACACTATTTTACACAGTGTTTAATATTTTGATACCAGTGAAACATGAAATAAAAGCATGTTTAACACCAAAATGCATTATGTATTCATTTCATTATAAAATATTTTTTTATATTATTAAGTAATTTTCCTTAATACATATGAGTACCTTTTGAAAATCATCATGTGTCTGGCTAAATAATTTAGGATGTTTTACATGATTTATTTAAGTAGATTCTGCTAGGGGATAAAATCAAGCCGTAAATACTTAAAAATAATATGCGTCTGGCTAAATAATTTAGGATTTTTTACATGATTTTTTCAAGTAAATTCCACTAAAAAAAGCAAGCCTTAAAAACTGCTTAAAAATAATACGTGCAATTTTGTTACCATATTTTTTTAAGTAGATAGCACATAAGATTTTTTACAGTGCAATTGATTGGTGTCAGAAGTTGAGTCTGATTCCTATCAGACCTGGGTTTTGATGAGGCCATTACAAAACCTTGAGTCTTTTACTTTTCAGCCACTCTGATGTAGATTTACTGGTGTGCTTTAGATCATTTTCCATGGCCAAAGTTTTACAGTAGCTGTCCTCACATTTGCCTCAAGAATATTCTGGTATATATAGGGATTTATGGTCATGCAATGACTGCAAGGTGCCCAGGTCATGCAATAAACAAGCCCAAATAACCACTCCAGTTAACAGTGGGTGTAGGGTATTTCTGGCGAAGTGCCCACAACAGAATCAAAGTGCATGGGAATTTTCAACATCTAGGTGTTTAAGATTTGACATGAATATATACAATAGATAGCTTACTTGTGCTTCTGTGTTTGTGCATGTGTAAGCTATACAGCAATAATTAAGGGGAAAAAAAACCTTTATACAGTTATACAGTACCCATGACAGTTTATTTTAAGCTTTCTCCATCTCAACTCCTATGTCAAGACATGTTCACAAGAGGATGGCTCACAGAGCCTCATGCTCTCTAGAGGCTTAGATACTTTTATTTATTGAGTGTACAAATTTGCCCTCTTTTTAATCCTGTTGCAGGGCACAAGCACAGCTACTGTACCATCATATGCTCAATCACACATTATATGTAATTTGGAAAACAAATAAAGTTTGACCCCATGTCTTTGGACTCTTGGAGGAAACCTGAGTACCTGAAGGAAACCCACAAAGCACTGGGACAAAATGCTAACTCCATGCACATGTGAGATTTGAACCCCAATGCTGGAGGATCGGTGTGCAAAATGCAATTTGTATGTTTTGCTTTTTCAAATTATTTCTTGGGATCAAACGCTGTCTGCATTACAAATGTTGTTATGGTTTAGTTAGCTGTTAATTTGCTATTTCACTCTCCTGTTTTGACCCGTCTAATATTCTCTCCACTGTTTCTGCTGGAGTGACAGATGCCTCCATTAGGTGCAGCAGTTTTGCTATTTGTCATCATGATAGAACCATTATAACTGGGCAATTAAACAGCTATGGCTACAAAACTATATTGAGCATTTAATCTTGCTCATTCAATGACAATTAGTCTAGCAAATATATGTAGCTCTTAGGGCTCTCTATGCATTTCCTTCCTGGAAAAGTTACTTTCAATTTTTTGAGGTTCATTACATTTTGAAAAACTACCATGTCTGTCTTTCTCATTATACTTGGTTGATTGTTTCGTATGTAAGACTCAGTACAGTCATTTAACAGTGGCTGATTAGTAGTCTCTATGACAGCAATTTTCAACATGAATGCATGTCCTTACAACCCAGTCTGCTACTTACTTTGTGTCAACTCTATAAGCTTAGAGTACTTATCTTTCCTGCAAACAGCCCCAATGAGATAAGCAGCCAGTGAATAACATATTTAATTTTACAGAATTCTAATGCTAAAAGAATCTATGCTCATTAGAAACTTTAGGTTTTCATTGCTAGTACTGGGTTGAACCCACAGTCTAAGGCTAACTTCCAGTACTACCACATCCAAAAGGTGCTCTATTGGAATGCGATCTGGTGACTCTGGAGGCAATTTGAGTGATTATGAACTCACTGTCAGAGGTGGAAAGTAACGGATTACATTTACTCGCGTTACTGTAATTGAGTAGCTTTTTTGTGTATTTCTACTTTTTAAAGTAGTTTTAAAAATCTGTAATTTTACTTTTACTTAAGTACGTTTTGTTTGAAGTATTGTAATTCGCTACATTTTAAATCATATTCGCTACTGAGTAAAAAATAAATGAATGAAAATGATAAAATAATAAAAATATTATGCTTTGTATAAATGCTCCGTTGCGCCGCGTGTGTGTATCATGTCCTGGTCGCGCGCCGCTCCAGACTCCACTCCAGGTTTTCTGACATCGGCATCTTCCTGACCTTCCACACGGTCGCTTCCACCCTGAGAGTGACGTCATCGACTAGCGCGACCATATATAAACCGGAGAGAGACGCGGGAAAGATGAAAGAGGTTGTGATTTTGGCGTTTTGATATTTGGTTGTGTATTCCGGTTTTGACTTTTTGCCTCCAATTGACTTTGATTATTGCTTTGTCCCTTTGGTTTGGTTGGTCTTTGTATATATTTGTAGACAGTGGCGGACTGGGACAATAATTCAGGCCGGGAATTTGACTCCACTCCCAGGCCACCTCTGCTGCTGCAGTCACCACCACCCTATTCATGTAATCTACTGGACTGATAAACTTGTAGGCGAACCCTATTATTGTAACAGGTACAGTAGACTACCAGATGCAATATAAATGAATAAAAAAAAATAACCCTTAACAACTCACTAGGAATACACCATTTATACTACCAAACCAATGACAAATAGAAAATTGGCTTTTTAAAAGAGATAATAAGAGACACATTCACATGTTGAAATTTTACATTTTATGTATTTTCAGTGCTCAACTCTAGTATACCAAATGTATCAGAAACACAAACACAAATAAACTTAACAAAACCTATGACAGCGTAAGTAACAGATAACAATGTTTACTCAATTATGGCATTATGTGGAACAGACCAGTAAGAGTAAACAGTAAGTAATTAGCACTACTAGTGATTTCACTGTCTCCTTCATCTTTCCCTGAATCCTTCTCTCTCTCACTCTGCACATCTACAGTAGTTGCTCTGCAATATGAAATAAGCGTGTTCAATAATCTGTATTTATAATTGTGCAGCCATCAGTTGTATGTCCCCAAAATTACAGTTCTACTACTGATCTTATAAATCATAAAAAGCACATGTTGTTTAAAAACTATAGCTGCTACCTGCATGCTTTGCTTATCTTAAACTTTACCTGAAGGTTCCTGCTCTGACTCTAACGCTGGACTGTCCACCACCTCTATACTGTAGATCAACAGCAGGAGCATTTGCAGCACTAGTGCTACTGCTGCTTCCTTCCTCACCTTTTCTAAATAAATAAATAAACAAACAAACAAACATTGCAGACTGCATATTGTAGACTAGAAATGAAAAATCTAAATAACTAATACTGTATTCTTTTCCATACCATCTACTTGATTTATTTATTACTTAAAAAATTTGACCCACTAACACTATTTTGTCTACTTTTTATTCATTTTTATTTATTATATTAAAAATATGCTACATGTAGACGAAACGAGACTTGACAGCACAGCAGCACTTACATATTGTTGCTCGTTTGTTGGTTTAATTTTAACTATTGTGATTATCTAAGTGATTTGGAGAAAGTGTTCGTCTGCCAAATTATTATAAATATAATGTAAATGTAATCTTGACCGACCTGTTCCCTTACTGGCGAACATGGCTGGGATTTTGCAGCAGCTTGCTGCGTCTGCGGCCGGGGCTCTTTTTCTTTTTATACGCTCCCTCTCTGCTCCTCCTTTGCATTTACGCTCCATTTTTTGAACGATTTAGTCAGATATACTCTGTCTCTGGATATAGCCAGATATTAGGCAGTGCGTCGCTGACGTTGGGTCATGTGGGAGGTCATGTGGGAGTGTAATTTTCCCTCCTGATCTTCTAATCTTCCCTTTCCATTGCCTGATTCGTAGATTGAGAGATCCGTCAATTAATTAGTAGTTGCACACCAGCCTATCACATGCCAGGCTGATCGTCTGCACAGCGGCAGCCGGCAGGCCAGAACGACCGTCAGGCCACCGGGAAATGTCCCCGTGCTCCCGATGGCCAGTCCGCCCCTGTTTGTAGATAATTTCATTGTTTTTGGTTTAGGGAGTCCGGCAAGGTACCTGTATTTTTGTTTGTGTGTGTGTGTTTTTTTTTTTTTTTTTTTTTGCAGGTAATCTAGCTACTAAATATAAATACCATTTTGTTTATTATTTTTGGCCTGGGTCCAACCTGAATCTGATCCTCCTCCTGGTGTGTGTGTGTGTGTGTGTGTGTGTACAAACCTCATTATTTCATCAGTTAATGATTGGATCTAGTTCTTTCTGCCATATGCCACCATTTCCATACAGTTTAAAATAGAACCCTGAACCATTCTTTTGCTGTATGGCCCTAGACTGGGACGTAACACCATATTTAAGTGACCACTTTGATTTTCAAGCACAAGAAAGACAACAGCTTTATTATGCAAAGGTGTTCCTTCAGTTAAAAACAACTAGTTTGAGATTTATATCTGCTCATCTTTTTTGAACTACGAATGCCTCATCCCACCCCCGCTGTTAAAAAAAAAAAAATAAGTAACTCGGTAACTTTTACTCTGAGTACATTTTTTAATGAGCTACTTTTTACTTTTACTTGAGTATATTTTTATAATTGTAACTTTACTTGTACTTAAGTAAAATTTCACTGAAGTAACAGTACTTGTACTTGAGTACAAAATTTTATTACTCTTTCCACCTCTGCTCACTGTCATGTTCAATTCAATTAAATGTTATTTATATAGCGCAATTATATAACAATGGTCATTGTCTCAAAGCAGCTTCACAAAAATGAAAGAAAATTAAATGTTGTTGATGTTCAGGAAACCAGTTTGAAAGGATTTTAGATTTGTGACATGGTGCTTTATCCTGCTGCTAGTGGCCATGAAAATCGCGGGGGACCTGGAGCCTATCCCAGGAGGGCACACACATACACACACCCAATCACACACCATCTGTCTGGATTTATTTGTACTTTTTTAAAAGGTAAAGCACAGGTTAATTCGTTTTATTTTTACTTTATATTTTGTATTAATTATTTTTATATTCATATTTTTTGGGGTTGTGGAACGAATAATCTGAGTTTCCATTATTTCTTATGGGTGAAATTGAGTGTTTTGATATACGAGCATGTTTCTGGAACGAATTATGCTCGCAATCCAAGTTTCCACTGTACAATGTAAAGCATAAATAAAACACACTGGTTTGGTGTTTTGGTTCCGTATTATACTCTCACGAGACTGCTCCTCCAACACGCGAATGCAATCCCGGTGATGCAGCAGGGTCAGCTGACCTTGTTTAAAGACAGCTGCGGAGAGGCAACGTTAACCTAGATACACACTGCTGAACGGCTAAATTGGTGGTGCCAAAGATAGGTTGGCCCCGCGTTCAGTGGATAATCACAAAGTTGGCCCAATGTTGGTTCAGTAGATAATGGCAAGGTTGGCACAATATTGGCACAAATCTCCAGAAATTATTTGTGATTTATTGGGGAGAATAGGAGCAACACAGGCAACATTGTTCGACCAACATTGGGCCAACAGCGGTTGTTAGATGTATAGTTCTTTCAATGTTATTTATGTACCAGATTGGTAACCAATCCTCATCTGAGCACCTAATTTGATGGAATCATTGAGAGAAACTGATGCACTGGCTAAAGCAATATAATTTAATTTCCAGTTTCCAACCTTGCCATTATCTACTGAACCAACATGGTGCCAAACTTGTGATTATCTACTGAACCAACCACCAGTGGGCCAATGTTGGGCCAACTGACAAAATGACATTGGGCCAACCACTGATGCCTACATTGGCCCAGTGTATGGACTGCTGTTGGCCCAATGTTGGAGAACTGACAAATGGTTACCAAAAGTTTGCCGATGGTGTAACATGGCTAACAAAGTAGTCCTATCTGGGACATGGTGTTTACTGCATGCTTGAATGCATGCCATTTTATCTCAGAGTGTATTGGACTCTGAACTCTGTTTAAGAATTTGGATTACAACTTTGGACATTTTATACATTCACTCACACATTGAAAAGATTGTATATATTTGTAAATATTTTGTGCAGTACACATGGGTTACTTCCGACGATTTGTTTGCATCTACATTACTGTACAAATGTTTGTAGATTTGCAGTCTTTTTGTATCTGTGGAAATTTATAATTTAAATGTTTGTATGTGGGGGTCTTACTGTATTTAAGTTACTATTGCCTTTCTGTCAGGTTGAACCAGTCTGGCCATTCTCCACTGACCTCTGGCATTTTTGCCCAGAGAACTGGCAGTGACTTTATTTAACGGGTGTTTGTCAGACCATTCTCTGTAAACCCTAAAAATGGTTGTGCATGAAAATAGCAGTAGATCAGCACTTTTGGTATGCAAATGAAAATTCAGTGGAACCTTGGATTACGAGCATAATTTGTTCCGAAATCTCTCTAATGAGACTTGATTGAGCGACACACTAACGGAATCATTGCTATAAAGTAAAAATGTAATAAATTAACCTGAACTTTACCTTTGAAAAGAATCGCGACAGAACAGTTTTTCTGTGTAGAGCAGAGAGAAAGAGTGTGTGACACAAAATACAGACACAAAAAAAAAAATGTTTTATGCGCATACACATGGTCACAGTGTTATACTGTAGTAAACAGTACATTCATGCACGGATGTTGATTATACCAGTAAGAGACGCGCACTAATTCCCAGCAGGGGAGACGATTCCGCACAATTCCGCAGTACAAGAGAGAGAAAAAACATTGGCTCAGTTGTGATCATGTGACGCTCGGCGTCAAAACAAGAAGTGCATGCGTGATACATGATACTCGGTACTCGTAAACCAAGACTTGTTCGTAACTCAATAATTTGAGTTATTAAAGCTCTGATCTTGGGTTATTTTGATGTGTTGTGATCAACACTTAATAACAGTAGTTTATTTTGAATTTAGAAATTGCCAGACACATATTGTCAGTAGTTAACAAAAAATAGAACATCTTTTTAGCCAAAATCGTTTTCCAATATTTTGCAACACAATAACTAGAACTTGGGAGGCAATTCAGAGAAGCAATAAGAGCACTTTACATTAACTTTACCAGCTCAATATGAAGGAAACATGATGAGGCTATAACTGATCAGCCTGTCAAGAACTTCAGTCATCCATCAAAACATACACCAGCTTTAAAACTGTGTTCTTTACCCCCTGAATAATGACAGCATACTGTATTTGCCATCTAGTTGCCACAAACCGTCAATACATACTGTATAAATGGTGTTAAATATGGTATTGTAAGAAATTGGTTAAAAATGATAAAAAACTTATTCAAGTTAAATGTATTAAGTAGTGTTGGGTTAAAATGCATCCTGTGGATACATACAAAAATAACTTTACACTATATCAAATATATAAATGTTAAATAAGATATAAATATTTTATATATTTTAATAAAGTGCCTTGAGCTGCACATACTGTATACAAATGTTACTGTGCTTCTTTGATAACTACTAGATACACTGTGGATAACACAGTTAGCAAAAAGCAAAATGTTTAGTTCTGTTATTAGTTTGTGTGTATTGCCTATGCACAATATCTACCTCACACAATTGCTCATGGTTGTTGCTAGTGGCAGCATGCTACATGAAAAAGTTTGCATCCACAATGAAGGCAAAATTATTATTATTATTATTCATTCATTCATTCATCTTCTATACCGCTTAATCCTGTGTTCAGGGTCGCGGGGGACCTGGAGCCTATCCCAGGAGACTTCGGGCACTAGGCGGGGTACACCCTGGACAGGGTGCCAATCCATCGCAGGGCACACACACATACACACACTCACACACCCAATCACACACTACGGGCAATTTAGGAACGCCAATTAGCCTGACCTGCATATCTTTGGACTGTGGGAGGAAACCGGAGTACCCGGAGGAAACCCACCAAGCACGGGGAGAACATGCAAACTCCATGCACACATAGTCGGGAATCGAGCCTGGCCGGGGAATCGAACCCAGACCCTGGAGGTGCAAGGCGACAGTGCTAACCACTACACCACCGCGCCGCCTATTATTATTATTATAAAATAGTCTTCTTCTTCTTCTTATCATATTATGAATTGGGGAACATTTTATTGTGGAAGATGTAGTAGAAGTTTTACCATCTAAATGCAGGAATGCTTTACTGACAGTACAAAAAAACTCAATCCAAAAATACCGTATCATGAAAACTAAATTTTAGGGGATCCATGGAGTATCCAGAAGAAAGAACAGGTGAACAGTCTATAATTGTATGATGCTATCATGTACATTACGCCAGATCAAGGTGGATCTGAAGCTGTATACTTATACAGTATATATGGACTAGGTACACTAAGTGAACAGAAAATTGAATGAAAATGTAGGGGAAGAATTCTGGAGAGTTATACTTGTGTTGGTGAGCTGCTTTTATTGCCATGCTTGGTCACCTCTTGTGTATTTAAATTAAATTATTGTTCTATCCAACTATAAAATGAAATAACGTAAGTGATTAAAAGGTAGATATGGTGTTCTCCTGACCCCATCCTTTTTTTACACTTAATCAACCTACTATATTTAATGAAGGCAGTGTCCCCCTCATTAATGTTGGGATGCTGGTTGTAGCCAATGATAGTGTAACAGCAGTGATATAGCCTTCAAACGGTCCTGTGACACTGTGTCCCTCCGGAATCATATCAATAGGCCTCTGCTAAAAATTTTCTCCTTATGCATGGGGTGTTATGAAGGGCATCAAGGTTACTTCCATTAAAGCTATACAGTATGTGCTTACACTGCACCGCCAGAGCTTCCTGTTCTTGCATAATTTAAATTTAATGCCCACATGGGGTGATTACATTTCACAAGGATCCATTTTAATTCACTAGACACAGCATCCTGAGCTTTGTGTTTGATAACATGGCCGGTGTTATAAAATAAAATGGATGGCTAACTCTTTGTGAAGTCCAACAGTCCACTCCTAACATTGTACCTCAGTATTAGCTGTGTTTATATGTAGTCATTATAGCCTCTTGGAGCATATAATGCTATAATAATATGAATTTGTATTTTCAGAAGCAGAATGACAAAATATAGAACTGTATATGCAAATAAAAAGCACTACATTTACCCTGAACTTGAGATTTTAATGTTAAACTGCTGTGCGGAAACTTCATTATCCCAAAGATAAATTATAGGATTTACAACCAAAACAGACAGTAATAACAGTAAACACTTTTCATGTGAACACAAAACCTTAATGCACAGAACAACCTTGTCGTCTTTATCTCCTAACATATACAGTAGCTACAAACTAATGATCTATATTGTGTAAGCACTGTCAATACAAACCTCATGTGCAATGAGAAACCACAATGTGTTTAATTTGCCCAGGCGAGAGACATAATAAAGAGCAGACAAGAAAAAATGGACAAATGTGGGAAGTAATGAGACCTACAGTATCAAGACATTCAGTTTGGCCATGATTTTGGAAATCTTCACTTTTATTCACACTCTTCTGATTAGTTACCTCTGTGTGCTGAAACACTTTGGTGGAAGACACTAAAGCCTGGCAGCCCCATCCATCACCTGCTCTCTGGGCTTGTTGCCACAGGTCTGCCACTGTCACACTGAGGACAAGAAGAGGCTATTTATGAGAAGAAAATCCATCTGTAAGTCACTCTGATATGCCCATCTCTCACTTTACAGAGATAAATCACATGCACCTGTAGTATGTGACTCGTAAGTAATTGTCTTTGTCATGGGATATTATTCTACAATAGTAAGAAAGGTGTTTGGTGTCCAACATAATATTGCCTATTGCTCATTAAAAAAATATTTGAAAAATAGTTATCATAGTTATAATAGTTTTATCAGCTAAAATATTGACAAATATAATTATAATTAAGTCATTTTGTTAATTAATATAATTAAGTCAGATAAAATTATTAGCTAGCAATGAAAGCTCCAGAGTTGTTGCTTAGTTTTATGTTTTGGTTGCTTGTAAACTGACAAGGCTACACAGTGGTGGATAACGTAATACAACAACATATAGTCTGCTAATTATTTGTTAGCAGTAATTTGAGAAAATTAATGAGTACCTGATTGCTATAGTCTTCTGACAAAGTTGCTAATATAGCACATTATGTTTCTACCCTAAACATTCATTCATCTTCTATACCACTTTATCCTTATATACAGGGTCGTGGGGGGCCTGGAGCCTATCCCAGGAGGCTTAGGGCACAAGGCAGGGTACACCCTCGACAGGGTGCCAATCCATCACAGGGCACATACACATACGCACATTCACACACTATGGTCAATTTAGGAACGCCAATTATCCTAACCTGCATATCTTTGGACTGTGGAGGTGCAAGGCGACAGTGCTAACCACTACACCACCATGCCACCCTAAACAAAATGTTTGAAATTATATGGGTCTGTATCAAAATATGTTTTTTTCAGGTTATTACACTCATTTACAAAACATGATGATGACATCGTGTCTCCATTTAATTGTAACATCCTGTGGACACACTTGCCATTAGCATGTACCAGGATTTATCTTTCTACTTCTTCTTACCGGGCCTATAATGTATACCTTTTTGCTGATGAATGTTATTATAATAATATTACATTAAAGAATCAGATGTCAACTGATCAGCCATGAACAAAATGTCAATGTTAAAAAATAAAAAAACTCTACACAATGAAAGGAAATAAAATTAAGCTCTCAATGAAAGGTAATAATGAGCCTGGGCACAAATCTCCTGTAACTAGTCAGTACCGTGAAATCTTGGTTGCAAGAATATTTATTTATAATAAGTTTATTATTTTCTTTGTTGCTTCCCTTGACCCTAGACCGGGGGTCGTAACAAGTGGGGGCTCGTCCGGGATGTTCCATCGGGGCGGGGCTTCCTGTAAATAGGAGAGCGGGAGAGACAGAGAGAAAGGGGAGAGAGATCGCCGCTACCCGCCGTCGCGCATGCGCACATACCCGCGCTACACACACACACATAGGTGCACTACTCCTCTGCACGTAACAATATCTCCCAGTTTGGATTTTACATGACCATGCTGAAGCTTTCTTTTCCTATTCGGGCATTTTGTGGCCAAGTGCTATGGAATCAGAAAAGTGAAAAAATGTTAGAATGATTACCAATATATGAATAAAGTATATGATGTGCAAATTGAATGTAATTACCTGAACAGTTATTAAAGCCTAAAAAGTATGTTGTTGTTAGTCTTTTGGCTGTTGAGTGGACCGGTGGACCATCTCATCCGCACACAACTTGGCACAGCATATATGCTGGATGCCTTTCCTGATGCAACCCTCCTATTTTATCCAGGCTAGGGATAGACTCTGCATTCAGTGGCTGGGGTTTGGGCATCGGGTGGGAACTGAACCCAGGCCTTCCGCATGGCAGGCGACAAACGTACAGTACCACTGAGCCACCAATGCCCTAAAATCTAAAAAGTATAATTATTAAAATTAAAAAGTGATTGAGCGGGGGGGTGGAATAATGTAATGAACATAAGGTTCTGGCCTGAATTAATGTCCAAGAGCAGTATGCTTTACTTAGATCTTATGGATAACGAATTAATCCAATTTGAATACAAATTAGCTACATAAAATATTTAAAAATAATATAAATATTTAATACAAGCCCTTTACGGCAGACAGATATTTATCAGCATGCCGCATAGATTTTAATGGGCTTTTCTCTAGCACTACACCATGGCTAGTAGGGGGAATAAAATCTATTCTATAAACTTTCAGCCTCTCTCTGTATCACATTCCATCATTGCTGTTGGTATAAATCTAGCAGCTTCTGCACTCCTAAGTAGGCAGAATGAAGCTGAATGTAAACACTGCTTTAAAGCTGAGTTGAGAATTAAGCTGAGTATAGAGCTACATATTGAAAATGACAGTGGCAATTATTTTCCAGTTCTCTGAATGATTGACATGGTTCTTCTGATGGCAGGACTGTTGCTACTGTAGATATAGCATGCTGCTTGAAACCTTTATGGGAACAAGACACATTTAATCTTCAATTCTTTTTCATTTTATCTAAATGGCTACATACAGTAGATGGTTCATCCTTCTTTATGCTTTATTATTAAGAATTTATAAAGCCCAACTGACAGAGATGATGATCATGATTGATTTTGTTGGTAAAGAAACCTATCACTATTATGGTACTGCATATTTAGTGCTCTGCTACGTTATTGAGAATTCACTCTGAATCCAGATGGTTCAAAAAGAACGTGAGCTTTCTTATGTTCGGTTTTTACCACTTGGGGGCACTGGCACATTGTTCTAAAGACAGTGCAATTATAATCTACCCAAGCTCCATACAGTAGCTCAGCGAGGGACAGCGTGAACAGAATGGGGTGCTTCATGTGCTCAGGAGGAGGGATACTCCAGGTCTACACAGCAGCTCTGAAGAAGAGCAAAGGAAAGGATTAGGAGGAGTAGAAGGGGTGCTGGCACACTTCTCTTTAGACATGAGGAAAGAAGCACATTAATCATCCGGAGACATCTGTTCATATTCTGCTTTACAACTATGTCAAAGCTCTCTTGACTGGCCTGTGTAGCTCCATGCAAGGGGGGAGAAGGTCAGTAAAGGCAAGAAAGTACTGTCATGAATTATAGACAACAAACAGAACAACGTGTTTGGCCGAACCTGAAATGACATTCTATCACATTACACAACAACATTTAGGCATTTGGCAGAAGCTCTTATCCAGAGCGACTTACATTTTTATCTCATTACACATCTGAGCAGTTGAGGGTTAAGGGCCTTGCTCAAGGGCCCAACAGTGGCAACTTGGTGGTTGTGGGGTTTGAACCTGGGATTTTCCGAACCGTAGTCCAATGCCTTAACCACTGAGCTACCCCAGACCCCAAATACCCAATACTTTAATATCGAGGTTCCCCTTTTGCAGCCGTAACAGCTTCCACTTTTGTTGAAAGGCTGTCCACAACATTTTGGAGTGTTTCTGTTAGAATTTGTGCCCATTCATTCTGTAGAGCATTTATAGATTGCCTATCGCTGGGGATAAGCGGCCTGATTGAAACACTTGAATTGAAAAGTCAACAACTGAATTGTTACAGTAAAAAAATTATTTTTTGGTAAAATAGAAATATGTCAGTGTGATAATCAACGTGTGTCATTGTCAAACAAGAGTTATTATTAGTCAGCTGCATAAGTAAGTATGCAGCCTTTTATAAAATATCAAATATATTGATATAAATAAAATTATGGCCAAATGAAATCCCTTTTTTTTATATTTATATTCCCTTTTTAAAAAAGTATTGACAATATTTATATGTAAAGTTGTGTGTTTTATTGTTAATTACTGTATTGTTTTATCCAATAAAACAATCTCCCCAATTTGCTCAACTGCCAATTTGCATCAGCAAGTCCTCCCCAGCCAGGGGTGAAGATTTAAGGGGTTAAGATGTGCTTTCTGCCCTCTCACACATACATAAGCTGACATTTAACTGAGAAAAATGGCCAGTGTTGCTGTGACTGCCAGGGTGAGGTATACACCCAGACAGCATAACCAATTTTGCTACCCTGGACTTGGCCACAGATGGCAGTGGCATTGCCGTGATGTGAACTTAGAATGTCTTACTGACTGGAAGAATGTTTCTGTTTCTGTTGCACTACACCCTAAAGGGTGACGTTTATTCTTATTATATGTCTTTGTGCCGCTATTACTTGTATCTAAACCTTGTTCTGGAGCCTATCAAGTGGATAAGTCAATTTGTCCAAAAAAAAGAAAGAATATATATATATATATATATATATATATATATATATACACAAAAAAAAATTATAATCAAAAAAAGGTGTCAGAATACTCAAAAAAAGGTTTTTTGTAAGCCTTTAACTATTTTAATTTATTTGACTTCCTTGGGCTTAAACAATGTCAGTTTCAGGAGACCTCCTTCTGCTTAGGTGTGCAGTTCTTATTACACACAAATTATATCATTAAATAAGTAGTTATGAATAAGCAGGAACTTTTGAATTTACTTATATATTATTATTATTATTTGAATATTATTACACATAATATTTTTATTATTAAATACAAACCGGATTCCAAAAAAGTTGGGACACTAAACAAATTGTGAATAAAAACTGAATGCAATGAACCTAATTATTATTATTATGCACAGTTGATGATGATAACTGCAACGTCTTTGCAATTTTTCACTGGGTAACACCTTTCTGATATTGCTCCACTATCTTTCTGCGCAACATTGTGGGAATTGGTGATCCTCTACCCATCTTGGCTTCTGAGAGACACTGCCACTCTGAGAAGCTCTTTTTATACCCAATCATGTTGCCAATTAACCTAATTACTGTTAATTGGTCTTCCAGCTCTTCGTTATGCTCAAATTTACTTTCTCCAGCCTCTTATTGCTACTTGTCCCAACTTTTTTGGGATTTGCTGACACCGTGAAATTTGGAATCAACATATTTTTCCTTTGAAATGATACATTTTCTCGGATTAAACTTTTGATCTGTCATCTATGTTCTATTCTGAATAAAATATTGACATTTGCCATCTCCACATCATTGCATTCAGTTTTTATTCACAATTTGTTTAGTGTCCCAACTTTTTTGGAATCCGGTTTGTATTCCTCTTCTATTAATAGTATATGTAGCATTTTGCCAATCCAAACCACTGCATGATGTAATAATACATATTTTGACAATATTCTGTTTTTCTAGGTAAAACATTAATAAACAGAAAAGTCCCCAACATCAAAGAATGTTGATTTGAAGAGTGTACAGTAGACAACATAGGTCCAATAGAGTACTGCATTTTTTGTTATGTATAAACCCTGTTTGCAGATGATAGTTATTTCAAAATGCTTTTATTATGAAATGATTATTTAAATGAATTATGGATAAATAAACTACCATATTTTGTATGACGCAATGTTTGCATGCCAGGCAAACATATACAATACCATGTGCAAACAATCACCATTATCTTCAGTAACTGCTCCTGTATCTTATCTGTAGCCTGCCACAGAAACAGGATGTCAGGGCACCATGAACACACTTGTTCTCACAATCATCCACAATTAGGGCCTTTTTTTTAAATCATGAACAATCCGTCTCCTTCCATCTTTTTGAGAGGAGTGATGAAATCGGAAAACCCACACAGAGATGGGGAAGATATCCTGTGCAGAACTCCACACAGTCAGCAATCCTCAGGACTGAGCCAGTGGTTGGCAACACTGCAGCACTACCACCTGCACTACTGTTCCTTTCCCATGTACATATTTACAAGCTTTTGATTTCTTTAATAATTTAAGTTTTTATTGTATTTTACTGTCAAATTCCCCCTTAATATTCAGACTTTCCAAAAATGAAACATGATTACTTGTATAAACACTTTATTATGAATATAATTGCTTGACAGACTTGGAAAAGTTTTAAAATTTGATTTACTTGTATTATATTGATTATGAAAACACATTTTTGCAGTTTGTGTTACACAGCAGTGAAAGTTAAAACGAGAAGTGACTAAATATAGCCAAACAGGTGTGAGATTGAGAACTGAAAGTTGTCTCACTCATAATGACCAACTATTTTACAAGTCAAACTGTGAAATACCACTGATGATAAATAATGCAGGTTAATGAAAATAATATTTTAAACTTTAAATGACTTTTATTGTAAATTTTGTTTCATTTAAAGTCTTTTCCATTCTTTTCTAAAAACAGGAAAAACTGGCAAAATTTCCATTAATGGCAAGAAGGTGCAGAAGATACAGCTAGATCTACAGTAGATAGAAGATTCAGCTTAAATGATTTTTTGGATACTACTGTATAGAACTAAAAGAAATCACTAGCTTAACATTTCATTGAAAAACATTCTCGAGAAATGTTTTTATGCACATTCTTACATATACGACAACAACTGTTGTCTTAACTGAGTTATAAGAGGCAAACCAACAATATATGTCTTTGATATTTTATAGTGCTCTGAAATGAACACTTCCTCTATTTTGTTCTTATTTTTATTATACGTCACAAGCACTCTGTCCATGTTGCTCTTTTGATCATGTGGATTATAATATTTTCTGACTTCATAGGGCAGATCTTTGGCATGTTTGTAATGAAGGTTTCCTATGGTAAAGTAGCCATATGTCTTCTTATCCTTCAGCCTGGGTAGGAGAAAAACTGGACCTTTGTTGCTGAATTCATGGAAACCGTATTCACCTTTCATGGGGTCACAGAGAGACACCATATTGTTGTCGATACAGTTTTGGACATACCATACTAGAAGTGCTAGTCCATGTCTAGGAGGCGGTCTTCCAAAACCTGTCTCATTCAGCTCCTCCACAGAGTTTAATGTCGGCAAAGAGGAAAAAAATGCCACAGCTGCCAGTAGTATGAACCCAGCGAGGTTATAACGGGTCATCATGCCAGTCTATTTAGAAAAAAAAGATGCGCATGCTCAGAAGTGTATAATATATATAAGCTTCAGTTTAGTTTATTTAATCAGTTTTTCTTCTGACAAAATATAAATTAACTTATTACAGACATTATATTAAAAAATGACACATTGCTGGCACATTAAATTGGTGTAATTAAGTAGTGGCTCCGTAATATTAAGCTACTTGCATCTCATTAGCTGTCTACAAACACTGTTGACGTTTGACCAGAGAACTAAATTGAATTCAATAAATGAGAAAAAATTTGCATGTAATAACCGTCTAATGTGCATCAGTGTTTTCTGTGTCTTACCTTAGTGATGTAAAGTTAAAAGTTGAATGAGCATCCAAGATTTATCAGTGAGCAGAATTTGTTAGATGTGCTAGTAAGGCGTGTACATCTGCTGTCATACAATCACGTTCCCTCTGTATGTATTTCCACACCACTACACTGGATGTGGTGCAGCTGGTAAGGTTTTATTTCCCTTTTTGTTCTCTGTGTACTTTCTTATAGGTTCAGGTAATATAGTATGACAAAAATATATTTTGTCAGTTCTATTTTTTTTTTCAAACACAATAATTGCATTACATAAAAATGTTAATTTGCACTTTTATTCAAGAACTTTAGCAATGCAAAAACGAGATGATGCGAGGAATAAAAAATTTTAATTACCCACACTCAAAAAAGAAAACCAATCCTCACTCGGGTGGTACTTGAATTAGTCAAGTGTGACCATTAATTAGTCCCTTCCATAACGGTGTGCTTTGAGGTCAAATGTGCAGTTGTTTAACCGGAAATGTCTTTTAGATAACGTAAGTCAACTTTGCTAAGGTTAGCAGCCATTCAGTGATAGAGACTTGGGTGTAAAATTGTTTATGACAATATTAGTCCTAAAACTATCAAAGAGATAGTGATACTGGGATTCCAGTGAAACTGTTTGTATCAAATGCATTCAAAAGCCATCTTTGTGGTTTGTAAATGGAATCATCATCATCATCATTCCATGACTGAAGACAAGGAACCAGAAGAGGCGGTCGAAGCCTGTCATTGGCCCTTACTCAGTGGCATACCTCTGATGTGTGGTTGGCTTTCTATAGAGACCCAATGACAGCAGGATGATAGTTATGCCCTGTCCGTCCTGGTGAGAAGAGGCATCCTGCCCCTCTTGAACAGCCGTGGGACTAGCCGTGGTGCTGAAGGGTTTCCTTGGTCTTATCTTCTCGGTCGAGTGAGCAGCGTCAATATGGAAATAGGCACTGGCTATAGGCCCGCCCTCACATTATAAACAGACCATGTGCAGCAGTGAGCGGTCTCCATGTGATGAAAAACTGTTGGCCAAACCAATGAATCAGGCAGATTGGGATGGCAGGGGTTCACTAGTAACTCATAATGCCATGTGAGAGACAGAAAAAGGGTGGTGAAGGGAAGAGGGAGTAGAAGAGAGAGAAGTCTTAATTTTGAAGTCATGGTACAATACATTTTCAGTAGGTTGAAATGAACAGAACATTTATTTTGATTTATTATTATAACTTGACTATAACTGAACATATAAACTTGAACAAACTTATGACCAGTGGCAAACTACTGTATACATAATGTTCTGAACACATAAGGAATGCACATAAAGACACAACGTTATTTAAAAAACAAACAAACTATCTCTGCGTACTATACTGTACAAAATTACAAAAATAAAAATACATAAATAATAATAATAATAATAATAATAAGTATTATTGTTATTTTAAGTATGGAATATTTAAAGGATATTTAAAAATATTTGCTATTGATGGCACGACTCAGTAAACCCTTCTTTCATGAAAGAGAATTTGGGAATCATGTCTATTGATAAAAAATAAATAAAATAAAATAAATAAAAAAAATAAAAAATATTGTCATGTTATGCCACTGCAACTAAGAAGTCACCTTAGGCTATCCTTCTCCCTTCACTATACAGTTCACCGTTTGAGGAAAAAAGCAGTTGTCAGTCGAATGTGCTATAAAAAATTACATACTTTTACATACAATTACATACGAAGAATGAATTAGTGCTTAGTATATAATGCAGCATTATATTTTATATAGACTTGTTCATCTCCCATTGCAAATCTGTACAAAGTAAATATCTCTTAAGTAATATTTTCACCGCCAAAAGAACGTTTTTAGACCAAAATGTTTTTCACATTTTGTTATGTATCTTAAAATAGATTCACATTCCTTTTTCCTCATCATTCTAGACACCCCACAATGACAAAGTGGACCTGTCCTTAGTAGAGCATTTCTAGTTTAACTTGTTATTGTTGAGTAAAGAATGCAAATTCATTTTAAGGTGTAAAACATAACAAAATATATAAAAAAATTTTTTTTAAATGCAGTGTTTGGAGTGACTGTTTGCTTGGTTGCAAAGTAGCTTTACACAATCAAAAGAATTATTTAAGTTTGTAATTTAAAACTTATGAAGTTCTCATGTCTGTGTTACTGGCTCTCACTTTTAGTTATGTTATCATAGTTAGTCAATGCGTAGTCGATGCTAGCACTCTACACTAAATACTGTATACTGTATATAATAAATACTGTATACACTAACAAATTGATGTAAATTTATAGGACTTTTTTTTTACAGTTTCCGACTGTTTTTTCGAAATACTGCACATTACTGTGATTTACAATATTTAACTGTAAACTGTAAATATACTATTTACAGTTTAATACACTACAGTATACAGTATTTAACTGTAAATTAGATAATCAACACACTTTAATGAAAACTTCAGTAAGTGCAAGTACTTCTGCTGATTTTGTGGGCCTCCGCATTAGGTTAAAGCGCTCGCCCTATCATCCGGAGATCGCAGGTTCGAACCCCGGGTGATGTTCAATTGGACACGACTAGATTGGGGAGAAAATCGGGGAGAAAGAATTGGGCAGGACTAAAAAAAAAAATTTTTTTTTTTAAGATGCTGTTAAAAATACAAGTTGTCCGAATAATTATTTACCACTAAAATACAGTAAACAGTACAAAATCACAGTAATAAACTGTATATCAAAATACAGCAATTTACTGTAGTCTATTTCTACAGTACAAATACTGTAATAAAACAGCATTTTACTGGCAAAACTGCTGCCAGTAATTTACTGTAATTTTACATGAAAAATTTTTACAGTGTACCTTATAAATTATGATACTGTGACCATACGTAACTTACGTATTGTCTCTCATTCTCTCTCTCTGTCTCTCTTTATGTCACTCTGTGTCTCTCTCTGTCGAGCTACACACAACACTCCTGAGCTGTCAGTGATCAAGGCTGCCTCTGCCCTCTGGTCCTGTCTGACTCATTCTGGTGCCCTGCATCTGGTTGGAGATTTCACCACATGGAGGAGACTGTGTAGTCTGCTTTGGATGCATGTGGTAACTGTGAAGATGGTCTTGGACTTGACTGATGCGGACAGCTGTTCTCTGATGGCTTGTGACTGAAGTCACTCAATAGTTTAGTACTGAAATTCCTATAAACAGTTTTGTTTCTGAGCCTCTAATAATGAAAATAGACTACATATAATAATTCAATACACATAATTTAAACACCTTTCCTGTTGTACTGAACTTCAAGGTTTCTAATACTCAGTATGACTGCAGATCAATCCCTGCTATCTGTTATCATCCAAATCAGGATTGGTTCCCTGTTGAGGCTTCCCTCAAGGTTTCTTCCTATTAACATCTCAGGAAGTCTTCAGCCATCAGACACAATCTCATTATTATAATTTATACATATTTCCTTACAAACTCATTTCCCTAATTTTCTTTTTGATTTTGTTAAACTGCTTTGAAACATTATTCATTCATTCATTCATTTTCTATACCGCTTAATCCTGTGTTCAGGGTCGCGGGGGGCCTGGAGCCTATCCCAGGAGACTTCGGGCACTAGGCGGGGTACACCCTGGACAGGGTGCCAATCCATCGCAGGGCACACACACATATACACACACACACACACACACACACACACCCAATCACACACTACGGGCAATTTGGGAATGCCAATTATCCTAACCTGCATATCTTTGGACTGTGGGAGGAAACCGGAGTACCCGGAGGAAACCCACCAAGCACGGGGAGAACATGCAAACTCCATGCACACAGAGACGGGAATCGAGCCTGGCCGGGGAATCGAACCCAGACCCTGGAGGTGCAAGGCGACAGTGCTAACCACTACACCACCGCGCCGCCTTTTTGAAACATTAACCATTGTTAAAATGTTATATAAATAAAACTAAATTGAATAAATAAAAATGTATATGAACAATCTTGAATAAACCAAAATTTTAATCAACGAAACCTCTTGTAATGAACTGGCTCCCCTTATTTTAACACCCATAAGTAATCGATAAGGTTAATGTTAGGTTCACTAAAAGGGACAACCAGAAGTTTACAGGGACACAAGAGTTTTCTGGGAAGTAAAACAAAGCTAGTCAAAAAACTCCAACAAACAATGCTCATAAACGGGAAAGACAACATCCAAACATGCCAGGTTACTATATCACTCTATGCACATAAATCCCAAGGGTCTGAAAAAAAATTAAGCCTAGACTTTAACACTAAAACTGTGTTTGAGGTCCAAATACTAACGGAAATATTATTTCGTATCTGTGTGTCATATTAGTTGAAAGCTATAATGTAATGTAGTCTTTATTATACTTGTACAATGTAGCAAGAAATAACCGAGGGCCGGTTTCTCGATAACGCACACTATTCGCGCGCTAAGAAGACTCTTCGTAGACTATTCGCGCGTAAGATATATCTTACGTTAAGTGATAACTTTTCTAAGTATTTCTCGAACTGTCTCTAAGGAGTCTTCTTAAGTCGCTGCCTCTTACGTCCGACGTTACAAGGCGCTGTCTACAGTGAAGGTCCTGAATCAGCGGACATCAGTTGCTCAGGAATCGATTTTTGACTCCTTTTGCATGACAGCGTTAAGAAAGATGGCACTTTCTATGCAAATTAAACATTGCACTAAATTCTTTTAATAGTGTTTATTTCAACATGGGTTAACTTATCAATAACATGCCATAATAGACAAATATATAAATTAAATCACCAAACTGTCGCTAATATTTTCATGTAAGCTGTGGCGGTGAAACGAACCGGGTATGCAATCATAGTTGATGGACAAACAGCTGATAACACTCTTCACCAGCTTCAGAAACAATGTGAAGTATGTCAGTTGTTGGGGTTGTATAGCGCACTTATGGAATGAATACGATGAGATGACAGAGAGGAGGTTTAATACTCCTATCTCACCTACGTGGTTTCGCGCAGGGGCCGTAAGTGCCGTTCATCATGATTCAGAGCTAGTTTTGGTGCCATTGTTACGTTTCCATTTTACCACGCAAAATTTTTTTTACATGTTTAACATGTGGAAGCTCGCGGACCTTGCAGATCTTTTTGGACCGTTGGGTGGTCACTCGAGGCGGCTCACAGTGCCTAATACCCCTCTCTCACCTATGTGGCCTGACTCATCTCCGTGAGCTGCCGCGATTGCTCGCGACATTCCTTTAACGTTCCGTGAAGTTCTGCAAGGTCTGCAAGCTTAAACGTTTAATTTTTCACAGGGAAAGATGGAAACGTAATCACAGCGCAAAAACTCGGGGTGAATCATGATGAACACTACTCACGGCCACAGCGCGAGACCGCGCAGATGAGATAGGGGTATAACACCGCATCTCACAGAGAATCAAACCGCATAAGTGAATAGGGGTATAACACATTACAATCACTCAGAAAAATTAATGCATGCGGGGTTTGAAACTCCCAAGGTTATTTTCTCATTTAACTAAGTCAAATTTCATAAAAATAAAACGTGTCAAAAGAAAAGCCCATAAAGTTATGGATAATGGCTAATGATCAATGAAACATATTTGAAACAAAAAGCAGCGAGCAGCTGGACATCGGGACGTAGATCGTAAGTACGACGCGGTGGCCTGGCAAGTGCAGGACTGAGCAGCTCAAGAAGCTCCATAATCTGTTGCTTTGGAAGGCAAAACTTTTTTCTTTTTTTTAAATAACGACCACGGGGAAAATATGAAAAGGGCTGAAATTTTGTCTAAAGGAAAAATTTACACGACCCACACGGCTCCACGGATGGCGCCGTCTTCAGTTTAACACAACACCACGCTGTATCGCTCCCAAATTGTTTGCCACCTTTGACAATTTTAATGCATTAGTCACATTATGAAATAGGCTAATTAAAAGTCACTCTATTAGTTCTGATATCAAATAAAATAACTTTCTTAAACAGGTCTACAGTATATTCCATCATTAATACGATAACGTGCCATAATGTGTTTGCATACACCGCTGATTTATAAAGACTGCTGCTCAGTGGCGGCGACTAGCGTCTTGAGCTAAAACTACGCTAAGAATGAGTTGAGGTTGGTTCAGACCAACCTTACGAACGTGTGACTTAGCTAAGAGATACTTAGCGTAAGAACGTTTCGGGAAATGCGCCATTACGTCAAGAGAGAGGTTAAGGTACAACTTAAGAACTACTTAGCGATAAGAAGCTTTCGAGAAATTGGGCCCTGCACCTTTTAATCAAAATAGGGGTGGTGCATCAAAAAACACCAATAGTTCACTCAGGTAGTGTGGCACAAATGCTGCATTCTGGAAGTTGTGTATGTACCTAGTGGTACAACCGGACAGAAACGCAAATTCAACAAAAAAATTTAGATTACCTTCCTGGGGTTGGGTGGTGGGGATGGTCATATTCTGCAACCTCCTCCTCTGCCAGTTAGAATAGCTCTATTTAATGCTGAATACTTATTTAAATTTAGGAGCAGCTTCTGAATGATCTCAAGGCAGTTGGGACCACAGTCCCCAAACAAACCATTGGTAACACCATGGATGGAAATTCCTTAGCACCCGCATTTTGTGTACTGTATAACAAGATAATGCCACCAGTCATGGAGGAACACAGTGTAACAGAGAGTCTGACATTAGCAGAGTCAGAACACATAAAACTATGTTTCTAAAATGGATTTATAGTTCCCTTTTCATTGACAAATTCATTAAATATCTTTATGACTCAGTTGGGATAGTACAATTTGATGCTAAAATACACTGTATGAGAAAGTATTAAGTACTGAAATAAATAAGACAAGACATGATTTTGTAATAAAATCAAATTATCTATATGGGTCCTACAATGCCACGGGTTGTTACCATAGTTCTTATGCTCTTTGTTAATACACTTGTACCTATTGTCTTTATTTAATCATATAATGTTTTATCTCGTTCTCTTTATCACATCGCACTGACCACATCTGGTAAATATGGAGGAGGGGAATAGAGAAATGAATGCAGGGAGGACAGATGAATAACAGTGGTAGCAGAAAGGGAAAAGTACAAAGGAGGAAAGGAATACAGGAGAGGAAGTAAGAGACAGAATAGACAGGGTAGAAATAATGGTGAAAAAAGCAGATAATTAGAGAGACACGATGTCAGTTAAAGGACATGATTGGAAATGCCTTAGAAGGAGATGAGAGTTCCACATACAAAGAGCTACGCAGAAAAAGAGAGGAAGCAACAGCAAGCTTTTGAGCAGACACAAGCATGGCGCAGAAGGGTGGAATCCACTCTAGTGTCTTCATTTGAGAGAGTTATTGATGCAATTGATTCTGCCTCAACTGCAGCATCTACGCAAACACTTGCTGTGCCAGACAAACAGTTCCTGGAAAGAGTGCTGCCCTGAAGAGGATGGATTCTCAATGCAGGAGGCATACAAAGCAGAATACATGTCCAGGATTACTATTACTAGAAATCAGAAAGTGGAGCTGGTGGTAGACAGAGACATGTTCACAATCGGAAAGCAGAGAGAGAGAGAGATTTTTAATATACAGTACAAAAGGTTAATACGACCTAATTATGGAGGGATTTGGGATTCAGTTTTGTGTTAAAAGCTAGTTAGTTGTCTTGCTGGTCCTTAGCAATTCAGGCAATTCAGAAACAATTATTCTGTATGTATTCATTCATTCATTTTCTATACCGCTTAATCCTGTGTTCAGGGTCGCGGGGGACCTGGAGCCTATCCCAGGAGACTTCGGGCACTAGGCGGGATACACCCTGGACAGGGTGCCAATCCATCGCAGGGCACACACATACAGTAGACACACACACACACACACCCAATCACACACTACGGGCAATTTTAGGAACGCCAATTAGCCTAACCTGCATACTTTGGACTGTGGGAGGAAACCGGAGTACCCGGAGGAAACCCACCAAGCACGGGGAGAACATGCAAACGCCATGCACACAGAGACGGGAATCGAGCCTGGCCGGGGAATCGAACCCAGACCCTGGAGGTGCAAGGCGACAGTGCTAACCACTACACCACCGCGCCGCCTCTGTATGTATTATGTATGTATTTGTGTGTGTGTTTGTGTATGGTGTGTGTGTGAAGCTGAAGTAAGACCAGGGGTAGCTCAGTGGTTAAGGCATTGGACTACGGTTCGGAAGATCCCAGGTTCAAACCCTACAACCACCAAGTTGCCACTGTTGGGCCCTTGAGCAAGGCCCTTAACCCTCAACTGCTCAGTTGTGTAATGAGATAAAAATGTAAGTACCTCTGGATACGAGCGTCTGCCAAATGCCTAAATATAAGTAAGACAAGAGTTTCTTACACAGTAGTCCCCTCCCTCCTCTCAAATATGATGGTTACTGTGTAGGACGACTTTTACGTAAACACTGAAAGAGATGGCTGTTTGGGATGTGCATGTTATGGCAACTGGATCCTTAATCTTTCTCACCATGACTGCAAATGCTTAGGACCTTGGCAGGCCTGGACTGACCAAGCCCACCCCCCATCCATATCCCCACCCCCCCCCGGTCGCATGACCTGAACGCGCGCGGAACCCCCCCACCCGCCCTCCCTCCCTCCCTCCTTCCCTTGGGCCGTTGCTCTGAACTGAATGCCCGGGCCGTTTTTTGGTCCCAGTCCAGACCTGGACCTTGGGACATGCATCTTACTTTGTATCCTTCTCATAAACTCATATTTTGGATTTATATTTACCATGACTTATCCAAGTCCTTTAAAAAAAAAAAAAAAAAAAAAAAAACGATTTATTACACTTAGGCCAAACTGACCCAAGGATCTTAAAACGAATGTAAATGTGTAGGCAAGATGTGTTATTATTTTTTCTTGTACATAAAATAATAAACCCAAGCTACAGAGTTTCTGGAATTTTTTTTGCTCTTTTATTTATCTGAGGGCTAGACAGGGGATCTCAGCAGACCTGATGCTGCTCAAGGTGCTGCAGCTGTTGAAATGCAAGGCACAGCAATGATTATTGAAAGCCTCTGCTACACTTGATTAAAATAAAATTAAAAAAATCATTGATGTTGCATGAGTCATATTATTACAATATGTACATACCGCTGCATACTGTTTTTAACATGTATTATTTTTAATAAAACATTCAACTGCCATTCTTCTTTTTGAAAAACCAGTGCATGGGGATACAGTATGTACTGAGGGCAAAGGAAAGAGCTCCTGTTCAGTTCTTGCACATTAATTCTCTAAACACAAACATTGCCATTCTCTCATGTGCCATCCAGTTTCAACTCTCAACATCATATCAAAGCCTTTGTATATCACTATTACATAAATTAGACTTTTAAATAATCCCTGTGCTGCAAACAAGTTAAGCACCAAGGCGGAGAAATGTGGGGAAAGAGAGACAGAAACACAGTGAGGCATTAGCATTTCATTTGCAAATAATTGAAATCAAATTATTCAGTTCGATTTTGCAGTCCTTTTTTATTTAGTTCCTCCTCACAGCTTACACAGCCTTGTTGGTGTGGGTAAAGCTCCGCTGTCACTGGTGTTTTCTTTATTTTTCTGACATATACAGTGCAAGAGTGTCACATTTTATTACCACATCTTGCCTCTGACTTTGAGAAATTGTGCACAAAGATTCACATGAACACACTTTATAAATTGGTTGAGGTCAGGTGTGCCCAAAGCTGTTGTAAAATTCTCCATAAACTAACACCCATTACCTACTGTATGCAAATTCTATTCAATTGTACTGTTATACAACTGTTGTACTGTACTTATACAACTATACTATACTATACTATACTATACTTATATAACTATGTCATGAAAAAAAATCATGTTGTGTTACTTATCAAACAAAGCTTAAGAGAATACATGTCTTTGGTCTGTTAGAGGAAATGGAAAAAACCACTATGCACATAGACCAGCCTTTGTTGTGCCGTTTGTTTAAAAAGTTAAAAGTCCTTAACCATTACAAAATCAATATAATGCATGCCTGGAGTTTAGCATAGTTTGATGATTTCATTGACCAAACTCAAACAGCTGAGCCACATTTTTTACAATACACAGTTTTAGAAACCACACAACATTTTCAGATCCAATCTTAAGTTTAAAGAAAAGGTCATTTGAAATTGTTTTCAAAAGGTTTAAATGAACAACATGAGAAATAAAGGCTAACTGCTAGATTGCTACACGATATTGTTAGCAAAACTAGATCTGCACTAATGAGAGAATTACTTGATTCCTTAAGTTTTTTTTCAAGAACATACTTCACTTTTAAATGATATTATCTGATCTACAGTATAATTTTTCTTTTTAGATGATAACTCTCTCATTATTTTTTGGCTAATATCTCATGTTAATGGTGGGAGTGTTGAATCACTCCAAAAGGTGTTTTACAGTACACCCCAAAGACTTTCAATAGTGGTCAAGACATACAGTATTTGAAAAATTGTCTCAGAACCACTGTGGCTCAATTTGAACCTGGTCATTCAGTAAATTCAGGTCATTAGCTGACTTCATTTTCTTGCCACATGCTGTAACATAGCTGACCTGAACAACTGAAGCAACTTCCTTTCAACACTTCCTTCAGAGGCTTGTATAGTGGACACCATGCATGAAGTGTCCATCGCTTTATGCGCTTTCCATCTTACCCTGATGCCCCATTGCTCTGGAACACATAACCTTTTTTCTTTGCTCCAAACCCTCGTTATGCTCCATAGCAATTCCAAGCTATTGCAATTCCAGCAATTCTGATTAGTCTTACTAACAAGTACATTTCTTATGGTCATACAGCTGATTAATTCCGTTCCTCATCACATTGTTGTAACCCCATGGATTTTCAGACAGGCGGATCCACAGGCAGTATCTGCAGATATCCAAATTTAGTTTAATGCAGGCCAAAAATGTAAACTCTATTGAAACAAATTAACATATTTCCACGAACAATGGATGCGTCTACCTGAGATGGTTGTTCAGAAAATTAGAAGCACAGCTTCAGAGATATTAATTGCCAAGGAATTATTGCCAACTGAAACATATTAATCACAGCAATAATTATAATTTAACTAATAGTTAATAGTCTTAAACGTCATAATTAAATAATAAATACAAATAATAATTAAAAGTCTCTTAAATATTTGCTCCTTTAAATCCAAATGATTAAACTTTGTCTTTTTTTTTTGGTCAGAAAAAGTAAAATAAGAGGGAGCTGTCAGAAAGCACTATGAAATGAAGAAATTAAGATAAATGGAAATATTTTAGGGGAGGATGAAATGACACACATCAGGAAACATGAGATGAGTGTACGACACAAACAGAATGTTGGCAGTGACTTTGCTTTATGTTTTTTTTTGTTTGGTACTGCCCCTCAGATGTTGTATTATACAATATTAAATCTAACCAAAAGGAATAGTTCATTAGTGTTAAGTGAGAGCATTTTAGTCTGGGTGAATGTACTGTATCCAAGATGACTAATTAAATGGAATTCTTAATAGATTGAAAAGCAAAATAGCACTCCAAGGAGTTGCTGATACAGACTACTCTCTGGCCAAGAAATACCTATATTATATAGGTATCAGGGGTCAGGTGTAGCTCAGTGGTTAAGGTATTGGACTACGGTTCGGAAGATCCCAGGTTCAAAACCCGCAACCACCAAGTTGCCACTGTTGGGCCCTTGAGCAAGGCCCTTAACCCTCAACTGCTCAGACGTGTAATGAGATGAAAATGTAAGTCGCTCTGGATAAGAGCGTCTGCCAAATGCCTAAATGTAAATATTAATATTAAAATATTATATACTTGACAAAGGCTTTCTTTAGAATTTCTGGGACAATCAGTGTGTGGGAAAACAACATCAAATGGAAACTGGTCATACAGTTGAATTACGTTTCATACATTATAAAAGTTCTTTAGGTGTCTTAGATGAGGACGTTACTGTAGGTGAGCTCCTGAAATTATATCATACATGCTCTCTTTCTCTTCCCAAGTAAAGGCACTTTAAATTGGAAGGCACTTTAAAGGCTAATTAAATACTGGAGCTTTCTGGGCACTTTCTGTTGATGACTAGAGCAGAGGTCCTTAATGTGCCTATCATTTTCATTTTGCTCTAAGAGAAACTTTATTACATAAAATAAAAATGGCAGGTACCTATAAAGAATGGAGTATGCACATGCCGAAGTGGCACTTAGTTTACATTTGTATATAATTTCTGTGAATGTCAGTGCTGAAAACGTGTACAAGCTGACATATCTTAATCAACCTTAATCTTCAACTTTCATAGAGAGAGAGTTGGGGATTTGTTGTTAATTTAAAAAAAAAAAGAGAACTTGTTGAAGTTGTCATTCATTCATTCATCTTCTATACCGCTTAATCCTGTGTTCAGGGTCGCGGGGGACCTGGAGCCTATCCCAGGAGACTTCGGGCACTAGGCGGGGTACACCCTGGACAGGGTGCCTATCCATCGCAGGGCACACACATACACACACTCACACACCCAATCACACACTACGGGCAATTTAGGAACGCCAATTAGCCTAACCTGCATATCTTTGGACTGTGGGAGGAAACCGGAGTACCCGGAGGAAACCCACCAAGCACGGGGAGAACATGCAAACTCCATGCACACAGAGACGGGAATCGAGCCTGGCCGAGGAATAGAACCCAGACCCTGGAGGTGCAAGGCGACAGTGCTAACCACTACACCACCGCGCCGCCAGTTTTGATTCAAAGTTATCATATTCTTCACTGTTTACTTTAATGGCAAGCTGCATTTGGAGCAGTGATTAGTAACCAGTTAAAGCTCTGGGTTACTAATCAGAAGGTCAAGGGTTGCCAAGCTACCACTGTTGAGTCCTTGAGCAAGGCCATTAAACCTCCAGTACCATATACTTGAAAAATAATTGAATATTAATTTCTCAAGTGTTTTCCAATTTGTAATTACATATGAAAAATGTGTGAAAGTACATTATTCCTCAAGTGGCATCTTGTGAATAATATGTAATAAACTAATGCAGGTAAATAACTATAATATCCAACTGGAGATTCCCGTTCCAAATAATCTTTTGAATTTGTTTAACAAAAATATAGCATAGAACAAAATTCAACTAGTATCTGATTAGAGGGGGGATAGTATGGTACGTGTTAATATGATTCTCTTTAAATACACTAATATTTAATTTTTCCACCATTAGCTTTGATTATAGTTAACATTTATACACCCTAAAAAATGCTGGGTTAAAAACAACCCAGTCTACCCAGCTGCTGGGTAAATATAGGACTAACTAAATGCTGGGTTAATTTAACCCAGCAAAATGGGTTATTTGTTTAACCCAGCAAGATGGGTTAAATATTCAATCCAAATGCTAGGTCATATTTAACTATAATGCTGGGTTAATTCTACCACATAAATTGGTCAAATGTTCTACCCATACAGTATGTTTGGGGTTTGTTGGTTCATTTTAACTGGAATGTTGGGTTAATTCTATCTCACAAATAGGTTATTATTATTTTCATGTTTTACAGTGAATCTGTAAAAAATAAAACACCCATGTCTATTAAACAGTTAAATTTCTTTGATATACTGGTCTATTACAAAAAACCATACATATATGCAATAAACAACATCCTATTAAATGTTCTTAGAAAAAAACATTTATTTTTCAAAAGCACAAGAACAGATAATCAACAGTGACATCATTACTATACTATTACTGATAAGGGCAGAATGGAGTAATTACACAAATAGACTGAGGCAGCTTCTACAGAGCAGGATCTCTCTGTGACTTCAGATATCTTTTCTGCAGAACAAAACTATCCAGCCCTGGTCTCATTTTAACATACAAACACTGTCTATGACTTTTCAGGTAGGCCTCGCTATTTCATAGCAACATTACAACATTACTGAGAGCAGCGCTGGTCATTATCTCCCAACGTCAGGATGTAGGGGTACGGCCTCGACACTTCAGCCTGCTGGAGGTATTCCACCATGTTGGTTCCAACCTTAGGAAGAAAGAAATGAAAAAGTTACAATTTTGTTGAATAGCAAAGATTAAACTGAATAAGACTATTAATTTAGTGTGAAATAGGATTGATACTAAAAAATTACAAAGCTGCCCATTAAGATAGGATATAGGTAACCTAAAACAAAAACATGGAGACAGCTACTACCAAAAATAAAACAGCAAAATAAGCATGGCTTTTAGGATACAGCTCTTTATGTCAGACTAGATGATATTGTGGTCTACATTGATTTTAAGCTAATTACCGAAAAAATTTCATAGCTGGTGTCATACTGGTACATTACAATTAGGGTTGTTCCGATTCCGATACTGGTATCGGAAATGCTACCGATACCACAAAAAAATCCGGCATCGGAATCGCCGAGTATTTGAGTCCACGTACCGATCCGATACCATTTTGCTAAACATAATCTATTTATGCCCGCTAGCTTTGCTAGGTTAGCTTACTTACAGAGTGTCACGGTGTGCGCCTGTGATGGGCGTGCGTCCAAATTGATAAGCTCCTCGCTCACTAGTTAGGCGGCCTCCCCTCCCCTTTAGGTACATTATGTGAACCAGCAGGGCCGCAGAATCAGGCAACGGCCCATGAGCTATCGCCGCTAATGATCCCGGAGCTATAAAACACAGCGGGGAGTGTAGCTCGGGGTGTGACTGTTGGGAGGCTGGACTTTGCGACGCGGTGGATTTTATGAGAGACAGTGGCACAAGAGCGGGGCGATGTGATGCGCCCCAGAGACTTGAAAAAGGGGGGCGCCTTTGATCTCCGCGAGAGGAGCGCATGAATGAGCTGCGCGAGCTCCCGCGGCACCTTCACTTCCGCATAGAGCCCGCCTTCGCATCCCTGCCGCCGAAGTGGAAAAGGCTGCAGAGAGCCTTTAACCCTTTCCTTCCCCATTTTTCAAAATAAAAGACCTCGCCTCGTGTCCATGTTTCATGGTGTCGCCCGTGCACTTAGGGCCGAACCCGTTACAAAGGGCTAGTAGTATTTTACTTAAAAAAAGAAATGCTATATATATATATATATATATATATATATATATATACACACACACTGTACAGATACACACCCAGGTATCGGATCAGTACTTGGTATCGGCCGATACCCTGAGCCCAAGTATCGGAATCGGTATCGGGAGGGGAAAAATGGTATCGGAACATCTCAGGAAGAAAATAATGGAGGTTCAACCTCTAATAGTATCTCACGATCCAGGTCAGCCTATAGCTTCACATTTAGATTCTCAGTGCTTTACAGGTATAGGACAGGAAGAGCTGTATAAACTTATCACCTCGGCTAAATCAACAACGTGCCTGTTAGACCCAATCCCAACCAGATTTTTAAAAGAAGTGATGCTTACGGTTGGAGAGCCACTTCTAAACATTATTAATTCTTCATTACATCTAGGTCATGTCCCTAAACCTTTCAAGTTAGCAGTTATTAAGCCGCTTCTTAAAAAATCTAATTTGGACGCGAATGAAATAACAAATTACAGACCGATTTCAAACCTTCCGTTCATATGAAAAATAGTAGAAAAAGTAGTATCAGCTCAGATTTGCACATTCTTGCAGGATAACAACATCCTTGAAGAATTTCAGTCAGGTTTCAGGCCCCATCATAGCACAGAAACTGCACTAGTTAAGATTACAAACGACTTGTTTTTAGCTTCAGACCAAGGCTGCATCTCATTGCTAGTCCTGCTCGATCTTAGTGCTGCATTCGACACTATAGATCATGATATTCTCATAGATCGCTTACAAAATTATATAGGTATTCAGGGACAGGCATTAAAATGGTTTAGATCTTACCTGTCTGATCGCTACCATTTTGTAGATCTAAATGGAGAAGCGTCTGGTGTAATGCCAGTGAAATATGGGGTCCCACAAGGGTCAGTTTTAGGACCTCTGTTGTTCTCAATATACATGCTTCCCTTGGGTAACATCATTAGAAGACATGGGATTAGTTTCCATTGTTATGCTTATGATACCCAATTATATATCTCAACTAAGCCAGACGAAATACCTAAGTTGTCTAGATTAACTGAGTGTGTCCAGGACATAAAAGATTGGATGACCAATAACTTTCTTTTATTAAATTCAAATAAGACAGAGATATTACTTATTGGCCCAAAAACCAGCACACAACAGCTTTAACAATTCAGCCTGCGCTTAGAAGGATGTACTGTTACTACCAGCTCAGCAGTAAAAGACCTGGGCGTAATATTAGACAGTAACTTGTCTTTTGAAAATCACATTTCAAATATCACAAAAACAGCCTTTTTCCATCTTCGAAATATTGCTAAACTTAGGAACATCTTATCCGTATCTGGTGCAGAAAAACTAGTTCATGCATTCATGACCTCCAGACTGGACTATTGTAATGCATTACTTAGGTGGTTGTCCTGCATCCTCAATAAACAAGCTTCAGTTAATCCAAAATGCAGCTGCCAGGGTTCTCACTAGATCCAGAAAATATGATCATATAACCCCAATATTATCATCCCTGCACTGGCTACCTGTTCAGTTTAGAATAAATTACAAAATAGTATTACTTACATACAAGGCCTTAAATGGTTTAGCTCCCACATACCTAACCAGTCTTCTGATACGCTACAATCCACCACGCGCCTTAAGATCACAAAGCTCTGGACTTCTGGTAGTTCCCAGAATTTCAAAATCTACAAAAGGGGGTAGGGCTTTTTCATATTTAGCTCCAACGCTTTGGAATAGCCTTCCAGACAGTGTTCGGGGAGCAGGCACGGTTTCTCAGTTCAAAAGTAGACTCAAGACGCATCTTTTTAATCTGGCATACACATAACTCATCCCATAATCTCATACTCCAGTACACCTATACCGAATGGCAACTACGCTAATTCTCCCCATCTGTTCTGTATTTCTCTACCCATCCCGAGGCATCGGGAGATTTTGCCAGCTTCAGTAGACAAAGGCCGACCCTGCGAGGATTCCTGAGGCATCCAGAGAAGGACCAGCTCCAGCTGGATTCAGCTTTATGATGGTTGGAGCTACACATGCTGCTCCTGTGCTTCCAGTGATCCAGACCTCATCTGCCCTCTGCACCTACTGACTCGTCCCTATGCTGAACTGGTCTTCATGTCAATTTAAATAATTTCTGTCATATTGAATTTTCACCTGCACAACACACAAGATGTTATATCATTTCTATCTGTTATCGCCCAAATGAGGATGGGTTCCCTGTTGAGTCTGGTTCCTCTCAAGGTTTCTTCCTAATGTCATCAAGTTTTTCCTTGCCACCGTCGCCGTCACCCTTGGCTTGCTCATCAGAGAAATTTCATTCATTCGTCTCATTATTATTATCTGCACATTTTTCTCACACATACACACTTCCAATTATTTTCTTTTCTATATTATTATTTTTATTTTATTTTTTTATTATTTTTTAATTTATTTATTATTATTTTTTTATTATTATTATTATTTATTCATTATTATTATTTTGTTAAATTTCTTTCATTTTTGTGAAGCTGCTTTGAGACAATGACCATTGTTAAAAGCGCTATATAAATAAAATTGAATTGAATCTCTAATTACAATCACCAAAATATTAATACTTCCATCTAGTAGTTACCTGTACAGCTGTGGTACTTTTTCCTGTAGTTGGCGCGCTGACTGGTAGTTAATTTAACTTTGGTTAAAGAGAGCTACCTGGTTAGCTTACATGCTATTACTGGTGATACATTTGCATACTTGCCAAAGGGGGAAAGGTGTAAAATATTGTTATAACTCGGGAGAAACGCAGGAGAAATTTGACCGCAGAGTAAATTACTAGCTAGTGAAAAACGGGAGGGTTAGCAGGTCTGTATATTTGTGAGAGGGTCAGTGTTTTGTAAAACCCCAGCATTTTATTGTCTCAAGCAGTGAGATTAATAAGGTTCAAAAGTGGTTGCTAACGCTAGCAAACTAGCTAAATGCCTCCGTCATGCTAGCACTACAGTTTAGCGTTCATTCATCACTTCACCATCTTCGTAACCCTGCAAACATTCTACAGAGAAAGCTAAAAAGCTCAGACATCTTAGCCGTTTCTTTCATACACAGGTGGGGTTTATGGCTAGCAGCTATTCTCAGCTAAATTACCATCCAGTACCTCAGACCAGCCGGAAAGTTTGTGTGTAACCTTAACACGGTAACAGTAATAAATGTTACATATAGTAATAATTTTTCAGTCATATGTGCATTAGGTGAGTGAACATGTGTATACAGACCTTGTATTTAACGTCATTTCCCCTTAAATGTCCGAGGAGGATGAACCGTCATCAGCGGTGAGGGAGCTCAAGAGACACGAAGCTGAGTCACAGCCGCTGAATCCACCGGTGAACTTTGGGGGAGGGGCCAAGCAAACTTCAACCCAGCAGCTGGGTTACACAAAAACTACCCAACTCTCTGTAAATAACCCAGAAAAATGACCCAACAGCGGCAACCCAGTGTTTTTTAGAGTGTAGTGGCATTTTTTAGACAACCTCATGCAACATCACAAAAATTCTTTCAAACCGGAGATGCATTAATTTTAGGCTAAGTTGAACTGCTTAGTTGAAGTTGAATCCCCGACTTACAGTAAAGTGGTGTTTTATAGCACATCTCAAAGACTTTCAATGATGGCCAGTTCATGAGTGAAAAATGATTCATTGTGCTCTCAGAACCACTCTTTCACAATTTGAGGCAGATGAATCTTGACATTTCATAGCTATAGGGATATGTGTAAAATATGTGAAAAACATGTAAAAGCAGAATGTTCTTCCTTAAAAAATGTGTAACATCTTGTAAATAATATGTGAAAAAAATTATGAAAGAAAATAACTGTGATATCCAGCTGGACATTCCCATTCAAGGCTGGCAGAGGGCCCTCTCATCCCAAATTTTTAAATGCTACAGTATGGTTGTCATTCACATTTTATGTGCATCTGCTACGTAAGCCACATGGACTTTTAACTGTCACAAAGCAATATAGCAGCTACTGAGCCTTGATTCTTTTGGATAGTCTTATGTGTACAACCTTTTCTAAACCCTCTGATTTTAAACTTTGTTTTGGCATTTTGACTAATCTTACTTTCACACTAGACACAATTTCTTGATATAGTGTAATATTGTACTGTATGCAAGTGTTTATACTCTCCAATACAACAGGTGGCAGGAGGCACCTTGTTACTTTCTAATCTATCAATAAACACAAACAAGAAGAGTACAAGGATGTTGCCCTTCATGCTTCACCTTACATTAGTGAAATTTTGGATAATATCACTAATTTTCAAATAAATTAATTTGTAAGATATTATATGAACTACCAACATGGCACTCAACTTGACTGCTTAATAAAATGAATTTATTTTATGGTTTTATTTTATTGCATTATAATATTTTGACTTGGCAAATAATTATTCATTTCTACAAGAATACCTTTTAAAAACTGAATTGGAATGCCCTATAAAAGGCCGATGAACTTAAGTCAATGAGCTGAATGGCAGTTGATACAGAGAGCACCAAGTTTAGTGCCATATTTGAGTTGCTTGGGGGTAAATGGCAATTCTCCCTGTACACAAGCTTCACCCATGCAAGAAGGGCTGATATTTAGGATTGGAAGCAAGGAAGAAATAACATTTTTGGCAAATGGGGTACTCCAAGACCAGGGTTAAGAAGATGTTGGGCACTCCTCAAGCTAATGTAAATTTGACCATTTTGCATATCTGCATTGACTTATGAATCCTCAGGGACAAGCTAAATAAGACAAAACATACACCCTTACTGCTCATAATACCTAAACACTAAAAATCAATCCAAAGCAGCTACTGAGACTATAATGCAGACAGAGATCACATTGATGTGTGTAGTCTGCTCAGTGTTCACTCTAAATAGATCAGTGAAATCATAGCAGTTATTATTCTTTGAACTGCTGTCAGCTCATGCACATCGGCCTCTGGCAGCAAGCAAGTCACTCTGGATCTAGATTATATTACAAATTGTAATGAGGTCGTATGTAAGGTCAAGCTAGCACAGAATATAGCAGATGGGTATTGACCCTACTGCAAAAGGAGCAATGAGATTTATTTCTTTATGGACTGCTTTCATATGTAGTCCTACTGGGCATATTATTGGACCAGAAATCAAATACCTTTCAAATAGTATTTCTTAGTGGTTCATTACTAGGAATTAATTAATTAATTAGCCTTTTTACAGTTTATTTCCATAAATCTAAGCATTTTTCAAATTAATAAAATTTATTTATGGTTAATAATAAATAGAATATTACTGCTGCGATGGATTGGCACCCTGTCCAGGGTGTACCCCGCCTAGTGCTCGAAGTCTCCTGGGATAGGCTCCAGGTCCCCCACGACCCTGAACACAGGATTAAGGGGTATAGAAAATGAATGAATGAAAGAATATTACTGAGCACCTCCACTTGCTGTTGATATAATAATAAATATTCATTTGGCGTACTGATGGTTCATTAAAATGTTATTTCCATTGAACATTTTTGAAGGGACACTATGGCATTGTGACCTAAAATGTAAATTGTCATACTAATTTATTTGACTGTATCATGTGTGGTTATATCACGTATGGTATATCAGGTTATTCTTCTGTTCATATTCAACAGAACCAAATTTGGTTTTAATGTTACGTTTGTCATAATGGATATTGTTTGATTATATGGTGTTATTATTGTGACAAAGACAGTTTAGCCAACACTGTCATTAATAAAAGTAAAGTGAAAAAAGATATTTTCAACACTCTTCCTTAATATTTCAGTGCTGTAGTTCATACCTCACACTGCTATTAACACTGCTTCACATTAGGATCTTGTAATATCTTCTACATCCTGTTTGACTCGTATCTCAGCTGATGCTGCACAAGAGAGGGTTGTCTGTGTACTGTATACTGTACATCAACTGAATAGGCTCCATGCATTTTTATTTACATTTCAGTTTAATGCAACACAATCAAGCCTGTGAATGCCTAATGTCTAAAGAAGCATGCCAATGTATAACCTGCTGTGAGCAGATTGGTTATTTTTGACTAATCTAGGTAGAAAATTATTATTTATTAGGTACTTTCATTTTGATTGATTAATTGACAGTCTGTGTAATGTTAGGTGTGTAGTCAGGAACCAGAATAATGGACACAAAACAGGAATGTAAGGAATCATACAGACCAATTTTACATTGGTGAATATGGTCAGGTAGTAAAAAAAGGTGAAGGTCAAGTGACAAGTCAAAGATTGAAAATGCAAGGACAGACCAGCTTATACACAGTAATGGCATCAAAAGAAAACATGCTTGGTAACAAAGACCTTATATTTTACATTGTGGCAACATTGGTGAAGGGCGTATACAGTATATTGTGGTGTGAACGAGTGTTATTGAGTCCAGTTGTGTGCAGTAAGTAATCAGGTGATTTGCATTGTGTGCTGGGAGTTGAATAACTCAGCTGCCATGTTCGAAGGCCACAGTGAATTACAGTAGGCACTGCTTCCAGTGACAAATGCATATTTTGTATGACCAGCTCATAGGAGGGAGGGCAAATAGTTTTAGTCAAGTAATAAAAAAAAAATGCGATTTACATGAATACTTTAAAAAAGTCAATATTTTGAATCTCCAAACATCAAAAACAGTCAAAGTTGTGTTAGATCTCTGCAAATCAGAGAAAAGGACAAGAGATGACAGGGAAAGTGTTTTACTTCCTCTGGCTCAATCAAGCCCCAAACCTCTAATAATCCTAAAATACTACCCAGATTTGCGGTCCTTATCCACCTACATCTATTTTAAGATTTTTTTTCATATGTTTTAAAATTAGATAGGTATCTGCACTTGATCTCATTGATCTATTTAACATAAAGATAAGAAATGGAAATAGGCATCTTGCTTGTGTGTGTGTGTGTGTGTGTGTGTGTGTGTGTGTGTGTGTGTGTGTGTGGTTTTGGAAGCTGTGGGAAGAAGATTCATCTGCAAAAACTGATTCATTGTTACTTGTGCTTCCCTACCAATTACCAATGTTATGTAGCCTTCAGGCAGGGGTGACATTGAAAAAAACTATGCAAATATACCAATAATAATAATAATAATAATAATAATAATAATAATAATAAAAGAAGATAACATGAAAGATTAGCAGTATCCGTGAAGACAGTTGTGAAATAGCAATATAGCATTTACAAGAGATAAGTGTTGGAGTAATAATTCATTCATTCATGTTCTATATCGCTTTATCATATATTTTTGTGACGGTCAACCCCTAGAGGGCGCCTAACGCCCGTTTTTGGTTTTTGGTTTATTTTGTAGTTTGTTTGAGTTAGAGGTAAAGACTATATTTCCCAGTTTGCCCCTCGGTCAGGTGACGTAGAAGCTCACCTGAACCGAGGGAAGTTAATGAGTTCATTTGTCTTTATGTTTAGTATAAATAGCCTGGCTGAAGTTCAGTCAGGCGTCTAGCATTTGTTGATTAGTGATTAGTTTGTGTTTGGTGTTAAACTTTTATTTATGTTAATAAAAGAGTTTAATGAACCGTCAGCTCGCCTCCTCTCGCATTCATGCCACGAACACACGCCAGACGCAGACACAGAGGAAATCGTGACAGAATGCTAGACCTAACAAGTGGCATGGCGGAGGATTTCCCCCTGGAGTTTTTTTGGGGGGGCGCGAAGACCATCTCGCCCGAGCTGGCGAACTGGCAGGAGAACGGCGAGGAAGAGGAGTACGGCGAGTGGGATTACTGCTGGTTGGAGAACGGCGAGGTAGATCTGCTCAGGAGCTGGAAATACAACCAGCTGGTAAAACAGGAGCAGGAGCACGGCCGGGAGAGCAGCGAGGAGAGAGAGAGAGAGAGACACACCACAGAGCTGGGAGGGCTGCAGGCTCGCCATTCGGCGGACGCCATTCAGGGGCGATGCGGCACGGGGTCACGTGGTTCCCCGCACCGGCCGGAAGAGAAGGGCGAGGAAGCCCAAGTACGGCGGTGACGAGGAGGAAAGAGAACCCCAGGCGGAGCAGCAGCACAAGGAGCTCATGTGGTGGATTCCGGAGCAGGTGAGAGGAATGCAGGAGCAGGTGAAAGAGCTCCAGCAGCTGATCCTCCACTTCCGGGATGGCCGCGAAGTGGTCTCGGAGCTTTCGCCTCCCTCGCCAACGCTCAGCAGCGAGCAGGCATGTCAGCAGCCGCTGTGCGATGCACTCATCCTGCCGCCGCCTTCCAGCATCGATGACAGCGAGCTAGCGTGTCAGCAGCCGCTGTCCGACTCACCCGTTCTGCCGCCGCCTCCCGGTTTCGAGGACAGCGAACCAGCGTGTCAGCAGCAGCTGACCGACGTTCCCGTTCTGCCGCCGCCTCCCGGTTTCGAGGACAGCGAACCAGCGTGTCAGCAGCAGCTGACCGACGTTCCCGTTCTGCCGCCGCCTCCCGGTTTCGAGGACAGCGAACCAGCGTGTCAGCAGCAGCTGACCGACGCTCCCGTTCTGCCGCCGCCTCCCGGTTTCGAGGACAGCGAACCAGCGTGTCAGCAGCAGCTGACCGACGCTCCCGTTCTGCCGCCGCCTCCCGGTTTCGAGGACAGCGAACCAGCGTGTCAGCAGCAGCTGACCGACGCTCCCGTTCTGCCGCCGCCTCCCGGTTTCGAGGACAGCGAACCAGCGTGTCAGCAGCAGCTGACCGACGCTCCCGTTCTGCCGCCGCCTCCCGGTTTCGAGGACAGCGAACCAGCGTGTCAGCAGCAGCTGACCGACGCACCCGTCCTGCCGCCGCCTCCCGGCTTCGAGGACAGCGAGCCAGCGTGTCAGCAGCCGCTGACCGACGCACCTGTTCTGACGCCGCCTTTCGGCTTTGAGGACAGCGAGCCAGCGTGTGAGCAGCCGCTGTTCGACGCATCTGTTCTGCTGCCGCCTTTCGGCTTCGAGGACAGCGAGCCGGCGGGTGAACAGCCGCTGACCGACACACCTGTTCTGCCGCCGCCCCCCGGCTTAGAGAACGTTGTGGAGCCGTCATTGAGCGCACTGCACGCTCCTACGCCGCTGTCGAGCGCACTGCACGCTCCCACGCCTGCGTCGAGCGCACTGACCGCTCCCACGCGGTTTACGAGCGCAGTGACCGCTCCCACGCCGTCTACGAGCGCAGTGACCGCTCCCACGCCTTCGTCGAGCGCAGTGACCGCTCCCACGCAGTTTACGAGCGCAGTGACCGCTCCCACGCCGTCTACGAGCGCAGTGACCGCTCCCACGCCGTCTACGAGCGCAGTGACCGCTCCCACGCCGTCTACGAGCGCAGTGACCGCTCCCACGCCTTCGTCGAGCGCAGTGACCGCTCCCACGCCTTCGTCGAGCGCAGTGACCGCTCCAACGCCTTCGTCGAGCGCAGTGACCGCTCCAACGCCTTCGGCGAGCACTTCTCCAGCCCTGCAGCTGCCGAGCACGCTTCCAGCCCTGCAGCCGCAGAGCATGCCTCCAGCCCCGTCACCCAGCCTCCTGGATAGGAGGCGAAAGGTAGAACATTGGGTTCGGTGTCCGGGGCCTCCGGTGATGCTCCGGAGGAGCATTTTTTTGAGGGGGGATACTGTGACGGTCAACCCCTAGAGGGCGCCTAACGCCCGTTTTTGGTTTTTGGTTTATTTTGTAGTTTGTTTGAGTTAGAGGTAAAGACTATATTTCCCAGTTTGCCCCTCGGTCAGGTGACGTAGAAGCTCACCTGAACCGAGGGAAGTTAATGAGTTCATTTGTCTTTATGTTTAGTATAAATAGCCTGGCTGAAGTTCAGTCAGGCGTCTAGCATTTGTTGATTAGTGATTAGTTTGTGTTTGGTGTTAAACTTTTATTTATGTTAATAAAAGAGTTTAATGAACCGTCAGCTCGCCTCCTCTCGCATTCATGCCACGAACACACGCCAGACGCAGACACAGAGGAAATCGTGACAATTTTAGGGTCGCGGGGACCTGGAGCCTATCCCAGGAGACTCAGGGCACGAGGCAGGGTACACCCTGGACAGCGTGCCAATCTGGAGTAATAATGCCATTGCTATATACAGTAATATTAAACTGATTTAAAGATTATGTATATGTCAGGAATGACCCCTTGTTTGTTTATGTTTATTTCACTATTAAAGTCTTTACCTCTGCACTTACTGTATGCCTCATCTGCAACCCTATACCCGGGAGAACCCTATATTTTGTTTGCTTTGCCTGCTGGAGTCAAAGATATTATGTCATGGTTCTGTCTCTGCGTCAAACCCCGGCCGTGTCTTAAATAGCAGAGTGGTGTGAGTTGATCAATATGTATTATTCCTTGTCTACATACAGCAACTGGCATCTTTAAAATATCAAAGAACATGTAATGTGTTTTTTAGTTACACTTAAAGTTATTTTTCCCTATGGTAAAAAATAAATAAATAAATAAATAAATAAAGGAACTGCTTAACCTTAAAGCATTAATGTAAAATGTTTAAATATTTCTCATTCAGGAGGCTTACTGTATTTAACAAAAATAATAGTATTTTCTTTTGTTAAATAACAACCCTCAGGATGTATTCCTGCATTGCACACTAAGGCATTGTTAGATTAAGCAGGTACTCAAACAATTTTTTAAAATATATTAATCATAAAATACTACTACTACTACTACTACTACTACTACTACTAATAATAATAATAATAGTAATAGCAATCGCTGGTTGCACTGTATTACATACATTCTATTTTAGTAGAAAGGCACCTTCCAGATCCACTTCACTCTGGTCCTTGATAAAGCAGTTACTGAAGACAAATGTATATATTGTAGTGTTTTTCAATGCTTGCAGGGATCTTGGAGGACGAGTGAGCTTGGTGCTACCCAATGTAATGACTGGGAGTAATTTATTAATCTCAGCACAACACACATACACACAGGTAAGCACACATACCACATGCTTAAACATGGCCGAAGCCGCTAACCTAAAACCAATATCCCACCCATGGTGAACATAAACATAATGCTGTTTGGGTGATAGCCCTCTCTTCCCTCTCGGGGAATAAACCCATACCTGCTCTCGCCCCCGGCTATGAGTGTCATAAACCCGGCGCTGCTTAACACCGGCATCCGCCAAGTGTTTGCGCGCTAACTCGTCAACACGGAACAGTTTTTCTTTCAAATAACAAAAATAATCCAACCCCGGTTCCGTGGGTAAGTCCGATTGTGGAGGTGGTCCAAAAACAAGGTCCACTGGAGTGCGCAGCTCGCGGCCAAACATGAGAACAGCTGGCATTAGCTGCGATGAATCCTGTACTGCTGTGCGATATGCCCAAAGCACGAGAGGCAAATGTTCGTCCCAATCGCGTTGCCGATCGCTGGTAAGTAGGGCGAGTTGTGTGGTGAGCGTCCGATTAAAGAGCTCCACGAGGCCGTCACATTGTGGATGAAGTGGCGTGGTGCGGGTCTTTTTCACCCTGAGGCGTTCGCACACTGCCGCAAACACTTCCGCCTCGAAGTTGCGCCCCTGATCGCTGTGTAACTGCTCTGGAGCGCCGAACCGGCTGAACACCTCATCCACTAGCACTCGGGCCGTGGTGGAGGCGCTCTGATCAGGCACAGCAAAAGCCTCCGGCCACTTTGTGAAGTAATCCACAACGACCAGCACATCGGTTACCCCGATCGGAACGGGAACGGTCCAAGGATGTCCACGCCCATACGCTCCGTGGGTGCCCCCACCCGAAAGTCCTGCAGCGGTGCTCGCGAGCGCTGGGTAGGGCCCTTCTTTGCTGTGCACCAGTCGCATCTGTGGACAAAGAGTTCGCTATCAGTATGACAACCTGGCCAGTAGAAACGGGCGCGCAACTGCCGCAAAGTTTTTGTCACACCGAAGTGTCCCAAACCCGTATGCCCGTGAACCAACCCCAACACACACGCCCTCAAAGTCCTGGGTACCAGAAGCTGAAAACACTCGCCAGCGCCGCACGGCCGCTCCCAGCGGCGGTAGAGTAAACCTTCCCGCAACGCTAGGCGGGTAAACTGCGAGTGGAGTGCCTTTGCCTCTAGCCCCAGATGAGCGATCGCGGTATAATCCGGTCTCAGGCCCGCTTTAACCCAACCCAGTACTTGCTGCAGAACCGGATCACCCTCCTGCTCGGCTGCGAGCTGATCATTGTCCAGCTGTGGCACAGGTGAGATGACGGTGGGAGGTGCCCTAGACGAGGCAGTGACTCGTCTGCATGCCGGAACGGTCGGCTGATCACCCCCGGGTGTTCCGGAGGATTGAACGGGAGGGATGTTGTGCATCAGTGGTTCCGGGGGTTGGCCCGCGTCGCAACCGCGCTCCTCGACCCGCTCGCAGTACCGACAACGCGCTTCGCTGCATGCCCGGCGGGATAATGCGTCGGCGTTAGCGTGTAGCTTCCCGGCTCGGTGTTCAATAGTGAAGCTATAGTCCTGTAATCGCTCCAGCCAACGCACTAATTGCCCCTCGGGTTCTTTAAAACTAAGCAGCCACACTAGCGAAGCGTGATCGGTCCGCAGCAGGAAGGTTTGCCCGTATAAGTACGGCCGGAAATGTTTGAACGCCGCGACGACAGCTAACAGCTCGCGCCGCGTGACGCAATAATTTCGCTCGGGTCCAGACAACGCTCGGCTGAAATACGCGACAACCCGCTCTTGCTCTCGCTCTGCTCGGCGACAGCCCGTTTAGCTAATGGGAGGCGTCTCGGGTGCAACCGAACAGGAGCTGCGTTCCCCGTATCAATCCTGTGCTGCACCAGATTGGTATGGGTGCAAACGCGCTCATCTACCGTGAAAACATCCGCGAATTCGTTAAGGAACGATCTCAGAGTTTCGGTCTGTGTCGAAGTCAACCCCGCGCTGCTACGTTGCAAAAGCTCGTTTAGCACGCTCGCTCGGTCATGTGCCGGATGTTTGGGTGTCGCAGCCTCCGGAAGATCCGCCCCCCGTGTGTGTACTATTTTGTCATGCGGCCGTGGTTTAGGTGTTATCAACCTAGCTACGCCGAAATCCCCACACAGACTTTATAAAAAGGCCCACCCCTAATATACAACTATCCTCAATGTTCCCCAGCAAAAAGTCATGAACATAGCTGTGCTCACCTACAGTATGTTGATTTAAGCACACATACCACATGCTTAAACATGGCCGAAGCCGCTAACTTAAAAGCAATATCCCACCCATGGTGAACATAAACATAATGCTGGCCCAAAGCCGGCGATCGCCAGCCCCGCCCACGCCACAATATGTTTATTGAGGCAACAATATGCACTGCTTCAATAAAATGTTACAACCTACTAACAACTGTCCTCTGAATCATTTAGTAGAGCTTTACTGTCTGATGTTTTCTAATGGCAAAGAACAATATGCCATTTCAGCAATTTTCCTTCTCAGCATGCAGGTATTTCACCTTACCAATCCTCTGCAAGGGCAATTTTCTTTTATATTTTCTTTTATGGAGGACAATTTTAAAACTAAACACATGCCCCTGGATTCTTTGTCTACTCCTTTAGTCAAAATGTGCCTTTCTACAATTTAACCTCTCACAAACCAAAGGTTCACAATACTTTTCTTAGCTTTGTTTCCTTTTAAAACTTAAAACTAGTTCCAACCTCCCTAGAGTTTCTAAAGGCCATGGCAAAAGCCACTCCAAAGTGCTCAGTAATTACAAGCCCATTTCCAACATGCCCTTTCTCAAGCATGCAGTAGCAGCTTAGCTTAAAGAACATTTATCCACCAGTACCCTCTATGAGAAATTTCAGACTAGGTTTAGGACAAACCATAGAACTGCATTGTCAGTGTTACAAATGACAGGATGGTTGGAGCTGACCATATATTTTTTTTTTGCTAGACCTGACTTTTCTCACAACCAGACAGTAATTTTTTTGTAATAGGTTAACGTCAGACTTACACTACCAGTGAAAGTTTGGACACACATTTTTAATTGCGTCAGATTTCCTGATTATTATTTACATTTACGCATTTGGCAGATGCTCTTATCCAGAGCGACTTACATTTTTATCTCATTATACATCTGAGCAGTTGAGGGTTAAGGGCCCAACATTGGCAACTTGGGGTGGGGTTTGAACCTGGGATCTTCCGAACCGTAATCCAATGCCTTAACCACTGAGCTACCCCCGTCCCCATTATTTCTTTTTAAATGGAAAAAACAATGCTGAAGGTATCCAAAATAAGGTATCTCCTTTGAACAGTTGATGCTGAGATGTGTGCTACTTATTCTCTACAAAACCTTCAAAACATTAATTGCATATTTTTGAGGCTGATAATTATAAATTAACTTCTCCTCTGCAACAGAGGTAAGTTTTTGTCTTGCTTTTCTGGAATGATCTTCATGAGAACTTCATGCCAGTATCATCATGGTGTTTGATGGGTTTTGCTAATGCACTTGACATACGGTACTATTCCAGAACGGCTGACCTCTGTGTCTTAAAATAACAACTTGGTTATTGGGGTTTTTAATTAATTACCTAATGCCTTATGTGTTATTTTATATTTGTTAACATTTCCACTATTTCTTGCAATCCTGAATAGGAAAAGTGTTATAGAGAATAAGTGAATGAGATGAGTCTATCATTAATGTCATTGTATAATTATTCTTTTTGCATTTTCACATTTTCACACATGATTACTTCATGCCAGTATCATCATGGTGTTTGATGAGTTTTGCTAATGCACTTGACATACAGTACTATTCCAGAACGGCTGACCTCTGTGTTTTAAAATAACAACTGATAGTTGTTAATGGTCTTTTTTATTAATTACCTAATTCCTCATGTGTTATTTAATATTTTTTGTTGTCTATAACATAGAAAACTTTTGACTAGTACTGTGTCTCTTCTCTCTCTAATATTTCCCATTTCCCATATTCTGTTTATACATGCACCTCTTTGCACTATCATCTGACTATCAGCAAGTTCAGCTGTTCTATGGTTAAACAGATATACAGATATATTTATATACAGTACAGACTGTGTCCTTCTGCATTGATTGACTGCTTAGCTTACTGTATCTAAAGACCTGAATAAGTGCAAACGTTCTAGGCACAATAATAACAAATGTACAGCAATAATAATTGGATCCTCAGCTGCCCTAAAGAAAATAAAGCACCACTCAATGACTATGCCCTGACTTTATTCCATCCACCTGAGCTCCAGTTAGTAGACCTGATGTCACTGTAGACTCTAAATGCTATTTGATTTGCATATTTAAAAGGCTACAAAGACAGCCTTGGTTTCACATCAGGAACACTGCCATGCACTTTCCCTCCCATTTCCTCTTTGTGCCAGAGATGCTTGTCCATGCATTTATTAAGACCTATTTATTTTAACACTGCTTTTTACAGGATCCCAGATCACTCTCTCAACAAGTTACAGTATGTGCACCACATATAGCATTCTTAGCCTATGCAAATAAATATCTTCTGGCTCCATCTCTGATCCCAACTAGTACAAAAACCTTTGCTGTACAGTCTGGCATCTACTTATTTACCTAGTTTCCTGCTTTCATACTTGCTTGCACACACTCCCCAATATTTTCATACCCATCTGTTCTTTCTTTTCTACTTTGCTTTCTTATAAGAGAACTTTTAGTATGGCTGTGGTATCTGTTTATTATACTATTGCATTATTATATACTGTAGCATTATTACTGCATTATTATCTTGCATCATTATACTGCATCCTTACAGTATATAGATATAAAATATACATAAACATGCATAAATAATATATTTTGTGGTTAGCTCTGTGACTAGCCACCTCCAAGGTCTAGGGCTCAATTTCCACTTCGGGTCTTTGTTCCTAGTGCCTGCATGTTCTCTCAGTGTTTTTTTGGTTTTCCTCTGGTCCAAAGATACGCAGAAGTGTTTGTGTGTGTGTGTGTGTGTGTGCGCGTGTGTGTTGGCACAATGGTGACCCGAGTCCCCAGGGATAGGGTCCTTGTTCAATATCATTGTATACTTATTCTTTTTGCATTTTCATAAATTATTTTAATTTGTGTGGTGTTCAATGATGACCCTGCAAGTCATTTATAAATAAAATGTTATTAATATTTTATTGATATTGATTCAGAATAAAAGCAAGTCAGTACAGCTCTGTGTTATAAAGAACTCTATCTATCCTCTATTTCTCCCTATTTGCTCCACCACAACAGCCAAGGTCGTATGGGCTCTGGGCCAGTAAAGTAATGTACGGCTTTTATTGTGGTCAATTTAACTGGCTGATAAAAGTAATTCTCAAGAGGCTGGTAATTTGCACCTTAGAGGCAGCTGCACTGCAAGCATTAAAAAATTCTGAATATACCACTGTGTCAAATTATATACAAGTACCAGTAAAAGGCTCGGACACAAGTTGACAATACTTGAGATTTTCAAATCTCTGAAATAACACATACATAATTGAGTATTTAAGTAATAACAAAAACAAAGGTCAGTTGTTATTTTAGGGAACAAAGCCTATGGAATTAGAAGGGGTGAGAAACAGGATATGTAGAAATAGATTTATATGAATTACATTATAAATATAATACGAATATAGTGGACCCTAAGACGCCCTTTATCTCCATAGTCTCTTAGTCTAACACATTTATTGAACAAAAAGTTTTGCACTGACTCTTTGTAAATTAGTATTATGTAATTGAAGTTCTTCAAAAGCCTCCTATACATAAAGTTGGAACATTGGAATTTATCACACAGCACACCTGGTTATCTGAAACCTATTATTAAAGCTTCAAAACCATGAATGGTATTGAGGGAGAGAAAAAAAAGATTTGTAGAGGATGGGGAGTATAAATGGAAAAAATTTCGGATAGAAAATGCTATTCTGAATCTCACTACGCATTCAAAGGCTTAAATTATATCTCATTAAACAGCTATAATTAACTTACACATTGGTAGAGAATAAATATCCAAAAACAAATGTTAATCAGTGTAATGGTGTAGATTTAGAATTGTCAAGTCCAGGATCCAAGGAACAAGAACAATAATTCTTCTAAATGAAGGCAGGGACTCATAGGAGTTGACAGTGAAACCATATGCAGTTATACTGTACAGAACTGTGTGTTGGCCATTCAAAGCCTTCACCTCTCTCTCTCTCTCTCTCTCTCTATATATATATATATATATATATATATCCAGTGTTCATGCCTTTTTGTGTTTACTAACATTCCAGTTTATGCAGATGATTATTCAAATGATCTGTCCTTTTAAAGTTACACTGCATTTAAATTAATATATCTGAACCAACAGATTATGTATTTTTAATGTGCTCACCTCACTGCTAAGACCTTCGTAAGGACCATGCGTCCCCAGCAACAGCAGCCACATAAAACAGAAAATTATGAGTCTACATTTTCATTTAAGCTTTAAACAAATTCATCATATGAGCTAATGTTTAGAATTGCCATATATATTAAACATTAGCACTTGGCACTTATGCACTTAACAGCCTGAGAAAAGAGAAATGACTAATTAGTACTTTCAGGGCCAAAAAAGATTGATGTGCTATTTATGTTACTGTTCCTCTAAATGAGGTGTGGTGCTTTATTCTGTTATATACTGTACCTTAAGGTTTGTTGGGTGTTCCCTATTTACAAAAGCTGGTATTACATTTCGACTACAATACTTTAAATGGAAACTAAGATTACCCATATAATGTTATAAGCCAAAAGATTAAGTTTTATGAACAAGGATATGTTGATTTAATTACCAAAAATCATACAATAAATGTAGAATATACATAGATATGAAATCGCTGGTGTCTCGTATTTAGGTCTTTTTCTGAGCCTTGATCCCAAGTTCCAAATAGATTAGCCAAAATATATCCAGTAATATCCACCAATGAAAAAAAAAAAGAACAAATACAGCCAAAGAAACAGGGAGATGATCCTCATATAACCCCCATAACCAGATAAGCACCTCTCCTCATTCAAAGTCACCTGTTAACTAATGGAGGGTAAATGTTTGAAACCACACTGGTCTTTTTAAATAAGACCCTCAGGAATACTTCACAAAGCCTCAATCCAGCATTGGGTTTGTTTCTATTCCGAAGCTTTAATCTCTTATTTGAACAAGGAGGTAAGCTTATTTTTGTAAAAGCTTACAACCTAGCCAAAATCTGAGATGATGAATGAAAGACTTGGTACTGTAATACTCCTGTATATGGACTGGTAAATGCCACCATTTATTTATGTACAAACCGTCTTCCAAAAAAGTTGGGACACTAAACAAATTGTGAATAAAAACTGAATGCAATGATGTGGAGATGGCAAATGTCTATATTTTATTCAGAATAGAACATAAATCACGGAACAAAAGTTTAAACTGAGAAAATGTATCATTTTAAGGGAAAAATATGGTGAATCAAAATGTCATGGTGTCAACAAATCCCAAAAAAGTTGGGACGAGGCCATTTTCACCACTGTGTGGCATCTCCCCTTCTTCTTACAGCACTCAACAGACGTCTGGGGACCGAGGAGACCAGTTTCTCAAGTTTAGAAATAGGAATGCTCTCCCATTCTTGTCTAATACAGGCCTCTAACTGTTCAATCGTCTTGGGCCTTCTTTGTCGCACCTTCCTCTTTATGATGCGCCAAATGTTCTCTATAGGGGAAAGATCTGGACTGCAGACTGGCCATTTCAGTACCCGGATCCTTCTCCTACGCAGCCATGATGTTGTGATTGATGCAGAATGTGGTCTGGCATTATCTTGTTGAAAAATGCAAGGTCTTCCCTGAAAGAGATGACGTCTGGATGGGAGCATATGTTGTTCTAGAACCTGAATATATTTTTCTGCATTGATGGTGCCTTTCCAGACATGCAAGCTGCCCATGCCACACGCACTCATGCAACCCCATACCATCAGAGATGCACGCTTCTGAACTGAGCGTCGATAACAACTTGGGTTGTCCTCTTTGGTCCGGATGACATGGCGTCCCACATTTCCAACAAGAACTTCGAATCGTGACTCGTCTGACCACAGAACAGTCTTCCATTTTGCCACACTCCATTTTAAATGATCCCTGGCCCAATGAAAACGCCTGTGCTTGTGGATCTTGCTTAGAAATGGCTTCTTCTTTGCACTGTAGAGTTTCAGCTGGCGACGGCGGATGGCACGGTGGATTGTGTTCACTGACGATGGTTTCTGGAAGTATTCCTGAGCCCATTCTGTGATTTCCTTTACAGTAGCATTCCTGTTTGTGGTGCAGTGTCGTTTAAGGGCCCGGAGATCACGGGCATCCAGTATGGTTTTACGCCCTTGACCCTTACGCACAGAGATTGTTCCAGATTCTCTGAATCTTCGGATGATATTATGCACAGTTGATGATGATAACTGCAAAGTCTTTGCAATTTTTCGCTGAGTAACACCTTTGTGATATTGCTCCACTATCTTTCTGCGCAACATTGTGGGAATTGGTGATCCTCTACCCCTCTTGGCTTCTGAGAGACACTGCCACTCTGAGAAGCTCTTTTTATACCCAATCATGTTGCCAATTAACCTAATTACTGTTAATTGGTCTTCCAGCTCTTCGTTATGCTCAAATGTAATTTTTCCAGCCTCTTATTGCTACTTGTCCCAACTTTTTTGGGATTTGTTGACACCGTGAAATTTGGAATCAACATATTTTTCCTTTAAAATGATACATTTTCTCGGATTAAACTTTTGATCTGTCATCTATGTTCTATTCTGAATAAAATATTGACATTTGCCATCTCCACATCATTGCATTCAGTTTTTATTCACAATTTGTTTAGTGTCCCAACTTTTTTGGGATCCGGTTTGTATTTACAGACATGTGGAAAAAATGCAACATTGATTGCATATTAATTTACTCAAATCTTAAAATATCGAAGCTCAAAGAAGACAATTCAATTCAATTCAATTCAATTCAATTCAAAATGAAAGAAAATTATATAGACAAGATAAGCTCCACAGGTTTCAACTGAACTTCCAGTTGGGAAATACCATAAGTCAAGACAGTGTTATAATAGACAACGCCATCTCCTTAAAGCACCTACAGAGAATCCTAGGGTTTTTTAAAAACACCAATTGAACTCGTGCCATCCATGTAATATTACTTCTTATGGGATCAAAAAGTGCTCCAGAATCTGGAAGCATCAGCATCCAATTTCCTATTAAAAAATAAATAAAATAAAATAAATAAATCATGTTTAGCCCTATTGTAAACTGTCTGAATAAAGTTTTGAAAAGGGGGGAGGACACCTTAGCACTAAAGCACTAAAGCTAAGAAAAATCCCATAGCATGGCCTACTGTACATCGCAAATAAACACCCACTCACAGAAATGAAACTGGCAACAGGGAGTCGTTCCTCAAATAACAGTCATATAAGCATTTAAGCACCTATTCAAAATTAAAGCCAATGTTTGTAATCACACTTGCGTGGTTTATGATTGCTGTTGATCATTAGACCATTTGGCTGCCCTGTATTTCTGTTTGATCTAGCCTGTAAACATCTTTACTTCCTGCAAAACCTTCCTCGACAATTATCAATGTCTATTGCAAGCAAAGTTGTTCGTCATGGAGGCTGGAATTTGGCACATTATTATGAGATTCATATATGCATATCATTGTTAAGAAAAAACAGTAAATGTAGGGGTAAATTACAAGAATTTAGAATTGCATGGTATTGTAAAGAAAGCATCAAAGGTGCAGTAATCAATAACTAGAAAACTGCTCAAGATAGACGTTTCCATTGAATAGATCAAGAAGTCTGGAAAAATCACTATTACCACATTTTGCCTTGTGTTTTAATTTACTGAGCTGTGCAGATTCTATTTATGTGTTCCACTAAATCTGGGTGGTCAGCCATCGTCACACACGGTGTCATTATAATGCTGTCACCTTGAACTTGTGCTTCCTGACACACAAGGAGGGTGAGTTTCTCAGTGGAGATGTTCATTAAAATGATGCAGATTTAGTGCTCCACAGCAGGTCCTACTATAAAGGCCAACCTGGATGCATAGCATAAATGAATGTGAACAGATGGCCCAATCCCCTAGACTCGGGGTGAAGCCATAATGGATTGTAACAATTGTGTGGAACATTCGGATATGGCTGCAAAGTGGCCTCTACACAGGGTAAAACAGGATATCTCATAGTACTTTATCGTATTAGAGGCGACAGTAAAATGGGAAGATGTGTTAACATGGATGGCATGTCATGCAGAGACTATGCATTTATGTCTTCAGACTGAAGTATTGAAATCATTTTAGCTTAAAAGCATTAAGCATAATAGATCTTTTTAGAAAGATGTTTTGACAGAATTAAACAACTTGTAAATAGTGCAGAGCTTTGCAATGTGGATCACGGTTGGCTTAAATTACATATTGCTAAAAGCATGAGGGAAATGTCAAAGTTTTCTCCATACAGATGCTAAACTCTAAAGTGCCTTTACATTTCATACTCATTTTGTCACATGTAAACTGACAAAGTGAAGCTTTCACTCAGTTCTTCAGCAGGGAATGACTCAGGAATGCCGGCTGTGACAGACCAATGCCCACCCTTCTTACTGTGGCAGCATGAAGTCAATGCACTTAAGAGCCAATTATTCTCATCTTTAATTTACATTTGGTGAGAGTCTAGTCATCAATCAAAGCAGCTGCTCCATTTTTATAGCCTTTGAGTTACTGAAGTGGGACATCCACAGCAGAAGGAACAAGGAAAAAAGCATTGTCAACTGACAAAGACAAATGCTTATAGCTACAGTATAGACAGGCAGCTTCTGTGAAGGTACAGAATGTGTGTAGAATGTGTGTGTGTGACAAATTCTTGTGTGCAGTGTGGTATAAATTCTATTTGCTACTAAAATTTATGCATTATTGGCCTGATCAATGCAGTAATATTTACATTTAGGCATTTGGCAGATGCTCTTATCCAGAGCGACTTACATTTTTATCTCATTACACATCTGAGGGTTAAGGGCCTTGCTCAAGGGCCCAACAGTGGCAACTTGGTGGTTGTGGGATTTGAACCTGGGATCTTCCGAACCGTAGTCCAATGCCTTAACCACTGAGCTACACCTGACCCCATATTGAAATTAATACCCTGTAACATGAGACAACAATTCTGTTTTCTTGCATTGAAATATTTGCCTATTTAAAGTTTGTTTTTAAATGAATGTTGGCTAGCCCTTGGCTAGTATTTGGCTTGTAATCATAAGGTTTTGATGTTCGGCCAGGCACCAGGTAACATCCATGGGCAAGTTGTTTATACAGTACACAGTTGCCTCTGTTACCAAGCAGTATAATTTAGCCATGGGTGGGACTGAACTGAACACAATAACAGTTTTAGAGACACAGCAATTGCAGGTTGTGACACGTACTGTAGGGGCATCCAAAACTCCGAGAGGATTCTGCATTGTCCATAAGAAAGAAGGAGATCTTCTCAGGGTGATTACCTGAGATCCTGAGTGAGTGGATCTGATGGTAAGTGATGGGTGGTACAGTAAAAGGGTTCCATCTATGGTCTGAAGAGATAATGGATTCTACTGATCGGAATGGGCTCTATGGGGGAGTTGTGAAGGCGAACGCTGTCTGGCTCTGGGTGTGACAAGAATTCAGCACCTTAGCCTGATTCATTGAGGTTGCTGAGAGTTCATCAGGGAGGTCCTGAGAGGACAGTTGATCCTTAACCAAGTCAGAAAGTCCATTCAGGGCTTCATGCATCATGCAGGGCGTAAAATGTTCCAGTTGGTACCTCTATGGCGTGAGCCTTGACAGAGCCATCAAATACCCTCCTCGTTTCCTCTATGAAGCACTTGATGGTAGTACAGCAAGGATTGTTGACATACTCCGGTAATGAATGAAGCTTTCAGCATTCTTTTAATGGATCTGCTGGATTTCAGGTGTGAGGTGGTCATTAGTTTGGAGAGCGGAGAGAAAGACTATTATCTTAGAGTTATTACTTGGATGTGCCTTGTGGATCAGGCTCGCTAGTGATAATACAAGCTGTAAGTCTGGGAGGCTGTGTATTCGTCATGTTGCACGATACACTAGCCGCATATCCACCGCCTTGTGGCATAAACCAGTGTCTGGCAGAGGACTGTGGAAATAGATAGTGTTACCCTAGGGGCACTTATGACATGGGAAAAACTTTGCTTTACTTTAATAGCTGCAGGATAATCTTTGTGCTAAAAATTGTTAGTATACACTAATATAAAATAGTTGAGGGGAAAAACACTTTGGTTGTATTCTTGCTGGGTTGAGTTACAGAAATGGGCTGGTAGGGTCCATGGACATGCACAGGGCAAGGCTAAAGTTGCCTGAGAAACTGCTTATTTTCCCTGTTTGGAAACAAAATACTTTTAAACATCTATGTCATTCACATTAGCTTCATTCATTCATTTTCCATACCGCTTAATCCTGTGTTCAGGGTCGCGGGGGACCTGGAGCCTATCCCAGGAGACTTCGGGCACTAGGCGGGGTACACCCTGGACAGGGTGCCAATCCATCGCAGGGCACACACACACACACACTACGGCAATTTAGGAACGCCAATTAGCCTAACCTGCATATCTTTGGACTGTGGGAGGAAACCGGAGTACCCGGAGGAAACCCACCAAGCACGGGGAGAACATGCAAACTCCATGCACACAGAGACGGGAATCGAGCCTGGCCGGGGAATCGAACCCAGACCCTGGAGGTGCAAGGCGACAGTGCTAACCACTACACCACCGCGCCGCCTCACATTAGCTTATTTACTCTTAATGGTATGTACAGTAGTTGATTAGAATGGTATGTAGCAGTAAAGGAGTCTGATTTATCTGTAACCCTGACTGTAGATTTGCACAGCTTATTTGAATATAATGTTAAGTGATTATTTCTTATACATCTTCGAAGGATAAATTAAAGGTACATGGACTAAACATACAATGTCCAATGGTATTGGCAAAGCATGAAAAGCACGAGTGAACAAGTGCCAAAAATATTTTTTAATTATTCCTGTAATGTAGCCAATTTAGCATTGTTTATTACATTGTCATTTACAGTAGATGGGCCCAACAGAGCACTGCAAGTGTACGAAGAACTGGAAGAACAAACACCTTTTAATGAGTGTTTGCATGTATGCATAATTGTTTCATGTCATTGTTACTGTATGTGTACAAGCTAGTTAGTTAGTTCCACCAGTCACAGAAGAATATGTTTTGGTGGAGCAAAATAAATGGTTAAATCACAAACATCTAACAAATCACAAATCATAGTCTGTTAATAAATAGCGTTTGTGGAACTGTTGTATAAAAGCAATATATCACTGAAAGTTGCTAAATGTCAGCATGGCTGTGATGCCTTCGGCACGTGCCTATGACCACATCACAGCTTGCTGATATTCAGTAGAACAGGACTCCCCCCTTTTGTGTGATATTGCTTAAATGTATTGCTCTGATTCTAGTCTTGCCTTCCAACCCTGTTCTATCACTGGTGTGACCCAATTGTGTTCATTTATTCTGTGTTTAAGCATTTGATTCGTTTGGCCATTTTTAATCCCATTCCATTGTCTCCTGACAAAATCTTTTTGTGCTTATCGAGGTATTGTTAAACCTTGTTTCGCCCAGTTTTTTGGGGGGGAATGATCCTCATCTGTCTATTTGTTTCATATCTTTCTTTTATGCTGTCTGCTTGTGATTTGACCCCTGCTATGACACTGAGTTTTCACGCTGCGCCGTGCCATCACTGATTGCAAGTGAAAAATTCATGATAAAATTTTTGTCTCATTTGCTGGTACAAAAGCCACAGTGGAAATAATCCTAACAGCATTTTACATTACAGATGTAAGAAAGATATTACAGAAACAAAGAAATGAGCAGTTTAAGAACTTATGGCATACTACTATTTAATTTAATAAAAATTGCTTTTATGATAAATGAAATAGTACAAATATATATTGTTATTTTATCATAGTGTGGCACAAAGTTGAAAATAAGCAGAAGAGACTGATATAACACATTCTATTTTAGATTTTAGATGTGTTGGTGTTATTGCTGTTCTGTGTTCTAGTGCCAGTATAACGTATACTGTATATAAATAGTAACCGTTCTTTTTATTTTTTACTTAAAACAGTGGTTGTATTCATGGTTCATAAAGGTTGGTTAATTTCATTATCTGAATGCAGCTAGGTCTACTCCCAGCTACCTCATAATCAGGAAAATAAGCCAATCACATGCTGCTAAATGTCATTGGAGAGACTGGAATATTCCACATTGTTTAAAAAGAAAGTCAGTTAGCAATTATATGATTTTAGTTCCTTTGCATATTGCAATATTTTCATGCGTGTAAACACTAAAGACTTTCAGTACATGCTGCCTCAAGCAGGTAATCAAACTCCTCTGAAGTGTGAAGTCTAAACAGTGATGAAAGAAGAGTTTCTAAATGCTATTGGCAGGTTTCATCAGACTTTGAAAGTAAAAACACAAGTGGGGAAAACAAAGATTCTCTACCTGAACCACTGATATGATTTATAAATTGATATGAATAAATTTATATATATATATATATATATATATATATAATAAAGTAAATGACAGATTAATGACAAACATAATGAATATCATACAGTATACAGTGGTGTGAAAAACTATTTGCCCCCCCCCCCCTCCTGATTTCTTATTCTTTTGCATGTTTGTCACACAAAATGTTTCTGATCATCAAACACATTTAACTATTAAGTCAAAGATAACACAAGTAAACACAAAATGCAGTTTTTAAATGAGGGGTTTTATTATTTAGGGAGAAAAAAAATCCAAACCTACATGGCCCTGTGTGAAAAAGTAATTGCCCCCTGAACCTAATAACTGGTTGGGCCACCCTTAACAGCAATAACTGCAATCACGCGTTTGCGATAACTTGCAACGAGTCTTCTACAGCGCTCTGGAGGAATTTTGGCCCACTCATCTTTGCAGAATTGTTGTAATTCAGCTTTATTTGAGGGTTTTCTAGCATGAACCGCCTTTTTAAGGTCATGCCACAACATCTCAATAGGATTCAGGTCAGGACTTTGACTAGGCCACTCCAAAGTCTTCATTTTGTTTTTCTTCAGCCATTCAGAGGTGGATTTGCTGGTGTGTTTTGGGTCATTGTCCTGCTGCAGCACCCAAGATCGCTTCAGCTTGAGTTGACGAACAGATTTTGGTAGACAGTAGAATTCATGGTTCCATCTATCACAGTATAAAGGTATAAAGGTTGCTGCAAATTATTAAAGAGGTTTGTAATCCTCTCTGCAAACTGTTACATTAAACAACTGACCATTGACTTTTACTGCTTGTACACAGCAGAACTGTTTGATGTGAAGGGATATAGATCAGGAGTAAATGCATGGTTAATTAGAGAAGTAGGTATGCAGTGAATTCTCCCACAAAATGATCCACTTCAATTTTTTATTAAAATTAAACAAAGAATGAACTTTAAAGTCTAAAACTAGCAACCTGCCCAAAGCAATAAGAAAGGCAGAACAAAGTCCTAATTGCAGTTGCCTTTTGTGTTCTAGAATTATAATACATTACATTTCAGATAACATGGCTGCATGGTGTAAGCGTTTGTACAAAAGGTTTTACTCATGCTTTGGCCTTTGGTTTCTTTTAACCAAAACTTTTTTCATTTGTTTATTAATTTTTCCCTGAATGCAAACATTTACACATTCACAGTTGGGCAAGGACAGTGTCTCCTCGCTTCAGTGCTTTATCAAGAAGCACAGAAAGGAAATGAGTTGGAGGCAAGCAGCAGCTTGTTGGACTTTATTGCTTCTGATAAGCCCCACAATGAAAAAGAAAGTGAATAAATACCCAGCCAGAGCCTCAGACGTTTTGATTCATTTCAACCCCTTTGAATCAAAATGCCAGTGTTGTTCCTATTGTGTTTTGTCCCTATAATGTTTATCTTGTAGTGTATACTATGTATTATGTAATATATTTCATATCTGCTTTCGCAGTGCAGGCTCATCTTCTTATGCACACTGTTAGAAATGATCAGTTTCTGCAATTGACAGTGTAAAAATAAATATGGATCAGAAATACACCCAAAGCTTGTTGTGTGATGTTTATTGGTCATTTTCCCAGAATATTTACCGATAAGAAACCAGGGCTATATATTACCTTGCAGATTTAATATACGGTAGATCAGAGAAATGGATAAAAAAATAAATCCACATTTAGTCATGCTCTAAGCAAAATGATGCTTAAAATTGATTCTAAACTTATTCTAAACCTCTTCAATGTACGCTTTTTATTTTACTGTAACCACTATTACTACTACTGACGTTACAGTAGACTGTCTAATCTGCAGGGATTCTCTCTGGGAGCAGTTCTACCCAGCAGGAACCCTAATGTTGGATGATGGTGTCATAGGCCTACAGTAAGTTGGGTGTGATGTCATTCACGCAAAACACAATATCAGCAAAATATTGTTTTCATTTTTTTTTTTCCTGGATAACATCGAATGGATGATCCCAGATCAGTGTTGCAAATACAACCTGAAAACATCAGAATAAGTTTAGGTTAAGCCTTTTTTTGTCAGATATACTGTACATTACTGCACAGTGTTTCTTTGCACATCCCAGGATGCTAGTCATGATATGGTTCCTCAGGAGCAGAGGGGGTTAAAGGCCTTGCTTAAGGGCCCAACAGTGGAACATCTCTTTTGTTACATTGCAATATCCTTTGGTTTAATAGTCTTTTTAAAATTGTACCTTGAAGGAACATACAGGCGAAGGAAAAGTATTGATTTGGAAGGTAAACAAAGGGTTATTAAACAACATAAGGGTAGAAAAACTGTGAATTATATTACTGTACATCACAGCTACACTGTAGCATCCCACATAGATATGCTCAGTATCTACACTACTGTACTGTACTGTTCTGTACTATACTGTACTGTGTTTCATACAAGAGACAAACTGCATAACCTCCGATTTCAGAGAATGGAATTTGAAGCATTTCAAATTTTGTTTCTCCTTTTTGTCTTCTTCCTGAGTTAATGGTTCGGGAAATTGCAGTTGTCTGGTTGGTTTGGGAAACTTCGGAAATATATGTGCATTTACTAGCTTCAGTAACAGGCTACCAGGTGGACCAGTGGTTAGCATTCGCACACTTTCCAACATAACTGGATTTAAGTAAGTCTAAGTATATTCCTACATATCTGCATATTCATATACAGTACATTGTAAGGAAATGTGCAAAGAAAGGAAACAACTACTGGCAACAGGATAAGCTTTTCAAGGATGTGTTTCAGTTAAGGGGAAAAAACTAAATACTTAAAATAAATGATTTCCAAGATTGCAATGTGTAGGAATATGCACAGGCTGTTTTATTTTATTTTTTTTAATGTTTTTTTAAATTATTATTAACTAATGAAAAAGCCAAACAGGATTTTCTGGGTAATGTGAGCAAAACAACACCAACTTATTCTGTGTTATCGTGGGAGTTGTTGGCAATGAATTAATGTGCAACGAAGGGAGAAAGATAATAATTTGTCCAAGATCAAGTGCGCCCTTGCACATATGCAACTACCAGCTACTCACACACGTGCGTACACACACACACACACACACACACACATGCACACACATACACACATGCACTTGATAATAATGCACTCACAGAAAATCAATGAAGCAGACAGTACAAGTTTGTTTAAGTAAGAAATGTGTCTCAGTATAAACTGGAAAGGTCTCCCAGTGGAGGAACTGCAGTAAGGGTAGTTGATTTTTTTTTCTTTTCTCCTGTCCATGGATTATAGGTTAAATTTCGATTTTATGATTAGAGAAAAAAAAGAGTGTAGGAGATGAGGTCCCTGCAGATGAGTTCTTCACTTCACAATTCACTTGCTCACATCAATTAAGATGTGAAGTTTTACAATTCCAGCGGTCCACATTCAGCTCAGGGGGCCTTATCTGAAATTAAAATAGCACCCTTCTCATGCACTTTGAAGTTCCTCAAAGCCCCTCAAATAGATTCATTTTAGATGGCGAGTGAGAAGGAGTACTTTGATTTCCAGAGTCAGTTTTGTCTGTCACTTCATCTTACACAGGGGTTGGTAGTGAATGGTCAAGGATACAGCCTTTTATGACCATGCAGAGCAAAAATCAACTGTTTAATTAATTATCACATGCTGATTAGAAAAGAGGCGGCGCGGTGGTGTAGTGGTTAGCACTGTCGCCTTGCACCTCCAGGGTCTGGGTTCGATTCCCCGGCCAGGCTCGATTCCCGTCTCTGTGTGCATGTAGTTTGCATGTTCTCCCCGTGCTTGGTGGGTTTCCTCCGGGTACTCCGGTTTCCTCCCACAGTCCAAAGATATGCAGGTTAGGCTAATTGGCGTTCCTAAATTGCCCGTAGTGTGTGATTGGGTGTGTGAGTATGTGTGTGTGCCCTGCGATGGATTGGCACCCTGTCCAGGGTGTACCCCGCCTAGTGCCCGAAGTCTCCTGGGATAGGCTCCAGGTCCCCCGCGACCCTGAACACAGGATTAAGCGGTATAGAAAATGAATGAATATATTTCTTGCAAATGTGATTTATTTTTTAATTTTAGTGTGTATTTGTTGGTATGTTACAGGTGCATCACTAAAATGAACCATAATTAAATTGCAATATGACAACAAAAACAGGCTTTATATATATATATAAAAAAAGAGCAAAAATGTTTATTACTGGTAAGTCATGAGCCATTTTAATCAGCTACAATAAAGATAAAAAAAAAAAAAAAAAAAGAATAAGTCACATATGTTCTTTTTTACTTTTAAAAGAGACTGTATTGGCTGTGTGTGAAGTGTGAGTACCAGCGAACAATACACAAAGGAGTTGTTATGAGTAACATATGAAAAAAGGTATGAATAACTGTGTGGGTGTAATGATTGGACCATATAAATTTAAATATGTCTGCATTATAATGGTGCATCTATGTGTTGTGAGGATAAGCTCTGACGAGACTGGAGTGAAACATTTGCCTTTTTGCCATAATGTACCTTGTTTTCCTCACATTTACACAAAAGGGACCTGTTACAGAAAAGCTGCACTCAGCAATACTTAACATCAACCCAACATCATGATCACACTGTGACAGAGAGGCAGTGCAGCTCAGTGTTTCAGCTGTACTATGAATGAGAAATTACTGTGACCCTGACAGACTTGCCAGTTAGACAAACAGTCTCACTTCTGCCAGGGAATGAAGTTGTCTCAGGCATATTACAGCTTTAGAACAGAGAGAGCTTGTGCGTAATCCATCCACAGTACTGTGTCTGGCTTGTACATCACCTGCACAGCAAAACAAATAAATGGTATATCCAGTAGATAAAATAAAGGATGAAGGATAACATTTAACAGTTTCAAGTTTAAAGTTTTCTTCAAATGATGTGCCTATGTGCATCCAGAATTCCCACAATGCCAGCTTTGTGCCAACAGAGGCAACAGGCATCAGGGAATGGTGCTGCAGTGCGCTGGACCTGTGTTCTGTCCAGCTTTTTCACCTCTTAGTCTGTACAGTATATGCTCTAATCAAAGATACCAGGCTCCAATTCTCCACGTACTGTAAGTGATAATACGATAATAAGATGATCATGCTTGTCATCTTGTTGATCACCGACTAGCTGAGCCGAGTCACTTCTGTTACTCAGTATACCGGTTACATTGTATTTAAGGTTAAAATTTTAAATGTTTGTTAACTGCAAATTCTGAGAGGGTACATACGGTTAAGCTGTTCCCATTATGATTGATTTTTCTTCTATTGCACACCATTAAAATGTGTCTCCTGTGACATTATGCAGCACTGAACTGCTAACGTCTCATAGTACAAAATAAAAAAATAAAAGCATCATTAGCACTAGAATCACTAAGCACAGCACAAAAAAAAAATCAAGAGTATATTTAATAAGCATATTTATTTTTTAGAAGTAGGCGGCGCGGTGGTGTAGTGGTTAGCACTGTCGCCTTGCACCTCCAGGGTTTGGGTTCGATTCCCCGGCCAGGCTCGATTCCCGTCTCTGTGTGCATGGAGTTTGCATGTTCTCCCCGTGCTTGGTGGGTTTCCTCCGGGTACTCCGGTTTCCTCCCACAGTCCAAAGACATGCAAGTTAGGCTGATTGGCGTTCCTAAATTGCCCGTAGTGTGTGTGAGTGTGTGTATGTGTGTGTGCCCTGCGATGGATTGGCACCCTGTCCAGGGTGTACCCTGCCTCGTGCCCAGAGTCTCCTGGGATAGGCTCCAGGTCCCCGCGACCCTAAATACAGGATTAAGCGGTATAGAAAATTAATGAATTAATGAATTTTTATAAGTACTGTATATTTAATTTAAGTAATTTTCATTAAAATCTCAGGACAGAAACAGTCATATACAAAAACACTTTCATGAAATCTGTGCTAAGAATGCATAGAATATCACACATTTTACGGTATATTAACGTTGGATGAGGTTGAACTGAACAAGTCAGTTATTCTTTTTAACCATACAATATAGTGGCTGTTGATTGGAAAGGGGCGGCGCGGTGGTGTAGTGGTTAGCACTGTCGCCTTGCACCTCCAGGGTCCAGGGTTCGATTCCCCGGCCAGACCCCGCCTAGTGCCCGAAGTCTCCTGGGATAGGCTCCAGGTCCCCCGCGACCCTGAACACAGGATTAAGCGGTATAGAAGATGAATGATTGGAAAGGACATGGTGGCATATATCCATAACCATCAGATGATGTTGAACAGTGTGTGCTGCGCAAATGTTTGAGCACAGATGAGCACACTCCTGGCTGTCCATTCTCTAGCTGACAGCAGTAGTAAATTCACATGTCTAAAGTGAGCTGTACATGTACAAGGATATTAGCTTTAGCAGCTACCTCATTTGGGATGTGTCTTCCATTTCGTGGCTGCCAGTCTAAACCTGTTGGGAAACCTACTGTACTCATCCACACTGATGAATCTTGTCACATGTGATAAGATTGGGCACACCAAATCTATTTTTTTTTTTGTTTAGACAATTTTTTAGTTTAGCCAATGTGTTTATTAAAAGGATAGGAAGGACAGTAATACATTAAGACATATCACCAAAAGACACCATCATGCTCCACTTTCTATCCAAATGCCAAAGTCTTACTAATGAAATTCAAAGCCATTTGCCAATATTTATTGCCTTTTATTTCTGTGGCTGTCTGAAAGCAGAGAGTACATTAAGCCATTGTCTTCAGCTCTGTCACAGATCATATCGCACTGAGAACTGATAAATATTTATGAGCATCACAGGAGCGGTGCGATAGAGGGAGCGAGTTGGTGTTTGTGCGAATACAGCACGGCTGTCTGTTTGTAAGGCTAATTTCCTGAATGGAGGCAGAAAAACGTATGTCCCTCAGGAGCACTCCAGGAAATACTGCCAGAGGGCTAAGCAGTCACGTGCTAGCTCGGTAAGAGGGGGAAACTTCACAGATCTCTCTAAATCATTAGACGAGAGAGAGAGAGAGAGAGAGATTAAAGAAAAAAGAAAAATGAGAGACTAATGTCTTTAATCACACACACACACACGCACACACACACACTCCTGCTTATGAGACACAAAGTGAGCAGGGTGAGGCCATTGGATATGCAGATAGGCTCAGGTAATTAAGAGTGCTGGAAAGGGTGGGGGCATGCACCAGCTCTGCTTTCATTAACATTTCACCATTCAACTCATTCCCCAATCTCATAGCCTCTCTACCCTGGACAATCAATCCCTAATCACACCTCCCTCTGCCATCAGGCAGACAACTCAATTCACACTAAGATATGCTAATCGTATTCCCCAATGATTGCACTGCGCAGTCAGCACTGATCTTCACTGACCTCCCCAAAAGATGAGCCATGTCTGAGAAACTAAGAGTTACACTTATCTCATGAACACATCAGCTAATCCCAGACATTTAGCTGAGTGTGGAAGTGTATTTAGAGAGCAACTGCCCCGAGCATACTGTAGTTCACATTATGGCCTACTGCATCACGATCAAATGCTCTAGTGGGTTGCATCAATGCAGTAGTATTCAAACGATCCATTAACTTGGCATCTACTAAGGGTTAAAATGCTATAGGAGTGTATGTTTAAGATTGAACGTAAAATAAAATCCAACATACTACTACTACTACTACTACTACTACTAATAATAATAATAATAATTTAAATAATGAGCATATTCTGACCAGTTGGTCAGCTCATTAAATAATTCCAGTTGCAAGTTTTAATTCAATGTGTGAATTTGTTATAGCAATTTAATAGCAAAAACGTACACAGAGATGTATATGAAAGATGTTCCACATAATTGGATTAACAACATGTACATGTCGATACAGTAAAATGTTCCGTCTACATCTGCTACTTCAAGTATTCCAACACAAGGAATTCTTCAGGACAGATCATTTTGTGTTCAGAGGCTTCGGATTTACATGACAAGCTGCAGTTTTGTCTTATTAACTTGAAAAGCAAAAAGGAAATGCATGGAAGAGAGTGACTTTTTATAACCATTAATGAAAGTCACAGCATAAATGATCTACAATATTCAATGTATCTGTAGCTGAGTACACGACCACTACAGTACCAACCCCTGTAGTATAAGAAAAAGGAAACATTTGGAAAGGTTAGCCCTGTTTCATTTAAGGATGCATTACTTCAGTCCATCATTGATTATTTTCCTATAACATTCTATCCTACAGTGCTTTGTTCCTAAATTAATGAAATGTAATTAATTAATAATTAATAATCTAAATATGATGTATCCTTTGCATCATATCATGTAGGGCTGGACCAGAATATTCGAATATTCAAATATTCCTTTGGAGGGATGGCATTCGATTTTTCATTTTGAGATTCGAATATTCGAGAGAGAGAAAAAAATTTACACGTGACATCGATCCCTGCGAAACGGTTCTCATTCGCGCTTAAATGACTAGCCCTTGTGGCAACGGCAACATCGTGATTTACTTTATCTCAGAGAGAAGACAAAAATGTCATTTATTAAAGTTTTATTCATTCTGAAAGTGTCGCGACTTGCCTGTATCCATATTACACAAAAATGCGACTTTGTACTCCCTTGTGTCCGCAGCAGTTGGATGAACGGTTCTCGACATAAAAATGCAACAGACACACACACACACACACACACACACACACACACACACACACACACACACACACACACACACACACACACACACACAGAGATTCCTGCCTTTATTAGAGATAAGAATATATTCAGCCCTCCCACCGAAGGTTCGAATATTCTATGTCGATCACTACCGAATACTCGAAGCTCAAAAAATGGTATTCGGACCAGCCCTAATATTCATTCATTCATTCATTCATTTTCTATACCGCTTAATCCTGTGTTCAGGGTCGCGGGGGACCTGGAGCCTATCCCAGGAGACTTCGGGCACTAGGCGGGGTACACCCTGGACAGGGTGCCAATCCATCGCAGGGCACACACACATACACACACTCACACACCCAATCACACACTACGGGCAATTTATTGTAGGAACGCCAATTAGCCTAACCTGCATATCTTTGGACTGTGGGAGGAAACCGGAGTACCCGGAGGAAACCCACCAAGCACGGGGAGAACATGCAAACTCCATGCACACAGAGACGGGAATCGAGCCTGGCCGGGGAATCGAACCCAGACCCTGGAGGTGCAAGGCGACAGTGCTAACCACTACACCACCGCGCCGCCCAGCCCTAATATCATGTTGCATATGATGACCATGTGTGGGATTAGGTTTCCTGATAAAGTGATCAAATACAAGTCGTGCAACAATCACCAACGCAATAAATACACTGTGAACAGACGAGTGAAGGAGGCGAGAGAGAGAGAGAGACAGAGAGAAAGAGAGAGAGAGAGAGAGAGAGAGAGAGAGAGTGTGGTTTTCTTATAAGCACCAGTAGATGGCAGTATGTCACCACACTCTCTCTCTCGCTCTCTCTCCTTCCCCCCCTCCCCAAAGCAGAGGGAGAGGTTTGAAGCAACCCAAGTCCATTTAATGGAACGTCATGAAATAGCAGTGGTTGGTTGTGTTGTTTACACAATGAGTTTCAGCAGTGCAAATCTGTGCTTGCCTTTTATTATAGATTGTGTTTTTCAGCCAATTTATAGTTCACTGACCAATATTTAAATAATACCTTTTAGCTGCTGAAACGTTTTTTTTTTTGTTTTGTTGAGTTTTTGAGTAGTTTTTCTGACTCTTTGTAGGAGCTGATCTTTTCTATGAAGGTGTCATACACGTATTTGTGAGCAAGCATCTTTCTGTTCCTGGTAGTGTTTGTAGTGGTAGTGCTTCAATAAAGCATTACATTACAAGTTTTAAATCTCTTTATAAATATATGTTTTTTTTTGCATTGTTTAAGCACCTTTAGTGTGACACTGGATAACGTGGACAAGTTAAGTGCTGGACAAACAAGTGAAGGCCCAGCATCACAGCTTACAGGAGGTCTTCTGTTAATGTCAATGTCTTGATATCATATCAAACACATTTCAGAGGTCCTATTTCTGACTCTTTTGAGGTTTCTTCAGAGGCCCTGATCCATCAATTTCCAAGAATTATCCAAAAATTAACGGACAAATAATTCTATCCTCTTTTTATCATGTTTTTTGAGTGACTTTGACCAAACTAAGAGTGGTAAAAAGGTTCCTGGTATGATGTAGTTAGTAACTAGTGATTAGTAACTATCAAAAATGATCCAAGGAAGGAGGATTTGTAGGAGGGTTATACTGTAGGTGCTCAAGGCATTCATAGGGAATGAAGGCTACGCTATTTGCTCTAAGCCTACAAAAGAGCAACCGTAGAAGCTGTAGAGATCTGCAGAGAAAGGTTCGCTGCTGAGGAGCCAAAACTTTACCTTAACCTGATTGAGTTTATAAGTCATTTTTCGGTGGGTGTGATCCTTTTTCAAATCAGTGATTCTGTTTTTATTGATTTATTTTATCATTTATTATGAATGATAGTTATATCATTCACTTAAATAGTAAAACTTGCAAATACAAAAAGTAAATAGAGCTGGATAAAACAGAAACTGTGTATGTCTTCATTTCAGACTGCAAAGCAACCAAATTGTGACAAAATTTAAAAAGGGGGGGGGGGTTTCTTTACCCACTGTAAAATGAAACAAGCTAGAAAGAAGGGCAAACAAGGAACAAAGTTTTAACAAGTGACTTTAACCAAACAAAGAGTGGTCAAAAATGTTCCTGTATGAAGTAGTTAGTCGTTACCAAAAACGATCCAAGTAAGGAGAGCAAGAGGGTCATGGGTAACAAAGCTCAATGATGTGCATATAATGAAGGCTATGCTATTTGCACTGAGTCTACAAAAGAGCTACAGTGGAAGCTGTGGATGACTGCAGGGAAAGGTCTGCTGCAGAGGAGCCTTCAGAGCAGGTGACAAAAGAAGAGCCCCAAGAACAGCAAGGGCCAATCTGTCCGGGGCCAAAAGAGTGGCAAGGTGGACACATGTCCAGAGAATCTACAAGCACTTCCAGTGGTGACACATGGGAACCATGGAAACATATGGAGAATGTGGCAAGACATCCAGGCTGTCACCAGCTACAGGACAACATCACTTCCATATTAACAATGATCCCTAGATGTTCTAAACTACTTCTATGCTTGTTTGAGGCACAAATCGATGTAGCAGCGAGGAAGATCACGCATCCTCCTAAAAGTCAGTCACAACTAATATGAGTAACACTCTATACAGAGTCAACCCATTGAAGGCTGTTTTAGCAGACAAGATTCCATGCAGAAAATACAGAGGATGTGCAAACCATCATCACTGACATCTTCAACATTTCTCTAAACAGTCCATTTGTTCTGCCATGCTACAAGACCACCATAATTGTGTCCTGCCTCAATGACTACTGTCCAATTGCGCTCACACCAACCTCAAAAAAAATCCTTTGAGACCCTCTTCATGACCCGCCCCATCATTGGACCCCCTGCAGTTTGTGTATCGTCCCAACTGCTCAACAGATGATGCTATTGCTATAACCCTCCAACTGCCACCCATTCACTTGGACAATATGGACACTGATATTCGAAGGCTGCTTAGAAACTTTAGTTTAGCATTCAGCGCAATAATTTCTCAGGTACTGATCGAGAAGAAGAGCCTGAAAGAAGGTCTGAAAACCACTCTTTGCAAATGTATCCTAGACTTCTTGACGTGGAGACCTCCGTCAGTTTGGATTGGGAGCAGCATCTCTACTTCTGCTGAATCATGTCTTCTCAGTAATGTGCAGCTTGAACTACTGTACATCAGCAGTGCTTGTATTCTTGCACTTCACATAGACTTGTCTTTATAGTTTAAACATTGTTGCAGACATGTACACCCCATCTTGATAACAGTTTGCAGTGAAAGAAGGTTAGGGATCTTTTGTTAATGTCTTGATGCCATATACCAAAGTACATTTTCAGTGGTCCTGATTCTGACCCTTTAGAGGTTTCTTCAGACACATACTGTACATTTATTAATGGATCAGAACTGTTTTGGTTAGACAACAGGAACATACACAATATTTGGCAGCTTTAAATGTTATTTAAGTTTAAATGATCATATATGTTTATGACACTTCATCTACGGTATATATTCTCATTCTGACAAATGCAATTAGAGCTAGTGCTTCCTCCAGTGTGGTATCTTGTGTGGTTGACTGTACAGGTACTTACTACTGTCATTACTCAGTAGACTTTTTAATGGAATGTTTTAAGGCGTCTATTGTTTGCCTGATCATATTGTGACAATGAGGCAGTTAGAGAAAGAAAAAAAAAAATGACAAAAGAAATGTTCAACGTTATGCTGATGCCCAGCTCATAAGATCCCGCATGCACAGTATTATAGAGGGCATGTGTCTCAATACAAGGACATGATTTGTTGTCTGTGATGAACAAAAGAACTATTGTGTCTCTTTATCACAGAGGGAAGAAAAGGAGCCAGTTGTCTCTACATCTTTCTTCTTTTATCACATAATGTTAGCCTGTAAATGGACCTGGGGTTGTAACCTCAAGGTCATCCCAATGGCAATGCACATACTGTATAAAAACATGTGAAGCGCTGCATGTGCTATTTCAAACTCAACCCATACTGTATGTTCGTGTGTTTTAAGTGAAAACATTTTTCGAAACTAAAATTCACCTGAAAAGCCATCTCATTTCCATTATACATTCATTTTCCTTGTCCAATGGTTACAACTTTTGAAATCTTGCATGAAGTACTGTAGGTACGATTGTAAACAAAATGTAACAAATTACTAGTTGAAACTTATACAGACTCTTCTAAACAACTGGGAATGACAGCTAATTCTATTTCTTTGCCCTTGGCATTTTATAAATATTATTGTGTATGTGTTCCATTGTTTGTATGATTTATTCATCAGTTCTGCAGCCACTGTGGCCCTTCTGCTCTTTATAGATAGACTGAAACCAATAAAGAAACATTGGCCATGTACTGATAGTAGCACAAGTCCCGAGTCAATAAAAATGATGAGCTTTTGCAGGCCAGGAGTGGCCACTAAACACTTTCAGCTTTTCTTCCCGTGCATCGATTTGTAATGTGCTGGATGCTCGTCTGATTAATAGTTCTCTGCCTCTGGGGGAAAGGTGTCTCATGGTGCTTGGAGCTCATGGAGAGAATGTTACCTGCCTCTGCACTCACATCAGACACATTATCAAGCTAAATGGCTTTGATTTTTTAACCATGGGCACAGGGAAAGCAGGGGTGTTTATTTAAAAAAAAGAATCAAAGGAGATTAAAATAACAGCAATATACCCTGTTGTGTTGCCCCCCTTTAGGGAAAATGCTTTTGAATTAGAGGGGGAAAAAAAATAAAAATAAAAAGTCAAAGTTAGAATGCGAAGCCAGTTAGACTGCTGGATCCCTGTAATCAAGAGTGTATTGGAAAGTAACCCCCCTCCAATCCTTTTCTCCTTTTGTGCCTTAGATATAGACGTGATGGCTAGACAAGCAGCTGATGCTTTTAGCTGCTTCTCTTGAAAAGTCTTGTACCCTGATTTGATGGGCCAGGCTTCTTTGCACTCCATCCCCCCCCCCCCCCCCCGTCTCTCTCTGCACATATGAAAAGTGTGGGGAGAACATGTGGAGAGTTGTTTGGTGTTTCTTTAAGATTTACATGTTTAATATTGAAGATTTTGAAGGGAGTTAGAAATACAGCATAAGTTAGAACTTGTATTATTAGCGGGCAGTAAAAGTTGATAGTGGGAGAGTGTAAGCAGGGTGCCATGGACTCTGAGGGCGGTACAGAGACATACAGAGAATGATGCACATGTGGAGGAGGTGCTGTTAGCATTGGGAGAGCAGGTTGGGTGTAAAAACATCTATTCTGCCTACCAAATATCCAAACATTGGTGGTGTTTCTGACAAGAACAAACCTTGATGATTAAGAGTGGAATATGGGTGAAAGGAATTATGGTTTCAGATACCCCCCTTTCTGCCCCTGCAACAGTGATCTTATTTAAAAAAAAAAAAAAAAAAAAAAAAAACAACAATGAGTTGATCATGAAGGAGCTGGCCCATTTTGGGAAGTACCCAAAGTCATGAAAACCATTTTGCTCCAATCCAAGAACATTGCAGTGAAAAAAGTCCTGTGATTTTGCAGAAAACAATCAGGAAACAATTAGGAACATGCAGTTAATGTTAAAATATTTTGCAGTTAATTAAATGAATGCAGTTAAATAAAATGCAGTCAAATGCAGTTAAAATATTAATTGCAAATATGGTGACAGAAGTTATACTGTACCTAAAAGTCTGATCTGTCTGAGCAAAGCTGTGCAGCCGGAATGCTCAGGGGCTGACTTAGATGAGTTACAGCAGCATCACCAGGGGAAACAGAGGAAACACCAAATGAAATAAATTCCCAGAGCAGCGATACACTGGAACGAGAGCTGAAAGTGGTCAGTAATTAACACAACAGCAGCAATGAAACAAACACACCATCTAATGCTAACATGGACATCCAGACTAACTGACCTTAAAAATAGCATTGTTACTGTTAAACCCAAAAATTTTCAAAATCTACAGTAAGGCTGAGGACTAAAAGAAAGGAGAAGCTGAACCAAAGACATTGCAGTGATTTAGGCAATGTTATATTGACAGAGACTAAAAGAGAACATAGAAGCAAAGGTGCCACAGAGAGGGAATCTCTAATAGATGAAGAAAGCAGACTTCAAACTAAATCTTTCAAACTATTTAGACTTTTTAGGACGGCCTCAGCAACAGAACAGGGGCCGGTTTCTCGATAACGCACACTATTCGCGCGCTAAGTAGACTCTTAAGATATATCTTACCTTAAGTGAGAACTTTTCTAAGTGTATTTCTCAAACTGTCTCTTAGGAGTCTTCATAAGTCGCTGCCTCTTACGTCCGACGTTACAAGGCGCTGTCTACAGTGAAGGTCCTGAATTAGCGGACATCGGTTGCTCAGGAATCGATTTTTCACTACTTTTGCATGACAGCGTTAAGAAAGACGGCACTTTCTATGCAAATTAAACATTGCACTAAATTCTTTTAATAGTGTTTATTTCGACATGGGTTAACTTATCAATAGCATGCAATAATAGACAAATATATAAATTAAATCACCAAGCTGTCGCTAATATTTTCATGTAAGCTGTAGTGGCAGTGAAACGAACCGGTTATACAATCATAGTTGATTGACCAACAGCTGATAACACTCTTCACCAGCTTCAGAAACAATGTGAAGTGTCAGTTGTTGGGGTTGTATAGCGCACTTATGGAATGAATACGATGAGATGACATAGAGGTATAATACCCCTATCTCACCTACGCGGTTTCGCGCGATGGCCATAAGTGCGGTTCATCATGATTCAGCGCGAGTTTTGGTGCCGTGATTACGTTTCCATCTTAACTCGCAAAAAAATTAAACATGTTTAACATGCGGACGATCGCGGACCTTGCAGACCTTTGCGGAACGTCGGGCGGTCACTCGAGGCGGCTCACGGTACCTAATACCCCTATCTCACCTGTGCGGCTTGACTCACAGTGAGATGCAATGTTAGGCACCGTGAGCTGCCGCGATTGCCCGCGACATTCCTTTAACGTTCCGCGAAGTTCTGCATAGTCCAGAAGCTTCCGCGAGGACCGGCAAAAAAATTTAACATATTTAATTAAACATGTTTAATTTTTCACACGGAAAGATGGGAACGTAATCACAGCGCAAAAACTTGCGCTGAATCATGATGAACCCTACTTCCGGCCACAGCGCGAGACCGCATAGCTGAGATAGGGGTATTAAACATTACAATCACTCAGAAAAATGAATGGATGCGGAGTTTGAAACTCCCAAGTTTATTTTCTCATTACACTAAATCAAATTTCATCATAAAATAAAGCGTGTTAAAAGAAAAGTCCATCCAGTCATGAATGATGGCAAACGATCAATGAAACATATTTTAAACAAAAAGCAGCAAGCAGCGGGACACCGGGTCGTAGAGCGTAAGTACAATGCGTTGGCCAGGCACGCGCAGGTCAAGAAGCTCCATAATCTGTTGCCTTGGAAGGCACCTAGGCAAAATATGAAAAGGGCTGAAGTTTTGCCTAAATGAAAAATGTACATGAAACACACTGCCCCACGGACAACGCCACCTTCATTTTAGCACAACAACACGCTGTATCGCTGCCAAATTGTTTGCCACCTGTTTAATATTAAAAGTAATGGCCAATTTTAATGCATTATTATGAAATAGACTAATTAAAATTCACTCTATTAGTTCTGGTATTAAATAAAATAAAATTCATAAACAGGTCTACAGTATATTCCATCATTAATACGACTTTGATTATGTGCCATAATGTGCTTACATACACCGCTGATTTATAAAGATTGCTGCTCAGTGGCGGCGACTAGCGTCTCGAGCTGAAACTACGCTAATGTAGTCAAGTGGGTAAGTTCCCACCTATTATTTACAATATTAGCCTATCAGAGCTTGGTACAGGTTATATAAAGGCTGCAACTAGGCTACCTTGGATGCGTCATTGCAAGCTCCGCCCCCTTGGTGTGGGTGGGTCTCTGGTTAGCAGGTAGGTTTAGCCATTTGGGTCCTTTTCTAGCAGGTATGTTCTAGCTATGTACGTTCTATGTTCTAATGCTGCAGGAACTTGTGCATTTTGGCTAACCATATTTACTTATTGTCTAGCAGCAGCACCTTGTTTCCCGGCTTCGCAGTGGTGTGCAGGCTGTTTATTTACTACTGGTTTGAGTTCGTCACCATTGAGTATACTGCAGAGATTTTGGCTGTGAGCAACCGTTTGACTTGAGTGGCCCGGTGACCAGCACTTGCAGGACAAATTGGTTCATTGGGAGTGCCTTTTTATAGAGGATGGGATAACAGTGCTGCTACTTTGTTGTTGCTACTCTGTCTTGCTACTTTGTTGCTTCTGTCTACATGTATTTGGGTTTTTGGTTTTTGTTCTTTTAGTCTGATTAAGTTTTGTTTATAATCTATTTTCTTTCTTTTCTTTTTCTTTAAGTGAGGTGGCAACTGTTTCTTGTTAATGAGTATGATGTATTGCTTTTTTATTTTGTGTGTGTGTGTGTGTGTGTGTGTTTGTGTGTGAGATGTAGAAAGACTTAGTTTACAGCTAGCCTATCCAGCTCCGGGTAAGCCTTAGTGGCCTCATAATCAGTGGGGTACTACGCTCATTAGTTCATCCAGTTTATATTTTATTTGGTCTTTTAAATGTGTAGCTGGTCAATGTAATTTTAATAAACATTTTTGCATACTGATTCCATGTCTCTGCCCTCCATGGTAACGAACTTGTGTGCCTGAGTTGATTCAGTATTTAGTTCCCCTTACTGTAAAGGGGTGGCGTAATCAGCATTAACTTACAGTGGTGTGAAAAACTATTTGCCCCCTTCCTGATTTCTTATTCTTTTGCATGTTTGTCACACTTAAATGTTTCTGCTCATCAAAAACCGTTAACTATTAGTCAAAGATAACATAATTGAACACAAAATGCAGTTTTTAAATGAAGGTTTACGTTATTAAGGGAGAAAAAAAACTCCAAATCTACATGGCCCTGTGTGAAAAAGTGATTGCCCCCCTTGTTAAAAAATAACTTAACTGTGGTTTATCACACCTGAGTTCAATTTCTGTAGTCACCCCCAGGCCTGATTACTGCCACACCTGTTTCAATCAAGAAATCACTTAAATAGGAGCTACCTGACACAGAGAAGTAGACCAAAAGCACCTCAAAAGCTAGACATCATGCCAAGATCCAAAGAAATTCAGGAACAAATGAGAACAAAAGTAATTGAGATCTATCAGCCTGGTAAAGGTTATAAAGCCATTTCTAAAGCTTTGGGACTCCAGCGAACCACAGTGAGAGCCATTATCCACAAATGGCAAAAACATGGAACAGTGGTGAAACTTCCCAGGAGTGGCCGGCCGACCAAAATTACCCCAAGAGCACAGAGACAACTCATCCGAGAGGCCACAAAAGACCCCAGGACAACATCTAAAGAACTGCAGGCCTCACATGCCTAAATTAGGTCAGTGTTCATGACTCCACCATGAGAAAGAGACTGGGCAAAAACGGCCTGCATGGCAGATTTCCAAGGCGCAAACCACTTTTAAGCAAAAAGAACATTAAGGCTCGTCTCAATTTTGCTAAAAAAACATCTCAATGATTGCCAAGACTTTTGGGAAAATACCTTGTGGACCGACGAGACAAAAGTTTAACTTTTTGGAAGGTGCGTGTCCCGTTACATCTGGCGTAAAAGTAACACAGCATTTCAGAAAAAGAACATCATACCAACAGTAAAATATGGTGGTGGTAGTGTGATGGTCTGGGGTTGTTTGGCTGCTTCAGGACCTGGAAGGCTTGCTGTGATAGATGGAATCATGAATTCTACTGTCTACCAAAAAATCCTGAAGGAGAATGTCCGGCCATCTGTTCGTCAACTCAAGCTGAAGCGATCTTGGGTGCTGCAGCAGGACAATGACCCAAAACACACCAGCAAATCCACCTCTGAATGGCTGAAGAAAAACAAAATGAAGACTTTGGAGTGGTCTAGTCAAAGTCCTGACCTGAATCCTATTGAGATGTTGTGGCATGACCTTAAAAAGGCGGTTCATGCTAGAAAACCCTCAAATAAAGCTGAATTACAACAATTCTGCAAAGATGAGTGGGCCAAAATTCCTCCAGAGCGCTGTAAAAGACTCGTTGCAAGTTATCGCAAACGCAAAATTGCTGCTAAGGGTGGCCCAACCAGTTATTAGGTTCAGGGGGCAATTACTTTTTTACACAGGGCCAGGTAGGTTTGGATTTTTTTTCTCCCTAAATAATAAAACCCCTCATTTAAAAACTGCATTTTGTGTTTACTTGTGTTATCTTTGACTAATAGTTAAATGTGCTTGATGATCAGAAACATTTTGTGTGACAAACATGCAAAAGAATAAGAAATCAGGAGGGGGGGCAAATAGTTTTTCACACCACTGTATATTTCATAACACTCTAGGTGTTCATACTGAACTTAGACGCCCGAGTATTGTGCCCTCCGCCACACTATTCATTCATTCATTCATTTTCTATACCGCTTAATCCTGTGTTCAGGGTCGCGGGGGACCTGGAGCCTATCCCAGGAGACTTCGGGCACAAGGCGGGGTACACCCTGGACAGGGTGCCAATCCATCGCAGGGCACACACACATACACACACTCACACACCCAATCACACACTACGGGCAATTTAGGAACGCCAATTAGCCTAACCTGCATATCTTTGGACTGTGGGAGGAAACCGGAGTACCCGGAGGAAACCCACCAGTTAAGGTTGGTCCAGACCAACCTTACGAACGTGTGACTTACCTAAGAGATACTTAGTGTACGAACGTTTCGGGAAATGCGCCATAGCGTTAAAAGAAAGGTTAAGGTACAACTTAAGAACTACTTAGCGATAAGAAGCTTTCCAGAAACCGGGCCCAGATCAACTGATAGTAAAAAAAAATGTGCCACTAACTCCGACTATTTCGGAGACAAAGCAAAACTCATAAAAAAATGTAAACCTGAACATACTCTCACAATACAGAAGGCTCTGGTTCAAGAATGTACAATTATCAAGAAACATCAAATATGTAAAACTCTTAGACTGTGAACAGGACCGTGGACTTTCATAGGAACTTATAAATTAAAATGGAATGAAGCCTGAAGGAACTTGGGGTTTTTGGTTGGTGGGAGAGGATGAAGGGCCTTGTGGTATTTCTTTAAAAACTGTAATATATGTATACTAAACTGGCAGTAAAGGTGTCTCAGTCTTTTGTTGCATGACCCTTTACATCATCATGGATTATGGCATAATATACAGTATATTTTGGTTATATATGGTTGTTTGTAACCACAATGAAATAAAGGGTTAAAAGGTTAAATGTGTCACTCATACAGATCTGCATTTGTATCCCCGCACAAGCACACACATCATTCCACAGGGAGTCAACATGTTTTGAATAAAAAAAAGAGTGAGAAGAAAAAGTTTCTCATCCCTATCCCACCTCCCCCAACCCCTTCATTAAATGACCAGGTGTATGCTGAAAAGACCTGAGTCACCCTGAGCAGGCAGGATTTATCAACCTTCGTTAAAACCTCAGTGTGTAAAACTGGTCTTAATAGGGACAAAGAAGTAGACCTTGTGAAAAAGATGAGATGATACACTTTTCTCAAATTCATTCCTTTTCCTTTCCTTCACCAAGAAGTATACTATATATATATATAAAAAAAAAAAAAAAAAAAATATATATATATATATATATATATATATATAATATATATAATATATATATATATATATATATATATATATATATATATATATATATATATATATATATATATATATATATATATATATATAAATAAAATGAAGCAAAACTGGTTATCTAGTGTTTATCATTTGCTGTTCCTGTATGAGGAATAGAACATGGCATTATAGGAAAATAATTAGTAACATGGCTTACTATTTTCCATTAAGAGTGTTTATTCCTCTTATCACACAGCAGTTATGTCTGTAATTATGCTTTCATTTATTAACGAACAACACATACAGTAATTACTATTATGTCCACAAAACAAAGTAGTTCCTGTCATCCTGGATGTTCTGCAGGTTTGAAACAGTCGTTCCCCACCAGGCTCTTTTCTCTCTCTTGAAGATAAGACAAAAGAATGCAGCCTGCTATATTAAAAAAAAAATATAGCACCATATGCATTTCATAAAGTTTAACTAAAACTCATCTTCTTCTTCCTTGTTGTTTAAAACTAGTGAGAATCCAGTGGGTTGCATTCTCACAACTGTAGGTCTCTCTCTTCCTCATCTTCCCAGTCTCTTTAGTCCATCTCTTTTTCAGTCCAGCCTTCCTTAAAAAAAAGTCATATTAAATCCTGATCTTTTCTTTGTCTCAAAGTCTTTGTCTGCTTTTATCTGGCACTTCCATACTCTATTTTTTCTACATGTAGGTACCATTAACATTTAGTGGTACTAACATGTTGTACAGCTTTGATTGGAATCCTGTAAGTTGCATCACTGCCACCTCTAGATCTCTTGGTGCCTTAAAGCTGATGTTTAGTCCAGTCTTCCTCAAAAATGCTTCCTTCCCTGACCCCATTCTAAACGACTGTTAACATTGGCTTCTACTTTCCCTAGTTCTTAAATAGAAACGTTGGTGTGTTCAATTCTTAGTCTCCTAACACATACTTTCCAGAATCCCTTACAGAAAGCTCACAATATTAAGTATTGTACATCCTAGTTAAGAAAGAATCTGTTTATTAGTCATGGATTATGTGGCATATCCACCGTCTCTGTGAATAATTTGTTACTATTAAATAAAGGTATTTATATAAATCTATCATTCAATTTACAACTGGTCCTACTGTCAAAGCTGCAGTTACTGTATATGATTATAAAAGGTGTATGTCGGAAAAAAGTACTTGAACATATGCTGGGCTATACTTAGATGTGGACAGATGGGGATGAGTAATCTCAAGCCTCTTCGATGTTAATAATTCTACTACACCTCTGCAGACTGTACACTACTTCTTGTTAAGTTCACCATGCTTATGTCACTAAATGCATCATTTCTTCATGCATTACTAAGGAATTAAGGAGGTAGAGGTGAACACTTTGCTCCTAAAAAGAGCTGTTCTCGAAGGAGCCAGAGCCCTTCTGCGATACACAAGTGGTTATCTACAGTATGTGAATCATAATGTCCATGTTTGGTAAAGTTGCGCAAGTGTCCTGATGCAGATGGAGATGCTCAGTTACGTGGTGCCTGTGGGCTGGCCATCTTTAATGCAGGTTGCTGAGTTCTATTTGTGGCTGGGCAGAGTCTCCTTGCACTGCGTGGGAAAGTTCACTCCAATACAAACAAGCATCTGCCATGCTCTAGCATAATCAGCATGCTGTGGGAGGATTACGAGAGAGAGCGCAGAAATAAAACACCATAGCCATTGAAGCTGTCATAGCTCACCTGCTGTGTGACAGAGAGAGCCAGTAGATTGAGATACAAACATCTGGAGATGGATGATGGCTTGTCAGACTAAATCCATATATACTGTAGGCTTAAACATACACTGTATATGGATATTATTAAGCCCTTATTTGATCATTTTTTGTTAACAGTTTTACTCTCTCAGATAGTTCCCATTAATGAGTTGTACTGTATATTCCATGAAGCAATGTTTAATTCAATTATTATTATATTATTATTAGTATGTTTAAGCTATATGAAAAGAACAACGAGCTAAAAGCTATAATGTGCTTGTTTGTGATGTTCCATTTAGAGCGGAATTCATGTATGTGTTTGAATGTGCCAAAAGACATGTGCATGTCTCCCTGTGCACCCATTTATGCATGTGTATATCACATCCAAACGTCTCATGCCGGAGGCTATGAAATGTGTTGAGTTGTTACATTTACTGCATTTGGCAGATGCTCTTACCCAGAGTGGCTTACAGAAATGCTTTGTAGTCATAAACATATGCTCTAGTACAAATAGGTCAGAATCTAAGAGTACCATCAGATCATACGTTTTGGGAGAAGTTATCTTGCTTTAGAATTAACCTAATTCTTCCCTCCCAGTTTGTCTCAAATATATCTTCTTTGTTTCTTTGTCACTCTCGTGCTACCAGTTTAGGAACTACAACAGGGAGCTTGATGATGAGAGATCTGTGATGCTAAACTGGGGGCTCTCAACTCATTGCAGTGAAGAGCATACTGTACTGCTAATCAAGAGAAGGGTTCTGACAAAGCAGCTGCAATTAACCCTCATTGGGGTCAACACACTCCGCTCAGCCTTGTCAAACCCATGCGGAGACACACATGGCCACACGTGCCGGTTCACACTCACACATATTAGCGCACAAACGCACTGCCAGGTTTACTAGCTTGGCGTCCTCTGTTGGAAGACTCGATGTGCATGTGGTGCTATTTATAATTTTTTGCCATCTTGATAGGCCATATGTTGTCTGGGAAAAGTATTGTCTTCCTTAAAGTACAATCCAATCCAATGAATGCTTAATAAAAGTTCTATTTTTCAGGACATACAGTAAACACCATGAAAATACATTCAAAATGCTGTATTATGCACTGTTGCAATCCATTTTAATCTGTGATCATATACAGTATTTGTTACAAGTTCTTAACTTGTTCTGTTAAAACCTACCCTCTGTTCATGGAACAAAATATTTTAAACTTGTGGGTTAAATCCTTTGATCTGAGAAAATAATATTCTATTCCAGAGTTCAACAGACCTGTTAAGCTCGTGCCCTGTAACTTCATTCTTTCTTTGTCCCTTTGAATACAGATTGTCTAGAGGTTGTGAAAATACCATGATGCAAATGTATCTGGTTAGGATTCATTGAAAGAAATTTTAAATGATTTCTCTACAGGAATGTGTAGACTAATACAACAATGACTCTGGAGATTATAAGTAGGTCATGATACCATAAAGCAAAGACGACAATGGTTTCTCAGGTACTGTATGATATAACCAACACTTAAGTTTGTTATTTTTATGAGTTGACTCTTACTGGTAGATAATGGCATACTGTATGATAGTGGAGAGGTAGTTGGCGCTATCTGTGTGTTAGCGCCAGAGGTGGAAAGAGTAATAAACTTTTGTACTCAAGTACAAGTACTGTTACTTCAGTGAAATTTTACTTAAGTACAAGTTACCATGATAAAAATCTACTAAAGTAAAAGTAAAAAGTAGCTCATTAAAAAATTTACTCAGAGTAAAAGTTACAGAGTTACTTTTTTATTTTTTTAACAGCTGGGGGGGGGGGGGGGGGGGGGCGTAGTTCAAAAAAGATGAGCAGATATAAATCTCAAACTAGTTGTTTTTAACTGAAGGAACACCTTTGCATAATAAAGCTGTTGTCTTTCTTGTGCTTGAAAATCAAAGTGGTCACTTAAATATGGTGTTACGTCCCAGTCTAGGGTCATACAGCAAAAGAATGGTTCAGGGTTCTATTTTAAACTGTATGGAAATGGTGGTATATGGCAGAAAGAACTAGATCCAATCATTAACTGATGAAATAATGAGGTTTGTATATACACACACACAAACGCACACACACCAGGAGGAGGAGGATCAGATTCAGGATGGACCCAGGCCAAAATAATAAACAAAATGGTATTTATATTTAGTAGCTAGATTACCTGCAAAAAAAAAAAAAAAAAACACAAACAAAAATACAGGTACCTTCCCGGACTCCCTAAACCAAAAACAGTGAAATTATCTACAAATATATACAAAGACCAACCAAACCAAAGGGACAAAGCAATAATCAATTGGAGGCAAAAAGTCAAACCAGAATACACAACCAAATATCAAAACGCCAAAATCACAACCTCTTTCATCTTTCCCGCGTCTCTCTCCGGTTTATATATGGTCGCGCTAGTCGATGACGTCACTCAGGGCGGAAGCGACCATGTGGAAGGTCAGGAAGATGCCGATGTCAGAAAACCTGGAGTGGAGTCTGGAGCGGCGCGCGACCAGGACATGATACACACACGCGGCGCAACGGAGCATTTATACAAATCATAATATTTTTATTATTTTATCATTTTCATTCATTTATTTTTTACTCAGTAGCGAATATGATTTAAAATGTAGCGAATTACAATACTTCAAACAAAACGTACTTAAGTAAAAGTAAAATGACAGATTTTTAAAACTACTTTAAAAAGTAGAAATACACAAAAAAACTACTCAATTACAGTAACGCGAGTAAATGTAATTTGTTACTTTCCACCTCTGGTTAGCACCAACTACTTCTCCACTGGTACCTTGTGGTATCACTGAAGTTGGCAACATATTTAACAAAAATATATATACTGACCTACATGTAACTATAATACCATCCCTGTCATGAGCTGACCGAGACCATAACAACATTACTAAAGCTATCACAGTTTGCTGGTAACTAAAAGCAAGGGTTTATTATAGACTTGCATAAGATAAGTGACTTTGTAGGTTTATTGGAGCTCTGAATGTAGCAAAGCTTTCTCATATCTGTATTCAGTTTGTTGTCTCCTGTCTGCTAAAGCAGCGGGGATTATTGTGAACAATAATTGACACTTCAGTCGATGAAAGCTTTAGGGATGGCATGAAATGTGTGTGGATAATAAGAGCACGAAGAAAAGTCCCCACACAATCCCTGCTGATTAACATGTGAATGATGTGCTGTGGGTGATGGTGTGAACCTCTTTGCTGTGATATGTCAGCAGTCTCACCTCAATAGAAGGGCCCATTTGCAGTGAATGAAGCCCATCTGCTGCTCAAACCACTCTGGAAACCGTTGCTTTTGCTGCATGTGTATTTAAATATTTAAATTGTGGATTTTGACTAATTGAATTCTTCCATACTCTCAATTAGAGTGAAGAATAATTAAACAGATGTGTGTGTGTGTGTGTGTGTGTGTGTGTGTGTGTGCACACATTTCCTACACTGTGATTAGGAGAGGTCTTGCAGTGGCTTGAGCTGCTTGAAATTACGTAAACAATTTTACAAACAAGATGAATGTACCACTTTGAAGCATGTTTTTTTTTCACATAAAGAAAACAATATAAAAATTTTTTTTTTTGCCTTTTGTTTTGTGCTTATGTCACACTGCTTCATCTGATCTTATTACCAGCTCTGAACACAGTGCTTATTACAATTAAGTCTCTTTTACCTTTATGATACACATTGACATGTATACTTGTGCATCATCTTCGACCATGTTGAAAACTACTTCATAACTCTTGGCCATCACCCTCCATGTCATAGTGGCATTAGCTTTCCTGTCCTGCTCTCTGTGATGGGATGGCATATGTTGGGCTGTTTAGAAGGAGCCAGCAAAATGACTGTCAAGAGAAGGCATGTCCCGGTCAAAACATATTTCTATTAATTTTGGGCTGTGCAAAGTGCTGAACTCCTGTCTCGGCCATCTGGACCATTCCCAAGTGCCTAATCTGTGTATAGGAGAAGAACAGGAATACTGAAAGGGTCAGAGAGAGAGAGTGAGAGAGAGAGAGTAAAGAAAACAGAATTATATGAGAACCAGTAAAAGTGGGTGGTTAAATAAAGGAGTACATGCATTTAGAGAGCACAGTGTGTTGTAACAATTACAGTGCTCATGCAAGTTTTCAGACATTTTCACACTTTTCACACGCATATTAAAATGAATCATTCTTCACATTCTTCTTCACACAGACACACACACACACACACACACACACACACACACACACACACACACACACACACACACACAGACAGAATTGTCAAAACACAGATCTGCAGAGGGATACAATAAAATATCTGCAGCACTGATAGTGCTCAAGAGCACGGTAGCATCCATCATTCTCGGTTTTACACAAGAACCCAAGGGTCATTCTAAATGAGATTCTGAATTCCCTTGTGGTGATGGGAGAACCTTACAGAAGGATAACCATCACCGCATCCCTCCACCAGTCAGGCCTATATGATCACTAAAAAGAATTTGACATCTTTCTCAGAGTTTGCCAAAAATACCCGAAAGGACTCTCAGACCTTGTGAAACAAAATCATCTGGTCTGATGACACAAAGATCGACCTATTTAAAATCGGGGGAATCAAGCATGTTGTATTACTTCATTAATACCATCCCTAAAGTCAAACAAAGTAGTGGTAGCATCATGCCATGGGAATATTTTTCTGTGATAAGACTAGTCAGTATAGAGGGAAAATTGATACAGAAAAATAAAAAGCTATCCTGAGTGAAAAGCTTCTCCAAAGTGCTCAGGGTCTCAGGCTGGGGCTATGGTTTACATTTGAACAAGACAACGACCTGGAGTGGCTTCATAACATCTCTGTGAAAGTCATGTAGTGGCCTAGCCAGAGTCTAAATGCGAACCTGTCACAACCTGCCAAGCCAGGGCCCTGCCATGATCACCTATGCACATGATCCACCTCACACCTTTCTTTCCACCACCTTATTCTCCACTCTGTACACCTGTGCTCAATCAATAATCTCTCCTCCCTATTTAAACCATGCTCTGACAACACCTTGTCACAAGATTATTGTGTGTCTTCCTTGGCCAATATTCCAGCGCTATTTCATGCTATTTCACGATCGTGACCACACTTCGTTTCACCGACCTCATTCTCGCCTCATGTTTTGGACGTTTGTCTTCAACATTGGAACTGCTACCCGACTACTAGTTTGGATCATGGAGCTTCTCTCATTTCCCTGGCTTCCAACCCTGTTTGCTCTATGATCTTCACAGATCAGCTACTATTCTGTTCATGTGCCTCATACCCATGCTGGCTTTCTTTGTGGAGCTCATTCCTCTCTCACTGGCTATCTGCGCTTCTGCATTCTCACATGGCTCACACTGCACATGTTGGCTTTCATAACAGAGCTCACTCAGCTCGTGCTAGCTTTGCCCTTCTGTGTTCTTGAAAGGCTCACTCTGCAAGCAGAGCTCTTGTGCTGGTTCTCTCCACTTTGGCATTCCATAAAGGCTTTCTTCGCACACAGCCTCCCAATGCGAAGCAGCAACTATGCCAGTGTCAAGTGTATTAATAAGGCACCCATGCTATCTGCCAAGCTTCCAAACAAATATTTGGACGTTTGATGACTGTTGAAATGGTGTCCCTCCGACATGTCCCATCATGCTTGAATAATAGTTTCAAAATGATAGTTGAATGGAGATGTTTCATGTATTCTGATTTACAGCTGTCATCAACGGTCATCAATCGTCCAACTGTTTGCTTGGATGGTATATATTGAACAACACTTAGCTAAAAATCAAAGTGCCAGCTTTGAGTAATGAAAAGAAATTATGCTCATTTGGATGATGCAATTATAAATATTTCCCTTCTCTAACTGCATGTCACTGAGAAGCTCCATGCTGCTAGATCAGCCCGATCTGTCACCTGTCCTCATTTGAAACCAGATTAAACCACAAAATTATATCCTTGGAAGCATTGGAATCTGCGGCACAGCATAACTATGGTACCTAGAAAATCGGCTGTTTGAGGTGACATGGAGGAAATCCCCAACTACTCCAGGCAGACTATCCAACGGTGTTTTACAAGGCTCAGTACATGGTCCTCTTCATGGTCCTCTCTTTGTGAGGTCATACTGTATTCTTGCACTGCTTTTCATACCATTGTTATGTGGAACTCATATCAACTCATTCACTTCTTTCTTCTCTCAGACACTCAGGTGGCCACTCGGGTTTCAGCATGTCTGGCAGACATCTCTTCCTGGATGGCAGCTCATCAACTAAAGCTTAATCTCAGTAAATCCTAAACCGCTTTACATCCCAGGTGGTTCAACCTAATGTCAGGATCTTATGATGTCAGCAGTCAACAGTCAGATTACTCACTCAATCACTGCCCAGAACCTTGGGGTAATTTTGGACAATCAACTGTTCTTTTCCCCCTCACTTTGCTAACCTTAATTGCTCTTGATAATTTCTTTCATTCATTTCGCTCATTTCTCTCCACACATGCCATCAGGTGCTTGTTCATTCTCTTGTTATTTAAAGACTGGGCTACTTCAACTTACACACTGGCTTCCTGTAGCTTCCTGCATCAAATTCAAAACACTGCTGGGGTGTCTACAAAGCTAAAAACATCCCAGGTCCCACTTACCTCAAAGCTCTTCTCTCACCCTGCACTACACCCTTTGTTCCCTTTCAATAGCTACATTCGAAGCTGCGCGAAAGCGCTATGGGAAACGATTCCTCGTGACCGGTTGTGAAGCATGTGTGTGTCAAACTCGCCAAATATTTTGGCATGTATAACCGATCAACCGATGAGGTGCACCTGGAGGTTATAAATAGGCATGAACTGGAAACACCCTCAGATCATTTTATCTTCAGGATCCATGTTGTGTATGTGCGTGTGTGCAAGCATTTTTTAACAGAAAGCGAAAATAGAAAGTGTCTTACTACTCACCAGAAAGATGACACGAGTCCGTCCCTCCGTGTAGGAATATCTAGCTGAGGGCGATCTCCACTTTCTGGTTTGAGTGTTTGGGGGAAGACCACGCTATCCTAATAAAATAAATCCCCCAAACACTCAAGGTCAGAGGACAGGTGCCTGTCGGGTGGCTGGAGGAGGGGCCTCAATGATGGCCCCTCCCCCTCCTGACGACCTCCATGAGTTAACTCTTTCATGGAGTAAGCCGGATTTATCCCGTGTTATTGTGCTATTGACATTTGATTTGTTCCAATGTCATGGATGAAAGTGCGGTCCTTTATGATGATGTCCTAGATCAGAGAGACGCTCACGGGCTATCTCTCTCCTGGGAGCTCATCCTCCAGGGAAAATCCCCACTCCCCACCAAGCGTGTAGACTAACATCTTCGTTGGTGGGAGAAGATTTTTCAGGCAGCGGGTCAGCCTGGTGCTGTCCAGCACACAATGGCTTTGCAGGCATACCAGACTGACCAACTGAGAGCTGAGCACTGACAGGAGGCCGTGGTTCAATCTCCGCCATCACTGGTGTTTCGGAGAGCAGAGGTCTCCAGTGAAACGTTAGGTGTTCAGTCCCTTCCTCCTATGTTCAGGATGCCGAACACCTAACACACCCATGTAGCCGAGGTCTCAAGGTTTGTGCACCTTTAGAGAGGCTGGCAGCGGGGAACCTACTGCCAGCGATGTCTCCTTAAGCACAAAGCACTGTTGAAAACCAACACCCTCAGGAGACCGGTGCTCAATTCCCGCTGCCACTGGTGTTTCGGGCGACAGCGGTCTCCGACAAAGTGTTAGGTGCTCGGGTTCCTCCTGCCGTGTTTCAGGACACCGAACACCTAACAGCCACCACCATCCCCACCACCCCTCCGCCTAGCTAAGCAACAAAGCTACCTCCCCTTTGGAGAAGCTGGCAACGTGTACTTCTACTGTCAAGCATGTCTCCCGGGCTACAGGATTCTATCATTGTGTTTCAACGGCATGGGTTTTCCACTTCCGTGAAACCACAGTGAACACCTCTGTTAATACAAAATCACAGGCTTGCTGGCAAAAGGGGACATAGCACATGTTTCCCTCCCAGACAGAGCCGTTCGGCGTCAACTCGTCGCCCTAGCTCACCTCACTTCTTAGGGTGGAGTCCTAATGCCACAAAAGCGTTCTCCTTCCTACACGAGGTATGAAGTTGAGTGTCATGCGGAATCTGAGCACAATGCGGGCATAGCTGTCTCCTGCGCGCGCTGAATCCATTATAGCGCTCTAAACGAGTACAAGCTAGGCCAGGAGGTAACTTCACCGCTCCCAGAGTGGTTTCAGTGGTGGCTAAGTGCCGGGGGATTTTATCCAAGGGCCAATCCCCAGTGGTAATAAGGGTTACGCACCGAGAGCTTCGTACCCTTTCTATGTGGTTCAGACCCTGGTCTTTGACTCTGGGCCCCACTCTAGGTCTGTGTTGTCATCGCAGATTACTAACGACAGACGTTTTCCCTCACAGGCTGGGGTGCGGCTTTAGATGGCCGTCCAGCCCAAGGGATCTGGAGAGGTCATCTTCTCGCGTGGCACATCAATTGCCTCGAAACGGTGACTCTATTTCTGGCCCTGAAATACTCCCTCCAGCAGCTGAGAGGCAACAAGGGTTATGCGCTGAGAGCTTCGTAGCTTCTCTATGGAGCTAGCGCCTCGGCATCGACATGTCGTCCTAGCTCACCTCGTTTTCTTTAGGATGGAGCCTCAACACCACGGAAAGCGTTCTCTTTCCTACACAAAGTATACATTGAGTGTCATGTGGCATCCGACCGCAATGCAGGCACAGCTGTCTCCAACGTGCGTCGAATCCATTTTAAACACTATAAAGAAGTTCAAGCTAACTTGATAACTTCATAACCCAGGAAGTATCTTTCACTGCTTCAGTGGTGCCCAAGTGCCTGGGAATTTCATCCAAGGGCCAATCCCCAGAGGCAATAAGGGTTACGTGCCGAGAGCTTCGTACCCTTTCTATGTGGTTAAGGCCCTCGTCCTTGACTCTGAGTCCCACTCTAGGTCCGTGCTGTCATCGCAAGGTGCTAACGGCAGACGCTTTTCCCTCACGGGCGGGAGCGCGGCCATAGATGGCCGTCCAGTCCAAGGGTTCTGGAGAGATCATCTTCTCGCGTGGAATATCAAATGACTGAAATTGATGACTTTATTTCTGGCCCTAAAATACTCAAGAGGCTAGCACGCCCTAGCACGGATGAACAACATTACGGTAGTCTTGTAAATATCGCCTGGGCAGACTAGATTTGCGCCGCTAAGGAACTAGCACACTAGGTTCTACTTAAGGACAGGACAAATTCTGTCCCTCAGGATCATTTACATTCCAGGACATGAAAAATGTAGACCCAGTCCACAGCCAAACTGTTTCAGTACTGGAAGTTTCTGAAAAAAAAAAAAATCCTTGCTGCATCCTTACCCAACTATCTTCCACAGTCAAAGCCTTCTGTCCTCCGCTGTTAGCTCCGGAGCAGTAAGACTTCATTCGCTGTGTCCAGCTCATGCTCTTCAATTTACATTTACATTTACATTTAGGCATTTGGCAGACGCTCTTATCCAGAGCGACTTACATTTTTATCTCATTACACATCTGAGCAGTTGAGGGTTAAGGGCCTTGCTCAAGGGCCCAACAGTGGCAACTTGGTGGTTGTGGGATTTGAACCTGGGATCTTCCAAACCGTAGTCCAATGCCTTAACCACTGAGCTACCCCTGGCCTGAGCTACCCCTGGAATTTACAGCGCACCTTCACATTAGCCAGGGCCGTAAATTAGAGCAGGGTTTCATACGTCGTGGGGCTGTGGCCGAAGGGCAGCCGCCATTAGACGAGTCGGGTGAGAGATGCTAGTGCCCTAGCCTATGAGGTGCGTGGCACACTTTGCCTCTAGTGATTAGGGCCCAGTCGACCAGGAAGCTTGCCTCATCAATTGCTCTGGCAAGAGTGGATTCCAGTATGTCATGCGGCAGGTTGCCTTTCCGCAAGACATCTGTCAGGCTTCATAGTTGGATGCCAGACTCGCAACCAGCATCCCAGAATTATGTCTAAGACTCCTTGGGGGTACTGTGCGCACACTACACAACCCTGGGGGTCCAGACACTTGCAGTGCGGCGGAGTGGATATTCTAGTTCCCATAGCGCTTTCACGCAGCATAAAGTGTAGGTTTTGAAAGGGAACATCTCGGGTTACTTTACTGTAACTCTGTTCCCTGAAAAAGTGGGAATGAGATGCTGCGCTCCAATGCCGCACTGCATGCGTGACTGGACATCCTTCAGACAAAATTGACCTGAGGTTATACATGCCAAAATATTTGCCGTGTTTGACACACACGTGCTTCACAACCGGTCACGTGGAATTGTTTCCCATAGCGCTTTCGCGCAGCATCTCATTCCCGCTTTTTCAGGGAACAGGGTTACAGTAAAGTAACCCAAGACGTTCCTCCAGCACTACTTGTCTGGTCCCACCATCTTACAGGGATCAAGGAAAACAACGCATCTATATTTTTTTCTGCTCTGACTCCTTGGTGCTAGAATGAACTTCTAGGTGTCCATGCAGAGGAATTTCTGGAACTTTTGAAAATCATTGGATAAGAGTGCCTGTCACAGACCCTGGTCCTATATAGCCCTCGATTTCGTTCAGGAAGGTCTCATACAAGGCCTGGGTGTCCCACTGAGTGGAGACCACCAACGTTTGGAATTCGTGCCTTCATCACTAATTGGAATATTGTTTCCTAACTGTGGGCCATTGTAAGGGCTATTATTTACTTAAATATTATTAATTAACTCAGACCTTATAATCAAAGTAGGAGTTTACTTGGGTAGTGTGGTGTGAGACCATTCTGTGATTTATGGTTAGATATTTTTGTCACGGGGTGGGCTGAATGGGAGCAAACCCAATAACATTGGCAAGAGACCAGATAATTGAGCTGGGAGACGTTAAAAAAGTGGTTTATCCAGCACATACAGTAGTAGAAGGAAAATTAAGTCTGATGGTGTAGGGGTTGATGACTTTAATGATTGTGAACGGGCCAGGGAACCTGTTGGACAGTTTGCGAGTCTTGAGGAGGATATTGCAAGCGGACACCATGACCCTTTGCAGCAACATGCGAATGCAGAACTGGTTATCCCAAAGGAGCATTACAGGGAGAGGTGAATGGTCTATAGGCGTGTGTGCTTGGTCTATGTGCTTGGGATGCCCCCTCCAGTGTGCCTATGTCCGACCTGCCCACAGTAGAGTCATGCCCCCGCCTGAACCTGGCATTGCCCAATCAGCATGGGTTCGGCCGGGGAGCTGGCTGAAGTGGTTGAAGTGAGGGAGGTGCTGTCTCTGAGCTAGGGTTGCTTAGAAGTGCGTCGCCTTTGTCTGCAGTGTGAATCCACTCATCCTGCTAGATCCCTTAGTCTTTAGGGAGCTGAGAAACTAACTAGTCCTTAACTGACTCCGAAAGACTGTTCAGAGAGGTGTCATACAAGGCCTGGGTGTCCCACTGAATGGAGGCCACCAAGGTTTAGAATTCGATGGCATAATCATATGTGGATCTGGAACCCTGACAAAGCTCCAGTAGCTGTCTCGCGGTCTTCCTGCCCACGTGAGAGCAATCAAATACCCTCCTCATCTCCTCAGTGAAGACGTTGAAGGTGGCACAGCAAGGGTCATTGGCATCCCAGATCTTGGCATCCCAGATTCCTGTGAGGAGGGTGATGATATAAGCCACCTTTGAGCGTTCAGATGGGAAAGGTGAGAGTTAGGGTTAGGCAAGAGACAAGAGAAATCCGGCACTGAACGGTTCTCTTGTTGTGCGTATAAAGCAGAGAGATAATTGAATGATCAGGTTCAGGTGTGCGTGAGCGACACGTAAGCGGATAGGGAGAAAAATCCGGAGTGGAATTTAGGGTCTGGAGGTGCTTGGTTGATCTGCCTGGCTCGTGACAATTTTATAATCAACGTAGTGTGCATAAGATAGGTTCTAGTTAGATCTTTTGTCATCTCTTGAAGCAGGAAGGAAAAGCATGGAGGTGTCTTCGTATTGTGTTTTGACATTATATTTCTGATCTTAGTAATATTTGCAAGATGAAAGAAATCTGAAATGAAAGACTACTGTCAAGATTCACCCCAAGGTCTTTTTACAGCTGCAAATGATAAATCAGGAATGCCATTCAAAGCATTTATGTAAACAGAAATTGTACTTTTAGCTGCGTCTGTTCCACATACTTTTGTTTTGGAAATAAGAAGACTCATGTTATTAACTATCCACTGTTTATCCATAGCACGTTCCACAAACTAGTATTTCTGATTTGCCTTTGCTGTATGTAGTGGATGGTCGATACAAGGCCAGGGCCGTGAAGAAAAAATGGCAAAGACTTCAACAATGTCCAAGAAAAAACATTTTACTGGGCCACAGGTTTTCCAAAAGGTTTACAAATACCCAAGTCCATTGAATACAGGTATCCCAATAAGAAGAAAAAGAAAAAAAAATAACAAAAGAAACCATTTATATTTTAAGTTAGCATGTAACAAAACATCAGAGTCGGTTGGCTACTGGTCCACCCCCACACTCTCCCTCTCAAACAGTTCTTTGTTCTCTCCACACCTTCAAACTCCGCCTTCATTTTCAAATTGGCCAATGGTAACTCTTCATTAGTTACTAAATGAGCCTTTTACATAGTACAGTAAATTCATTAATTTACAGAAAGTATTTTAAACAACCTTCACCTTTAGTAATTGTTGATCATCCAATCTTTACGCACTGATGAATTTTAAGCCTAAACATCCATAATAAATCAACTCCACCCCTTTAGGAGGACGTATAGTTGACTTCCTGTTCACGGCCCCTCCCACTAGGACAAAGAAACAGATAAAAGCCTACAAACATTGTTAGTCCAACTTATTACAATCAACGTGAAATGTGCACCTTTCATGTGAGTGTTTCTAAGCAGAATGAACAAAAAATAAGTCTGTTTTCCTTCAACATATGATTATTGAAGTGCTACTTCACACTGTAATATACATTATAACAAAGGCAACAGTGAAAACCAGTACAATACTTATAAAAGATGTACCTGTTTGCCCGTTACCCTGAGGTGGCATATATGAACAGTTTGATAGCAAAAATTTGAGTCTCTTAGTCATTTTGACACATTATATTTCTCTTACACACAAGGCTGTCTATAAAAATGTTAATTTATAATGGAAACCACTCTACCAAATTATGTTAGAAGATTTAAATGTACACATTAAAAACAATCCATGACAGGTAGTGGCCCAGTTTTTGAGCTATGGGATAGGCTCCTGGCTTCTGTACAGGATACAGTAAATGGTATGGAGAAAAGCTGACCATTATGACACGCCAATCACATTCCTTATTTCTGTCATGTGATCAGTCATTTGATTTTTTAAATATAATTATGCAGAAAAATAGAATTTCATAATTTGAAATATGCCAGAGTGATTTAAAACACGTGAATGATTCTAAAAAAACTGAACTAAGGTCAAGCAAAACAACAGGGACATAACACTGGTCACAGGCCAGTACTAGATGGTATTAGGTCATTTACCACTTTATTCAGTGTTTAAAGTGTAAGTCATACTGCATGCTTTCAACCAGAATTAAATGGGAGGGCTGTGTCAGGAAGGGCATACTTAAAAACCTAAAGAAATATATGGAAAAGGAATTTGTGTAAATTTTCTATCTTGAACACAAAGCGGAAGTTTGATATTGACAATGTTTGATAATTGCTAACTTAAAAGATTAGTTACATACTATATTTAGTGCTAAGGAAATAATACATTTTTAGGATTATTTTTATCTTCTATTAGGGAAAAGAGATACAGTACCTCTCTACTCTGGCAATATTACGAGATTTCTCATAGAATAGGAAGCTCTTCTTCCATGATCTTTGGAATACTACCCGTTTAGTTTGATACCATTACTGTAATTATTTCAGTGTTTTTAGGTGAACTATTTAGATTATAGAGGACTCTATGCATTCATCCCCCTGATCAACTCCCCTAATGACAGACAATGATCCAATCAAAATTTATTGCTTTGAAGGAGTATTGATAAAAATCTGTGAAGTAACTGACATGAATGTGCATTTAATAAAGTAGCATACCCTAAGTAATGACTCCTTTTAAATGAAACAAGGTAAAGTTCCAAGATGAGACTATATTTTCTATATTTTCATTTCAAGTCTTAGATCAAGAGTGTGGACACCATTAGATTCCCTGAGGGTCTTCTAAGTTCTCCAAATGAATTTTAAAATCTTCAACAATTAATGCTTTGTCTAAGAAAAACAAAACAGGCTTGAGCTGAGATCTACAAGTTCATAGTGGAATTCAGAATATGGCTTTGGTTGTCGGTAAATAATAATTAGCAGAATTGACTGTGCATTTTTTTCTACATATGTTATGTTAATATAAAGAACTTAAAATGCATCAAATTTATTTCTAGGTTTTTGTGTGATGCATAGATTGCCATCATGAATAACTACAACACCTCCTCCTCTGCAAGCTAGGCAAGGCTAATGCATGGAACTTTGTCTAGGAGAAATAGTTTCATTTCATTATACATCCTCCTGTCATGGAACTAACCGGAGAAGGACCAGAAGACTGTTAGCAGTTAGCCTGTGTAGCGTGGATGGTGAACACAAACGCAGATGTAGGAATCATGGGAGAAGTGGTGAAGGGTTTAAGTTGTGATGTGTGGAAAACAGGGTGGATCCGGAGCGCCGCAGGCAGCTGGAGCCGGTGACAGGATTGATCCGGAGGGTGATACGGTAGGGGCCGATGTAACTGGGGGGGAGTTTTATTGATTCTGTGTGGAGATGTGCTGTAGATTTCTTGTTGACAGCCATACTTTGTCATCTATGTTGTACATTCATTCGTCATGGGGTGTCGACGACGATGTTGGGTGATGTAGCGGGCGTTGGCACGTTGGATGGCAGTGTTGGCTTGGTTCCACAACCATCGACACATACAGACCAACTGTTGGGCCGACGGTACATCAACCTCCGGTTCTTGGTGATCGAACATCGAAGGTTGGAAACCATGGCATACCTCAAATAGGCTCAGGTTGGTGGTGGATGATACATGGAGATTATGTGACAGTTCAGTCCAGATGAGGTAGCGGGCCTAGGAGCGCTGACGAAACATCTCAGGTAGCGCTCCAGTTGTTGGTTGGTCCATTCTGTCTGACCATTAGTCTGGGGGTGATATCCGGATGACAGACTACAGGTGGAATTGATCAGACGGCAGAAGGTCTTCCAGAACCGGACAGTGAACTGGGGCCCCCTGTCATAGACGATGTCTTTTGAGAACCCATGCATGCAAACTACGTGTTGTAATATCAGCATGGCTGTCTTCTTAGCTGACGGGAGTCCGGCGAGAATCACCAGATGCACGGATACACAGATCCACAATGGTCAGGATGGTGTTTTTTCCCTTGGAGGCTGGCAGGCCCGTGATGAAATCGATTGCAATGTGCATCCAGGGCCGGCGGGGAACAGGAAGTGGTTGAAGTTCCCCTGGTGTCAGCTGAGGGACGATCTCCTCCACATCCTTCGCCATGGATGGCCACCAGAAGGTGCGCTAGATAAATCGAAGAGTACGCCGAGCGCCTGGGTGTCCAGAGAGTGGAGTGGAGTGGCCCCATTGGAGGATCTCTGCTCTCATGGCATTGGGTACGTAGAGTCATTCGGGCGGCACACTTGTGCCTGGCGAACTCTCGTTTCCAATTCCAAATGGAGTGTTGCAATGATTTTAGATGGTGGAAGGACAGGTGCGGGTTCCGCCCAGGAGACGTCTTCCTCATGCTGACGGGACCCTGGACGGTATGAAAGATGGAAATTATAGTGTTCGAAGAACAGGGCCCACTGCGCCTGCCTTGGGTTGAGCTGTTTGAGATTTCGGATGGTGATTAGGTTCTAGTGATCGGTCCAGATGATGAATGGCTCCCTGGAGCCAGTGACGCCATTCCTCCAAAGCCCACTTTATGGCCAACAGCTCGCAGTCCCTTATCACTGCTGAGTGGGATAAAATTTTTTGGAGAAGAAACCACAGGGGTGTAGTTTCTGATCTGGACCTTGCTGGGAGAGAATGGCCCCAGCGCCCACATCCGAGGCATCCACCTCCACAACTAATGGCTTTTTTGCATCTGGATGAAAAAGAATTGGTGCGGTGGTGAAGCGGCGACAAAGTTCATTGAATGCAGAGATGGCAGCAGGGTTGAGGGTGAAGTGACGAGATGATGGACATGTTAGGGCAGTTAATGGTGCTGCAACCATACTGTAGTCCCGGATAAAGCGATGATAGAAATTCGCAAACCCAAGAAACCCGTTGAAGTTGATTAAGGGTCTTGGGTAGGGGCCAATGACGCACAACTTCGACCTTCTGCAGGTTTATGGCCACACCCTGGGGCGAGATGACAAATCCCAGGAACGTGGTGGAGCGCTTGTGAAAAGCGCACTTCTCCAACTTACAGTACAGCTGTTGGGGAAGCAATCTCTTTAAGACCACCCTGACATGTTGAACATGTTCATTGACTGTGCGGGAGTAAATGAGGATGCCGTCTAAATAAACGAACGGCCACCGCCCTAGCATGTCCCAGAGAACGTCGTTTATGAACTGCTGGAAGGCTGCGGGGGTGTTGCAAAGTCCAAAGGGAATGAGTAAGCTCTCGTAATGTCCAGTAGGGGTGATGAAAGCTGTCTTCCACTCATCACCTTCTCTTATGAGCACCAAATATGGTGGCATCAGAGAGGGCGTCCAAGGATGAGTCGGTGAGAGGCAATGGGTGTTGGTCTTTGATGGTGATATTGTTAAGCCCCCGTTAATCGACACATGGACGAAGTTCGCCGCCTTTCTTCTTCACGAAGAGGAACCCCATGGCAGCAGGCGAGGAGGAGGGCCGGATGGTGCTCTGGCGGAGAGCGTTGGACACGTACTCCTCCATTGCCTGCGGCGCTGTGGTGGATAGGGCGTAAAGATGGTCACGGAGTGGGACCGTGCCTGGCTGAAGGTCGATGGCCAGGTCGTATGGACGGTGAGGAGGAAGGTGTGTTGCACGTCTCTTGCAAAAAACTTCAGCCAGGTTCCGATAGGCAGCGGGGATGGTGTTGATGTCGATATCGGGGGCCTCGGACTCCCCAGAACACGTCCCAGTCGAGGCCTGTAGGCAAAGTTCGGTGCAGGTCGGGGCCCATTGCAGAATCCGGTTTTGGGTCCATGAGATGAGTGGGTCATGTTGCAGCACCCAGGGGTGTCCGAGGATGATGGGTGGAGATGATATGGAGGTAAGGTAATAATAATAATAATTTTTATTTATATAGTGCCTTTCCAGGGATCAAGGACACTTTACAATGAGTAGAAAACAGTCAAAACAGTCAACAAACAGACAAAAAAAAACAAAGCATGCAGAGGACAGGTGGATTCAGGTGTAACATTCAGAAAACAAGTGAATTTTGAGTAAGAATTTAAATACGGAGATGTTGTTAACAGAACGGAGAGAGTGTGGTAGAGAGTTCCAAAGTTTGGCAGCAATAACACTGAATGATCTGCCGCCCATTGAAGAGAGGCGGTACCGAGGGACAACAAAAGAACCAAAATCGGAGGAACGTAGTGAATGAGTCAGAATGTAGGGGGAAAGCAGATTAAAAAGATAAGTGGGAGCTAAGCCATTTATAGATTTGAAAACAAGGAGAAGAATTTAGAATTCTTGAATTTTGAACTCGTGAAAGGTGAAACCGGATCTTTTCTTGCGCAGTGTCCCTCCCTAAATCGCCGTTCCCGTTCTGCAGCAGTCAAGGAGGCGCGTCCTAATTGAATGGGTAGGAGGTGGAGATCCGACAGGTCCTGTAGCGGTGAGAGTGAAGGCAGGTCGGGCTTCAGGAATCGGGGCACTGGAGAAAAAAGTGGAGGAGCGGGGTATATGATGGTATAGATAATGATGGCATGGTTGGCAGCAGGGTCCGGGGGGCTGGCTTTGGATGAGAGAGCAGACGTTGATCTATCCAGAGAGCTAGTTGGATGAGGCCCTCCAGCGTCGTAGGCAGCTCTCGTCCTGCGAGCTCGTCCTTAATGCTGGAAGCCAGCCCCTCGTAGTAAGTCGTCTGGAGGACGGAGTCTCCCCAGGTGGTTTGAACAGCGAGGGTGCGAAAGTCAGCTGTGTAGCGACTCACGGACGACCCTCCCTGCCGCAGATGATAGAGCTTGGTGTCAGTCTCCACCTCGTCGGCAGGATGTTCGAAAGTAAGCTTCAGCTGGGGGGTGAACTCATTGTAGGAGTGCGCAGTATCAGAATCAGATTGAAGACCCACTGTGGCCTACTCAGCTGCCTGCCAAGATAGCAACGAGACGAGAAGGGCGATGTTCAAATGGTCTATGGAGTATCTGTTGGAATTAAACTCAAACACCGATTCCAGGGCGTTAGGAAAACACTGCACTTCCCATCTGTGCCATCCCATTTATCCGGTAAAGCTAGATATACTTCAGAGGAGGGGGGAGGTTGTGGCGCAGCAGCCACTGCGACGGGCGTCAGGCTAACTGGAAGAGGAGTAGCCTCGCGGAGAGTCTCGCCACCTCGCAGTGCAAAGCCGCGACGTCTTGGACGCTGCTATGGAGAGTCGTGCTCTCGCCGTTAACCTGCTCGATCAACTCAGCGTGCCTGTTCACCATATCGCAGAGGTTAGCGTAATCCGCTGGGTTCACTGCTGAAGACTGCTGAAGAATTAACCGGAGAAGGACCAGAAGACTGTTAGCAGTTAGCCCCGTGTAGCATGGATGGTGAACCCAAACACGGAAATAGTGCAAATCGGCACGATAACCACACGTATTATTATTAGAACTCTCTCGGAGTGAGAGCAAGAGTTTACACAAACCCGTGTTCTAACAACACACACTCGTCATATCTATCTATCTATCTATCTGCATTACTAAAACAACAAAAAAGCTTGTGGAACAGACAGTCTCAATATAATCGATCCTAAGTAATGAATTAATGCAGCTAGCACATGGTAAGTTTATTCCAGTAGTTCTCATCTTCAGTCCTGGGGAACCACCTGACCTGTATGTTTTAGTGTTTGCTCTGCTCCCAGCACACCTGATTTAACTAATTAGCTAAGTAACAGCCTTTTCTGAATTGAAGTGGGTGTGATGGAGCAGGGGAAAGAAGGCCAGGTGTTAAGAACCACTGGCCCACTTTTCTGCTCATTGGCTCCTTATTGTCATTTATTACATATTAAATTGTTGAATTAGTAAAATAATGACTTTTTCATAATGCTCTCATGTAAAGAAAATATCCCCACTATGAAAGAGCTAATCTGTACAATTACAGCTCATATTAAATTCTAATTTTATTTGACACATACACAGTCATACACAGTATGATACAGTATGTAGTGAAATGCTTAAACGAGCGCCTGTGACCTTAAAAAAAAAAAAAAAAAAAAAAAAAAAATTTATATATATATATATATATATATATATATATATATATATATATATATATATATATATATAAAAAAAACAGTTAACAAGAAATAAATAGAACAAATTATAAAAAAACTTATCTATACAATTAGAGAAAAATATAAAGATGAATTTAAATGCAAATAACTGTAAATGACTAGGAAGATGTGTGTATATGTCCATGGTTCATAAATGTCCATAATCTGTGCAAAAATGCAAATGTACATGAATGTGCAACGTGCAATGTACCATGAATGTCCAGGGTATGTGCAACTGTGCTTGATTTATCTTGAGGACTTTTTATTACAAGGATAAACAAGGTGTTGGGTCCTTTTAGAATTACTTTACAATTTCTGCAATGGTTTAAATAATACTGTCGTATTTATGTATTTGATATAAAATGATACAATGGCACTATAGGGTGATAAGTGTATGTCCAGCCAGTTTCTAACTAATCATGGTATATTTTGGATACATCAACAGTCAGATGCTGGACTTAATACCGATCCTTGCTCAAGCCAGTACTGTGGAAGAAAATCCGCCAAGTTCATGGTTAGAATCCTGCGTAATTAGACACTATTCAGCCAACTTCACTTCAAGTATATAACTGCTGGAGAGTTGTCTGACTAAAGTGTTCTTTACTTAACTTTTAGGTCTGAATAACAATTCTTGTTGTTACTTTTTCCTCCAATCTGAATATATCCTGTCAATTTGTGGTTATAAAAGGGAGCCTACAATTGACAGAAATCAGCAAGTTAACTTTCTAACAATTTTGGACTTGCTTTTACCTATTCCACAGGTAGAACACAGCCTGTCCTATTAAGGCTGGTTAATTAACAGAGCATTTGAGACAATTTAGTCGATAAGTAAGTGGAAAAAGCCATTTTGTCCCATGATTTTCAAAGGGGACAGAATAAAGGTAAGGTAATTTAATTTCTAACTGTAAAGCATATTTCTTTTATACAGAGAGCCCAGTCAAATTTTAAGTTATTAGTTTAACAAACAAACAAACAAACAAACAAACAAAGATATGCAGGTTAGGCTAATTGGCGTTCCCAAAATTGACCATAGTGTGTGAGTGAATGTGTGTATGAGTGTGTGCCCTGCGATGGATTGGCACCCTGTCCAGGGTGTACCCCGCCTAGTGCCCGAAGTCTCCTGGGATAGACTCGAAGGATAAAGCGGTATAGAAGATGAATGAATGAATGAAGACCCCAAGGTGCCCCTAGGTTTAGAGTATTTGTCTAAATCGTATTTTTATACTTCACCCACACTGGATGATATATGATTGCAGGCTTGTTTTTAATTATTATATTCTCATTTTATCCTGTGAATAAAAGGTGGTGTAGTGGTTAGCAGTGTCGCCTTGCACCTCCAGGAGCCGGGTTGGATTCTTGACCAGGCTTGATTCCTGTCTCTGTGTGCATGGAGTTTTCATGTTCTCCCTGTGCTTGGTTTCCTCCAAAAACATGCAGTTTAGGCTACCTGGCGTTCCCAAATTGCCCATAGTATGTGAATGAGTGTGTGAGTCAGTGTACTGTATGTGTCTGTGCACTACGATGGATTGGCACCCTGTCCAGGGTGAACCCCGCCTCGTGCCCTAAGCCCCCGGGGATAGGCTTCAGGCCCCCTGCAACCATGAATATACTGTAGGATAAAGCGGTATAGACAATAAGTGAGTAAGAGTGAGTATTTACAGCTCTGTAGTATGGGGAAACTGCAAGATCCTTTGTCAAAAATGTCCATGTGCATGTCTGTGTGTGTGTGTGTGTGTGTGTGTGAGACTCATTCTGCATCTAGTGTCCAAATGGTATGATCAGATATAAAGTGAATTTCTGGTTAAACATTTTAGATTTTGATATCATAAATATGAATATCCTCTGAAAGATGTATTCCTTATACTTGTATTTAAAACTCTAAATGATTAAAATAAATATATCTCTTAAGATCCTTAGCTAAAGTCAATTTAACTTTGTCACATGTTCTCCGAATATAGAGTATAATAATAAAATTATTATGCTAAAGTAGTGTGCTCCACAGTGCCTTGCAAAAATATCCATACCCTTTAAACTTTTCCACATTTTATCACATTGCAACCACAAACACAAAGTTCTCACATAAAGTGGCACATAATTGTGAAGAAGGAGGAACATTATCGTTGTGATTTTTTATTTATTTATTTTTTTACAATAAACATCTAAAATTTGTGCCATGGATTTGTATTCAGCCCTTCTCAGTCAATGTGTTGTAGAACTACCTCTCGCTGGAATTACTGCTTCAAGTCCTTTGGGGTATGTGTCTACCAGCTTTGTATGTGTCTACCAGTGAAATTGTTGCCCATTATTCTTTCCAAATTAGCTCGAGCTCAGTCAGATTGAATAGAGAGTGTCTGTGTACAGCAATTCTTAAGTCTTTCCTCAGATTTGCAATTGAGTTTAAGTCTGGACTTTCACTGGGCCATTCTAGCACTTGGATAAGCTTTGATCTAAACAGTTCCATTGTAGCACTGGCTACATGTTTAGGGTCATGGAAAGTGAATCTCCGCCCCAGTCTCAAATTCAAATTCAAATTTTATTCGTCACATACACAGTCATACACAGTACGATATGCAGTGAAATGCTTACATGACCGCCAGTGACCTTAAAAAGAGAATTAAATCTTACAGTAAGGAATAAATATGAATAAAGAAATAGGAAAATTTTAACTTAACTAGAATAAAAATAGAAATAAAAAAATAAAAGTATACTGTACATAAAATGGAAATAAAAATAGAAATATACTGTACAATAGAGATTTTCTTTTAAAATTGAAATTTGGTGGAGGATGTATGTGCAAGTAATTTGCATGGAAACATGTGTTAAGGTGCCTTATTAAAGTGACTTTGTGCAGGGGTCCAGAATGTAAACATAAATATGAGTTCCAATGTCAGGGTAGATGTACATGAAAGTGTCCATAGTGTCCATTGACGTTAACAGGTTGTATTAGTTCTGTGTTTGTGGTGTGAATGTGGTATGGTTGAGAGACCTTATTGCCTGCGGGAAGAAGCTCCTCCTCAGTCTCTCTGTGTTGGCCTTCAGGGAGCGGAAGCGCTTTCCTGACCGCAACAGAGAGAACAGTCCATTGTTGGGATGGCTGAGGTCCTTCACGATCTTCCTGGCCTTGGTCCAGCACGGTTTGGTGTAGATTGAGTGCAGGTCAGGGAGCTTGGTGCGGATGATGCGCTCAGCTGAACGCACCACCCTCTGTAGAGCTCGTCTGTCCTGCATGGTGCTGTTTCCAAACCAGGTCGAGATGTTTCCCGACAGGATGCTCTCTATGGTGCAGGAGTAGAAATTCTTGAGCACCTTGGAGGGCAGTCTGAAGTCTCTCAAACGTCTGAGGTGGTACAGACGCTGCCGGGCCTTTTTCACCACGGTGCTGATGTGACAGGACCATGACAGGTCCTGCGTGATGTGAACACCGAGGTATCTGAAGCTGTCCACTGGGCTCTTGTTGATGACGGGGGTCTGGTAGTTCCTCTCCTGCTTTGTCAAGTCTCTAAAAGCGTTTCTTCTAACATTGCCCTTTATTTGACTCCTTTCATCTACATATAGATCGGACCAGCTTCTTTGTCCTTGCTGAAGAAAAGAATCCCCACAATATGATGCTGCCACCACCATGCACACTGTTAGTTTTCTCCCACACATAGCATTTTGTATTTAGGACAAAAACCACATACATTGCAATTTTTGCAGGGTTCCCACATAGCTTTTTGCAAACTGCAAACAGGACGTATGGGTTTAAAAAAAAAAAAAAAAAAAGTCTTTCTTCTTGCCACTCTTCCATAAATGACAGCTTTGTGAAGTGCATGACTAATAGTTGTCCTGTGAACACATTCTCCCACCTGAGGCGTGGATCTCTGAAGATCCCCCAGATTTACCATGGGCCTCTTGGCTGCTTCTCTGATTAATGCTCTACTTGCCCAACTTGTCAGTTTAGGTGGACTACCATGTCTTGGTAGGTTTGCAGTTGTGCCATACCATTCCATCTTCACATGACTTCACACCGTAACTTTAGATGGCCTTTCTGTTCCGTCAAGTGCAACAGTAAAAGACCTCGGCGTGATTATAGATTCCAGCCTTTCATTTGAAGCTCATGTAGATAATATCACCAGGATAGCATTCTTTCACCTCAGAAATATCGCCAAAATAAGAAATATATTGTCGCTAAACGATGCAGAAAAACTAGTTCATGCTTTTATCACTTCTAGGTTGGACTATTGTAATGCCTTACTGTCTGGTTGTTCAGTTAGGTGCATAAACAAGCTTCAGCTAGTCCAGAATGCAGCAGCGAGAGTCCTCACTAGAACCAGAAGATATGAGCACATCACCCCTATCCTATCTTCACTGCATTGGCTCCCTGTGAAATTTCGCATTGATTTTAAAATACTACTCTTGACATATAAAGCATTAAATGGTCTCGCCCCGCAGTATCTGAGCGAACTGCTAGTGTCTTACGATCCGCCACGCCTACTTCGGTCAAAGGATGCAGGCTGCTTATCAGTACCGCGTATTATGAAAACTACAGCTGGGGGCAGAGCTTTTTATTACAAAGCCCCAAAATTATGGAATAGTCTTCCAAATAGTGTTCGGGACTCAGACACAGTCTCAGTGTTTAAGTCTAGGCTAAAAACCTATTTATTTAGCCAAGCATTTTTATAAATAGATTTGCCATAAGGTAAAGGAGCAGATCTGGGGGACTCGTGGACGTAGAGTATTATGGTGAACTGGTATGTTTTAGATGCTGTCTTCCTCAGTCTCATTTGATCACTCAGGTTTGTTGACGGTGAGGTGATTGTTTGCTTTACATCTCAGGGAGCCCTCATGTTTGTGTTTCCTTCTGGCTCTCCCTTTAGTTATGCTGTCATAGTTAGTCCTGCCGGAGTCCCTGCTTGCACTCTACAGTAAATATACATTCACATTAGACATTGTGACTGTGACCATACCTAATTGCAATCTCTCCTCCTCTTCTCTTCCTCCCCCTCTTTCTCTTTCCTCTCTCCCCCTGTCTCCCCCTTTCACTCTTTCTCTCTCTCTCTCTGTCGAGCTACACATGTGGTTCCTGAGCTGCCAGTGATCCAGACTCCCTCTGCCCTCCGGACCTGTCTGGTCCATCCTGGTGCCCGGTTTCTGGTTGGAGGTCTCATCGCATGGATGCCCCGTGTGTCTCTTTAGGATGTGCCTGGTGTTCTGGGGATGATTCTATCTACTTAGAAGATGGTTCTGGCCTCGACTGGTGTTGTCAGCTGTTTCTCTGAGGACTTGACAATTCGATAGTTCAGGACTGGAACTTTCTACAAGTCTATCTGAGTCTCGAATAATTACTGGACTCCATTTTACATCAACTATTATAACATCAATTAACATCAACTATTATAGCTGAACCTAACACTTAACACAGTATAAATGCAGATCATTTCCTGCTATCTGTTTCACCCAGATGAGGATGGGTTCCCTGTCGAGTCTGGTTCCTCTCAAGGTTTCTTCCTATTACCATCTCAGGGAGTTTTTCCTTGCCACTGTCGCCCTCGGGCTTGCTCGCCAGGGAATATCTGAACATTTTGATTCATACACATTCACATTCCATACAAACTTAAATAATTCTTTTGATTGTGTAAAGCTGTTTTGAGACAATGTCAATTGTTAAAAGCGCTATACAAATAAAACTGAATTGAATTGAATTGAATTGATTGAACAGTGCTCCGTCAGAACTCTGTGATGCTTGGGAAATATTTTTCATAACCTAACCCTGCTTTAAACTTCTTTACAACTTTATCCCTGACCTGTCTGGTTTGTTCCTTGGGCTTCATGATGCTGTTTCTTCACTAATGTTCTCTAACAAACCTCTGGGCTTTTCAGAGAACAGCTGTATTTATATTGAGACAAAATTAAACACAGGTGGACTTTATTTACTAATTACGTGATTCTTAAAGGCAGATGTTTCCACTGGATATTAGTTATGGGTGTCAGAGTAAAGGGTGATTAATACAAATGCACACCATACTTTTCAGATTGTTATTTGTAAAACATTTTCAAAACGTTTTATCTTTTTTTTTTTCACTTCACAATTACCGTATGTGCCACCCGTTTTTGGTCTATCACACGAAACCCTGATTAATTACATTTCAGTTTGTGGTTGTAATTGACAAAATGTGAAAAAGTTCAAGTGGCATAAATACTTTTGCAAGACACTGTATGTACAAATTGTTCATAAGGTGAGGAAAAAGTATTATGCACATTTAACCATTCATAAAAAAAATCAAAATACAGTACAACCCACCTTTTTGATTCCCAAAAAGTTCTGATTCTGGTTCACACCTGTGTGCACTTACACCACACTCACTGAAACACCCCAGGGTCACAAATTTACATGGTGAAATTTAGCTTTTCTTATTGTTTGCACATTTCTCTGGATTTTGCCCTAACTTAGTTACAGTAATCATTATTTTAGATAAGTATGCACTAGATTGCTGATCGCCTGGCCTTTTGCATGTTTATGATTTCTGATTAGTATCTGATCCTTCTGGGTCTGCGTTAACTACTGTTGGGAAATGCACTTATTTCTGTCATTCATGCGGACAGAAAAAGGCAATACATCTATTTTTGGTGCACTTCAAGGGCCAAACTGTTAAAATTATGCACATTCAGAGCACAGTTAAACATTTTTTCCCTTATACCTTCCACTGTACTTGTGAGTAAACAGAATCAGAATGACTTTCCTTCAAACAACTAATGCATATTCATAAACTGGAACATATTTATCAGTCTGTGTAAACAAAACACCATTCCAGATGGAGTGAACATGTGTGTGTGTCGATGTGACTATTTTGTGTGATGTGTGAGCACATGGCTACATACGCCGTCTGAAGACAGACTCAATGTCCCTGACATCAGTTTTGTCTGGTATGCAGCCAGAAAATAAAGGTGCAAGACAAGGTGACCTTACATACGCAAACGTACACACATACAAACCGGTCTAATTTGTTTATTACAGGAGGGGCACACATCTTAAATTTAACATCTTTATGCCAACAACTACAATTGATCTTCCTCCCATTCATTGCCTTAACAAAAGACCTAGCAGTCTGTGTGGGTGTTTGCATGGCCAAAAAAGTAATATTCTCTTCAGATGGTTGCAGAGAAACCTGACAGTTATTTTTGGCAGACATGTTGTATTTCACAGTCAGCAGCAGCTACACAGACAGATGGTGGAAGGTGGTGGGAGGAAGAATATACAAATATTTAAAAAGATTCAAAGAGAAAAGCAGGCGTGTGAAATTGTTTAAATAGCACGATAGTGTTCCATAGCTTTCAAAGTGCTGGAGTCCAACTTTTGACTGGAAGTTAAAACAAATTTTATTTTATGTATTGAAATTGTAATATTTGTAATTTTATTTTATTTTTTAATATTTGAAATATTATGTGGTGGCACGGTGGCTTAGTGTTTAGCACTGTTGCTTTGCATCTCTAGGGTCCGCGTTCGATTCCTGGCCAGTTTCGATTCCTGCAGGGCACACACACACACACACTGGTATATAGTTAATACATGTTGTGCTGTCCTGCAATTTTATTTTACTGTATGTTTTCATTAAAATAAATGTGATGGAATTGGTGCATGGCATCCTCTAGGCAGTGTTTGTGTGACATATTTTTAAACACCAAGCCTTTCTAGAATTTTCTACTTTCTACTTGTTTACTTAGTCTCTTACCTTGGATTTCCACCGAAAGCAGATCTTGGACATTGCATGCTCTATGTGGTTTTCTGTAGTCCTTTATGCCCAGCTGGTAGCATTTCAGTTGTGGAGCAGCTTGACTTGACATGAAAGTGGGCCTACATTTAGCGCCTCTTGCCATGTTCTTTGCTCGAACAGGAAAATTAGGCTAAGAAAATACTTCAGCACCACAAACAGCTCCACGACTCCACAGCTAGCAACAAACTCACCATCAGTCTGGTGAGTAGGAGGTTTTGGGTGTGGAGGTCACACCTGTTTTGTCTCTCTATAGCATATTTTCAGAGTCCGATTGAAACTCTTCTCCACAGGGCATGTCGGTCGCAGAGGGAAGACTAACTCCAGACTTCATCTGCTTCTTCTAGTTCCTTGTCTTAAACCTCTGTCAACAGCAACCAGGCCTCCAGTTCAGGACATCAGTTGCCAATGTCCAAGGTACAGAATCCTCTGCATCTTCCTCCCTGACTCACAGCACCTCCTCCTCCCCCCCCCCTTCACCTGTTGTTTTGTTAAAAGAGCAACTCCCCCCCAACCTCTCTACACTAGATGTCTGTGTTTGGGTTTGAGGTGGCATGAAGAGCTGCTTCTGGGATGCTTCAGAAACACAGAGAACCTGGTAAAAAACCAAAAGCGCTGACAAGAGTGAAAGCAATTGCAGTCGGAACGCTCCACATCTGCTCCTGTTTTTTGATATGTGATATGTGGTCAAACAAAATCAGAGGCCTTCCAGGAAGAGGTTTATTTATACTGAAATCATGTGACATTTTAATGTTCACAGGTAGAGTCTACTTAATGAATAATGTCACTGATAGCAACTGGTGCCACAAAAGCTAATTTAGTGATTTCATATCAAGGCAGATACTTTTTGCAATTTTTATTTATAATTAACTTGACAACCTATATAGATCTTTTTTTAACCACTTCAATATTAGATGATATTTTGTGTCAATTTATAACATACTTGCGTTAGTACCCATTGTTGATGGTTAATCAGTGTTATCATTTGTGGGTGCATTATCGTCATTTCTGTGTATATACTGTAAACTATCCCATTGATTGCGTCTGTTGATTGATGCGTATAGCTCCACCCACCTAGAGGGAAAAAGTGATACATAATCATCCAAAAAAATCACTGCAATGTAATCTGGCACATAACTGCTCATAATGTCCCTTCTCGTCAACATTTTGATTTCATTTATGGCGCAGATGTATGTAACTTCAGGCAAATGCTTAATTCCTGCCAAAGATTCAGTAAATTATTTCTATGCAGTTTTGTGATGCTCTGACAAAATCAGCTGGACAGACTTACAGACAGAACATTTTCTTAGACTGGTTTCAGACCCTCAATTGTAAAGATATCAATGAAAGAGTGAGTTCTGACCAATGTACAGACAAAATTATTTTTTTTATATAGATAATAGTCCATTATAATTCCACATTTTAACAGTACAACGTGAAAAAGTTCAAGGGTACAAATATTTATAATGCATGTAGGCCCTTGATATAGGTTCATTATAGTGAGCCATTTGCAATAAAGGCAAGGAACTATTTCTCCACATAGCACTTTAATACCTTGCAGTGTTCATTTGACATGCAAGAACATGCAATCTACACAGACCCGAGGTGGGGATTAAACCCTTGACTGGGGAGATGCAAGCCTACAGTGCTCACCTCTATGCCACTGTGCCTCATCAGGATTTCATGATTGTTGATATGACTTTCATTGTTAAGTTTGTGCATAATGTTTACATGGTCTAACATGATCTTCTTTAATAATACTATATATTATGGCGTGACTTCATTCTTTGCTACGATCGCACTGCCATAAATCGACACTCAAACACAACGTCTGGTCACTTCCGTCATTTTTCTCAAGATTATTTAAAAGTCAAATGCATTTCAGGACCCCAGAATGTGGTAAGAAACAGTCTGTGGAGTTTGAGGAATCTGGGAGATAATCTGATATTTTAGTGTTTCAGCACACTTGGTACATCATAGTATAAAAAGGTAATAGAAGGTGAAACGTTCAATGCTACAGTACCTGAAAAATGGGACAAAAATATCCATCAGTGTCCCTCTTTTTTCAACCCTTGTAGCTGTCCAATGTCCTATTAGATAACAGCATCTACCCTTCACTATGAAGTGATTTAAATGACAAAATCCTGGATTTGACCATGGTTGACCACAGCCACATTCTTTATTCAGTGCCAAGAAATTGTGTTCTGCCACTGCCAATTCAGCAGTGAGAATACTATCTCGAGTATAGTGTATATCAGGGGTACTCAAAAATAAGTTTGAAAGGTCCACTTACCAAATTTTTATTCAGTCCGAGGTCTGGAAAAATTACCGTCCAATTTCAAATAGAGAACTACAAAAAAAGTCAAACCCAAAATTTTTTCGAACAATACCCAAAAATGACATGGTGGTCCTTTTAGTGTGAAAGGTGACATCATCTTTGTGCCACCAGTTGTTTGAACTTTGGCATAAAAGGTGTGAGGACCAGGTGGAGGCACTGATGTAAATGTTCATTGGTGAGGGTGCTGCGATATGTGTTTTTCACCATGCTCATAGTTGAAACGGCAGATTCACAACCGTACGTTGAGGAAAACATTGTGAGAATTTGAAGGGCCATTTTCTGCAGGACAGGAACACCTGCTGCAGTAACCATCTTTGTCCAGAAGGTGAGAAGGTGACCACGTTTAATTGCTAGATTAAGCACATTGGTTTTCTGCTTCCCACGGGGAGAACGAATGTATATTTTTCTGTCCACTCACTCTTAAATTCTCTGTTTTCAAAATCAACTTATATCAATGGCCAACTTTGAGCACGCCATTAGGATATTGAGGACATATTATAATAAACAGAATGAGTAGATCACCTCTTATGTATATTCCATGAATTGTTCGTTCTTTTGAATCTACTTTCAAATCGCATAGTGCCTATGGGAGTCACGTGACAAAGGACCGAACAACTCGGGAGTTGACGATTCGTTCAATACATAGCGTACTGAGGTTTTGCGCATGCACACAAAGTAGAAAATGAACGAATCACTCTCGGAGACGACTCATTCTTCTGAGTCACGTTAAAGATTCGCTCAAAAAGAATGAATTGTTCATGAACGAACCATCACTAGAGGACTCAAAGATATATCGCACGGAAACACAGTTGCGCACTCATTTGGATTATGATTAAATTAGCATGTTTGTTTTGGCGTCGGTCCAGATTTAACCATATTTGGGTCTGGATGCGGATCGGAGTCCGTCTATTGAGTACCCCGGGTGTATATGGTATATATGGATAGTTATCTCTTTTCAGCTCCAAAATATTTAAGTGGACCTCTTCACCTGTGAATTATCTGTCAAGTTTCTTTGCATTGGCTATTGAGCAGTGATAGGTAGAAGTGCTTCTGAAATCTGTTGAAATTACACTCAGACCTTTTTGGCACTACATTCATTGATTTCTCTCCAACGTAAAGTAGTAATGACCAGGGAGGTATGAAAAAGAGCAGTAGATTTTAGCAGAAGTCACTCTCTGTCACATGCATGACTATCTCACTTCCCACTAGAAGTACTATCTTGGTATCATTAGGGCTTTCTGCATTTCAGCAAACAATAGATGGCGCAGTGAATAATGAATACAGCTCAGCATAGCATTTCTGTTAACCATGGGGGAACATTAAAAAAATATTAACATAGTCACCATATTTTATCCCTGTTGGATACCTATGGTATCACAGCACTGGAAAAATGATCAGTATTTCTCATTATTAAACCCTGAATTCTCACATTTTTGCATAGTCCAAAAACAAACAAACAAAAAATCCACTACAATGTTAAGGTTTAGTTAATTTCTCATAGAGACGTCTATGGTACAGTGAAAAAAGTTATATGTTGTTATTTATCATTAGTTGCCCAATTCTAAGCCCCTTTAAAATGAGTTTTATTATATTTTCACACAAAAACCCATGTATAGACCTGAATATCTAAATTGGGCAGCCAAGGTAAAACAAACAAACAAACAAACAAACAAACATTTATACTAGTTCTTAGGACTGAATAACGTGGATTAACAAAAGCCTGGACTCAGATCAAAGCATGTCTTGATGTGTATTTTCGAAGTACACTGACTGAAGAAATGCTATAGTTTGTTATTGAGAATTGTAGTGAGAATCTCTTTTTTAAGACTCTTATGAAACATCAAAGCATTTTTATCACTCTAACTCACTCATCTTCTATACCACTTTATCCTGTATTCAGGGTCACAGGGACCTGGAGCCTATCCCAGGAGGCTTAGGGCACAAGGTGGGGTACACCCTGGACAGAGTGCCATTCCATCGCAGGGCACACACGTACACTCACACACTACGGGCAATTTGGGAATGCCAATTAGCCTAATCTTTAATGTCTTTGGACTGTGGGAGAAAACCGTATTACCCGAAGGAAACCTACCAAGCACGGGGAGAACGTGCAAACTCCATGCACACAGAGACGGGAATCGAGCTTGGCCGGGAATCAAACCCGGACCCTGGAGGTGCAAGGCAACAGTGATAACCACTACAACACTGTGCTGCCAGTGTAAAATGAATATTTGTCCACAACATGACGCATTAGCGAAGAAAATTACTACATGGTCTCACCCCTCTGTTTCCAGTAATTTGAGGGAAATTATGGGTTTTGGAAGCAGAAACAACCCATTAAATCGGCAACATTTATTTTTCAACAACTAACCTACATTCTACAGCAATTGACCTTTCTCATTTGATGCTGAGATTCAATGAAAGATCAGGGCCTGACATTAAAAGGTCACCTTATCTATCCACTTTAGTTTGATTGATTGAGCTTTGACAAGGGTTGTCTCAAATCTAGACATATATCAGACACTCTATATGTCAACAAACTTTCAAACTAAAAGGGCATAACAAACTTGTTCATGCTATGCTAGTTTCATGTCAAAACCATTTACAATCTGGCAGGCTAGGATTAGTGTTTCAAACAGGTGGGCTAGAGCCCCACCAAATATAGCTTACAGTTGCTGGCCTGATCTCAACTCTACTAAATGCCTTTGAGATAAAATCAAATCTTTCATGGTTCCACCCCAAAACACATGTTTAACAACATCAAAGAGAGGGAGTTAACCTGGAATGGGATTTTCAAAAACTACAGCAATGTACTTACCTTTGAGTATGTACTTACTCAAGAGGTTCTAACTTTGAACATGACTGTACATGTGAGTGTGATTGCGAATTGCCGATTTTTGGGGGGCATACAGTGTGTATCATATACATACCTGTTAAACAAACTTCAAAAATTACTGTATTATCCCTAGTTTTAATTCCATGGGTTTTTGTATGAAAATATAATAAAACCCTTCTGATTTTTTAAAGGGGCTTAGTATTAGGCAACTACAGCCTCAGATGAATAACAACATATAACTTTTTTCACTGTTCCATTATTTATTTAGCAAAAATGAAACCAAAACATGCAGGCAAAAGTAAGTATTTCCCTTATTGCTTCCACAGGTTTTAAGAGGGCAATTTGAAGCCAGGTGCTGCTAATCAGCAACTCTTGATTAATTAATCTTGAACAGGTGTGCATACCTCTATAAAAGAAAAATGTTTGGCAGTTTACTGGTCTGGGGTATTCAGGTGTATACTGTGAAATATTATTCACAAATGGAAAGCATTCAGGACAGCAATGAATACTTTCCTGTTGCCACGTTTCCCAGGGCTGGATGTCCCAGCAGATTCACCCCAAGGTCAGACCATACAGTGCTCAGAGAAATCTAAAATAAATGCAAGAGTTACATACCCTACAGGGTTCACTGAGCATGCTATATGTTAGTCCATGACAGTGCAATAAAAAGAAGACTGAACAAGTACAGTTTGGTTTGGAAAAGTTTCCTGTAGAAAGCCTCTTCTGTCCAAAAAGAGCATGTACGCATGACTGAAGTTTGCAAAACTGCATCTGAACAAACCACAAGACTTCCTATGGATAAATGAGACTAAAGTGGAGTTGTTTGGCCAGCACCATGTTTGGGGAAAACCAAACAGCATTTCTGCAGAAACACGCCATACCCACTGTCAAGTTACTTGCAGTCAAAGAATGAACCAAAATTCCTTCACAATTATGTGAGAGACTTTATGTGCATGCGTCATTGGACATTGTGCCCCTTCACAAACACCCCTCCTCCTCTCGCCTTCACACACACACACACACACACTTTCTCTCTCTCTTTAATACTGCTCTGTCGCGATTCTTTTCAAAGGTAAAGTACGGGTATGGTTTGTAAAATTTTATACAGTTAATTTAATTTATTAATACATTACAGCAGTGATTCCGTTATATGCACTCATTCGAGTGTTATTAGAGATGTTCCTTGTAAATTTTTTAGATATAACAGTCTTTCCGTTAATGTGTGTGTGTGTGTGTGAGAAACTGAAATAAGAGAGGAAGGGTTACTATTAGGGGTGTAACGAAATATCGCAGTACGATATTTCTCGATGCAAAAATGTTACAATATCATGGAGTGTTGGCGATACATTTACGATATGACGGCAGTTTAATCCTATTGGTTGAGCTGCCGACGTGACCTACTCTGCAACAGCGTCACGTGTGCTTTCATCGCAGTAGCAGAAATCGCTTGAACATTAGTAGGGCAACATGAGTTCGGCTGAAATTGAAATTGCCCCGTTTTCTTATACTGTAAGTCCATCGTCTGGCAGCCATTCAAGCGACAGGACGACGGTAAAAAAAAAAATACAGACAAAACACAAACCGTTTGTAAACACTGTAAAACAACGCTGCCTTACACAGCGTCAAACACTTCGAATATGATGTGCCATTTAAAACGCCATCATCACAACAAACTCCTGCAAACTCCGGCGACAAAAAGTGTGAACGAAGGCCAAACATCTATAAAACAGAGTTTTGGTGCAACATGGTCTCAGTCAAGTGCGAAAGCTCAAGAAATAACCAGGTGCATTGGAGTTTTTATTGCAAAAGACATGAGACCATTTTCTGTGGTCGACAATGTTGCAGTTCGTGAATTGGTTAGGGTACTGGAGCCCAGGTACCATATTCCATCATGCCCGCACTTCAGTCAAGAGGTAGTTCCAGCCCTGTACCATGAAGCTAAGGCAACGTTGGTCGACGGTCTGAAAAAAGCAGAGAATGTGGCAATTGCAACTGACGGGTGGACTTCGCGGGCTTGTCAGAGCTACAGTATATTACAATTACGGCGCATGTTATTACTACGGAGTGGGAAATGAAAAGTTCCGTGCTTCAGACTCGCCCGCTTTTTGAGTCGCACACTGGGTCTAACATAGCCGAAGTTTTAAAAGTGGCTGTACAAGAGTGGGAGCTTGATAGAGCTCCTCATAGCACTGCAGTTGTTACTGATAACGCATGCAATATGGAAGTGGCAGTGAGAGAAGCCGGGTTGTCACTGCATATTAAATGTTTCGCGCACACATTGAATCTTGCGTCGCAAGCAGGTTTAAATGTGCCTCGCGTCAGTCGATTGCTTGGTCGCGTAAGAAAAGTCGCGTTCATTCACCGCCACAGCTGTGTCCACGGAAAAACAAAAGATGCTTGAGATTGTATCACATAAGTTTATCATCGATGTGGCAACAAGATGGAACAGCTCCATGGATATGCTGGAACGCTATCTCGAGCAACAAGCAGCTATAACAGCTTCTCTTTTGAGCACAGAGATGCGCAAAAATGCCCGTCAACTCAATACTCTGGATAGCAACGACATCACTGATGCAGAAGAAATAGTAAATCTACTTAAACCTCTAAAAAAAGCCACCACTGTCCTCTCTGATGAAAAGTGCGCCAACCTGTCACTTATTGTGCCCTTAAAAGCCATGATCGAGCAGAGCATGACACAGGATGAGAAAGACTCTACAATTATAGCTAACATGAAAGCAGCCATCCTTCAGAATCAGGCAGATACACAGAAGTACAGGATTATCTGCTAGAAAGTACTGCACTGGACCCCAGATTTCGATCGTTGCCCCACCTACTCCCTGAACAACGCGAAGACGTTTTCCACCGGTTGATGGACAAATGAAACCAGTTACAGCAGGTATGTTTGAATGCATTATTTAAGAATCTGAATATTTGTATTTGCATGATTACCTAATTTGTGGTGTGTGTGTGTGTGTGTGTGTGTGTGTGACTGCAACTGTACTAAACCTAAACTTAATATTCATTCATTCATTCATTTTCTATACCGCTTAATCCTGTGTTCAAGGTCGCGGGAGACCTGGAGCCTATCCCAGGAGACTTCGGGCACTAGGCGGGGTACACCCTGGACAGGGTGCCAATCCATCGCAGGGCACACACACATACACACACTCACACACCCAATCACACACTACGGGCAATTTAGGAACGCCAATTAGCCTAACCTGCATATCTTTGGACTGTGGGAGGAAACCGGAGTACCCGGAGGAAACCCACCAAGCACGGGGAGAACATGCAAACTCCATGCACACAGAGATGGGAATCGAGCCTAGCCAGGGAATCGAACCCAGACCCTGGAGGTGCAGGGCGACAGTGCTAACCACTACACCACCGTGCCGCCCTAAACTTAATAGTTTGTTTTAATATTTTTTTAAGGCTGGCACTGTGGAGCAAACAGAAAAGAAGGGCGGTGGCAGTGATGAAGATCCCACTGATGCAGCAGAGAAAAGAGAGACAACGCAGAGAGCTGAGCAAGAACAGTCACCACCTTGCAAAAAGACAGCACTGGAAGATCTCCTTGGTGCAACTTTTACTAAACCATCAATCACTCAGGCCAAACGTAGAATAGAAGTAGAGATTGACATGTACAAAAAGGACACTTCTATTTCCCTCAGCTGTCCACTAAAATGGTGGAAAGAAAATGCTCAAATGTACCCACTTCTTTCCTCTCTTTCCAAGGCTTACCTAACAGTTCTAGCAACGTCTGTTCCCAGTGAACGCGTTTTTTCTACGGCAGGGGATATTGTGAGTGCTCAAAGATCCCAGCTTTTGCCTGCAAATGTAGATATGCTGTTTTTCTTTGCAAAAAAAACCCTGTAAGTAACCGAAACAAACACTAGTGTTTTTGTTCAGCAGAACACCATTTCATTTATTTAAAAAATGTTTTAACTGCTTTAAGAAGTTCTGTTTGAGGTATCTCTAATTTTAAGTTCATGTTAAATTTAACAATTTTTTCAGTGACAGAAAGACATATTCAGTTGTTATTTTGAATACAGAAGGTTTTTTTTTAAACCTTGAAATGTTTGTTAATGCTTTTGAAATAAATCTGTTATTTGATTTTCAGTTAAATTTTTACATTTTGTTCAAAATATCGTGATACATATCGTATCGTGAACCCAGTATCGCAATACGTACCGTATCGTGACCTGGGCATATCGTTACACCCCTAGTTACTATGTAAGACAAAGAGAGGAGAGGGTCTGATTCTTCATCTCCTCTTACTTTAGCTTACACAAACACACATGTACATACAACGTCTGTGCGCATTAAAGGAAACCCTTATCTGTCGGGATATTATTTTTACTTTATTTTGTATAAATTATTTTTATGTATTTATTTTTGGTCTGTGGAATGAATAATTTGAGTTTCCATTATTTCTTATGGGGAATTTGCTTTGATTTACGAGTGTTTTCAAATATGAGGCCGCTTCTGGAATGAATTATATTTATAATCCAAGCTTCCACTGTACTTGGTATTGCCCACATTTTCTTCTTTTTGGCTTAATTTTTGTTAAATAAATAATGGTGCAGTGAAAAAAAAAAGCTATTCGATTGAGGTTGTATTTGTGTAATACTAAAATCCACTACGATCCGATGATTTTTATGATGTTTTTACACAGTAAAACAGAAATAAAAGTTTCTGTGAGGTTTTCCTTCTTTTAGAGTTACCAGATAATGGATGTGTAGCACATTTTAATTATCAATTATATAATCAGGGCTTTAATAAATATTTACATTAATCTGAAACGAGATTAAGCAACACAAAGGGGCAGTTACAAAAAAAGACACAGTTTCTACTTCTTTCCATAAAAAATCTTTTATAGAAACTATACATTTAGAAAGCACAAGCTGCTGATTGTTAAATGCACAGTTAAACTTGAAATACTGTAGAAAAAGCATGTCATAATGATATCTTATTCATTGTTCCTGAGACACGACCTCTTGTGAATGCAAAGTGGAAACTCGGTTAAAATCAAGCCTATTGTATATTGGTCTTAAGAAACCTGAACAAAGTTAAAAGTTAGTTTGAATGCCATGTGCCATTCACTATGTCTGCAATTCAAGCAGGCAGGCTGGTATAGACGTTCCAGCTTTTGCTGTAGACAAGCTGAAACATTACTGTAGGTTATTCACAGTGTTCCAATGACAGCATAGCATTTGGGCACCATTGGTTTTTGGCTATATTTGTCTGAATGAATCTAAATTCTGGGGGCATGGTGGCTCAGTGGTTAGCATGGTTCGTTTGCACTTCAGGTTCATGGTTTGTATCTTGTCTCTGTGGAATTTGCATTTTTGCATTGTTTTGTAGTTTTCCTTTCTGGAACTTCAGTTTCCCCTTGCATTTTTAAATAGTTTTCTACAGCAATTAGCTTTTTTTGTAGGTGTAAACTAAATAACGTTTCCATTATTTAGTTGAGCTCTGGGGATAGAGTCCAGGCTCCCTGAGACCCTATACAGGGTAAGGGGGTAAAGAAAAAAAAATGTCTGTAACCTGAAGATGATTTTTTTTTAAAGAATTTGCAGACATTTTGAATTACCACAATTATTCAATTATCTCCTTGTTATGTTACAAATCATTGTGTATATTTATTCTGTACTAGACATTTAAATTATTGTAATACATTTAATTATATAGATTTTTTTTAGAATGAAACAATACTGATATGCTGATAGTGATACTGAATGTCAGAGAGACCTCTTAAAAGCACAGTATGACAACTCATTCAATGCAGCACTTAAAGGAGATACAAGGAATACTGTACATAGAATGCAGAATATACAGACCTGATTCCAAAAATGTTGGGACACTGTACAAATTGTGAATAAAGACACAATGCAATGATGTGGAAGTTTCAAATTTCATTATTTTATTCAGAATACAACATAGATGACATATTAAATGCTTAAAACTGAGAAATCATTTTAAGGGAAAAATAAGTTGATTTTAATTTCATGGCACCAACACATCTCAAAAAAGTTGGGACAAGGCTATGTTTACCACTGTGTGGAACCCCCTCTTCTTTCTATAACAGTCTGCAAACGTCTGGGGACTGAGGAGACAAGTTGCTCAAGTTTAGGAACAGTGGTGTCAAAAGTATTTACATTCATTATTTGAGTAGAAGTATAGATACTAGGGTTTAAAAAGTCTTCTTTAGAAGTTGAAGTATAAACTCAAGCTTTTCACTTAAAGTATAAAAGTAAAAGTAACGTGAGGGGGAAAAAATCATTAAGGATAAAAGCTTAGGCTGTGCCACGGGCCTGTATACTACTGTACACTAACACCTCATGAAAAAAAAAATTTGTTGTTTTTTTTGTTGTATTTTTTAACGGCCATAGTGATTTGGGATACTGTATATGGCAATTGAAAAAGAATGCATTTTAGTGCAATGCAAATACATTAAAGACCCATGTATGTGTACTACTGAGCACTAACATGTTTTATGGAGAAGAAGATATGATAACTAGTTGCCTATAAGTATTTTAATGGTGCAAAAAGTCAAACTTCAGAAGCATGTCATCAGTAACCTTTATTGGAATATATACACACACACACACACACACACACACATATATATATATGTATATGTGTGTGTGTGCGCGTATGTGTGGGTGTATATATATATATATATATATATATATATATATATATATATATATATACAGTATATATCATTCCTGTTACCCTACTGGTGCTGTTACCTTCCTCGCTGGTGCTTGGTTGTGACATTTCCCTCAATCTCTATCACGGACATCTTAGTCTACTTATCACAACCTTATCAACAGAAATGCTAATTTATTCAAACATCCTTGCTGGAGTGTGTGACGTAACGTCATGGGCAGATGCGATGGATCGCGTATCAACCAACAGTGTGTCGGAATCGTATGTTTATACTTTTCATCTGTAACGTCCTTTGGTATAGAAGAAAGTAAAGATCACATAGACAAACGGAGTTGTTAGCGAATGTGCCGTTTACTTTTTTGTTCTCTCATGCGCATGCCCAGTGACAGATTACACACGCTTAGTTATCTCGTCCCGCTCGACGTGCTTACGTGCTCACGTCAGAGTCAGGATGCTGAACAGAAAACTTGGAACAGAACTACATGCAAACATTATATCATCCAAACACAATCAAATTCGCTCCACGGATGGCGCGATTTATCCAGATGTTTTTTTTTGTTTGTTTGTTTTTTGAATGACAAGCTGAAATAAAATAGGAGTAACGAGGCGATTTTTAAAATGTAAGGAGTAGAAAGTACAGATAATTGCGTGAAAATGTAAGGAGTAGAAGTAAAAAGTCGGCTGAAAAATAATTACTCCAGTAAAGTATAGATACCCAAAATTTCTACTTAAGTAAGGTAACGAAGTATTTGTACTTCGTTACTTGACACCTCTGTTTAGGACAGTGGTGGCGAACCTGCGGCTCGCGAGCCGCTTGCGGCTCTTTCACTGCTCGTCTGCGGCTCTTCAATCTATCCACGTTCTGTGTTTACACTTGCAAATTATTTTTAAAATGTCAAAACATAATTTTCCAATAAAGGGGTATGTATTTAAATTTTTTTTTTTTACACAACCTCTCGCGTAATTTAACATAGACTAACACGATTGACGTGAAGTTCATTAGTAGCCTATCAATCATCATGGCAGAATCAGGGAAGCGCACAGCTACTGTAAGCGCAAATACGAAGATGAGCATAGAACATTTTTGTCTGAATGGAAGGAACGAACCGTGGAGTTTTGGAAGATTGTGCCGATTGAGAGATATCCCAATGTCAAACAGGCTCCACTCAAACTACTGTCAATGTTTGGGTCAACTTACATCTGTGAATCCCTTTTTTCGACACTGAAACAAGTGAAATCAAAGCATCGCTCTGCTCTTACTGTCACACGTGAAAGATTTACTACGAATAGCCACAACTGAATACCAGCCAGACTTAAAAAAGATTGTGGAAACCAAGTGTCCCACTGAGTCAAATAAAAGGAGGTAGGCCGATTAAAATCCATGAGACCTGCGGAGTTCGGCACCGTGAGTTGCCGTGATTGCCCGCCGACGTTCCGCTGTCGCTCCGTGAAGTTCTGTAAGGACTTCCGCGAGGACCGGCAAAGAAATTAAACATGTTTAATTTTTCGCGCAGAAAGATGGAAACGTACTCACAGTGCCAAAAACTTGCGGCCACCGCGCGAAACCGCATAGGTGAGATAGGGGTATTATGTAATTAAGTGTATAAGTTGTGATTCTGTTGTTTGCACATCTGTTGTGTGGCTCTTTGCAGTGATAAAGATTTTTTTTTGGCTCATTATGGCAAACAGGTTCGCCACCCCTGGTTTAGGAATAGGAATGTTGTCCCATTCTTGTCTAATACAGGCTTCTAGTTGTTCAACTGACTTAGGTCTTCTTTGTCGCCTATTCCTCTTTATGATGCGCCAGATGTTTTCTATGGGGAAAAGGTCTGGACTGCTGGCGGGAATTTTAGTACCCAAATCCTTCTGATGATGATAACTTAGCAATTTTTCTCTGAGAAACTCCTTTGATTTTTCAAATTTTTCCTCCAATATTTTTCGCCGCAGCAGTGGGGGAATTGGTGATCCTCTGCCCATCTTGACTTCTGAGAGACACTGCCACTCGGAGAGGCTCTTTTTATACCCAATCATATTGCCAATTGACCTAATAAGTTGCAAATTGGTCCTCCAACTGATTCTTATTTGTACATTTAACTCTTCCGGCCTCTTATTGGTACCTGTCCCAACTTTTTTGGAATGTGTTGCTCTCATGAAATCCCGAAATGAGCCAATCTTTGGCATCATATTTCAAAATGTCTCGCTTTCAACATTTGATATGTTTTCTATATTCTATTCTGAATAAAATATTGAAATATTATTTCAATATTCCACTTCATTTAGTCATTTGGCAGACCCTCTTATCCAGAGCGACTTACATTTTTATCTCATTACACAACTGAGCAGTTGAAGGTTAAGGGCCTTGCTCAAGGGTCCAACAGTGGCAACTTGGTGGTTGTGGGGTTTGAACCTGGGATCTTCCGAACCGTAGTCCAGTGCCTTAACCACTGAGCTACCCCTGGCCCACTTCATTGCATTCTGTTTTTATTCACAATTTGTACAGTGTCCCAACTTTTTTTGGAATCATTTTAGGAATGAATCATATACTGTATTACTGTATCTGGCAAAATAGCTTCAATTAATATTGTTTTGTTTATTTTAATACTGTTTTGTAAGCTCTTGTTTTTCTAATGATGCCCTCCTTCACTTGCATCATATTCAGAGTTCCCATAAGTGGCAAATTCGAATGGAAATTCAACACTTAGGATCAACTTCAGACCTTTTATCTCTTAAAATTTGTTAGAAAATATCCAATAAACAGGCCACAACTAGCAAGTGGAGGGAAAAAAATGTCTGTAATTAAAAAGTTAGTGAATTTATTTTTGGTTAACACCTTCAATTAAAGCTCCTTACACTTCAGTCATTACACTTCAATCATTTTGTTTAGATATACTGTATAAATTTCAAATATTATGTGGTGGTTTACAAATGCAAAATACAGTGAAACCTCAGCTTGCGAGTACTGCGGTTTGCGAGTGTTCCGCAAGATGAGCAAAGATTTTTAATAAATTTTGACTTGGAAAAGACTTGGATTACGAGTACCGAGTATAATGTACAGTATCATGCATGCACTTCTTGTTTTGACATCGAGCATCACGTGATCACTACTGAGCCAACGTTTTTCCTCTCTCTAGCGCTGCAGAATTGTGGATAATCTTCTCCCCTGCTGGGTCTTAGTGCACGTCTCTTACTGCTATAATCAACATCCGTGCAAGTGTGTACTGTTACTATAACACAGTGACCACGTGTGTGCGCATAAAACATTTTATTTGGTGTCTGTATGCGTGTGTGTACAGTGCGCATGTAAAAGCAAAAGTAAGTCGCATTAGAGAGGTTGAAGATCCATTTTCTCTCCCTGCTCAAGGCTTAGCATGCTCTTTGCCTGCTCTGTGTCTGTGCGCGTGTGTCACTGGACACCGTGCCCCCACACACACACATTTTTCTCTTTGCTCTTCACAGAAACACTGCTCTGTCGCAATTATTTTCAAAGGTAAAGTGCAGGATAATTTGTTTAATTTTTACATTACAGCAGTGATTCCGTTAGTGTGTTGCTCAATCCAGTGTCATTAGAGAGATTTCTTGTTTATTTTTCAGATAAAACATTGTGTGCGTGTGCCTGTGTGATAAAAGAATGGTGGAAGGGTCTGTGTAAGATGAGAAGGAGAGGTAAGGGGGAGAGGTAGTTTACTTTAGATTCACACACACACACACACAGCGCCTGCACGCACAAATGGAAACACTTATCTGTTTTTTTAAGGTAAAGTGCAGGTTAATTAGTTTTATTTTTACTTTATATATTGTGTTAATTATTTTTATATATTTCTTTTTCTGGCCTGTGGAAAATAGAGTTTCCATTATTTCTTATGAGAAAATTATTTACGAGCGTTTTGGAATTCGAGCCCGCTTCCGGAACGAATTATGCTCGTAATCCAAGGTTCCCCTGTAATACATTTTTGTCCTAATATTTATGAACATGGCTGTATTTAAAATGTATAAACATTTGCAGTTCCTCCGAGCTCTCTGGTTTTTCTTACATCTACTAAAAAGCTTCTCTTAGATGAACAGGCTATGCATCATTGCCCCCAAATCTTACTGAATGTGAAAATGTGCATGCAAGGTTTCACGTGACTGTTGTGCAATAGAATGGCATCCCATTGAATGTGTTCCCATCATCTGTCCAGTGTTTCTGGGAAAGGCTATAGCACCAGCCTCAATGGCCAGAAACTATTTAAGCAGGAGAAAGATGAATGAATGAATGGATGATTAAATAACTAAATCAATTTTATGATTCTCACTTACTCGCTCATCTTCTATACCGCTTCATCCTGTATTCAGGGTCGCAGGCACCTGGAGCCTGCCCCAGGAGACTTAGGGAACGAGGCAGGGTACACTCTGGACAGGGTGCCAATCCATTGCAGGGCAAATTTTATGATTCACAAAATCTTATTTTAGATAAAACAAAAATCGAGACTCTGACATCTAAAACTAATTAGGTGACATTAAATCATTTTATGGAATTAAGTTTCTCACATAATTCTTATCAGGTGGTTTTGATACAAATCTGTAAATGTACTACAGATTTGAAGAAAAACTAGAGAGCATGGAGAAGGTTAAAAGCAAGGTTTTCCCAGTGGCAATGAAGCATTTGCTGCTATGATCTCTTGCCTTGCAGATTTCAGGACTGACAACACAAATCTGACTCAGATCAGAGTGTCGATGAGTGCAATGCTGTGAATGGCAAAACTACTGATCTTTAATCTTAAATTTAATTTCTCTCTCTTTCTCTTTTCCTGTGTGTATACATGTATGTGTAAGAGAGAGTTGTACCTTAACCTCTCTCTTAATATTATGGCGCGATTCCACTCTAAGTATATCTTAGGTAAGTCACACGGTTGTAGGGTTGGTCTGGACCAACCTTAACTCACCTTTAGCGTTGTTTCAGCTCAAGACGCTAGTCGCCGCCACTGTGCAGTCTTTATAAATCAGCTGTGTATGCAAGCACATTATGACATGTTATCAGAGTCGTTTTAATGATGGAATATACTGTAGGCCTGTTTAAGAATTTTATTTTATATCAGAACTAAAAGAGTGACTTTTAATTAACCTATTTCATAATGTGACTAATGCATTAAAATTGGCAGTCACTTTAAATATTGAACATGGTGGCGTGCAGAAAGCAACAGATATGGCAGCAATACATCGTGTTGTTGTACTAAACCGAAGACGGTGCTGTCCGAGGAGCTGTGGTTACATGTGGTTCATGTAAATTTTTTCTTTAGGCAAAACTTCAGTCCTTTTCATATTTTGCCTGAGGTGGCTATTTAAAAAAGTTTCTATATTTACCAGTTCCATCCTACAACAGCATGGTGACAATTTGCGTGCTTTGCTGTAGCGACGTCGTCCTGGCAAGGCAGGAATAGAGAGAAGACGAGAAACTCAGTCATCTGTGAGAAACTCCGATTAGAGCCTCTTCTTCTTTACGTGGAAAGGAGTCGAACGCTGTCATTCAAAAAGGAGTGAAAAATCGATTTCTGAGCAATCGATGTCAGTTAATTCAGTAAGCAGGGAATGTCGAAAGGTTTCTCACTGGTGAAAGGAGCTTCTGCGTTGGGCAATCAGCGTGCCGAAAGGTAGGGGGCGTGTCGAAAGGTAGTGGCGTGTCAAAAGCTCTCTCATTGGTGAAAGGAGCTTCTGCGTTGGCCAATCAGCGGTAATCCTGTTTATATGTAAGTAAGTTTAATTCAATTCAATTCAATTCAGTTTTATTTGTATAGCGCTTTTAACAATTGACATTGTCTCAAAACAGCTTTACACAATCAAAAGAATTATTTAAGTTTGTATGGAATGTGAATGTGTATGAATCAAAATGTTAGGATAGTCCCTGGTGAGCAAGCCCGAGGGCGACAGTGGCAAGGACAAACTCCCTGAGATGGTAATAGGAAGAAACCTTGAGAGGAACCAGACTCAACAGGGAACCCATCCTCATCTGGGTGAAACAGATAGCAGGAAATGATCTGCATTTATACAGTGTTAAGTGTTAGGTTCAGCTATAATAGTTGATGTTAATTGATGTTATAATAGTTGATGTAAAATGGAGTCCAGTAGTTATTCGTTTAGCGTGGAAGAACATGGCGACGGTAAGGCCTGGTGTGCTTAGTCAATATAAATATTTTTTTTCTTTATTTTCATAATTTAATTGCTCGTTTAATTGTTGTCGATAGCATGAATGAATGAGCAGATTGTGTGTACGGGTTGGGTGGAGGGGTTATTCTTTTTTTTTTTTTTTTTTTTACTTGTGAAGACAAGATCTTAAATGCAGCAGCTCTGCCACTAAATATAATGTTTTATTGGCTAAAATCGTGTCTGTTTACTAAATTAGTGCCACTTCAAAGATTACTAAACTGTACTCTTCCTTATTGTGGTGTTCTATGAGCCATATTTGTCCTTATCAAGCAATGTCAAAGTCAATTCTGCTACGTACATGTACAGTGCATACATGTAGAGAATCAAAATTACGTTTCTCTCAACCCTCATTACAAACAACACTGAAAAAACCTAAATAGATCTATAAGGTTTTTTAATATTGTAAGACAATGTAATCTAATAAGAAGATTCCTGTGCCTTGAGAACAGCTTCTTCATGCCTTATGTGATAACACCTTCTACATTCAACACGCCCCCTACCTTTCAGCACGCCCCAACCTTTCGACACGCTCATTACTCCGATCTGCAGCTACCCCTGTCTCCAATTCAGTACCTTCACTGTAGACAGCACCTTGTAATGTCGGACATACTGTAAGAGGCAGTGACTTAAGAAGACTCCTAAAGGACAATTTGGGGAACACACTTAGAAAAGTAAACAACTTGCGTAAGATACATCTTAAGAGTCTTCTTAGCGTGCTAAGAGTCTGCGTTATCAGGAAACCGGACCCAGAAGATCAGGGGTTCAAGCCATTGTTAAGCCCTTGAGCAAGGCTCTAACTGTGATATGCGAGAGAAAAAAATCACTGTGCATGTCTGTAAAGTACATGTGACAAATAATTGAATTTTAATCTTAAATAAACATGAACTGTGTGTATTGAGACCGAGATACTGTATACTCAGATCAGCCATACCTTAACATAAACAAAACATTAAGCCAGATATTGTGTAAGTTCCCCTTGCGCCACTGGGGTAGCTCTGTCCACTTAGAGTATACACCGAGTTCCAAATTATTATGCAAATGTAAATGTAAAGAACTGAAAATAGGCTTTTGTTGAATTTGCATTAGGAGGTCATATTTACTGAAACCAAAAACTATTTCAATCAAAAACATCCTAACAGGGAATGTTACATCTTAACATACATCTTCTTTGACATCACCTTCACAATTCTTGCATCCATTGAACTTGTGAGTTTTTGGACAGTTTCTGCTTGAATTTCTTTGCGGGATGTCAGAATACTGTAGCCTCCCAGAGCTACTGTTTTGAATCAAACTGCCTCCCATCCTCATACTGTAGATCTGTAGGATTCTCCAAAGGTTCTCAATGGGGTTGAGGTCAGGGGAGGATTGTGGCCACACCATGAGTTTCTCATCTTTTATGCCCATAGCAGCCAATGACACAGAGGTATTGTTCATCCCTTCTGACTCATCCCCAGGTCAAGACCTTGTGATATCCCTGGACAATAACCAAATCACTCCTTCAGCCACTGCCTGCAATCTTGGGGTAACCGTGGACAACCATCTGTCTTTTTCCCCCACACATCGCTAACCTTACTCACTCTTGTAGATTTCTTCTTTACAATATCAGAAGAATTCGCCCATTTCTTTCTTCACAGGCTACTCAGGTGCTTGTTCAGTCCCTTGTTATTTCAAGACTGGACTACTGCAACTCACTCCTGGCAGGTTGCCTCTGTCCACGATTCGTCCTCTGCAACTGATCCAGAATGCAGCAGCACGTCTCGTTTTTAACCTCCCCAAGTTCTCCCACACCACCCCACTCCTCCGCTCCCTGCACTGGCTTCCTGTAGCTGCCCGCATCAAATTCAAAACACTGATGCTTGCCTACAAAGCTAAAAATGGCCCTGCACCCACTTACCTCTCTGCTCTAATCACACCACGCAGTGCACCACGTTCCCTCCGATCCTCCAGCACTACTCGCCTCATCCCACCATCTCTCAGGGATCGAGGGCGACATTCATCCAGGCTCTTTTCTGTTCTGGCACCTAGGTGGTGGAACGAACTTCCTCTAGATGTCCGTACAGCAGAGACTTTGACTATCTTTAAACGACGACTCAAGACGCATCTGTTTCTCCAGTACTTGGACTACCCATAAAAAAAAAAAAAAAAAAAAAAACTCTTCCCAGTTGTGTTCGACTAATGGCACTTGGTTATTAACCTAGTTAACTCAGTGTAAGTATGTATCCAGTGATGTTAACTTTAAAGCACTTTTTGTAAGTTGATAAGAGCGACTGCCAAATGCCTAAATGTAAATGTATTCTTTGCAGCATGAGATTGTGCATTGTCATGCATGAAGATTATTTTGTTACGGAAGGCACGGTTCTTCTTTTTGTACCATGGAAGAAAGTGGTCAGTCAATATACTTTGCAGAGGTCATTTTCACACCTTCAGGGACCCTACAGGGGCCTACCAGCTCTCTCCCCATGATTCTGGCCCAAGATATGACTCCGGCACCTCCTTGTTGACATCACAGCCTTGTTGGGACATGGTGGCCATCCACCAACCATCCACTGCTCCATTCATCTGGACCATCCAGGGTTTCACGACACTTATCAGTAAACAAGACTGTTTGAAAATTAGTTTTCATGTATGCCTGGGCCCACTGCAACCATTTCTGCTTGTGAGCGTTGATTACGGGTGGCCGAATAGTAGGCTTATGCACAACTGCAAGCCTCTAAAGGATCCTACACCTTGAGGTTCGCGGGACTCCAGAGGCACCAGCAGCTTCAAATACCTGTTTGCTGCTTTGTAATGGCATTTCAGCAGCTCTCTTAATCTGATGAATTTGTCTGGCAGAAACCTTCTTCATTCTGCCTTCATCTGCACGAATCTGTCTGTGCTCTGAATCACATCTTGCCCAATTTGACGCTTTTAGGCAGCAGAGAGATCCTTTTTCTTTCTCATATCGCTTGAAACCTGTGGCCTGCTTAATAATGTGGAACAACCTTCTTCAGTACTTTTTCTTTAATTGGGTTCATCTGGCAAACTAATTATCACACGTGTCTGAGATTTATTTCAGTGATCCAAAGAGCCCTGAGACGCAATACCATCCATGAGTTTAATTTAAAAACTAAACATTTAATGTTTGACATTTACATCCAATTTGCATAATAATTTGGAACACATTGTAAGTCCATTTGAGTGCTGTGAGTTGCAGGGTGAACATGTCACCAGTTTGCTGGTGTATAATTGTTGTTCATTTCATTATTCATTGGTGTTATTCATTTCAATTGTGAATGCTATGGCTGATAGGTGTGTACATATACACATTCATTGGCTGCAGGATTTCCCTTATACAATCTTTTTATTTTTATGTTCATTTACATTACTGCCCATTCATAGAACAATAGGTTATTTATAATTATCAGATAAAAAAAATGCTTATCTATATGCTAGTCAAGTCCCATGCTTAATATTAACCTTAATCTTTTATTTTTTTGAGTCGAGGATGGAATGAGCATGATATAAATGCTAAATAATTTTAGACAGATAATCATTTATCATATTCTGTGACTATAGTCCATAAAAATGTAATTGAAATATTTCTATAAAGCAAGATCACTAAGCTCAGTTTAAAAATTCAAACATACAGATCCCCCCCTCTCTCGCTCTCTCTCTCTCTCTCTCTCTCATATTATTCCATGACTTCCTGGTAGACATATTAAATGTGAAAATTAATTGTTATAAAAGAGTAAAAAGAGTATTTTATCCCTGTATCGTCGATCGATTTCAGCACACCAGCAATATGAATTGATTGTCCTAATATTGCCTGGAGTCATAGCACAGGTAGGGTTTATAATAGCATCTTAATCATTTTAAAACCATGCTTAAAACACATCTGTTTTCATGTGCATTTTATTCCTTTTGATTTATTAAGTTAGTTTTATTTTATTTATCACTTATTATTATTTTTATTTTATTTTATCCTATGGATTTCTGTCTTGTGGTTTGTAATAGTGAGCAATGAATATTAAGTAGATACGCTGTATAGTACCTGCTGACTTATTGTTTTGTACTTGTACAGCACTTTGGTCAGCAGAAGTTGTTTTAAATGTGCTTTATAAATAAATTTTGATTGATTGATTGATTGATAGCATTATGCAGTAGGACATCAACTGTCATACAAAATGTTGCACTTCAAACAGATCTTCACTTTGTGTTAATAGTAGTTTTATGGCCACTATTTTTTTGATCACCTAATAATGCATGCTTGTTTTTATTCTGCTTAAACCACCAGGTCTTTTACAATTGAATCAATACTTAATTATTAGGATAACAGACTTAGGAAGTCAATGCTAGTTCTTTTGTTGAGTGTTTTTTGCTTTGTGAGACCTTCACATAATTACATTCATGTCACTAATCACGCATTTGCATGTTATTTTCAAATTAGCATTATCTGTCATGATTGTTATCATGCATAATCATACAATGCATAAAAGATACAAAAAAGTACATTTCAATAATGAAAATCTTTATTTAATTTCTTATTGCTATGCTCACATGATCTTTTTTATGAGAGTGACTTAAGGTCTCAGCTGTAAATTTAAAATCTATACACCTTTGATGCGTAGACAGTTCTATTAAAATAGGAGTATTGATCAGGATCTGGATTCTGTTGCTTACTACTTGATATAAATGTTTCAATTAGTTGAACTTACAGCTTTATAGCACGAGCAGTTTGCATCTACTGAAAAAATTAAATAATTCAGTATTTGCAATGACTTTATAGTTCACATCATACACTATAATGGAAAAAAATATTTGCAAATCTACAGAAATGTAATCAGAACTACAAGCTGTGTTCCCAGGGTATTGGGTAATATAACTGGCACTGCAGCTTTAATGTAGGCTAAGAATATTTAATTGCAATTCTAATCACATGGTAATGAGACTGCAGTGTGTATGTAGGGACTGAATAGCAGAGAGAAACGAAAGGATAAAAATAACGTAGAACACCTGTCTGAAAAGTGTAAGAGAAGATTTGTCCTCCATAATTGTATAAATTTCTGAAAATTTAGTGAAATGGCTTATACTATCAAAACCTTAAGCTCATCAGTGGTCAGTGACAGCTGGTTATGATATTATTTGTGAAAACTAAAACCTAATATTTATCAATGGTGACAGGAAAACTGTTAGGATTGAGTAATGCAATATATTCATCTCACTGATGGCATGAAGTATATTTTGTCTATCTTCATTTACTTTCATTGCACCCATGAATGTATTTAATGTCTGCCTTCTTAATCGGTGCTGATGATGTGTAACACATGTGTTAGCAAAACCAGTTAGAAGACAATGCACTGCCTGACCTAAAAACATTTGCCATTTGAATTTAATTTAACAAATTAGCTGGCAGTTTGTTTTTTTCAAGTTTCAGAAGGTTTAAATAAATGGCCTGTATCAAAAAAAGAAAATGTAATTTAATTGCTGGAATTGGGTTAATAACTGTCCAACACATTATCAAAACCCAGATAATGCTGAACCATCAGCATTGCAGAAGAAATGTGTTTGAAAAAAAAAAAAAAAAATGACTATACTTAGATTACAGATTACATATCCCCCCCCCCCGACACACGCACACCACACGCGCACACACAGCACAAAAAAAATGTACAGGATTGAGACTAAGCGGCTGTGCAGCCATATTGTATTTGTTGAGAGGTATAAAAGATTAGACTTTGGAGCAATGGAAACAGGTCATGTGGTCTGATGCGTCTAGATTGACCCTATTCCAGACTAATGGATGTGTCAGGGTAAGGAAGGAATCACATATACAAGGCACTGTACAAGCCTCTGGAGGATGGGTATGGTCTGGGGTTTCTTCAGTTGGTCAGGTCTAGGCTTAGCAATGTTATATGGCAATAAAATGAAGTTAGCAGTGACCCTGGATGTACTAAATGACCAGGTTATCCCATCAATGGATTATTTTCTTCCCTGGTATCATGAGAATATTGCAGGGCAATACAGACAATGCTTTGATTTATTAGGTTAAAGAGGACCCGTGAAAGAGTGGTTCTGGCAGAATAATTTTCACTCATGAATTGGCCACCACAGAGTCCTGACCTGAATCCCTTTAGGGTGTGCTGGAGAAGAAATTAGACTTTTTTGGTTGACTCTCCTTTACAAATGTTGTGACTGCTTAAGATTGTAAAAACTATCCCAGGGTGAATGCCAACCATAATCAAACCTAAAGATAGTCCAACAAAATTCTAGACTCAATCTACAGCTAGCACCTGCGTTCACAGAGATATTCAACCTCTCCTTATCCCAATTGGATATCCCCACATGCTTCAAAGAGTCCATCATTGTTCCTGTTCCAAAGAAACCTCATTCTGCTTCCTTCAATGACTATCGCCCTGTAGCCCTCACCTCCGTAGTGATAAAGTGCTTTGAGCGGCTGGTCAGAGACTTCATCATCTCCTCACTACCTGAAACACTGGACCCGCTACAGTTTGCTTACTGTTCAAACCACTCTACAGATGATGCCGTCTCTCATCTCCTCTATACATCTCTCACTCACTTGGACACTAGAAGTCGGAATTACGTTAAAATGCTTTTTCATCGACTACAGTTCAGCATTTAATGCCATAATTCCTCCACACTCACCACCAAGCTGGAACACCTGGGGCTCAGCTCATCTCTGTGTCAGTGGATCTCCAACTTTATAGCTGGCAGAGCAAAGACAGTAAAGATGGACGGACATGTCTCAGCTTCCCTCACTCTCAGCACTGGAGCCCCCCAGGGTTGTGTTCTGAGCCCCCTGCTATACTCACTGTACACTCACGACTGAGTGGCCACTACCAACTCCACCACCATCATCAAGTTTGCTGACGACACCGTCGTGGTGGGCCTGATCACTGACAACGAAGAGACGGCCTACCTGGAGGAGATTGGAAATCTGCAGAATTGGTGCCAGAGGAACAATCTCCTTCTAAACGTCAGCAAGACAAAGGAACTGATAGTGAACTTTAGCACAAAGCAGGAGAGGGACTACCAGACCTCCCATCATCAAGAGGAGCCCAGTGGAGAGAGTGGACAGCTTCAGATACATCGGACTACAGATACATCGGATACATCCAGGAGTTGTCATGGCCCTGTCACATCCACACCATGGTGAAAAAGGCCCGACAGTGTCTCTTCCACCTCAGACGCTTGAGAGATTTCAGACTGCCCTTCAGGGTGCTCAGGAATTTCTACTCCTGCACCATAGAGAGCATACTGATGGGAAACATCGCGACCTGGTTCAGAAAGAGCACCATGTAGCACAGACGGGCTCTACAGAGAGTGGTGCGATCAGCTGAGCGCATCATCCGCACTGAGCTCCCTGACCTGCACTCAATCTACAGCAAGCAGTGCTGGACCAAGTCCAAGAAGATCGTGAAGGACCTCAGCCATCCCATCAATAGACTGTTCTCTCTGTTGAGGTCAGGAAAGCGATTCCGCTCCTTGAAGACCAACACAGAGTGACTGAGGAGGAGCTTCTTCGCGCAGGCGATACGGTCTCTTAATCAGTACACCACACAGTACTGATCCATTTGCACATCCACACATATGTTTCTTTTCTTGCACTCACTCTGGACATTCTGGACATTCTTTGACACTAGTGGTCACTGCACACCTGAGCATTCATGGACCTCCCTGATGCACAAAGTCACTTTAAATTCTTTCAGGCATATTTGCACACCCCCTGGTCATTTCTATTTATATAGAACCTCTATTTATATATAACTTAATTCCATACAAAAAGTCCATAATTATATATTTTCTATATTGTACAGCTAGATTTTTCTTATTTTAAAAAATTTTTTTTCATATGTTGTATATTTTGTATTGAACAAATTTTATTCTTTCTTAGTTAAATTTACTTCTATTTTCTTTTTCATATTTATTTTCTAATAATAGTCTTAGCATTTCACTGCATATCGTACTGTGTATGAATGTGTATGTGACAAATAAAATTTTAATTTGAACATCCAGTAGCAAGGATAGTGACATAATAGACAACAAACATGTAATAGCAATTACAGATCATGTATTGGAGTACATACAGTGACTTGCAAACGTATTTGGCCCCCTTGAACTTTTCCACATTTTGTCACATTACAGCCACAAACATGAATAAATTTTATTGGAATTCCACGTGAAAGACCAATACAAAGTGGTGTACACGTGAGAAGTGGAACGAAAATCATACGTAATTCCAAACATTTTTTACAATTAAATAATTCCCCCACCTGAGCTGTAGATCTCTGCAGCTTGTCCAGAGTTACCATGGGCCTCTTGGCTGCATTTCTGATTAGCCCTCTCCTTGTTCGGCCTGTGAGTTTAGGTGGACGGCCTATTCTTGGTAGGTTTACAGTTGTGCCATACTCCTTCCATTTCTGTATGATTGCTTGAACAGTGGCTCCGTGGGATGTTCAAGGCTTTGGAAATCTTTTTGTAGCCTAAGCCTGCTTTACATTTCTCAATAACTTTATCCCTGACCTGTCTGGTGTGTTCTTTGGACTTCATGGTGTTGTTGCTCCCAATATTCTCTTAGACAACCTCTGAGGCCGTCACAGAGCAGCTGTATTTGTACTGACATTAGATTACACACAGGTGCACTCTATTTAGTCATTAGCACTCATCAGGCAATGTCTATGGACAACTGACTGCACTCAGACCAATGGGGGCTGAATAATTACACACACCCCACTTTTCAGTTATTTATTTATAAAAAAATGTTTGGAATCATGAATGATTTTCAGTCCACTTCTCACGTGTACACCACTTTGTATTGTTTTTTCACGTGGAATTCCAATAAAATTGATTCATGTTTGTGGCTGTAATGTGGAAAAGTTCAAGTGGGCCGAATACTTTTGCAAGCCACTGTATATATGAGAATCAAATTAATGTCTGAAAATAATGATGAATATTAGTGGATAGGCTACAGAAAAATTGAGTGAGTTATAGCCATTGAAAGTGACAGCAGTGCCAAAGTAAATGATGCAAGACTGAGGTAGTGCAAGTCAATGCTAAAAGGGTACATAAAAAAATAAATATGAAGGTGAACAGTGAGTATGTTATGCGTAAGAGTAGCATGTTTAACTGAGGAAGTATATTGGTAGAGAAATCCAATCACATCCCTAGGCATGTAAACAGGTGTTAAAGCAATGTATGGCCCAGGGAACAAAGTATTTCCTAAGTCACAATTGTCATTGATTGGCTTGATTCGCTGTTTTACTTTGTTCTATAATAATCCAAAATGATTTTCTATTATTTATATATATTTATTTTATTTATTCTTGAAGCATCTGCAAATTTTTCATGGTCGACCCTTCAAAAAGTCAATGTCGGAAGAATGCACCTACTATTACAGTGGTGTGAAAAACTATTTGCCCCCCTCCTGATTTCTTATTCTTTTGCATGTTTGTCACACAAAATGTTTCTGATCATCAAACACATTTAACTATTAGTCAAAGATAACACAAGTAAACACAAAATGCAGTTTTTAAATGAGGGGTTTTATTCTTTACGGAGAAAGAAAATCCAAACCTACATGGCCCTGTGTGAAAAAGTAATTGCCCCCTGAACCTAATAACTGGTTGGGCCACCCTTAGCAGCAATAACTGCAATCAAGCGTTTGCGATAACTTGCAATGAGTCTTTTACAGCGCTCTGGAGGAATTTTGACCCACTCATCTTTGCAGAATTGTTGTAATTCAGCTTTATTTGAGGGTTTTCTAGCATGAACCGCCATTTTAAGGTCATGCCACAACATCTCAATAAGATTCAGGTCAGGACTTTGACTAGGCCACTCCAAAGTCTTCATTTTGTTTTTCTTCAGCCATTCAGAGGTGGATTTGCTGGTGTGTTTTGGGTCATTGTCCTGCTGCAGCACCCAAGATCGCTTCAGCTTGAGTTGACGAACAGATGGCCGGACATTCTCCTTCAGGATTTTTTGGTAGACTGTAGAATTCATGGTTCCATCTATCACAGCAAGCCTTCCAGGTCCTGAAGCAGCAAAACAACCCCAGACCATCACACTACCACCACCATATTTTACTGTTGGTATGATGTTCTTTTTCTGAAATGCTGTGGTACTTTTATGCCAGATGTAACGGGACACGCACCTTCCAAAAAGTTCAACTTTTGTCTCGTCGGTCCACAAGGTATTTTCCCAAAAGTCTTGGCAATCATTGAGATGCCTTTTAGCAAAATTGAGACGAGCCTTAATGTTCTTTTTGCTTAAAAGTGGTTTGCGCCTTGGAAATCTGCCATGCAGGCCGTTTTTGCCCAGTCTCTTTCTTATGGTGGAGTCGTGAACACTGACCTTAATTGAGGCAAGTGAGGCCTGCAGTTCTTTAGATGTTGTCCTGGGGTCTTTTGTGGCCTCTCGGATGAGTTGTCTCTGCGCTCTTGGGGTAATTTTGGTCGGCCGGCCACTCCTGGGAAGGTTCACCACTGTTCCATGTTTTTGCCATTTGTGGATAATGGCTCTCACTGTGGTTCGCTGGAGTCCCAAAGCTTTAGAAATGGCTTTATAACCTTTACCAGACTGATAGATCTCAATTACTTTTGTTCTCATTTGTTCCTGAATTTCTTTGGATCTTGGCATGATGTCTAGCTTTTGAGGTGCTTTTGGTCTACTTCTCTGTGTCAGGTAGCTCCTATTTAAGTGATTTCTTGATTGAAACAGGTGTGGCAGTAATCAGGCCTGGGGGTGACTACAGAAATTGAACTCAGGTGTGATAAACCACAGTTAAGTTATTTTTTAACAAGGGGGGCAATCACTTTTTCACACAGGGCCATGTAGATTTGGAGTCTTTTTTCTCCCTTAATAACGTAAACCTTCATTTAAAAACTGCATTGTGTGTTCAATTATGTTATCTTTGACTAATAGTTAACGGTTTTTGATGAGCAGAAACATTTAAGTGTGACAAACATGCAAAAGAATAAGAAATCAGGAAGGGGGCAAATAGTTTTTCACACCACTGTATATATATATAGACATTCCATCATCCATCCCGATTGCGACACAGCACAGAGCTCCCACAGAGAGCCAACACTTCAGAAGAGGGTGAAGTTGCTGATTCAGATTACGGAGATACAGTAACAGGTAGAAACCCACATTACCCCAACCAGAAAGACCTCAACAACTTGGAGAGAGACCTTGGTCTCACAAAGTTCAAAGCCAAGCTTTTGATGTCAAGAGAATTGGAAATTGCTACAGTAGATGAAAGTGTGTATGTAGAAGATCAGAGAAAGTGTCAAAAGTAATTTTCAAACTGTTTCAGCCGTCAAGTGACCTTTGCTTCTGAAATAATGTGACTGGTCTGTTTAAAGCAACTAGAATTTCCTGTAACCCCTGTGAGTGGCGCCTCTTCATTAATAGTTCATGCAGGAGCCTCAAAGCTGTGCTGCTACATAATGGAAACATGTATCCATTTCTTCCACTGGCTCATTTGGTGCAGCTTAAAGAGAAATACAGCAGTGTTAAAATCTTGTTAGACGCTTTGAAGTACGTGGACTACTGCTGGTAGGTGTTCAGAGACTTAAAAATGGTGGCATTCATAACGGGTCTTAAGGGGTCTAAGGCAGCTTCACCAAGTTTCCATGCTATATTTGCCTATGAAACAGCAGGGACACTGTGGCACACTTCTATGGCCAAAACTGGCCAGAGCGAACTGCATTCAAAGTCAAATGATAGCCATGAAAAGTATTGTTTCCACCATTGCACATAAAATTGGGCTTGATGAAACACTTGATAAAGAATCTGCAGTACCTTCACAAATTTTTCCCAACACTTTTAGAGGATGAAGTAAAAGCAGGGATCTTTGTAGGCCCACAAATACAGAAGATAATTGAGTGTAAGGAATAATACACAAGGACACGGATATAGGACACTATAACAGCTTTGTTGCAGTGGTTTGAATGGTTCCTTGGAAATCACAAAGCCGAAAACTACTGTATGTGGAAGTTGTAGTGCAAAACTACATGGTGCAAAACTTCTGCAAAATGGGCTAAAGAATTTCACTCAAAGTGCATGTCCTCTACGCTCATCTTTACAGATTGAAAGACAATATGGGTGTATACTCAGAGAAACAACGCAAAATTTTTTCCATTAAGGCAATCTTGACTTTGAACTAAGCTACCAAGCTGCATACAGTGAAAACATAGTGGTTGACTACATTTGGACCCTAATACATGAAAGTAATTTGCAGAATTAGCATTAAACTAAAGAAAACGTCTCGGGTTACATTGCTGTAACCCTGTTCCCTGAAAGGCGGGAATGAGATGCTGCGTAAAAATGCTATGGGAACCATTTTGTCCAGTTGCCGGTCGTGAAGCATGTGTGAAAACACGCCAAGATTTGGCTATGTATATAACCTCGGTCAAGTGACGTCATCTGATTAGATGCAGGTGGAGGTTATAAAATACAGGTGAGCCGGCAACAACCTCATTAATTTGTCTGAACGGACGTCCGGTCACGTGGTAGTGCGGCATTCGGACGCAGCATCTCGTTCCCCGCCTTTCAGGGAACAGGGTTACAGCAATGTAACCCGAGACGTTCCCTTTCAAGGCTTCACTCGATGCTGCGTGAAAACGCTATGGGAACGAGAATACCAACGCCGCCGCACTACAGGTGTCTGGACCCCAAGGTAGTGTAGCGTGTGGCACAAAGCCAAGAAGGTCTCAGAACCATGCCTGGGCAGCTAACTCGGGGCTTTGCCTGAGCCCGGAGTAGCATGAACATCCAGATTATAATGTAACGTAAATGTAATGTGTGCAGGGAGGAGCAACCCTCCGTGTCACACAATTGCTGCAGGGGAATACCTCTTGCTGGTGCAAAAGGAGGTGATCTCCCTGGTTGAATGAGCCCTGCTTCCTAGGGGCGAAGTGAACCCACGCGCCTCATAGGAGAGGGCAATATGCATCTCTCACCCAGTGTAGTGGTGGCCGCTCCAGCGGCCCCAAGACATGTAAAGGCTGCTCTGACCTACACCACCGGCTGATGCGGTGGACGTAAATCTGAAGAGCACCTGCTGGACACAGTAAGTGAAGTCTCTCCTGCTCCGAAGCTGTAAAGGCGGAGGATGGAATGCTTCAAAACAATAGGGTGATGTTGTTTATGGACTTAGGCCGATAGCTCAGTGAGGATGCAGTTACGTGCGTCCTGAGAGTACTTGGGCACAGGCCCGAGGACAACTTTCCTGCAGGGACTCCAGCACTGAAACAATTCAGGAGTGGACTGGGTCTACCTGCTTCGCACACACCTGCTGCAGGGGAATACCTCTTGCTAGTGCAATAGATGAGGCGATCCCCCAGGTTGAATGAACCCTGATTCCTAGAGGGGAAGTGAGCCCACGCGCCTCATAGGAGAGGGCAATGGCATCTCTCACCCAGTATAGTGGCGCTCTGACTTACACCACTGGCTCATGCGGTGGACGTACTGTAAATCTGAAGAGCACGTACTGGACAGTAAGTGAAGCTTCTCCTGCTCATTACAAATGGAACTTTTCGGGAAGATAGTTCAGTGAGGACGCGGATAAGTACATCTTGAGAGTACTAGGGCACAAGCCTGAGGACAAGCTTTTCCTGCCGAAACTCCAGTTCACTGAAACGTTTCGGCAGTGGACTGGGTCTACCTGCTTATCACACACTTGCTGCAGGGGAATACCTCTTGCTAGTGCAATAAACGAGGCGATCCTAGATCCAGAGTCAGGGAGTAGCAAAGGGGACATTTGCTGATCTTGCGAGGCAAAGTGGTCCACCTCTGCTGCATGAAATCTCACCGAGATTGACTGACTACTTCGGGGTGGGGTTTCAATTCCCCGTGTGTCAGAGATTGACGGGACAGATACAACTGCTCTCACATTCATATGCCCTGGAACGTAAATCGCGCTGAGGGACAGGAACCTGGTGCGCTAGCTATTCAGCGGCGCGAGCACAGTCCGCCTTGGCGATTAATATATGAGACTTGCCATAGTGATGTCCACCCGCAATGGGACATGGCACTCTCAACCACTGGAGGAAGTGCTTTAGGGCGAGAAATAGAGCCATCATTTCGAGGCAATTGATGTGCCGTACGAGAAGAAGGCCTCTCCACTTTTAAAAAACATTCCATTTAAGGGCATAAGCTCTTGAAGAGGGATACTAGATCCAGAGTCAGGGAGTAGCAAAGGGGACATTTGCTGATCTTGTGAGGCAAAGCGGTCCACCTCTGCTGCATGAAATCTCACCGAGATTGACTGACCACTTCGGGGTGGGGTTTCCATTCCCCGTGTGTCAGAGATTGACTGGGCAGTTGCTTTAGGGCGAGAAATAGAGCCATCATTTCGAGGCAATTGATGTGCCGTGCGAGAAGAAGGCCTCTCCAGCACCCTTGGGCTGGGACGGTCACCTAAGACCGCACCCCCCGCCCGTGAGGGAAGCATCTGTCGTTAGCATCTGCAACGACAAGACGAACTTAGAGTGGGACCCAGAGTCAGAACCCGGGGTCTGAACCACATAGGACGGGTACGAAGCACCTGGCGCGTAACCCCTGTTGGGGATTCGCCCTAGAGTGAAATCCCCTGTCTTAGCCACAACTGAAATGCTCTCATGGGCAGGCCCAAGGGTCACCGTGGATACGGCTGCCATAAGAGCTAAGATCTCTGAAAGTGATGGTCACTTTCTTGGTCTAGCTTGATTCCTTGAGGGTGTTGTTAATGGATTCGACACGAGTGGGAGACAGCTGTGCCCGCTTAGGATCGAATCTCATGTGACACCCAATCCTCAGAACAGGAAAGAGCACGCTTTCGTGGCGTTGGGTCTCAATCCTAAGAGACAAGATGAGCTAGGACGACATGCTGATGTCGAAGCGCTAGCTAATGAGACTGGGCCAGCCAGTCGTCTATGTAATTCAAATATGGATGCCCTGGTAGTCGTAAGAGCCAGAACTACATCCATGCATTTTAATATGTGCTGGTGAGAAAGCTAGGCCGACTGAAAGGACCCGATACTGGTAAGCTTGGCCCCCAAAAGCGAACCTCAGGTCTTTCCTGTGTTGTGGGAATATTTCTATATGAAAGTAAGCGTCCTTCAATCGATTGTCACAAATCAATCGCTTGGTAGGATTTGAGAGCAATCACTTTAACAGTCAACATTGAACTGTATTGTTTATTTTAGATAGCGGTACAGCCCGCGAGATCTAAAAATTTGGACGCAGTCCCCCGTTCCTCTGCCAAGGAATACTGATTATAGTAGTCTGACTCGCTGTCTGGTAGGGGAACATGTTCCATGACCCCATACCCAGCAACTTCTGCCAGGAGATGTGCACCTTCCGGTTTCATGGAAGTGGAGATCACGCCATTTGAAACGCGGAAGGTGATGTGAACTGAGTCCTGTAGTTTCTCTACACTGCTTAGTACCCAGGGAGACTTGGTTAAATGGAGGTGGGGTGTTAGATGTTCGGCATCCTGAAACATGGCAGGAAAAAACCTAAGACCTTACACTTTATTGGAGACTGGTGTTGCCCGAAACACCAGCGGTGGCGGAGCAAAACACCGACCTCCTGGGGGTGTCAGGGAGACCACTTCATTCTAGAAAGAAATTCTGCGTGCATCTCCCCATTGGGGGGCGCACCCCCATGGTCCTGGGCACAAGAAGACAATATGCCAGTCTGACCTTTTGAGGCTGATAGTGAGGCGCGTCGTACCCCAAAAAGGGGTGGCAGGCTGAAAAACACATCCCTTGTGTTTCACGCCTCGCAAGTGTCAGACCCAGTGGAGACTGGGTGGCCCACAGTCCCGACTTTTGAGTACGGCGGGGAAGGAATTTCCTGAAGGCTTGTTCATATAACTTCGCCTCATGAACCTAGTGGCGACCGAGTTAACGATATCGCCAAACAGGCCAAAAGGCGAGATAGGGGCATCCAGGAGGAATGCAAGATTCTTATCCTTGATGCGCCTAAGATTCAACCACAAGTGCCTCCATGCGAAACCCCTCGCAGCCATAAAACGGCCGATAGCACGAGCCGTCTGCTTTTGTTGCACGCAGAGACAAGTCTGTGGCCCGGCGTAATTCCAATATGCCCTATCTGAAGAGCCCCACCAGTGCTCAAGTCTCTCAGCAGGTAGTGTGGTAGGCCTGCAAAACCGCCATGGTGTGCAAAGGAGCACCAACCTGACCTGCTGCCTGAAAAGCTTTTCTCTTCAGGGAAGATGAAAGTCTACACAGCTTGAAAGGAATTATTAGCTTTTCAGGAAGGATGATGTCCCAAGAGAGAGATAGCTTTGAAGCGTCTCTTCTATCTGGGCTACATCATATAACTCTGTGATTCCACATTAACTATATTTAAACAACTAAATCAGTCAATGCAGGAAAACACAGGATTAATACAGCCTACTCCATGAAAGGGTTAACTCCTATGGAGAAAGCTGGGGGAGCGCGTCATTGAGGCTCCGCCCCCCCGGCCACCCGATTCCGGTTTTTTTTAATTTTATTTTGTTGTTGTTTTCCTAGTACTCGGAGATTATTCAATCTCAGCGGTTTAAGCAAGATAGGATGTTTATCCTTACCCATTCACAGGAAGCCCATGGCGCGCTTGAGAGCCGACAGAGGGATTTCCTGATCCAACGAGGAAGTGAGTTTTAAGCACCAAAATGCGCCGCGGCTCGGAGAATGCGAGGCGCGCAACACTTTTTTTTTTTAATCGTAGCAGTAAGGATCGCCCTCCGATATGGATTATCACACACGGAGGGACATCTTGTTTAAAACTCCGATATCGGTGAGTTAAACACTTCTTATTTTGCTGGTTTAAACACACGCTCACAACAAGGTCAAAGTGAAGACAAATGATCTGAGGTTGTTGCCGGCTCACCTGTATTTTATAACCTCCACCTGCATCTAATCAGATGACGTCACTTGACCGAGGTTATATACATAGCCAAATCTTGGCGTGTTTTCACACATGCTTCACGACCGGCAACTGGACAAAATGGTTCCCATAGCGGTTTCACGCAGCATCGAGTGAAGCCTTGAAAGGGAACTACTCACTTTTAAATGGTTTTGTGCAGTTAAAATATGCATATGCCAGAAAGTTCACACTCACCAGTTTTTATATGAATACTTGTGAATTTTGGAAATATTATTTTCTTGATTACAATTTTTTTTTTTAAAGAAATGATACCCATTTTACTACCTTTGTAGGTGTAAGATAATAGGAAATAATAATTACTATTCAAGGACAAACATCATGTTACATTGTGTTATTAGTGGCCATCCACAAACTGCTAATGGCAGATTTCAAACTTTAAGTCACTGTAATGGGGATTAGCTCATCACTGATATCTTGGCAGGAAGGGTGCTGTGCTCTCCATTGTATCTCTGGGGTATTCCAACATGTATCTCATCAACACCATCCCCTCCAGTCTCACAATTAACATTTATTTCACCCACTCTGTGTGTGTGTGTGTGTGTGTGTGTGTGTGTGTGTGTGCGCGTGTGTGTGTGTGTGTGTGTGTGTGTGTGTGTGTGTGTGTGTGTTTGTGTGTGTGTGCGCTTGCATATGTCTGTACTTGCTCTGGCAGTGATCCTCATCCGCCATGTGGAGTTTGCCTCTGCATTGCTGGTTCACAATACGGGAGGTATGGATTTATTGGTGATGAATTGGGGTGTACTGGTGCTGGCAATATGGGCTGTGCTGGTGGGTGGTTGCACTGGCAGGCTAATGCACTGATAATAATGAGAAGAATGAAAGAGACCTATTTGGTTTCATTCTCTTTGTTGTCTAACAGAAGGTCATCCAAGGACAGGTTAGTGAGAGATCATTGTAAGTGTTGGATAACAGCTCAGTTGGAGCGTCTATACAAAACAAAACATTATCATGTTTCTGAAGGGAAAATTGCTGCCTAATCTCATAGGTGTACATACAATGTGCTTCAAAGCAATGTCTTTGTTTTTATCTCAGTGCTTCTGGATAGCGTAGAGGTGCTAAAATCAAATGTGTGATTCTTATGGTTAATGTTTAAGGGAGGTTTGGTAAACAAACATCCATCCATTTTTTATTCTGCTGATCAATTTGGAATTTTTGCGGGGACTTTAGGAGGAAACCTCCCAAGCAGTGAGAGAACATGCAGACTCCATGTGCACATACTGGAGGCAAGATTCACACAGAAACCCACAGTGCTAACCACCATGCAGCCGTTTAGAAAACAGCTGTAACTAATACAAATCTAAAATAATATGATCGGTTTGAAAGTGCAACATATATTTAATGTATACACACACTGTATGTGTGTGCCTTTAGGGGCGCCAGCGGCAGTGGTTAGGTGTATCCCGGGAGCCAGAGCACCGGACATAGCAGGTAATCTTAGGGCTCTAGGACAGCATAGGTTCTCTAAGATAGTGGTACATGCTGGAGCTAATGATATACGCCTTCGTCAGTCAGAGGTTAGTAAGAATAACTTTACAGAGGTGTTTAAATTAGCGAAGGCGATGTCCGATGAAGTAATATGCTCTGGTCCCATCCCAATGAGACGTGGCGACATAGCTTACAGCAGGTTATGGTCGCTGAACCGCTGGATGTCCAGGTGGTGCTCTGAAAATAATGTGGGCTACATAGATAATTGGAAGACCTTTGAGGGCAAAGCTGGCCTGTTAGGGCGGGACGGTGTCCATCCCACTCGGGAAGGTGCTGCTCTCATTTCCTGTAGTATAGCTCATAGTCTCAGTAGAGGTCTAGTTAATCGGTGACAATCCAGAGCCCAGGCCAGGGAGCAGACAGACAGGCTAAACCAACCGTCTGCTAGCTGCATAGAGTCGTCACTCAGGGTTCACCATATTGAGACTGTGTCTGTTCCCCGATCTAAGCAAAAATGTAGAAAGACCCAGAAAGTCTGTTTCAATAATCTAATTAACATAAAGACCACAAACTCAGATCATACTGAATGCGCAGCCGGCACCTCTGATCTGAAGCTAGGATTGTTAAATATTAGATCTCTCACATCAAAAGCAGTTATTGTTAATGAAATTATCACAGATCAGGCGTTTGATATACTCTGTTTAACTGAAACATGGGTTAAACAGGACGAGTATGTAGCTCTAAATGAAGCTAGTCCTCCTGGATACAGCTACATACACCAGCCTCGGTTAACTGGTAGAGGAGGAGGCGTCGCAGTTATTCATAATGATAATCTGTCTATCGTACAAAAACACAGACACAAATTTAACTCATTTGAAATTCTCTATAGTAACATAAGTGTATTTAAGTATATTAAATCAGCTCAGTCGATTCCACTAATTATAATTTACAGACCTCCAGGGCCGTATTCTGAATTTCTTAGTGAATTTGCAGATTTCATCTCAGACCTGGTCATTTCTGTAGACAAAGTGTTAATTGCTGGAGATTTTAACATTCATTTTGAGAATCCAGAAGACCCTCTGAGAACAGCATTTATATCCATACTGGACTCCGTAGGTGTAAATCAGTGTGTAGTAGGACCCACTCATAAAGCAGGTCACACTTTAGATTTAGTAATATTCTTCGGATTAAGTATAAGAAATGTATTCACAATTCCACTGTCTGAAATTATCTCAGATCACTATCTTGTCTCCATTCAAGTGTGTCACAGTGATAATGTACGCACAGTACCGCGCTACCGTATTAAACGTACATTCACATCAACTACCACACAGAGTTTTATCAGTAATCTCCCAGAGTTACCAACTTCGATTAGGCCACCGTCTGACCCCACAGAACTTGATCAGGCGACTGAATATTTAGAGTCGACACTTCGTTGTACCTTAGATAATGTAGCTCCAGCTAAAAGAAAAATTATTAGAGATAAGAAACTCGCTCCCTGGTATAACGATCACACGCGCACTTTAAAACAGACTGCTCGGAAATTAGAGCGTAAATGGCGTCAAACTAAATTGTTGGTATTTCAAATAGCATGGAAAGAGAGCATCCTGAACTATAGGAAAGCTCTTAGTGTAGCTAGATCAACGTATCTCTCCACTCTTATAGAAGAATATAAAAATAATCCTAGATTTTTATTTAATACCGTAGCCAAATTAACCAGAAATAAGACCATTACAGAAATCTCCACAACAACATCATGCAATAGTGAGGACTTCATGAACTTTTTTAATAATAAAATTGTAAATATCAGGCATAAAATTGAGGCTTTGAAACCAAACAATGTAATTGATACTGATGTTAACCTAGCCATGTCAGATTCAAACCTAGAATACTTTACTCCTCTTGAAGAGAATGAACTAATTTCACTCATCTCTTCTGCAAATTCGTCAACCTGTATATTAGATCCTATACCGACACATTTTCTTAAACAGATAGTACCAGTAATAACAGAACCGATGTTGAAAATATTTAATTCCTCACTCAGCATTGGTTATGTTCCAAAATCTTTTAAAGTAGCAGTTATTAAACCAATAATTAAGAAACCTGACCTCGACCCCTGTCAGCTGTCCAATTACAGGCCAATATCAAACCTCCCCTTTATCTCTAAGATTCTGGAAAAGATAGTAGCGGAGCAGCTATGCTCATATCTACATAGAAATGGCATACATGAACTGTATCAGTCAGGATTTAGGCCTCATCACAGCACAGAAACAGCACTCGTTAAAGTAGTAAATGACCTCCTATTGGCCTCTGATCAGGGTTGTGTAACTATGCTTGTATTACTCGACCTCAGTGCAGCTTTTGACACTATTGACCATGCTATTCTTCTTCACAGATTAGAAAATTTAGTAGGAATTAAGGGTACAACCCTCTCCTGGCTCAGATCCTATTTGACCGATCGTTATCAGTATGTAGACTTAAATGGTGATTATTCTGCATGTTCTCTAGTGGAGTTTGGCGTTCCGCAGGGTTCAGTTTTAGGCCCACTGCTTTTTTCCCTTTACATGCTTCCTCTGGGCAACATAATCCGTAAGCATGGTATTAGTTTTCATTGTTATGCTGACGACACACAGCTATACGTCTCAACAAAACCTGATGAGAAAAACCATCTTACTAAAGTTGAGCAATGTGTTCATGACATAAGAAATTGGATGCTAATTAACTTCCTTCTGCTTAATCCGGATAAGACAGAAGTTCTAGTCATAGGACCGCATACAGCTAGAAGTAAAATCTTAGATCACACCGTAACTTTAGATGGCCTTTCTGTTCCGTCAAGTGCAACAGTAAAAGACCTCGGCGTGATTATAGATTCCAGCCTTTCATTTGAAGCTCATGTAGATAATATCACCAGGATAGGATTCTTTCACCTTAGAAATATCGCCAAAATAAGAAATATATTGTCGCTAAATGATGCAGAAAAACTAGTTCATGCTTTTATCACTTCTAGGTTAGACTATTGTAATGCCTTACTGTCTGGTTGTTCAGTTAGGTGCATAAACAAGCTTCAGCTAGTCCAAAATGCAGCAGCGAGAGTCCTCACTAGAACCAGAAGATATGAGCACATCACCCCTATCCTATCTTCACTGCATTGGCTCCCTGTGAAATTTCGCATTGATTTTAAAATACTACTCTTGACATATAAGGCATTAAATGGTCTCGCGCCGCAGTATCTGAGCGAACTGCTAGTGTCTTACGATCCGCCACGCCTACTTCGGTCAAAGGATGCAGGCTGCTTATCAGTACCGCGTATTATGAAAACTACAGCTGGGGGCAGAGCTTTTTCTTACAAAGCCCCAAAATTATGGAATAGTCTTCCAAATAGTGTTCGGGACTCAGACACAGTCTCAGTGTTTAAGTCTAGGCTAAAAACCTATTTATTTAACCAAGCATTTTATAAATAGATTTGCCATAAGGTAAAGGAGCAGATCTGGGGGACTCACGGACGTAGAGTATTATGGTGAACTGGTATGTTTAGATGCTGTCTTCCTCAGTCTCATTTGATCACTCAGGTTTGTTGACGGTGAGGTGATTGTTTGCTTTACATCTCAGGGAGCCCTCATGTTTGTGTTTCCTTCTGGCTCTCCCTTTTAGTTATGCTGTCATAGTTAGTCCTGCCGGAGTCCCTGCTTGCACTCTACAGTAAATATACATTCACTTTAGACATTGTGACTGTGACCATACCTAATTGCAATCTCTCCTCCTCTTCTCTTCCTCCCCCTCTTTCTCTTTCCTCTCTCCCCCTGTCTCCCCCTTTCACTCTTTCTCTCTCTCTCTCTGTCGAGCTACACATGTGGTTCCTGAGCTGCCAGTGATCCAGACTCCCTACGGACCTGTCTGATCCATCCTGGTGCCCGGTTTCTGGTTGGAGGTCTCATCGCATGGATGCCCCGTGTGTCTCTTTAGGATGCGTCTGGTGTCTGGGGATGATTCTCTATACTTAGAAGATGGTTCTGGCCTCGACTGGTGTGGTCAGCTGTTTCTCTGAGGACTTGACAATTCGATAGTTCAGGACTGGAACTTTCTACAAGTCTATCTGAGTCTCGAATAACTACTGGACTCCATTTTACATCAAGTATTATAACATCAATTGACATCAACTATTATAGCTGAACCTAACACTTAACACTGTATAAATGCAGATCATTTCCTGCTATCTGTTTCACCCAGATGAGGATGGGTTCCCTGTCGAGTCTGGTTCCTCTCAAGGTTTCTTCCTATTACCGTCTCAGGGAGTTTTTCCTTGCCACTGTCGCCCTCGGGCTTGCTCGCCAGGGAATATCTGAACATTTTGATTCATACACATTCACATTCCATACCAACTTAAATAATTCTTTTGATTGTGTAAAGCTGTTTTGAGACAATGTCAATTGTTAAAAGCGCTATACAAATAAAACTGAATTGAATTGAATTGAATATACACTGTAAAAAGTCCAACTAGATAAATTTTTAATTAATTAGTGGTGCTTGAAAAGCATCACTATTGTTATCTTGCAGGCTTATTATTTTTTTTTTCTTTTTATTCTTCCGTTTCTTCTTCCGTACAAAAGTTTGGCGCGTAACTAGTCCCGCACCGTTTGTCTTAGACCCATGAATGGGGTGTCAAAACGTGCGGCCTAATCGGGAATGGGGTGCTATGACTTTTCTAAGGGGTGGGTGGTTTATTGCCCCCGCAGGGGGCAATAAACCACCCCGAAAATCCCATTGACTTAACATTGAGGCCAAGTTTGACGGATTGTAGCGCGGAGAGGGAATCTTGTAGAAACGTGAGATTCACCACCTTTGAGGAGTTTTGCAACCTTTGTCAGAGGAGACCCCGCACAAGGGTATAAGTTCTACCCCCGGGGCAAAAGAGGTCCCCAAAGTTGCCCCATTGACTTATAATGGGGTATTTATCGAAGAATTAGTTTGTCGCAGATCCATGAATGAGGTGTCAAACTGTTCGGCTGGTTCAGGGATGGGGTGCTATGCCTTTTCTGAGGGGCTGGGCAGTTAATTGCCCCCGCAGGGGGCAATTAATCGCCCATAGACTTAACATTTTAATGGCTAGTCCCGCACCGTTTGTCATGGACCCGTGAATGAGGTGTCAAATCGTTCGGCTTGTCCAGGGGTGGGGTGCTATGACTTTGCTCAGGGCTGGGCGGTCAATTGCCCCCGCAGGGGGCAATTGACCGCTCATAGACTTAGCATTGAGACCAGCTTTGACGGTGTTTTTTGTAGGCCCATGAATGAGGTGTCAACCCATGTAGCTTGTTTGGGAATGGGGTGCAATGTCTGTTCTCAGGGCTGGGGTGGTTAATTGCCCCAGCAGGGGGCAATTAACCACTGATACACTTAAAATTGAGATCAGCTTTGCCTGAGTTTGTCGTAGAACCTTGAATGAGGTGACAAACCATTCGCCTCATTCGGGCATGGGGTTATATGATAATACTGAGGGCGGGCGGGTAATTGCCCCTGCGGGGGGCAATTAACTGCTAGAACAACACCGTATGTCGTAGGCCCATGAATGAGGTGTCATATCGTGCGTCTTATCCGGCAGGGGTGTGCAGTGACCTCTCTGAGGGGCTGGGCTGTTAATTGCCCCAGCAGAGGGCAATTAACCGCTAGTCCAGCACCGTTTGTCGTAGACCCTTGAATGAGGTGTCAAACCGTTCGCCTCAGTCGGGCATGGGGTTATATGCTACTACTGAGGGCGGGCAGTTAATTGCCCCCACAGGGGGCAATTAACTGCTAGAACAACACCGTATGTCGTAGGCCCATGAATGAGGTGTCATATCGTGCGTCTTATCCGGCAGGGGTGTGCAGTGACCTCTCTGAGGGTCTGGGCTGTTAATTGCCCCAGCAGGGGGCAATTAACCGCTGGTCCCTCACCGTTTGTCGGTGACCCTTGACTGAGGTGTCATATCGTGCGTCTTATCCGGGAGGGGTGTGCAGTGACCTGTCTGAGGGGCTGGGCGGTCCAGCACCATTTGTCGTAGACCCTTGAATGAGGTGTCAAACCGTTCGCCTCATTCAGGCATGGGGTTATATGATACTACTGAGGGCGGGCAGTTAATTGCCCCCGCAGGGGGCAATTAACTGCTAGAACAACACTGAATGTCGTAGGCCCATGAATGAGGTGTCATATCGTGCGTCTTATCCGTCAGGGGTGTGCAGTGACTTCTCTGAGGGGCTGGGCTGTTAATTGCCCCAGCAGGGGGCAATTAACTGCTAGTCCAGCACCATTTGTCGTAGACCCTTGAATGAGGTGTCAACCCGTGCAGCTTGTTCGGGAATGGGGTGCAATGTCTTTTCTCAGGGCTGGGGTGGTTAATTGCCCCCGCAGGGGGCAATTAACCACTCATAGACATACCATTGAGATCAGCTTTGCCTGAGTTTGTCGTAGACCCTTGAATAAGGTGTCAAACCGTTCGCCTCATTCGGGCATGGGGTTTTATGATACTACTGAGGGCCGGCGGTTAATTGCCCCCGCCAGGGGGCAATTAACTGCTAGAACAACACCGTATGTCGTAGGCCCTTGAATGAGGTGTCATATCGTGCGTCTTATCCGAGAGGGGTGTGCAGTGACCTGTCTGAGGGGCTGGGCGGTAACCGCTAGTCCAGCACCATTTGTCGTCGACCCTTGAATGAGGTGTCAAACCGTTCGCCTCATTCAGGCATGGGGTTATATGTTACTACTGAGGGCGGGCAGTTAATTGCTAGAACAACACCGTATGTTGTAGGCCCATGAATGAGATGTCATATCGTGCGTCTTATCCGAGAGGGGTGTGCAGTGACCTCTCTGAGGGGCTGGCCTCTTAATTGCCCCAGCAGGGGGCAATTAACTGCTGGTCCCTCACCGTTTGTCGTAGACCCTTGACTGAGGTGTCATATCGTGCATCTTATCCGGGAGGGGTGTGCAGTGACCTCTCTGAGGGGCTGGGCGGTTAATTGCCCCCACAGGGGGCAATTAACCGCTCATTGACTTGACATTGATTGAACTTTGCTTTGCGGACTTAACATGATTACCATGTCCCTGTCATGGAGTTAACTTCCCACGTCAAGCACCACTCACATTTTCTTCAGGAAATGTACCTCTCTAGTTTTTCTTCTTCTTCTTCTTCCGTATGAAAGTTCGGCGCGTAACTGGTCCCGCACCGATTGTCCTAGACCCATGAAAGGGGTGTCAAAACGTGCGGCCTAATCGGGAATGGGGTGCTATGACTTTTATAAGGGGTGGGACCAAAAAAGTCCCATAGATTAACATGGAGGCCAAATTTTGACGGCTTGTGGCGCAGAGAGGGAATTTTGTAGAAACGTCAAATTCACCCCATTTGAGGGGGTTTGCAACCTGTGTCAGAGGATACCCCGCACAAGGGTATAAGTTCTACCCCCGGGGCAAGAGAGGTCCCCAAAATTGCCCCATTGACTTATAATGGGCAATTTATCGAATAATTAGTTTGTCGCAGACCCATGAATGAGGTGTCAAACCATTCGGCTGGTTCGGGGATGGGGTGATATGCCATTCTTGAGGGGCTGGGCGGTTAATTGCCCCCGCAGGGGGCAATTAATCGCCCATTGACTTAACATTTTATTGGCTAGTCCCGCACAGTTTGTCATCGACCCGTGAATGAGGTGTCAAATCGTACGGCTTGTCCGGGGGTGGGGTGCCATGACTCCGCTCAGGGCTGGGCGGTTAATTGCCCCCGCAGGGGGCAATTAAACTCTCATAGACTTAACATTTTAACCGCTATTCCCGCACCGTTTGTCATACACCCATGAATGAGGTGTCATATCGTGCGGCTTATCCGGGGGTGGGGTGCTATGACTGTGCTCAGGGCTGGGCGGTTAATTGCCCCCGTAGGGGGCAATTGACCGCTCATCGACTTAGCATTGAGACCAGATTTGACTGTGTTTTTTGTAGGGCCATGAATGAGCTGTCAAAGGGTTCGCCTCATTCGGGCATGGGGTTATATGATACTTCTGAGGGCGCGCGGTTAATTGCCCCCGCAGGGGGCAATTAACTGCTAGAACAACACCGTATGTCGTAGGCCCATGAATGAGGTGTCATATCGTGCGTCTTATCCGGGAGGGGTGTGCAGTGACCTGTCTGAGGGGCTGGGCGGTTAATTGCCCCCGCAGGGGGCAATTGATCGCTAGTCCAGCACCGTTTGTCGTAGACCCTTGAAAGAGGTGACAAACCGTTCGCCTCATTCGGGCATGGGGTTAAATGATACTACTGAGGGCGGGCGGTTAATTGCCCGCAGGGGGCAATTAACTGCTAGAACAACACCGTATGTCGTAGGCCCATGAATAAGGTGTCATATCGTGCGTCTTATCCGGCAGGGGTGTGCAGTGACGTCTCTGAGGGGCTGGGTTGTTAATTGCCCCAGCAGGGGGCAATTAACCGCTAGTCCAGCACCATTTGTCGTAGACCCTTGAATGAGGTGTCAACCCGTGCAGCTTGTTCGGGAATGGGGTGCAATGTCTTTTCTCAGGGCTGGGGTGGTTAATTGCCCCCGCAGGGGGCAATTAACCACTCATAGACATACCATTGAGATCAGCTTTGCCTGAGTTTGTCGTAGACCCTTGAATAAGGTGTCAAACCGTTCGCCTCATTCGGGCATGGGGTTTTATGATACTACTGAGGGCCGGCGGTTAATTGCCCCCGCCAGGGGGCAATTAACTGCTAGAACAACACCGTATGTCGTAGGCCCTTGAATGAGGTGTCATATCGTGCGTCTTATCCGAGAGGGGTGTGCAGTGACCTGTCTGAGGGGCTGGGCGGTTAATTGCCCCCGCAGGGGGCAATTAACCGCTAGTCCAGCACCATTTGTCGTCGACCCTTGAATGAGGTGTCAAACCGTTCGCCTCATTCAGGCATGGGGTTATATGTTACTACTGAGGGCGGGCAGTTAATTGCTAGAACAACACCGTATGTTGTAGGCCCATGAATGAGATGTCATATCGTGTGTCTTATCCGAGAGGGGTGTGCAGTGACCTCTCTGAGGGGCTGGCCTCTTAATTGCCCCAGCAGGGGGCAATTAACTGCTGGTCCCTCACCGTTTGTCGTAGACCCTTGACTGAGGTGTCATATCGTGCATCTTATCCGGGAGGGGTGTGCAGTGACCTCTCTGAGGGGCTGGGCGGTTAATTGCCCCCACAGGGGGCAATTAACCGCTCATTGACTTGACATTGATTGAACTTTGCTTTGCGGACTTAACATGATTACCATGTCCCTATCATGGAGTTAACTTCCCACGTCAAGCACCACTCACATTTTCTTCAGGAAATGTACCTCTCTAGTTAATATTGTATTGTTGGTCCAACTTCTTACAGTGGTATTTCTTGAGACAACAGGTAACATTGTGTTCTTAAAAACTTTGAAGAAAGATTGAAGAAAGGAACAAAGGAACAAAATTAAGTTGAGCTAGCAGTTTAACTGATACGCAATCACGTGATGTAATCTGTGTTAGTTAGGCTTCAGAGTCGCTAATGCTCATGTACAAGTGTTATATCAGTTAACATATATGTATATTTATATGTTAATTTAAGTCTTGATAAGAATTCTCTTGTTCTCTTTAACCAGGACTCTGCTGTGTATGATTGGGTCGGAGGGGATACTGTTGCTCTTTTGGATCTACAGGAGGAGCATGAACATGGTGTTAAAGTTATAGTTGTTCTTGAGGGTCTGGGTGACTATGCATGTTTGGTCCGGTCTGTGATCTAAACATTGAATTCCAAAAGGACTGAATGTACACCTATGAAGCCATCCAACCAATTTCTAAACTCTTGTTGCCATAGACTCTTTATGTGTCTGACACATTGAGGAAAAAGTTTTCAAAAGTCAAATCTTTGATAGTTTTTAAAAATGGTTATGGTATTGTAATAAAGTAATGTTTGTGCGTTTTATTTGTTGGGGTATTGTTAGGCCAACTTGTTTTTATAGAAAAACCAACTACGTCAGTGGATTACAATGGAAGACAACTTACCTTTTTGAATAGTTAAAAAGTTGGGCTAAATCGACCCTAGAGAAATATAATTAATTGAGCCCACAAACAATACCACTTGATTACAAGTTGTAATTACAAGTTGAACCAACTTAAGATTTTTAAATGCGTACACATTGTGTCAACTAAAAAGCAATACTATATTTCAAATATTGAATAAATTAAATTTTTATTTTGGCCAACAACTTTCTCTAAAAATTGAGTACAGTTAAGATAGTGAAAGGAAGGATACAAATATGCTATGATATTTATTAAGGATAATAAAATAATAGTAATATTGGTTCATCACAATAGTAAAAGTACAGGTAGGCAGCAAAAAGGAATATCAAAAAGAAAAAAAGAGAAATACCGAAAATGGTTGATGGTCAAAATCAGAAATTAATAAATAAATAAACTAGAAAGCCATACTTAACAATGCAAGTTCAAATAAGAATACTCATTGAAAGAAAGCAGCAGTTTAAATGAAGAAATGAATCAAGATATAAACAACGAATAATTAAAACCTCCTGGGAAATACACCAATTACAGGACAAGTGTGAACAGAGAACTAGAATCAAGGTGCATGTCTAAACAAAACTAAATTATGTGAACTCAACATAAAACATGAGTTTGTGCTGTGCATTGCTGTGAACTGTACTGCTTTTTGAAAGAGGGATTTGTGATGTATTGAATAATGAATTTTTTTTTAAGAGTTTCTCCATTGCTATTAAGATAAGTTTAAATCGATCACATTTTGATTCACTCTGCTGTTGCCCTTGTTGTCCAGCGCCTCTACTATCAAGGTTAACTCTTTCTTCTTAAAAGGCTGACCAAGGGACTTACAGTAGCAACTCTTTTCTTAAGCATACAGTATATTTCCTTAATTCCAATGGTGTTTGTTAAATGATCTTAAAATATTATGAAATTGATAGATAAACCTTTTTCTTTTTATATCTGTTCAATCTTTTTTGATTATTTATTTTATGCAAAAACAAACTATCCACAGAAATATAAGGCGGGCAAATGAGGACGCACGCAAACAACCATAAACTAGACAAGACTAAATCAGTAAAAGCAGTCTAAGGTCAAAACCTAATTAAAGCATGCAGAGAGCAAAGAATTGGAATCATCACAGACATCATTGGGAGCAAGACCTTGAAAGAAAATGTGTGTTAAAGGGAGTGGTGTGACTGCAGAAAGATTTTTGCAATTATGTGTCATAGGTGGGTGGCATGGTGGCATAGTGGTTAGCACTGTGGCCTTACACCCTCAGGGTTGAGGGTTCAATTCCTCTATCCGGTTTGTGCACATGGAGTTTGTGTTCTCACTGTGCTTGGTTGGTTTCCTCTGGTTTCCTCTCACCATCCAAAGACAGGTTGATTAGGCTAAATGGCATTTCCAAATTCCCTGCCTAGTGCATCAAGTCCCTTGGGCTAGGCTCCATCTGACCCTGTACTGGATGATGAGAATGTGAGAGTGTGATTGAGTGTCATACTGTAGGTACTTTTATTTTGGATGTCATATTTTAAGGTCATGGGCTAAGGACCATAATCTCAGACAGGGACATGACAATTTTTGAGGTACAGTATTCTGTTAGCAGGTATGGCACATATTATGAATCTAACAGATAAGGTATACGGATGTGTAAATCATCTTTCAACTTTGACATATTGCATTTGTATTCACATTTGACTGGGAAATCATACAACAAATCAGTAATATATAGTCAAAGATAAAGTTGGATAAGCAGATTTGCAAATTTAGACTTAACCAATGTATGTGCTTCAGAAAATATGTTCAAAGCAATTTCATGCATCTTATTTCAATATATTATTTAGATTTTGTAGCTAGAATTTTGCATTTCACAAGAGCATTTCATCCCGTAAACAATTAAATATGGCTGCACATGATTTTAGTAGATAGTCTCACCTCAAAAATAGTGACTGCCTTTTTTTGTGACAGCAAAGTCAGCCTTGTGAAGGATCTAAACCAGGATAGCTGAAAACTCATCAAATAAGACATATGCTTCAAAATTATATGCAGTGATAAACATTATTAAATGTTTCTTATCAAAGCACAAAGTACATGCATTAAAATTATTCTAATAGTTTATTTTTTTTGCACTACAATTTATTGCCAAAAAAAGACCATAGATGTGTATTCCCATAAGCAATCTTGACCAGCCCCATGCGATTAGAATAGATTTCGATAAGGACATTGTGTTTAATGTTTGACAATTTTCTAATTTAAGTGAAACCACACATGCAAACAGCCTTTTGTGTATATAAAAGAAATGCTCCAGCAAGCAATGTTTTAAAATTCGCTGTCTGAGAAAGAAGAACTGAAGTTTAGAACTACATGCAGCATGACTCAAGCAAGAATAACACAATCAAGTTCTGGCATGAAACAAACAGAACATGACAAAGACCTAAAGATACTTAGGCAAAGTGAAAATGTAAGTTTCACCAAGATGATGTTTGTCAATTAAGAGTACAGTAATTGTCAAAAATAGTCCTAGTACATTTTGGTGGTTTTACAGTGGTGTGAAAAACTATTTGCCCCCTTCCTGATTTCTTATTCTTTTGCATGTTTGTCACACTTAAATGTTTCTGCTCATCAAAAACCATTAACTATTAGTCAAAGATAACATAATTGAACACAAAATGCAGTTTTTAAATGAAGGTTTACGTTATTAAGGGAGAAAAAAAAACTCCAAATCTACATGGCCCTGTGTGAAAAAGTGATTGCCCCCCTTGTTAAAAAATAACTTAACTGTGGTTTATCACACCTGAGTTCAATTTCTGTAGTCACCCCCAGGCCTGATTACTGCCACACCTGTTTCAATCAAGAAATCACTTAAATAGGAGCTACCTGACACAGAGAAGTAGACCAAAAGCACCTCAAAAGCTAGACATCATGCAAAGATCCAAAGAAATTCAGAACAAAAGAAATTGAGATCTATCAGTCTGGTAAAGGTTATAAAGCCATTTCTAAAGCTTTGGGACTCCAGCGAACCACAGTGAGAGCCATTATCCACAAATGGCAAAAACATGGAACAGTGGTGAACCTTCCCAGGAGTGGCCGGCCGACCAAAATTACCCCAAGAGCGCAGAGACAACTCATCCGAGAGGCCACAAAAGACCCCAGGACAACATCTAAAGAACTGCAGGCCTCACTTGCCTCAATTAAGGTCAGTGTTCACGACTCCACCATAAGAAAGAGACTGGGCAAAAACGGCCTGCATGGCAGATTTCCAAGGCGCAAACCACTTTTAAGCAAAAAGAACATTAAGGCTCGTCTCAATTTTGATAAAAAACATCTCAATGATTGCCAAGACTTTTGAGAAAATAGCTTGTGGACCGACGAGACAAAAGTTGAACTTTTTGGAAGGTGCGTGTCCCGTTACATCTGGCGTAAAAGTAACAGCATTTCAGAAAAAGAACATCATACCAACAGTAAAATATGGTGGTTGTAGTGTGATGGTCTGGGGTTGTTCTGCTGCTTCAGGACCTGGAAGGCTTGCTGTGATAGATGGGACCATGAATTCTACTGTCTACCAAAAAAATCCTGAAGGAGAATGTCCGGCCATCTGTTCGTCAACTCAAGCTGAAGCGATCTTGGGTGCTGCAGCAGGACAATGACCCAAAACACACCAGCAAATCCACCTCTGAATGGCTGAAGACAAACTAAATGAAGACTTTGGAGTGGCCTAGTCAAAGTCCTGACCTGAATCCTATTGAGATGTTGTGGCATGACCTTAAAAAGGCGGTTCATGCTAGAAAACCCTCAAATAAAGCTGAATTACAACAATTCTGCAAAGATGAGTGGGCCAAAATTCCTCCAGAGCACTGTAAAAGACTCGTTGCAAGTTATCGCAAACGCTTGATTGTAGTTATTGCTGCTAAGGGTGGCCCAACCAGTTATTAGGTTCAGGGGGCAATTACTTTTTCACACAGGGCCATGTAGGTTTGGATTTTTTTTCTTCCTAAATAATAAAACCCCTCATTTAAAAACTGCATTTTGTGTTTACTTGTGTTATCTTTGACTAATAGTTAAATGTGTTTGATGATCAGAAACATTTTGTGTGACAAACATGCAAAAGAATAAGAAATCAGGAGGGGGGGCAAATAGTTTTTCACACCACTGTGTATATATATATATATATATATATATATATATATATATATATATATATATATATATAATGTGTGTGTGTATGTACTGAACATAAACCTTTTGCTAAAACTGAAAATGCCATTTATCACATTTTGCTGTAAAACTGCTCATATGGTCATTTTTTTTGCAGACCATAGTGGACTCACAGCTTTTTCTGTAAAAAGAAAAAAAACCCCATCATATTAAAAGTTTAGTTTATGACTTTTAGACCCTCATATGTCTGCAATAATTAAACATCAAAGTTATATTTCTATTGACTCAATGTCTCCAAGGTCCATAATGTGATCTGATATTCATTTAGACTTGTGCTTACCTGCACAAAGATGTTGCTGAGTGGATGTTGGCCTACAACATCATTTCTTCCTTTACTGGAGGCAAATAAAGGTCACTAAGAGGTCGTTTCATTAAGCTCACCACTGACTCATATGAGGGTGTGCTTATGAGTCGTTAATTGTTGAAGTCTGCTAGAAGGTTGTTTATTCACCCACTCCTATTTAATTAATGTTAAAACTTTGGCACTAAATCTGGCGTGGGAGGACTTTTTTATTACTTTTTATTAGCACAATAATAGAAAGTAACATAAAAGTTTAACTTTGGCTTATCACTGAAAGAAATTTGCAAATCATCCCTGCTAAAAATAACATACTGTCTAATTCTCTGCTCTTATCTAGATTGATGATAACAGCATGAAAAATTTGATTACTCACTCATTCACTCACTCATTCTTTATACCACTTATCCTGTACAAGATTGCGGGAAGAGATGTCATCATGGCACAAGCTATGGCACTCACCCACACTTTAGAAATGCCATCTACTAATCTGCATGTCTTTGAACTGTGGGAGAAAACCAGAGCAACCAGATTAAGAGCATAACCACACCTCCAATTAACAGGGTGGTACTGGCTTCTGGTAGTGAGCAGACCCAAATCTGAGCTAGCTGAGATGTTTCATGAACTGGGAAAATAGAGCACTACACATCAGAATATCCACTGCTTATGAGATGTTACAAATTGGAGGCTGATATGCCACTCTCAGGCTGACGTGAACGAGACATATATGTGCTGTCTGGGTAGTGTAAGCATATCTGCTGCATATTTGTGTGTGTGTGTGTGTGTGTTGCGCTGTGTTCCGACAACAAGCTTTTCAAAGTACAAATTGTCACTTTTTGTTCATATGAAAAATAAATTTGAAATGTAAAACTAGAAATTTAAATTTGCACATGTGCCGCAGAGAAGTCAATTCAAAACTACCAGACTTCAGATTAGAGCCATTATGATAGATTTACCGAGCTTAAATAGCAGATACATCTCAATATTAGTAAGTAAGTATTCAAAGGACCCAACGTGGGCCACCAGAAGCGCTGTTGGATGATAAAGTGGGTTCGGGCAGAGTCTGGGTGACAGGACAATCTGGATCCATGGCCCCATTCCAGGACCTGTGAGCATAGACAGAGAGGAACAAAGAGGCGATCCGGGGGAATGTTGCTTGGGCTGGGCTTCTGGGTCAATGCCTGCTTAACTTTAACCTCAATGTCCAATTCCACAGCTGCTATTAGACAATGAGGGGGCAGGATAGTATTGTATGGCATGGAGTCATTTGGAAAAGAGAACTGACATGAGAGAGTGTCAGGCTTGTTGTTTTTGGAGCCTGGACAGTAGGAAAGGGCAACGTTTAACGAGAAAAATAATGACCAACATGCCCGTCGGGCATTGAGCATTTTGGCAATATGTAAGTATTCAAGGTTCCTGTGATTGGTCCATACTAGAAACGGGAGCTCTGTCCAGCCAGTGTCTCCACTCCTCTAGAGCTAACTTGATGGCTAGTAGTTCTCGATCGCCCACGTCGTAGTTCTTGTCGGCCAGGGTCAGACAACGGGAGAAAAATAAAAAGGGATGCAGTTTGTTATCCTGTGGTGACCTCTGGGACAGGATCCCTCCAACGCTTGGACTAAGGGACTAACGCTTGGATAAGTTGGACTTATCAACCTCCACCACAAACAGAAACACGCCTTGGAGGAGGTCAGAGAGGTTAAAGGAGCGGCGACAGAGCTGTACCATCGGGGGGCTAGAGATAAGGTCTCGCGCATCGACTCGACCAGCAAGATCCATGAGTCCGTTAAGGTTGGCTTGTAGCTGCTGAGAGACGAGTTCATCTTTGACTGCCTCTGATAAGCCCTTGAGGAAGACGTCAGATAGGGTCCTGTTGTTCCATCCACAGCGAGGGTCCGAAATTCAATGGTGTAATACCACTTTAATCGTAAGCAGAGCGTGATCCTTGGCGAAGCTTTAACAACCTGCTCCCCGTGTGAGCAGTGAGCACTGAGAGAGAAATGATCTGCATGTACCTATCTCTCCTCCATAAGTGGACTGGGCTGCTAAGCATGGCTTGCGGGTTTCAGGACTTGTAACTCGCGGTGAGGATAACCGGAGTTGTTGCATCTGAGTGGAGACGTCGGTGAGAGTCTGCCTAGTGGTGGGAAGTTCTTGCTGCTGCTTCCCGAGGAGGGCAGAATGGCTCTCCAGGGCCAGCCTCATCCTGTCGTACTCTGCTCGAATCATCATGTTTGGCCGGATTATTCTGTCAGAAGCTAGCAACAAAGTGGCAAAGAGATAGATCCAGATGCAGAGAAGCAGGTGTGGTCGTGAAGCGTTTTAGAAGCTGTGAGAACCTGAGCTGTGTGTCGTGGAAAGACGTGAAGCAGAGTCATAGTCAAGGAACAAGAGCGAGAGTTCAAAGAACTGTGTGATCAGTCAGCGAGGGCGTCAAGCCAAAAAAGAACGTAAAGCAGAGCCAAGTCCAGGAATGTAAGTGAGAGTTCAAAGCTGTTAAATCAGAGTGAAGCAAAAAATCCAAAATGTGAGACGAGAATTGGGAAAACAAAGCAGGGTTGACAATGTGAAAACTATGAAATGAAACATGAGAATACTGAAGCGAAAAACACACAAGAATCCGGCAGTGAGAAAGCGCGCTGTGCTTCCTTATAAGCCGTAAGAAATTAGCTGCAGTCGGGACAGTCCGGGTGCGTGTAAGGAGAGATGACAGGAGAGAAAACATGACTGCGTGATGAAAAGCATGACAGCGTGGGAAAGGAAATGTCAAGGGATGAAAGCAGACTTTGAAAATGGTGTATGCGCGAGTTCGTGACATGGCTGGTAAATGAAAAACAAACAAACAAATAAACAAACAAAAAAAAAAACAATAGCAGTATGAAAATCACAGTCTAAAACAAATATTTTGAGAAGTTCCCCAACTAAAACACATGTAAAATAACCTGGGACTCTGTCCTTTAACCAGTGCCACTGATGGGATTTAAAAAGGCACATCAGGTTTCAATGCATGTTTGATGACTTTATTGATTTTTCCCCACCCTCACTTTCTCCTTCCTTATATTTAGTACAAGTCTAAATGGAGTTACTGTACATGTACAGTACCTACAGTTTTGCAGAAGCTACACTGCACTCTCTGTACTACATCAAGGCAAACAATGGTCTGATCTTGGGGTGAATGTAGGGCCAGGGGTAGCTCAGTGGTTAAGGCATTGGACTACGGTTCGGAAGATCCCAGGTTCAAACCCCACAACCACCAAGTTGCCACTGTTGGGCGCTTGAGCAAGGCCCTTAACCCTCAACTGCTCAGATGTATAATGAGATAAAAATGTAAGTCGCTCTGGATAAGAGCGTCTGCCAAATGCCTAAATGTAAATGTGCTGGGGTACCTGCTCTTGGGAAGATTGGCAACTGTCTTGAATGCTTTCCACTTGTGAATGTTTTCTCACTGTAGAATGTTAAACTATAAACTATAAATCAGAAATATAATTCCCATACCGGATCGGTCGTGGCCCGGGTTAACAACGACCGCCACTGGTGCTGTTGACCTACAGGGTGCCGGTGGAAATTGGGCTACTGTTGGTCGAAGAAGGAGAGGAGGAAGGCGTGTTCGAAAGCAGAGAGAGAAGAGGAAAGGCAAGAGTTTAGGAGTGAAATTAGGGACCTTGAATGTTGGGACCATGACAGGGAAGGGAAGAGAGTTGGTTGATATGATGCAGAGAAGGAAAGTGGATATACTGTGTGTCCAGGAGACCAGGTGGAAAGGTAGCAAAGCTAGAAGCTTAGGATCAGGGTTCAAGTTGTTTTACCATGGTGTGGATAGGAAAAGAAATGGAGTAGGAGTTATCCTGAAAGAGGAGTTTGTTAGGAATGTTCTAGAGGTGAAGAGAGTATCAGATAGGGTGATAAGTCTGAAGCTGGAAATTGAGGGTGTGATGTTCAATGTTGTTAGTGGTTATGCTCCACAGGTAAGATGTGTGTTAGAAGAGAAGGAGAAATTCTGGAGTGGGTTAGATGAAGTGATGCAGAGCATCCCCAGAGATGAGAGAGTTGTGATTGGTGCAGACTTCAATGGACATGTTGGGGAAGGGAACAGAGGGGATGAAAATGTGAATGGGCAGGTTTGGTCTTCAGGACAGGAATGTAGAAGGACAGATGGTGGTGGACTTTGCAAAGAGGATGGAAATGGCAGTTGTAAATACTTTCTTCCAGAAGAGGCAGGAACATAGGGTGACATATAAGAGCGGAGGCAGAAGCACTCAGGTGGACTACATCTTGTGTCGACGTTGTAATCTGAAAGAGATCAGTGACTGCAAGGTGTTGGTAGGGGAGAGGGTAGCCAGACAACACAGAATGGTGGTGTGTAAAATAACCCTGGTGGTGAGGAAGGTGAAGAGGACAAAGGCAGAGCAGAGGACAAAGTGGTGGAAGCTGAGAAAGGAAGAATGTTGTGTAGTCTTTAGGGAGGAGTTGAGACAAGCTATGGGTGGTCAGGAGATGCTTTCAGTTGACTGGACAACTACAGCCAATGTGATCAGGGAGACAGGTAAGAGGGTACTTGGTGTATCATCAGGTAAGGGAAAAGGGGACAAGGAGACTTGGTGGTGGAATGAGGAAGTCCAGGAGTGTATACAGGGAAAGAGGCTTGCCAAGAAGAAGTGGGACACTGAGAGGACTGAAGAGAGTAGACACGAGTACAGGGAGATGCACCGTAAGGTGAAGGTAGAAGTGGCAAAGGCCAAACAAAGAGCATATGAGGACTTGTATGCTTGTCATGCACACTCAATCCATGACCAGCACAAGGACCCGGAAGTAGAGCGGTCGTAAAATCAGGAAGTATAAAAGGAGTAAATAAACCATAGCAGAGCGCTCAGTCATTGAGTTCGGCCCATGTCGGTTCGTGTTGCGATCTTCCAAACCGTGAGTACTCACCAATCTTTTGGGTTATTGCTTTCTGCTATTTGTGTGTATTTATAGGACGCGGGTTAAATTTGTGTTTTTCCCTCGCTCACCTTTTGTGAGAGTCCTTAAACTAAATCGCGGGGATATCCTACCTACTCGCTTCTCTCCGCGTTTGGGTTCACCATCCACGCTACATTGGGCTAACCGCTAAAGCTACGTCTTCTGGTCCTTCAGGTTAGTTCACCCGTGACAGAATGACTGAGCCTTCCGCGGTGAACCCAGCGGATTATGCGAGTCTTTGCGACGTTGTGGATCAGCATGCCGCGCTAATCAATCAGCTAACCGGGGATCTCGCTTCTCTCCGCCGCGAGGTCGCCGAGCTCCGGCGGGAGAATGCGGATCTCCGCGCGGCTGTTGATGGCGTCACTGCTCGATCGCATGCCACGGAGGCCGCGGCACCGCATCATCACCCCTCCCCCCCCCTTCTGATGTTTTTCTTTCTCTACCAGAAAAATGGAATGGCACGGACGGGAAATGCAGTGTGTTTTTAACAGCGCTTGAGTTGGTGTTTGAGTTCAATTCCACCAGGTACTCCACCGACCGGCTACGCATTGCATTACTCGTTTCGTTGCTAACAGGGCAGGCAGCTGAGTGGGCCACGGCAGTTATCCGCGCTGACACAGACATCGCTCATTCATACAACGAATTCACCCGTCAGCTCAAACTCACTTTTGAACACCCTGCGGGCGAGGTGGAGACCGACTCAAAGCTCTATCACCTGCGGCAGGGAGGATTGTCCGTGAGTCGCTATACGGCTGAATTCCGCACGCTCACCGTTCAGACCACCTGGGGAGATGCAGCGCTCCGGACATCCTACTACGAAGGGTTGGCTTCCAGGATGAAGGATGAACTAGCCGGGCGAGAGCTCCCCGCTACACTGGAGGGGCTAATCCAACTAGCCCTGCAGATCGACCAACGCCTCGTCTCTCGCCCGAAGCCAGCTCCTAGAACCCTGCCGCCAGCATCTACCTTCACCTTCAACCCACCACGACCACCTTCTTTCGCCACCTACGCCACACCTGGACATGTCGGTTCTCCACCTCCTGCCGTGGTTGACACAGGAGCCGGGGAACCCATGCAACTAGGACGCGCCTCCCTGACCGTATCGGAACGCGCACGCCGATTCAAAGAGGGTCTGTGCGCATATTGTGGTTCCGCGGACCATCACCGGGCGATCTGGCCTCTACGTCTGGGAAACGCCCAGCCCCGGTGAACAGAGGGAGAGATTCACCAGGCCTCCTTCAGATCTCCACCACCATCGACAACCCTAACGCGCGCCTTATGGTTCAGGTATCCCTCCAAATTGGCCACAAACGAGTTCGAAGTACCGCATTCATCGACTCCGGGGCAGCGGGTAACTTCATTGACTCATCTTATGCCAAAAAATTGGAGGTAAAAATTGAGACGTTATCCCAGCCCATTCGGATCACATCAGTTGACGGTCGCCCCCTTTCATCTAGCCCTATCATCGCCCAAACCCAACCCATCACCTTAGTCATCGACCAACACCAAGAACAGCTCCGGTTTCACCTCACCTCCGTCTCATCGCCACCCATCATTCTGGGTCATCCATGGCTCATCCAACACGACCCCCTCATCTCCTGGACTCAGAACAGGATTCTACAATGGGGCGCAACCTGCACCGAACTTTGCCTGAGGCCTTCGGCTGGGACGCGCTCTAGGGAGTCCGAGGCCCCCGACGTCGACACCAACGCCATCCCCACTATGTATCGAGACCTGGCTGAGGTTTTCTGTAGAAGACGCGCCACACACCTCCCACTCCATCGCCCCTATGACCTGGCCATCGACCTCCAGCCGGGTTCTATACCACCCCGCGGCCACCTCTACTCTCTCTCCACCACCGAGACGCAGGCGATGGAAGACTATGTAACAAATGCCCTTCGCCAAGGTACCATCCGGCCCTCCTCATCGCCTGCTGCCGCGGGGTTCTTCTTCATGAAGAAAAAAGGAGGAGAACTTCAGCCATGTGTCGACTATCGGGGGCTAAATAACATCACCATAAAGAACCGACACCCGTTGCCTCTTACCAACTCTGCCCTGGACGCCCTCTCTGGCGCTACCATCTTCACAAAGTTGGACCTGCGGAGCGCCTACAACTTGGTGCGTATCAGAGAGGGCGATGAGTGGAAGACTGCCTTCATCACACCCACGGGACACTACGAAAGCCTGGTAATACCCTTTGGCCTTTGCAATGCCCCCGCCGCTTTCCAACATTTCATTAATGACGTTCTCCGGGACATGTTAGGGCGGTGGGCATTTGCATACTTGGACGATATCCTAATTTATTCACGCACTCCTGAAGAACACACTCAGCACGTCAGAGCGGTTTTAAAGAGATTACACGCCCATCAACTGTACTGTAAGTTGGAAAAGTGCGCTTTTCACGAGCGCTCCACCACGTTCCTGGGTTTTGTCATCTCGCCCCAGGGTGTGGCCATGGACCCGCAGAAACTCGAAGTTGTGCGTCATTGGCCCCTACCCAAGACCCTTAAGCAGCTTCAACGGTTTCTCGGGTTTGCGAACTTCTATCGTCGCTTTATCCGGGACTACAGTACGGTTGCTGCCCCCCTAACCGCTCTGACCCGACCCTCACCTTCACCCTCCACTCTAGACTCTGCCGCCACCTCAGCCTTCCAAAGGCTTTGTCAACTTTTCACCACCGCACCGATTCTCCTTCACCCAGATTCAAGCCAACCATTCGTTCTTGAGGTGGACGCCTCAGATGTGGGCGCTGGGGCTGTTCTCTCCCAGCGAGGTCCAGACCAAAAACTACACCCCTGTAGTTTTTTCTCCAAAAAATTTGACACCACTCAGCAGCGATACGGAGTAGGGGACCGCGAGCTGCTGGCCATAAAGTGGGCTTTGGAGGAATGGCGTCACTGGCTCCAGGGCACCAGAGAGCCATTCATCGTCTGGACCGATCACCAAAATCTCATCACGATCCGCAACTTAAAACAACTGAACCCGAGGCAGGCACGATGGGCACTATTTTTCGAACATTATAATTTCCATCTGTCATACCGCCCGGGCTCGAAAAACACCAAGGCTGATGTCCTCTCCCGCCAGCATGAAGAGGATGTCGCCCGGGCGGAGTCCGCGCCTGTTCTCCCACCATCCAAAATTATCGCACCCCTCCGCTGGGAACTGGAAACAAGGGTCCGCCAGGCACAGGTCACGGAGAACGAACCGGCAGGTGCGCCGCCTGGACGTCTCTACGTGCCTCGCCCCATGAGACCGGAAGTCATCCAGTGGGGCCACACCTCACTCCTCTCCGGGCACCCAGGTAGCAGGCGCACAACTCAGTTCGTCCAGCGCGCCTTCTGGTGGCCATCCATGACCAGGGACATCGAAGAATACGTTCAGGCGTGCCCAGTGTGCGCCAGGGCAAAGGACACCAACCAGCCGACACCAGGGGACCTTCAACCACTTCCGATCCCCCGGCGGCCCTGGTCGCACATTGCCGTCAATTTCATCACGGGCCTGCCGGAATCCGAAGGGAGAAATACCATCTTAACCATCGTCGATCGTTTCTCCAAAGCCGTGCACCTGGTGGCCCTAACCGGACTCCCGTCAGCCAAGGACACCGCAGAACTGATATTAGAGCACGTAGTCCGCCTGCATGGGTTCTCCAAAGACATCGTCTCAGATAGGGGGCCCCAGTTCACTGCCCGATTCTGGAAGGCCTTCTGCCGTCTGATCCATTTCACCTGCAGCCTATCTTCTGGGTACCATCCCCAGACCAATGGTCAGACGGAGCAGACCAACCAACAACTGGAGCGCTATTTAAGGTGTTTTGTGGCGGATCGTCAGCGCTCCTGGGCTCGCTACCTCCTATGGGCTGAGTTGTCACACAACTTCCATGTCTCGTCTGCAACCAATCTCAGTCCATTCGAGGTATGCCATGGTTTCCAACCTCCGATGTTCGAACACCAAGAACCGGAGGTTGATGTACCATCAGCCCAACAGTTGGTCCGCAGGTGTCGGCGGCTCTGGACATTGACAAACCAAGCCATCCAACGAGCCAACACACGCTACGCCGCTCAACATCGCCGTCGACACCCTCCGGGACGTTTGTATAACGTAGGTGACAAGGTATGGCTGTCCACAAAGAACCTCCATCTACACACCGAATCAAGAAAACTGTCACCCAGATTCATTGGACCATATCGCATCCACCTCAAAATCAACCCTGTCACCTACCGGCTCCAGCTGCCTGCGGCGTTCCGAATCCACCCCGTATTCCACACATCCCAACTAAAACCCTTCATCACTTCACCCATGTTCCACCCCCCCCCCCTGCTCCTCCTCCCCGAATCATTGACGGCGGTCCCGCTTACACCGTGCGACGGATCCTCAACTCGCGCCCTCGGGGCAGAGGTACTCAGTACCTGGTTGACTGGGAGGGCTATGGGCCCGAGGAGCGGTCTTGGGTTCCTGCACGTTTCATCCTCGACCCAGAACTAATTCGGGACTACCGTCACAGGGTATCCTCCATCCCAGGACCGTCTGGAGCCGGTCCTGGACGGGGGGGTACTGTCATGCACACTCAATCCACGACCAGCACTAGGACCCGGAAGTAGAGCGGTCGTAAAATCAGGAAGTATAAAAGGAGTAAATAAACCATAGCAGAGCGCTCAGTCATTGAGTTCGGCCCATGTCGGTTCGTGTTGCGATCTTCCAAACCGTGAGTACTCACCAATCTTTTGGGTTATTGCTTTCTGCTATTTGTGTGTGTATTTATAGGACGCGGGTTAAATTTGTGTTTTTCCCTCGCTCACCTTTTGTGAGAGTCCTTAAACTAAATCGCGGGGATATCCTACCTACTCACTTCTCTCCGCGTTTGGGTTCACCATCCACGCTACATTGGGCTAACCGCTAAAGCTACGTCTTCTGGTCCTTCAGTTTAGTTCACCCGTGACAATGCTAGGCTGGACAGTAAGGTGGGAGAGGTCGATCTGTACAGGTTGGCAAGGCAAAGAGATAGAGATGGGAAGGATATGCAGCAGGTTAGAGTGATTAAAGATAGAGATGGAATTGTACTGACAGATGCCAGGAGGGTGATGGGAAGATGGAAGGAGTACTTTGAGGAGTTGATGAATGAGGAAAACGAAAGAGAACAAAGAGTAGAAGAGGTGACTGTTGTGGAGCAGGAAGTAGCAAATATTAGTAAAAGTGAGGTGAGAAGGGCGTTGAAGAGGATGAAGAGTGGAAAGGCTGTTGGTCCTGATGACATACCTGTGGATGTATGGAAGTGCTTAGGAGAGGTGGCAGTAGAGTTTCTGACTAGTTTGTTTAACGAGATCTTGGAGAATGAGAGGATTCCAGAGGAATGGAGGAGAAGTGTATTGGTGCCGATTTTTAAGAACAAGGGAGATGTGCAGAGCTGTGGCAATTACAGAGGTATAAAGCTAATGAGCCATACAATGAAGCTGTGGGAAAGAGTAGTGGAAGCTAGGTTAAGGGCAGAGGTGAGAATTTGTGAGCAGCAATATGGTTTTATGCCTAGAAAGAGTACATCAGATGCAGTATTTGGTTTGAGGATGCTGGTGGAGAAGTACAGAGAAGGTAATAAAGAGTTGCATTGTGTCTTTGTAGATTTAGAGAAAGCATACGACAGGGTGCTGAGAGAGAAGCTGTGGTGTTGTATGAGGAAGTCTGGAGTGGCAGAGAAGTATGTTAGAGTGGTGCAGGACATGTATGAGAGCTGTAAGACAGTGGTAAGATGTGCTGTAGGTGTGACAGAAGAGTTCAAGGTGGAGGTGGGTCTGCATCAAGGATCGGCTCTAAGCCCCTTTTTGTTTGCTCTAGTGATGGACAGGATGACAGATGAAGTTAGACAGGAGTCTCCATGGACTATGATGTTTGCAGATGACATTGTGCTTTGTAGCGAGAGCAGGGAACAGGTGGAGGAAAATTTGGAGAGGTGAATACATGGAGAGCATGACGGAATACATGTGTGTGAATGAGAGGAACCCAAGAGGAACAGTGAGGCTACAGTTAGCAGAGGTAAAGAAGGTGCAGGATTTTAAGTACTTAGGGTCAACGGTCGAGAGCAACGGAGAGTGTTCAAAGGAGGTGAAGAGACGAGTACAGGCAGGTTGGAATGGGTGGAGAAAAGTGTCAGGTGTGTTGTGCGATAAAAGAGTATCAGCGAGAATGAAAGGAAAGGTGTACAGGACAGTGGTGAGACCAGCAATGCTCTACGGCTTAGAGACAGTGGCACTGAAGAAAAGACAGGAGGCAGAGCTAGAGGTAGCAGAGCTGAAGATGTTGAGGTTCTCTTTGGGAGTTACAAGGATGGATAGGATCAAGAATGAGTTCATCAGAGGGACAACCCATGTGAGATGTTTTGGAGATAAAGTCAGAGAGGCCAGATTGAGGTGGTTTGGACATGTTCAGAGGAGAGAGTGTGAATATATCGGTAGAAGGATGCTGAGGTTGGAACTGCCAGGCAGGAGGTCTAGAGGAAGACCAAAGAGGAGATTCATGGATGCAGTGAGAGAGGACATGAAGTTAGTTGGTGTGAGAGAAGAGGATGCAGAGGATAGGGTTAGATGGAGGCAGATGATTTGCTGTGGCGACCCCTGAAAGGGAACAGCCGAAAGACAAAGAAGAAGAAGAAGAAGAAGGGGCAGTGGGAATTCTCATTTTGAAATACTTTCTTGGTCTAGGATAAATCTCAAGTAAGAAAAGTTAACATCTGAAATTTTAGGAAAACTTTAAAGAAGACAGATGAGACACAACTTACATGCATTATAAACTTACTGTTTTGCTGACTGAAATGTGAAGTGTGTCTGTTTGTTAATAACGTTGTTACTTTTTATAGCCCCATTTTTAATTAAATGCAAGGCCAGGTTGAATGATATATCTAATAGTAGCAACTATAATAATACACACACTTGATCATGTTCAATTAAACCTTTAAGAGGCTATTAAGTATAATGAGTGTACTGAAGACCATGGGAAAAGCTACAAAATGCAGAAAGATTGTTAACTAACCATCTTTATGTTATCAGAATAAAATTAGCCACAGGGGGCTTTCAGATAGCTTTTATGGATAACCAGCATAATACTGTCAATATTCTGAATTGTTTCAAATATTGGGATCATGCAAATACAGAACTTTGTTACTGCTGGTGGAATAAATATCCTTGCACTTAAACATACACCTATCAGCCACAACACTAAGAGCACCGCCAGGTGAATTGAATAACATTGCTTATTAAGGATGGCTCTGTGCTGAAAGGATAAAGGGAACCCAAGGCTCATCCATGCCTGTGGGGCCCAAAGGGCAGCCCCCCTGGTCCCGTCCAACAAAATATCAAATGTAGCACAAATTGCTGGAAAAAAAAATGAAATGCCGGCCACAATAGAAACATATGAAAACAGTCATATACAGCCTGCTGTATTTAGGACTTCAAAGGGTGAAGGGTTCAAGGGTGTTGATGTGGCCTCAGAATTCCCCAGATCTCAATCCGACCAAGCATCAATGGAATGTGGCAGAGTCAAACAAGTCCAATTCCACAACCTACAGCGTCCAAAGCCTTTGCCTCTAGGAAGTCCCAGTGCCAGATACCACATCAATCCCCATAGGTCTTAATGAGTCATGCCCCAAGGGGCCGGAGCCATGCTTGTGGCACAAGTAATGTTTTGGATTTTAATGATTTGGCTGATCGATATGACCATGTGATACACTGTCTAGCCAAACAAAAATTGCATGCTCTAAGATTTCATTCAGTTACCTTTACTTTTGATTATAGCACACGATTTTATTTCTATACAGAAGAGATTTCTCCTGACAACCCTTTCAAGTATACTGTACTTGTTCAGTCTTCCTTTAATTGTGCTGTTGTGAACAGCGCGGTCTGTAGAGTCTGTAGAGAGATATAAGATCTAATGTTTTTTTTTTTTTTTTCTCTGAGCATTTCATGGTCTGATCTTGGGGTGAATGTGCTGGGGTACCTGCTCTTGGGAAGATTGGCAACTGTCTTGAATGCTTTCCACTTGTGAATGTTTCTCACTGTAGAATGTTGAACTATAAATTGTTTGGAAATGGCTCTATAACACGCATCAGAATGATGTACAGCAACAATTGCTTCTCTAAGACCACTGCTAATGTCTTTCCCTCTTGGTGTTGTGTTACCACACACCTGAATGCCTCAGACCAGCAAACTTAAAAAATTCATAGTGTTGCTGTGACATGACATTATTAAGATATGTCCTGACAGCCAGGATGCACAGCCAGAGAAAATATAATGTGAGGCAGAGGAATACCTGTGAACAGAGTTGTCAAGTAACGAAGTACAAATACTTCGTTACCTTACTTAAGTAGAAATTTTGGGTATCTATACTTTACTGGAGTAATTATTTTTCAGCCGACTTTTTACTTCTACTCCTTACATTTTTAAGCAATTATCTGTACTTTCTACTCCTTACATTTTAAAAATAGCCTCGTTACTTTATTTTTATGATCAGAACGCGCAACCCCCCCGGTCGCATGATAAGAACGTGCACAACCCCGCCCCCCCAAATGCTTTTTTCGCCCCTCGCAGTACTTTTACTTTTATACTTTAAGTAGTTTTGAAACCAGTACTTTTAAACTTTTACTTAAGTAAAAAGCTTGGTTTGATACTACAACTTCTAAAGAAGTATTTTTGAACCCTAGTATCTATACTTCTACTCAAGTAATGGATGTGAATACTTTTGACACCACTGCCTGTGAACATGAAAGAAGTGATGTTCAGTGAGTTCAATTACACATTACTCCACTTTACTATTCTCTGCAGTGAATGCAATTCAATTATTGAACTACAATGCAGTGATGGTTTTCACTGCTTTATTATATTTGTTTCAAATTGTATTCATATGTTTCACTTTCAACTTCAGGAACAGGCCCAAAATCAAGGAGACCAAGTAACATACTATACATTTTAGATGCTATTCTAAAACAATGTATAAGGTGATCCCAGAATATTTAAGCAGTTGGAGCGTGAGGAGTTTTTTTTTTTTTGCATGCAGATGTTGCTGTCTGAAAGGCTTGAGGTTGAAGATTTAACCATGAGGGGCGCTTATGTATGGCACCAACAAGTATGTTGTTAAGTGTGGGAGCCCCAACGTAGGAATTAGAATGGAGCATTAGGCCGTGAGGTGTTTATTTTGGCCGAGGATGGCAGCGCAAGGTAAGGGCGCTTATATACAGTACCGCTCTTATTAACTCTTTTCCGTTCAGAAAGGGGTATGTTTTACTATGAAGAGAGGTGTGCTTATGTCTGCGCATGCCGCCTCGCTTCTGATTCTTTTCCTCGATTTTTTCCCCCAAACTTGTGCTCGGGTTCCCCTCCTTTTCTTGTGGAATGAATAAATAGTTTTAATACCTATTTATTTATTTGTTATTAGTATTGTTTTCACATCTTAGGTCTTATCTTTTAGGTCTCTCTTTTTGTTTTCACTTTTCTTATCTTTTCACTTTTTTCTTTTCTTTCTCTTATCACTTCTCCTATCTTTTAAATTTTCTCTTTTCACTTTTTCTTTCCCCTATACAAGAGCAGTGCTCTCATACCTGGTGCTATCTAATGTTCACACATTGTGTGCTGGTCTCTGGGAGTTTAAATAACCTACCATACAGGTGAAGCGCGTCTTGTCTGATTGGCAAAATGGTGGGGGTTGCCTAGCAACCAAAGCTGTTCGCTGCTCTGCCTGTCTATAAATCTGGATAGTCCTGCAGATTTGCCATTCATGTGGGTGGCTGAGTTACAGGAAATACTGCAGCACTGTTTGCAGCAATGTTTGGGCATTCAATTTTTGTTTGGCTAGACAGTGTATCACATGGTCATATCGATCATGCATTTAAATGCCACGTACGTAGCTGCAGTAATTCTTGTATGTCTTGATTGAATAATGTCTCTTCCAATCAGCAATAAGAATTTCATTCCCAAACTATACCTGCCTTTCCCAGTTTGACTGAATTGTCGTTATGTTTTCTCATTTGTTATTTTGTTTTTGGGTTTGTTATTTTTATGTTCGTTTTTGTTATTTTGTTTTTTAACTTATTTTGTTTTCAGATTTTCCATTTTGTTGTTGGTTTTATTATTATTTTTTTATTTTGTTCTTGGTTTTGTTATTTTGTTTGCACTTCTTGGCCACAGTAAATGACAGAAGGCAGGAGCAGTTCATAGGGATCTGATTAATGTGAGCACGGCAGAAAGCAGGAAAATTGGTCACCATTAGCAGCGTAGGCAGACAAGCAGAACAAAAATCCAAATCCACATAATAGTATAAGATCAGGTAAACAATAAGAGGCTTTGACAGAATCCAAACCCAATAGCCAATCCAAAATGGCAGATATCCACTACACATACGTGGGGTGCATTCAAATCAAACCAGGACTTGTGGTGATTTTATATATTTTTTTTGTGTATGTGAAGAACGGTGAAAAAAATGACATTTACAGAAAAAAATCAAGCACGGTACAGTGATCAGACTCTTAGCTACAGTAAAACATTTGAATGATGCAAATGTTAAAAAAAAAAAGGGCTATACATCCATGAATGAAGATCCCAACCAAGGAAAACTGTTAATGTTGTATTGCCAATATCACATCATCTTATTACTTATACACTGATCAGCCATGATATTAAAACCCACATTATGCCCAATATTGTGTGGGTTCCCCTTGTGGAGAGGGTAGCTCTGGCCCCACAGGGCATGACTTCTGCTGGGGTACTGTGGTGTCTGGCCCCAGTGTGCTAGTGGATGATCCTTTGAGTGCTGTGGGTTCTGGAATGGACCTCCATGGATCAGAATTGCCACTTATTGGTGTATACTGTGATTAATTTTGATTAGCTTGGTCTTCAGTTGAGTAGTAGATATGAGAAGATTACCCCTATCTTATCTTCACTGCATTGGCTCCCTGTGAAATTTCGCATTGATTTTAAAATACTACTCTTGACAATTAAAGCATTAAATGATCTCGCGAACTGCTAGTGTCTTACGATCCGCCACGCCTACTTCGATCAAAGGATGCAGGCTGCTTGTCAGTACCCTGTATTATGAAAACTACAGCTGGGGGCAGAGCTTTTTCTTACAAAGCCCCAAAATTATGGAATAGTCTTCCAAATAGTGTTCGGGACTCAGACACAGTCTCAGTGTTTAAGTCCAGGCTAAAAACCTATTTATTTAATCAAGCATTTTTATAAATAGATTTGCCATAAGGTAAAGGAGCAGATCTGGGGGACTCATGGACGTAGAGTATTATGGTGCACTGATATGTCTAGATGCTGTCTTCCCCACTCTCATTTGATCACTCAGGTTTGTTGATGGTGAGGTGATTGTTTGCTTTACATCTCAGTTCCCCCTCATGTTTGTGTTTCCTTCTGGCTCTCCCTTTTAAAAAAAGTATTTTTTCTGGGAATAGCAAAGTCAGTAACATTATGAACCAAAAGTTCAAAGGTTGACATCTAGATTTAGATCTATATTCTATTTGAGCAATCCAGAGGTGACAGTGGTGAGGAATCTTCCCTGAAATGAGATGAAGAAAATCTTGAAATGAACCAGCCTCAAATAAGAAACCAGTATATTTTTGCCAAGCATTAATGTATGAACCATTTTCCACATAGCTCTCACCTGTACAGTAAATGTAAGAGGAGAAAACAGTCAATAAATGCATGCTTATTTTCATTTTGATTATTCCATAATCCTTTCTGAGTCTCAAGAGATTCATTTACCCCAGGTTAAAGCTATGATTAACCTCGATGTTAATTCAGGATTATATCTAGAGTCTCTCTCTCTCTCTCTCTCTCTCTCTCTCTCTCTCTCTCTCTCTATGTTAACAGGCATAAATGAAAAAAAAAATGCAATATTTATGTCCCCTTCCCAACAGAGCATGAAGCACTTAGTTTGTTATCCAAGGGCTTTATTTAGAGTTCGGTGCATCAGTAGAGATCCAGGGAAAGTTATTCAGATAAAGACTTATTCTATGCAGGTGCTTACTGTAACTTGATTTTCAGGTCACTTATTCAGATTATTGAAATAACCTGCACAAGTCCACATCCTTGAAGACGCCAGTGGATTCTTGAGTATCATCCAGGCCTTTGATACAAGTACTTAGAATTTAAGAATGCAGACACATTAAAAACACAAACAACAACAGCAAAAACTAAAAAACAAAAAATATGTTAACTGCAATAAGCTGGGACTAGAAGACCAAGAGAAAATTATGCTCTGCCAAATACTATATAGCAATGTGGAAAAAAAACAAGCCATTAACAAACAAATGAGGATTTATTAGGGGTAATAGTAATGACTAATTCTAATTGTTATATTAACATTAATTTCACATCTTCACAAATTGGTAACTTGGAATCTAATTATACAGTATAAAGGAAGTGACGGCTGTCCTGAAAGACATGATGTAACAGATATCACATGTTCTTATACCAAATAATCAGACAGGAAATAGTAGTTAGCATATATATGGTGCAACAAAACTAGTATGTCAGATCAGAACCGTGAATATTTTACCCCCCTTGAAGAGAATGAACTAATTTCACTCATCTCTTCTGCAAATTCATCAACCTGTATATTAGATGCTATACCGACACATTTTCTCAAACAGATAGGCCAGAAATAACAGAATCCCTGTTGAAAATAATTAATTCTTCCCTCAGCATTGGGTATGTTCCAAAATCTTTTAAATTAGCAGTTATTAAACCGATAATTAAGAAACCTGACCTCGACCCCTGTCAGCTGTCCAATTATAGGCCGATATCAAACCTCCCCTTTATCTCTAAGATTCTGGAAAAGATAGTAGCGGAGCAGCTATGCTCATACCTACATAGAAATAGCATACATGAACTGTATCAGTCACGATTTAGGCCTCATCACAGCACAGAGACAGCACTCGTTAAAGGAATAAATGACATCCTATTGGCCTCTGACCAGGGTTACATCACTATGCTCATGTTACTCGACCTCAGTTAAGCTTTTGACACCATTGATCAGAGTATTCTCCTTCACAGATTAGAAAACGTGGTAGGAATTAAGGTTACACCCCTCTCCTGGCTCAGATCCTATTTGACAGATCGTTATCAGTATGTAGATATGTAGAATGGTGATTATTCAGCATGTTCCTTAGTGGACTTTGGTGTTCCACAGGGTTCGGTTTTGGGGCCACTGCTTTTCTCCCTTTACATGCTTCCTTTGGGCAACATAATCCATAAGCATGGTATTAGTTTTCATTGTTATGCTGACGACACACAGTTATACGTCTCAGCAAAACCAGATGAGAAAAATCAGCTTGCTAAAATTGAGCAATTCGTAAAGAATATAAGAAACTGGATGCTAATTAACTTCCTTTCGTTTAATCCTGATAAGACAGAAGTTCTAGTCATAGGACCGCATGCAGCTAGAACAGTGGTTCTCAAACTTTTTCTGTCATTCCCCACTTAAGGGGGTGAGCGAATTTTCAAGCCCCACTTGTCAACAAAATAATAACGAAATCGGCCAAGTTTACTGTTTATTGAAATATCAATTCCTAAACCAATACGATCAAACACCACCAAGTTAAAAAAAGATAAATTACACGTGCAATTGTTACAAGGCTTACGTTGACACTTATCTTTGCATAATTGACCCCATGTTTATTAGCTGCTCAGTAATCGTTTGTAGTTTTTTTGCACTGGCCAATTCTGTATGCAACTTTGAATGAAGCCATTTGTGCTTTGCTGTCCACTGATTCATGCGATTCTCCTGCTGTCTGTATTCTGCCAGCTTTCTTTCAAAGACGTCCAGTGGTTTATTAACGTGACTGGAGTGTGTTGTCTCTAAGTGTCTTCCTAATTTGTTGGGTCTCATGCGGTCTGCTGCCAGCAGTTTAAGACACAAAACACACACGGGTCTCTCTTCTGAGAGACCCATGAATCCAAGCTGAAGATAGACTTCATTAGTGGTGGGTGATATAACCAAAATCTTCTATCACGGTAGAAGCAATTTTCTAACTCAATAACGATATATATCACAATATAGCAATTTGTATCTGAAAATGCATAAATAAAAATGAAAAACACAAATAAATTGTTTTACATAATTTTATTTTTGCATGTAATTTTATTTAAACTGTGAATTGCTGAGGTTTGCCGCATTCTTTTTACTTTGGCCATATTTGTTTGGATGTTTGGATTTCAGATGATAGAAAAGGTTTGACGTGTTTTCACCACTTGTTAAAACAGTGCACTTGCGTATCTTACAAATCACGTTGATCTCATTCGTATTACTTTTCTTATATCCAAACCAATTCCACAACACAGACGATGCAGCTTTTTTTCTTTACAATCTCCTCTTTGTTGGTTTCGTCACATGTAAGCAAACTCACTGCTGCTGCAGCATCTTCTTCCATTGTCAAAGTGTATGTGAAGGCAAACACATCAAAAGTGGGATGAAACCGCGGCACCCGATTGAACCGAATATCTGCGCAAATACAGCGCAGCGCGACTATCTGGATAGCGCAGTGATGATCTGGTTTATTTGCGCAGCCCGGTGGATCGCGCAGCACCGCTCGAATCACAAACCTGCGCGACTCACTGTGTTTTATTTAAAAAAATGTATTTAAAATGTCAGGACTGTTTAATATTGTTTCCGCCTTGCCATGCCTGGTTTGTACATGCGCATCCCAGCGGGGTAAGATGTACTTTGATGGTCGGCGCAGTTTATTTCTGTCAGAGTCGCGCAGCGCTGCCCAGTGGGTCGCGCAGGTTTGTGATTCGAGCAGCTGCTCAAGTTCGTCCGACGTTAAACCGTTATTGTTCCACTATGGTTCCACTTTTTCTCCTGGCCCACAACTGATGTTATTTTAAATTTACTTGTATTAATGATCCATTTATTTGTGTGTGATTGTTTAGTTTTGAGCGTACGCTCTTCATTATCAATAAAGAAAAGCATGAATTAGAATAGGTACTTTCCTGTTATTTTCCACTAATTTCCTCCCGTTCATTGCGCCCCACCTGTCATGTCTGTATTCCCCACTAGTGGGGCGCGCCCCACACTTTGAGAACCACTGAGCTAGAAGCAAGATTCTAGATCACACTGTAACTTTAGATGGCCTTTCTGTTACATCAAGTGCAACAGTGAAAGACCTCGGTGTGATTATAGATTCTAGTCTTTCATTTGAAGCTCATGTAGATAATACTACCCGGATAGCATTCTTTCACCTTAGAAATATTGCCAAGGTAAGGAATATATTGTCACTAAATCATGCAGAAAAACTAGTTCATGCTTTTATCACCTCTAGGTTGGATTATTGTAACCCCTTACTGTCTGGTTGTTCAACTAGGTGCATATACAATCTTCAGTAAGTTCAGAATGCAGCAGCAAGAGTCCTCACTAGAACCAGAAGATACGAGCACATCTTATCTTCACTGCATTGGCTCCCTGTGAAATTTTGCATTGATTTTAAAATACATCTCTTGACATATAAAGCATTAAATGGTCTCGCGCCGCAATGTCTGAGTGAACTGCTAGTGTCTTATGATCCGCCACGCCTACTTCGATCAAAGGATGCAGGCTGCTTGCCAGTACCGCGTATTATGAAACTACAGCTGGGGGCAAAGCTTTTTCTTACAAAGCCCCAAAATTATGTGTTATAGTGTTCGGGACTCAGACACAGTCTCAGTGTTTAAGTCTAGGCTAAAAACCTATTTATTTAGCCAAGCATTTTTATAAATAGATTTGCCATAAGGTAAAGGAGCAGATCTGGGGGACTCATGGACGTAGTGTATTATGGTGAACTGATACTGTATGTTTAGATGCTGTCTTCCTCACTCTCATTTGATCACTCAGGTTTGTTGACGGTGAGGTGATTGTTTGCTTTACATCTCAGTTCCCCCTCATGTTTGTGTTTCCTTCTGGCTCTCCCTTTTAGTTATGCTGTCAACGTTAGTCCTGCCGGAGTCTCTGCTTGCACTCTACAGTAAATATACATTCAGATTATACATAATGTGACTGTGACCATACCTAAATGCCATCTCTCCTCTTCTTCTCTTTCTCTACCTCTCTCTCTTTCCTCTCTCCCCCTGCCTCCCCCTTTCACTCTTTCTGTCGAGCTACACATGTCATTCCTGAGCTGCCAGTGACCCAGACGCCATCTGCCCTCCGGACCTGTCTGACCTATCCTGGTGCCCTGCTTCTGGTTGGAGATCTCGTCACATGGATGACCCATGTGTCTCCATGGGATGCGTCTGGTGTCTGGTGATGTTTCTCTCTACCTAGAAGACGGTTATGGCCTCGACTGGTCTTGGCAGATGTTTCTCTGAGGACTTGACAATTCGATAGTTCAGGACTGGAACTTCCTACAAGTCTACCTGAGTCTCCAATAACTACCTGGACTCCATTTTAACATCAACTATTATAGCTGAACTGCCTGCCACCTAACACACTGTATAAATGCAGATCATTTCCTGCTATCTGTTTCACCCAGATGAGGATGGGTTCCCTGTTGAGTCTGGTTCCTCTCAAGGTTTCTTCCTATTACCATCTCAGGGAGTTTTTCCTTGCCACTGTGGCCTGCGGCTTGCTCACCAGGGACTATCTGACCATTTTGATTCATACACATTCACATTCCATACGAACTTAAATAATTCTTTTGATTATGACAAGACATTTTTGGCAACAATGCCAACGACAAGTCTGCTTGCAAATGCACACCTTTCTTTTTGAAGTTTCTCCCACACTTCTTGGCCATTTTCAGGTTTCTACAGACTTGCTCTATTTGGTTCGAGCACACACCATGGACTCTAAGTTCTTCTGAACTCACTCCTGTGTTTTCTTGCTGGTATACTTTGTGTTGTTGAAATGTAAACTATCTATGCAGCCTGAGAACCTGAACATACTGGAAAAAGTTTTCACTCAGGACTGCACCTGAAGATTCACACCCCTGAGGATTTTGTTTCTCAAACTCACAGGATGCTGTCAAGTGCCTTTTAGTAAGCAATGGCTTCTAATTGGCCACATTACTGCAGAGGTCTGATTGCTGTAGTGCTGTGTTGATGGCTGTTTTTCTGTAAAGCTTTCCACAAGGGAACTCAAGATCACGTTTATTGTGACTCTTGAGTTCTTGGTTGCCTTTCTGACCAAGGCCCCTCATCCCTGTTTACTTAGTTTGGCTGGACGGCCAGATCTGCTCAGTTATGTTGGAACTGGTGTGGGGTGTCTTTCCAGTGAAAGGAACTTTTACTGCTTCATGACAGGTGGACCTCTGCAATTCACCCTGGCATGCTGTCAAACAATTTCTGGACCACATCCTGACTGATGGCAGCCCATTCTTGCGTAATGAGATAACTGGTATACAGTAATAACCAAGAATATGTTTTTTTTTTTGTTTGTTTTGGAGTTCCCAGAAGTGGTGAATAATTGTTGGTTGCTTTTCCTGTACACTTACGTTTACACGTAAGGTAAATGTGACCCAATTCCGATTTTTTGCTCATATGTGACACATACTGTATCGGATATGTTCTATGTCCATGTAAACAGGAAAAAAACGCGTGCATGCCGATATTTCAAGATCGGTTTCAGGCCTCCTTCATATGTGGAGATAAATTGGATATAAATCAGATATGTGCTAATGTGATTGTCGTGTAAACGGACAGATCGGATTTCCTGAGTCGTTGTGTTCTGTAAGTCATTAAAACTGTGACTTCTTCAAGACCTGCAGTGTAAACGTAACCTTAGGTCCAACTCATGACAAACCATCTCAACTGAATTTAGACCGGGTGATTTTGGAGGCCAGCACTCCATCACTCTCCTGCTTGGACAAATAGCTCTTACATATGTAATGTAGAGGTGTGGTTATGGTCATTGCTCTATTGGAAAACATATGATGGTTCCACTAAGTGCAAACCAGATGGAATAGCTGCAAAATGTTGTGGTAGTAATGCTGGTTAAGTTTGCCCTCAATTTTGAAAAAAAGTCACCCATGTCAATAGCAAAGCACCATTACCCTCTCACACCTGATCCTCTGTGCTTCACAGTGAGAATCACATTCCAGAACTGTCTGTTCACCCTTTACGTGTACTAAAGATATTGTACTTAGAATCATAACTCTCATATTTGGACTCATCACACCAAAGGACAGTTTCCACTGATTTAATGTTGATTCCTTAAGTTCCTTGGCTCAAGCAAGCCTTTTCTGGCTGCCTCTTCTGAGGCTGGTTGTTATCCTTATCCTTATTAAACATATCCTCTGCAGCACAGGTAGCCACTGGTCTTAATTTCCTGGGTCACTCCTCATGAGAGCCAGTTTCATCACTGCGGTTGATGATTTTGGCAACTTCACTTAGGGGAAAATTTTAATTTCTTGTGATTTTTTTGGATTGACTGACCTTCATGATGTCATGAAATGATTCTATTTACTTAACCGAGTGTTTTTGTCATAATATGGATTTGTACATTAATTGTACGAACACTAATAAGGTTATTGACTGCACAATTATGGTCTAAAAGGCAAAAAATGTCACAAATTATCTCTTGAATTAAACATATTCCAGGTGACTGAGTGTGCCAAGCTGTCATCAAAGCTAAATGTAGCTACTTTGGACAATTTACAATATGAAAGATAATCATTGGGTTGTTTAACATTTTTGTTTACTAATAAGTTTGCAGTAAAACCTTCGGTTTTTATTTCCAGTTGGATACATTTTCTCTATGTATGTCTATATGTATGCATTTACATTTTATGTACTGTATGTGTATGTCAATACATTATGCTCAGATTTAATGCACTAAAGAACTGGTAAAGCATCTCAAGTGCGTAAAGAAAACTCATCGTTTGGTGATGTCAATAGGTTCCAGACACCAGGAAGTCATTGATTGCAAATGTTTTTCAACCAAGTATTAAAAATAATGCTAATAGTTATGAATTTTAATTTGTCCAATTTCTTATGAGCCTGTTAAAATTGAGGGACGGTGTAAAGTGTCTGTGACTGTTGAAATGACAAGGCAACATTATTTGTTAAACTCCTTAATTTAAAACTTATTGTATTTAAATACATATTGTTTTCTTCATTTCAAATCCACTGTGGAGGTGTACAAAAGCAAAAATACTAAATGAAACGTCACTGTTGAAGAGTTTTTTTTAATTTAGAAAAGACTGTCTGATTCTGATTTTCTTTGTACAGTATAAGTATGTTTATAAATTCTGTAAATGGCCAAGTGCATTCACAGCACGGTGGATTTTCATTTGGTAAAGAACACAAAGATTACTGTAAATGGCAAAATGACTAAATATTGAAAGAGCACCCCTTAAGCATAAAATATGCTCAGCGCTTTAGTAAATTGTTTCGTCCAAATTTAACATTTAATCTTATTTGCCTTACTTTATGGATTTATTTTTGATGGCTTTTTATTAATTTGTCTATGGAACAACGAACATACACAAATTCTGTATTAAATGTGGGATTGTAAGATAAATTAATAAGTTATTTAAATACTATATGACTAATTCATATATAACATTGCATTAACTTTTTATTTTATTTTATTTACCTTTATTTAACCAGGCAAGACAGATTAAGAACAGGTTTCTTATTTACAACTGTGGCCTGGCAGAGTTAAACTATTAAACTATAGTATTTAAAACCTGTAAGGTTTACAATATATAATGAAATGTAATGTATTGGGCTTGGTGGTTAGCACTGTTGCCTTGCACCTCCAGTGTCCGAGCTCAGCTCCCGGCCAGGTTCGATTCCCGCCTCTGTGTGCATGGAGTTTGCATGTTCTCCCTGTGCCTGGTGGTTTCCTTTGGGTACTCCAGTTTCCTCCCACAGTCCAAGGATATGCAAATTAGGCTAATTGGCATTCCCCAAATTGTCCATAGTGTGAATGTGTGTGCCTTGCGAAGAATTTACATCTCCTGGGATAGGCTCCCCCCGCAGGATAATGAAGATAAGTGAGTGAGTGTACTGTAATGTAAACAGATATGTTTAGAAGCACTACATGTGTACCACATATGGATGCTTACTTGTATAACCAATATTATAATGGTTTAAATTATCTAAAATTAAAAAAAAATCAACAGAATCTCCAGTTCTGAGTAATGTTAAGCAAAATGAAGTGGAAACAAAGCTTAAAATCATAGCCCTAAAGCAGTGGTTCTCAAACTGTGGGGCGCGCCCCACTAGTGGGGAATACAGACATGACAGGTGGGGCGCAATGAACGAGAGGAAATAACAGGAAAGTACCTATTCTAATTCATGCTTTTCTTTATTGATAATGAAGAGCGTACGCTCAAAACTAAACAATCACACACAAATAAATGGATCATTAATACAAGTACATTTAAAAAAACATCAGTTGTGGGCCGGGAGAAAAAGTGGAACCATAGTGGAACAATAACTTCGGGCCAACTTCAGCAGCGCTGCTCGAATCACAAACCTGCGCGACCCGATGGGCAGCGCTGCGCGACTCATAAACCATAAGACAGAAATATACCGCGCCGACCATCAAAATACATTTTCTGGGATGCGCACATACAAACCAGGCATGGCAAGGCGGAAACAATAATAAACAGTCCTGACATTTTAAATAGGTTGTAAATAAAAACATAGTGGGTCGCATTCGAGCGGCGCTGCGCGATCCACCGGGCTTCGCAAATAAACCAGATCATCACTGCGCTATTCAGGTAGTCGCGCTGCGCTGTATTTGCGCAGATATTTGGTTCAATCGGGTGCCGCGGTTTCGTCCCACTTTTGATGTGTTTGGCTTCACATACACTTCGACAATGGAAGAAGACGAGCAGTGAGCTTGCTTATATGTGACAAAACCAACAAAGAGGAGATTGTAAAGAGAAAAGCTGCCTCGTCTGTGGTGTGGAATTAGTTTGGGTATAAGAAAAGTGATACGAATGAGATGAACGTGATTCACTTTAAACATGTGGATTGCACAACCCTGGACATTACCATTCTTTTCCTACTCGTACAGCTGCTCTTATTGTTCACATATTCTTCATATATTTTCTATATTGTGTATTGTTGTACAGTTATTTTATTTTAACTTTAGTTTTTATATTTTATTTTATTCTTTCCTAGTTAAATTTACCCCCTATTTTATTTTTCATAATTATTTCCTATTCATAGTCTTTTATGTTAAGGTTTGAATTAAATAGAATTTTTGAATTTGATTTGCAAGGTACGCAAGTTCACTGTTTTAACAAGTGGTGGAAACACGTCAAACCTCTTCTATCATCTGAAATCCAAGCATCCAAACGAATATGGCCAAAGTAAAAAAAAATGCGGCAAACCTCAGCAATTCACAGTTTATATAAAATTACATTATGTAAAACAGTTTCTTTGTGTTTGAATTTTTATTTATGCATTTCAGATACAAATTGCTATATTGTGATTATATATATATATATTGTTATCGAGGTAGAAAATAGCTTCTACTGTCATAGAAGATTTTGGTTATATCACCCACCACTAATGAAGCCTAACTTGCTTCATGGTGGGGATGGTGGGGGCAGAGGAGAGACCTGTGTATGTTTTGTGTCTTATACCGCTGGCAGCAGACCGCATGAGACCCAACAAATTAGGAAGACACTTAGAGACAACACACGTTAATAAGCCACTCGACTTCTTTGAAAGAAAGCTGGCAGAATACAGACAGCAGGAGAATCGCATGGTAACATCTGAATCAGTGGACAGCAAAGCACAAATGGCTTCATTCAAAGTTGCATACAGAATTGGCCAGTGCAAAAAAACTACAAACGATTGCTGAGCAGCTAATAAACATGGGGTCAGTTATGCAAAGATAAGTGACAACGTAAGCCTTTTATAACAATTGCACGTGTATTTTATCTGTTTTTAACTTGGTGTTGTTTGATCTTATTGGTTTAGAAATTGATATTTCAATAAACAGTAAACTTGGCAGATTTCGTTATTATTTTGTTGACAAGTGGGGCTTGAAAATTTGCTCACCCCCTTAAGTGGGGAATGACAGAAAAAGTTTGAGAACCACTGCCCTAAAGTAACAATTTCAGATGCAATTATCATACATTGACAACTGGTGGCAGTGCATTCTAAGGTATAACCCACAGGAGCATGAGGTGTATGTGCCGAATAATACTTATGTGCACACACACACACACACACACACAGGACATTTCTTGAAGAATATGTCAGACAAAACATATATGAATGAACAATACAAAACAGTGAACATGAATTTATAATCCAATTTTGGTGTCCTGTATATGTCATACAGTACATATACTGTCCTATGAGATATGCTGAACAACACTCACTTTTGGCAGCAGGAAATTCTGAAATGGTAGTTTAAGTTGCCGTTATACCCAATAGCTTTAGGAAATAATAAAGTAGAACACAATGCTCACTTGCCCCTGGGGCAACAACCATTAACCCTTACCCTAATCCAAATAGTTCTAATTCTTTTACCTAAATTCTGAATGAGAGAAAAACGGAAATTGAGTTAAATTAAATCCCATTGTAAATCAAACTGACCTTGGGATTTGCTGACCTATTTTAGCAAGAGATAATTCTCCATGATGCAGAATTCCTTTATTCTCAGTATTTAAAATGTCAGTCAATCCAAGGTCATATTCTGGTTCAGGATTGAAAATGTCATTATTTAAAAGTATAGCATAATGCCATAATAAATCACCAGCTTTTTATATTGCTCATGCTTATGATAATCTTCTGTGTTTTCAAATAAGAAAACCACCGGAAAAAAAAAAATAGAATATATATATTGTGGCGTGCGTGGGCGGGGCGGCGGCTGACGACCGTCATGCCTTGCGGGGGTTTTCTATGTGTCCACCATGAGAGAGCAGTGGTGTCAAAAGTATTCACATTCATTACTTGAGTAGAAGTATAGACACTAGGGTTCAAAAATACTTCTTTAGAAGTTGAAGTATCAACTCAAGCTTTTTACTTAAGTAAAAGTTTAAAAGTACTGGTTTCAAAACTACTTAAAGTATAAAAGTAAAAGTACCGTTAGGGGCGACAAAAGCTTTAAGATCTCGCTTTTTGATCATGCGACGGGGGGGGGGGGGGGTTTGGGTGCGTTGTGCGCGTTCTTATCATGCGACCGGGGTGGGGGGGGGGATTTTGGGGTGGGTTGTGTGCGTTCTTATCATGCGACCGGGAGGAGGAGGGGTGTTGTGCGCGTTCTTATCATACGACTGGGGGGGTTGCGCTTTCTGATCATAAAAATAAAGTAACGAGGCTATTTTTAAAATGTAAGGAGTAAAAAGTACAGATAATTGCTTAAAAATGTAAGGAGTAGAAGTAAAAAGTCGGCTGAAAAATAAATACTCCAGTAAAGTATAGATACCCAAAATTTCTACTTAAGTAAGGTAACGAAGTATTTGTACTTCGTTACTTGACACCTGTGTGAGAGAGAAGGGTGTTTGGGTTAGTGGCTTCGGCCAAGTTGGGTGTGTGTAGGTGTGTGTGCTTGACCTGTGTATGTGTGCTTGTGCTGAGTTTAATAAACTACTCCCCAGCCATTTGCATTGGGGAGCAAGTAAGCTCACTCGTGCTCCAAGATCCCTGCTAGCGTCGAAAAACGTTACAATACAGTATATATATATATATATATATATATATATATACAGTGGTGTGAAAAACTATTTGCCCCCTTCCTGATTTCTTATTCTTTTGCATGTTTGTCACACTTAAATGTTTCTGCTCATCAAAAACCGTTAACTATTAGTCAAAGATAACATAATTGAACACAAAATGCAGTTTTTAAATGAAGGTTTACGCTATTAAGGGAGAAAAAAACCTCCAAATCTACATGGCCCTGTGTGAAAAAGTGATTGCCCCCCTTGTTAAAAAATAACTTAACTGTGGTTTATCACACATGAGTTCAATTTCTGTAGTCACCCCCAGGCCTGATTACTGCCACACCTGTTTCAATCAAGAAATCACTTAAATAGGAGCTACCTGACACAGCGAAGTAGACCAAAAGCACCTCAAAAGCTAGACATCATGCCAAGATCCAAAGAAATTCAGGAACAAATGAGAACAAAAGTAATTGAGACCTATCAGTCTGGTAAAGGTTATAAAGCCATTTCTAAAGCTTTGGGACTCCAGCGAACCACAGTGAGAGCCATTATCCACAAATGGCAAAAACATGGAACAGTGGTGAACCTTCCCAGGAGTGGCCACCGACCAAAATTACCCCAAGAGCGCAGAGACAACTCATCCGAGAGGCCAGAAAAGACCCCAGGACAACATCTAAAGAACTGCAGGCCTCACTTGCCTCAATTAAGGTCAGTGTTCACGACTCCACCAAAAGAAAGAGACTGGGCAAAAACGGCCTGCATGGCAGATTTCCAAGGCGCAAACCACTTTTAAGCAAAAAGAACATTAAGGCTCGTCTCAATTTTGCTAAAAAACATCTCAATGATTGCCAAGACTTTTGGGAAAATACCTTGTGGACCGACAAGACAAAAGTTGAACTTTTTGGAAGGTGTGTGTCCCGTTACATCTGGTGTAAAAGTAACACAGCATTTCAGAAAAAGAACATCATACCAACAGTAAAATATGGTGGTGGTAGTGTGATGGTCTGGGGTTGTTTTGCTGCTTCAGGACCTGGAAGGCTTGCTGTGATAGATGGAACCATGAATTCTACTGTCTACCAAAAAATCCTGAAGGAGAATGTCCGGCCATCTGTTCGTCAACTCAAGCTGAAGCGATCTTGGGTGCTGCAGCAGGACAATGACCCAAAACACATCAGCAAATCCACCTCTGAATGGCTGAAGAAAAACAAAATGAAGACTTTGGAGTGGCCTAGTCAAAGTCCTGACCTGAATCCTATTGAGATGTTGTGGCATGACCTTAAAAAGGCGGTTCATGCTAGAAAACCCTCAAATAAAGCTGAATTACAACAATTCTGCAAAGATGAGTGGGCCAAAATTCCTCCAGAGCGCTGTAAAAGACTCGTTGCAAGTTATCGCAAACGCTTGATTGCAGTTATTGCTGCTAAGGATGGCCCAACCAGTTATTAGGTTCAGGGGGCAATTACTTTTTCACACAGGGCCATGTAGGTTTGGATTTTTTTTCTTCCTAAATAATAAAACCCCTCATTTAAAAACTGCATTTTGTGTTTACTTGTGTTATCTTTGACTAATAGTTAAATGTGTTTGATGATCAGAAACATTTTGTGTGACAAACATGCAAAAGAATAAGAAATCAGGAGGGGGGCAAATAGTTTTTCACACCACTGTATATATATATATATATATATATATTGCAGCAGGTCTCAGTATTAAACAAACAACTACATATAACTTTCGCACCGTATCATTATTAATTTACCAAGAAATTAAGCAAAATGAAAAAAAAGTGGACAGTACTGAGTACCCCTTACTAATTCCACAGATTTAAGAGGGTAAGTTGCAGTCAGGTGTTGTTAATCATCAGCCCTTGATCAGACCTACTGTACGTATGGTGGTCAGACCTAAAAAAAAAAAAAAACAGAAGTTTGCTAGTCTGGAACATTCAGATATCAATTAAATACCAAAAGGGAAAAGCAATGGTCTTAGGCTACGTTTACACTGCCAGGTAAATGTGACCCAATTCCGATTTTTTGCTCATATGTGACACATATCGGATATGTTCTATGTCCGTGTAAACAGGAAAAAAACGCATGCATTCCGATATTTCGAGATCGGTTTCAGGCCTCCTTCATATGTGGAAATAAATCGGATATAAATCAGATATGTGCTAATGTGATTGTCGTGTAAACAGAAAGATCGGATTTCCTGAGGCATTGTGTTCTGTACGTCATTAAAACTGTGACTTCTTCGCGGTTTAATGATGTAATGTTATTCTCCGGTGGAAGCGCGTGTGGAATGATAACATCGCAGGTGACGTGGAAGAGGAAAAGACCCTTGTGTTAATGCTTATTTGGGCTAAATAACATTAAGAAATCGGTATTTTGTGAATAAAGCATATGTGCAGGCTGCAATTATGGCGTTTTTTTTTTCTCCTCCTCTGTTTTAAAACCATGGTGCGCGAATTTTACATATATAGCAGACATAGCGTTAAGCATATTTCACCTCCATCTTTCTTGGCTAGTGTGTAGCGCAAGAACCTCCCTTTAAGTATGCGCGATGTTTCAGATGGTATGGCGAGTGTAAACACGTGAATCGGATATGAGTCATAGTTAAAAGAACGTGTAAACAGACGGTCAAAAAAATCAGATATAGGCAACAAATCGGAATTAAGCATCGAGACCTGGCAGTGTAAACGTAGACTTAGAGAAGCAATTGTTGCTGCACATTAATCTGAAAAGTGTTATAAAATAACTTTTAAACAATTGGGAGTTCAACATTCTATAACAAGAAACATTATTCACAGGTTGAAGGTATTCAAGACAGTTGCCAGTCATCTCAGGAGTGGAGATCCCAGCACATTCACCCCAAGATCAGCCCATGAAATGCTCAGAACTCAAAAAATATGAAAAAATAAAATCAAAGCTACATCTCAGACCCTATATAATTCACTGATCGAGCATTTTAACTATTATTTGTTTTGCTGTTTTTTAAAATAAACATATAAAGGGCTCAGGATTGTGTGACATATCGTTTTTTTGGTGCACAAAATAAGCATTATGATGAACTGAATTTTAGTTCATTTTAAACAACTACCCAAAAATAACTAGGCAAAAAACACACACACACACACACACACACACACACACACACACACACACACACACACACACACACACACAGGCAAGGCTTCCATATAAACACTTTTATTTTTTTTTTTTTTTCATTGACCACTGCCGTGTTGCCGGCATGTATCTTTGCCGCTTCATTTTTAAGAATTGAAGTTCATGACTGCACAATTTGAAAAAGATTAAACAAGTATGGTTTGTTAGGAAGGGTCCTGGAACAATGCCCCATTGATAGATGAAACCATAGTGGAGTTGTTTGGCTTCAGTGCCCAGTGCAATGTTTGGCCAAAACCAAAACAGCATTTCAGCCGAAACACCTCATAATCACTGTCAAGCGTGGCAGTAGAGTAGTGATTTGGGCTTATTTTGCAGACAAAGGACCTGGGAAAGAGAGAGAGAGAGGGATGATTGTTATTGTTGGTGAGAATAAAAGACTTCTGCTCTGTTCAGAAAAATTGTTATATTTGCTGTTTCCTATCAGATCAGATACAGTGAGAGTCAGTAAAGGCAAACACAATTAACCAACAGCTTCCTAACTGAAACATTGTGTTGTTGACTAAACATGTTCTTTGTACATTTTTAAACTTCCTCCATTAGAAACTGTACTTCCTAAGTGTAATTTGCATAGTTACACATAGTACATTATACAACCACCTAGCCATTTTGTATAAATGCACATATTTGGAGCACTTTGTGTATGATGGACATAAACATCTCTCTTTACTACACTATATAAATATGTGTGGGAGGCATTTTTAATATTCTCAAATTTAATTATATAAGAAACATGTTACTGGCATTAGCTTCGAATATTGCCATGACACTTTCTGAAACCTAGGAGTCAGGTCACCTCCTGGTATGTGAAATGTTCATGAGCTCCATATGTGATGGAAATCAATAACTCACACATGAAATGGGCTTTGGAGAATGCTGATAGTCAGCCAACACAGCTCCTGAAGGTCAGAGTGTACCCAGAACATGGCATAGCAACTGCTAATGTGCATCATGCTGACATCGAGGCTGCCTTGGCAAAACTAAAATTTTATCTTCTACCAAATTCAGTGCATTTACCCATTTTATCATATATCAGTTGAAGTGAGCGAAAAGGCTATTTTACAATCTACTACATTTTTATATTTCTTGGGAATAAAGACACTGTGACAATGCACAGTGCCCGGGGGTGGGGGGAGGGGAGGGGGAGGGGCGGAATTCGTAAAAAAGTAAAAACATTTGCCAAATCAATGATGCGAATCACAAATATCATTTCCATACCGGATCGGTGGCAGCCCGGGTTAGCAGCGACCGCCACTGGTGCTGTTGACCTACAGGGTGCCAGTGGAAATTGGGCTACTGTTGGTCAAAAAAGGAGAGGAGGAAGGCATGTTCGAAAGCAGAGAGAGAAAAGGAAAGGCAAGAGTTTAGGAGTGATAGTTGGGACTTTGAATGTTGGGACTATGACAGGGAATGCAAGAGAGTTTAGAGATATGATGCAGAGAAGGAAGGTGGATATACTGTGTGTACAGGAGACCAGGTGGAAAGGTAACAAGTCTAGAAGCTTAGGATCAGGGTTCAAATTGTTTTACCATGGTGTGGATAGGAAAAGAAATGGAGTAGGAGTTATCCTGAAAGAGGAGTTTGTTAAGAATGTTCTAGAGGTGAAAAGAGTATCAGATAGGTTGATGAGTATGAAGCTGGATATTGAAGGGGTGATGTTCAATGTTGTTAGTGGCTATGCCCCACAGGTAGGATGTGAGTTAGAAGAGAAGGAGACATTCTGGAGTGAGTTAGATGAAGTGATGCAGAGCATCCCCAGAGGTGAGAGAGAGTGGTGTTTGGTGCAGACTTCAATGGACATGGGGAAGGGAACAGAGGTGATGAAAATGTGATGGGCAGGTTTGGTCCTCAGGACAGGAATGTAGAAGGACAGATGGTGGTGGACTTGCAAAGAGGATGGAAATGGCAGTAGTAAATACTTTCTTCCAGAAGAGGCAGGAACATAGGGTGACATAAGAGTGGAGGCAGAAGCACTCAGGTAGGCTACATCTTGTGTCGACGTTGTAATCTGAAAGAGATTAGTGACTGCAAAGTGTTGGTAGGGAAGAGTGTAGCCAGACAACACAGAATGGTGGCGTGTAAAACAACCCTGGTGGTGAGGAAGTTGAGGAGGACAAAGGCAGAGCAGAGGACAAAGTGGTGGAAGCTGAGAAAGGAAGAATGTTGTGTAGTCTTCAGGGAGGAGTTGAAACAGGCTTTGGGTGGTCAGGAGGTGCTTTCAGTTGACTGTACAACTACAGCCAATGTGATCAGGGAGACAGGTAGGAGGATACTTGGTGTATCATCAGGTAAGGGAAAAGTGGACAAGGAGACTTGGTGGTGGAACGAGGAAGTCCAGGAGTGTATACAGGGAAAGAGGCTAGCTAAAAAGAAGTGGGACTCTGAGAGGACTGAAGAGAGTAGACAGGAGTACAGGAAGATGCAGCGTAAGGTGAAGGTAGAGGTGGCAAAGGCCAAACAAAGAGCATACGAGGACTTGTATGCTAGATTGGATAGTAAGGATGGTGAGGTGGATCTGTACAGGTTGGCGAGGCAGAAAGATAGGGATGGGAAGGATGTGCAGCAGGTTAGAGTGATTAAAGATAGAGATGGAAATGTACTGACAGATGCCAGGAGGGTGATGGGAAGATGGAAGGAGTACTTTAAAGAGTTGATGAATGAGGAAAAACGAAAGAAAACAAAGAGTAGAAAATGTGACTGTTGTGGAGCAGGAAGTAGCAAATATTAGTAAAGGTGAGGTGAGAAGGGCGTTGAAGAGGATGAAGAGTGGAAAGGCTGTTGGCCCTGATGACATACCTGTGGAGGTATGGAAGTGCTTAGGAGAGGTGGCAGTAGATTTTATAACTAGATTGTTTAACAAGATCTTGGAGAGTGAGAGGATTCCAGAAGAATGGAGGAGAAGTGTATTGGTGCCGATTTTTAAGAACAAGGGAGATGTACAGAGCTGTGGGAATTACAGAGGTATAAAGCTAATGAGCCATACAATGAAGCTGTGGGAAAAAGTAGTGGAAGCTAGGTTAAGGGCAGAGGTGAGCATTTGTGAGCAGCAATATGGTTTCATGCCTAGAAAGAGTACTTCAGATGCAGTATTTGCTTTGAAGATGCTGGTGGAGAAGTACAGAGAAGGCAATAAAGAGTTGCATTGTGTCTTTGTGGATTTAGATAAGGCGTACGACAGGGTGCCGAGAGAGGCGCTGTGGTGTTGTATGAGGAAGTCTGGAGTTACAGAGAAGTAGAGTAGCGAGAGCAGGGAACAGGTGGAAGAAAATTTGGAGAAGCGGAGGTACGCTCTGGAAAGCAGAGGAATGAAGGTTAGCCGCAGCAAGACGGAATACATGTGTATAAATGAGAGGAACCCAAGAGGAACGGTGAGGATACAGGGAGCAGAGGTAAAAAAGGTGTAGGACATTAAGTACTCAGGGTCAACGGTCCAGAGCAACAGAGAGTATGGAAAGAAGGTGAAGAGGCGGGTACAGGCAGGTTGGAATGGGTGGAGAAAAGTTTCAGGTGTGTTGTGAGATAAGAGTATCAGCGAGAATGAAAGGAAAGGTGTACAGGACAGTGGTGAGACCAGTGATGCTCTACGGCTTAGAGACAGTGGCACTAGAGAAAAGACAGGAGGCTGAGTTGGAGGTAGCAGAGCTGAAGATTCTCCTTGGGAGTGACAAGGATGGATAGGATCAAGAATGAGTTCATCGGAGGGACAACCCATGTGAGATGTTTTGAAGATAAAGTCAGAGAGGCCAGATTGAGGTGGTTTGGACATGTTCAGAGGAGAGATGGTGAATATATCAGTAGAAGGATGCTGAGGTTGGAACTGCCAGGCAGGGGTCTAGAGGAAGACCAAAGAGGAGATTTATGGATGCAGTGAGAGAGGACATGAAGTTAGTTGGTGTGAGAGAAGAGGATGCAGAGGATAGAGTTAGATGGAGGCAGATGATTCGTGGTGGTGACCCCTGAAAGGGAACAGCCAAAAGACAAAGAAGAAGAAGAAGAAAGACACTGTGATTATATATAATGATTGTAATTGCAGATATGCAAACTGTAGGGCCACTCCTCTCTTTGTTGATGGCTCTTCAGTACTCACACATGAAAAAGTCATGGGAAAACACAGATTCTCTGTTAAATCCTTACCTAGTACTAAGGTTAAAGTAACTTAAAAAATACTTATATAGCGTTGCTCACAGCTTCAGGATGTCAGTTCACCAGTTTTTAAATTGTCTATCATTCAGAAAGCAGTCTGATGTGAAATGTCACATACAACTGTAAGAACATTTCCACTGTAAATACAGTTTCTTCACAAATAGACAGAATTTCATGTTTTCATTTACAACCATCAACAGACCATGTCTTGCTTTTGGTCATGCTGTACATGTCTAATGCTCAGCTCACAAGAGAAGATTGCTATAGCCAAATACAAAATGGCCAGTCCTGGGCAGAGGTGGCCCTAGCTGGAGGAGCATCTTTAACAAATGACTACCCTTTTTTCCTGAAAACACCAGGAACCCTAACAAATCCGAAGCAATTTTAAAAAGAGGGAAATGTGGATATTTAAAGAAGAAGAAAATGTAGGGGATGGGTTTTGCATGTCCACACTAGAGACACATGTGTCTGTACAAAATAATCCAGAGGGCATGGAAATTATTTGGTCCACCAAAATAAATTCAAACGGGGTCTGTCTGCAAGGAGTATACATGTTTACCCCATGATTGCATGTGGTTTCCTCTGGGTTCTCCAATTTTCTCCCACATTCCAAAGACACGCAGATTAGGCTAGTTGGTATTCCCAAATTGCCTGTAGTGTGTGTGAATGAGTATATGTGTAAAAGTAAGTAAAAGTAAATTTTTTAAATACAGTACTGTATGTGTACTCTTCTGTAAAGCTTTAAAAAAGACCAGGAGCCACAGAACGTACTGTCCACTTGATATAATTTACAGTTTTGTTAAAGACCTCCTCCAAACACAGGAGTTTGAAAACCTGGGGCCTATGTTTCCTTTATAGATTCCACAATGTGTTGTGTAGCACTATGTATTCTGGACGCATGCAATCACAGAGGTGGAACTCGCGAGGCTGTGATGGCCGGTCATATGTGCGGTGCTGTTCTGCTTATGCTTTCACAGAAGGTTGTTCTTCCCACACTTCTTTTGCAATGTCTAGAAGCCTGCGGGGGCATCCCCCAAACAGCAACTCAAATGGTGTGAACCTGGATGACGTCTGCAGCGTTTCCCATATGGCAAAAAGAACGTAGGGGTTCAGCTGGTCTAGTTTCATCCTGTTTCATCCACGATTTTTCACAGCATTTGTTTTAGTGTCTGGTTAAACCTCTCCACCAGATTCTAAATGGAGGTGGATAGCTGTCTGAACTGTCCGTGTGGTAGTATAACAGGCCATTTTTTACTAGGTAGTAGTAAAAGTGTGCTGGCTGCACACTTTCATTGCCCTCAACTTCTCCCTTTATCTCTAGCGGCTGACTCCAGCAGTGTCTGAAACTCGCATCCTCGCACTGGAGCTGCACAAAGTTGCTGTCCCTCTGAATCTGCCGAGACGGGGAGAAAGGGATTAGAGGGTGAGTGCGCCTCACCTTCCACCTTCGCGTCTGCCTCTTTTTCCGCAGTTTAAGCCAGCCAGGCCGGCTGGGAGCAGGTCGGCTTCAGTCAGTGTCTGCTTCCGTCTCTTCTGCTTATTCACGCCTTTTGCCTCTGGGGGCATTCCGGGCCAATCTCTCCCTAGGAGGAAAGGGACAGGAGGATTAGGCATAACTGCAGAATATTTTTCCCCATTGTTCCTCCACGGCTGCTGGCACCTTGCACCGATCGTCATGCACACGTGTCGGGTGATCCAGAGCCAGCTGTCGGCCCAGAGCCCTTTGGAAGAAGCGGACCTGCTGAGCTCACATTCGGCGGGCTTGCACCATTGTGGATGCATGTAGTGAGGAGGACTTCTATCCGGAAACCTATTTTTTTGGCCCCAGACAGGCCAGCACACATTCCCGAGCATTAGTCATTTCCCTACTGCCATTCTTTCTTCTTTTGGGTATATAACAAAGTATTGAGATTAAATTTTGTTATTAACCAAATACTTATTTTCCAAAATTTCCATAATTACCATAACATGCAAATAAATTCTTTCAAAATCGAAATTTTCAGTTTTTTTCTTTTCTTATTTTGTCTCTCATAGTTCAGATAAACCTACGATGAAAATTACAGGCCTCTCTCATTTTTTTAAGTGGGAGAACTTGCACAATTGGTGGCTGACTAAATACTTTTTTGCCCCACTGTAAGAGAGAGATTACAATATAGATCCATATATATATATCACAATTGATACACCAGCATACAGTCATGTTTGTGGCCATGCCAATATTCAATTTAATATCAATATATTGTTTAAGCTTTTAATAAAAAAAAACCCTGAAAACTCATGCTTCATGTTTTTGTAATGAGCCATAGCAGCAACTGAAAGAGGCAATTGTTGAATTTTGCTGCACTCAAAACCTTTCCAATTACAATGATTAAAAATAATTTGAGATAAGATAATTCATTTTGAGTCAGTAGTTTCATCCAGGTACTTGCCAACTGCAAACTTAATATAGTTAGGGTACCTGTTATTACAGCCCTTGTACGAGGACGCTGAGACGCTGCTTTTTTCCGAGCTCCGCCATACTGACCAACTTTTAAACTTTTTCGTCCCCTTACGAAGAGTGTACATAAAACGGATAAGTATCTTATAATATATTTACTCGAAACGCGTGTTATATCGTTAAGTTTTAATTGCACACCGCGTTTAGCCAGCATTAGCATCGCTAATCGCATCGCTAGCCCGGCTATCACGTTTGTTTGTTTGTTTGTAAAGTTTGTTTTCGCTTCCTCACACCGATTATTTTCCGTGTTTAGACACCATGTCGGTTGTGATTCTGCCTCTGAGTGCAGGTGAGGAGACATTGGAGCTGCACTCGGTGGATTTGGAGGTGGAGGCCGTGGAGAAGCTGATCCGTGAGCTACAGGTGAAGCTGGCCCGGCTACAGCAGCGGAAAGCCACGCTGGAATCGTCACGGACCGACGCTCACCTGTCCCAGGTAAATTCTCGGCGTGAGAATTCTCCTACAACCTCAACCCCGCGTGTTTCTCTGCCCAGGTCCAACACACCAAGGACACAGCCCGCCCAGTATTCCTACACCCCGGCGCCGGGATACCACGGACCCTGGATACAGCAGCAGCGGAAGAAGCACGCCAAGCCCCGGGCGAGGACCTCTCCCCCTCCGCCACCACCCGTCTTCGACATCTCGACCCGAAACCGCTTCGCTCCTCTCCGCGAGACGGCACACGACGTCATGGTCATTGGAGACTCCATCGTTCGTCACGTGCATGCTACCACGGCTAAAGGTAAGGTGCACACACGCTGTTTACCTGGTGCACGTGTTCTTGATGTTGCTGCACAGGTGCCTGCTGCCCTGAGGAAGAACATTGGAGCTGTGGTCCTTCATGCCGGCACGAACGACACCAGGCTGAGGCAGACGGAGATCCTAAAGAAGGACTTCAGGAGCCTGGTCGAGAAGGTCCGCAGCACATCACCCACGACAAGGATCATCGTATCTGGACCGCTTCCCACATTTCAGCGAGGAATCGAGAAGTTCAGTAGATTATTTGCTTTTAATGAATGTTTACAATCTTGGTGTCAACAACAGAAATTACGCTTCGTTGATAACTGGAATGTTTTCTGGGAGCGTCCTAGGCTCTATCACACCGATGGCCTACACATTAGCAGAGCTGGAGCAGCGGTCCTCTCTGACCACATCTCCAGAACACTACGAACCATCTGACTGGCGGTAAGTCATACTGTAGATTCCAAACATATTAGACACATCACAACTCACCGTAGTGATAGACGCACACACATAGCTTGTCCTATAGAAACTGTGTCTGTTCCCCGAATACTGAGAAAAAAGAATAAATTTGTTAAATTTGCCCGAAACAATCTGATAACCATAAAACCAGAAAAAGGCAAAATAAGTAGTCAAAATCCACCTCTAAAGTTTGGACTACTCAACATTAGATCCCTTGCGCCTAAAGCACTTATTGTTAATGAAATTATCTCAGATTATTGCCTTGACGCACTCTGTCTCACTGAAACCTGGCTTAAACCAAATGAATATTTTGGTCTGAATGAGTCTACTCCGTCAGGATATTTCTATAAGCACGAGCCCCGTCTAATTGGTCGCGGTGGTGGTGTCGCCACTATCTACAATGATGTACTCACTGTTACCCAGAAAATAAGGCCCAGGTTTAATTCATTTGAAGTGCTTATCATTAATGTTGCACTAAATGAAATACGTAATAAACCCTTGCTATATTTTACCCTGGCCAGCGTGTACAGACCCCCGGGGCCATATGGCGATTTTCTTAAAGAATTTGGACATCTGCTATCAGACCTATTGGTTAACTCTGACAAAGTGTTGATAGTAGGAGACTTTAACATTCATGTAGATTATGCTAACGACGCTTTAGCACTCACATTTATGGATTTACTAAATTCCTTTGGGGTTAAGCAAAATATAATTGGAGCAACTCACCGCTTTAATCATACGCTAGATTTAATTATATCCCATGGTATAGATGTCTCTAATATAGAGAACATACCTCAAAGTGATGATATCATCACCTCCTGACATATACTCTACCCATAGAACAGATTAGCTGTGTCTCCCCACGTTATCAATCTGTTAGAAATATGAATCCCACTACTAAAGACAGATTCACAAGTAATCTGCCGGATCTGTCCCAATTTCTTATTAGACCCCTAAATGCAGATGATCTAGATGAAGTGACTAGCAGCATGGGCACTATTTTTACCAGTACATTAGACACTGTTGCTCCCATCAGATTAAAAAAAGTCAGAGATAAAACATTTGCACCGTGGTACAATAGTCATACTCGCGCCCTAAAGAGAGCAACCCGTAACCTCGAGCGAAAATGGAGGAAAACTAAATTAGAAGTTTTTCGAATTGCGTATAAAGACAGTATGTGCAGCTATAGACAGGCTCTAAAAACTGCTAGGACTGAGCATCTTAGCCAACTGATAGCAAGAAACCAAAACAATCCCAGGTTCTTATTTAGTACAGTGGCTCGCCTAACAAAACCTAAGATGCCCGCAGAGAGTATCCTATCACAGTTTAGAAGTGAAGACTTTATGGACTTCTTTAATGAAAAAATCAATAATATCAGGAAGAAAATAATGGAGGTTCAACCTCTAATAGTATCTCACGATCCAGTTCAGCCTATAGCTTCACATTTAGATTTTCACTGCTTTACAGGTATAGGACAGGAAGAGCTGTATAAACTCATCACCTCGGCTAAATCAACAACGTGCCTGTTAGACCCAATCCCAACCAGATTTTTAAAAGAAGTGATGCTTACGGTTGGAGAGCCACTCCTAAACATTATTAATTCTTCATTACATCTAGGTCACGTCCCTAAACCTTTCAAGTTAGCAGTTATTAAGCCGCTTCTTAAAAAATCTAATTTGGACGTGAATTAAATAACAAATTACAGACCGATTTCAAACCTCCCGTTCATATCAAAAATACTAGAAAAAGTAGTATCAGCTCAAATTTGCACATTCTTGCAGGATAACAACATCCTTGAAGAATTTCAGTCAGGTTTCAGGCCCCATCATAGCACAGAAACTGCACTAGTTAAGATTACAAACGACTTGTTTTTAGCTTCAGACCAAGGCTGCATCTCATTGCTAGTCCTGCTCGATCTTAGTGCTGCATTCGACACTATAGATCATAATATTCTCATAGATCGCTTACAAAATTATATAGGTATTCAGGGACAGGCATTAAAATGGTTTAGATCTTACCTGTCTGATCGCTACCATTTTGTAGATCTAAATGGAGAACCGTCTGGTGTAATGCCAGTGAAATATGGGGTCCCACAAGGGTCTGTTGTTCTCAATATACATGCTTCCCTTGGGTAACATCATTAGAAGACATGGGATTAGTTTCCATTGTTATGCTGATGATACCCAATTATATATCTCAACTAAACCAGACGAAATACCTAAGTTGTCTAGATTAACTGAGTGTGTCCAGGACATAAAAGATTGGATGACCAATAACTTTCTTTTATTAAATTCAGATAAGACAGAGATATTACTTATTGGCCCAAAAACCAGCACACAACAGCTTTCACAATTCAGCTTGCGCTTAGAAGGATGTACTGTTATTACCAGCTCAGCAGTAAAAGATCTGGGAGTAATATGAGACAGTAACTTGTCTTTTGAAAATCACATTTCAAATATCACAAAAACAGCCTTTTTCCATCTTCGAAATATTGCTAAACTTAGGAACATCTTATCCGTATCTGATGCAGAAAAACTAGTTCATGCATTCATGACCTCCAGACTGGACTATTGTAATGCATTACTAGGTGGTTGTCCTGCATCCTCAATAAACAAGCTTCAGTTAATCCAAAATGCAGCTGCCAGGGTTCTCACTAGATCCAGAAAATATGATCATATAACCCCAATATTATCATCCCTGCACTGGCTACCTGTTCAGTTTAGAATAAATTACAAAATAGTATTACTTACATACAAGGCCTTAAATGGTTTAGCTCCCACATACCTAACCAGTCTTCTGATGCGCTACAATCCACCACGCGCCTTAAGATCACAAAGCTCCGGACTTCTGGTAGTTCCCAGAATTTCAAAATCTACAAAAGGGGGTAGGGCTTTTTCATATTTAGCTCCAAAGCTTTGGAATAGCCTTCCAGACAGTGTTCGGGGAGCAGACACGGTTTCTCAGTTCAAAAGTAGACTCAAGACGCATCTTTTTAATCTGGCATACACATAACTCATCCCAGTATTCATACTCCAGTACACCTATACCGAATGGCAACTACGCTAATTCTCCCCATCTGTTCTGTATTTCTCTACCCATCCCGAGGCATCGGGAGATTTTGCCAGCTTCAGTAGACAAAGGCCGACCCTGCGAGGTTCCTGAGGCATCCAGAGAAGGACCAGCTCCAGCTGGATTCAGCTTTATGATGGTTGGAGCTACACATGCTGCTCCTGTGCTTCCAGTGATCCAGACCTCATCTGCCCTCTGCACCTACTGACTCGTCCCTATGCTGAACTGGTCTTCATGTCAATTTAAATAATTTCTGTCATATTGAATTTTCACCTGCACAACACACAAGATGTTATATCATTTCTATCTGTTATCGCCCAAATGAGGATGGGTTCCCTGTTGAGTCTGGTTCCTCTCAAGGTTTCTTGCTAATGCCATCTCAGGGAGTTTTTCCTTGCCACCGTCGCCGTCACCCTTGGCTTGCTCATCAGAGAAATTTCATTCATTCATCTCATTATTATCTGCACATTTTTCTCACACATCCACACTTCCAATTATTTTCTTTTCTATAATTATTATTATTATTTGTTTTTATTTATTTATTTTCTATTACTATTATTATTATTATTATTATTATTATTATTTATTATTTATTTTTTTTGTTAAATTTCTTTAATTTTTGTGAAGCTTTGAGACCAATGACCATTGTTAAAAGCGCTATATAAATAAAATTGAATTGAATTGAAATTGAATTACTAGAAGAGAAACTAAATCTATTCTGTACAATAAATAAAATGAAATCATGTTGATTATGCCATTTCACACATTTTTTTCCTATAGGAAACAGAGTAGATGCTCTCACTCACTTGCTAATTCTTTATACTTCTTATATTGTACAGGGTCACAAGCCTATCTCTGGGGACTCGGGCACTAGGCATGACAAACCCTGCTGGGATGCCAGTCCATCATAGAGCACAAGCACATCCTCAGGCACACACTAACTGACACATTACGGGTAATTTGGAAATGCTATTTACCTTAATCTACATGTCTTTATACTGTAGGAAGAAACCTGGAGGAAACCCAACAAGCACAAGGAGAGCATACAAACTCCACATACACAGACCCCTCAATCCTAGAGGTGCGAGGCCATTGTATGGATGTAAGATGGCCCAGCCGATGGCAGCTTCGGCACAACACGCTCTAGTACTTTCTTTGTTTTAGTTTATTGTCTGTGTGTTTGAATTCCCTAACCCTACCACATACACTAGAGAAGAACTGCTTAACATTCAGCAATCCATTTAAGACAACTTTTCTCCAGTTTTTACGAATCCGGAAAGTTTTTTAGAAATCTTAGTTGGAGGGACAGCTGCATTCTTTGGGACATGGAGGAGAAGCAGAGGGGGAAAGCGGGTACACTGCGCTGATCGCGTAATGGAGCTATCGGGGAAAATGAAAGGCAGCGGAGTTTGCTTCTACATAAACGAAGGTTGGTGTACTTATGTTACAGTGCTTAATAAATACTGCAGCCCAAACCTGGAATCACTGTTCATAAACTGTAAACCCTTTTAATCACCGCAAGAATTTTTCTCTTTTATTCTGGCCGGTGTTTACATTCCACCTGAGGCAAATGTGAGTGAAGCACTGCATAATCAGGTATCCTTGAAGACTTTCAACAGAGCAAATCTAACTCGTGAACTACGAAAATACAGGCAGCATATTAACTGTCCCACTAGAGAAAATGACACATTGGATCATTGCTACACAGTTCTCAAGGATGCTTATCACTCTGTACCCCGGACAGCTTTGGGACACTCTGATTACTGCTTGGTTCATCTCATTCCAACCTACAGGCAGAAACTTAAAATTGCCAAGCCCGTGGTCAAAATGGACCAGTGAAGCAAAGCAAGAACTACAAGGCTGCCTTGACTGCACTGACTGGAGTGTTTCCAAAACGGCAACTGACGATCTGGATGAGCTGACAGACACTGTGGCATCTTACATCAGTTTTTGTGAAGATATGTGTGTGCCAACCAAAACTTTCTGCACATATAATAACAACAAGCCTTGTTTCACAGCCAGACTGAAACCCCTTCCTAAGCTAAGGAACAAGCCTACAGAAATGGAGATAGAGCCCTGTATAATCAGGAAAACAGGTTTTCAGCTAACGACCCTGCATCTGTGTGGAGAGGCCTGCAAGACGTCACAAACTATAGGAGGCCACCTTTCCCCGCTGAAGCGAACAAAAGACTGGCTGAGGACCTTAAAGGGGTCCTATTATGCCATTTTAAAGGTTGCTAATATTGCTTAATGAGTCTCTTAAAACATGTTTACATGTATGCAAGGTCAAAAAACACTTTAGTTTTCTCCAAAAATAGATTTGATTTTACCCCATTTCTAAATTATCTGTAAACAACTCGTGTGAAGCAGTTTGAAGATTCAGTCTGTCTAAACCCCTCCTTTCCCGTGAGCCCTCACTGCTGTGATTGGTCAGATGGCACGGCCAATTATGATTGGTCTACCGCTACAGCGTGTGTCGGAAAACAACATGCCCATTACCATAACTGAATGACGGCTCTGGAGACCCGTCAATATATAGAAAAAATGGTGTCGGTTTTAGCTTGTAACGACCAGCTAATTTTATATTAACTGTGGCTACAAAAATCGAGAGGTCTTTCATCTTTGTGTCAATGTTGAGTTAAAAGGCTGGTGAGCAAAAAGGACAAACACAAACAAGTAGATAAAGCAAACGTGTATTATAGAAAATTTTAAAAAGTAAACGAGAAAGGTGCACCACAACCAAACAAAGATATAAACAATATTTACAAACTATATATAATAAAAGGTATGTGTATGTGAACGCGAGTGAGTGTAAAATGTCCGAAGTCCGTGTTTATTGTATGTGTGTTATCCGAGTATACCGAGTATGGTTCGGTCTCACCGGAGTTAATGAAGTCCGGGAGGCCGATGACGGAGGGTGAGAAGTCCGGGGAATATGTCCAGTCAAAGATAATCCGGTTGAAAAATCTTCGAAAGAAAATTATCCATAGCAATCTCTCCTTCTCTCATCCAAACACATAATGCCAGCGCTGGTCCACCATTACTACTCATGCATTTTCCCCTTGCGACATGGGGCATGCGCACTTCGCGAGTGTTGTTGTTATTGGTCTTTCGGCTGCTCCCGACAAGGGGTTGCCATAGCGGACTATCCAGTCCAACGCAAAGTGCACATGCTCCATGCCCTTACACTTCGCGCGCGTGTGTGTGTGTGTGATGCACGAAATGCGCATGCTCCATGCCCTTACACTTCGCGTGTGTGTGTGATGCTCGAAGTGCGCATGCTCCGTGCCCTTACACTTCGGCATTTTTCCCCTCAGGGCTTGCCGTAGATAGGCATGCGCACTTTGAGAGTGTTAGAGTTGAGTTTTGGTGAATGGTGGAGAATAAACAGTTAAAAAGGATTTCGTGTGCTATCAATTTTTATTGTTTTTTTATATTACAAACTGTTTAAGCGAACCCGGCATTGAATGCTCGGTCACATTAACAAGAGTGTGGTAACGTTAACTGTAAGATGGCGGGCAAGTTGTTCACGATGTAGAACGTGGGCGGGCAAGTTGTTCACGATGTGACGTGGATCCGTAACAGAGTAAAAATAGATTTGCTAATGACTCGTTTAGGAGAATGTGAGCCGACTCTTTTTTTTAATAGACAAAAACTTCATTTATCGTGCACTGTCAGCGTCACAGATAGTGCAGATAGTTTATGTTCACATACAGTTACATGACACACTGCATGATTTGAAAAAGCATAATAGGGGCTAATAGTTTAACACCTTTTACTGCAGGTTTTCGAAGAACACCAGCACACCTCAGACCCAACCCAGCCCATCGACAGCCCTAATCACACCATTGATAACTCCGCTTTGATCACCCACCTCCAACACCAAAGCTCCCCTCATCTGTGAAGATAATGTGAAACGGCTCTTCCAGAGACAGAGATCAGGAAAGCACCTGGTCCAGACGATTTCTCTCCCTCCTGTCTGAAAGCATGTGCTGACCAACTGGCTCGATCTTCACACATATCTTCAACAGATCTCTCCAGCCGTGTGAAGTCCCATTGTGCTTCAAACAATCCACCATCATCCCGGTCCCCAAGAAACCCTCCATCACAGGTCTGAATGACTACAGGCCTATAGCTCTAACATCTGTGGTCATGAAGTCCTTTGAATGACTTGTATTGGCCTACCTAAGGAACATCACAGAGCAGCTGTTAGATCTCCTTCAGTTTGCATACAGAGCAAACAGGTCAGTGGATGATGTACTTAACATGGGGCTGCACAACATCCTCCAACAACTCGACTGCCTAGGGTCCTATGCAAGAATTCTGTGTGTCGACTTTAGCTCGGATTTTAATATGATAATCCCGGACATCCAAAACTGTGGAGATGACAGTGGACTTTAGGACTCAACATTAACTCCATTCTAAAAAAAGCACAGCAGAGAATGTACTTCCTGCGCCAACTAAGGAAGTACGGTCTGCTTCAGGAGCTGCTGAAAAAAAAGTTTTACACTGCAGTCATTGAGTCTGTCTTTTGCTCATCTATCACTGTCTGGTTTGGAGCAGCCACAAAACAGGACAGGAACAGCCTACAGAAAACAGTAAAAAAAACAGCTGAGAAAAATCATTGCGTATAAGAACTAGGAAAGGGCCAGGAAAAATCTCCACAGACCCCTCACACCCAGACAGAACCTTTTTCACCTTCTCCCTTCTGGCACAATCTACAGAGCTCTGCACACCAAAACTGCCAGACACCAGAACAGTTTCTTTCTGCAAGCAATCACCCTCATAAACAGTTGAACTGGATATTGCGACTGTCTTTAAATCATTATTTGCACATACAGTGGAACCTCGGATTATGAGCATAATTCATTCCGGAAGAGGGCTCGTATTCCAAAACTCTCGTAAACCAAATTTAATTTTCCCATAAGAAATAACGGAAACTCAAATTATTCATTCTACAGCCCCAAAAAATAAATACCTAAAAATAATTAATGCAAAATATAAAGTAAAAATAAAACAAATTAACCTGCACTTTACCTTTAAAAAAAGGAAAAATAAATCCAGACAGATAAGGGTTTCCGTTTGTGCACGCAGGCTGTGTGTGTGTGTGTTTGTGCACGCAGGCTGTGTGTGTGTGTGTGAGAGAGGTGTGCGTGCACACACATTAACGGAGAGACTGTTTTAGCTAGTAACATTGCTAATCATACTCGTGGGAGCGCATACTAATGGAATCACTGCTGTATAGTAAAACGAACAAATAAAAAAAAAATAAAAATGAACCTGCACTTTACCTTTGACGAGAATCGCGACAGAGCAGAGTTTCTGTCTAAGGCAGAGAGTTTGTGAGTGAAGCCGAGAGGAGGAGGGGGTGGGAGGGGGGCTGTAAAGGCGAGAGAGTGTGTGTGTGTGTGTGTGTGTGTTGGTGTGAGTGAAAGAGCCCGGTGTCAAATTATGCATGCATGCACGCACACGCACACACACACACACACACACACACACACACACTCTCTCGCCTTTACAGAACCCCTCCCACCCCCTTCTCCTCTTAGCATCTCCCACATAAACACACATGCGCACACTCTGCCTTACTATTACCTACAATTCTGCAGCGCAAGAGAGTGAAAAAACGTTGGCTCAGTTGTGATCTTGTGAAACAAGAAGCGCATGCATGATGCATGATACTCAGAGCTTGTAAACCAAGACAATGCTCGTTTTTCAAGTCAAAATTTGTTACAAATATTTGCTCATCTTGCGGAACACTCGTAAACCGCGATACTCGTAATCCAAGGTTTCACTGTATATAGTAACGGATCTGGCACAAGGGAAGTATGTGTCAACATCCCAACAACAATTTAGCAGCAACATATGTAGTTCCCTTTCAAAAGCTACACTCAATGCTGTGTGAAAACGCTATTGAGATTGCTCTTTGTTCGACCAGTTGTTGAAGCATGTTAGGCTTATATAACCCCGGTCAGGTGACATCATTTGTTTAGGTTCACTAATAGTGCAGTAATAGGGGCACTTATAAATAGGCATGAACCACAAACATCCTCAGGTCTTTTTGTCTTCAAGGATTGCATTGTGTCCGTGTGTGCAAAATCTGTGTTGAAAACTGCGCAACAGTTAAAAAGAAAAGAAGCAAAAAGTGAAAGTAAAAGGAAATATTACTTACAATGGCAAAGTTAGAAAGGAGATGTTTGCCTCCATATGAGAGACTTCTCGCTGATGATGATCGCCACGCTTTCTGCTTTGAATGTTTGGGGGAAGAACACACTGTCCTCGGACTCAATCAGAGTGCTTTGGGCCCAGTTCGCGTTCTTTAAAGGGAAATCGCAAGCCGCGGTGCCATGTGCCAATCTGGCAGAAGCGCGTGAGACAGATTTGCCCCTTTCTCTCGCGTTCTCGCCGGATCGCGAGCCTCTGCGCTTCTTCTGTTCGAGTGGAAGAGACTTCTTCTCAGACTAACATCTTTGCTAGTGGGGAAGGCTTTCCAAGCAGCAGGTCAGGCTGGTGCTGCCATGCACACCATGGTGGTTCTGCACCTGCTGAAGGACTTGAGCACTGGCGGGTCCATCGATGAAGGGGTGTTTTCAGAGTTAGGCCGAGACATCTGTGGGTTAATCTCCTTGATGCCCCCATCATGCCTTCCGGCCTATTTGGCAATGTCGTCAACTCCGTCGGCACTAGGTTTTGGGAGGTGAAGCGTTACAAGGAAGCGTTTGTGAGGTTTCTTCCCTGCCGTGCACAAGAGTCGGTGCCGTCAGCCACCCAGTCCCGACCGGCCTGAAGAAAAAAAAGCACAAAAAGAGAGTGTGGCGAGTCAAGCACCCCCTCGTAGGGATTGGAGTGCGGCTCGCCGTGCTTCACAGTCTGCCTCAAGAAGACCAGACCTGAGGAACATCATCTCCTCCAAAAAGACATCCTGAGGCTTGTGCACCCAGGAACGTGGGGGTATTTTGAATTACATAGACAACTGGCTGATTTTGGCACAGTCTCAGGAGCTAGCGCTTCGACATTGGGATGTGGTCCTAGCTCATCTCAAATCTCTAGGATTGAGACTCAATGCCAAGAAAAGCATTCTCTCTCCTGCTCAGAGGACAACGTATTTGGGGGTCGTATTGGATTTGATCGCACAACTGTTTCCTGAACGTATCAAATCAATTCTAAATACCCTAAAGAAGATCAAGCTAGGCCAGCAAGTGACTTTTCATTATGTTCAGAGAATCCTAGGTCTCATGGCAGCTGCATCCACGGTGATACCCTTGGTTCTGCACATGAGACCCTTTGCTTTCCAACCATAAGCCTATTCTATTTTCACTGTCTCTTCCTGATCTTTCTCACTCTTCTAATGCATCGTTTTTATTCTCCACAGTTTAGCTCAAACTTCAACTTGTGCTTTACTGAACTTTGCTCAGAGTTGCACTTTGATCAAACATTATTGGACTTGGATGCTGATCAACATCTTAGCCTCTTGAATTCTGCCTGGCTTGAGGTAGCTAATGTAACTGCCCCCCTCAAACCTCAGAAGCAGAAACCAAAATCTGAACAAAACTGGCAAAACTCTGAGATTCATCTTTTAAGACAAATCTGCAGAAAGGCAGAACGAAAATGGAAAAAGGACAGGTTGCATATTTCCTTTCAATTATTTAAAGATTCGCTTACATCTTACCAGTGTGCTGCTAAATCTGCATATTTTTCTAATATAATTGAAACAAAGGCGGCGCGGTGGTGTAGTGGTTAGCACTGTCGCCTTGCACCTCCAGGGTCTGGGGTCGATTCCCCGGCCAGGCTCGATTCCTGTCTCTGTGTGCATGGAGTTTGCATGTTCTCCCCGTGCTTGGTGGGTTTCCTCCGGGTACTCCGGTTTCCTCCAAAGATATGCAGATTAGGCTAATTGGCGTTACTAAATTGCCCATAGTGTGTGTGTGTGTATGTGTGTGTGCCCTGCGATGGATTGGCTCCCTGTCCAGGGTGTACCCCGTCTAGTGCCCGAAGTCTCCTGGGATAGGCTCCAGGTCCCCCGCGACCCTGAACACAGGATTAAGCGGTATAGAAAATGAATGAATGAATGAATAATTGAAACAAATCACTCTAAACCTAAGGTTTTGTTTTCAATTATTCAGTCTGTTGTTAATCCTTTTGTTAACACTTTGCCTGTCACTTCTGATGTTGTCTGTGAAGGCTTCTTGAGATTCTTTAGTGACAAAATTACTACCCTAAGACTTGGCATTTGCCCCACCTTAACATTAAAGGGCTCACCTACCGTGCCTTCTGTCTTTACTTTTTGGGAGGTTTTTGAACCTATCAATGTCCAGATGAAGCAGGTGATTGACAAGCTTACACCCTCTTCTTGCTCTAATGATATCATCCATCCAAGATTCCTAAGTTTAATTCTGGATTCGATTGGGCCAGGCTTGGTATCCTTCATTAATAAGTGTCTTCAAACGGGCTGTGTTCTGGCCAATCTTAAAGTGGCTACTGTCACTCCTTTGCTCAAGAAGCCTTCACTGGATTCCTCTGTCCTAAAGAATTTTTGGCCAATTTCTGTCTTACCTTTCGTTTCTAAGGTTTTGGAGAAAATTGTGCTGGACCAACTACAATGTTTTGTGACTGGGTATTCATGAGGTTTTTCAATCTGGTTTTAAGTTTTTCAATCTGCTCATAGCACAGAGTCCACCCTTCTGAGAGTGTTAAATGATATTTATGTCCCCACTGACTATGGAGACTCTGTGATTCTTCTTCTCCTGGATCTATCGGCAGCCTTTGATAATGTCGATCACTCTATACTACTATCTAGATTAGAGTCTTGGATGGGTCTAAAAGGTCTAAATGTTCTGAAATGGTTTCAGTCATATTTGTCTGACAGAAAGTTTTTAGTAAAGATGGGTAATTTCACTTCTTCCCTGGCACCTCTGACCTGTGGCCTTCCACAAGGCTCTATTTTAGCTCCATCTCTGTTCTCTCTCTATATGCTGCCTCTGGGTTCTATTTTACGGAAACATGGTGTATCTTTTCATTTTTATGCAGATGATACTCAAATTTGTCTTCCCATCAAAAGAAATAACGTTACTGCTACCACTAATCTTTTGCAGTGTTTAGAGGAGGTTAAATCATGGCTAGCTCAAAACTTTCTCTCTCTAAATGAAGACAAGACCGAGGTAATTGTATTTGGTCCTAATGAGAACTCTCAGACTTTTAGCCCTGATCTGGAAGGTTTATCTGTCTTCAGATCATCGCAGGTGCGTAACCTTGGTGTTCTCATTGACCAGCATTTAAAATTTGATAAACATATCGCCTCCGTTATTGGATCCAGCTTCTATCAGCTTTGACTACTTGCTAAAGTGAAACACTTTCTCACCCCCAAAACTCTAGAAATGGCGGTTCATGCATTCGTTACGTCTCGTCTAGATTACTGCAATTCATTATACTGCGGTATTTCCAAATCTCAAATTACTCGCCTACAGCTTGTACAAAATGCAGCAGCAAGATGAACATTTAAACATGAACATATCACTCCGATTCTGAAAGATCTACACTGGCTGCCAGTCTCTCAGAGAATTCATTTTAAAATTCTCCTCTTTGTGTATAAATCTTTACATAACCTAGCACCAGTTTACCTCTCTGAACTTCTTCATCCTTACTCTCCTTCTAGAACAGTAAGATCTTCTGATCAGGCTCTATTAGTAGTCCCACACGTGAGGCTCAAGTGTAGAGGGGCACGGACATTTGCGGTAGCAGGGCCTCAACTTTGGAATATTTTGCCTTTAGAGATTAGATTGGCACCTTCTCTGTCCTCTTGTAAGTCCTTGCTCAAAACCTATTTTTTTTCTTTAGTGTATTAATTTTGTTATATAGTAGTGTTAAACAGGTTGTGCTACTTTTGTATTTAGTGTTTTTGGGGTATGTTTTACAAGTATGCTTGTCTGTGAAGCACTTTGGTCAGCCTGAAGGCTGTTGTAAATGTGCTATACAAATAAATTGAACTTGAACTTGAGCCAAGCTCTGCAAAACACAATGCAAATGCAAAGTGTTTGGATGGGAGGACAATGGGCACAGATACTCCATGGTAATATGATGGTGCCAGATACGCTGCAGCAGGTTAACCTTCAAATACTGTCCAAATAATTCCAAATACTGTCCTTAACTGGGCACTGTGATGCAGGAAGTCAGTGGTTTGCGCCAAGACCAAGTTAGCTCTACGAAAAGTTGGGAAACATGGGCTACATGTTTTTAGCAGTTTAGCAGTTTCTGGGCCAAATGTGAGGAAGGCCACTCCAACTCCATCTTCTGGGCTGCTCATTGGTAGAGTGAGAAAAAGGAAGTGTCGACAACAAGTGCCAACTTGAACCATGGGCTAAAAATCAGCACTTCATTGATAGACGTAGCTAGACGTAACTGTAGCTGAAGACTTAGAGTTAACTAGCAGCAGCTAGCAAACTCTACATAAAAAGATGTTCCCAGTGAGCTGAAGAGCATAAGAACTGTGGTGATTTAATTTGTATAGGCGGAGCTGCACTTACGTCACCACAGGTTTGCCTGTCTTGTGACTTGGTGTCAATAAAGGTGTCTTTAGCCAGGAGACAAGAGGGTGTGATATTCCATGTGATGTGTTGCACCAAGTGAATCAACAAAAAGGGAACAAACATTCAAGAAAAGGGCAACAGATACAGTATGTAATGAAAATAGGCACTTGAGTATACCGTAAGAAACAACTCTTTTTTTTTTTTATATATACAAAAAGGCACTTTCTTAGGCTGGGCATAAATACAGGTAAATACTCTACAAGAATACTGCAACCCCAATATGAGGCAATAGAACCTGAGAGAAAGCACTATTAATATTGAAAAAAAATGAAGAAAAACATTGGTAGTACGCTGGTAGGGATAGAATAACATTGCAGCTTGAATCATAAAATATTGCACCAAGAAATAGGCCAACAAGGGTGCCATTCTACATACAGTACTGTATAAGGTATGACAGATAAGGAGAAAGATAGATATTGCACATATGAAATGACTTATTATATACAGTATTACTTGACAGATTTATGCTCCATGTTGACACATGAGGGGCATAAATTAGGTGCAGATGTGTGTGTGTGTGTGTGTGTGTGTGTGTGCGTGTGTGTATGTGTCACCAGGCTAAGATGGTAGTCGAAGGCCTGAGTCATTGCATGGAAGGCTGTGGGCATTGGAGGTATTTAACACCAACCTAAATGTCTTCAGCAACTAGTCTTATGACTGCTGAAAAGAAGCTGTTGGTGAATCTGGAAATGTTTTGATGATTCTCTCAGGTCTGAGGCATCTGAAGTATTAACTCCACATAGCGTGGGTCTCTTAGCATGGCCTGAGCTTTGTTTCTGCAAAGCTTTGTGTATATATTGTCCACTGAGGGCAGGGGAGAGCCCATGATCTGCTCTGCGGTCTTCTGTAGATATGGGTGAGAGGCTGATTTCCTGATTTTTTTAAGGAGCCTCATAAAATAAAGCTGTTGCTCGGCTTTCTTCACTATGGCTGTGGTATTGATGATTCCCAGGGATTTGCAGGCCCAGGAACCTAGTCATCAACATGCTTTACTTCAGTTCCCTTAATAGTCAGTGGCTACAGAGTGGGAGCATGTTTAAGGAAATTAAATTTTAGAGTTCCTTTGTCTTCTATGTGGTTAGGACAAAGTCACTGTCATCTCCACAGGCAGCCCTGTTCCCCAGCAGCAGGTAAGAGGACTCATCATGGTTGAGGATAAGTCCTAGAAAAGTTACAATTTGAAAATTTCACGATAAAATTATGATCCAGGGTCAATGGGTATAAACGGAAAAGAAAGCTTGGTGTCCAGCTTCATCACCTGTGTTCTGTCAGTTACAGATGGGAGTGGGCAGTTCAAGATAGACCAGCTTTTTAAGACCAGTTAGTACCAAGACATTTTATGGCAACTGAAAATTTCCCAGAGGAACTTCCGTAAATGTGTTTCTCAGGTTGCTATAATAGCAATCTAATATGTTGTTTTCTCTTAATAGAAAGGTGACAAACTGGTGATAATTGGGTAGCCATGTTTTAAAATTGCAGTGCTTAAAACCTCTCATAACAATTCAAGCAGCATCTGGATAGGGGTTTTCACCTACTTGCACACTCACTCATTGTTTATACCACTTTATTCTGGATATAGGGTTGCATGGGGACTGGAGCCTATTCAATTAGACTTAGGGCACAAGTGGTGATGCCCAATGGAATTAGATAGAAATGCATCTCAGGGCACAGACATTATCGGCAATTTGGGATTGCCAATTAGCCTACTTTGCATGTGTTTGGACTGTGGGAGGGAACTGGGGAATGCCAATATGCGGATCAATCATCAATGTCTGGTGGAGGTGGTCCACAGGCCGGGTGCATACAGATGTTGCCATTAAAAACGCATGTTTCGAGAAAAGGGATCCTGCGACTTGCCGCGTGAAAATGCCCTTCATTACCTGTAGGGGGCAGTTGTGTATTGTGTGTCTACTGAAGCCGAAAATGTGTTCTCTCTCTTAGGCACCCGTTAAGTGACGGAGCTCATAAACATGTCAAGCTCAAAGTGTAAATACTGATATGCATTTATTCTTCATTTTCTTCTCTCCTTTAATGATGATACAGTGCTTCTTTGACTGCGCTTTCTCCATTCAGTATTATAATTATTATTAGTAGTAGTGCTCCGAATTTATTATTATTATTCATATAATGATTGTAACGCAACTGTGCGTGTGTGCAAAAAGACTACAAAGATGTATGATATGTTAGCCTAAAACATTTAAATATACTGTACACTAAATAATAAACACTGTCTTGTACAAAGTGAAAGTGAGTTGTGTGTAGATGCCGTCATATTATTTCACCAGTTTTGACGCGTAGCTTTGTCTTAATGTTTCACTCACACGACAGAAGTCCGATCTCTTTGTCTCTTGTAGTTTATTTTGTCAGCATCAAGGAATCAACACTTCATACAGTCATCTTGAGTAAATCCACTGTGATTACAGACACCAGTTGCTGCATCTTGCAAATCTCTGACTTTTACAACAACCTATTTGCTGTATCTTGTAAATTACAGTCTTAGCTTACGTATATAACAACACTCTTGTTGTATATCTCTACTTGCAGGAGCTTACGGTTACAACAACCTAGTTGTTGTATCTTACATTCCCAGCTTACGAGCTTATGTTAGCTGACAAGCTTACGGTCAAAAGCTTGTGTTTCCGTAGCCTTCCGCATCTAAACTGAACTCTCTGTCTTATCACAGTCACACAAATGCATGTAATAGTAGAATGACATCACAGACCAACTTACGCTTTGCCAAAATGGATGCATAACTTAGAAATTTAAATCTTATGGCTTATGTAACAAACTTAATGCTTAATGCTTTACTAATGAATAGAACAAGGTAGAATAAATGAAATAACAACAAATAAAATAAAATAAACACAACAACAAATTCATAACAAGTACGATATGGCTCTTACATTCCAGCCCCTAATTGACAGGCATGGAGACTTTTTTTTGATAAAGCCATTAAATCAAACATTCTTAACCTTCTAAACGTTTTAAATCTTTTAAGTATGTAATATTTATCTCAGGCGTTTATATTTGCATGTCAAATTTCATAACATATTACCACACATTTAACAGTCCATTTCACATATGAGGCACAGCTTGTCGATGGGTCTTTCCAGAGTGTTGGTCTTGGTTTTAACTAACACACGTCTCACCAGTCCCCCTTTGTCGGGGAACACTTTCGTGATTCGTCCCATGACCCATGAATTTCTTGGAGAAGACTCATCAATTATTAAAACTATTGTTCCATTGTCACTTCGCATCACTGACACCTGACCTCTCCTGCTTATAAAGCGTCGCATGGCATTCACACAAGAGTCTGTGTCAAGCGAATGAGCAATTTCAATGTGCACGGCTCTTGTTGTCAGACAAGTGAAAAGTACGCCATATCTTTTAACGTTACTTCTGCCACGTTTGACCTCGAAGGGTCCGAAGTAGTTTACTCTCACATTGGTGAAGGGTGAGTGGTCTGGTATTATTCTGTCGAGTGGCAATTCTGACATTTTTTGCTCACATGCTTTAGCTTTAGACTTCCTGCATATCACACACCTGGAGAGAAACTGTCTTACGAGTGAGTTAGCAGTCGGAATCCAGTATTTCTGCCGCAATTCTGAAAGCATGTATTTTCTGCCACTGTGTCCTATCTTGTCATGAACGTCTCTTAATATTAACGTTGTGATATGTCTTTAGGTACAATGACTGGGTGTTTAACGTGCTCTGGCATTGCAGACCTGCCGAGACGTCCTCCGACTCTCAGCAATCCATCCTGTAGCACTGGGTCCAGTTTGGACAAGCAACTGTTTCTTTTCACAGATGCCTTGCGTTTTTGCTGTGTGGAAATTTCCTCTTTGAATTCTGCTGCTGCTTTATTCTTTTGCAACATGAGAATTTCTTCCTTAAAGTTTTGTCTTTGAGTAAATTTAATGATTTCGTTTTCTGCTCTTGTTAGGTCTTGAGCTGTTAGCGACTTGTGATTGTCTGTCTTTGGGTTATCTGCTTGTGTTTTGACCCTTTCTGTTTTTTATTTGAGCATGTCTCTGATGCGGAGAATCCAGGCAACGGATCTTTTTAACTTGTGCCAATCCGAGTGATGATTAATCAGTTTACTCACTGCGTCTGCGCATTTTGTAACGCTCACAGTATTCACTAAAGCTGAGAGTTTAATTTCATCATCATTTTGTGTTATTGATGTGTCATGAATATTTTCAGGCCATTTGCACTCTGCTTCTTTGAGAAAGGAGGGACCATGGATCCAGTTAACATTTTTCATGAACTTTTCACAGGATACCCCCCTGGAGGCAGAATCAGCTGGGTTTTGTGAGGTATTAACGTACCTCTATTGCTGTGACTTGGTTGACTCTCTTATAATGGCGATTCTGTTAGCCACGAAGGTTTTAAAACGAAGTGTTTCGTTATCAATGTATCTCAAAACAGTTGTACTGTCAGTCCAAAACATAGAGTCCAGCAATTTCAATTCTAGCTGTTCTTTCAACATTTTGTCATTTTTTACAGCGACCACTGCCGCGGTCAGTTCCATTCGTGGAATGGTGGTTTGTTTCAGGGGTGCTACCCGAGAATTCCCCATCATGAATGCACAATGTGTAAGTCCATCAGCGTTTACTAACCTGAGGTATGAGACAGCTCCATATCCCATTTCACTTGCATCCGAGAAGTGGTGGAGTTGTGCTGTAGCTGTAACTCCAAAGTCGGCTGGTTTTATGCACCTTGCTATGCTGAACTCGGACAGTCTGTGCAGCTCTTGCAGCCAGGTTTTCCATGCCGTTGCAAACTGCTCGGGAATGTCATCATCCCAGGGTAGTTTTTCTTTGCATAACTGTTGCATTAGAGTTTTAGCTGGCAGTATGGCAGGTGAGAGAAAGCCTAACGGGTTGTATGTTGAGCTAGTGATTGACAGGATTCCTCGTCTTGTCACAGGTCGTTCTTTCAAACTAATCTTAAACTTGAACATGTCTGAGTCAATGCACCACAGCACCCCCAGAGCTCTCTCAATGGGCAGTGCATCTTTACTCAAGTCTAAGTCTCTCATGTCTTTGATCCTTTCGCTCTCGGGAAGGACAGTCAGTAGGGCATGGCTATTGCATGCCCATTTAGTGAGGTTAAACCCTGCGCTTGAACAGAGACTTGTGAGATCATTGTAATGGGCGACTGGCTTGGTCATGACTCGAAACGGATTTCAGGCAGTCGTCTACAGTGGTGTGAAAAACTATTTGCCCCCCTCCTGATTTCTTATTCTTTTGCATGTTTGTCACACAAAATGTTTCTGATCATCAAACACATTTAACTATTAGTCAAAGATAACACAAGTAAACACAAAATGCAGTTTTTAAATGAGGGGTTTTATTATTTAGGGAGAAAAAAAATCCAAACCTACATGGCCCTGTGTGAAAAAGTAATTGCCCCCTGAAGCTAATAACTGGTTGGGCCACCCTTAGCAGCAATAACTGCAATCAAGCGTTTGCGATAACTTGCAACGAGTCTTTTACAGCACTCTGGAGGAATTTTGGCCCACTCATCTTTGCAGAATTGTTGTAATTCAGCTTTATTTGAGGGTTTTCTAGCATGAACCGCCTTTTTAAGGTCATGCCACAACATCTCAATAGGATTCAGGTCAGGACTTTGACTAGGTCACTCCAAAGTCTTCATTTTGTTTTTCTTCAGCCATTCAGAGGTGAATTTGCTGGTGTGTTTTGGGTCATTGTCCTGCTGCAGCACCCAAGATCGCTTCAGCTTGAGTTGACGAACAGATGGCCGGACATTCTCCTTCAGGATTTTTTGGTAGACAGTAGAATTCATGGTTCCATCTATCACAGCAAGCCTTCCAGGTCCTGAAGCAGCAAAACAACCCCAGACCATCACACTACCACCACCATATTTTACTGTTGGTATGATGTTCTTTTTCTGAAATGCTGTGTTACTTTTACGCCAGATGTAACGGGACATGCACCTTCCAAAAAGTTCAACTTTTGTCTCGTCGGTCCACAAGGTATTTTCCCAAAAGTCTTGGCAATCATTGAGATGTTTTTTAGCAAAATTGAGACAAGCCTTAATGTTCTTTTTGCTTAAAAGTGGTTTGCGCCTTGGAAATTTGCCATGCAGGCCGTTTTTGCCCAGTCTCTTTCTTATGGTGGAGTCGTGAACACTGACCTTAATTGAGGCAAGTGAGGCCTGCAGTTCTTTAGATGTTGTCCTGGGGTCTTTTGTGGCCTCTCGGATGAGTCGTTTCTGCACTCTTGGGGTAATTTTGGTCGGCCGGCCACTCCTGGGAAGGTTCACCACTGTTCCATGTTTTTGCCATTTGTGGATAATCGCTCTCACTGTGGTTCGCTGGAGTCCCAAAGCTTTAGAAATGGCTTTATAACCTTTACCAGACTGATAGATCTCAATTACTTTTGTTCTCATTTGTTCCTGAATTTCTTTGGATCTTGGCATGATGTCTAGCTTTTGAGGTGCTTTTGGTTTACTTCTCTGTCAGGTAGCTCCTATTTAAGTGATTTCTTGATTGAAACAGGTGTGGCAGTAATCAGGCCTGGGGGTGACTACAGAAATTGAACTCAGGTGTGATAAACCACAGTTAAGTTATTTTTTTACAAGGGGGGCAATCACTTTTTCACACAGGGCCATGTAGATTTGGAGGTTTTTTTTTCCCTTAATAATGTAAACCTTCATTTAAAAGCTGCATTTTGTGTTCAATTATGTTATCTTTGACTAATAGTTAACGGTTTTTGATGAGCAGAAACATTTAAGTGTCACAAACATGCGAAAGAATAAGAAATCAGGAAGGGGGCAAATAGTTTTTCACACCACTGTACATAAAAGTTTTTAAGTACTGTATTAACTGCCACAACAGATGCATTGCTGCGTTTTTCTTCTGCTGTCTTTCTGAGGGGGAAGTTAGCAACACTAGGCGACGATTTTGCACCGAACAGATGAACTACCATTTTATATTCAACTAAGTTTTGGTTCACATCTCCATTCGGCCACCATAGGAAGCGCAGCAGATCTGTGTCCTTCTCGGGGACTCTCACTTGATAGTACATGGATTCCACGTCTGCCATCATGGCAATTTCTTCCTGTCTAAAGCGTGTGAGCACACCAATGAGTGAGTTTGTTAAATCTGGTCCTTGTAGGAGCTCACTGTTTAGTGACACTCCTTGATAACTAGCAGCACAGTCGAAAATCACCCTTAGTTTATTCTTTTGAGGATGATAGACGCCATGATGCGGTATGTACCACACCTGACCACCTTGGCGGTTTACGTGATATGTAGGGACTCTGACTGCATGACCCTTTTTTAGCATGTCACCCATGAAGTTTGTGTACTCCTCGTGAAAGGAGCTGTTGCTGTAAAATTTTCGTTTAAGGTTTAATGCACGTTGCATAGCTGCATTTCGGTTATTGGGCATTTGAACTGACGCTTTCTTAAGTGGGAGGCCGATGTAGAAGTGATTGTCTATGAGCTGCAGGGAGTTATTAACGAGGTTTAAGAACTGATAATCCTCTTGTGACATCTCTGCCTTGTCATCGCAATTTTGTTCGGGAAAATCATGGTTATATTGCTCTATCAGCATTCGTTCTACACTTTCAATGGAGGTTCGGTTAACTGTAACGGTCACTAGTTTGTCGGGTTCTCGGAGAGGCCCGGTCACAGTCCATCCGAGATCACTCTGCATCGCGTATGGCCCTCTATGCCTGCTATTGATTATTTGCCGAGGTTCTAGGAGTTCGTGCTCTTTATTTCCTATGAGAATTTCGATTCCAGCGCTAATCTGGGGCAGTTTTCGATGTCATGCTGTTGTGGACTGTTTTCCACTGTGGCTGGGATATTCTTTTGTGTGAAGACGTTGGGAAGTTCAATAAAATTGTTTTCTTCCAGGCTACTAATCTCCAAATCATTGAGCATGTAGCTTTCTACTAGTTTTGTGGAGTTCATGGTGCTCAGCCGTATCTTAACTCTTCTGCCTCGTACATTTAGTCGCCTTGCTAATGACTCTGTACAGAATGTGGCAGAACTGCCTTGGTCTATAAATGCATACACTTCTGCGATTTTATCGCCTTTCTTGGACTTTATTTTAACGGGTACAATGGGGAGGATGCAATTACCTCCAGCCCCAGTGAGCGCATTTCATTCGTGACTCACTGCAGTTGGTGTATTTGTTGTGTCACTTTCAGTTTCGTTTCTGCGGGCGCTCGCAACTGACTGCGCCGTATCTGGCATGGCTGTGTGTAACATGCGAGGATGTGACTTTGAACACAATGAGCATATAATTTTTCTGGTACAATCTTTCCACAAATGACCCTTTCTTAAACATCCGAAACAGAATCCATTCTTTTTTATGAATTCTACTTTGTCTTTGTGTGTCTGATCGTTAAATTTTACGCACTCGTCTAAGATATGGTCGTTTTTACAATATGCGCACGGCTTAGTGAAAGCGCTAACAGCTAACTTACCGGCATTCTTCATTGTAATAGAGTCTTTGTGAATTTTACCAACCTGTCTGACGTCGGTTGCAAAGCTGACCCTGGCCTTTCCTTCCCTTTTTTGTTTGTGTCCTTGAAGGGATGTGTGACTGTGTTTCTTATCGCTGGTCATGGCGTCCAGGTCGGCGAAGAGCGGGTCGGAGTACAGTCTGGCTTGTTGATCTATGAAGTCCACCAGCTGGGCGAACTTGGCTCTTGTCCCGTAGCGCTTGTAGTGCTGGCGTGCGTAAGACTTCCACCTGTCGATCAGCTTGTTTCGTAAGAATGGTGTTCATGCACTCGCTACTGTTCAACTCGTCCACAGATTCACAGTTTGCTGTTGCGTTTTGGCAAGTTGTCAGGAAAGAGGAGAGGGCGCTTAACGCCTGTCCGTCATCTGTCTTTATGTTTGGCCAATTAATTGCCTTTTGCTTACAAGCTGCTGCAATTCTCAGCTCGTTTCCGAACCTGTCGCGCAGCAGTTTCTTTGCTCTTGCATACCCATCTGTCATGTGCATGCAGCTCGTTACAAGGTTTTTGGGTTCCCCTTTGGTGTACAGTTCGAGATATGACAGCTTATCGATGTCGTTGTCCATTTTGGATTCAACAAAGCGTTCAAAGGACAACATGAAGGATTTGAACTGAATTGCGTCTCCATGAAAGGGAGAAAGTTCGTGCCGAGGCAATGAGGACATCATTTGGCTTTTCGCGAGCATTTCTGTGAGTTCTGCCTGACGTTGCATTTGGTGATGCATTGTGTCAAGTCCATGACGTAGAGAATCATGATCTCAGGTGTCCCTTAAGGAGTTTGTCAGCTGTGTGTTTGCGCTCAAGTGCACTGCCCCATGGGGCGTTGGCATTTGAGAATATGATGTGTCGAAACTATGACTTATGTGTTCAGTGTTTACGGTAGGACATAAATTTAGAGTACTTGCCATTGTAGGTCTGTCACTGATGGGCAAGCTTACGTGGGTTGCCTGTAGACGTGATGGCAGTTCGCAGTGTTCCGTCGACGGAACGTGCTGGTAAAGTTCATCATTGCATTCCGAGTTTTGAAAGTACAAGCTGCTCGGTTCAATGACTGAGCTCTCTCTAACCGGCTGTCGTCGGCTGTCATATCCATTGTTACGGAAGTGTGTGTTGCTCACGTAGGCGCTGCTCCATTCAATGACTGTGCTCTCTGTTGCTGGCTGTTGTCCTTGAAGCACTCTTAATTTGGCATTATGCATAGCGAGCGCTGTTTTGGTTTCCAGTCGTTCTTTTTTCGCCTTTAGTTGTGCCATTAGTTGCGCTTCCTCTATTTCTAGTTGGAGACGTTCCTCCAAGGTTGCAGCCTTTGCCAACAGCGCTGCTCTTTCGGCTTCTCTGCGGCGAGATGAGGAAGCCGCGGACGTTACGCTTCCTTGTGGCTCAGTCATCACAACTTGTGACACACTGTCTTCTGCCGAGACTTCTTCAATGTCCTCGTCGTTATACATCATGAAGTTCAAACAAAACGGGAAAGTCTCTTTCCCTTTCCCTTTCAGCATTCACTTGTTTTCGTTCCAACAGCGGAAAAGCTTTTGACTTTGTGTAGATGCGGTCATATTATTTCACCAGTTTTGACGCATAGCTTTGTCTTAAAGTTTCACTCACACGACAGAAGTCCGATCTCTTTGTCTCTTGTAGTTTATTTTGTCAGCATCAAAGAATCAACAATTCATACAGTCGTCTTGAGTAAATCCACTGTGATTACAGACACCAGTTGCTGCATCTTGCAAATCTCCTAAACAACCTATTTGCTGTATCTTGTAAATTACAGTCTTAGCTTACGCATATAACAACACTCTTGTTGTTTATCTCTACTTACGGGAGCTTACGGTTACAACAACCTAGTTGTTGTATCTTACATTTCCAGCTTATGTTAGCTGACGAGCTTACGGTTACACTGTATCTTACATTCCCAGCTTACGAGCTTACGTTAGCTGACAAGCTTACGGTCAAAAGCTTGTGTTTCCGTAGCCTTCCGCATCTAAACTGAACTCTCTATCTTATCACAGTCACACAAATGCATGTAATAGTAGAATGACATCACAGACCAACTTACGCTTGCCAAAATGGATGCATAACTTAGAAATTTAAAGCTTATGGCTTATGTAACAAACTTAATGCTTAATGCTTTACTAATGAATAGAACAAGGTAGAATAAATGAAATAACAACAAATAAAATAAAATAAAATAAACACAACAACAAATTCATAACAAGTACGATATGGCTCTTACATTGTGCGTGCAGCTTTTTGATCAAAAGGCTGATAAACACGTGCGCAGATATGAGCAGATTTATCGACAAAACAACAGACATGAAATGAAAAAAAAAATGTACTCTCTGATACAACGCGACAGCACGCAGAATCCCCGGGCTTTGCCTGCACTTTCTCCATTCATTAGTACAATAAAAAAATTGCTGGGTTTCTGTAAACACATCGTTGGGTTATTTATGCTGGGTCATAATTCTTTGTTATTTCAGGTACTTTAATCACACTGTTGGGTTGCTTTTGCTATGACTACTAAAAGTGCTGCATGGTTAAACTAGAAAAGAACGAAAAAAGAAACTTCTCCGTTTTGTCCCTAGACCTTTTGTTCTGGTGTTTATGCAGTAAACCCATAGGTGATCACGATGTTTTAAGAATTTAATTAAACACGAATATATAAGTGGCATTTTAATTCAAATCCAACATTTTAATGGTTAGTGACTGGTGCAAGGGCGTCAACTCGCACGTTCTGCAATATTCCATTGTCATTCATACTGCCGTAGTTTTAGAGCCCTAAAAATGCATTCGCTAGTTAGTAAGTAAGTAAGCAAATAAAAGATAAATGAATAAATAGCTTTAAATGGTACTTCAGCATAGTAAAAGTACCATATATATATAATGAAAATATTATGTATAAAGAAAATATAATTTATATACTCGTGTTTAATTAAATTCTTAACATTTTAATGGTTAGTGATTGTTGCATTCACACTATTTTTTGGGGAAGAACTTGGCTTGTACAGGCTACTATACGCTGATCAGCAAATGAACAAATGAACGTTTCAGAGTATATAATTAGTTGTCATCTGTTTACAGCGTTGGCTGATTTTCTGATTGAGACCCATGAGTTACATTGAAATAATTTTTATTAGTACAGTAGTAAGTCAGGTTTTACCTTGGACAAATCACAATATAAGCCCTTTCTCGTACACATACACATACACATACGTACACTCACACACAAATAACACATGAAATCGCGTAAAACCAAATGAAACTAGGGCAAAAAAATATAAGCAGTGAAAAATACAGTAGTATACTGTAGGTGATCCTTGTCCTGTGATTAGGCATTAACCCTCTAGAACTTTTTAGTTGTTTTAGTATTGTTTTCAAGTGTGAAAGTGGGGATTTAATCTGTCTCTGCTGCCGCATCTATTCACAGTTGTGATAAATGATTAATGGCCCATCAGATTACTTATGGGGGAACGTTATTTATGGTTAAATGACTAAAGAAATACTGATCTGTATGGCCAGATATTATGTGCCATTCATTGATTTGTTATGCCAAGTTTTGACTATCAGCAGGAAAAAAACATCAGCGAAAACATAAAAATATAACGAAAACAAACCCAAGCAGAAGTTACATTTTAAGTTTTACTTTGCAGCAAAATATTATCTGCCAGTGTATTAAACGGAAATACAGTAGATAAAATACACCATAATGTAAAATACTGTACGTAGCCCACATTTGTATTCCGTACCTACAACGATCGGTATAGATAAATTACAAATGTTACTGTGTCTTTTAGGATTATTAAGCATGTCTTGAAAAATATTGCAATAAGTAAGTAAAATAGCATAAGCCTCATGGGTTTTGTGGGCTGCCTGGACACTGCAGTTAACTGAAGCAGTCAATGCCCCACCTGGCGGGATTTTACAACATTGCAATGATCTTTTTAGAAAGCGCATGGGGACGTTTATGGGGTGGGGCATCGTTAACTGCGTCATCACGGGGGATCACATTCCGTGCATGGCTTGAGCATGGACGTGTCAAGGTTCTGCCTTGGACCTGTCATGCTCCAACCGGCTTTTTGACGTGGCTCCCACTGTAATAGCCTAAGATGTCATCATGATGATGTCATAGTGCAGTGCCTAATGATCACATCATTCTAACATTTCACTATCCTGTACCAGTTTACACTCCTGTCAAGTTTTGTCTGGGTCAAATTCTGTATCCACAAGTTTCCTCATAGCCCCAACTCCGTACTTAGTAAGTTTTTTCATTGCTTTTCCACCACAGGAGTTTAATACCATATTTGGTACTATGTGAAGTAACTGATGATGAATACTACTTAAAACAAGCAAAAGTACTATAAACATATTTGGGTATCTCTGCTGCCTCTTCCTGTATCACAGAACCACATTTCATTCATCATACTGTATATACATATTATATAGTATATAGATTCATAGATATTGCATTTCTAGTCTGTGAGAAATTGAAGAAGAAGAATATAAAACCAGTTTGCACCCACTGGGTGAATTTGTTGAGTTTTTATTCTTAGTTAAAAGTGTTAGAGGGATGTGTAATGTACTGATGTTTATTGATAAATAAATAAATAAATAAATAAGAAAAAAAAGCATTCAGCATGGCAAATTTAGAAGAATAAAGAAGAACAGGAAAAAAAGACAAAGCTATGCAGCAAAATTATCTATTTATATGTATTAAATTGTGCATGTAATGAAATAGGCTAGCATCAAACTTATTTTCAACCTGTGTGTGTTGCCTGCAGCAAACCTTTACGATCTTACTAGCACTGTTGATTTGATAGTTTTTATTAAAGTCACATCATAAAGGCTTTTTGTGATTCTATTGAACCGGTCCTGAACTCAGTCAGGGGGACTTCAGATGCTCTAATATACAGTAGTAGTATTTTATGATATATTGAGTTTTTTGCTGTTTCAATCCTAGAGTTAGTTATGGAATTTAAGTTTGGTTCATTTGGTATTATTTTGAAATAATACTATTTTGAAAGTCAGATAAACTGCATAATTACAAGCCTTATTTTTAAACGGTTATTCTATATTTTTTAAGTAATACAGTGGAACCTTCGATTACGAGCATAATTCGTTCCGGAAGCGTGCTCGTATTTCAAAACCAAATTTAATTTTCCCATAAGAAATAATGGAAACTAAAATTATTTGTTACACTGCCCTCAAAAAATAAATACATAAAAGTAATTAACACGAAATATAAAACAAATGAACCTGCACTTTACCTTTAAAAAAAAGATGCGTTTCCATTTGTGCGCTCAGTCGCTGTGTGTGTGTGTGTGTGTGTGTGTGTGTGTGTGTGTGTGTGTGTGAATCTAAAGTAAGCTCCCCTCTCCCCCTTCTTGTCTTACACAGTTTACCTTTCCTCCACTCTTTTCACGCAGGCGCGTACTCTATAAAAACAGTTTTATCGGAAAAATTAACAAGAAATCTCTCTAATGACACTCGATTGAGCAACATACTAACGGAATCATTGTTGTAAAGTTAACATAAAACAAATTAACCTGCACTTTAGGAGGGGTCTGTGTGTGTGGGGGGCACGGTGTCCAATGACGTGCGGCACACAGAGATACAAAAACAGGCTGAGCCTTGAGCAGGGAGGGAACATGGATCTTTAACCTCTCTAATGAGACTTCCTTTTGCTTTACACGTGCGCTGTTCACACATGCATACAGACTAGGGATGTAACGGTATTGTGAATACAGTCATACCGCAATAACAATTTATTTCGATAATACCATTTTTTTTTTCGATAATTAAATGATAGGTCTTCTGAGAAAAGTTTGCTCAGGCGAATGGAGCGAACAGGAGGTAGCGGGAACTACAATTCCCATTAGCCCAGGCGTGGCCATCATCTTTTGCAGTCTGTTGTCACTACAGATCCAGTAATGCGCACATCCGATTTAAAACCTGCTTACTCCATAATGATTAATTACTCTTTCCATCTCTGTTCCTTCACCGCTAATAGCAGCACCCGCCATTTCCGCATTACTGAATCTGTAGCGACAACATACCGCAAAGAATGATGGCCACGCTTGGGCTGATGCGAATTGTAGTTCCCGCTACCTCCCGTTCGCTCCATTCGCCTGAGCAAACTTTTCTCAGAAGACCTATAGATTTATAGAGTCATTTCGGTTTCTCTCTGAAAAGAAACGAGAAAGGAAAACAAAAATCCTGTCTCTGTCTGAATAAGTGAGTGAATGAGGTGAGCGTTCTCAAATACTCATTCAGCACATGGGCGAGCTGCAATAAGTAGGCTGCTATTTTAATTTTTTCTGAGTTTTCAAGAATACTAAATTGAAACTTTATTTTTTAACATGGTTTAATAATTAAATAAGATTACAGATAGATGGATAATTTGTATGCCATTTGATATGTTCAGAGTTCATGTATACTGTTTAATAAACACTTCTGGCACTTTTTTCGAGTCTCTTCATTAAGTTTTCTTTTTCCTGTAAATGATTCAATAAATACCGTACCGTGCCATTCATACCGAGGTATTACCGTACCGTGAAGTTTTGATACCATTACATCCCTAATACAGACACAAAATAAAATATGTTTTACACGCTCACACGTGGTCACAGTATTATAGTAAACAGTACACACGTACATGGATGTTGATTATACCAGTGAGAGACGCACACTAAGACTCAGCTGGGGAGACGATTACTCAATTCTGCAGTGCAAGAGAGAGAAAATCCGTTGGCACGTGATCACGTGACGCTCGGCGTCAAAACAAGAAGCACATGCTTGACACATGATACTCTGTATTCATGAACCAAGACTTGTTCGTTTTCCAAGTCATAATTTATTAAAAATATTTGCTTGTCCCGCGGAATGCTCGCAAACCGCGTTACTCGCAATCTGAGGTTTCACTGTACATTTAATAATATTTTTTCCCTTGATCCAAATATCTTAATTAAATGTTAGAGCAAGCTTAGAGCATAATTGGATTTTTTTGTTTGTGTTTTGGCAGGGCAAAAGCATGTTTTGATTAGTGATAGAAAGCAGTGTTGAAACAAACCCGCCTACAGCTAGAATAATAATAAAAGTTAATTAATAAACAAATGAATAAATGTATAATAATAATGGACCTTCTGAATTAAATAATCTAAATATTACAATATTTACAATCTATACAATGTATACCCAGCATGATTAATACAGTACATGAACATCTTATAGAATACATCTTTTATTTTGTAAGCTGTTGGAACAAATTAGACCATTAGGTTCCATTAGACACTGCCTTAACCATTAACCAGAGTGGACATTACGCAGTGGATTGACTCTCATTGTTAGTACAAGATCTTGGGGTAAAATGTATGTGACTCTGCACAGAAATAAATGTTGTAATGTTTTATAAGCTTGTCAAAACAATACAATGTTGAATGCACACTGTAGTCAGAGGTATAGGTGGTCCAACAAAATATTGGTGTGCACTTTTTTGACCAGTTATGACTGGATGATTGAATGATTAAGGCGGGCCACCTGGATCACTTTGTTTAATCAGAAAGCTCAGAGAATAAGTTTGTGGTAGCAGGGAACTTTACATGAAATATGCACCCAGGACAGCTCTAGTAGTTTAAGAGGATAAGGTGAGCCTCATTTTGTCGGGAAACCTTGGAAGAGGATGTTGCAACGTGAAAGTCATCTGTCTTGATGACTTCCATAGTGGAAAACCTACAGTATAAGAAGAGTTTTGTCTCTATTACAAAACACTAGCCATGGAGCCTCATTCCTAAAAAGAAAAATGTCTCTTATTAGGCCTAGATTAATTCATTATTAGCCTAATTGCTCCGAATTAGCTGTCCTGAGATGTTATTAGGTTACAAACCTATTATGTTTATTATATAATGTGTGTATCTACACAAGTTCACGCTGAAGTCGATCATTTCTCTGTGAATGTGTAGCAATGAAAGTGTGAAACTGTAAATGTTACCTTGTAATTTTTTTTCAACTGAAACAATACAGGATACATTAAACTTAAGTCAGGTTCAGGCCTTCAAACTGTTTTAGTGTTTGGCTTTCTTCTCCTTGAGGGCTGCATGTATATCACTAGCAAACAAACAGTTTACATTTTTACAAACAGCACAAACTGCCTAAGGCATCAAAACGTATTAAATTCATTTTTTGTGCTTGTGTCCCTTACTTTCTTCAGCATTCATCCAGAGCCGTATGATTATGGAAAGCATGAACGCAGCAGCTAAGCTAAAGTGCACAAACTGTATATTGAGAAAACTACAGAAAAAAGATGGAATATTTGTTTGCTAGGGATTATTTCCCCAATTCTCATTTTGTAAAGGCAAAATGTGTCATTTTTGCTCCTGTCAGTAAACCCAATATCAGACAGTTTTATTAACATATTGTGGCGTGGGCTGTTGAGACCGTCATGCCTTGCGGGGGTTCTCTGTGTGTTCACCCTGTTTGGGAAAGGGGTTCGGGTTAGTGGCGTCGGCCATGTTGAGTGTGTGAATGTGTGCATGTGTGCTTTCTCTGTATGTGCTATAACAGTGAATGTGCTGCTCGTGCGGTAATAAAATACTCCCAGCCATTGCATTGGGCGGCAATAAAGCTCACTCATCTCTCCAACATCCCTTCCGGCGGTAAAACGCTACAATATTAATGAGTCAAAAGTTCAATTGTAAAGAAGCAATGCAGAGATGCTCTTGCTATTCAATGTCAGTAATAGGAGCCCCGGGATGAATGGGGGAATCTCCCCTCTTCCTTCAGTAAGCATTTAGGGAAGGGTCTCCCCTAAATTTTATTTTGGGGAATCTGCGACATTGATCCTGAGGCATCAAACACACACGCACACACATGCTGTAATGTAGAAATTGTAAAAGACCTACTCTGTTCCATTTGAAAAGCTACACTCGATGCTGCGTGAAAACGCTATGGGAACATCTTTTTGTGTTGCCGGTTGTGAAGCAAGTATGCATCAAATATGCCAAATTTTTGGCTTATATAGCCTCGGTCAGATGACATCATCTGATGAAGCGCACCTGCAGGTTATAAATAAACCTGCATGTTTTTGTCTTCAGAACTGCTTTGTGTTTGCATGTGTGTGTACAAGCAAATGAAGAAATTGTTTAACTAACCGTTATGGCGGAGTTTCAAGCGAGATGTGTGCCTCCGTGTGATAAACCTCTTTCGCAGGGCAATCTCCACACTTTCTGTTTCTAGTGTTTGGGGGAAAATCACGCTCTTCTCGGGCTTCAGGGAGAGCACTCCACCCGATGAAAGTACTTTGCGCATGGCTTGCCTTCTTTAAAGGGAAGCCGCGAGCTGCGGCGCATTCCTGGGGCTCAAGTGCAGATCTGGCAGACGCGCATGAGACGGAATCCCCCCTCCTTTCTCTCGCCGGATCGGGAAATTTTTCTGTCAACTTCTCAAGCGCGCCCCGGCGCTTCTTGTGAATGGGCAGGAGAGACATCCTCTCTCGCTTCTGCGGAGATGGAAATATCCACCTCAGAGCGCTCCTCTAGTTACAACAGAGCATATGAGGAGTTATTCGAAGTAGTAAAGTGTGCTGTCGAGCGGCTGCATATTGACTGGCTGCAAGAGCAAGCTTCCACCAAGCGCTCAAAATTAGATGACAGGTTTCTGTCGGGTGGCCGGGGACGGAGCCTCAACGCCTCTCTCCCATTCTTTAGCAACCTCCACGAGTTAACTCGCTCATGGAGTAAGCCATATTCATCCCATGTTTTCGGGCCATCGACTTCGATTTATTCAAATATCGTTGATGCGGAAGTGCGGGGTTATACGATGATGCCCCAGATAGAAGAGACGCTTGCTGCTATCTCTCTCCTGGGACATCATCCTCCCTGAAAAAGCCAACACTTCCCTCCAAGCCATGTAAACTCTGTAGGATTATAAATTTATAAAATGTTAAATCTAGCTTCCAACATAATAGTATATAAACGGAAAGAGTTATATACATTGGGTTTTACATTTTAAGGAAAAGTTGGTGACATTCTAAGAAGATCAAGTCTGGTAGCCCAGGTGTCAGATACATTAACCTTTTGTCTTTATGTACTTCCTGACCACTGGGTAGGGTCCCAAGTCGATGTGAATGCTAATCTCAAGGCCAGGCTATGCCTTTGTCTCTATGATAATGTGAAGGTTTGGGTGATACTGTCAGGCTGATTAGATTAGCCCCTATGCATTTGAAAGGCACTGTTATGCTGATGAGATAAGGGCTGGGGAACTTCCGTTACCAGGCTGACTCCTGTACTACACTATGCTTTGTTTAGATTGTCTCCACCTTTTTGTATCCTTCCCTCTTGTAAAGTATTGTAGCGTTTTTACCGCTGAAAGGAGCGTGGAGACACAACAGTATAAACTCTCCAGAGCTGAGTTTTTAGTCAAGACTTGGATGACTAAAGTGACGCTCGGCGAGTTCTCAATAAAGAGTAACTTCTTCTTGAATGATATCCCCATGATAACACCATGGCGGTTTTGCAGGCTTACCAGGCTGACCTGCTGAAAGACTTGAGCACTGGCAGGGCTCTTGATAGGGTGTTCCTAGAATTACACCAAGCCACAGACCTGTCTCTTCGTACAAACAAGCAGACGGTCCGTGCTATCGGCCGTTCTATGGCTGTAATGGTGTCCACAGAGAGGTACCTGTGGCTAAATCTCACGGGCATCAAGAATAAGTATTGTGCATTCCTCCTTCCATCCTGGAGTCCCGCGAACCTCAAGGTGTAGGATCCTTTAAAGGCTTGCAGTTGTGCATCAACCTACTATTCGACCACTAATCAATGCTCACAAGCAGAAACAGTTGCAGTGGGCCCAGGCATACATGAAGACAAGTTTTTAAAGTCTTGTTTACTGATGAGTGTCGTGAAACCCTGGATGGTCCAGATGGATGGAGTAGTGGATGGTTGGTGGATGGCCACCATGTCCCAACAAGGCTGTGACGTCAACAAGGAGGTGCCGGAGTCATGTTTTGGGCCAGAATCATGGGGAGAGTGGTAGGCCCCTGTAGGGTCCCTGAAGGTGTGAAAATGACGTCTGCAAAGTATATTGACTGACCACTTTCTTCCATGGTACAAAAAGAAGAACCGCGGCAAAATCATCTTCATGCACGACAATGCACCATCTCATGCTGCAAAGAATACCTTGTTATCATTGGCTGCTATGGGCATAAAAGTTGAGAAACTCATGGTGTGGCCACCATCCTCCCCTGACCTCAACCACATTGTGAACCTATGAGGGTGGATGGCAGTTTGATTCAAAATAGCAGCTCTGTGAGGCTATTCTGACATCCCGCAAAGAAATTCAAGCAGAAACTGTCCTAAAACCCACAAGTTCAATGGATGCAAGAATTGTGAAGGTGATATCAAAGAAGGGGTCCTATGTTAAGATGTAACATGCCCTGTTAGGATGTTTTTGATTGAAATTGTTTTTGATTTCTTTAAATATGACCACCTAATGCTGCAAATTCAACAAAAGCCTATTTTCAGTTCTTTACAACCTATAAAATGTTTTAACTCTGTTGTTCATAAAAATTTGGAACAGTGCATTTTCAGTTTTTTATTTGTTTGTTCAATAAAATTCAAATTATACCCTAATAGTTGATAACTAGAAAATTATACTGACTGTCATTTGCATTTACTAATTATGAAAATCAGAGAAAGATATAATTTGCGTAATAATTTGGAATGCAGCGTATATGAACAAGCCTTTGGGAAATTCCTTCCCCGCCATGCTCAGGAGAAGGGGCTGTGGGCGACCCAGTCTCGACCAGGTCTGACTCTCACGAGGCGGTAAGCACAGAAAGAGAGTGTTATGAGATGGACACTACCTTGTAAAGACTGTGGTGCTCGCGCCACGCTTCGCGATCTACCTCAAAGAAGTCGGACCTGCTCACTGTCTTCTTCACCGAGAAAAAGTCCTGAGGATCCTTCACCCAGGACCGTGGGGGTTCTTCTGTCATTTCCTGCCATGTTTCAGGATGCCGAACATCTAACAACCCCCTGGTCTAACCGAGCCACCAAGACTTCTGCCTCTTTCATAGAAACTGGCAACGTGGAAGCTACTGCCAGGTATATCTCCTTGGGTATTAAGCACTGTAGAGAGAGGCTACAGGATTCAGTTCGCACATCGCTTTCCGCGTTTCAACGGCGTTGTCTCCACTTCCGTGAAACTGGAAAGGACGCATCTGCTGACTCTGGAATTACAGACGTTGCAGGGAAAAGGGACCATAGAACATGTTCCCCTACCAGACAGAGAGTCAGGCTACTACAGTCGGTATTTCTTGGTTCCCAAGAAGAACGGGTGGCTGCGTCCAATTTTAGATCTTTGTGGGCTGGACCGCTATCTGAAAAAATACAGGTTCAAAATGTTGACTGTCAAAGTGATTGTTTCTCAAATCAAAACAAAGGATTGGTTTGTGACCATCAATCTGAAGGATGCATACTTTCATATAGAAATATTGCCACAACACAGGAAGTTCCTGAAGTTCGCTTTCGGGGGCGAAGCTTACCAGTGTCGGGTCCTTCCATTTGGTCTAGCTCTCTCACCCTGCACATACAGTACACTATCGTTCAAAAGTTTGGGGTCACTTGCAAATTTCTTTGTTTTTGTTTAGTGATTTATTTTCTACATTCTACAACAATACTGGGGATTTCAAAACTATAAAATAACAGATATGGAATTAGGTAATTATGTAACAACAACAAAAACAACAGTTAGTTGGTATTTTAAGACACAGAGGTCAGCCTTTCTGTAATAGTTCTTGCAAGAACAGTATTGTCAAATGCATTTGCAAAATCCGTCAAGCACCATAATGAAACTGGCTCTCATTAAGGTGATCCAATGAGGGCAAGACCAAAACCTATCTCTGCCGCAGACGAGAAATTCATTTAGAGTTATCAGCCTGAAAAATTACTAATTAACAGCACCTCAGATTAGAGGCATTATGAAGTCTTTACAGAGCATAAGTAGTAGACACATCTCACCATTAACTGTTCAAAGGAGGTTAATGCATTTTTTTTTGGATGCCTTCAGCATTCCTTTACAATGTAGAAAAAAATAAAAATCAGGAACGATCATAGAGTTAGAAAGTGACCCCAAACTTTTGAACGGTAGTGTACACAAAATGCATGGATGCAGTTCTGGCTCCTTTACGACTCCAGGCATCCAAATTTGAATTTACATAGACAACTGGCTGATTCTGGCTCAGTCTCAGGAGCTATCGATTCGACATCGGGATATCGTTCTAGCTCATCTCCGTTCCTTAGGATTGAGAATCAGCGCATGAAAAGCATGCTCTTTCCTGTTCAGAGAACAACATATTTGGGTGTAAAATGGGATTCCATCACAATGTGGGCACGGCTGTCTCCCACTCCTGTCGAATCCATTCTCAACACCCTGACGAAAATCAAGCTAGACCAGAAAGTGACTGTTCATCTTTCAGACATCTTTAGGTCTCATGGCAACTGCGTCCACGGTGATACCTTTGGGCCTTCTGCACATGAGAGTGTTTCAGTTGTGGCTAAGAGCCAGGGGATTTCACTCTAGGCCAATTCCCAAAGGCAAATAAGGGTTACATGCCAGGGGCTTCATACCCTTTCTATGTGGTTCAGACCCTGGTTTCTGACTTTGGGTCCTACTCTAGGTCCGTCTTGTCATCGCAAGATGCGACAGACGCTTCACTCACGGGCTTGGGTGCGGTCTTAGATAGCCGTCTAGCCCAAGCGAGCTGGAGAGGTCATCTTCTCGCGTGGCACATCAATTGCCTCGAAATTAATTCAAATTCAAATTTTATTGGTCACATACACAATCATACACAGTATAATATGCAGTGAAATGCTTTATACGACCGCCAGTGACCTTAAAAAAGAAAATAAAAGCTTGTACGTAAAATAAATAATCAATAAAAAGGAAATACTAAAGAAATAATTTTAACTAGTAAAATTAACTGTGCATAAGGGCATAATAAAATATTGCAAAAATATAGAAATATAGGATTAAAGTGTCAGTGGTTGTGCAAATATGCATGAAGGTGACATGTGCAATTGTCCAGATGTATGAGTATTTAGTGCAAGTGTGTATGAATGTGTCCATGATTGTCCAGTCACTGTTGTGAGCTTAAAAGATGTTATTAGTCCTGTGTGGAGGTGTGATTGTGTGATTGAGAGACCTTATCGCCTGCGGGAAGAAGCTCCTCCTCAGTCTCTCTGTGTTGGCCTTTAGGGAGCGGAATCTCTTCCCAGACCGCAACAAAGAGAACAGTCCATTACTGGGGTGACTGAGGTCCTTCATGATCTTCCTGGCCTTAGTCCAGCACCGCTTGCTGTAGATGGAGTGTAGGTCAGGGAGCTCAGTGCGGATGATGCGCTCGGCTGATCGCACCACCCTCTGTAGAGCTCGTCTGTCCTGCATGGTGCTGTTCCCGAACCAGGTCGTGATGTTTCCCGTCAGGATGCTCTCTATGGTGCAGGAGTAGAAGTTCCTGAGCACCTTGGAGGGCAGTCTAAAGTCTCTCAAGCGTCTGAGGTGGTAGAGACGCTGCCGGGCTTTTTTCACCACGGTGTTGATGTGACAGGACCATGATAGGTCCTGCGTGATGTGAACACCGAGGTATCTGAAGCTGTCCACTCTCTCCACTGGGCTCCTGTTGATGACGGGGGTCTGGTAGTTCCTCTCCTGCTTTGTACTAAAGTCCACTATCAGCTCCTTTGTCTTACTGACGTTCAGAAGGAGATTGTTCCTCTGGCACCAGTTCTCCAGATTTCCAATCTCCTCTAGGTAGTCCGATTCATCATTGTTGGTGATCAGTCCAACCACGACGGTGTCGTCAGCATACTTGATGATGGAGGTGGAGTTGGTAGTGGCCACGCAGTCGTGGGTGTACAAAGAGTACAGCAGGGGGCTCAGAACACAACCCTGGGGGGCTCCAGTGCTGAGAGTGAGTGTAGCTGAGACATGTCCGCCCATTCTTACTGCCTGTGGTCTGCCAGTCAGAAAATTGGAGATCCACTGACATATGGATGAGCTCAGTCCCAGGTGCTCCAGCTTGGTGGTGAGTGTGGAGGGAATTATGGTGTTAAAAGCAGAGCTGTAGTCGATGAAGAGCATTTTAACATAATTCCCTTTCCTAGTGTCCAGGTGAGTGAGTGATGTGTGGAGGAGATGAGAGATTGCATCGTCTGTGGAGCGGTTCTGACGGTATGCAAACTGTAGTGGGTCCACTGTGTCGGGTAGTGAAGAAATCATGAAGTCTCTGATAAGGCGTTCAAAGCACTTCATCACTACTGAGGTGAGGGTTACAGGGCGATAGTCATTGAGGGAAGCAGGATGTGGTTTCTTTGGAACAGGAACAATGATGGACTCTTTGAAGCATGTGGGGATCACCGACTGAGATAAAGAGATGTTGAATATCTCAGTGAACACAGGTGCTAGCTGGTCTGCGCAGGCTCTGAGAATACGACCTGAGATGCCGTCTGGTCCTGCTGCTTTCCTGGTGTTCACTCTCTTGAAGGCTCTCCTCACGTCGTGCTCGGAGATGATGAGCGCGTTCCCGGTGCTGGCTGGGTCTTCCTGTCTGCAGCCGTTAGCGCTGCTAGCATTAGCGCCGTTAGCATTAGCATTGCTAGCGTCTTTAGCTGCAGCCTCGAAGCGAGGTAAAATGTGTTCAGCTCGTCTGCCAGAGTCGCGTCCGCGTTCGTCATACCGGATGCTGGTGCTTTGTAGTCCGTTATTGTTCTCAGTCTCTGCCACAGGCTCCTAGAGTCACTCTGTTGAAGCTGTGACTCTAGTTTTCTCCCGTAGCGCTGCTTCGCCTCTTTCACCGCCTTCCGGACGTTATATGACGCAGCCTTGTACGGTTCCATGTCCCCCGACGCAAGTCCCGTGTTGTAGGCAGCTGTGTGAGATCTCAGAGCGTCGCGGATGGTTTTATCCACCCACGGCTTCTGGTTGGGAAACGTTCTGATAGTCTTTTTCTCTACCGTATCGTCTGCCAGCTTTTCAATAAATCCCACAACCGCTTCCGTAAACACGCTGACGTCATCATCGGAGCTGTTTCTGAACATGTCCCTACTCTTTGCCTTTCATCGAGTGCGTCCTGTAACGCGGCCACCGATTGGTCCATCCAGCGCGCGACCTCCCTCTGAACTGGAACTTCCTGTTTCAGCCTTTGTTTATATTTTGGCATGAGGAAGATGGCGGCGTGGTCGGATTTACCAAACGCTGGACGAGATTGTGCCTTGTAACCGTCTTTGACCGTGGTATAACAATGGTCCAGTGTCCTTTCGCCCCTGGTGGGGCAGGTGATGTGCTGATAAAAGTTCGGCGCTGCGCGTTTGAGGTTGGCACTATTAAAATCCCCCGCCACAATGAGCGCAGCGTCCCGGTGTTGTGTCTGGTGCTGTGTGAGCGCCTCATGCAGCTCGCATAAGGCCTTGTCTGTGTCTGCTTGTGGAGGAATGTAAACGGCACTGATTATGACCGATGTGAACTCCCGTGCAAGATAAAATGGACGACACATGATGGACAGTAGTTCCAGGTTTGGTGTGCAGGAGCGTGTAAGAGGAACAACGCTCGCGCTGTTGCACCAGCTGTTGTTCACCATTAAGCACACGCCGCCTCCCCTTGACTTCCCCGAGTCCCGCGTCCTGTCCATGCGGTGAACCGAGAAGAACTCGGACGGCTGTATGGCGTGGTCTGGCACCGCTGGGTTCAGCCATGTCTCGGTGAAGCAGAGGAGATTGCAGTCCTGAATGTCTCTCTGGAACTTTATCCTGGCCCTGAGGTCATCCAGTTTGTTCTCCAGTGACTGGACGTTGGCGAGCAGGATGCTAGGCAGAGGTGTGCGGTGTGCACGGGCCCTGAGCCTGTTCCTCACGCCGGCTCGTCTGCCTCGAGGTCTCCGCTTCGCGTCGCGTCCATTGTTCTCCCTCAGGATCTCACTCGGCCAGCTCGGATCCGGAGTTAAAACCGTCGAATTGTGAGTACATTGTATACCAATAGAAACAAGAGTGTCTCTATCATACCTAATGTACTCAATGGTGGTGATTTTGCCGATTTTAAAACACTGAAAACTAACTTAAAGAACAAAAACAAAGAAAAGGTGGTCGGAGCAGTCGTGACGGCAGCCGAACTCACCGGCGCCATCTTGAATCAATTATGGCTCTATTTCTGGCCCTGAAGCACTTCCTCCAGCAGTTGAGAGCCTACCATGTCCTAGTGTGGGTGGACAACACTACAGTAGTCTCATATATGAATCGCCAGGGCGGACTGCGCTTGTGCCGCTTGAACAAGCTAGCGCACCAGGTTCTGCTTTGGGTTCCTGTCCCTCAGGCCGATTTACATCTTGGGGCATATGAATGTGGGAGCAGATTTGCTGTCCAGACAAGCTGTGACACACGGGAAATGGAAACTCCACCCCGAAGTAGTCAGTCAAATCTGGAAAAGATTTTATGTAGCAGAGGTGGACCTCTTTGCCTTTCAAGAAACAGCACAATGTCCCCTTTACTACTCTCTGACTTCTCCAGCTCCCCTGGGTCTGGACGCCATGGCCCATACGTGGCCCAGATTACGCCTTTATGTATTTCCCCCGATAGCTCTGCTCCCGAGAGTCCTGGCAAGGGTCCGTCAACAGCGTTTGCGCCTCTTATTGATAGCGCCCCATTGGCCAAATGAACACCTGGTTGGGTTATTTTGACCCAACAACTGGTTTATTCATTATTCTTTCATTTGTCCAAATGGCAGCCTGCAAAATGATGCAGACCAAAGCGACAGACAGCGCACCCGGTTTGTTTTCTTTATTTTATTAATGCATAAAGTTTTATTTTTAACATATGTGAATACAAATAAAAGTAGACACTTTACAGATTCGATTAATATATAGATCTTGTCTGTACAATCAAAACTGAAAGTGTAATTTAAGTTCTTATTGGCGTCATCAGGGGAAGAAGCCTCAAAACATATATTCAATTCAATTAAATTCAGTTTTATTTGTATAGCGCTTTTAACAATTGACATTGTCTCAAAAGCAGCTTTACACAATCAAAAGAATTATTTAAAGTTTGTATGGAATGTGAATGTGTATGAATCAAAATGGTCAGATAGTCCCTGACAAGCAAGCCGAGGGTGACAGTGGCAAGGAAAAACTCCCTGAGATGGTAATAAGAAGAAACCTTGAGAGCAACCAGACTCAACAGGGAACCCATCCTCATTTGGGTGTGTTAGGTGGCAGGCAGTTCAGCTATAATAGTTGATGTTAAATGATGTTAAAATGGAGTCCAGGTAGTTATTGGAGACTCAGGTAGACTTGTAGGAAGTTTCAGTCCTGAACTATCGAATTGTCAAGTCCTCAGAGAAACAGCTGCCAACACCAATCGAGGCTAGAATTCTCTCTACTTCTAGGTAGAGAGAATCATCCCCGGACACCATACGCATCCCAAGAGACACACGGGGCATCCATGTGACGAGATCTCCAACCAGAAGTGGGGCACCAGGATGGGTCAGACGGGTCCGGAGGGCAGAGGGAGTCTGGATCACTGGCAGCTCAGGAACGACATGTGTAGCTTGACAGAGAGAGAGAGAGAGAGAGAAAGAGTGAAAGGGGGAGACAGGGGGAGAGAGGGAAGAGAAAGAGGGGGAGAAGAGGAGAGATGGCAGTTAGGTATGGTCACAGTCACATAATGCATAATGTTAATATATATTTACTGTAGAGTGCAAGCAGAGACTATATATGTGTGCGCGGACCCCAGAGGGTTTTGCCATGATTGAGTCTGTACTTACCGAGCCATGTTTCATGTGTAAATTCCATAGCAGTATACATGTTCATCTGTGTCCCCCCTTTCCTCAGTCACTGTACATTTTCTCAGCAATACGTGAGAGGGTGTGAGAGTAGACTTAAACCTTACACCCTGTATTATCTTCCTAATTGCAGTTTTTTTTGCACTGTTCTTACACTTTTGTAATTTATGTGTAATTTGTGATAACAGCTATATTTTCTGTTATAGTGACTGCAGTAATGCTGCTAAAAAGTCAACTTTAATTGTTTATGCCTAATAAACTCTACATTTTACAAATACATTCTCAAATAACCTAAACGCTGAAAATATATAAACTTGTTTTGTCCTCAGATTCTTTCTTGTAACTCTCCTCTCTCAGGCCCATACCTGTCTTAAGGCTCATTATGCAGCTCAGTATGCAGGCCTTTGTTTTCTCAGGCGTGAATCACTGCATTAGTAGTGATAGTTCACGCCTTCTCGCATAGACCCTTTACACTCAAAAAGTGACTTAAAAAATTTTAATCACTATATTGTTTTCTGTGAGCAAATAAACAAGATCATTTTCACATAATTTTGAAGCAAAAACACCAGTCCACCAGCACAGTTCTCAAAAGTCTTGTGAACAAATGTTCTGTATGAGTTTCATGGCCTTATTTCAGCTACTTTTATTTTCATAAAACTTACTAACCATGCATAATATTTTTTTCCTAAAAAATGCAAACCCATACATTAATTTTGGTCATGTATTATTGTAGAACAGTTTGTGCTGATTACAAGAAAAATACAGGTTGGTCAATAATATATTATAAGTAGCTGAAAAAAGCACAAATATCAGAGCATGTCCAAACATCTCAAATACACAATAATATTCTTTGGTATTTTTATTTTTAAAAAAATTATAAAAACGGGTATGGGGCTATCTTGGTTTATTAATCTTCGTGCCTGTTTTAAGTTTAGTATTCAGTGTGCACCGTTTGGACATCTGTTTTTTTACAACTATATCATAAGACTCAGAAAGACCTTTTATTTGGGGTTAAGTGACTGATGTGATGTATGTTGGGTCCCCGCTATGATAGCAATAACATTAACAAATGTTTACAGAACAAGCGGGAACCCAGTGTGCCTGTAGCTTTCTCTATCTCTGTTTTATCACGTGATAGAAAGTCTAAGGCCATCTCAAGCCGTACAGCTGACACATCTAATCCACGACCTATTATGCATCAAACTAAGATTACTGTGGGGACAAAAAGTAAGGTCATAAAGTTAGCATTATTAAATAGTCGCTCACTAAAAAATAAATAATTTTTGATCAATGACTTTATCACCACAAACAAATTGGATTTTATGTTTTTAAATGAAACTTGGCTAGAAGTTGCAGTGCAACAGTTCTTAATGAAACAGCCCCTCCTAACTTTACGTTCATGAGTGTCTGCAGAACTGTTAGGAGAGGCGGAGGTGTAGCTGCTTTATTTAAAGATAGTTATCAATGCAAGCAAGTGTCATTTGGTCAATATTTGTCTTTTGAATATCTAGGGATTTTGCTAAAAGGTACCCCACGCATTCTGTTTATCATTATTTACAGACATCATTGAAAAATACTCTCCAGACTTCATTGAAGAGTTTACAGAACTGCTATCAATGATTTCCTCAGAGTTTGACCGTTTTGCTATAACAGGAGACTTTAATATTCACATTGATAATGCAGAAATCAATATTACAAAAGAAATGTTGTGTTCTAAACACTTTTGACCTGATTCAGCATGTGCACGGGCCCACACATAATTTTGGACACACTCTAGACTTACTCATCAGTAAAGGTCTAAACATCTCATCCATTCTTATAAAGGACGTAGCACTATCTGATCACTTCTGGATTTTCTTTGATATATTGATCTCTGTTACTACTGAATCTAGATCTGTCTCTGTCAGAAAGAGATGCATTAATGAGAATACAAGTGCACTATTTATGAAGGCTATATCTTTAACACCAAGCATTTCTGCAGACTCTGTTGATCTTCTCCTTGATTCATTTAACTCAAAAGTTAGGAATGTTATTGATGATATTGCTCCGGAAAAGGTCAGAAAGAAGGGCAGTCAGAAATCACCATGGAGAAAATCACCAGCAGTTCAGAGTGTGAAAAGACAATGCCGAAAAGCCGAGCGGATGTGGCGGAAGACGAAACTTGAAATTCACTATAGCATCTATAAAGACAGCCTTCATGCTTTCAAATTAGAACTAGCCACAGCTAGACAGACATTTTTCTCAAACATTATAAATAGTAACTTAAACAACACACACACTCTTTTTGCTACTGTTGAGAGACTGACAAACCCACCAAGTCAGATTCCCATTGAAATGCTCTCTGATAGCAAATGCAATGAGTTTGCTTCCTTCTTTTCTGAGAAAATCAGTAATATTAGAAGGGCTATTAACACATCTAGTTATGCAGAGGTCAGGAAAACTCAAACACAACATCAAAAAACTGTTACTACTGTATGTCTGTCTTTCAAGCAATTGATAGCAAAATCTTGGGAGAAATAGTACAGCACCTCAAATCGTCAATCTGCAACCTTGACACACTTCCTACATCTTTTTTCAAAAGTGTGCTTAACTGTTTAGAAGCAGATCTTTTAAAAGTGGTGAACACCTCACTTCTCTCTGGGACTTTTCCAAATCCTCTGAAAACCGCAATTGTAAAGCCACTCCTGAAAAAGAGCAATCTTGATAATACAATACTGAAAAACTACAGACCAATATCAAATCTTCCTTTTATAGGTAAGATTATTGAAAAGGTTGTTTTTAATCAGCTGAACAACCATTTAAACTCAAACGAATACCTGGACAGTTTTCAATCTGGTTTCCGAGCGCATCATAGTACAGAAACAGCGCTCATAAAGATAATAAACGACATTCGTTTAAATTCTGATTCTGGCAAAATATCAGTGCTGGTACTGCTAGATCTTAGTGCTGCGTTTGACACTGTCGATCATAACATACTAATAGAAAGACTGGAAAACTGGGTCGGGCTTTCTGGGATGGTACTCAAATGGTTCAGGTCATACTTAGAAGGGAGAGGCTATTATGTGAGTATAGGAGAGCACAAGTCTAAGTGGACGTCCATGACATGCGGAGTCCCACAAGGCTCAATTCTTGCACCCCTCCTGTTTAGCCTGTATATGCTCCCACTAAGTCAGATAATGAGAAAGAACAAAATTGCCTATCACAGCTATGCTGATGATATCCAGATTTACCTAGCCTTATCTCCAAATGACTACAGCCCAGTTGACTCCCTCTGCCAATGCCTTCATGAAATTAACAGTTGGATGTGCCAGAATTTTCTTCAATTAAACAAGGAGAAAACCGATGTCATTGCATTTGGGAATAAAGATGAAGCTCTGAAGATGAACGCATACCTTCACTCTAGGGGTCAAATAACTAAAAATCAAGTCAAGAATCTTGGGGTGATTCTGGAGACAGACCTTAGTTTCAGTAGCCATGTCAAAGCAATAACAAAATCAGCATACTATCATCTCAAAAACATTGCAAGAATTAGATGTTTTGTTTCCAATCAAGACTTGGAGAAACTTGTCCATGCCTTTATCACCAGCAGGGTGGAGTATTGTAATGGTCTCCTCACCGGCCTTCCCAAGAAGAGCATTAGACAGCAGCAGCTCATCCAAAACACTGCTGCCAGGATTCTGACTAGAACCAGAAAATCAGATCACATCACACCAGTCCTCAGGTCCTTACACTGGCTTCCTGTAACATTTAGGATAGATTTTAAAGTACTTTTACTTGTTTATAGATCACTTAATGGCCTAGGACCTAAATACATTACAGATATGCTCATTGAATATAAACCTAACAGACCACTCAGATCGGTAGGATCGAGTCAGTTAGAAATACCAAGGGTGCACACAAAACAAGGGGAGCCCGCCTTTAGCCATTATGTTGCCCGCAGTTGGAACCAGCTTCCAGAAGAGATCAGATGTGCTAAAACAGTCACTTTTAAATCAAGACTTAAAACTCATCTGTTTAGCTGTGCATTTATCAAATGAGCACTGTGCTACGTCCGAACCGACTGCATTATATTTTATATTTACTTAATTTTTTAACCTATTGCATTATTTTATTTAATAATTTTTTTCCCTATTTTAAATGATGTTTTAATTAGTTTTAATTAGTTTTCTATTTTTATTTTAAATTAAATTTAAATTAGTTTAAAGTTTGATTGCTAACTGTTCTTTTTTATTTTATTTTTATTAAGTTTTTGTTAAAAAGTTTTATTGATATTATCTTTTATTTCATTTTATGATTATTTTCTCTTCTTCTATGTAAAGCACTTTGAATTACCATTGTCTATGAAATGTGCTATACAAATAAACTTGCCTTGCCTTGATGTGCCTAACTTTTTTCAGCAGAGCCTCTGTTTCACTGAATAATCCACGACTTTTCATGAGTATGTAAGACCTCTTGACACCCCTCACACACACACACACACACACACATATAGCAGACCAAATCGTCATTAGCATGTCTCTCCCCCAAACAGCGCAGCAATGAGCATTTACTTCTGAACTGAGTCGTTTACATATGTCACTGATCACTGATAATTTTATGGTCATTTATTTCAGTTAATAAATATACTACAAATTTAAAAACCACAAGATATAAGATGACACAAAACCCTACACACGTAGCTTTTCTAATTACACGTGATAAAATATAAAGGCTCACTGTATTAACATTTATTTTTACTTTGATTATGAATTCGTTTAACTACAATGTTTCACTTGATTTTATCTGCTACTATGTTCAGCTCTAAAGGAGCTGCGGCTCATTAATCCTGCAGAGAATGAACTAAGGCATGAGCCGTCAGTCTGTAGTTATATAGCGCCACTCATCGGTAAAAGCCAGCAAATGCACAAACACAAATGCTGCCGCCGAGCGCCACGATGGTAAAAACAACATTCCAATTGGGTAACCACTGTATGCTACGGGCCCCACAACCGGGGGGCGGCCGCCACAAGACAAACGCTGTCACAATGGGTGATAGATGCTATTGCCCTATCCTACGAGGCGCGTGGTCACACTTCGCCTCTAAGAATCAGGGCTCATTCGACCAGGGGGATTGCCTCATTTATTGCGCTGACAAGAGGTGTCCCCTTGCAGCAAGTGTGTGATGCTGCAGGTTGGTCCACTCCACACACATTTGTTAAATTTTGTAGTGTGGGAGATAATTCTTCCACCTTTTGTTGTTGCCTTCAGTTTAACATATCAAACATTTACTTAACAACTTACAAAAAGAATCAAGGAAGATTTTAGACTCCACGCAGAGCTGGATGAAGTAAGACAGGATTTTATTGGAGCAATAAGAACCCAGATGAGCCAGCTTAGCAGAGCAGACTGACTTCATTGTGAAATACATGCTCTTTTTATACAGTTTGCAAGGGGAGGAGAACACACCGTGTCTCTTCTCCTGTACATTCTTTCTTCAACCTTGGTAAACATTAACCCATTATAATCCAATTTCTTCCAAAGAAATCCACCCAGTATAATTACATTTCTGTGATCTTGTACATTACATCATACCCCTCGTCATCTGACTCCTCCCCATGCTCATAACTTTTTCCCATTATACTTCATTTACTTAAATAATTATTTTCTATTATCTTTACACTTTTCTTATCTTTCTTAAAAATATTCGGGTGGCGCTTGTTTTTACTACACTTTCCTAGCTTTTCCGGTTTGTGTCTTCAAGAGACAAGCCATGGGTAAGCATCTCTATTGCATTACTTTACTTATTCGTCTTATCTGTTGTGTGTATGCATTTTACTTTATTTTCACAGAGAACCACAACTGCCCCAGTGTTGACTACAACCCTTTGGATGACTCGGACAGTCAGGGCAGTCCAGATCGTGCTCCTTCTAAGGACTACAATCCTACTGAACCTGTCATGGACCAGGCCTCAGTGCGTTCTCTTCTCGATGATTTTGAGTTGTCTGGGTCACTGATGCAGTATCTACAGGATAAGGGACTTACTTATTTTAAAAACGATGATCCCAAACCTGGTCCTTCTAAAAGATGGCGTCTGCATTTTGAAAGTCCCCATTGCTCTTTTCAGCCAGTAAGGCCTAGTACCCAGTAAGAGTCTAGTACTCCAGCTCCATTTATCAGAAAACCTGAGTGTCACATAAATGTAGACCTGATTTTAAGGTGTCTGTTAGTACACTGACTAATGAGAGTGCTACTGTTGGCACCCAAACAGATTTCCCTCTGTATCCAGGATTTTTCTATCCTCCTTGCTTTGTTCTTGGTTTTTTTTAATCTGTTGGCTATTCCAACCTTGTCCTTACTTCTATCCTTGATTGTCTCAGCCTTGTCCTTACTTCTATGCTTGATCGTCTGCAGCCTCAACCTTGTCCTTAGTTTTTATCCTTGATCGTCTTGCTGTGCCTGGCTTACTTCTATCCTCCCTTTTCACTGTTATATTGTTAGTTTTAATATAGTTGGTTACAATTTCTGCATGCATAAGTATGTTTTTAACTAAAATATGCTTACAGTAGTTTGGATGTTCATGCTACTCCGGGCTCACAGGTCCTCGAGTCAGCCTCCCAGAGCTAGGTCTGAGATCTCCTTGGCTATTGTGCGCAAACGCAACACAACCCTGGGGGCCCAGACACTTACAGTGCGGTGGCATTCTCATTCCCATAGCGTTTTCACGCAGCATCAAGTGTAGCTTTAGAAAGGGAACATCTCGGGTTACTTTGCTGTAACCCTGTTCCCTGAAAAAGTGGGAATGAGATGCTGAGATAGCTCCAATGCTGCACTGCTTGTGTGACTGGACATCCTTCACCTAGCATCTCGTTCCCACTTTTTCAGGTAACAGGGTTACAGCAAAGTAACCTGAGACGTTGCCCATAAACAGCCCACCAACGAGTTTTTAAACTTCTTCCTCATTTATCTCACGGATGATTAGTCTCCCTATGTACGTTCTCAGTTTTTACTATTAATTGCTTGGTTCTTATTTCTAGACTAGTATTCCTGTTTCTCAGTGTCATGTCGTCCTTATTTTCTGATTCATATAGTTATAGTTTGCTAGTTGTACCAATTTGTGATGTTTGGGGGAATGATGACGTTGAAGGCAGGCTTGTGACAGCTTCAATGTAATTTATTAACTTTTCAGGAGATTCTTTAATTCAAACGCACTTGCTCTGGTAAAAACTTCTGCATGCACACTCTTAGTTTGATGTGTGGTTTGGTTCTCTTTCTTTTTCTAAGTTTACCTGCAAAACAAAAAGGGACATAAAAAATATATCAGCCACAGCAAAGCATTACCTGTTGGTGTCACCTGCCCCTTTCAATCTGCAGTCAAAACTTGACTTACCCAATGCTACTTATCCACGCCGCTAGACTCAGGCCGGGGAGCCATCTGACCAAGAGCAGACGATCCACTCCACCTCTTCTACCTGCTTTCTACTGATTCCCCCATTTTAGTGAGGTCAGTCAGCAGACTGGTGATACTGGTGAACTGATTTACCCCATTTCTGTCTTACATATCAGGTAGACTTACATATCAGGTAGACTTTTTATATTTATTATATATTTTTATTTGTTGATGCACCTGCTCATGACCCAAGTGAAAACTCAGTTAATCTACCTCCAGCCACCCAACTGTGCATTCACTGTAAGCACCACCTGTCTCAGTGGTCTCTGGATTGCATATGCCATGAATTAGTGTAAAGCAAATGGTGTGGGAAAAGGTATATTTTCACAGGATATTAGGGCCAAAGAAAACTGACAGTGTTTTTAGTTAGATTGAGTGTTGAATGAAAAAATGGGCAATGTCTAACTGATTGAGAATTTTTCAATCAGTTCTTTAATATGCTGTATTGGGTATGCATCAAATGTACACACCCTGTTGGCCTTCTAACAGTGAACACAGAAATGTCAGACTTGGGCTCCAAGACCACCAGGCTGCTCCAATTCCTGTGGAGTGGAAGTCCTCTATTACACCAATGTTTAGTATTGCCTTAGGTTACACACACCACATGTCCCTTGTCTTTGGGTAATCTATTGGGGCGGCTTCATACACTAACATTTGGAGGAGTTGTGTTCTGGATGAGTGGTGTTCAATATGGTGTTCTACAAAGTATGAATTACTGGGCAGAGGCTCATCAGAAAACTCCTTGATGCAACTTCACCTGTCTTCTCTTTGACAGTGAGAGGTGATCTCCACAGGGGACTGGGGTCAATTAAGCATAGGTTTTAGACTGAACTCTGGCTCCAGCTCTGAATCAAATCTCATCCCAGTTTTCTCTAATGACGTCTAAGATGCCATATCTAAGGTGCCTTGTCCAAGACACCACAAGGCTTGTGCTTGTACAATAATTTAAACAGGGAAAACACTCTGGATGCTTGTGGGACCTCATACACAGCAAACAATGTGGGGGCTCTAGCCACCTCCACCCAGTTCTGAGCACCATCTTGAAACTAAATTATGAATTTACATGATTAAAATGTAAAAATGTTAAGTAATCCATCACTAGGATTACTGAATTGGTGATCTAAGGACTAACTCCAATTATTCCAATGTTTTTTGTTTAGTATGTATATGAAATAAAATGGGGAAAGCTTTAAAAACTTTACACCTGCTTCTGCTTATTGCAGTTGTCATCGACACCATCCTGTTGCTTAATCCATGGAATGATGAGTATATCTGCATACTTGGAGCTTCATTGGGATATCTATGGTTAGGGGAAAAATTACTCAGTATTGAAGTAGAACTACATACTTAGTGAGAATGGTGTAATACAAATTAAATAAATAAAAACCTTTCCATTTTAATGTGATTAGCACCAATTTCCATGGAATCTGTGTCAATAAAGTGAAAAACAAAACGCACATAAACAAACTGTCAGCAAATCCTGAATGGGAAAGACCAAGACAGAATAAAAAGGCAGAGATTGTGGATGGGGTCACTGCTGCCATTGCTTAAAGCCTAAGCTACATAAAACTAGGACAGAGCTGCAAGAACACTTACATTCATCCATCAAACAATATTGCTTTAGTCTCACACAAGACAAGTTTCTTCCATGCCTCACTTCTCTGCTTTCAATGGATTGTTTAGCAGAAGAAAGCAATACAACACAATAATTAAACCAGATGGCTTTTAATTAAATCTTGTGCAGGTTAATTAGGGAACAATTCCTTAAAGCAAATAGCACTGCTGTACGTTATCTTGCTTTGCCTTTGTAAGAGGAATGAACATGCCGGAGGATGGACAGTTGAAGGAGACTGAAGAAGGGTAATCTAAGGCTGATCATGTATTGTTGAAATATAATTTCCTTAGATTGGCCAGTTTTCTGGATTTTGTTAGTCCAAATAGAAGTGTAATGTAGTAAAAGATCAGTTGTTTTCAAGACTTTTTTGCTGTTTATAGTCCACGCTGAGAGACACTCTTCTTCTTTGTCTTTCGGCTGTTCCCTTTCAGGGGTCGCCACAGCGAATCATCTGCCTCCATCTAACCCTATCCTCTGCATACTCTTCTCTCACACCAACTAACTTCATGTCCTCTCTCACTGCATCCATAAATCTCCTCTTTGGTCTTCCTCTAGACCTCCTGCCTGGCAGTTCCAACCTCAGCATCCTTCTCCCGATATATTCACCATCTCTCCTCTGAACATGTCCAAACCACCTCAATCTGGCCTCTCTGACTTTATCTCCAAAACATCTCACATGGGTTGTCCCTCTGATGAACTGATTCTTGATCCTATCCATCCTTGTCACTCCCAAAGAGAACCTCAACATCTTCAGCTCTGCTACCTCTAGCTCTGCCTCCTGTCTTTTCTTCAGTGCCACTGTCTCTAAGCCATAGAGCATCACTGGTCTCACCACTGTGCTGTACACCTTTTCTTTCATTCTCGCTGATACTCTTTTATCGCACAACACACCTGACACTTTTCTCCACCCATTCCAACCTGCCTGTACACTTCTCTTCACCTCCTTTGAACACTCTCCATTGCTCTCGACTGTTGACCCTAAGTACTTAAAATCCTGCACCTTCTTTACCTCTGCTCCCTGTAGCCTCACTGTTCCTCTTGGGTGCCTCTCATTCATACACATGTATTCCGTCTTGCTGCGGCTAACCTTCATTCCTCTGCTTTCCAGAGCGTACCTCCACCTCTCCAAATTTTCCTCCACCTGTTCCCTGCTCTCGCTACAAAGCACAATGTCATCTGCAAACATCATAGTCCATGGAGACTCCTGTCTAAATTCATCAGTCATCCTGTCCATCACTAGAGCAAACAAAAAGGGGCTTAGAGCCGATCCTTGATGCAGACCCACCTCCACCTTGAACTCTTTTGTCACACCTACAGCACATCTCACCACTGTCTTACAACTCTCATACATGTCCTGCACCACTCTAACATACTTCTCTGCCACTCCAGACTTCCTCATACAACACCACAGCTCCTCTAAATCTACAAAGACACAATGCAACTCTTTATTACCTTCTCTGTACTTCTCCACCAGCATCCTCAAACCAAATACTGCATCTGATGTACTCTTTCTAGGCATAAAACCATATTGCTGCTCACGAATTCTCACCTCTGCCCTTAACCTTGCTTCCACTACTCTTTCCCACAGCTTAATTGTATGTGTCATTAGCTTTATGCCTCTGTAATTGCCACAGCTCTGCACATCTCCCTTGTTCTTAAAAATCGGCACCAATACACTTCTCCTCCATTCCTCTGGAATCCTCTCACTCTCCAAGATCTCGTTAAACAAACTAGTCAAAAACTCTACTGCCACCTCACCTAAGCACTTCCACACCTCTACAGGTATGTCATCAGGACCAACAGCCTTTCCACTCTTCATCCTCTTCAACGCCCTTCTCACCTCACTTTTACTAATATTTGCTACTTCCTGCTCCACAACAGTCACCTCTTCTACTCTTTGTTCTCCTTCGTTTTCCTCATTCATCAACTCCTCAAAGTACTCCTTCCATCTTCCCATCACCCTCCTGGCATCTGTCAGTACATTTCCATCGCTATCTTTAAATCACTCTAACCTGGTGCACATCCTTCCCATCTCTATCTCTTTGTCTCGCCAACCTGTACAAATCCACCTCTCCCTCCTTGCTGTCCAGCCTAGCATACAAGTCCTCATATGCTCTTTGTTTGGCCATTGCCACCTCTACCTTCACCTTACGCTGCATCTCCCTGTACTCCTGTCTACTCTCTTCAGTCCTCTCAGTGTCCCATTTCTTCTTAGCTAGCCTCTTTCCCTGTATACACTCCTGGATTTCCTCATTCCACCACCAAGTCTCCTTGTCCCCTTTTCCCTTACCTGATGATACACCAAGTACCCTCTTTCCTGTCTCCCTGATCACATTGGCTGTAGTTGTCCAGTCAACTGAAAGCACCTCCTGACCACCTATAGCTTGTCTCAACTCCTCCCTAAAGACTACACAACATTCTTCCTTTCTCAGCTTCCACCACTTTGTCCTCTGCTCTGCCTTTGTCCTCTCCACCTTCCTCACCAATAGGGTTATTTTACACACCACCATTCTGTGTTGTCTGGCTACACTCTCCTCTACCAACACTTTGCAGTCACTAATCTCTTTCAGATTACAACTTCGACACAAGATGTAGTCCACCTGAGTGCTTCTGCCTCCGCTCTTAGATGTCACCCTATGTTCCTGCCTCTTCTGGAAGAAAGTATCTACTACTGCCATTTCACTCCTCTTTGCAAAGTCCACCACCATCTGTCCTTCTACATTCCTGTCCTGAAGACCAAACCTGCCCATCACAATTTTATCCCCTCTGTTCCCTTCCCCAACATGTCCATTGAAGTCTGCACCAATCACAACTCTCTCACCTCTGGGGATTCTCTGCATCACTTCATCTAACCGACTCCAGAATTTCTCCTTCTCTTCTAACACACATCCTACCTGTGGAGCATAACCACTAACAACATTGAACATCACACCATCAATTTCCAGCTTCAGACTCATCACCCTATCTGATACTCTCTTCACCTCTAGGACATTCCTTACAAACTCCTCTTTCAGGATAACTCCTAATACATTTCCTTTCATATCCACACCATGGTAAAACAATTTGAACTCTGATCCTAAGCTTCTAGCTTTGTTACTTTTCCACCTGGTCTCCTGGACACACAGTATATCCACCTTCCTTCTCTGCATCATATCAACCAACTCTCTTCCCTTCCCTGTCATGGTCCCAACATTCAAGGTCCCTACTTTCACTCCTAAACTCTTGCCTTTCCTCTTCTCTCTCTGCTTTTGAACACGCCTTCCTCCTCTCCTTCTTCGACCAACAGTAGCCCAATTTCCACCGGCACCCTGTAAGTCAACAGCACCAGTGGCGGTCGTTGTTAACCCGGGCCACGACCGATCCGGTATGGAAATGATATTTCTGACTCGCATCATTGATTTGGCAAATGTTTTACGTCGGATGCCCTTCCTGACACAACTCTCTGCATGAAATGCAACCGAAATGACTCGATAAAACTCGCGAATGGAGCGAACAGGCGAATGGAGCGAACGGGAGGTAGCGGGAACTACAATTCCCATCAGCCCAGGCATGGCCATCATCCTTTGTGGTCTGTTGTCGCTACAGATCCAGTAATGCGCACATCCTATTTAAAACCCGCTTACTCCGTAATGATTAATTACTCTTTCCATCTCTTTTCCTTCGCCGCTAATAGCAGCATCTGCCATTTCCGCATTGCTGGATAACAGACCGCAAAGGATGATGGCCACGCCTGGGCTGATGGGAATTGTAGTTTTCGCTACCTCCCGTTCGCTCCATTCGCCTGTTCGCTCCATTCGCGAGTTTTATCGAGTCATTTCGGTTTCTCTCTGAAAAGAAACGAGAAATGAAAAAATCCTGTCTCTGTCTGAATAAGTGAGTGAATGAGGTGAGTGTTCTCAAATACTCATTCAACACATGGGCCAGCTGCAATAAGTAGGCTGCTATTTTTATTTTTTCTGAGTTTTCAAGAATACTAAATTGAAACTTTAATTTTTCAATTTTAATAACAATAAATTATTAAACCATGTAAAAAAATAAAGTTTCTGTTTAAAAGTTTACACAGATGGTTAATTTGTATGCCATTGATATGTTAATAAACACTTCTGGCACTTTTTTCAAGTCTCTTCATTAGTTTTTCTTTTTCCTGTAAATGATTCAACAAATACCGTACTGTGCCATTTATACCGAGATATTATATTATATTTATACCGAGATATTTGGGCTGCAGGCTGGCGTTAGACAGAGACAAACGAACGCCAGTGTAGAAGTCAATCGCCACTACAAAACACAACATAAAGGTCTAGGAGGTTCAGAGCGCGTTCGTTTATCCAAAAATTTTATGCCCGTGTGAACAAGGCCTTAAAGTTGTAATGTTACCTCTCTTTCAGCAATCTTACCTCTCAAATTTCTGTACTGTAATATGTTGTTTGTACCGGGTCCAAATTGCATTACACCCAGTTTCCCAAAACAGATGTCAAACATTAAGCTTTTTTCTTTCTTTCTTTTTCTTTCTTTCTTTACACATTTGGCTGCTTTACAATTTAATATTACAATAAATTGCTGTTGTCTGGTATTTATGGTGCATGTTGTTACTGTATGTCAGTGGTTCTCAAACATTTTCTGTCATTGCTCACTTAAGGTCGTGAGCGAATTTTCAAGCCCCACTTGTCAACAAAATAATAATGAAATCGGCCAAGTTTACTGTTTATTAAAATATAAATTTCTAAACCAATAAGTTCAAACAACACCAAGTTCAAAACAGATAAAATACACGTGCAATTGTTATAAAAGGCTTACGTTGTCATTTATCTTTGCATAATTGACCCCATGTTTATTACAGTAGCTGTTCAGCAATCGTTTGTAGTTTTTTGCACTGGCCAATTTTGTATGCAACTTTGAATGACGCCATTTGTGCTTTGTTGTCCACTGATTCAGATTTTACCATGCGATTATCCTGCTGTCTGTATTCTGCCAGCTTGTAGCGCGGCCACATAAAGGGGCAGTTAAACTGCAGGGGAAAAAGGAAGGAGCTAATGTTGCTCACCTGCACCAACAAACTGACCCCTTTCGGTTCTTTTCGTCCCCATGGCAACGGTGCCTTGGTTCCGGGGTTAAGCTCTCGCGCGCATGCGCAGCTGTGCCGCGAGGGAACCCTGATGACCTATCAGGTCACGTGTGCCGGTATAAAGCCGGAACCGGCACGACAGTCAACACGGAGAGATGAAGCAAGCAGCGCTGTGTTTGGAGAGAGAGAGCGAGCTAGTTAGCTATTGCCATTGGAGTATTCTTTTCCTGGACGGCAACTATACCCCTCTCATTCCGTTTCTCGAGCTCCCGGACTTACCATCTTTCACCGGTGAGATCGAGCCATCTCCCCATTTCATCATTCCATACATTTACAATAACACGGACTTGGACATTCATACATACGCACACACACACTCGCACACACTACTGACATTGTACATATTTGTTTATATTTTGTATATATTGTTTTTTTGTTACACTTTATTTGTTTGTTTGTCTTTTGTATATAATACACTTGGGTTTGGTTTTGGAATCTGTTGTTGTGTCCGTCTTTCCTTGCTCCGCGAAGGTTGCGCAATACCGGAAGTAAGTGCGATTAACCCGTTTTTAGATCTTAGACCCCGATTTAGTGTAATTAGCTCAAATAATAATTCTGAGCGTTACATATTGGTGGCCCGTACGGGGAGTCTATTTGTTTGGGTGTTTTTCCGGGGTTGTGTGAATTTGTGGAGCAAAATAGACGCTAACATGGCTAGTGCTAAAGCTAACCTGCTTGCTAATGCTAGTAGGACCGGGAGGGCCAACTATGTTGCCGGTAGTAAAACACAGGATGAGGAATGTGCTTTTGTGACAAGACGTAATCCTATTCCATTGCTTAGTTCTTCGTATGTATCAGATAGGCATGATGATAACTTGATGGGTCTTATGTCTAATATGTCTGATAGTTTAAAAACAATGCATTCTGAACTTAAGCAATGTAAAGGGGATGTAGTGGCTATGACTGAAAAGGTGGGTGTGTTGGAGAGGAATTTCAGAGACTCCATGGACAGCAGCTTAAACCGCGAACTCAGTTTTCGACAGGCAGTAGACACCAAGCTACTGTAGATGAGCTGGAGCGCTACTGCCAGGAGTCGCTAGGGAAACTGGAGAAAGCAGTAGCGGACTGTTTCTTGCGCCGTGATATCGTCTGGGAGAAGCAGATGAAGAAGCTGCGCCTCTTTAACACGCCCACCGCCCTCAGATCGGAAGCACACACCTCGGCGTCTTCTCCACCTCCAGCTCTACATTCAGCTGATCGTCCAACCGCTGCAACACCTGAGAAGGATAGCCAGGAGAATGGGAAGAAAGGAGCAACACTGCCCACTTCTACTCTGGCCCAGGCCGGACCGTCCAACGCCCAGCCCCTCTCTGCACCCTCTCAGCTCTACTACGCCGTGCCATCCAAAGCAGAACCTCCTCAACCTACCTCGGAGCGGTCAGCCGCCCCTCCCAGAGACCTCGCAGAGGTGGAACCGCCACAGCGGGAAGGTCTCCAGGTGGCGCTAATAGCCACTGTGGTTGATGTCGGAGCGACCCAGAACCAGGGTGTCTCCTTCGAACACCACCAGGGGGCGATACACCGTAGGGTTCCGAGGAAGAAGGGAGGAGCACTCCAGCTGGTAGTCCCACCTACAAACGTCCAGACGTACCTACAAGACTTTCACCAAAAGCCGTCGGGTGGCCACCGGGGGGGGCTAAAAACCCTACTAAGCCTCCTAGACGTCGCCTGGTGGCCCTCCATCCACAAGGACGTCTGGCGATACGTGGGTGCGTGCGAGGTCTGCCAGAACACCCAGAGGGAGGCTAAGCGAACCAGGGGCCGCTGGAGCAGCCTACCACCCAACAACACTCCACAGACCCAGCCACTGATACAGAACCGACCGACATCAAGATCACAGCGGAGGAAGAGACACCACCACCAACAGGTCAGCCTGCCAAAGAAGCCAGCTACCACAGTTCCTGGCAGCTCGAGGTGCCAGAGCTACCGGGCGGGCTGGTTTGGCGATGGACTCCATCTCTTTCCTCTGCCCATCAAAGACTTGTCAGGTGAGCTAGTGCCCAGTGGGAGGGTCCTGCTAAAAGACACAAAAAAGAACCAATGGACTGACACTAGATCTGGGGGCAACCCACTAAACCGAGAAAGTGGATCAAAAAAAGTGCTAGTGCGGTCCTCTCCTCACACGCCGGAGGCTGGGGGCAATGGTGCCTTGGTTCTGGGGTTAAGCTCTCGCGCGCATGCGCAGCTGTGCCGCGAGGGAACCCTGATGACCTATCAGGTCACGTGTGCCGGTACAAAGCCGGAACCGGCATGACAGTCAACACGGAGAGATGAAGCAAGCAGCGCTGTTTATGGAGAGAGAGAGCGAGCTAGTTGGATATTTCCATGGGATTATTCTTTTCCTGGACGGCAACTATACCCCTCTCATTCCGTTTCTCGAGCTCCCGGACTTACCATCTTTTACCGGTGAGATCGAGCCATCTCCCCATTTCATCATTCCATACATTTACAATAACACGGACTTGGACATTCATACATACGCACACACACACTCGCACACACTACTGACATTGTACGTATTTGTTTATATTTTGTATATATTGTTTTTTTGTTGCACTTTATTTGTTTGTTTGTCTTTTGTACATAATACACTTGGGTTTGGTTTTGGAATCTGTTGTTGTGTACGTCTTTCCTTGCTCCGCGAAGGTTGCGCAATACCGGAAGTGAGTGTAATCAACCCATTTTTAGATCTTAGACCCCGATTTAGTGTAATTAGCTCAAATAATAATTCTGAGCGTTACAAGCTTTCTTTGAAAGAAGTCGAGTGGCTTATTAACGTGACTGTGAGTGTGTTGGGTCTCATGCGGTCTGCTGCCAGCGGTTTAAGACACAAAACACACGGGTCTCTCTTCTGCCCCCACCATTCCCACCATGAATCCAAGCTCAAGATAGGCTTTATTAGGGGTGGGCGATATAACCAAAATCTTCTATCACGGTAGAAGCAATTTTCTACCTCGATAACGATATATATCACAATATAGCAATTTGTATCTGAAAATGCATAAATAAAAATTCAAACGCAAAGAAACTGTTTTGCATAATGTAATTTTATTTAAACTGTGAATTGCTGAGGTTTGCCGCATTTTTTTACTTGCTATATTCGTTTGGATGCTTGGATTTCAGATGCTAGAAAAGGTTTGACGTGTTTCCATCACATGATAAAACAGTGCACTTGCGTACCATGCAAATCACGTTCATCTCATTCGTATCACGATGCACCTTTTTTCTTTACAATCTCCTCGTTGTTGGTTTCGTCACATGTAAGCAAACTCACTGCTGCACCGTCTTCTTCCATTGTCGAAGTGTACATGTATGTGAAGCCAAACACGTCAAAAGTGGGACGAAACCGTGGCACCCGATTGAACCAAATATCTGCGCGGCCCAGTGGACAGCGCAGCGCGACCATCTGGATAGCGCAGAGATGATCTGGCTTATTCGTGCAACCTGGTGGATCGCGCAGTGCGGTGCAGTGGAACTTGAGCAGCCTCGCTCAAATCACAAACCTGCACGACCCACTGTTTTTTTTTTTTTTAAACAATTTATTTAAAATGTCAGGATTGTTTAATATTGTTTCCGCCTTGCCATGCCTGGTTTGTAGGTGCGCATCCCAGCGGGGTAAAATGTAATTTGATGGTCGGCGCGGTCTATTTCTGTGAGAGTCGCGCAGCGCTGCCCAGTGGGTTGCGCAGGTTTGTGATTCGAGCAGCGCTGCTCAAGTTGGTCCGACATTAAACCATTATTATTGCACTATGGTTCCACTTTTTCTCCTGGCCCACAACTGATGTTATTTTAAATTTACTTGTATTAATGATCCATTTATTGTGTGTCATTGTTTAGTTTTGAGCGTACGCTCTTCATTATTAATAAAGAAAAGCATGAATTAGAATAGGTACTTTCCTATTATTTTCCACTAATTTCCTCCCGTTCATTGCGCCCCACCTGTCATGTCTGTATTCCCCACTAGCGCGCCCCACACTTTGAGAACCACTGCTGCATGTACTGTACATTTACTAACAACAGAAGCATGTTCCCTAATGGTCCTCTGGTACACATGTAGAGCTTCTGTCCCACCCAGACCATTGAGTTGGTATCATTTTGAAGTAATTTTTGCAACATTGTATTAGGGCCATTTGACTCTCATTGTCAGGGCTCATTGTCAGGTAGAGAACATTTGTCTAATTCTAACTTTCAAAAACAACCCAATCTCTTCCCAACGTCTATAAAGTTGTCAGATTAATATACAGTAACCCAATGTTTTGACAGCCAAACATTAGTTCTAGGTTATTACATATACTGTATATGTTTGATGGCCTGGGAAAAACCTTCACATGATGAAATTTGACACCATTCACCGGCATTCCTCAGTGTTACATTCTAAAATTACAGATTTCCAGACGTTCCTGTGTAACAAACCTACTACTATTATTTAAAACAGTACCTAGCCATTATCAGAAATCGGGGTAGAGTAAGGACCATCAGAGATGTCAATATATATTCAAAGTGTATATACATTTAATATAGTGCTATACATTACACCATTCACACACTGGCCAATCACACCACATTCACCCAGTCTGTAATCTGTTAAGATTCAGAGTCCTTTCTCCTTTTAACAGAAGTTCGTAAGAGAACGTCTTGCCCCCCGCACAATGTCTTCCGTGAGCAATGTCTCCTTTAAGGGCGGCGCAGTGGTCACTGAAGAATTGGTCCCGCGCGCACACTGCTGCTGCCGTGTTTCCCCGGGGGAACAGCAGACACACCTCAACACCCCGGAGAGCACACAAAACACAAACAAAAACCCTCCTGCATAACCACAGCAGGAGGGATGGCATGAGTGCACAGTAAACACATACAAATGTGATATTCATGCCACGGCAGGCTTCACATGAATCAACATTTAACCATCATACTCACTCAGCATTAGCAATTAGCTATTTAGCTTTGGCTGTGATATGGCTGCTGCTCCCTAGCCCAGCCTCTCTTCTTTTATTAACTTTACCAAGAAAGGCGCCACAGTGCCCCCGCTGGCCGGGAGCCCGTAACCATGCAACTGCCTGTTGCACCCCCTCCCCCTCAGAAGAACTGACTTTGCCGAAAAAGGGCTTTAAATTCGCTATGTGGACCGTGAACGGTCCAGCTTGATTAACCAGTTCCACCTGGTAGTTAAACTTATTAAGGACCTTTGTAATTTTTGCTGGCCCTGTCCATTTTGGAGCTAACTTGGTCATATGCGAGTCCTCTGCCCGAGACTGAGGAAAAGCACGGATCCACACAAGGTCGCCCACATTGTACGTGACTGCCTGTTGTCTGGTGTTGTAATACCTCCCTTGCCATTCCTGGGCGCTGGGTACGTTGCTCCGGACACCTTGGAACAGTTCTTCCTGATGCTCCACTGAGGCATAGGCCGGGTGATCAGGGGGAATGTTTCGACGCAGCATCTGCTCCAGTGGTCCCTTTAGCTTGCATCCCAGTGCTATCTCTGCTGGGGTTTAACCAGTGCTTTCCTGCCAGGCCGTATTGATAGCAAACCGGAACTGAGGAAGCCATTGAAGCCATGAATTTTAATGTCCGCTTAGTCCGTTCTGCAATGTTGGTTTGGGTATGATATGCGGTGGTGAGCTTCTGGGTGATGCCCCAGTGCCGGCAGATGGTGTTGAGTAGCTGGGAAGTAAACTGCGGACCCCTATCAGAGACCAGGTAATCTGGTGTGCCCCACCGTGTGAAAATCTCCCTAGTTAAAATCTTGGCTATGTTGTGAGCCTTTGCTGTTCTTAGAGGAAACATCTCGACCCACTTGCAGTAATCCACGACTACCAGCAGATGTTCGTTAACCCGAGATAAACATGGGAAAGGACCCATAAGATCTACCCCTAACATGAAACCAGGTTACACCAAAGGTGTGCTTTGTAATAGACCTCCCAACTTACTTATACGGGGTTTGTATTTCTGACAGGTAACACAGTTCTTACAATATTCCCAGACATCTCTGCGTATCTCTGGCCAGTAGGCAACCTCCAGCAGCCTCCGCAGGGTCTTCATCCACCCCAGATGACCGCTGAGAGGGTTGTCGTGCATACATACTGCAGATATTGAGGCCGGAGAGATGTTGGGATGACTAGCTGAAGGAGACTACACCCATCTTGCTTAGGGATCTGACGATACAGGAATTGGTTTATTACGCAATAGTGTATCTTCTTCACATCAGGATCTAACTTTGCCTCCTTCCACAGTCCAGAAGGGCCTTCTCCAACTCCCCCCAGTAACATGGCAGAGCCCACTGCAGATCATTGCCTTGGTGTACCACCAGATGGGCGTCCGTGGTCACCCCTGCCAGCGCCGTGACAGAGAATCAGTTGCACTGCCCCTTACGGTACTGGAATACAAATTTAAAAGCTTGTAGACTCAGTACCCATCGAGTTAGAGATGCATCCAGACAGCATTCCTAAAACAGCGTTCATCACGAAGAACAACCAAAACGAATTCCACCGTCTTCCCTTTGGCCTGAAAAATGCAGGAGCAACTTTTCAGAGACTCATGACTTTGGTTTTGGCAGAAGCCGTAGGAAAGTATTGCTTTGTTTACATCAACGAACCATTCACACACCGAGTTAGGCGTGAGGAGGGAATCGGCTGGTTAAAAACCCAAGTCAAAGCAGTACCGCACCTAGGCCGACGTTGCTGGGGTCTGTCTGCATCTTGAAGGGGCAGTTGATGTCTGGAGCTGTTAAAAGTGGTGTGTGTTGCAGAGTCGTTCTCAGATCTTCGAAGGCTGACTGACATTCGGGGGTCCACACCACCTGGCTCATTTTTTTCTTCAGAGCGTGTAAAGGAGCAGCACGCTCTGAGAAGTGGGGTGTGAACCGGTGGTCCCAACCACCCAGACCTAGGAAGCGCTGTAGCTCCTTCAGGTTGCAGGGAACGGGGTAAGACTGTATAGCCGTTACCTTGGCTTCTTCAGTTTTTATGCCCTCGGCAGATAGAATGTGCCCTAGAAAGGAGAGGGATGACTGGCAGAGATTTTTTTTAAGGTTTAGGGTGAGACCAGCAGCTTCAAGGAGTGTGAATATTTGTCGGAGGTGGTTAACGTGTGAAGTGGTGTCCTTTGAGTAAACAACGATGTCGTTGATGTAAACAAAGCAATACTTTCCTACAGCTTCTGCCAAAACCGAAGTCATGAGTCTCTGAAAAGTTGCTCCTGCATTTTTCAGGCCAAAGGGAAGACGGTGGAATTCGTTTTGGTTGTTCTTCGTGATCAACGCTGTTTTAGGAATGCTGTCTGGATGCATCTCTAACTGCCAATACCCACTTCGAAGTACTAATGAGCTGAACACAGTAGCCCCGTAGAGTGCCTCCAAGATTTCGTGGACCTGGGGCATAGGAAAGCGGTCCAGCTGTGTTTTTCTGTTGAGGGATCTAAAGTCCATACAAAAACGGGTCCCACCATCCCTTTTACCCACAAGCACCGACCTCCTCCTCTACCACCTGCTGTTTGTGGACAGGTACAGGGTAAGCCTTTTTCCTGACTGGTCTTTTGTTGGTGGTATATATCTGGTGGGTTATGGCCTTGATATGGCCAATTCGGTCAGTGCACACTATCGGCCACTCTAATAACAACTCCTGCAACTGATTTGTGTTCTTCAGACAGAGAGGCGTTGCTTACCAGGCTGGAGATGGGGCAATGGATTGGCCACATATAGGGAGACTTGCTTTATAGGTGGTTTGGAAGTAGGAGGGTGTGAGCAGCTACTAGGAGAGGGAGGATGAGGAGTGGAGGTAGCAGCCGGTTGCGCACTCATCATGGCTCTTAACTGTGAGTCTCGCCTCTTCATGCACTCCACCATGGAAAGGCCTACGTTGTTTAACTGCCACTCACACTGCTTTTTCACTGTCTGACACGATTGCTGCATCTCCACCTGGGCATTCTTCAGTTTACGTTGGTAGGTTAACACTTCTGTATTGTGGATGCGTTGCAGCTCACCCACCCGATCCGACAGCTCATCCATCCGCCGGGTGAGCTTGTCTTCCAGCGCCTGCAGAGCTATCTCTATCTGACCGAGGTGGGCTGCTATCTCCATGGAAATGAGGCTTTGGTCGTCTTCACCGTCGACGGGAGGAGGTGGCGGAGGCAGCTGTTCATCAGTGAGCGTTTGCTCTACCCTATCGTTACCTTGTGGGCCCTCGTATTGGATGGGCTCATATCTGGTCACGAAAGGGCCTGCTATGAAGAAATGAGCTACCGACCCTTCCTCAGCTCGTGCATCGGACTTGTCCATAACTAGCCCCAATTTGCTTTTAATAAACAGTATGATTAACCAAACGCTTGAGTGAATGTATTGTGGGGTATAAAATGGTATGAGAGAAGGTTGGCTAGGTAACAGCTAAATACACACAATAAACAAACTCTGATGGCCCCACATTGGGCACCATTGTAACAAGCCTGCTACTATTATTTAAAACAGTAACTAGGCATTATCAGAAATCGGGGTAGAGTAAGGACCACCAGAGATGTCAATATATATTCAAAGTGTATTCACAGTGTTCACATGCCGGCCAATCACACCACATTCATTTTTATAAATAGATTTGCCATACTGTAGGTAAAGGAGCAGATCTGGGGGACTCATGGACGTAGAGTATTATGGTGAACTGGTATGTTTAGATGCTGTCTTCCTCACTCTCATTTGATCACTCAAGTTTGTTGACGGTGAGGTGATTGTTTGCTTTACATCTCAGGGAGCCCTCATGTTTGTGTTTCCTTCTGGCTCTCCCTTTTAGTCATGCTGTCATAGTTAGTCCTGCCGGAGTCCCTGCTTGCACTCTACAGTAAATATACATTCACATTATACATTATGTGACTGTGACCATAACTAATTGTAACCATAACTAAAACTAACCCATCTCTCCTCTTCTTCTCTTCCTCCCCCTCTTTCTCTTTCCTCTCTCCCCATGTCTCCCTCTTTCAGTCTTTCTCTGTCGAGCTACACATGTCATTCCTGAGCTGCCAGTGATCCAGACTCCCTCTGCCCTCCAGACCTGTCTGATCCATCCTGGTGCCCCGTTTCTGGTTGGAGGTCTCGTCGCATGGATGCTCCGTGTGTCTCTTTGGGAAGCGTCTGGTGTCTGGGGATGATTCTATCTACTTAGAAGATGGTTCTGGCCTCGACTGGTGTTGTCAGCTGTTTCTCTGAGGACTTGACAATTCGATAGTTCAGGACTGGAACTTTCTACAAGTCTATCTGAGTCTCCAATAACTACCTGGACTCCATTTTAACATCAATTAAGATCAACTATTATAGCTGAACTGCCTGCCACCTAACACACTGTATAAATGCAGATCATTTCCTGCTATCTGTTTCACCCAAATGAGGATGGGTTCCCTGTTGAGTCTGGTTCCTCTCAAGGTCTCTTCCTATTACCATCTCAGGGAGTTTTTCCTTGCCACTGTCGCCCTCGGCTTGCTCACCAGGGACTATCTGACCATTTTGATTCATACACATTCACATTCCATACAAACTCAAATAATTCTTTTGATTGTGTAAAGCTGTTTTGAGACAATGTCAATTGTTAAAAGTGCTATACAAACAAAATTGAATTGAATTGAATATTATTCAGACCTGACAGGTCATAGCAAACGAACCTCATCCTTTATGTTTGTAACCTAGTCTATTTACTGAAAGATTGCCTTAGCTGAATTTTACAATGGGGAATGAGTTATTTCTTTTATTTTCAGTATCATCTACACATGTCTGTCTCAATAAAAAGTCACTCAGGGCATTTATAAATAAGCCTCATCATCATGATCTTTTCACTGGGCTGACCCAGTTTTGGCATTGTGAGCAGATAAGTCCTACTGGCAAAGGAAATTGCCATCCCTATAAAGCTTCCCAGATAGTAGAAGACTTTGATCTGGATCCACCATGGATGTTACAGTATGTGGATCTGCTAGAGTGGATCTAAGTTGGATCTGGGTCTGAGTCATCTGCTATCTGGATTGAAAGTCGAGGAAGTACTCTAAAACCTCCTGGTAGACAGCTGCATTGACTCTGGACTTGATAAAACACCATGGACCAGCAGCACCAGATGACGTCAGCTCAAATCATTACAGACTGTGGAAGCGTCACACTTGACTTCAACTTAGATTCAAATTTCCATGAATATGCTTTAATACATCACTTCGCAAACAGCCAGCCCTTTCACCGATGACCTTTCAGGAGGTTATCGATGGAAATCTTGTGAACATCTGTCAAGTCAGCAGTCTTCCACATGCATGTACTTGACTAGACTACAGTAGATACATGGAATTTAGACCATATAAATAAAAAAAATACTGGGATGGCACAGACGGGAGATGCAGTGTTTTTCTAACTGCTTTAGATCTGCTGTTTGAGTTTAATGCCATCAAATACTCCACAGATCGATTGCGCATTGCTCTCCTTGTATCGTTGCTGATTCTGATACAGTACCACCCATTCCTACAATGAATTCAATGAATTGAAGGATGTCGATGAGTTCGTCCAGATGTGCCCTGTGTGTGCCAGGGCTAAGGATAACAACTAGCCGACGCCAGGAGAACTTCAACCACTACCTGTTCCACGTCGGCCCTGGCCACACATAGCCGTCGACTTCATTACGGGCCTGCCGGTCTCCGAGGGAAAGAACATCATCCTGACAATCGTTGATCGCTTTTCCAAAGCTATGCACCTGGTGGCTCTCGCCGGACTCCCGTCAGCCAAACAAACAGCCGAGCTGATATTAGAACACGTAGTCCGCCTGCATGGGTTCCCGAAGGACATCGCCTCGGACAGGGGGCCCCAGTTCACTGCTCGGTTCTGGAAGGCCTTCTGATGTCTGATCGATTCTACCTGCAGTCTATCCTCTGTATATCATCCCCAGACTAACGGTCAGACGGAGTGGACCAATCAACAACTGTAGCGCTACCTGAGATGCTTCATCGCCGATCGCCAGCACTCCTGGGCTCGCTACCTCATCTGGGCAGAACTATCACTCAACCTTCACACCTCGTCTGCCACTAACTTAAACCCATTTGAGGTAGGCCACGGTTTCCAACCCTCCATGTTCCAACACCAGGAACCGGAGGTTGATGTACCGTCGGCCCAACAGTTGGTCTGCCGGTGTCGACGGTTGTGGCGCCAAGCCAACCACTCCATCCAACAAGCCAACCCCTGCTACACCACTCAACATCGCCATCGACACCCTCCGGGACGATTGTTCCACGTAGGTGACAAGGGATGGCTCTCAACGAAAAATCTTCACCTTCATGCCGAGTCAAGAAAACTTTCACCTAGATACATCGCATCACACACCGGATCAATCCTGTCACCTACTGGCTCCAGCTGCCTGCGGTGCTCCAAATCCACCCAGTGTTCCACACCTCTCAGCTGAAGCCCTTCATCACATCTCCCATGATTCCACCCTCCCCCCCTGCTCCTCCTCCCCGAATCATTGATGGTGGTCCTGCTTACACTGTACGCCGGATCCTTGATTCACGACCTAGGGGCCGAGTACGTGGTCGACTGGGAGGGCTACGGTCCCGAGGAGCGATCTTGGATTCCGGCTAGGTTTATCCTCGACCAGCCATGTCTCGGTGAAGCAAAGGATATTGCATTCCCAGATGTCTACCTGGACCTTCACTTTGGATTTGAGGTCATCAAGCTTATTTTCCAGTGACTAGATGTTGGCTAGCAGTAAGCTAGGCAAAGGTGTGCAGTGTGCACAAGGTCTCAGCCTGTTCCTGACGTTGGCTTGGTTCTCTCAATGCCGCCGCTTTGGGTCATATCCTTTTTTCCTTCCTCTAGATCTCATTCAGATTCAGTTTTAAAATTGTTAAATGGTGAGAGCATGGTTAGTGCATTGCAGACCAATACACTAGCATGGGCCACAGATCCACAAATCACCGTGCAGGCTGTCTGCAATGAGTCTGGTATTTTTGAAAATATACTACTCAAAAATTAAGAGAACACTAACACTTTGACTTGAACACCCCTCATATATGAATGTAAAGGTAAATCAAATCAGGAGTGTCTTCCCATAATATTTTGAGCAGTAATGATTGGTCTGTAAAGAGAACCATTCTCCAGTGTGACACTACTGTAGCTATCAGAAATGCTTTGGTTTAGGTTTATTTCCTAGATAAGGGACCTGGTTTTCTTTAATATGATTAAGTCTTATTAACTGTTTCTGTGGCTGGTTTCATACATGAGACTACCATGATCTAGAAGCTGCTAGAACTCCAGTGTCCCTATTTACAGTTATAAGCAGGTTTTACGTTATAATGAGATATTAAAAACTAAAATTAAAGTCTCTGATTCACTAAAATTTGCAGCTGACAACATAGACAGAAATAAAAATAGGTGAAAATTGTTTACCAAAGTTATGATTGGAGAGTAAAGGTGACGCATTCAACCCTATGAACAATGTTCCAAATGTTATACATTGTGGTATGTGCATTATATGCTGCCAGTGGAATTAGTGCATAGAACAAAGTTGATGGAATAATGAAGAATGAGGATTAGCTCATGTGGTTACTTGTGACAACAAGGGGCAGACCACAGATGGAGACAAACATCAGATGAAGCTTTTTAGGCTGTTTCATTTAAGTGTTGGAGGGGAGTGAGGATGTGAAAAACATGGACATCATGGTATCAAGCAGGTGCTTGAAATGTAAGAAACTGTGATGTGAGGTGGGTGTAATGGCATGCTAATAATGCTAATAAATGCTAATACATAATTTAAAAGATTTAGATCCATAGGTCAATTAGTATTATCAATAAGTATTACATACTTGAAATTAAAATCACAGTACACAGATTAATGATTTTATGTGGAAATAAAAAAAATAATGTTTTAGTTATATTGTCCTTTACATAATTGTTTATGAATTTATCTGGCCTAAAACTTCCCCTCTATTATTTTCAATTTTGTCACTGAAAAAATAAGTTTAATTCATGAGTCATTGCTCCTGCATATTATTGCTGTAATATTTCTCTGGTGTCATATTTCTCAGTAGCAGTTTTGCTACTGTATGAAATAGGAATCCAAGATTTATTTTTCTTATGTTCACTTTAAAGATTTACCTGACCAAGTTCTGTGGGGTCGATCTGGTGACCGATAAAGCTCTGTGTAGTAGCTGATATGAATGTACTGTATGTTTAACACCAAACTAAAAAAAAAAAAACTTTTTTCATCAAGTAAGCTATTATAATTTATTGGTCTTCATTTTTTTTTCATTGTAATATAAAGTCAGTGAGAACTAGAATTTCTTAGTATTTCCAGGTTATATATATAACCTGGAAATACTAAGTGAACTTTAATCTGAAAGTGTAGCTTGTGTTTGATTTCATGCATGTGTATGCCCTTGGCAAAGACAAGCTTCATTTAAGTGCATGTAATACACATACAGTATGGGTCACAGTAGTACACAGTGTGTGTGGATGGGTATAGGAGGGATGTTAGCTGGGGGGTTGTGTTGAGCAGTCTGACTGCTTAAGGGGGAAACATTATTTTCATGTGTGTTTATTAACCTGTATCTCCTAGCCTATGTAGCTCTCATGCCAGCTTACTTGCCCTGTTTCTGTTTTTCATCTCCTTTGTCACTTTTCTGTCGGTGCTGTGGTCCTGGGCTTTCTGGCAATTTTGGAAGGGATGAATACATCCACTGGCAGTTTTAAGCCCCTGTATAAAAGTAGTTACAACAACCAAGATAATAAAAAAGACTGTTGGCTGGAAGAGGTCAAAGTCAAGACCTTATAAAGCTATTTATACAAATAATAGCTTTATATACACTAGTTGAAAAGATTTGATTAATAATTAACAGCATTGTACTGTATGTATACTCAATTAAACATTTAGTCATGTAGAAAGCCTCATAAACAAGTCCATTATGTTCAGTTAAGTAAATTTTATTACTTAAACGAGTGTAAATTTATCTGTAATTTGTTAATTGTTATTTAGTCTTAGGAACATATACTGATGAGTAATAACATTAAAAACCACCTGCCCGATGCCAGATAGGTCACCAATGTGCCACCAAAACAGATCTGATCCAATGAAGCATGGACTCCAAAACGCTGCGAATCACGCCTCCTCCAACAGCTTGCCTTCTTCCCACCGTGCATCGTGGTGTCCTTTCTTACCCAGGTAAGCGATACAAACACACACACACGATTAGCCATTCACATTACGTAAAAGAAAACATGATTCATCAGACCAAACCACCTTCTTCCATTGCTCCATGGTTCATGCTTATGTGCCCACTCTAGGTGCACTCTGAGTGGTCAGCATCTATGCAGCATCATACACAGCAATATGTGAAGCACTGTGTTTGCTGTATAATGTAATATAAAATGGTTTGTGTTATGGTATCACAAATCATATCTCTTTATTTACAGGGTGAACTTTCTCTTAGAATAAACTGATACACTGGACAGTTAAGGTTCAGGAAGGAGCATAATTTGTTGAGTTTTAACACTATACAGTATAATCAAGAAGAAACAGTATCCCTCATGTTTTGAAATGGTCATGGAAAATAGCACCTCTAGGACATCAAAACGTTTAGAGCTTTTAAAGCTTATGGATTGAAACATCTATCTACTGATTGAGGCCAGTCACTGCACTGCATGTGCTTAGGTTGTTCTTGTACATTTAAATGTTCAAGTGCACCTTGCACACATTTGTATAGAGATCATCAATAAACTAAAGAGTTGGGACAAATTGTCCTATTAGTAGTAGTAGTAGTAGTACTGTAGTACAAGTACTACACCTGAAAAAGTATTGTTCATTGTGCGTTAAAATGATGGTTTTATTTTATTCTGGTGTTATTCTAAACAGCCTGGTTATTTGGAGCACCACCACACATCCAGTGACCATAATCTGCTGCAGTCACATTGCCACATTCTGGCCCATGGCTTGTCTTAAGCTCTAAGCCCTAGACATAGTCAAGTGCCAACTAAGTTTCCTAACTACACTGGTGTGAAAAACTATTTGCCCCCTTCCTGATTTCTTATTCTTTTGCATGTTTGTCACACTTAAATGTTTCTGCTCATCAAAAACCGTTAACTATTAGACAAAGATAACATAATTGAACACAAAATGCAGTTTTTAAATGAAGGTTTACGTTATTAAGGGAGAAAAAAACTCCAAATCTACATGGCCCTGTGTGAAAAAGTGATTGCCCACCTTGATAAAAAACAACTTAACTGTGGTTTATCACACCTGAGTTCAATTTCTGTAGTCACCTGATTACTGCCACACCTGTTTCAATCAAGAAATCACTTAAATAGGAGCTACCTGACAGTAGAGAAGTAGACCAAAAGCACGTCAAAAGCTAGACATCATGCCAAGATCCAAAGAAATTCAGGAACAAATGAGAACAAAAGTAATTGAGATCTATCAGTCTGGTAAAGGTTATAAAGCCATTTCTAAAGCTTTGGGACTCCAGCGAACCACAGTGAGAGCCATTATCCACAAATGGCAAAAACATGGAACAGTGGTGAACCTTCCCAGGAGTGGCCGGCCGACCAAAATTACCGATAAAAACTGCATTTTGTGTTTACTTGTGTTATCTTTGACTAATAGTTAAATGTGTTTGATGATCAGAAACATTTTGTGTGACAAACATGCAAAAGAATAAGAAATCAGGAGGGGGGCAAATAGTTTTTCACACCACTGTATGTCCCCACCCAGGGTTCAGGCTCATTTCAAGTCATGGCTAAAGCCAGTTCCATCTTCCTTGTTTAGGGGTCTCCCAAGCCCTGTGGCTTTGACAAGCTCTGCTACAGACTCCACAAAGCCCCCACTCATCCCTTATGCAGGTTTTGAAGGATGTGTTCAAGAATTGTAGGCAGGATGCCCTGGTCCTCCATATTGTGAGAGTTGTTTTGAACTTTATGTTCAAGGACTTTTACAGTATGTTCCAAACGTCCTGTTTGGTTATTGTTTGCAGCTGTTTCTGGTTAAATTGTAATTACCTTGCTATATAAGCCTTTCAAAGTTTCTGTTCTGTTTAGTTTCTTATTTTATTTTAAGCTTTCCCTTTATTTTTACATCTCAAATTATGCTTATTACTTAAAAGCTTTACAAGGTGAATCTTAGACAATGAGTAAGGAACGATGAGAATAAAACTACGACCTTTGTCTAATGTACAATTAGTAATGAACCAATTTTAAAAAGAGAACTGACATTTAACTTTTTGAACTTCCATAACCTGATCCACATCGCATAAAATAACCTTTAAGATTTCCTGCGTAATGCTTGCTTTTGGGACTTAGTCCAGGACTCAAAAAATAACTGTCAAATCTGTAAGCATTTGGTGAGTCTGACCTTTAGTTCGTTGTTGTGCACTGGCTCAGATGAGGTCAGCATCAGAGTGCACCAACCCCCAACTTAAAACCTCCACCTGACATCTGTCCATTATTTAGAAGCCTTATATATTGATGCAGGGCTATAATCAAAGATGCCTATTGCAGTATTAGAGACCATAGTATTCTTTTTAACTGCACACCAACCTTTGTGCAGCTCATTTCTAACTCTATACAATATTTAACCATGATAAATAGGTATATACATATTTCTTTTTGGTTATGAATGTATGTTTATTATCTAACATAAAGAGCATTGTTGACTTAGTGGAAGGCTTCTTAACTGCCATGTGGAAGACCTGGGTTTAAGTTGATGTCAAATGGCATCCCGATTCCCAGTGCCATTCCCAACCACAGATAAAATGGGAGGGTTGCATCAGGAAAAGCATCTGGCATCAAACCTGTGCCAAGTTTTATGCAGATTGGATGGTCTGCTGTGGCAACCCCTTAATGGGAGCAGCCAAAAAAACAGCAACATAAATTAGTGGTTAAATGAAGGTCAAACAGGGCATAATTGGTTCATAAGTAGACCATAAACAAGAAATCAATACCACTGGAGGGGAAAAGTTAAACTTACCAACCATCTAGGTACAAAAATTAGCACTTTTCCATAGCACCTTTTCACAAGAACTATTTTACTCCCCCAATAGTGAGTAAAATATTATTTGATACTCATCATTTTCTTTCTATTCCAGACCCAGCTTCTGAGTACCTCCTGAATCTGTTGGTCTCTGTCTGTATTCTCCAGACATGTGAATTCTGATCAGTTGGTGAGTTTCCCCAGGGAGGACTTTGTTCACTGTAACACATCTGAAATACCAATAGGTTGTCTGACATATGATTTATTTTAATTTTTTTGCTTTGTTTTGTTTTGAGAAATGCCTGTTGGCTTTCCAGCAGGATGTAAGCCACAAAGACAAATGCTTTAGACCTTTAACGGACTGCGACATTGCACTCACTAATACATTGTTAGGACTCTTACAGGACAGTGACCTGAATAGTTAAACTTATGCTTATTATTATTATTGTTGTTGTTGTACTATTTTTCTCTTTATGAAAGATTTTTCACATTACATTGTAGTGAAGATGAATGACTGGTCAGGGAAATCTCTTTTTGGTCACGAGAGTACATAGGTGCAAGTTTATACGCATCAAAACCAGGCGAAATAAATTTCTCTATGCAGGCTTACAGTGTGGCTTACTCGACCAATTAAATGTAACTTTATTTCTGCTTTTGTCATTTGCACCACCTGGATTTTTAAGAGGGATAAAAACTTATGTGGTGTAAAAACAGAAGATACTTTACACACTTTCTTCATTCATTCATTCATTCATTTTCTGTACCGCTTTATCCTTATATACAGGGTCGTGGGGACCTGGAGCCTATCCCAGGAAACTTAGGGCACAAGGCGGGGTACACCCTGGACAGGGTGCCAATCCATCGCAGGGCACACACACATACTCACATACACACACTCATGCACACACTACGGGCAATTTGGAATGTCAATTAACCTAACCTACATGTCTTTGGACTGTGGGAGGAAACCGGAGTACCCGGAGGAAACCCACCAAGCACGGGGAGAACATGCAAACTCCATGCACACAGAGACGGGAATCGAGCCTGGCCGGGGAATCGAACCCAGACCCTGGCGGTGCAAGGCGACAGTACACACTTTCTGAAATTTTTTAAATATTTCAAAGGCAGATTAAAATACCTATATCTATGCTTATATTTTGCACACTCCAGTGACAGTCATATGATTAACTGTCACGTTATCACCTCTGACATGGGTTACAAGATTGAAAAGATTTCATTTTGCCATTTGTACAAATATCAACAGTATGAGTGTATTGGATTTTTTTGCAGAAGTTCACTGAGTTGGTGATAAAAAAAGAAAGATAAGAAAAGTAGAACAAACATATAATACAATAATAAATAGTAGACAGATTTAAGCTGTCAGACAGCATACAATCCATGATATTATCTAATATTGTTATGTACAATGGTATATTTTAAACATGGTTCCCTTATATTGAACTATTGCAATTAAAAAAAATTCAGTTAGAACAATTGCACTTTGTCTTGAAGGTTTCACATTTGATATCACAATAGAATACTACAGTGGTCATTAGGTGTTTGTACATCACCCTAGATATTCAGCATTTATGAATATTCATAAGCACATTGTTTCAGATTGAATATATTTTTAAAGTTTGTGTCAAAGTTCGAAGGCAGTGCCATAAAATAAAAAAACTGCCTTTTGCTGAAGGGGAATATTTATTGTATAGGATAACCTTTAAAATAAACAATCTCAGCTTGAACACAAATATGTTATTTCTATACACTTGAAGTGACCTTTGAAATAAATAGCATTTCACCATGGAATAATTCATAATTCAACAAATGGCAGTTGTCTTTCTAATGGCATGAATAAGCTCATATATACTCAGCAAAAAAAGAAACGTCCTCTGACTTTCAACTGTTTTTACTTTCAGTAAACTTAATGTGTAAATATTTGTATGAACACTAAAAGAGTCGACACCATAAGACATAAAGTAAAAATGTTTCCCAATGTGTCCCTGAATGAAGGAGGCTCAAAATCAGTCAGTATCTGGTGGCCACCAGCTGCTTGAAGTACTGCAGTGCATCTCCTCCTCATGGACTGGATCAGATTTGTCAGTTCTTGCTGTGAGATGGAGGGATTGTGTGTTCCTGGTGTGACTCGGGCAGTTGTTGTGGCCATCCTGTAGCTGTCACGCAGGTGTGATATTCGGATGTACCCATCCTGTGCAGGTGTTGTTACACGTGGTCTTCCACTGCGAGGATGATCAGCTGTCCTTCCTGTCTCCCTGTAACGCCGTCTTAGGCGTCTCACAGTGCGGACATGGCGATTTATTGCCCTATAGCCACATCAGCAGTCCTCATGCCTCCCTGCAGCATGCCTAATGCACGTTCACGCAGATGCGCAGGGACCCTGAGCATCTTTCTTTGGGTGTTTTTCACAGTCGGTAGACAAGTCTCTTAGTGTCCTGCGTTTTTAGAACTGTGACCTTAAATGCCTACTTTCTGTAAGCTGTTAAGGTCTTAACGACCATTCCACAGGTGCATGTTAATTAATTGATTATGGTTAATTGAACATGCATGGAAAACATTGTTTAAACCCTTTACAATGAAGATCTGTAAAGTTACTTGGATTTTTACAACATTATTGTTGACATACACAGTCCTGAAAAGGGACGTTTCTTTTTTTGCTGAGTATATATTCCAAGACTTAGGGACTATCCTAAAATTAGAATATCTCATTTTGAAAGTAGTTTGAAGGGGCCTAGATATACTCACAACATACTCACAAATAAAAACACTTAAAAAAATAATACTTTGGTTTTTTAATAGTACCAGTCTTTCAGGGTTTTTTTTTTTTGGAGAAGGCTTTATCTTATTTTCATACTCAAATAGCGTAATATCTGCATTAAAATAATAATAATAATTTAATAGCTCTGCTTTGAAGTTAACATGTCAAGTTATTATTGGACGTCTCTGGTGACATTATGCCCCCTGTCCTTTCAGACTTGTATATTTCCCAAGCCTAAAAGAAACAACCAAACCGACTCCTATGAAAAACAAAAGCTCAAGGAGCAGGGGTTCTAGTTATAAAAGTGGTAAAACTTATGTTTCTGATCATAGGAACAAAATCAGGCGGATTTTGTGACATTCTCTGTGTCATCAGATTGTAGCGTTTTACCGCCGGAAAGGATGTTGGAGAGACGAGTGAGCTTTGTTGCTGCCCAATGCAATGGCTGGGAGTACTTTATTACCACACAACTCGCGCATACCCCACCAACCGCACCCGGTAGATGACATCGGAGAGCTGAGCAATTACCGTACAGGGGCCCACCCAGTGGGACATAACTTGGCCGAGAGCCCCCTCTTCCTTCAGGAGGAATACACCCATATCTGCTCGCCAATAGCAAAGTCTCGCCTCCGGCTGCGAGTGTCCACGCCCATATGCTCCATAGGTTCCCCCACCCGAAAGTCCTGCAGCGGTGCCAGCGAGCGCTGGGTGGGGCCCTTCTTCGCCGTGTAGAGGTCGTATCGGTGGACAAAGCATTCACTGTCCAGTTGCGGCACAGGTGAAACGACTACGGTCGGCGCTCTAGGCGGCGCAGTAACTCAGCTGCACAACGGCTTGGATGGCTGATCACCGCTGGAGAGCCCGGAGAACTGCACGGGGAGACTGTTCTGAGTCGCGGGTCCTACGTCGTAACCGCACAGGAAATTCTTATTCTACCCCTTATTTAAATTCAGCACCGCACCCCATTTATCCAAAATGTCTAACCCCAAAATGCAGTCCTCCTCGATATTCGACACAAAGAATTTGTGTGCATGAGTTCGCTCACCTATTTGGACTCGCACCGTGCGACAAGCCCGTATCCTCATGCAGCTCCCAGAAACGGTGCGAATTTTGAAGGCTGGGTCAGACAGTCTGCAAATGCGCTCGCTTTGCCCCAGTAATACACAGCGCAGCAGCGAAACAGTGGAGCCGGTGTCCACGAGCGCCCGTAGTAAGACGCTGTCCATCACACAGTTGACGTAAATTCCGGCGCGGTTTCCTAAACGTCCCGACCGGAAGTTGAACCCACTAGTTGGGGGAACACAGACGGGTGTGGAAGGCGGCTTCCCCTTAGCGCCCCGCGGAGCTAGTTTAACGGCTGTTGGGGTACGCTGTCCCTCAGGCCTGAGAACATTGCAACGGTAGTCTTGCGGTCCCGTGCCTTGGCATCGCCATGAAATCTCGGACACTTGTTCGTTGTCTAACCGTGATGGGCAGCCCTGTCCCCAGTTAGATTCACCTACCGAGCGCCCCCGAGCTGTGGGCGGTCGCTCGGCTCTTTCACATCATATACTGTGTGTATATATATATATATATATATATATATATATATATATATATATATATATATATATATATATGGAATATATTCAAGTATATATTCAAAGGTAGTGAATAAACATATAGTTAAATACACTGCCTAAGAGAAAGTCACATACATGTAATTTGGTATTTTTCCAAATTTAGCTTTAATGACAGCGCACAGTGTAGTGTACATTTTACATTTTTTTCACATTTTTGGTCCTGGAACATGCCAATACTAATCCATTGATGGTATAATCTGGCCATTCAGTATATTTATATAATCAGCTACCTTCAATTTATTGCTACAAATAAATGCTGAGCCTAGACATAACGAAACTAGACCTACTGAAACAACAACAGAAAATACCACTGTCTCCAGTGGTTCTTTTATGGCCATGCAACATTCTGGTCCTAATCTTATCATATTGTGCTTGTGAAAATGCTCTTAATTTTGCTGTTAAAGATAGCTCTGGTTTCTACTGTTGATTTATTATGATGCAGGTTCCCGTTTCAACACAGTATAGGTATTTATAAATCTTTTATTGTCTGTGAGCCTGACTTTGACATAGGAAATACATTCCTATGATTAAGAAGGAGAGGGGTGCCTTGTTCCTCTCCCTGAGGAAGGTTTAAAAAAGTACCTGATGGCTTCAGAAGCTGGCCTGTGAAGATACCAAGATTAGGGAGGCCTTTTGTTATTACAAAGTTTGGCTGTGTTCTGGGTCCATGGATCCATGGACACAGTCCATGTCCCTGGAGGGTACTTCTCCCCCCTTGATAATCTGCTTCTAACACTTGAGCTTGTACACAAGCCTCTCAAATGATGAGATCAGGGCTTCTGTGGATGAGGCAGTGCATCTTTCTTTAAATAGGACCAACCTTTAGGCACACCTGATTGCATGCCATAACATCATCATATGCTGAGCCCTTAAGCTTTTGTTCTCACCTATCCAGAAAGGCTCGCATAGATGGAGAATGAAGGCTCCGAAAACCTGAACACATAATTTAGGTAAATTCCATATACATACAGTGGCTTGAAAAAAATAAAATATTCGGCCCCCTTTCCACATTTTGTCACATTACAGCCACAAACATGAATCAATTTCATTGGAATTCCACGTGAAAGACCAATACAAAGTGGTGTACACTTGAGAAGTGGAACGAAAATCATACATGATTCCAAACATTTTTTACAAATAAATAACTGAAAAGTGGGGTGTGCGTAATTATTCAGCCCCCTTTGGTCTGAGTGCAGTCAGTTGCCCATAGACATTGCCTGATGAGTGCTAATGACTAAATAGAGTGCACCTCTGTGTAATCTAATGTCAGTACAAATACAGCTGCTCTGTGACGGCCTCAGAGGTTGTCTAAGAGAATATTGGGAGCAACACCATGAATTTCAAAGAACACACCAGACAGGTCAGAGATAAAGTTTTTGAGAAATTTAAAGCAGGCTTAGGCTACAAAAAGATTTCCAAAGCCTTGAACATCCCACGGAGCACTGTTCAAGCGATCATTCAGAAATGGAAGGAGTATGGCACAACTGTAAACCTACCAAGACAAGGCCGTCCACCTAAACTCACAGGCCGAACAAGGAGAGTGCTGATCAGAAATGCAGCCAAGAGGCCCATGGTGACTCTGGACGAGCTGCAGAGATCTACAGCTCAGGTGGGGGAATCTTTCCATAGGACAACTATTAGTTGGGCACTGCACAAAGTTGGCCTTTATGGAAGAGTGGCAAGAAGAAAGCAATTGTTAACAGAAAACCATAAGAAGAAATCCCATTTGCAGTTTGCCACAAGCCATGTGGGGGACACAGCAAACATGTGGAAGAAGGTGCTCTGGTCAGATGAGACCAAAATGGAACTTTATTATCCAAAATGCAAAACGCTATGTGTGGCAGAAAACTAGCATTGCACATCACTCTGGGCACACCATCACCACTGTCAAATATGGTGGTGGCAGCATCATGCTCTGGGGTGCTTCTCTTCAGCAGGGACAGGGAAGCTGGTCAGAGTTGATGGGAAGATGGATGGAGCCAAATACAGGGCAATCTTGGAAGAAAACCTTTTGGAGTCTGCAAAAGACTTGGGACTGGGGCGGAGGTTCACCTTCCAGCAGGACAACAACCCTAAACATAAAGCCAGGGCAACAATGGAATGGTTGAAAACAAAACATATCCATGTGTTAGAATGGCCCAGTCAAAGTCCAGATCTAAATCCAATTGAGAATCTGTGGCAAGATCTGAAAACTGCTGTTCACAAACGCTGTCCATCTAATCTGACTGAGCTGGAGCTATTTTGCAAAGAAGAATGGGCAAGGATTTCAGTCTCTAGATGTGCAAAGCTGGTAGAGACATACCCTAAAAGACTGGCAGCTGGAATTGCAGCAAAAGGTGGTTCTACAAAGTATTGACTCAGGGGGCTGAATAATTACACACACCCCACTTTGCAGTTATTTATTTGCAAAAAATGTTTGGAATCATGTATGGTTTTCGTTCCACTTCTCACGTGTACACCACTTTGTATTGGTCTTTCACGTGGAATTTCAATAAAATTGATTCATGTTTGTGGCTGTAATGTGACAATGTAATGTGTTCAAGAGGGCCGAATACTTTTGCAAGCCACTGTATATAGTTAATCAAAAATCAACCTTGTTGATTACTTGTCACTTTTTTGACTTCTCCTAAAACCATGAAAATAATAATTTTGTGTTTCTCCGTATCATTGGGCCCTAATCTGCCTCAATCTGCATCTACTATTAATTAGCAAAGAACTTGCTGTGCCAGCTACAGTACGCTCAGATTTCATTCCATGTGCATTATGGCTGTGGTATGTTGTGAGCCATCCTATATACTAAATAAACAAATACATTTAAATAAATAAATAAATAAATAAATAAATGTAAAATATATATTGTCCTATGTGAAAATTTATTGTGCCACTTACTGTATTTTATGTCTGGTAAGTTCTCAGGCCACAACAGGACATCCACTAGTGATAGGAAAAATAAAGAACATTCCACTATATTAAGAACAAGCCAAACTTTATTAATTAAGCCAAAGAATTCTAAAATAAAATTTGATTTTATATTTAAAAAAAGAACATTAAGAGTTATACTGTATCATCCAACCCAATACAACTTTAGTTTTCAACCTTTGCACCATGGACCAGTTTTATGTAAGGCAATTTTATATGGCCATTGGATGCCCATAATAAAGCATAACAAAGTTGCGTAATAAATACAACAAACCATAACACAGAACCAATGTGAGCCCTGAGCTTGTTTCCCAATGATGAGATGGTTTAGAAATTATAAGAGACAAAGACAAAGTGTATTCCTTATGTCCAGTCTGCTCTGTAATTTTGTTTTTGTTGCCGTCAATGTAGACAAGCCCATTCACAAAGATAGGTTGTTGGAAATGGAAGCAGGGTTTTCAGTGCTTTTGTGGCAATTACAAGATATTAAACCTTCATTTTAATCAAGAACATTAGCAGAGTTAAAGTTGACTCAAACATAAGGTCACAGCTATTATACAGAGTGGACTTGGAGCATGTGAAGCTCCTGTTGCGATAACCCATAATTTATGGACCGACTCTTGGCATTTTCTTTTAAAACCAACTTGCTTTTTATTTGCAGTCTCAGACTCTCATCTGCTGTCGCACCATTCAAGTATTTTCCCTTTTTTTAAAAAGAAAGTTCTTCAGAAATTTTAGCTATAGAGTTAGCTTAATTTTAACAATTGGTTTAATTTGATCAAGAATCAAAACAGGGAGGAGTGCAGGGAGATGTGGAAAACAGGTACAGACAGAAGTGAATGGAAGATGATCTAATCATTTTTCCAAATATACACTCTGCAGATTTTGATAGTCAATAAAATGGGAATAAACATTCATTCATTCATTCATTCATCTTCTATACCGCTTTATCCTGTATTTAGGGTCGCGGGGACCTGGAGCCTATCCCAGGAGACTCAGGGCACGAGGCAGGGTGGGAATAAACATTTCAAATAAAAGTTTTATTTATTTATTTATTTTTTTGATACCTGATACCGAATCATCTACGGCCCAGTACCGTTCCACTGCCCAGTGGTTGGTGACCAACAGTACAACATGAGCAAATCTTTTAGACCTCATGCACACCTGACTTCCCCATCTGCCCTGACCACAAAACAAAGAATAACAGACAAAATACTTGCCATGCAAAGGATGCCATTTTACTTTTAAACTGAGGGACATGCGTTTATATACACATCCTGATATCCTGTCTTTTTTTTTTTTTTTTTTTTGCTACATTTGTTGATGTGGAATCTGGTGAGTTTAAATAAATAAATTTCCCTGCCTTTTTATAAGATGCAGTGTGCTCAACAAGCAAAGTTAGCTGCTTTTAGCAGTGGGAGGTATATAGTATAAGCATAAGGTGCATTTGTTTTGGTTCGTGCTGGTGAACTCATTAATTATGAAAATAAATGTAGATAAAATGACAGTAAACAAATTACTCTCTTAGGTAACCAAGTACATTTCAATAAATTCTTAGTATAGCAAAGACCATAGACCTTATATTTAGTTTTAACACCCAGAATTCTATATACTACTGAACCTTAACATATCCTGCAATAATAAACACACATAAACCTGGTTGGTTTCCACTGTCCATACAGTAGCTTTATTGCAATTATGTCTTGTGTCATTCTGCCGTAGGGCTACACTTCTGATCATACAGTAGCACTTTGCCTCAACCATGTTTTACAAAAAAAACAACTATAATATACAACATACACATGTATATGTTTCTGTAGTGTATTATGTATTATCAACTCAAAATTATCAAACTATACAAATTGAATTTACCCAACAAATTCACAATAAATCCTTATAAATCCAGATGTTTTCTGTATAACTCCTTCCGTAGGAAACAGCACCCTGACAGGTGCAGAATAATTGCCTAATGGTAGTGCTGCTGTTTAGCATAAAGAAACATAAACGGTTGCATAATATCAATGCTTTTAAATGAAATAAATAAACACTTGTACACTTGTTTTAACATTATCACAAAGCACTTTGAAGCTTTTAAACTTATAATAAGGCAGTAAGATGAAAGAAAGGAAAAGGTCAATAAAAGGGTATAACCTTTTGCTGATCTGAGCAGTCAAACCAGGTTTGATCTGACCCTTTTGATTGAGACTGCAGTCTGATTCAGCTGTGTTCTGATGTACTTGCCCTTATATAGCAGCAGCATAGCATCTCACTCAACCTGTCCCCGGAAACTGTCCCTATCCTCAGGTTAGAAAGAGAAAGCAGATGTTTACAAGACAGCTTGCACCATTAGATGCTGTGACTTCTTTATCTTTATAAATATTTTATTAAGCTCTTTGGAATTGCCTTAATGGTACTTGTGGACAAATTGACTTTGAGTACAAGTCAAATATTTTACGAGACCTTTGACATCTATTTTTTTTTAAGGTATTCTCAAAAACCGTACCAAAAGCATCATCATTCCCCCCATTATTCCCCATCCCCCAGCATCATTAATTCTACAATCAAAATACACTTCACATAGACACTACCCTGAGCTCAGAATCAAGCCAGGAGCTCTAGAGCTGTGAGAAGCTAAGAACTAGCACAGTAACATTAGCAGTTCAAATGTGTTGATAAGTTTATGCAAACTGAGCAGCTCTTTCCTGTCATTATAGGCAGTATGAGCAGTTTGAACAGATATGTTTGGCTGGCTTCACATGTATCAGAAGAAAATATTCTTAGCCCTTACGCAACCTGGTTAGTAGTTGTTGTCAGAACTTTTTATTTACTGTATATGCCACAATCTTCAGCATTTACTGAAACTTCTCTTACCTTTCTCTCTTGCAGCACGAAGGGATAAGCATAATAAATTGGTAGTAACACACCACACATGAAAGTTATTTTATGTTAACTGCTGGTTCAACCTGCCCCTCTCCCTCCACAGCACAGGCACAGATGCTTGACCACACCCCCCACTTCCACATACACTCTCAACAATAAAATCGGCAAAATCATCACCATTGAGTATATGATATGTATACCATTGAGTGTATGATAGAGACACTCTTGTTTCTATTTTTTTATACAATGTACTCACAATTCGACGTTTTTAACTCCGGATCAGAGCTGGCCGAGTGAGATCCTGAGGGAGAACAATGGACGCGACGCGAAGCGAAGCGGCGACCCCGAGGAAAACGAGCCGGTGTCAGGAATAGGCTCAGAGCCCATGCACACCGCACACCTCTGCCTAGCATCCTGCTCGCCAACGTCCAGTCACTGGAGAACAAACTTGATGACCTCAGGGCCAGGATAAAGTTCCAGAGAGACATTCGGGACTGCAATCTCCTCTGCTTCACAGAGACATGGCTGAACCCAACGGTGCCAGACCACGCCATACAACCAGCCGAGTTCTTCTCGGTTCACCGCATGGACAGGACGCGGGACTCGGGGAAGTCAAGGGGAGGCAGCGTGTGCTTAATGGTGAACAACAGCTGGTGCAACAGTGCGAGCATTGTTCCTCTTACACGCTCCTGCACACCAAATCTGGAACTACTGTCCATCATGTGTCGTCCTTTTTATCTTCCACGGGAGTTCACATCGGTCATAATCAGTGCCGTTTATATACCACCACAAGCGGACACAGACATTGCCTTATGCGAGCTGCATGAGGCGCTCACACAGCACCAGACACAACCACGGGACGCTGCACTCATTGTGGCGGGGGACTTTAATAGTGCCAACATCAGACGTGCAGCGCCGAATTTTCATCAGCACATCACCTGCCCCACCAGGGGTGATAGGACACTAGATCATTGTTACACAACGGTCATTGACGGCTTCCAGGCGCAATCTCGTCCAGCGTTTGGTAAATCCGACCACGCCGCCATCTTCCTCATGCCAAAATATAAATAAAAGCTGAAACAGGAAGTTCCAGTTCAGAGGGAGGTCGCGCGCTGGACGGACCAATCGGTGGCCGCGTTACAGGACGCACTCGATGACGCAGACTGGGACATGCTCAGAAACAGCTCCGATGATGACGTCAGCGTGTTTATGGAAGCGGTTGTGGGATTTATTGGGAAGCTAGTGGACCATACCGTGGAGAAAAAGACTATCAGAACGTTTCCCAACCAGAAGCCGTGGGTGGATAAAACCATCCGCGACGCTCTGAGATCTCGCACCGCTGCCTACAACATGGGACTTGCGTCGGGGGACATGGAACCGTACAAGGCTGCGTCATACAATGTCCGGAAGGCGGTGAAAGAGGCGAAGCAGCGCTACGGGAGAAAACTAGAGTCACAGCTTCAACAGAGTGACTCTAGGAGCCTGTGGCAGGGACTAAGGACAATATCGGACTATAAAGCACCAACATCCGGTATGACGAACGCAGACGCGACTCTGGCAGACGAGCTGAACACCTTCTATGCTCGCTTCGAGGCTGCAGCTAAAGACGCTAGCGATGCTAATGCTAGCGGCGCTAATGCTAACGGCGCTAATGCTAGCGGCGCTAACGGCTGCAGACAGGAAGGCACTGCCAGGACCGGGAATGCGCTCATCATCACCGAGCACAACGTGAGGAGAGCCTTCAGGAGAGTGAACACCAGGAAAGCAGCAGGACCAGACGGCATCGCAGGCCGTATTCTCAGAGCCAGTGCAGACCAGCTAGCACCTGTGTTCACTGAGATATTCAACATCTCTTTATCTCAGTCGGTGATGCCCACGTGCTTCAAAGAGTCCATCATTGTTCCTGTCCCGAAGAAACCACATCCTGCTTCCCTCAACGATTATCGCCCTGTAGCCCTCACCTCAGTAGTGATGAAGTGCTTTGAACGCCTGGTCAGAGACTTTATCATTTCTTCACTACCCGACACACTGGACCCACTACAGTTTGCATCCCGTCAGAACCGCTCCACAGACGATGCAATCTCTCATCTCCTCCACACATCACTTACTCACCTGGACACTACGTAGGAAAGGGAATTATGTTAAAATGCTCTTCATCGACTACAGCTCTGCATTTAATACCATAATTCCCTCCACACTCACCACCAAGCTGGAGCACCTGAGCTCATCTATATGTCAGTGGATCTCCAATTTTCTGACTGGCAGACCACAGGCAGTAAGGATGGGCGGACATGTCTCAGCTACACTCATTCTCAGCACTGGAGCCCCCCAGGGTTGTGTTCTGAGCCCCCTGCTGTACTCTTTGTACACCCACGACTGCGTGGACACTACCAACTCCCCCTCAGACGCTTGAGAGACTTTAGACTGCTTCTACTCCTGCACCATAGAGAGCATCCTGACGGGAAACATCACAACCTGGTTCGGGAACAGCACCATGCAGGACAGACGAGCTCTACAGAGGGTGGTGCGATCAGCTGAGCGCATCATCCGCACTGAGCTCCCTGACCTGCACTCGATCTACAGCAAGCGGTGCTGGACCAAGGCCAGGAAGATCGTGAAGGACCTCAGTCACCCCAGTAATGGACTGTTCTCTTTGTTGCGGTCTGGGAAGCGATTCCGCTCCCTAAAGGCCAACACAGAGACTGAGGAGGAGCTTCTTTCCGCAGGCGATAAGATCTCTCAATCACAATCACACAACTACACAGGACTAATAACATCTTTTTAAGCTCACAACATTGACAATCATGGAAACATTCATACACACTTGCACTAAATATTTATACATCTGGACAATGGCACATGTCACTTTCACTAGTCACCTTTCATGCATATTTGCATAACCATGGTCACTTTAAATTCTATATATATATACTCCCCCCCCCAATATTTCTATATTTTGCAACATTTTATTATGCCCTTATTGTACAGTTTATTTTACTAGTTAAATTTATTTCTTTAGTATTTCCTTTTATTGATATTTATTTTATGTTCAAGCTTTTATTTTATTTTTAAGGTCACTGGCGGTCGTGTAAGCATTTCACTGCATATTATACTGTGTATGACTGTGTATGTGACAAATAAAATTTGAATTTGAAACTTAGGCTGGGGAGTCATTTGGCCTGCAGGCAACTCCCTGAGGAGAAACAATCTACCACTGGCACCTGCAGCCCCTGTGGACCTTCCTTAATCTAAATAGTTTACTGTAACTGTCAGATACCAACAAATAATTACACATTCTTGTAGTTGTTGACTACCTTTACACACATGCACTTAAAGGCAACATGAAATGGAGGGAATTCAACTGCATTATTTGAACAGTATATCAAAGTCAAAACTATCTATCAACACTCAGTCAAAACAAGTGTTGTATAAAAGTAAGCTATGTCTAACCATTTGAACAGTTCATCAATGTGCGGCATTGGATATGCAGTACATTCAGACACCAGATTAAATTAATTTTCTTGTGTTCCGGTAACCTTAATGGGCAGTTTAATAAAAAAAAAAAAAAAAAGAAAATTCTGCCAATTTGATGCCCTACAAGATTGGTTTAACACATGTAAAAATTCTTCCTGCACCATGGCAACCTGTGACAGTAGGTGGTGGTCTTTACAGGGGACCAGGGTAAATTGATTCTTCTATTAGTTGACCTAAGTTTTGCTCTTTGGTCATGAAGATTTTGATGCTACTTTTAAAAGGTTCCTACTCCCAATTTTCTCAGATGACTTCTAGGATGCCACAGGGCTTGTGCCTGTATAATCCTTTTGGCTTGTGGGTCCTCCTATACTGCAAATAACAGAAGTTTGGACCATTAATCTGAATTGTATGAATCATTGTGAGAAAAAAAAAAACGTGTGAATGAATCATATTTGTAATCACTTGATTAAATCTTGTGGTCAATGTATTTATCTGAGGACAGTAAACATTGGTACAAATGTATTTTCTTCACAACAATTTTGTAACATATAATATATTGTTTTTTACTTAAAAGCTATGCCCTGGACAGTCAGGATGTTTTCCCTAAAATAACTCGATTATTATGGGCACTGTTGAATGTTTCTGAATTCACGATTTGTGCATGTTCCATTGAAAGTAAAAACACTAAGGTGTTTTTAAAGGTGATATCTCACAGATAAGATTGTGAAGGAAGAGATAAAAATTAGACATTTGAGCAAATAAAGGTAGCAATTACATCATTACATGGTGTTTGGAAAAATTATTGGGTGACAGGGTCTGGATACTACATAACAAATGTAGAATTTTAAGAGCCCCAGTGCATGAAAGAGTCATAGATTAGTAGCTCTAAAAGCCTTCTGTCACTGATAGAATAAAGCAAAAGACTTATTCCCAGACTGAGTGGACATTAGTAGGCTAGAATCAATAGTTCATCTTTGATGACAGAGAGTGAGAAGTGCCACTAAGTTTGTCTGGTTGTGGAGCTGAAACATTAACTTTCACCTCACATTTCTCTGTCCATAAACTGAATCTGTCTGTTCCAACTCCAGAAAAAAATTATTAATTATTAGACCAGTCATATTAGCTCGTTTGTACCGCACATAGTGGACACTGGATTCTCCTCATCCACCATTTTAGGAATCCATATAAATCGTTGGAGTATAAAACTGAGTAACTGTCTGACTTATCCTTCTCAAAAAAGGAAAGAGAATAAAAGAAATAGAAACTCCGTTCCGTTGTCTGGTGAGATTTTAGTTGCCTCTTTGTGTTAAATGTAGAGTGCCTTGGCTATATGAGCTTCTTTGTAACCAGTGACATTACTTTTGCGGTGCAATTTAATCAACATGCTTCCATGGAAACCTCTTTGCAAAATCTGAACTATTCGTTAGTGTGAATAGAATTAGTGTTAGAATTCTGTAAATGAAGCAGTATGGCTGAGAGGGTCTATGGGCAATGCTGAAGTTTCGTCACATGTAGTTGAGACGGTGCATTAAAGGAGACTGTAAATGAATTGTCTTAATAAAGTGCAGACACAGTGAACACAATAACATCATTGCATGCTTATTTGACAATGCATACTTCAATTGTCTTGCTGATTTAACAGGTTTAAATGTATATATGGAAATATATTATATGAAATAAATGGAAGTTAATGCAAATTTATTATGTAGAACATAATTACAATTCAACTAGACCAAATAATTGCAAAGCATTATAAAAACCATTGGCCATAATACACTAATTTTGCCTGGTTGAGCTGAAAAAGTAATGATCTGGGAGCCAAAATAGTCAACTCTTAATCTCATATACAGTATCAATGAGACTATGAAATTGGTGTCAGCAGTTTACTACATTTCGTTTAAACAAACCATAACATGAGTCAAATGCACTAAATGGCGTGGCTCGTTAAAATTGGCCTACATTTCCTCCATTAGCTTCGATTTTTAAATATTTCCTTGTTTGGACTGCACTTTTATCCTTCTTGCCAAGTTGTTTCCATGAGCTCCTGGCTGTGAATAAGCATAGGCATGTCATGAATAAAAGATTTTCAATACTGTGATTATTCTTTATTTGCTTGGTCAATTTTACCGAATAAATTTCAGTAAAACACTACAAGTCATTTCACAGAGCGATTTGTCTATTTCTTCACACCCTTCTTTCTACCTGGTTTCAACAGAAAATTTCCTAGCACATTTTTTCTCACTTTAACAACTGTGCTGCTTTCTGAAGAACTCCGGCAGAAGTACTATGAGAGAGGTGGAGTTATCTGAATGTATTACAAATAAACTAACCAGAAAGCATCTAGGTAGGTTCTCTTAGGTTAAAGTGTTAAACTATTGTATTTTTTTATGCTCCAGAACACCCAAAATTCCACAATGGTCATTCAGCCCAACAAATTAGATAACATCTAAAGCTGGTTAGTTAACTAACTAACTAACTAACTAACTAACTAATTAACTAACTAACTACACACCACACACCACCTGAAGATGTGAATTGGCAAGGGGAAAGAAGTGCCTTGCCACAAAAAAAAAAATCAAGTGGCCTGGACAAATCTGAACAACCTTAGGGTGAGTCTGAATGCTGACCTGCATCATAGGCCTTCTTGCTTGACATAAGTACTTGATCTTACTGTTGTTTTTGTGGATGAATGGGCATATCCAACAGTCAAGCTCCAAAATCTAATAGGTAGAGTTACAAGAAGAGGGGATGTTATTATGTCAGCAAAGGGGGACTTGTTTAAAAAAAAGCTAATCCGTTTAAAAATCAAAGTCTGCCTATTGCCTAAATGCCTAAAAAGTGTTTTGGCCATATAGGGTAACCATGGGTTATGGTTTTAATGATTGTGATAATGGGTTTGTGGTCAAATGTCTCTCTGTGATGGGAGAGAGGGTCAGGCGAGTGGGAACAAAAACACATCTGATAAGAATATGCCTCTTTTTGTCACTTTTGCGGGGCATGTGTCTGCATTATTGCGACTGAACAGCAACTGATAAATTCACAACAAGTGCTAGCATTAAAGGTATCTCACATTTCAAAGGTATCTCCATCCATATTGATAAGAGATCTCTTGTCACACTGGTGCCAAAACCTGGGAAGGACAGTGAAGGAAATATGCGTTTGTGGAGTCTTCACTGCTCTCTGAGATCACCAAGGCCCTTACGTATCCAACAGATCCATCTATCTGGAGTTCCTCCAGATGTTAAGTGAGCAGGGCAGAGAGCTTTAAGGAACTGCTTCAGGTGCAGCTGGAGGACTGACAGGTGGTCTGGAGCCTGATGCAATCTGGAGGTACTCCCGATGGTGACCGTCATCTCACAACTGAGTATTATAATAACACAGAATTTCAAAAAACACTAAATCACTCAGTCTTCAGTATTTTATCATTGCATTTATTATGTTACTTCTGCTAGAGGGGAGCAACCAGCAAGAATGTCATGAATTAGAATGGATATAAAACTAGAATTAGTATCAATGCAAGATTTTTTAGAGTCACATAATTGTTAAACTCTTTTTGATTTGCCAATTTTAGATTGCCTGCCTTAACATTCCATGCAAATAATACCACAGCAAATCCTGAATGTCAGCCTAATGTCACCTATAGCCTCTGGGTTATACTGCTCAAAAATCACAAAAACAGACAAGGAGGAAAATGTCAAATCTTTTGGCTTACATTATTTGATCAATTCACAATTCGGTCAAAGATAAAAAGGAAAGCGATAAAACAAAACTCATTAAACAAATATTGATTGCCTTGGATATTGATGAGATTTTTGTGGTATTGACAGTTTTGAAAATATTGTGGTATTGACAGTTTTTTTCCCCCACCTTATTCTGTATATATCTGTAGATTTGATATCTAATCTATCTAATTACGCAAGATAATTATTTCAGAGCACTGATACACAATGAAAATAACAGGAGCAGCTAAGTATGAATGTATACACCTTTTAATGTATCTTGCACATATATTCACTGGTCTGTCAAATGTTTAAATAATATTAACAAAAAGGCTAGTTCAAATCAACATGGCCTACATGATACAGTATGTATTATATATTGTTATTGTGTACAGTTCCTTCTCAAACAATTAGCATATTGTGATAAAGTTCATTATTTTCTGTAATGTACTGATAAACATTAGACTTTCATATATTTTAGATTCATTACACACAACTGAAGTAGTTCAAGCCTTTTATTGTTTTAATATTGATGATTGTGGCATACAGCTCATGAAAACCCAAAATCCCTATCTCAAAAAATTAGCATATTGCATCCGACCAATAAAAAGAAAAGTGTTTTTAATACAAAAAAAGTCAACCTTCAAATAATTATGTTCAGTTCTGCACTCAATACTTGGTCGGGAATCCTTTTGCAGATTCTTGTGTCTTGTGTCTCAACTTTCTCTTCACAATATCCCACAGATTCTCTATGGGGTTCAGGTCAGGAGAGCTGGCAGGCCAATTGAGCACAGTAATACCATGGTCAGTAAACCATTTACCAGTGGTTTTGGCACTGTGAGCAGGTGCCAGGTTGTGCTGAAAAATGAAATCTTCATCTCCATAAAGCTTTTCAGCAGATGGAAGCATGAAGTGCTCCAAAATCGCCTGATAGCTAGCTGCATTGACCCTGCCCTTGATAAAACACAGTGGACCAACACCAGCAGCTGACATGGCACCCCAGACCATCACTGACTGTGGCTACTTGACACTGGACTTCAGGCATTTTGGCATTTCCCTCTCCCCAGTCTTCCTCCAGACTCTGGCACCTTGATTTCCGAATGACATGCAAAATTTGCAACCTGTAGCCCATTTCCTGCACACGCCTGTACGCGGTGGCTCTGGATGTTTCTACTCCAGACTCAGTCCACTGCTTCCGCAGGTCCCCCAAGGTCTGGAATCGGTCCTTCTCCACAATCTTCCTCAGGGCCCGGTCACCTCTTCTCATTGTGCAGCGTTTTCTGCCACACTTTTTCCTTCCCACAGACGTCCCACTGAGGTGCCTTGATACAGCACTCTGGGAACAGCCTATTCGTTCAGAAATGTCTTTGTGTCTTACCCTCTTGCTTGAGGGTGTCAATGATGGCCTTCTGGTCTTACCCATGATTGCGGTTTTGAGTAATGAACCAGGCTGGGAGTTTTTAAAAGCCTCAGGAATCTTTTGCAGGTGTTTAGAGTTAATTAGTTGATTCAGATGATTAGGTTAATAGCTCGTTTAGAGACCCTTTTCATGATATGCAAATTTTTTGAGATAGGGATTTTGGGTTTTCATGAGCTGTATGCCACAATCATCAATATTAAAACAATAAAAGGCTTGAACTACTTCAGTTTGTGTGTAATGAATCTAAAATATATGAAATTCTAATGTTCAGTAATCAGTACATTACAGAAAATAATGAACTTTTTCACAATATGCAAATTCTTTGAGAAGGACCTGTATGTATCAGAAGTCAAAAGGGTAAAAAAAAATTTTTTAAAAGCCGCTTCTTAAAAAATCTAATTTGGACACGAATGAAATAACAAATTATAGACCGATTTCAAACCTTCCGTTCCTTTAAAAAATACTAGAAAAAGTAGTATCAGCTCAAATATGCACATTCTTGCAGGATAACAACAACCTTGAAAAATTTCAGTCAGGTTTTAGGGGGGTGTTCTTCGAACGTCGCTAACTCAGTTAGCTGGATTTGATTGTTGTGGATTTGTCCTGATGTTGGATTGTCTCGTTCTTCGATGCTCATCTCGCATTTGCTGTCATAGCAACATGTCTGTAAGCTTGAACCTGCTCGGTAACAGGTTTATTTCATGTAAAAAGGATTAAGGCTGCGCTCCTGGTGGGTTATGATTGGTTGAAATGGCGACGTCACATCTGATTGGTTAAAGAGCGCTGACGTGGACTGACTCACGTGGGGAAAGAAAAGTATCTTGCATGCATATATATATATATATATATATATATATATATATATATATATATATATATATATATATATATATATATTTGATATCAAATATTATATTTGAACATAAATTCATAGGTTTTTTATTATTATTATTATAGTAAACTCTAGGCACGAGACAGCCCTCAAGACCATTAATTCAAATTCTTGTATAATGTTTATTTTGTAACACATTTATTTTTCAGGGGTTCATTATGAATATGCAAATATATAATAAAAATATTTTTTATAATGAAAAATTGGACTAAACTAATTTTATTATAAAGTAAACTATATGAAAGTATTCATGTTTTTGAAAATAATATTCATATTTCTATTTTTCCGTATACAACATATTTATTTTCATATTTCTTATTTTATTTTATTGTCTCATGTAATTTGTAAAACATATGTGCATATTATGTTCTAATATAATATTTGATAGCAATTATGTGTGTGTGGTGGGGGGGGGATCCATGGCAGGGAAGCATTTCAGCGCATAACACGTTGGGGGGGGGGAGGGCATTTCAGCGCATAACAGGTGTTACAAAAAAAATTTAGCTTGTTCTTTTGTCATTTCGTCAACCAATCAAAGGGCTTGTGATCAGTGTTTCTACTGTCAATGCATATCGCCTTTTAAACCAACGCACGAACGCGCAATAATCCTAGACAACTCAATCCGGCCATACTAATCATCAACAATAGGTGTGCTCGAAGAACCAACTTAGCCAGAGCGTAATTAGCACGATGATCTCATCTTAGATGTGTCAATTCATCCCGGATGTTTCAAGCGACGTACGAAGAACACCCCCCAGGCCTCATCATAGCACAAAAACTGCACTAGTTAAGATTACAAACGACTTGTTTTTAGCTTCAGACCAAGGCTGCATCTCATTGCTAGTCCTGCTCGATCTTAGTGCTGCATTCGACACTGTAGATCATAATATTCTTATAGATCGCTTACAAAATTATATAGGTATTCAGGGACAGGCATTAAAATGGTTTAGATCATACCTGTCTGATCGCTACCATTTTGTAGATCTAAATGGAGAACTGTCTGGTGTAATGCCAGTGAAATATGGGGTCCCACAAGGGTCAGTTTTAGGACCTCTGTTGTTCTCAATATACATGCTTCCCTTGGGTAACATCATTAGAAGACATGGGATTAGTTTCCATTGTTATGCGGATGATACCCAATTATATATCTCAACTAAACCAGACGAAATACCTAAGTTGTCTAGATTAACTGAGTGTGTCCAGGACATAAAAGATTGGATGACAAATAACTTTCTTTTATTAAATTCAGATAAGACAGAGATATTAATTATTGGCCCAAAAACCAGCACACAACAGCTTTCACAATTCAGCGTGCGCTTAGAAGGATGTACTGTTACTACCAGCTCAGCAGTAAAAGACCTGGGCGTAATATTAGACAGTAACTTGTCTTTTGAAAATGCAGCCGCCAGGGTTCTCACTAGATCCAGAAAATATGATCATATAACCCCAATATTATCATCCCTGCACTGGCTACCTGTTCAGTTTAGAATAAATTACAAAATAGTATTACTTACATACAAGGCCTTAAATGGTTTAGCTCCCACATACCTAACCAGTCTTCTGATGCGCTACAATCCACCACACGCCTTAAGATCACAAAGCTCCGGACTTCTGGTAGTTTCCAGAATTTCAAAATCTACAAAAGGGGGTAGGGCATTTTCATATTTAGCTCCAGAGCTTTGGAATAGCCTTCCAGACAGTGTTCGGGGAGCAGACACGGTTTCTAAGTTAAAAAATAGACTCAAGACGCATCTTTTTAATCTGGCATACCCATAATCTCATACTCCAGTACACCTATCCCGAATGGCAACTACGCTAATTCTCCCCATCTGTTCTGTATTTCTCTACCCATCCCGAGGCATCGGGAGATTGTGCCAGCTTCAGTAGACAAAGGCCGACCCTGCGAGGTTCCTGAGGCATCCAGAGAAGGATCAGCTTCAGCTGGATTCAGCTTTATGATGGTTGGAGCTACACATGCTGCTCTTGTGCTTCCAGTGATCCAGACCTCATCTGCCCTCTGCGCCTACTGACTCGTCCCTATGCTGAACTGGTCTTCATGTCAACTTAAATAATTTCTGTCATATTGAATTTTCACCTGCACAACACACAAGCTGTTATATCATTTCTATCTGTCATTTCTGGTAAATTCAACCATGATTTTTTTTTATTTGATTATTCACTACCCCCTTGTACTATCAGGTCATAGAATCTGTCATACTAGATAGGATTCTTCAAACATCATGGCTTACAAATATGGACCTCTCAAACTACTATTCCCCAACACTCAAGTATCTTGTCATGCTCATCATTACCTATTTTTACCTACTTTTTATTTATTCTTTATTTTACCAGCAATGTCCCATTGAGATACATTATCTCTTCTTCCAGGGAGTCCTGGCCAAGGTGGCAGCAACAAAGTTTAAAAGTTTCAACATATATACCCATAGAACATACTGTACAATGTTAAGACATACAGTATAAAAATACAGACATTCCAAAAATGCAATTACATAAACAAACACAGACTAAAAGACAAGCAAATGGGAATTCCAAATGTCAAAAAGGGACAGAGAAAAAAGAGGGGAGAAAATAAAGAATTCAAAATATATGTATATATGTACTAAACAATTATGAAAAACAATGACATTGTTGTATAAGAACTGAGTTTAAAAGATTTTTGAAAACATTTAGAGAGGGTAGGGAGTCCAAATTTAGGATATTTTGTAATGAATTCCACTCATGTGGTGCATATGAAGAAAAAGCAGTTTTGCCTAACTCCGTGTTAGAGGAGAATGAAGAAGGAGTTTTACTGATGAATGTGTACTGTAAGTGTTAGTGCGAAGTATCAGTAGATTACATATGTACTGAGGTAGTTTACCCATTAAAGCCATTGATAATGCACAGCTGAAAACTATTACTAACATAGTATTTAAGGACCTTATTTCCACATCTACATTGGCGCAGGTTTTATGCCAGATGCCTTTTCTGATGAAACCCTCCCAGATCCCTCGATGCGACCAGTCGAAAGACAAAACATTTCCAGTAAATGGACTTTGTGCCCTTACCTGTCTTTACCTAATGTTTGTAACCTTTTCAAGCTTTTTATCTCTGGACCTTTGTCTGTGGTCTGATTTGTAGATGACAAGTCTTTATGGGATTATGGATCCTATTTGACCCTTACTTACTGTTAGGTTATATAATTTAAATAAACAATAATCATAAGCATTCTCTTCAGACTCATGTTTCCCACAATGCTCCTCTCCTCATTCTCCAAGACAGATGCTGGGATCACTGTCTAGTACAAGATTGACAGCCACTATTTCATTCTCAGAAGCCTTAAGGAACAAATCAGGAGTCCAGGAGGCTTTAGTGAGAGACTTTCTCTTTGCAGACAACTATGCACTTGCAGCACTAAGGGAGTCAGACATCTGCCGTCATCTGCTGACATGTCGTTTGGCCTGACCATCAGCCTAAGAAGGAAGCCTCTCCAAACACAACCCTGTGGTGAGATAGAAGGCACTGTACTGAACAATGTGGAGAACTTCACATACCTAAGTAGTTGCCTCTCAAGAACCTGCAGCGTGGGTAAAAAGATCTCCAGTCTCATGCAAACGCAGGTTTGTCTTTTGTTAGGTTGTGGTCAATAGAGAAGTGAGCACAGCATCAGGTTTGCCACAAGGCTGTCTGTCTGCAGAGCAGTTATGCTTACATCACTCCTCTATGGCTGTGAGACTTGAACCTTATAGAAAAGGTACCTGAATGTTCTGGATCAGGTCCATCTCCTTTGACAAGTTAGAGTTTCAAACACAGCAGTGCTGCACACAGCCAGCCTCTCAGCCATTGAGGTTGTTATTATGAAAGCTTGACAGTGATGGGTAGATAATGTTGTGAGAATGGACAATTCTCAACTACCAAAGAAGGTCTTCTTCTCTGAGCTGTCTTCTGGTATGTGGCACACAAGATGACCCTTTACTAGAATGTTACTAGACCTGCCTTAAGGGATTTTCAGAGACCGACATTACTTAATTGGCTCGCTGGCCAGGGATGACAAAAGGGAGCGGGCTAACTGGAATGCCCAGTGCCACAGTTAGCCTCCCACCAATAAAATGTTCTGTGACCGCAGCAAATGGTCAATAAGCATCAATAAGCGCCTCCATTTGAGCTCTCCAGATCCTGGTCCCTGAGAGCGTAGCTGGTAGGAAGAGCCCTGCATGACGGGGTCTTGACTTGTGAGTGGCACAGTGGTAAAGTGCTCTCCCTAACATCCGGAGATCGCTGGTTCGGTTCCCGGGTGATGCTGTAACCTCTCACAGCCGGAGGTCTAGAGAGAGCTGATACAGCCAATCAGGAGCGAGCTCATGCAAGTGGAAGGAGCTGATAGCACTGTCCTCCAAGTGTGTTACGCCGCCCCTAACAGTGCGTAAGCGAGCAGTTCGAAAAGATGCAGTCGGCTGGCGTCAAGGGGTTCAGAAGAAACACGTGATAGTCTTCGGCCCTCCCGACTGAGTGGTAGTAGTAGCCTTAATGTGGGAGCCCCCAAGTGACGGGGAGGAAATGGACACGACTAAATTATGGAGAAAATCGGGAAAAAAATCCAATATATATATATTCAATTCAATTCAATTTTATTTATATAGCGCTTTTAACAATAGTCATTGTTTCAAAGCAGCTTCACAAAAAATGAAAAAGATTTTGTTAGAAAAGAAACTATTTGGAAGTGTGTATGTGTGAGAAAAATGTGTTTAGGTAATAATGAGATGAATGAATGATGAATGAAATGTCTCTGATGAGCAAGCCAAGGGGGACGGCGACGGTGGCAAGGAAAAACTCCATGAGATGGCAATAGGAAGAAACCTTGAGAGGAACCAGACTCAACAGGGAACGCATCCTCATTTGGGTGATAACAGATAGAAATGATAACGTCATGTGTGTTGTGTAAATTAACATGAAGACCAGTTCAGCATAGGGATGAGCCAGTGGACAGGTGCAGAGGGCAGATGAGGTCTGGATCACTGGAAGCACAGGAGCAGCATGTGTAGCTCAAAACCGTCATGAAGCAGAATTCAGCTGGAGCTGGTCCTTCTCTGGATGCCTCAGGAACCTCGCAGGGCTGGCCTTTGTCTACTGGAGCTGGCACAATCTCCGGATGCCTCGGCATGGGTAGAAGGATACAGATCAGATGGGGAGAATTAGCGTAGTTGCCATTCAGTATAGGTGTACTAGAGTATGAGGTTATGAGATGAGTTACGTGTATGCCAGATTAAAAAGATGCGTCTTGAGTCTACTTTTGAACTGGGAAACTGTGTCTGCTCCCCGAACACTGTATGGAAGGCTATTCCAAAGCTTTGGAGCTAAATATGAAAACGCCCTACCCCCTTTTGTAAATTTTTAAATTTTGGGAACTACCAGAAGTCTGGAGTTTTGTGATCTTAAAGCGCGTGGTGGATTGTAGCGTATAAGAAGACTGGTTAGGTATGTGGGAGCTAAACCATTTAAGGCTTTCTACGCAAGTAACACTATTTTGTAATTTATTCTAGACTGAACCGGTAGCCAGTGCAGGTATGATAATATAGGGGTTATGTGATCATATTTTCTGGATCTAGTGAGAACCCTGGCGGCTGCATTTTGGACTAACTGAAGCTTGTTTATTGAGGATGCAGGACAACCACCTAGTAATGCATTACAATAGTCCAGTCTGGAGGTCATGAATGCATGAACTAGCTTTTCTGCATCAGATACGGATAAGATGTTCCTAAGTTTAGCAATATTTCGAAAATGGAAAAAGGCTGTTTTTATGATATTTGAAATGTGATTTTCAAAAGACAAGTTACTGTCTAATATTACGCCCAGGTCTTTTACTGTTGAGCTGGTAGTAAAAGTACAACTTTCTAAGCGCAGGCTGAATTGTGAAAGCTGTTGTGTGCTGGTTTTTGGGCCCGATAAGTAATATCTCAGTCTTATCTGAATTTAGTAAAAGAAAGTTATTGGTCATCCAATCTTTAATGTCCTGGACACACTCAGTCCAGACAACTTAGATATTTCATCTGGTTTGGTTGAGATATATAATTGGGTATCATCAGCATAACAATGGAAACTAATCCCATGTCTTCTAATGATGTTACCCAAGGGAAGCATGTATATTGAGAACAGCAGAGGTCCTAAAACTGACCCTTGTGGGACCCCATATTTCACTGGCATTACACCAGACAGTTTTCCATTCAGATCTACAAAATGGTATCGATCAGACAGGTATGATTTAAACCATTTTAATGCCTGTCCCTGAATACCTATGTGATTTTGTAAGCGATCTATGAGAATATTATGATCTACAGTGTCGAATGCAGCACTAAGATCGAGCAGGACTAGCAATGAGATGTAGCCTTGGTCTGAAGCTAAAAACAAGTCGTTTGCAATTTTAACTAGTGCAGTTTCTGTACTATGATGGGGCTTGAAACCTGACTGAAATTCTTCAAGGATGTTGTTTCCCTGCAAGAATGTGCATATTTGAGCTGATACTACGTTTTCTAATATTTTTGATATGAACGGAAGGTTTGAAATCAGTCTATAATTTGTTATTTCATTCGCGTCCAAATTAGATTTTTTAAGAAGCGGCTTAATAACTGCCAACTTGAAAGCTTTAGGGACGTGACCAAGATGTAATGAAGAATTAATAATGTTTAGAAGTGGCTCTCCAACCGTTAGCATCACTTCCTTTAAGAATCTGGTTGGGATTGGGTCTAACAGGCACGTTGTTGATTTAGCCAAGGTGATAAGTTTATACAGCTCTTCCTGTCCTATCCCTGTAAAGCAGTGAAAATCTAAATGTGAAGCTATAGGCTGAACTGGATCGTGAGATACTATTAGAGGTTGAACCTCCGTTATTTTCTTCCTGACACTATTGATTTTTTCATTAAAGAAGTCCATAAAGTCTTCACTTCTAAACTGTGATGGGATACTCTCTGCGGGCATCTTAGGTTTTGTTAGGCGAGCCACTGTACTAAATAAGAACCTGGGATTGTTTTGGTTTCTTGCTATCAGTTGGCTAAGATGCTCGGTCCTAGCAGTTTTTAGAGCCTGTCTGTAGCTGCACATACTGTCTTTATACGCAATTCTAAAAACTTCTAATTTAGTTCTCCTCCATTTTCGCTCAAGGTTACGGGTTGCTCTCTTTAGGGCGCGAGTATGATTGTTGTACCACGGTGCAGGTGTTTTATCTCTGACTTTTTTTAATCTGATGGGAGCAACAGTGTCTAATGTACTGGTAAAAATAGTGCCCATGCTGCTAGTCAGTTCATCTAGATCGTCTACATTTAGGGGTCTAATAAGAAAATGGGACAGATCTGGCAGATTACTTGTGAATCTGTCTTTAGTAGTCGGATTCATATTTCTAACAAATTGATAACGTGGGGAGACACAGCTAATCTGTTCTATGGGTAGAGTATATATCAGGAGGTGATGAACTGTGATATCATCACTTTGAGGTAAGATCTCTATATTAGAGACATCTATACCATGGGATATAATTAAATCTAGTGTATGATTAAAGCGGTGAGTTGCTTCAATTATATTTTGTTTAACCCCAACAGAATTTAGTAAATCCATAAATGCGAGTGCTATTGCGTCGTTAGCATCATCTACACGAATGTTAAAGTCTCCTACTATCAACACTTTGTCAGAGTTAACCAATAGGTCTGATAGCAGATGTCCAAATTCTTTTCTGAGTAACAGTGAGTACATCATTGTAGATAGTGGCGACACCACCACCGCGACCAGTTAGACGGGGCTCGTGCTTATAGAAAAATCCTGACGGAGTAGACTCGTTCAGACCAAAATATTCATTTGGTTTAAGCCAGGAGTACGTCAAGGCAATAATCTGAGATCATTTCATTAACAATAAGTGCTTTAGGTGCAAGGGATCTAATGTTGAGTAGTCCAAACTTTAGAGGTAGATTTTGATGACTTGTTTGGCCTTTCTCTGGTTTTATGGTTATAAGATTGTTTCGGGCAAATTTATTCTTTTTTCTCACTATTGGGGGAACAGACACAGTTTCTATAGGACAAGCTATGTGTAAGAGCCATATCGTACTTGTTATGAATTTGTTGTTGTGTTTATTTTATTTTATTTTATTTGTTATTTCATTTATTCTACCTTGTTCTATTCATTAGTAAAGCATTAAGCATTAAGTTTGTTACATAAGCCATAAGCTTTAAATTTCTTAGTCATGCATCCATTTTGACAATCGTAAGTTGGTCTGTGATGTCATTCTACTATTACATGCATTTGTGTGACTGTCATATGATAGAGAGTTCAGTTTAGATGCGGAAGGCTATGGAAACACAAGCTTTTGACCGTAAGCTCGTGAGCTCCCGGTAAGAATGTAAGATACAGCAACTAGGTTGTTGTAACCGTAAGCTCCCGTAAGTAGAGATATACAACAAGAGTTGTTAGATACGTAAGCTAAGACTGTAATTTACAAGATACAGCAAACAGGTTGTTGTAAAAGTCAGAGATTTGCAAGATGCAGCAACTGGTGTCTGTAATCACAGTGGATTTACTCAAGACGACTGTATGAAGTGTTGATTCTTTGATGCTGACAAAATAAACTACAAGAGACAAAGAGATCGGACTTCTGTCGTGTGAGTGAAACTTTAAAGCAGAGCTACGCATCAAAACTGGTGAAATAATATGACCGCATCTACACTATGTGTGTGCGTCTATCAGTATGGTGAGTTGTAATGTGCCTGATATCTACGGTATGACTTACCACCAGTCAGATGGTTTGTAGTGTCCAGAGAGGACCGCTGCTCCAGCTCTGCTAGGGTGTAGGCCATCAGTGTGGTAGAGCCTAGGACGCTCCCAGAAAACATTCCAGTTATCAACAAAGGGTAATTTCTGTTGTTGACAACAAGATTGTAACCATCCATTAAAGGCAAATAATCTACTGAACTTCTCGAGTCCTCGCTAAAATGTGGGAAGCGGTCCAGATACGACGATCCTTGTCGTGGGTGATGTGCTGCAGACCTTCTCGACCAGGCTCCTGAAGTCCTTCTTTAGGGTCTCCGTCTGCCTCAGCCTGGTGTCGTTCGTGCCAGCATGAAGGACCACAGCTCGAATGTTCTTCCTCAGGGCAGCAGGCACCTGTGCAGCAACATCAAGAACACGTGCACCAGGTAAACAGCGAGTGTACGCCTTACCTTTAGCCATGGTAGCACGCACGTGCCGCACAATGGAGTCTCCGATGACCAGCGTGTCGTGTGCCGTCTCGCGAAGAGGAGCGAAGCGGTTTCGGGTCGAGATCTCGAAGACGGGTGGCGGTGGAGGGGGAGAGGTCCTCGCCCGGGGCATGGCGCGCTTCTTCCGCTGCTGCTGTATCCAGGCTCCGTGGTATCCCGGCACCGGGGTGAAGGAAACCTGAGTGGGCTGCGTCCTTGGTGCGTTGGACCTGGGCAGAGAAACACGCGGGGTTGAGGTTGTAGGAGAATTCTCACGCCGAGAATTTACCTCAGACAGGTGAGCGTCGGTCCGCGACGATTCCAGCGTGGCTTTCCGCTGCTGTAGCCGGGTCAGCTTCATCTGTACCTCGCGGATCAGCTTCTCCATGGCCTCCAGCTCCAAATCCACAGAGTGCAGCTCCATTGTCTCCTCACCTGCACTCAGAGGCAGAGTCACAACCGACATGGTGTCTAAAAACGGAAATAACGAGTGTTAAGTGTAAACAAACTTGTGATAGCCGGGCTAGCGATGCTAATGCCGGCTAAAAGCGGTGTGCTGCAAAACTTAACGATATAACACGCGTTTTGAGTAAATATATTATAAGATAGTATGAAATACTTATCTGCTATATGTTCACTCTTTGTAAGGGGACGAAAAAAGTTGAAAAATTGGTCAGTCTAGCGGAGCTCAGAAAAAAGCAACGTCTCAGCGTGTATACACTTGCACGCCAGAAAGACCTTTTTACAAAGTAGTAAGTATACTTACCTGAATGTGGTTTTTACCAAATCGTGACTGTCACTATATAGCCAATGCATCATACCATATTGCGGAATATTGATGCCTGACCATCATAACATCAATAATTTTAGTGGCCCAGACTTCATTTGAATTCATCCAAAAGTTGTTTGCTTTGGTCAGGTCAACATGACAGATACACAATATATACAATAGGTACAGTAACATTGTATTGTTGGTTGTTCATTGGGGTACTTGATATTCCACAATGAACAGTTTTTGCACCACCAGACAGGGACTTGTTCTATATACTGACCATCTTAGCAGAGTGACCGTTCAAGCGTTAGATATTTAAGACTCTGACACACTCTTTCCTTGCCAGAACTGCCTTTGCTGGCACCCCATCTTGGTCATGCACAAATATTTAAGGGGGGCTCCAAATTGACACCACCATCTGGTTGTAGGTTGTTGGCTGTTTTATAGTTGTCTCACAAGTAAAAAGTAGAGAGAAACAAGTGTGGGGGGGGGCTCTTAATAATAATAATAATAATAATAATAATAAATTTTATTTAATGGCGCCTTTCATGGCACACAAGGACACCTTACAGTCAAAGTATAAGAACAATGGTTTAAAAACAAAACAGACAGAAAACTGCATTACATAAAAGCCTGTCTAAACAAACAGGTTTTTAGACGAGATTTAAAAACTGGCAGACTTGGACTGTTGCGGACCTCGACAGGAAGTCAGTTACATAAAAAAGGTGCCGCATAACCAAAGGCTTGAGACCCCATAGAAACTGTCCGTGTACGTGGACGAACGAGTGTAGTTGCAGAAGCAGACCTTAAATCACGCGACGGGATATGTATATCAAGAAGGTCCAAAAGATATGAAGGTGCCAAGTTATTTAGTGCTTTGTAGGTTAAAAATAGTATTTTAAAATCTACACTGTATTTAACAGGGAGCCAGTGCAGATTTTGCAAAACGGGAGTGATGTGTTGAAAACTAGAAGTTTTGGATATGACCCGGGCAGCAGCATTTTGTACTAATTGTAATTTAATACTAAATACTAATACTAAAAGTATTTTTGCAGGAAGCCCATAAAATAAGACATTGCAATAATCAATTCTCGATGTAACAAGGGCATGCACAGATGAAATCACATGCTCCCTCGAGCGAACGTTTCCTTAAATCTGACATTTAAACTTTTTAATAGTTAAATGCTCATGCTAGTCTTACTGCTGTCCTTCAATGAGTAAGACAAACTGTGTAGAGTTGAACTGCTGTGTGCGGTTGAACTGCTCATTCAGCGATCGCTCTAAGAGTCTCATTGGGTGTGTTAGGAATCTTGTGTACTCACAAACACTGACACAAATCCTCCCTTGTCCAGTCAATAGCTGGCCCAAATACAGGGAAATAGTGACTGATACTCTGCTGAGCACATTTTTGTTTATCTGCATAGTTCTTCAGTCTTACTTACTCACATCCATTTTCAAAAGCCACACACAGTGTCTGTTGATATATAGCATGTTAGCATTTACTGGTTTTCATAGTGAACACATCTGATTCCCTGAGCAGCAGCCATCTGTTCTCTGTTTAGTCAGACTTAGTATGGACTTGATGCTGCCTTAATGAGGTGTAAAAATAACAAATAAACAAACAACTAAAAACTAAAATTTTAACTATGCTGCCTCTCAGGTTTCCGCTTTAAAGCAGGCAGTCCACCTTCAATCTTCCCATTTTATCAGGATTAGTCATTACGCAGTTTTCCTCTACGTATTTGTTTACCTCTGGACACAACCTCATGATTTAAAATAAAGAAATCAAAACATAATGAAAGTGAAGACTTTCAGTTTTAATTCAAGTGGTTTAGGAAAAATATTGTATAATTGTTTAGCAATTACAGCCAATTTTCACAGGCTCAGAACATTACTTTGCACATTGTCAGGCCACATATCCATACTTGGTCCCTTAATTCTATAACAGAGGTCAAAAATCCTGATCAGTGAATTAGCTTCCAGCACACAGTATTTCATGGCTATTGTACACACAAATATACACATATCTTTGTACTGTGTACTGTACTGTGAAAGATATTTCCTGTTAAAACTGTTCAAGATTTTTCCAAAGATATTGTCATCATGTGCATCATTTCACATGAACACAGTAAGACCAGTGCTAGTGATAGCAGCAACAAGAGGTAAAGGAGAAGTATTGATTTGGAAGTGAAGAGTATTAAATAACACAAATGCGGTAATTCAGTGTATGTGATTGCTCATAATTTAGACTCACGCACTACATATATACTGCAGCACTGCATACATCTTTGTATGTACCCAGATAGCACAGGTACGTCGCGGAGACGTCTGCTAAAGATCGGTTCATCTGGTGAACATCGCGTTCGTTTTTTTATAGTTGTATTTTGATCGTCTGTAGATCGCCTGTTTGAGCTGTTAAATGATACATCGTCTTTACGTCTATACGACGTATCTTTATTATCTGAAATTTGCTGGTATGTGGACAGGAAGCTGCAGCATCAGCTATGACTTGAACGATTTAAGGGGAAATACGTGATTTTTTTTTTTTGTGGCGGAAACGGGCTTCCATAAGTTTATTCAGAAGAACTACCTGAAGAAAAAATATCTGACGTTAATTAAGTGTAATTGGGAAAAGACTGGTTTATATTTATTAAATTATTGTAATTTCTTTTAAATTATTCTTTGAAATAGTTTTTCTTTCTTTTAACTTACGACTTCAGTCTCCGACAGAATCGGCTGAAAAATTCAAGTATATGTCGCCTCTCTTTATGATAGAGGAATATTATGAGTGAAATAAAGCTGCTCATATCCGGAGCCTTTTTATCAAAGGGGAGATTAGAAGGGGTTAAATAAAAATGTGTACAAACAACATCACAATGCATGTGTGTGAATGGCCGAAATGTGTTGTGAATAAGCCTTTTATTGAATGTAAAATGCAAGCGTGAACCCGCGGCACACGTATGCGCTCCTTCACTTTGCCGAGTTTTGATAAAGTCAGATGAACACGCGCGCCGATGCGAGAAATTTATATGTGTTAAATGCATGCATGTACACACAAAAAAATGGTGGGTTGTTTTTTTTTACCCAAACGCTGGGTTGCCGCTGTTGGGTCATTTTTCTGGGTTATTTACAGAGAGTTGGGTAGTTTTTGTGTAACCCAGCTGCTGGGTTGACGTTTGCTTGGCCCCTCCCCCAAAGTTCACCGGTGGATTCAGCGGCTGTGACTCAGCTTCGTGTCTCTTGAGCTCTCACACCGCTGATGACGGTTCATCCTCCTCGGACATTTAAGGGGAAATGGCGTTAAATACAAGGTCTGTATACACATGTTCACTCACCTAATTCACATATGACTGAAAAATTATTACTACATGTAACATTTATTACTGTTACCGTGTTAAGGTTACACACAAACTCTCCGGCTGGTCTGAGGTACTGGATGATAATTTAGCTGAGAATAGCTGCTAGTTAGCCCAAATACCCCACCTGTGTATGAAAGAAACGGCTAAGATGTCTGAGCTTTTTAGCTTTCTCTGTAGGTTGCAGGGTTACGAAGACGGTGAAGTGATGAATGAACGCTAAACTGTTAACTGTAGTGCTAGCATGACACAGGCATTTAATTAGGTTGCTAGCATTAGCAACTACATATCTTTCTAAATAGAAACGAAATACTGAACATAAATGTCACGTTATTTTAGTTTAAGCTATTTCTTGTAATTTTAATTACACTTAAAATTTCGACGGTTATATGCGCATGCTTAATCTGCGGTTCGGTTCTGGATTCGGTCTGTTCTCATGAGTTGTGAAGCGAGAGGAACAAAGTATAAATATTGTTCATTTGATAAATTACTGTAAGTATCATGAATTTTAATTGAATATCTATCTCTGTATTTTTTCACAGCAGTTTGTGACTGAAAGTGTGTCTGCATCTGACTTCAGGAGTTTCCTGACCAACGTATCTAATGGTCATATTTAAAAGTTATAACGTACAGTTAAAGTACAAACCGTTTATGTTGGTGTTACATTTTTTTTCTATGATTAATACTTATTTGTGGTGTTTTATGTTTTGTACATCTTTTCAAATTGAGACCACATTTGTAAGTTGCTGTTATTTTTTTTTTGTATAAATGAATCAAATGTTTGCTTGTTATTAAATGTATTTTTTTATAAAAAATAAACGAATCTGTGTTTTATTACTAGTTGAGAATGTGGTTTATTTATTTATTATCATATTTGGTCATTGTAACATGCATTAGGGAGCATTATAGACGTGCCGAGGGTATTTAATTAAAATAATGGGAGGGGGGTGTTTTAATAAAACGACGTCTATCCGACATGTATCCAACATCTGGCAGATGTATAAACATCTGATTAACATCGTTTAAAGAGCGGATCAGGGTTGTTTTAATTCATTTACGTCTTAAATACATAGATTAAGCGTCATTCTAACATCGACACGGACGTCTCGGCGATGTCTTCCAGATGAGCAAACGCCCTCTGCCAGACATCTGCCAAATGAAAAAGATGACGTCGCATACTGTAGATGTCTCCGCGACGTGTGTGTGCTATCTGGGTACACTACTATACAGTATGTTGTTTGCACAGTATCCACACTGAATAATATCCAGTTTCACATACAGTAGGTCATTGAGCATTTTACCCTCTTTTTCATCTGCTTCCCAAATTATCAGTTTGATAAATTGCATATATATTCCCCTACTTATGAATTCCATTTCAGGAATATGTTCATAAGTCGAATTTGTTTTTAAGTCGGAGAGAAAGTGAGTCTTATACACCTTTGACACAAATATACAATATAAAGCATATTGATCCAATTGACTAAATCTGCACCCTTTCACAACATTGCCATCATATAGCCAAAAACCGTAACCACGCCTAAGGAAATGTCTCTCACAGTAAAATGTTGTCTCTGTGCCTTTAAATCACGAGTGGAATCCTAGACGCATTTCTTTCTCCAAGTAAATTTCCCCTTAAGAATAATGGAAACTCCACTGATTCATTCCACGACCCAAAAATATTCACTTACAAATTATGAATAAACAATAAAAGGAATTCATTTGCAGTTTACCTTTGAAATGAATCAGGTATTACGCAAAGATATTAAATTTACTTAGACTGCAAACTTTAACATGTACTTTTGAAAATAATCAGGAGAGGAGGAGGGTGGTGTAATTGTGTAGGACGACTTTAACACAGACACACACGCACACACAAATATTGACTTTACTTAGACTGCAAACTAAGTTTGCAAGGGGAATCTCGGATGCCATTCTGTCAAAGTGTTCCACCTTCTTGGACTGTAAACTCTATTTTGTTGAGGACTTTCTGAAATTAGGATTATGCACCATAAAGATAGCTTTACAGGACAGCCATTTTCTATCATCCCGAACTGATTCATTAAAACAGATGAGGCTGACTCATTTCTCCCGTACGCCCACACATACAATATACCAGACTTTAGACATTTTATACATTCACTTACACATTGAAAATGTTGTATATTAATTGCAAATATTGGTATCTGGTTCAATGCAGGGTCTATTTTTGTACAATACACATTTTTATTTGCACACTCATTAGTGCGTTTTAAAAAATGATTTTTTTAAAAAACTGAACTACATTTTTTAGCTGTTAGTGTGAAGTGCATGGAATGAAGGTATGAGAGTGTGTTTATTAAATAGATTTTAATTACAATAGTATAATATAATTATTACCGCCATTTCATGCTTTTTTTTCTCCTCTGTGGCAGCACCCCTTTCCGACCTCCTAAGAAAAGAACCACTGGAGTTCTACTGGACAGCAAAAGAACACCCTAAAGTACCACCTCACTAGATCCCCCACCCCAATTTTAACCACCCCTTCATTGTCCAAACCGATGCATAGGACACTGGACTTGGGGCCTTTCTTTCTCAGAATTTTGAGGGCAACGAACATCCAGTCCTGTATGTAAGTAAGAAGCTTTGCCACAATTGAACGGGAAGCTCTTGCCATTAAGAGTAGTAGAGGAGCTCAGCTTATCTAGAAGGGCGGCACTTCACGTTAGTTAAACATCATGCTCCTCTACAATGGCTGGCAAGAGCTAATAGAAGTGGGCCCATGGAACTCACCTTGGCTGGAAACGGATCACCACTCAGCATCCATGCAGCCTTTTAAGAGGCCCCCCTCACCTGTTTCCAGTGAGTAGGTTCTCGTTAAGCTCTAACTTACACGCAGCGCCTGTTCCCTTAGACTCAAGTGCTTCCAAGTCCCATTCACATAGGAGAAAGCCGCCTGCTGTGTGCCCATGCGCCTGCACTGCTGTCTCTGGTTACAATGCGCTTCCTGCTCAGCGCCGCTGGTCTCATCTGTTCTGCACAAGTCTACTGTATGCACCTCTGCTGCTACTGCGCCTGCTGATGATTGACCCAAATGACCGCGACCTTTACCGAGACGGCTGTAAAGCCTATTCTTTCACTGCATATACAGTAGTGTACTGCACAATGAGCTGCATAGTTTGCTGCTAAACCAAAAGCTTTTATTAAAGAACTGTTGTTGAGTAGTTGACACCTGCTTCCAACTGAGCATTAGTTTCCATGCTTTTCCTTTAAAGGGAAAATGGAGGTACTTTCCTGTAATACCTAAACAATTAATGCTATATTTCTGTTAAACACATTGAGTTAAACCTGAAAGTCTAAAGTCTACACATCCTGTTTCATTTCATATCCATCATTTCGGTGTACAGAGGAAAAAGTGCTAAAATTGTGTCAGGGTGGCATAACAGCAATATGTGGGCCTTCCCTAAGATTTTATCACTGAATATGGAAGCACACAACTGTACAGAATGTTGTACATTATTGTTTTGATTTGCAGTATAATTAAAATTTCCCTTCAGTGAAAGGAAGGGTCCTAAACCTGTTCTAGCTTGGCAGTTTCCCTGTGCACATTTGGTCCAAGAACACATGACTTAAAAAAAGTGGGTGTGAAAGTACTTGCGTGACCTGCATAGACCTCTCACCTCAACCAAACTTAACACACCTTTGTAGTGAATTGGAATGGCAAATGCACACCATGCTCAAGATTTGTGCAGCATGACCTGACTAATGCACTTGTTGCTGAATGTGCAAATCCCCATAGTCTCACTTCAAAATCTAGTGAAAAAAAAATCAAGAAACGTGAAGGTTATTTGCATAACAACAAAAGGGATACTAATTATGAACAATTATATACCACTGCACATGGGGATAAGGGTAATATCTGCAAACATGTGGCCATATATCATGCTCTGTAACAATTCTGTCTAATATATTAGACAGAATTGTTACATTTGGTTGTTAAATTTGGTTTACGAGTGTTTTGTAATACTGACAGTGGAACCTCAGATTACGAGAATAATTCGTTCCGGACATAGGCTCGTATTACAAAACGATCGTAAACCAAATTAAATTTTATCATAGGAAATAATGGGAAACTCATTTATAATAATGGGAAACTATACTTATAATTAGTTCTACAGCCCAATAAAAATAAATACATAAAAATAATTAACACAAAATATAAAGTAAAAATAAAACAAATTAACCTGCACTTTACCTTAAAAAAAAAAGTTAAAATAAATCCTGACAGATAAGTGTTTCCATTTGTGCACGGACGCAGTGTGTGTGTGTAATGTGTGCACACACAGACACACACACATTAACGGAGTTTTTAAAAAATGAGCAAGGAACGTTGTTAGTCACACTCGCGTGAGCGCATATGAACGGAATCACTGCTGTAAAGTAAAACAACAACAAATTAAACAGCACCTTACTTTTGAATAGCGAGAAAGCAGATTTACACCAACACAAGAGAAGGGGGGCTGTAAACGCGAGCGAGTGTGTGTGTGTGTGTGTGTGTGTGTGTGTCTGTGGGTTGGTGTAAGTGATTCAGAGCGTGCGCGCGCACACACACCCTTCTCTCAGATTCACAAAACAACACACACACTCTTTGCCTTACAAAGACACACACGCACACACAAACACACACGCACACTCAAAAACTCTGCAAGCACTGTAGTGATGGGAAGTTCGAATCATTTTAGTGACTCGGTTCTTTGAATCTCGTTCATCAAAATGAACGAATCTTTTTTTGAGTCATTTTGTTCTTTTGATCAGAAATAAATTAAAATGTTGCGTTTTCAATAAAATTATCCCCAATACATCTACATACACAAATTTTGGCTATAGTTCCAGTTATGAAAATATTACAATGTAACTAAGGACATATTATAATAAACAGAATGAGCAGCTCACCTCTTATACCTTCCAATCTGAGTCACTTGTTCTTTTGACTCTATTACACCACATAGCGTCTATGGGAGTCACGTGTTAAAAGAACGAACGACTCGAGACTTGAAAACTTTGCTGAGAATCCTTCAATACAGTTTCCTGTATATAACATACAGAGGTTTTGCAATGCTTTGCGCATGCGGGCCCAATAGAAAATTAATGAATCACTCTCCAAGACGACTCGTTCATCTGAGTCATGTTAAAGATTCGTTCAAAAAGAACGAATTGTTCATGAACGACCAATCACTAAAGCACGAAGACCCAGCAGGGGAGTCAACCCCAGTCCTCTCAGGTTCCCAAACAAACACACACAAACTCTGCTCTGTCACGACTGTTTTCAAAGGTGAGGAGCTGGTTAATTAGTTTTTTTTTTATTGTTGTTGTTGTTTTACTTTACAGCAGTGATTCCGTTAGTATGCGCTTGCTAATTTTTATACGCTTTTAAAAACAGTCTCTCCGTTAATGTACGTGTGTGTGTATTCACCTAGCAGGGGAGACGATTACCTACAATTCCGCAGCACAAGAGAGAGAATAAACGTTGGCTCAGTTGCAATGACATGACGCTCGGGGTCAAAACAAGAAGCACATGCGTTATACATGATACTCGGTGCTCATAAACTAAGACAATGCTCGTTTTTCAAGTTAAAATTTATTAAAAATCTTTGCTCGTCTTGCGGAACACTCGTAAACCGCCTTACTCGTAATCCGAGGTTCCACTGTATATATATATATATATATATATATATATATATATATATATACAGAGAGAGAGAGAGAGCTTTGGTCCATAAATACTTTAGAATTTTGTCGAATGGTGAATAATTTGTGAATGTGGCCTTTAGTGTAAAACTGGTCTAAGTGGGGCTCAGAAATGCCTTGTCCAAAAATGTCTTGCTGAACGTATCAGCCTTTGACAGAGCCAGGGTAATTATCTGGGGAATAAAAGAATTTTATCCGTTGGTCAGTGGCAACATCTGCACACTGACAGCATCCCGAGTGGCTAATGAGCACTAATGATCTCTCAGGAGCGAAAAGCACAAGTCTGCACTTCAAGACACACTGAAGCAGTACCTTGTTGGTTAAACCTTAAATCTTCAAACCATTTTAGACATGACAACAATATTAAGAGCTTAATATGCGAGTTTCTTCTTTTAGAAAGAGGGATGCAGATATCTTTCTTAACTAAGTCCACAAGAAATTTTATTTGCTCATATAAAGAAAGAAAGTAAATTAATTAAATTTAACCTTCTAATGCAAAATTTATCTGTTATGTTTTCTCTGCAGGTGAATCAATTTACAATAAATGTAGAAGTGATAAAATTATTTATTACCTTTTGGAATAGACGAGTCATAATTAAATATATTTTGGAGTGGCATGAACCCTCTTGAGTTTGCTAGGATTATTATTGTTATTATTATTATTATTATTATTATTAATAGTAATAATAATAATAATAATAATATACAAGTAAAGATATATATAAGTATATACTGTATATAAGCAGAATAGACTGTAAGACCTACATTTATGTTAACTTTAAGTTATACCCTGGTGATGGTCCTATTGTCTTTCAGTAAATTTTGGCCTATAACATATGAAGACATTGACAAAAAGAGAAAAGCCATTTATCTCTTAGCTTGATGTGGCAATTTTGTTATATCTACAGACACCAGAAAAAACATTATCAAAAAAGAGTTGATGTCAAGCCACATGGCTGATAAAATCCCATGAACTTTAATGATGTAATCCAAAGCAAAATTGATTAAAACCCTCATCATATACATGCAAACCCAATTTTTTTTTTAATTTATTTTTTTTTTTTTACAGAGGTTGGTGTGCTTAAGATTAAGAGGATTGTGAGTGCTTGCCATGAATTTGGTAAACATAGTCCACCAGTAGTGGGATTGTTCGGTAGGGGGCCATTCACTAGCTTTAATTAGTGTTGGGTAATTTTCTTAATTATTTAGTTTTAATTAAAACTTCCACAACTGCTGTAAGAAAAAAAACATGAAAAAAAACACAGTCTTCTTAAACTGATAAACAGGTCTGTCAGCCTTCACTACCTCCAAGCTTTTAAATACACAATTATCATTTCTGACTTTAGGACATTCAACAGACAGAATGAAAAGGTGGCTGCCTGAACGGTAGTCTGTGTATTAGATTTAATAAACAAATCTGTCTGTATGTTGATTAATGTACAGCTAATACTTGTATACTGTATACAATTAAAGTTGAATTCTCAGCTGTGGTGGCATTTCATGTCAAGAAAGACAAGATCTCAAATTACTCTGTTGAGAAAGAATGGTTTACAGGAAAAAATGGAAACTGAATTCTATAAAAAATTATTTTAAATATTCTTTATTTAAAAGAGCCATTGTTTGTACTGTTTGCTATAGATACTTATGGTGCTGTTACTTGTCTTGCACATCTGAATGCACCTACATTCCTATGTTTTTTTTTATACCATAATTATATTTATACTGTACTGTCATACCCCCCCCCCCCCCCCCAATGTACCAAAAATCACTCAACTTCAAAAGTGGGGGTGTTCCTGATTTTCTACATAACATAACATAACCAATTCTCATATATCTCTCCACTACAGCACTCTCTGAGACAGTTAACTTTGATTGATGCGAGTGTGGGTATGTCATCACTCCGCCCCTAGATTGCACAGGCAATCTGTTCTCTAGACACTAGATGCAGATGGCTGTAGTATCAGTATCTCCAGATTATCTAACTCAGGATCTCCAGATTATGAAATGAACGCACTTCTGTTGTGCCACTCAGGGGCCCTACTAACCTTTGTGTTAGTCTTTGGATACTATCTATCCACTAGGGGGCACCCAAATTCTGCATAATCATCAACCAAAAAATATAGCGCTTTTGCTTTCCAAGTGGATGTGGCTATACGCTTCATGCAACAAAGATAGTTTACTGTAAATACTGTACAGAGTATGTGAAAGACACAAAAACGACTTTTAATGCATCGCCCAAATCCTCATGAAACACAAACGAGCGTCACAGCATGGATTAACCAAAGCATCTACCAAAAATGTGTTCCGAAACCATGGTGCTAAATAAAGTAGTCAAATAAAGTACAGTAGTAAAGCGCCACTATGAGATAAAAACACGGGTCATTAAAGCAAACATATCCACAGCAGTGAGGGCGTATAAAATACCCAAACTGAGAGTATTAGCGACTAAAATAAAAATGTTAAGTAAAAGTGATGTGAAAAGTTATGCCGGATTTAATCATTTACTTTAAACAGGGAGTGTATTTGGCTGATGATAAAAGAAGTACAACTTCTTGTAGTGTAACAAAGCGTAAGATACTCAACTTTACAACATTTTATTTCTTTGTATTAATAAGCTTCAGCATGAAATAATAATATCTCTGATTATATTAAAGCTTATTTTTAGCTTTAACCTTTTAAGTATTTTTAACTAACTCTTAATTGGCAGTGGTGCTGGCTTTAAAATTAACTTACGAATATACTTTACATCACCCTAGCATTAGAGTTGGCTTAAAATACACTTATACATTAAAATTATATGTTACATTATTATAAAGACTGTCCTAAATTATATATTATACCACAGCACTGTTCAATTCTGAAAAAAGTGGTCCAAATTGTTGGACGTTTCTAATTAATTTTCTATAACAGCATGGACTTGTCAGCTGTACCCACTATAACTCAAATGCAAAGTACAAATTAATGCATAGCTCTAATGCATTATCATTTCTATAGTAATAATTATTCACAGGAAATTACAAATTATGTATATTGACATTGTGTTTGACAAACATGATGCATAAACTATGGGAAAATAAGCCACAGCTCATTATGCCTACACTACAGTATGACTCCAAATTTTCACAATATACAGAATTCACAGGAGATCCATTATATTAAGACTAACAATATAGAACACCCAAACACATATCATACTGATATCAAAAACTGAAGGGTCACAGCACAACACTTTTTTCAGTGTTTTTAAAATATCCAGAGGATAGTTATACAGTGTACTGTATATAGTACATGCACTTCAGTTTACACTCTGGCTGGTTTGAGTGCAATCTGAACGTGGGCGCATGGCTAAACTTAATGGAAGTCACAAACGTAGGTTCAGAAGCTTGCTGTGTGTTGTGCTGCCTGTGGTGTAAGCAAAAAAAAATGTTTCAGTGGTATGAGAAGGAGAAGGTGTTCAAAATAAAATCACAATTATTTTCCTGATCTCTGCAATGAACACTTGTGCGTTTCAGGTAGATGTCAGATTGCAGTAGGAGTGGCATTAACACACACACACACACACACACACACACAGATGCATAAATACAGGATATGGAATAAAGTCACTGTCAAAAATATTTGTGCGTAAAAAAAAGATTTGTGTGTAATTCTGTCTTTTTTCTGAGTTGGATTCCAAAATCTATGGCCACGACAGCTTATAGATACGAGATTTTGTGTGTTTGATACAATACAACTCTGAAATATACGACGCTGACCGTTTACAGACACAAAACGCGTTTTTACAACTCCTCTCACGGATGAATTGCGAAATTACGACCACTAATGCTGTGTGTTACACCACTGTCAAAAATACGTCATCAAGGCCACATGCACAGGCATTACTATCCGAGGGAAGAGGGATCGATTCTGCGCATGCTACCAGCCACCATTTTTAAACCACTGGCGCCAAAATGCAAGATCAGCAGCCGAGCGCTCTCTCATCGTCTCAGGTAAGTTTTTTTCACAAATTCGGACAGATTCTTAAGAGAAGTAAAATTACAGAGATGTTTTAACTATAGTAGGTAACTCATCTCATAACTTCATACTCCTATCCTGAAGGGCAAATACGCTAATTCTCTCCATCTGTTCTGTATTTTTCTACCCATCCCGAGGCATCTGGAGATTGTGCCAGCTTCAGTAGACAAAGGCCGACCCTACGAGGTTCCTGAGGAATCCAGAGAAGGACCAGCTCCAGCTGGATTCTGCTTCATGATGGTTGGAGCTACACATGCTGCGACTGTCCTCCCAGTGATCCAGACCTCATCTGCCCTCTGCACCTACTGACTCGTCCCTATGCTGAACTGGACTTCATGTTAATTTAAAGAATTTCTGTTATACTGAACTTTCAGCTGCATAACACACATGATGTCATACTGCATCATCTCTGAATGTTATCACCCAAATGAGGATGAGTTCCCTGTTGAGTCTGGATCCTCTCAAGGTTTCTTCCTAATGCCATCTCAGGGAGTTTTTCCTTGCCACCGTCGCCGTCACCCTTGACTTGCTCATCAGAGACATTTAATTCATCATGCATTCATCTCATTATTATCTAGACACATTTTTCTCACACATACACAATTTATTATTATTATTATTATTATTATTATTATTATTATATTTAATTGTATTGTATTGTATCAAACACATAAAATCTCATATCTGTAAGCTGTCGTGGCCATAGATTTTGGAATCCAACTCAGACAAGTTTTTTTTTTTTTTTTACGCACAAATATTTTTGACAGTGACTTTATTCCATACAGGAAGGCATAAATTGGTGAATGTTCTTTAACTTGTGAGGCCACCAGTATTTTTTTCTCCTGTGTAGATCATTTAGCAGATAGTTTTAGCAGTTTTTATAGATGCCTGGATGTCATAGATGAGCCAGTGACATGGTAGATATAAAAGTGTGATTTATTTATAAATTATAAAGTTTGATTTTAGTATGATTGTTGGTAATAGAAGGGATGGTTTGTGAGTTTCATAAACTGCTCATCTCCTGTGAATTTTACACATATGGTTTTCTAGATCTTTGACAGTTTTGTGGTTGATATGAGAGGTCAAAGGAAAATGGACAGATTGGTTCAAATTGCCTGGAAGGTTACAGTAACTAAAATGATAATTCTTAATAATCATGGTGAGTTTAAAAGCATCTCAGTTTCCACAAAGCATTGAACCTTGAGGTGGATGGGCTACAACAGCAGAATAACTGTCAGCCAAGGACAGAAATTTTTGGCTTTCATGAGGACAGAATAACCCAAACAGAATAGTTAAAGATTAGTTTAAAATTACCTGGTTTTCTTTCAGTCTTCATTGTCCAGATTTGATGAGTCATTACTCATTGGCGCTTTAGATTCTTGTTCTTGGCTGACCAGAGTGAAACATGGTGTGATCTCCTAGCTCATCCACCTCAAGATGTTTCCAATTGTTGTGTTAAGTTATAGGAATTGAAATAGTACTCTTTAATTAAAGAACAAAACTGAGGAAAAAGAGGGAGTGCGAGATGTGAGAGAAGTGCAGTGTAGGTGCAGTAGTGCAGTGACTATTCTGGTATGTAAGGGAAAGGCGCTCAAGGTTTTTAATCAGGAGGCAATTGTAATAAATGAGCTAAGGCAGGTTGGTAAGATAAGAGTAGCTATAGCATGTTGAAGTGAGTGCTGACCTGGGTATTCCAGCATGGGTGGGTGCATAGGTTTTTTTTTCTTCTGTACCTGCAGGTGAATGATAGACCAGTATTGTGCTTGTTAATTGCAGACTACTACTCACCTGATCCTTTTCATAGAGCGTTGTTGCATCTGCATAATATTTTCAATTAAATTACATTTATATAGCACTTTTAACAATGCTCATTGTCGCAAAGCAGCTTTATAGAATCAAAAGAAAATTACAGAAATTAGGAAAATAATTAAAAGATAAGGTATAAGGACCAGCCATGATGTGTTGTGATGCTCCGACTGACCTAGTGGCCTGTGCTGCTGTCTTTTCCAAAGCAGTGGTGCTGATATACAGTAGTGCTGTCCCTTCAGCACCATGCCAGCAGTCTAGTGAGGAGCATGATATGTTTTCATGCTGGGATGAACCCCTATCAACTCAGCACACCCCCTAGCTCTGTATTATCTGCAGGCTGAGCACACCAGGCATGCTGGCAGGAGCCATCAGCAATGCCATGGTGCTTGCCGGCATACTGTTGGACCTGGAATGAGAAATTCTGCAATTAAAAACAAGTGTGATTTGTCACCAGCATTAAGTGTTGTCCTGCCATAGAGTACTAAGCTCTATTCTGCCCTATTTTACCTTTAAATTCTGACATTCTATGGTAATATACTTCATATGTATAGGTTATGGTATTTGTCACCAATGGATATTTGTGAAATAACAGCACCCAGGCCTATCTTTAAGGCGCTGGTTTCAGCAATGAATGGTCATTTGAAGCCTGGGTTCCTTATCACTGAGGCACAGATACTGTGACTTGATCAAATGGTTGGGCCTAGTATGGCCAGTTCCTTGAGGTGGTACTAAAGACTGGATCAGTTTGAGGTGCCAGTTGCCAGTCTCTTTGTTATTTGATGGGCCATTAGGATATTGCCTCTGATATGATCAAACTGCTAGGAGAGAAATTGTGCCTGGCAAGCACCTTAACTTTGAGCTTTCTGTAATTCTTGAAAACTGTTGCCAGTGGGATGGAGTATACCCACTAAGCCTTCCCAGAGAGTGGGGATGCAATGGCTGAGACCCATTCCTCTTGTAATCAGCCTTCTTGTCATGCCATGCAAAACTGTATCTTAAGTGTTGTCATATGGGGTGAATTCCTGCAAATGGCACAAATCATTTCTCCAGAATGATGGTACAAATGTGGTGGCAGTCTCGCTCCTTGGTGGCTGCATAGCAGCTCATTCATGTCAACGTGAAGGCCTCAAGCTAGGTTCTTTATTGTACCCTGCTCATGTACTCCCACCTCCAGGATGTGAGCTATTTTTCATGGGTGGGCGTGGGGCTGAGGGCTGTGTTAGCTGACTTTATAATCTTCAGCATAGATACACCAGCAGATGGACAAGCACAAACATGGATGCTGGAGTTCTGAGTGAAGATAAAAGTACTCTTTTATTTAGAACCTGGGGAGGAGAGGAGCATAGAAAACAGAGAGAGAAAGCAAGAGATAGAACAGAGAGAGAGAGTGAGAGAGGGAGAGAATTGTGTAATGGCTATTTTGGTGTGTAAGGGCAGGTGTCCAGCCAGGAACAGGCAGTGATCGTCATGAATGAGGCAGCAAAATTGGTAAGTTGGGAGTAGCCTCCTCATTGCTGCGGAAATGCTGCTGGAGTTGCATAGTCCCTTCAGCACCATACCTGCAGTCAAGCAAGGAACATGATGTTTTCGTGCCAAGGTGGAGCCACGTTGTCAGACAGCTCGGAGAAGTCTTATTACTCTCTCCTTTGATCTTTCTCAATAACAAGGTGCTTCAGTTTGCAGGCCCTCCTCTCACAAGATATTATTTTTTTGGTTCTTCACACAATTCTGTATGAATTCTAGAGTCTGTTCTATGTGAAATTCCCAGGAGACCATCATTTACATTTAGTCATTTGGCAGACGCTCTTATCCAGAGCGACTTACATTTTTATCTCATATACATCTGAGCAGTTGAGGGTTAAGGGCCTTGCTCAAGGGCCCAATAGTGGCAACTTGGTGGTTGTGGGGTTTGAACCTGGGATCTTCCGACCCGTAGTCCAATGCCTTAACCACTGAGCTACCCCTGGCCTGTCACTTTATGAAAAGCTCAAATCAGACCTTTTGTTACCAACATCCATGAGTTGAGGAGATCACACTGTTTTTTCATTCTGATATTTGATGTGAACAGTAGCAGAAGTTCTAGATCTGCTTCTTCCTAATTGCATCGCACTTGTTGCTTTGTAATTGTCAGATTAGATAACTGCAAGGATGTGTAAGTCTACTTGTGGTCCTAATAAAGTGGATGTTAGTTGTATAAATAAAGAGCAATGTCTCTTTATTTATACATGAAATGTTTTTATCTTGTTTACAGAGATGAATGATAATAAACTCACTACCTCTTAATACAACCGATAGTTTTAATTAATTTCAGTAAGGACCACAGCTTGACATTTTCCAGAGTAAATTTTCCCAGTTTGAATAGCTAAAATATACTTACATGTTATATTTCATGCTCGAATTAAGTGTCATTCTCCAAATTATCAACCCTACAGCTTAATTATTCCATAGTAAATTAGCTTTCAAAAAGCAACAAGCACATTCAGTATGCCTGCAATTTACAGCTCAGCCTTTGTTTGTTTAAAATACGCAAGTCTTTCTGTGTCTAGCGAAAAGAAAGATATATATATATATTTTTTTTTTGTTGTTTTTAAGGTAAAAGAATACTTTATTATTATAGTACGAAATGAATTTGTATAAACGACCAAGATAACATACAATGCATTTTATATTGTACACTAAAGGATATTAAAAAGATGATGAAAAATGCACAAACATTACATTTTGGACATTTTAGCGTGTATTAAAGAAATGTATCAAAATGCAATAAAGTAGATGTTGGAAGGTGCAGTGACATGTAAACAGCCTTTCACTAGGATGAGGATGATTATAAGCATATTTCTCGTCCTCTGTTGACTTGAAAGTGGCACATAATGAAATATCCCTCTGTTTTATGAAGTTCCTTTTAAGTTGTCTCCATTTTCCAGGTAGAAATTGAAGTCTTACAGAGAGGAAATGCATTATGAATAGAAGGGCTCTGCTTTTCCTTATTACTTGCAACATCTTGCTGCTTTAGTGAAACCTCAGTGCTTGTGAGTTAAATAAAGCTCCACTTTTCTTTATTAGCATGAAAGGGTTTCTGGCACCTTGCACTCTCCAAAGAGCTGCATTGCAAAAACATCCATTTGTAGCTTCAGTGGCCACATTATTTAAAAAAATCGAAGCATGGTACAGATGCCATTATTTGTAATTGACTTTATATTTTGCTGTTTTCTATTTATTTTTCAAGAATAGACTATTCAAATTCATTTTTCAGACTGAAGATGTGGCAAATTAACATTATAAATGCGTGCAGCAGTTAAGGTGACTGACATCACTGTTCTGTTGATTTGAATAAACAAGCATAAAGAAATACTTGTTATTCACATAGAAACATGAGCATCTGTATCAATCAACAGCTGTCAGAAAAAAAAGGTATGCATCACTCATCACTCATCAGAAGTTTCCTTTATCACGTGTACCTTGCTTCTGTTTGTTCTTGTTAAGTTTGCGTATTCAGGCTCTGGATTTTAAGTATGTATTTTTTCTATTTCGTTAATGGTGTTGCTGTTGTTGTTTATGTGTACTTTAAGTCACAGTTCTTGTCAATAGTTCCTGTTTATTTGTCCTGATTTGTTTTTTGTTGTAATGTCATGATGCTTATTAAAATTTTCCTAATCCTGCATTCTCTCCACCTCTCATTTGTGACAGAATGCAAAACCTACTGTAGAAATGGAAGCAGCAGACCACTTTATGTTTAAGCAAGTCTGAGAAGGCAGAATATAAGTATTTGGGTGAGCCCCAGCCCATCATGACCAACATTTGTTGGTGCTCATCCAAAGGAGTTTTTTGGGGCTGAGAGCAAGGGGCAGTTGAAGGTGTGTTGGCCAGAGGGAGGCAACCAAATATCAATAGTGGCATGGCAGGTCAATAAAGGCGATCCCAAAGGCTGATAAGTCTGCCTCTCATGCCAAGACCTGCCTTTGGAAAGGTGGTCTTTCCCATGCTGAAGATGAAATTTTGTCATTTTCATCTACGGTACAGTACCTGCCCTGCCTGTGATATCATAGATGTTGCTGAGAATGTTCCTCTGCCTCCCCCTGCCTCTGACAACACTTCACTCATTGCTGCTAAGAGCCTTGTTCCCCCTTCTTTGCAGAGTTGAGAATTTTACCTGTTTTGTATGTCAGGAGTGTCAGTTTTTTTGGCTGAAAAAAAGAAGTGTGTCAGAAGGGAAAAAATATTGGTCTGCACCAAGCAACAAAGAAAACAACAAAGAAGATTACTGCGAGAAAAAAAACTGGACTTCGATTAAGAAAATTATGAAAACCTGGAAGGACAGTGCTGAATCGAAAACTTCATAGAAAAAAATGCAGTCTGGAAAAATATAAGATTATAGCTCTCTTAAGCCTTTGGTAAAGTTACATTTTAAAATATTGACATTAGAAATCATAGCTACATGTAATAGTTAACGTAAAAGCTTTTCCATATGCCCACAATGTGATGAGAACCAGAGGTGGAAAGAGTAATAAAATTTCGTACTCAAGTACAAGTACTGTTACTTCAGTGAAATTTTACTTAAGTACAAGTAAAGTTACCCTTATAAAAATCTACTAAAGTAAAAGTAAAAAGTAGCTCATTAAAAAATGTACTCAGAGTAAAAGTTACCGAGTTACTTTTTTATTTGTATTTTTTTAACAGCGGGGGTGGGATGAGGCATTCTAGCGTAGTTCAAAAAAGTTGAGCAGATGTAAATCTCAAACTAGTTGTTTTTAACTGAAGGAACACCTTTGCATAATAAAGCTGTTGTCTTTCTTGTGCTTGAAAATCAAAGTGGTCACTTAAATATGGTGTTACGTCCCAGTCTAGGGTCATACAGCAAAAGAATGGTTCAGGGTTCTATTTTAAACTGTATGGAAATGGTGGTATATGGCAGAAAGAACTAGATCCAATCATTAACTGATGAAATAATGAGATTTGTATATACAAAACACACACACACACACACCAGGTGGAGGATCAGATTCAGGGTGGACCCAGGCCAAAATAATAAACAAAATGGTATTTATATTTAGTAGCTAGATTACCTGCAAAAAAAAAAAAAAAAACACACAAACAAAAATACAGTGAAATTATCTACAAATATATACAAAGACCAACCAAACCAAAGGAACAAAGCAATAATCAAAGTCAATGGGAGGCAAAAAGTCAAAACCGGAATATACAACCAAATATCAAAACGCCAAAATCACAACCTCTTTCCTCTTTCCCGCGTCTCTCTCCGGTTTATATCGCGCTAGTCGATGACGTCACTCTCAGGACGGAAGCGACCGTGTGGAAGGTCAGGTAGCTGCCGATGTGGAGACAGTTAGAAAACCTGGAGTGGAGTCTGGAGCGGCGCGCGACCAGGACATGATACACACACTCGGCGCAACGGAGCATTTATAAAGCATAATATCTTTTATTATTTTATCATTTTCATTCATTTATTTTTTACTCAGTAGCGAATATGATTTAAAATTTAGCGAATTACAATACTTCAAACAAAACATACTTGAATAAAAGTAAAATTACAGATTTTTAAAACTACTTTAAAAAGTAGAAATACACAAAAAATCTACTCAATTACAGTAACGCGAGTAAATGTAGTTCATTACTTTCCACCTCTGATGAGAACTCACAGGATGGAGACGAAACTACTGTGTGATTAAAAAAAAAATTGTTAGTGACGCAATTCAAAACAAAAGCCTTCAATTTGCTTGAGAGCATAAACATTGGACTTGTGGAGGAATGGTTACTTGGTCTGATGAATCTAGATTTACCTTTCAGAGCAATGGCCACAAAAGTGTAAGAAGGGAAGCAAACTGATACACCCATCGTGCAAAGTTATGGGGCAAGTTATGAAGACTAACCCTGATGTTTTTTTCCCCCCTGATGGAACAGGAATATTCCAGAACTCAGATTGTAAATACAGTAAATAAATGGTTCATGGAGCGTGATGAATCATTTTCACATGTAAATTTCCCACCATGTTGTACTCCATAATCAAAGCTAAATATGGTTGGACAAAATTTGTGTGACTTTTTTGGGGGTTCTTTCCAGGCAGAATATGAAATAATATCATAATTACAAACATCTTTACTTTGAGAAGGTATAGTCTGGAATTGTTGCTGAATGTCCTTTGATTAAACAACCCATTGTTTGTCTTGTGAAATGACTGCATACTCCTCCAATATTGCGTCTCAAATGAATGAGTGGCTGATGGGATGGCTATTATGGCTGTGGAGCTAAGCACTATTGTTGATTTATTTTTAATGGTTTTTCCAATTATGAAAGCAACAGTATCCATTAGACATTATTGTTGACGTATGCTGGTGCAATTGGAGCGCAGTTCTGTAGTTAGCTTTGTCATCACTTTGATTATCTCTGAGTAGTCTGCTGCTATGAATTAGGAAATCTACATCTATATCCAGATGAGTACAGACAGCCAAATAAAGCAATTACACAACAGTGGTCATAGATTATTTCATTTTATTCCTTTCAATGCTTTGGAAATACAGCATTCACTTTGAAATAGTGGAAAAAAGTAACAAGTGGATGGATGATGTGCTATAAAATGCACTGTCTGTACTATAAACTGATCGTATGGTTTAGAGCTCTTACAGCTATAGTAAGTATGTTGTATTATGGCAATAGTTAAGATGAAAAAATCTGGATTTGACTAAATTTGAATAGCAGGAATACACATCTTTGGGTGTTTAGGAATAAAAATGAACTATTTGGTATTTCCTTTCACTTCATCACAAACTGCATGGGAATGCCAATTCATGGAGAGAGTTACTTATAGCCACAATTTTTGTGAAGCATGTTATTGAGGTGGGAGAAAACCAAAGACAACAAATTACTAATATTTTGAAGGATCATGTTGATTGGTCTGCTTTGTGAAGGGTCACAGTAAAAAAAAAAAATGACAACAGATAACACAGCTGTGTTATCACACTATGGTCTTTGGCCCAGACCAGAGCACACTTGGCCCCAAAGTTTTGCATGTAATTAACACACTGTACTTTACCTAAACATGGTATGCTGAACTGTGCTTGGGCACAGTATGAAATTATCATATTATGTAAACATGCAAATATTTGGGGTCAAGTGTGCTCTGGAATATGGTATATGGTACTGTATAAGTTGTCTAGATTAACTGAGTGTGTCCAGGACATAAAAGATTGGATGACCAATAACTTTCTTTTATTAAATTCAGATAAGACAGAGATATTACTTATTGGCCCAAAAACCAGCACACAACAGCTTTCACAATTCAGCCTGCGCTTAGAAGGATGTACTGTTACTACCAGCTCAGCAGTAAAAGACCTGGGCGTAATATTAGACAGTGACTTGTCTTTTGAAAATCACATTTCAAATATCACAAAAACAGCCTTTTTCCATCTTCGAAATATTGCTAAACTTAGGAACATCTTATCCGTATCTGATGCAGAAAAGCTAGTTCATGCATTCATGACCTCCAGACTGGACTATTGTAATGCATTACTAGTTGGTTGTCCTGCATCCTCAATAAACAAGCTTCAGTTAATCCAAAATGCAGCCGCCAGGGTTCTCACTAGATCCAGAAAATATGATCATATAACCCCAATATTATCATCCCTGCACTGGCTACCTGTTCAGTTTAGAATAAATTACAAAATAGTATTACTTACATACAAGGCCTTAAATGGTTTAGCTCCCACATACCTAACCAGTCTTCTGATGCGCTACAATCCACCACGCGCCTTAAGATCACAAAGCTCCGGACTTCTGGTAGTTCCCAGAATTTCAAAATCTACAAAAGGGGGTAGGGCTTTTTCATATTTAGCTCCAAAGCTTTGGAATAGCCTTCCAGACAGTGTTCGGGGAGCAGACACGTTTTCTCAGTTCAAAAGTAGACTCAAGACGCATCTTTTTAATCTGGCATACACATAACTCATCCCATAATCTCATACTCCAGTACACCTATACCGAATCGCAACTACGCTAATTCTCCCCATCTGTTCTGTATTTCTCTACCCATCCCGAGGCATCGGGAGATTTTGCCAGCTTCAGTAGACAAAGGCCGACCCTGCGAGGTTCCTGAGGCATCCAGAGAAGGACCAGCTCCAGCTGGATTCAGCTTTATGATGGTTGGAGCTACACATGCTGCTCCTGTGCTTCCAGTGATCCAGCCCTCATCTGCCCTCTGCACCTACTGACTCGTCCCTATGCTGAACTGGTCTTCATGTCAATTTAAATAATTTCTGTCATATTGAATTTTCACCTGCACAACACACAAGATGTTATATCATTTCTATCTGTTATCACCCAAATGAGGATGGGTTCCCTGTTGAGTCTGGTTCCTCTCAAGGTTTCTTCCTAATGCCACCTCAGGGAGTTTTTCCTTGCCACCGTCACCGCCACCCTTGGCTTGCTCATCAGAGAAATTTCATTCATTCGTCTCATTATTATTATCTGCACATTTTTCTCACACATCCACACTTCCAATTATTTTCTTTTCTATTATTATTATTATTATTATTATTATTCATTTTTTTTTGTTTTTGTTAAATTTCTTTAATTTTTGTGAAGCTGCTTTGAGACAATGACCATTGTTAAAAGCGCTATATAAATAAAATTGAATTGAATTGAATTGTATAGGGCACAGCTCAAATCAAATATGAAAGTCAACATACCTAAACATTTAAAATACTACTCTTGACATATAAAGCATTAAATGGTCTCGCGACGCAGTATCTGAGCGAACTGCTAGTGTCTTACGATCCGCCACGCCTACTTCGGTCAAAGGATGCAGGCTGCTTGTCAGTACCGCGTATTATGAAAACTACAGCTGGGGGCAGAGCTTTTTCTTACAAAGCCCCAAAATTATTGAATAGTCTTCCAAATAGTGTTCGGGACTCAGACACAGTCTCAGTGTTTAAGTCTAGGCTAAAAACCTATTTATTTAACCAAGCATTTTTATAAATAGATTTGCCATAAGGTAAAGGAGCAGATCTGAGGGACTCATGGACGTAGAGTATTATGGTGAACTGGTATGTTTAGATGCTGTCTTCCTCAGTCTCATTTGATCACTCAGGTTTGTTGACGGTGAGGTGATTGTTTGCTTTACATCTCAGGGAGCCCTCATGTTTGTGTTTCCTTCTGGCTCTCCCTTTTAGTTATGCTGTCATAGTTAGTCCTGCCGGAGTCCCTGCTTGCACTCTACAGTAAATATGCATTCACATTAGACATTGTGACTGTGACCATACCTAATTGCAATCTCTCCTCCTCTTCTCTTCCTCCCCCTCTTTCTCTTTCCTCTCTCCCCCTGTCTCCCCCTTTCACTCTTTCTCTCTCTCTCTCTGTCGAGCTACACATGTGGTTCCTGAGCTGCCAGTGATCCAGACTCCCTCTGCCCTCCGGACCTGTCTGATCCATCCTGGTGCCCCGTTTCTGGTTGGAGGTCTCGTCGCATGGATGCCCCGTGTGTCTCTTTAGGATGCGTCTGGTGTCTGGGGATGATTCTATCTACTTAGAAGATGGTTCTGGGCTCGACTGGTGTTGTCAGCTGTTTCTCTGAGGACTTGACAATTCGATAGTTCAGGACTGGAACTTTCTACAAGTCTATCTGAGTCTCGAATAACTACTGGACTCCATTTTACATCAACTATTATAACATCAATTAACATCAACTATTATAGCTGAACCTAATACTGCTATCTGTTTCACCCAGATGAGGATGGGTTCCCTGTCGAGTCTGGTTCCTCTCAAGGTTTCTTCCTATTACCATCTCAGGGAGTTTTTCCTTGCCACTGTCGCCCTCGGGCTTGCTCACCAGGGACTATCTGAACATTTTGATTCATACACATTCACATTCCATACAAACTTAAATAATTCTTTTGATTGTGTAAAGCTGTTTTGAGACAATGTCAATTGTTAAAAGCGCTATACAAATAAAACTGAATTGAATTGAATTGAATTGATCCATCCTGGTACCCCGTTTCTGGTTGGAGGTCTCGTCGCATGGATGCCCCGTGTGTCTCTTTGGGACAATGTCAATTGTTAAAAGTGCTATACAAATAAAACTGAATTGAATTGAATTGAATTAAACATGGAAGTAGACCAGTACAGTCAACAGTGGTGTCTGGCTCCTCTGAAATTGCAAGAAGGTCGCTCTTGACATTTTTTCAAAATATTAACCATAATAGTCATGGCACAAAGGTTGATTTTCTTGTGCTGTTATTCTCTTTGTGTTTATTGATCGCTCACAAACCACTAGGTGCACTGCCATCTGCCGTATTGGAGCGAATAAATATGCAATTTTCAAATTGACCCTATTTCAGAGCAATGAGCATTTCAGTGTAAGAAGGAAAGTGCATGAAGTGATGCACCCATCATGTATAATCCCCAATCTACAAGCAGTGTTATCATCTGCTTTTTTGCAATTTTTACGTGTACAGTGCCATTGAACAGTCGTCATGGTCGCAAAAGCAGATTTACAGAATAAAAAGAAAAACATTGAAATGTGTGAGAACAAAAAATATGCATGAATCAACTTGATCAGCAAGCAGGGTGCAACACTGGCAAGGAAAAACTCCATGAGATGGCAACAGAAAGAAACCTTGAGAGGACTCATCAGGGAACCCAACCGCATTTATGTGATGATGGATAGGAGTTTTTTTGTAGTCATACTGTGTGTTAGGCAGCTGGAAGGCCAATATAACAGGAGAGGGCCCAAGCATTATGACTTGAGCATGATGATATCACAGCTATTTCATCATTGCTATGATAGTGGTGATGTCTGATATTATCATTTTCAGAAATCAGAACTATCATTGTGAGTGAATGGCACTCTTGTTTGTATAAGGATTATTAGGGCCCAAGCACTATGAAATCAGCACAATGATGTCATAGCCTTTGTGTCGTCGTCATTGTTATTATAGTGACAACATTTGAAAGTGCTGGTATCATTGTGTGTGAAGGGACCTCTTGTTTTTCTAAGGATTATTAGGGACCAAGCACTACTTATAGGGCCAGGGGTAGCTCAGTGGTTAAGGCATTGGACTACGGTTCAAACCCCACAACCACCAAGTTGCCATTGTTGGGCCCTTGAGCAAGGCCCTTAACCCTCAACTGCTCAGATTTGTAATGAGATAAAAATGTAAGTCGCTCTGGATAAGCGCGTCTGCCAAATGTAAATGTACTTATCCTACACAAACACCCAGGCCCAAGCACCTGGGGGACCAGGTGGCAATGGCACCCTCCTTATTGCTTGCAACTATATTTTGGTATTTTGTTTCTGAATATGTCAGACTCAGCTGCAGGTTATAAATACTGGTGAGCCGGCGACAACCTCAGATTAATTTGTTTGAACGGACGTCCGGTCACGTGGCAGTGCGGCATTCGGACGCAGCATCTCGTTCCCGCCTTTCAGGGAACAGGGTTACAGCAAAGTAAGCCGAGACGTTCCCTTTCAAGGCTACACTCGATGCTGCGTGAAAACGCTATGGGAACGAGAATACCAACGCCGCCGCACTGCAAGTGTCTGGACCCCAAGGTTGTGTATCATGTGTGCACAAGGCCGAGGAGTCTCAGAACTATGTCTGGGAGCTACGTGGACATCCAGACTATAAATTTTACAAATGTGTGCGGGGAGGTAAAACCTGCCGCATCACACACTTGCTGCAGGGGAGTACCTCTTGCAGGAGCAATAGATGAGGTGACCCCTCTGGTTGAATGGGCCCTGACTCCTAGAGGCGAAGTTCAAGTTCAAGTTCAATTTATTTGTATAGCACATTTACAACAGCCGTCAGGCTGACCAAAGTGCTTCACATAAAAACATACTCATAAAACACACAATAAAACACAAATAGCACACCTAGCGGAATTAAAATGCTAATGAAAACAAATAGGTTTTGAGCAAGGACTTAAAAGCAGATAGAGAAGGTGCCAGTCTGATCTCTAAAGGCAAAGTATTCCAAAGTTGAGGTCCTGCTACCGCAAACGCCCGGGCCCCTCTGCGCTTGAGCCTCACGCGTGGGACTACTAATAAAGCCTGATCACAAGATCTTAGTGTTCTAGAAGGAGCGTAAGGGTGAAGAAGATCGGAGAGGTAAACTGGTGCTAGGTTGTGTAATGATTTATACACAAACAGGAGGATTTTAAAATTAATTCTCTGAGAGACTGGCAGCCAGTGTAGATCTTTCAGAATCGGAGTGATGTGATCATGTTTACGACTTTTACGAAGGAATCTTGCTGCTGCATTTTGGACAAGCTGTAAGCGAGCAATTTGAGATTTGGAGATACTGCAATATAATGAATTGCAGTAATCCAGACGAGCCGTAATGAATGCATGAACCGCCATTTCTAGGGTTTTGGGGGTGAGGAAGTGTTTCATTTTGGCGAGTAGTCGAAGCTGATTAAAACTGGATCCAATAACGGAGGCGATATGTTTATCAAATTTTAGATGCTGGTCAATGAGAACACCAAGGTTACGCACCAGTGATGATCTGAAGACAGATAAACTGTCCAGATCAGGGCTGAAACTCTGAGAGGTCTCATTATGACCAAAAACAATTATCTCGGTCTTATCTTCATTTAGAAAGAGAAAGTTTTGAGCTAGCCATGATTTAACCTCCTCTAAACACTGCAAAAAGAGGCGAAGTGAGCTCATGCGCCTCATAGGAGAGGGCAGTAGCATCTCTCATCCAGTGACAAGGTATGTGTAGTGGCAAACGCACCCCCCCCCCGGTTGCGGCCTCCATAGCATACAGAAAGTTGCCCTGACTTTCGCCACTGGGTGGTTCGGTGGATGTAGGTCTGATTAGTGTGCGCATGCGCGAGCGTGCAGCAGCTTGGTGCAGTTGCTCTCGGAATTCTTGTGTGTTTTTTACTTTTTATTATACTTTCCTTCTATTATTTATTTATAACTTTATTCTATTTAACAAGTAGGGTCGCCCTTTCAAACCATGCATTTTGAAAGTGTTCTTGTTCTTAGTTACGCAATTTTAATAACATTTTCGGCGCTCCGGGTGATCAGCGCGCAACAGCAAGGAGGCGGCTCCTTTGTTTACACCAGGGAACAGCTGATCGCACTGAAGCCGGCCGGCATCAGAGATCCGACTCTGTATAGGACTCTAAACATTCCGGATGAGATACGGAGGAGGACGATAAGGGGATGCAGAGGTGGAAGGAAGCGGCGCAGAGGAGCCAAAGAGGAAGAGAAACGCGCGGCGCATAAGGAAAGGATGAGAAAGTCTCTTATCATGGGCAACGTGAGATCTCTGGACAATAAGATGGACGAGTTGACAGCTTTGTTAAAGACTGAAAACATCTTCCGCGAATGCAGTCTGATGTGTTTTACAGAGACTTGGTTACATAGTGATGTGCCAGATTCTAATATTACACTGGACGGCTTCAGCGTGATACGGAGCGACAGGACGAGGAGAGAGAGCGGTAAGAGGAAAGGAGGGGGGCTGGCTGTTTACATCAACAACATGTGGTGTAACCCCGGTCATGTGACTGTTAAGGAGCGCGTTTGTAGTCCAGATATTGAACTGTTGGCTGTCGGACTTCGCCCATATTATTTACCAAGAGAATTCTCACATGTGATAATAACTGCTGTGTACATTCCTCCATCCGCGAATGCCGCTGCCGCGTGTGACGTCATTCACTCTGTAACTGCCAAACTCCAGACTCGACACCCTGATGCCTTTCTCCTGATCTCCGGTGATTTCAATCACACATCACTGAACAAGACTATTCCCACCTTCACTCAGTACGTGGATTGTCACACTAGGGGGGAGAAGACACTAGACCTGCTGTATGCTAATGTTAAAGGTGCTTACAGTGCTGCAGCACTTCCCCCCCTGGGGAGGTCGGATCACAACCTAGTCCACCTCATGCCTACATACAAACCACTAGTTCAGAGACAGCCTGCTATTGTGAGGAATGTAAGAAGATGGTCAGAAGGTGCCACTGCTCCGTTACAGGATTGTTTCGAGGCTACAGACTGGGAGGTTCTCAGTGCATCATATGGAGAGGACATTGATGGAATGACGGACTGCATCACGGAGTACATTAACTTCTGTGTTGACACCTGTGTACCGATGAGAGATATTCGCTGTTTCCCCAACAACAAACCCTGGGTCACCAAAGACATTAAAGCGTGTTTAAATGAAAAAAAAAGTGCCTTTAGGTCTGGTGATAAGGAAGCAGTGAAGAAGGCTCAAAAAATGCTAACCGGGAAAATCAAGGAGGGGAAAGAGGCATACAGGAGAAAACTAGAACAAAGGCTGAAGCAAAACAACACGAGAGAGGTGTGGAGGGGCATGAGGAGCATCACTGGCTATAAGACAAGCGGCCAGGCTATTGAGGGGAATAGGGAACGTGCAAACGACCTCAACACTTTCTTCAATAGATTTGATGTCCCTATGTCTCACACTCCCCCCGACTTCAACCCAAATCCACACATTCCTGCTCCTATGTCCTCCCCTACACAGAGTACAGTCACAGTCACTACTCCTGCACTCCCAGCAATCAACATCTCAGTGGATCAGGTTAAACATGGCCTGAGTAAGATCAGCCCTACAAAAGCTGTAGGTCCGGATAAGATCAATCCGAGAGTCCTGAAATCTTGTGCTCCCCAACTATGTGGTGTCCTCCAGTACCTCTTTAGCCTGAGTTTGTCTCTTCAGAAAGTCCCTGCACTGTGGAAAACATCATGCATTGTGCCGGTACCCAAAACACCACGTCCCTGTGCCCAGAACGACTACAGGCCGGTTGCTTTAACATCGCACATTATGAAGGTGTTTGAGAGACTGATCCTGGATACACTTCGTCCCCTGGTGAAGTCCTCTCTGGACCCTCTTCAGTTTGCCTATCAGCCGTTCATGGGTGTTGATGACGCCATAATACACCTGCTACAGCGCACCTACTCTCACCTTGACAAGCCTAGGACCTCTGTAAGGATGATGTTCTTTGACTTCTCCAGTGCCTTCAACACCATCCAACCAGCAGTACTGGGGGAGAAATTAAGGAACATAAACATTGACACCCGCTTGGTTTCCTGGATCATGGACTACCTGACCTGTCGCCCCCAGTATGTCCGACTAAAGAACTGTGTGTCAGAGACTTTGATCTGCAGCACTGGAGCTCCCCAGGGGACGGTACTATCTCCGTTTCTTTTCACCCTCTATACATCCGACTTTAGATATAACTCAGAGTCATGCCACCTGCAGAAGTTCTCTGACGACTCTGTGGTTGTTGGGTGTATAGAGGAGGGTGACACCTCGGAGTACCAGTCTGTTGTGGATGACTTTGTTTCCTGGTGTGAGCGTAATCACCTACAACTCAACATCAGGAAAACAAAGGAGATGGTGGTAGACTTTAGGAGAAGCAAGACCCCTGTGACTCCTATATCTGTCAAGGGGGAGATAGTGGACATTGTCTCCGATTACAAATATCTGGGAGTTTATCTGGACAACAAACTTGACTGGTCACTCAACACAACGGCACTCTACAAGAAAGGTCAGAGTCGATTTTACTTTCTTCGAAGGCTCAGGTCTTTTAACGTCTGTAATACCATTCTACGGATGTTCTATGAGACCGTTGTGGCGAGTGTCATTTTTTACGCTGTGGTCTGTTGGGGTGGTAACATTAAGGTGTCTGATAAGAACAAACTGGACAAGTCAATTAAAAAGGCCGGATCTGTGCTAGGCATGGAGCTTGACTCGGTGGATGTAGTAGCAAAGAGGAGGATTCTGTCCAAAGTACAATCCATTGTGAACAATCCTTCTCACCCGCTATACAGTGTTTTGGCTGAACAGAGGAGCAGTTTCAGCCAGAGACTGATTACCATCAAGTGTTCCACCGAGCGTCACAGGAGATCCTTTCTCCCAACGGCCATAAAACTTTACAACTCTTCTCTGTAACTCATACACACATGTATGTGGATTTTTTCACTGACTGGTAGACAACAGGACACTAATACTTACCCATTTATTTATTTATTTATTTATTTTTTGTATTATTATTTATTACCTTTATTACCTTCCTTAGTTAACAACTGTGAGCACCTGTAACCGAGCATAAGCAATTTCCCTTTGGGATTAATAAAGTTCTTTGAATCTTGAATCTTGAATGAAGAGCACATACTGGGCACAGTAGGTGATGATGCAGAATTGCCTTGACTGCCCAGGGGCAGGTCCAGGCAAGATGGGGAGACTGACAAGTACGCAGATCTCCGATCCTCTTGAGAGAGGAAATGGCCATAAGAAAAACCATCCTAAGGGTCAGAGGCCTGTCAGGTGTTGACTCTAGTGGCTTCAATCAGAGCGTGGCAGACTGAAATAGCGAACGCGTATGTTCTGAGGGTACTAGGGCACAAGCCTGAAGACAATTCTCTTGGAGAAACTCCAGCACTGGAGCACTTCAGCAGAGGACTGGGTCAAACTGCTTAGCACACACTTGCTGTAGGAGGGATACCCCTTGCTAGTGCAATATATGGGGCGATCCCCTTGGTTGAATGAGCCCTGATTCCTGGAGGTGAAGTGAGCTTATGCGTCTCATAGGAGGGGGCAATAGCACTCTCATCCAGTATAGTGGTGGAGACACCGCCGGTTGCGGTCCCAACATGTAAAAGCTGCTCTGGTTTATGCTACCGGCTGATGTGGTGGACGTAAATATGAAGAGCATGTACTGGACATAGCCAGTGAAATCTCTTCTGTTCCGAAGCTGTAAATTGTTTCAAAAACAATATCGGAAGATAGTTGAGTGAGAATGCAGTTAAGTACGTCCTGAGAGTACTAGGGCACAAGCTCGAGGACACACTTTTTTTTTTGCAGCAGCAGCAGTTCCAGCATTGAAACACTTCGGCAGTGAACTGAGTCTACCCGCTTAGCACACACTTGCTGCAGGGGAATACCTCTTGCTAGTGCAATAGATGAGGCGATCTCCTGGTTGAATGAGCTCCGCTTCCTAGAGGCGACGGCTCATAGGAGAGGGCAATAGCATCTCTCACCCAAAGGGCACATACTGGACACTGTAAGTGAAGTCTTTCCTGCTCCGAAGCTGTAACAGGCGGAGGACGGAGGCTTCAAGCTATATAGGCTGAAACACTTCGTATATACGAATCTTTCACATACATTAATTTCTGATCAATTGCTGGAGGAAGTGCTTTAGTCTGGTCTAGCTTGATTTCCTTGTCTCAATCTTAGAACCAAAGATGAGCTAGGACGGCATGCTGATGTCGAAGCGCTAGCTACTGAGACTGGGCCAGCCAGTCGTATATGTAATTCAATACATTCATGTAGAGAGCTAGACAAAATGGAAGGATCTGATACTGGTAAGCTTCGCCCCCGAAGTGAACATCAGGTCCTTCCCTCTGTTGTGGCAATATGAAAGTAAGCGTCCTTCAATCAATTGTCACAAATCAATCGCTTGGTAGGATTTGAGCGCAATCACTTTGACAGTCAATTTTGAAACTGTATTTATTTGTTTTAGATGGTGGTAAAAACCACAAAATCTAAAAATTGGACGCAGCCCCACTGTTCCTATAGGAACTAAGCAATACCTGACTCACTATCTGGTAGGGGAACATGTTCTATGGCCCCGTTCCTCCAGCAGCCTCTGTCAGGAGATGCGCACTTTCCGGTTTCATGGAAGTGGAGACCACGCCATTCTGAAACATGGAGAGTGATGTGATGCGGGGGAGTGGGTTGGTTGGGGTTCTTGTTAGCTGTTCGGCATCCTGGAATATAGCAGGAATTTAACCGAAAAGCTAACATGTCGTTGGGGACTGGTGTCACCCGAAACACCAAAGGCGGCGGAACTAAACATTGGTCCCGTGGTTTGCCCGGGGGGAGGGCATGTTCTTAAAGAAGAAAATTACGTGCTCTCCCCCGGGGGGTCACCCACACAACCCTGGCGTAAGCCTTCAGGGCCTCTTCTTAGAGAAGAAGACGGCGCGGCGGTCTGAGCTTTTAGAGGCGGTCTGTGAGGGGCGGCGAGCCGAACCCCAGTCCTTACGGGGGGGTGCGCGGCTACTGACGCTCTCCTTCTGCGCCTCTCGCCTTTCTGCGAGACTCAGCTTTGGTCGAGGCTGGGTGGCCGACGACCTCGGCTTCTGAGCACGGCGAGGGAAAAATTTCCCAAAAGCCTGTTCATAGACATTGGCATCTCGAAACCTGGTGGCGACGGAATTAAAGGCGTCGCCAAATAACCCTGATGGTGAGACAGGGACATCAAGGAGGAATGATCGATCCTTATCCTTGATGCCCGTCAGCTTAAGCCATAAATGTCTTTCTGCACACACCAGGGATGCCATAGAACGGCCGATAGCACGGGCTGTTTGTTTAATCGCACGCAGGGACAGATCAGTAGCCCGGCGTAACTCTGTGAATGGTTCTTGATCCACGGTGCCGCTCGTGCTCAAATCATTCAGCAGATCAGCCTGGTACGCTTGCAAAACCGCCATGGTGTGCAAGGAAGCACCAGCCTGGCCTGCTCCTTGAAATGCCTTCCCTACCAGGTTAGAAGAAATTCTACACGGCTTGGAGGGGAGGGTTGGCTTCTTCAATGATGATGATGTTCCAGGAGTGAGATAGCTAACGTCTCCTCAACCTGGGGCATCACCACATAACCTCGTGTCTTAGCATCAACGATGTTGGAAAAGAACGAGGTTGGTGGTACAAAAATACGGGATGAAAAAGGTTTATCCCATGAACGGGATAGTTCACTATGGAGATCATCAAAAAATGGGAGAGAGCAGCGTTTTGGCGCCCTCTCCTGGCCACCCGACAGAAATCTGTCGTCTAATTTTGAATGTGTGGGGTGAGCTTGCTCCTGTGGCCAGTCAATGTGAAGCCGTTCGACTGCACGCGTTATGACTTCCAGCAACCCTTCATACTCTCTGTCATCTCTAGAGGGTTGTTCTGAGGTGGCTGCTGCCATTTCTACAGAAGCAAGGGAAGGGGTCTCTTCCATCGACTCACAAGAAGCACTGGAGTGCACTCGTGAAGTGGAGGGAGAGACTACGTGATCGGGGGAGGAGGCGAGAGAAAGGAGAGGCTCCGTCTCTCGTGCCTCGGCTAGATCAACCTGAGATCCCCAGGAGTGCAGCGCGGCGCGTGGTTCCCTGAAGAACGCGAGATGCGCGCGGAGCATTTTTACTGGGAGCTTATCACAATGCTCACACTCTCCTTTAAATCCATCGAGAGCGTGGCTCTCACCCAAACATTCAAAACAAAGAGTGTGTGTGTCGCCTTCGGAGAGATAGTTCTCACACGGACACATAGCGCTAAACTCTGCCATTATCTCAGTAAGTTTTTTTTTTTTTAGATCTCTTTGTTTTAAATGTTTTTTTTTTTTTGTGCTTGCACACGTTGCATTCACAATGTCATGAAGACAAATGATCTGAGGTTGTCGCCGGCTCACCAGTATTTATAACCTGCAGCTGAGTCTAATCAGATGACGTCACCTGACCGAGGTTATATACAGTAAGCCAAAATTTGGCGTGTTTGTACACACATGCTTCACAACCGCCGACATGACAACATGTTTCCCATAGCGTTTTCACGCAGCATCGAGTGTAGCCTTGAAAGGGAACACCTCCCGCCATACCAGTTCTTTCGGCCCTGGTATTTTTGAGCGAACTGTAATCGAAAGGTTGCAGTCCTGCTTGCCAGATGGATCAGACCATAAAATATATTGTGGCACCCAATGAAATTGGTCCCCAAACAAATTAAAAAATTTTGTTTGTAGGCAGGACACTACATTTACATTTACATTTAGGCATTTGGCAGACGCTCTTATCCAGAGCGACTTACATTTTTTATCTCATTATACATCTGAGCAGTTGAGGGTTAAGGGCCTTGCTCAAGGGCCCAACAGTGGCAACTTGGTGGTTGTGGGGTTTGAACCTGGGATCTTCCGAACCATAGTCCAATGCCTTAACCACTGAGCTACCCCTGGCCCACACTAGCTGGGCAGGAGGTTCCATACAAGCTAGACGGTGCCACAAAGTAGAGGCAGCAATGTTGTTTGCAATTAACACCCTGCCTCTCTATGAAATTTGTGGAAGCAACCATTTCCATTTGGCTAGCCTTCCTTCTACTTTCTCTGACATACCGTCCCAGTTTTTCTGGTGCAAAGTACTGTGTTTGGACATTGCTGAAGGCAACGTTCTGAAGCAGTATTAGTATTAGGTGTGACCACTTGAGAAATCAGCGTTTATTATTATTTTGTTTCATTGCAAAATTATTAGTCTATTTCTAACAGTTCTGATTGTATTTCTATGTTCTGAAAAGCTCCTCGTTCGTGTCCATGTTCTTCATTCCATTTAATCAAACTCAAATAAAACAAAACATTTATTTTCCATTTCTTTTTTATATATACTCAAAAAGGAAGCAATTGAAACAAATAGAGTAGCGGGATGAAGCAGCAAAAATAAAACTAGTTATATGTTTACCTGTGGGATTTTGCGGCCGGGAGCGGGACAAAACATGAATACTGCGGGCGGGAGCGGGAGAAAATAAGATATTTTTACAGGAGCGGGTGGGAGCGGGACAGAATCTTGCCGGAGCGGGACTGAAAAATCTGAATGTCCCGCACAGGTCTCTAGTGCAAAGTTCTCTGCCAACAAACACACCCAGGTACTTTAATCCATCCCTCTTTCAGGATAAACTTTGTGGTAGAATAGGAAGACTTTTATTCCAATCACATACTGCTACAGTTTCACTTTTCTTCCAATTGACCCTAGCAGAGGAAATTCGCCCACAGTTTTCTGAAATACTGTATGTTTTAACATGTTTATCTGGTGGTTTACAAAGACAATAACATCATCAGCATAGGCAGATAAAACAATACTTTTGTTAAAACAAGATAAAGTACTGTAAAACCAGTCAGGGTGTTGCGTATTTTATGTAGTATTAGTTCAAGGGAAATTGCATACAACATCCCTGATAGGGCACACCCTTGTCTTATTCCTCTACTCATTTTAAATGGGGCACACAGTCTACCATTGAACTTCAGCACACTCTAAATGCCCTGGTACAGAGCTCTGATCCTAGCAATCAGACCAGTGCTGAACCCAAGTCTCTCCATGACTTTCCAGAGGTACTGGGATTCAACACGATCGAAAGCTTTTTCCTGGCCTAGGGAAATAAGACCAGTGTCTGAGCCCAACAAGCTGGAAATGTCCAAAATGTCCCGAATGAGGCAGACATTGTCTACCATTGACCTTCAAGGTACACAGTAGGTTTGGTCATGGTATATGACCATCACCTCTTTAAGGCTTTGGACAGAATTTTATAGTCTATGCAGAGAAGAGATACAGGACGCCAGTTTTTAGTTACAGTAGTAAAAATGCACAGCCTGTCTTCTGATGTCAGCGGGCTCCATCAGCTCCTGCCCCATGTCTGATAGCAGGGAGTCGATAATTCGGCTCTGTCCATTCTTCTTCTCCAGACTGAAGAAGTAGCTGGATGAAAACGGGACCTCACCATTGTTCCCTGTGCTTTAGTGCCCAGAAGGTCTGATAAAGCAGTTTTTTTGTTTTGAGGACTTCAATTTGTCCTCGATTTCCTGTGAACTCTACCTTTTTTGATAGTTCACTATGTTGTTCACCAGGTCATGGATTGAGTGATGTCCCGAGTGACATTAAGAGTGTGTTGTTGACATACATTTTTTATTTCAGTTTTACCGCAGTCCCACCACTGTCTGAGAGAGAAGAACTCTTGCTTTCTTGTTTTAAAAACTTAAGGTATATTTAAAACTTTTGTCAAACGTGAGGGAGTTATTAAAATGCTAGTAGGCACTTTTTAGAAAGGCTCTTTGAATGAAAACTTTACATACGACAAGATAGTGGTCTGTAAAACCAACAGGCATTACTGAACACCCTTTAAAATGTTATAATGATGCTTAAAACAATAAAACCTAGCTAGGGACATTACATTAACTTGCATGTGGGACCAGGTATATTGTCTATACCTTCCACTTGACCTTCTCCATACATCTACCAGACTGTGGCTGTGGATTAGTTGATTGAGAGCTCGCTGTGAGGCTGGGTGGCACTCTCTGTGGTTTCTGTCTATACTTTCATCAAGTGTACAGTTAAAATCACCAGTGTCAGAACTAACCTCCGTGGACCAGAAGACGTAGCCTTAGCGGTCAGCCCTTTGTAGCGTGGATGGTAAACCCAAACGCGGAAGCAAGCGAGTAGGCAGGATAACCACGCGATTTAGTCTCTCACAAAAGCGGAGCAAGGGAAAAACACAAATTTAACCCGTGTCCTCACACTCGAATCAGAAAGATAACCCAGGAAAGTGAGTACTCACGGTTTAGCAGAGAAACGACCTGAACCAACATGGGCGAACTCAATGACAGAGTGAAGAGCTGTGGTTTGTTTACTCTTCTTATACTTCCAGGTTTGCGACCGTCTTACTTCCGGGTCCTAGTGCCGGTCGCAACACGGGTGTGTGTGACAACCAGTTAAAAATTAAACAGTCTTCAGCATTAGTGAGGTTTTCAAGTTTGACTTTGATTAAAAGAAGCCTCCCTTTTATTATTTCCTCCACATTAAGTGTTATAGGGTTAAACCTTGTGGAGAACAGAAATCCCACACCAGCGCTGTTTGTAGTGTTGTGGCTTAACACAACTTGCCCAGGCCATTACCTGTCCTAATCCACTGCGTTTTCTGCATTACTATGCTTCTTCTCTTCTTCGCCTCTCAGGCCCCATTTAAATTTAAAGACGCAGTTTTAAAAGTATTCATAGGGTAGGAGAAGAGGTGCAAAGTTGTGACACTTACAGTGGGAAGAAAAAGTAATGTTATATTTGTCTTAAACATAATTTTTTTCTTTTTGACAGAGTTCTCCTTTTAACTGAGTATTAATTTCCTCAGCCTAAATACCTCTTGTTGAGTCAATCTGCAGTTATCCTTTTTCTTCATACATAATTTCGCGGATTCGCAAAAACGCTTCACATCAGGAAAAAAGAAAAGCACTTTTTTTCTTGACATTTTCCATTGAAAGTTGTTGTTGTTGTTGGTCCTTCGGCTGCTCCCAGCAAGGGGTCGCCACAGCGGAATATTCAGTCCGCACTACAACTTGGCACAGGTTTTACACCGGATGCCTTCTTGACGCAACACTCCCATTTCATCCGGGCTTGGGACCGGCACTGCATCCAGTGGCTGGGGTTTTGGGCACTGGCTGGTAATTGAAAGTAGGCTTTAGAAATTGTTGCATTTGTTTAGCTGTGTAGACTGTTTTTTTTTTCTTTCTTTCTTTTATTAGATGGTAGATGGTCACACTCAATGTTTTCCCATTCACTGTTGCCATACTCTGAGTTCGTTTCCACTGATTTTAATTTCAATGTGATTTTTTTTAATCTGCACTTTGCTGTTAGTGTTTTTTGATCTGCTTGGAATTTTTTTTCTTCTTCTCTTGTACATTTGTTTCTTGTGTCTGCCCTGTTTGCACTGCACTGCCCTCTGCCTCATTCAGTAGAAGATCTATGGTGTTGGTTAGCTTGATGTCACTACAGTCAGTACCTGCAGACTCCCGCACCGAATCAGCCGAGTTAACACTCCCAGTGCTCTCGGGTGCGATAGACACTTCTTTATCTTCAGTAACTGTTTCTACAGTACTGGTGTTTTGTGACTGACTGTTTGTCTGTTCTTTGAACTCCTTTTGGAGACCTTATTGGCTCTCCATATTTGTTCTGTCCAGTTGAGCTGCTTTCTCAGGTCAAGCTCTAATCACATACCCTTCTTGTCCATAGCCGAAGCACCTCATAGTGTCAGATGTAGCATACAGGACATTTTCCACTTTCCAAGTTGTCCACTCTCATATGAAATTGTAAGTTGATCTCTTGTTGGTTATTGGGTACAGTGGTGTCAAGTAACGAAGTACAAATACTTAGTTACCTTACTTAAGTAGAAATTTTGGGTATCTATACTTTACTGGAGTAATTATTTTTCAGCCGACTTTTTACTTCTACTCCTTACATTTTTAAGCAATTATCTGTACTTTCTACTCCTTACATTTTAAAAATAGCCTCGTTACTCTATTTTTATGATCAGAACGCGCAACCCCCCCTGGTCGCATGATAAGAACGCGCACAACGCCCCCGCCCCCCCCGTTGGATGATAAGAACGTGCACAACGCATCACCCCCCCCCTCCCCAGTCGCATGATCAGAAAGCGAGACCTTAATGCTTTTGTCGCCCCTCACGGTACTTTTACTTTTATACTTTAAGTAGTTTTGAAACCAGTACTTTTAAACTTTTAATTAAGTAAAAAGCTTGGGTTGATACTTCAACTTCTAAAGAAGTATTTCTGAACCCTGGTATCTATACTTCTACTCAAGTAATGAATGTGAATACTTTTGACACCACTGATTGGGTATCATATAGACCTGACGCCTATGAGACACAACATGCTTCAGGAGAGGGGACTTGCACCCAGACAGTACATTTTTAATTGGGGAAACTATTTTCCCATGTCATGACAGTTTACGTTTTAAGAACTCATCACTAATAAACAGGCTCATGTTAGCTAGAGTGATCCGTTTAGCTGGTGTAAAGAGCAGGTGAACAGGAATGAAGTGTTCATTCATTCACTGTGATTCCTGCCTCTATCACCGCGTTTATTTTCTGTAGCTTATCTATAAAGATAACATCAGCGTTGTTCATCTGAGCAGCGGATTTAACACTGCAGTGTCCCACAACTTCCCCCACTGCCAAAGCGACTTCTTCCACTGAACACAGAAAGCCAGCGGAGATTTTAACTCTGTGCTTCTGCGTCAGCTGAGTGAAGTCTGCACCCATCTCACTCCACATACACACACACTGACCGGTGTTCTGTCGATTTTTGCTGCCTTGTCGAAAAATGCTACCGTAGCAGAAATCGATAGCAGTGTCTGTTGATTTACGCTACCGCATCACTACAACTACACTGTGGACGTTAAGGCTGAATCCCAATTCTATTTTCTACCCCTTCCCCTACCCCTCGCCCCTTCCCCTTGTCCATTGAAACGAAGAGGAAAGGGGAAGGGTTTAAATATTTCCCCTAAGAAATGGGACACCACTACAACACTGTTATACGTCATCATACGTTGTCGCTAGTTCCTAATGTTACGTCAGAGGACATGCGCCGATGTTTATCACACATTCGAATAAGATAGAGATTACTCACTCCCAAAGTTTTTTTGCGCCGTATTTTGATTTTTCAAAAAGTTGCTCATTTTCACCACTAAAACGGATGAGCCTTCAGGTTTCCTCAGCCGTCCCTATACAGAATATAAATTACAAAACTGGGGTCACGTTGCAGTAAGTAAGAATAGTGTAAGCACCGTTCATTTACATGTACACATATGGCCGTAAGCAAAACAAACAATGCGTTATCAAATGCTCGGCAAACTGCCGTGCTACTGAAATATTTGTTTGTAGCATGGTAAAGTGTATGTGACATAAAAAGATATTTTTGTAATATCGTGCAATAGATGCTATCCGCTAGCAAACTTTAGCGATTTTTTTGCAAACGTTTCTTTACAGAACATCACCATAAACACAAACACAAGACTAAAGGTAATATACATACTGTATAATGAAAACTTGTCATAAAAATCCTTATTAATAGCAAAAATGAACATTTATGGGTCTGCTTGCTCGAGTGAGCAGCCATGTTGAAAATTTCGCTTAGCCCTTCGTTTGAAGTGAGGTCCCGAAAAATCTTTGTTCGGAGGGCTATCTGTCCCTTACCCTTACCCCTACCCCTCCAACCAAAAGAGCAATGAGACACCCCTACCCCTTCATGTGAACGTGCCAAACGGAGGGGTAGGGCTAAGTGTAGGGGTAAGGGGTAGAATTGGGATTCAGCCTAAGTCTTATTAGAAGAGTTGATTGTATTAGCATTATCATAAATTAAATCAAAAACGCATGCCATCACGTGCGTAAGCACTTATGTATGAACTACTCTGTGCACTGAATAGTGCTGCACACATACAGTGGTGTGAAAAAATATTTGCCCCCTCCTGATTTCTTATTCTTTTCCATGTTTGTCACACAAAATGTTTCTGATCATCAAACACATTTAACTATTAGTCAAAGATAACACAAATAAACACAAAATTGAGTTTTTAAATGAGGGGTTTTATTATTTAGGGAGAAAAAAAATTCCAAACCTACTGTACATGGCCCTGTGTGAAAAAGTAATTGCCCCCTGAACCTAATAACTGGTTGGGCCACCCTTAGCAGCAATAACTGCAATCAAGCGTTTGCGATAACTTGCAACGAGTCTTTTACAGCGCCCTGGAGGAATTTTGGCCCACTCATCTTTGCAGAATTGTTGTAATTCAGCTTTATTTGAGGGTTTTCTAGCATGAACCGCCTTTTTAAGGTCATGCCACAACATCTCAATAGGATTCAGGTCAGGACTTTGACTAGGCCACTCCAAAGTCGTCATTTTGTTTTTCTTCAGCCATTCAGAGGTGGATTTGCTGGTGCGTTTTGGGTCATTGTCCTGCTGCAGCACCCAAGATCGCTTCAGCTTGAGTTGACGAACAGATGGCCGGACATTCTCCTTCAGGATTTTTTGGTAGACAGTAGAATTCATGGTTCCATCTATCACAGCAAGCCTTCCAGGTCCTGAAGCAGCAAAACAACCCCAGACCATCACACTACCACCACCATATTTTACTGTTGATATGATGTTCTTTTTCTAAAATGCTGTTACTTTTACGCCAGATGTAACGGGACACGCACCTTCCAAAAAATTTAACTTTTGTCTCGTCGGTCCACAAGGTATTTTCCCAATCATTGAGATGTTTTTTTAGCAAAATTGAGACGAGCCTTAATGTTCTTTTTGCTTAAAAGTGGTTTGCGCCTTGGAAATCTGCCATGCAGGCCGTTTTTGCCCAGTCTCTTTCTTATGGTGGAGTCGTGAACACTGACCTTAATTGAGGCAAGTGAGGCCTGCAGTTCTTTAGATGTTGTCCTGGGGTCTTTTTGTGGCCTCTCAGATGAGTTGTCTCTGCGCTCTTGGGGTAATTTTGGTCGGCCGGCCACTCCTGGGAAGGTTCACCACTGTTCCATGTTTTTGCCATTTGTGGATAATGGCTCTCACTGTGGTTCGCTGGAGCTTTAGAAATGGCTTTATAACCTTTACCAGACTGATAGATCTCAATTACTTTTGTTCTCATTTGTTCCTGAATTTCGTTGGATCTTGGCATGATGTCTAGCTTTTGAGGTGCTTTTGGTCTACTTCTCTGTGTCAGGTAGCTCCTATTTAAGTGATTTCTTGATTGAAACAGGTGTGGCAGTAATCAGGCCTGGGGGTGACTACACAAATTGAACTCAGGTGTGATAAACCACAGTTAAGTTATTTTTTAACAAGTGGGGCAATCACTTTTTCACACAGGGCCATGTAGATTTGGAGTTTTTTTCTCCCTAAATAATAAACCCCTCATTTAAAAACTGCATTTTGTGTTTACTTGTGTTATCTTTGACTAATAGTTAAATGTGTTTGATGATCAGAAACATTTTGTGTGACAAACATGCAAAAGAATAAGAAATCAGGAGGGGGGGGGCAAATAGTTTTTCACACCACTGTATGATAACCACAAGATATTCAAGTATACAAAAAGATGTAAACGTAGGTGTTTAAATTTGAGGTGTAAAAAGTTTCAAGATTTTATTTTCCTCAACCTTAAGCCTCATTCCCGACAATGTTGCAGAAGCTCAAATGTTTCGGTCAAATTAAGCAAAGGAAAACGGTTTAAACTCGCCACCAACCGAAGTCTCAGCACCAAGGTAGTATGGATTTATGGGCGTGGAAACAGTGTGCAAACTTGTGGGACTGCGCATGCGCAGATCCGATAGTTAGCAAAACTCGATGAGTAGCATTTTTCGATTGAACACCGGCGCAAACTCTGCTCACACACACACTACTTCCTACAACCCGTATATACACACTTCACACTGTAAATAAATTAATCTCTACACATAGATAAACAAAAAATATATATATTTACATTAGCGATAAAAGAAGAGGAAAATATAGCTCTCTCACACCACCGCTCACCACGCCCACTCTCTCCCAGCATGCACTCAGAGAGAGAGAGAGAGAGAGAATGACTTTGTGTGGGAGTGTATAGGGCTTTTCTAAGTAGGTGTTAAAAATAGAGGGAACATTAATCACTGACTAGAGCAGACACAGATTATTGTGGATGGGTAAGTCCAGGTCTCTCTGGAAGCACTCTAGTCAAGAGAGTGAGAATGACAGGTTGTAAATCAGAGCCTGTCTATGGCTGTCACAGTAGATGGATCTGAGCGGGATTTGCCACAGAGGCAAGAGGAAGGTCAGCAACCACAGAAAACAAACCTTAAAGAAAGAAAAATCCCCAGAGTAAAGCTGGTTTAAAATGGCTTTAGGGACTCTTAATTTCTCTCTCTTGTATATTGCTTAAACTTTAAAACAAAATGTTATAGAATGAAAAGAGATGCACAATGGATTTGGCCAAAGTATTTTAAAGGGAGCAAACAACAAAAAGTTTTTTTTCCATATAACAGCTAAAATGTACTAGAATTTTTTTAACTTGTTTTTTGTTGCATTAATGGTTGCCCTTTAGGAGAACAGTAAAAAAGCATAAAGTGGATTTTGCCCACCATCACTGACAAAAAAATAAATAAAAAAAAACTGATGGAATTGTAAGCTGTGTCAGATGAAGCCAAAATTAAACCTTGACTGAGGAAAAATAGACAGCACCTAGAGCGACAAAGCACCCACATACATTACGTCAGATACAGTATCTGATAACCAGTGATGTCAAAAGTATTCACATTCATTACTTGAGTAGAAGTATGGATACTAGGGTTTAAAAAGACTTCTTTAGAAGTTGAAGTATCAACTCAAGCTTTTTACTCAAGTAAAAGTGTAAAAGTACTGGTTTCAAAAGTACTTAAAGGGTAAAATGTAAAAGTAACCTGAGGGGGAAAAAAGCATTAAGGATAAAAGCTTAGGCTGTGCCATGGGCCCATATACTGCACTAACACCTCATAAAAATAAATAAAATAAATTAAAAAAAAAAAAAAAAAAAAAAAAAATATATATATATATATATATATATATATATATATATGGTGTTGTTTTTTTTTGTTGTACTTTTTAACGGCCATAGTGATTTGGGATACTCTATATGGCAATTGAAAAACGAATGCATTTTATTACAATACAAATACATTATAGAACCATGTATACTCAGCAAAAAAAGAAACTTCCTTTTTTCAGGACTGTGTATTTCAACAATAATGTTGTACAAATCCAAATAACTTTACAGATCTTCATTGTAAAGGGTTTAAACAATGTTTTCCATGCATGTTCAATTAACCATAATCAATTAATTAACATGCACCTGTGGAATGGTCGTTAAGACCTTAACAGCTTACAGAAAGTAGGCATTTAAGGTCACAGTTGTAAAAACGCAGGACACTAAAGAGACTCGTCTACCGACTGTGAAAAACACCCAAAGAAAGACACCCAGGGTCGCTGCTCATCTGCGTGAACGTGCATTAGGCATGCTGCAGGGAGGCATGAGGACTGCTGATGTGGCTATAGGGCAATAAATCGCCATGTCCGCACTGTGAGACGCCTAAGACGGCGCTACAGGGAGACAGGAAGGACAGCTGATCATCCTCACAGTGGAAGACCACGTGTAACAACACCTGCACAGGATGGGTACATCCGAATATCACACCTGCGTGACAGGTACAGGATGGCCACAACAACTGCCCGAGTCACACCAGGAACACACAATCCCTCCATCTCACAGCAAGAACTGACAAATCTGGTCCAGTCCATGAGGAGGAGATGCACTGCAGTACTTCAAGCAGCTGGTGGCCACCAGATACTGACTGCTACTGACTGATTTTGAGCCTCCCTTCATTCAGGGACACATTGGGAAACATTTTTAGTTTATGTCTTATGGTGTCGACTCTTTTAGTGTTCATACAAATATTTACACATTAAGTTTACTGAAAGTAAAAACAGTTGAAAGTCAGAGGACGTTTCTTTTTTTTGCTAAGTATATGTGTACTATTCAATTCAATTCAATTCAATTTTATTTATATAGCGCTTTTAACAATGGTCATTGTCTCAAAGCAGCTTCACAAAAATTTAAGAAATTTAACAAAAAAAAAAAAAAAAAAAAACATTATATATATATATATATATATAGAATAATTATATATAAAGTAATAAGTAAATAAATAAAATTATAATAGAAAATAAATAAATAAAAACAAATAATAATAATTATAGAAAAGAAAATAATTGGAAGTGTGGATGTGTGAGAAAAATGTGCAGATAATAATGAGATGAATGAATGAAATGTCTCTGATGAGCAAGCCAAGGGTGACGGCGACGGTGGCAAGGAAAAACTCCCTGAGATGGCATTAGGAAGAAACCTTGAGAGGAACCAGACTCAACAGGGAACCCATCCTCATTTGGGCGATAACAGATAGAAATGATATAACATCTTGTGTGTTGTGCAGGTGAAAATTCAATATGACAGAAATTATTTAAATTGTCATGAAGACCAGTTCAGCATAGGGACGAGTCAGTAGGTGCAGAGGGCAGATGAGGTCTGGATCACTGGAAGCACAGGAGCAGCATGTGTAGCTCCAACCATCATAAAGCTGAATCCAGTTGGAGCTGGTCCTTCTCTGGATGCCTCAGGAACCTCGCAGGGTCGGCCTTTGTCTACTGAAGCTGGCAAAATCTCCCGATGCCTCGGGATGGGTAGAGAAATACAGAACAGATGGGGAGAATTAGCGTAGTTGCCATTCGGTATAGGTGTACTGGAGTATGAGTACTGGGATGAGTTATGTGTATGCCAGATTAAAAAGATGCGTCTTGAGTCTACTTTTGAACTGAGAAACCGTGTCTGCTCCCCGAACACTGTCTGGAAGGCTATTCCAAAGCTTTGGAGCTAAATATGAAAAAGCCCTACCCCCTTTTGTAGATTTTGAAATTCTGGGAACTACCAGAAGTCCGGAGTTTTGTGATCTTAAGGCGCGTGGTGGATTTTAGCGTATCAGAAGACTGGTTAGGTATGTGGGAGCTAAACCATTTAAGGCCTTGTATGTAAGTAATACTATTTTGTAATTTATTCTAAACTGAACAGGTAGCCAGTGCAGGGATGATAATATTGGGGTTATATGATCATATTTTCTGGATCTAGTGAGAACCCTGGCAGCTGCATTTTGGATTAACTGAAGCTTGTTTATTGAGGATGCAGGACAACCACCTAGTAATGCATTACAATAGTCCAGTCTGGAGGTCATGAATGCATGAACTAGTTTTTCTGCATCAGATACGGATAAGATGTTCCTAAGTTTAGCAATATTTCGAAGATGGAAAAAGGCTGTTTTTGTGATATTTGAAATGTGATTTTCAAAAGACAAGTTACTGTCTAATATTACTCCCAGATCTTTTACTGCTGAGCTGGTAATAACAGTACATCCTTCTAAGCGCAAGCTGAATTGTGAAAGCTGTTGTGTGCTGGTTTTTGGGCCAATAAGTAATATCTCTGTCTTATCTGAATTTAGTAAAAGAAAGTTATTGGTCATCCAATCTTTTATGTCCTGGACACACTCAGTTAATCTAGACAACTTAGGTATTTCGTCTGGTTTAGTTGAGATATATAATTGGGTATCATCAGCATAACAATGGAAACTAATCCCATGTCTTCTAATGATGTTACCCAAGGGAAGCATGTATATTGAGAACAACAGAGGTCCTAAAACTGACCCTTGTGGGACCCCATATTTCACTGGCATTATACCAGACGGTTCTCCATTTAGATCTACAAAATGGTAGCGATCAGACAGGTAAGATCTAAACCATTTTAGTGCCTGTCCCTGAATGCCTATATAATTTTGTAAGCGATCTATGAGAATATTATGATCTATAGTGTCGAATGCAGCACTAAGATCGAGCAGGACTAGCAATGAGATGCAGCCTTGGTCTGAAGCTAAAAACAAGTCATTTGTAATCTTAACTAGTGCAGTTTCTGTGCTATGATGGGGCCTGAAACCTGACTGAAATTCTTCAAGGATGTTGTTATCCTGCAAGAATGTGCAAATTTGAGCTGATACTACTTTTTCTAGTATTTTTGATATGAACGGGAGGTTTGAGATCGGTCTGTAATTTTTTATTTCATTCGCGTCCAAATTAGATTTTTTAAGAAGCGGCTTAATAACTGCTAACTTGAAAGGTTTAGGGACGTGACCTAGATGTAATGAAGAATTAATAATGTTTAGGAGTGGCTCTCCAACCGTAAGCATCACTTCTTTTAAAAATCTGGTTGGGATTGGGTCTAACAGGCACGTTGTTGATTTAGCCGAGGTGATGAGTTTATACAGCTCTTCCTGTCCTATACCTGTAAAGCAGTGAAAATCTAAATGTGAAGCTATAGGCTGAACTGGATCGTGAGATACTATTAGAGGTTGAACCTCCATTATTTTCTTCCTGATATTATTGATTTTTTCATTAAAGAAGTCCATAAAGTCTTCACTTCTAAACTGTGATGGGATACTCTCTGCGGGCATCTTAGGTTTTGTTAAGCGAGCCACTGTACTAAATAAGAACCTGGGATTGTTTTGGTTTCTTGCTATCAGTTGGCTAAGATGCTCGGTCCTAGCAGTTTTTAGAGCCTGTCTATAGCTGCACATACTGTCTTTATACGCAATTCGAAAAACTTCTAATTTAGTTTTCCTCCATTTTCGCTCGAGGTTACGGGTTGCTCTCTTTAGGGCGCGAGTATGACTGTTGTACCACGGTGCCAATGTTTTATCTCTGACTTTTTTTAATCTGATGGGAGCAACAGTGTCTAATGTACTGGTAAAAATAGTGCCCATGCTGCTAGTCACTTCATCTAGATCATCTGCATTTAGGGGTCTAATAAGAAATTGGGACAGATCCGGCAGATTACTTGTGAATCTGTCTTTAGTGGTGGGATTCATATTTCTAACAGATTGATAGCGTGGGGAGACACAGCTAATCTGTTCTACGGGTAGAGTATATGTCAGGAGGTGATGATCTGTGATATCATCACTTTGAGGTATGATCTCTATATTAGAGACATCTATACCATGGGATATAATTAAATCTAGCGTATGATTAAAGCAGTGAGTTGCTCCAATTATATTTTGCTTAACCCCAAAGGAATTTAGTAAATCCATAAATGTGAGTGCTAAAGCGTCGTTAGCATCATCTACATGAATGTTAAAGTCTCCTACTATCAATACTTTGTCAGAGTTAACCAATAGGTCTGATAGCAGATGTCCAAATTCTTTAAGAAAATCGCCATATGGCCCCGGGGGTCTGTACACGGTGGCCAAGGTAAAATATAGCAAGGGTTTATTACGTATTTCATTTAGTGCAACATTAATGATAAGCACTTCAAATGAATTAAACCTGGGCCTTATTTTCTGGGTAACAGTGAGTACATCATTGTAGATAGTGGCGACACCACCGCCGCGACCAATTAGACGGGGCTCGTGCTTATAGAAATATCCTGACGGAGTAGACTCATTCAGACCAAAATATTCATTTGGTTTAAGCCAGGTTTCAGTGAGACAGAGTGCGTCAAGGCAATAATCTGAGATAATTTCATTAACAATAAGTGCTTTAGGCGCAAGGGATCTAATGTTGAGTAGTCCAAACTTTAGAGGTGGATTTTGACTACTTATTTTGCCTTTTTCTGGTTTTATGGTTATCAGATTGTTTCGGGCAAATTTAACAAATTTATTCTTTTTTCTCAGTATTCGGGGAACAGACACAGTTTCTATAGGACAAGCTATGTGTGTGCGTCTATCACTACGGTGAGTTGTGATGTGGCTAATATGTTTGGAATCTACAGTATGACTTACCGCTAGTCAGATGGTTCGTAGTGTTCTGGAGATGTTGTCAGAGAGGACCGCTGCTCCAGCTCTGCTAGGGTGTAGGCCATCGGTGTGATAGAGCCTAGGACGCTCCCAGAAAACATTCCAGTTATCAACAAAGCGTAATTTCTGTTGTTGACACCAAGATTGTAACCATTCATTAAAAGCAAATAATCTACTGAACTTCTCGATTCCTCGCTGAAATGTGGGAAGCGGTCCAGATACGATGATCATTGTTGTGGGTGATGTGCTGCGGACCTTCTCGACCAGGCTCCTGAAGTCCTTCTTTAGGATCTCCGTCTGCCTCAGCCTGGTGTCGTTCGTGCCGGCATGAAGAACCACAGCTCCAATGTTCCTCCTCAGGGCAGCAGGCACCTGTGCAGCAACATCAAGAACACGTGCACCAGGTAAACAGCGTGTGTGCACCTTACCTTTAGCCGTGGTAGCACGCACGTGACGAACGATGGAGTCTCCGATGACCAGGACGTCGTGTGCCATCTCGCGGAGAGGAGCGAAGCGGTTTTGGGTCGAGATGTCGAAGACGGGTGGTGGTGGTGGAGAGGTCCTCACCCGGGGCTTGGCGTGCTTCTTCCGCTGCTGCTGTATCCAGGGTCCGTGATGTCCCGGCGCCGGGGTGTAGGAACACTGGGCGGGATGCGTCCTTGGTGTGTTGGATCTGGGCAGAGAAACACGCGGGGTTGAGGTTGTAGGAGAATTCTCATGCCGAGAATTTACCTGGGACAGCTGAGTGTCGGTCTGCGTCGATTCCAACGTGGCTTTCCGCTGCTGTAACCGGGCCAGCTTCACCTGTAGCTCACGGATCAGCTTCTCCACGGCCTCCACCTCCAAATCCACCGAGTGCAGCTCTAATGTCTCCTCACCTGCACTCAGAGGCAGAATCACAACCGACATGGTGTCTAAACACGGAAAATAATCGGTGTGAGGAAGCGAAAACAAACTTTAGAAACAAACAAACAAACGTGATAGCCGGGCTAGCGATGCTAATGCTAATTAGCGATGCTAATGCCGGCTAAAAGCGGTGTGCTGCAAAACAATTAAAACTTAACGATATAACACGCGTTTCGAGTAAATATATTATAAGATACTTATCCGTTTTATGTACACTCTTCGTAAGGGGACGAAAAAAGTTTAAAAGTTGGTCAGTATGGTGGAGCTCGGAAAAAAGCAGCTTCTCAGTGTCCTCGTACGGAGGAAGTGACGTCAGGACCGAATACTACTGAGCATTAACATGTTTTAAGGAGAAGAAGATATGATAACTAGTTGCCTATAAGTATTTTAATTGTGCAAAAAGTCAAACTTCAGAGGCATGTCATTGGTAACCTTTATTGGAATGTAAATGTACATCCAAGCTTAGCTGCAGGAATCTGTGAGGGCAACATACAAGAAAATTAGTGTACCCAGGGCAGGCTTAGTAACAATTACCCTTGTATGGTTGTCTACAATAAACATTAGTGCTGTCAGAATGAATGATTAATCCAAGTGATTAATAGGTGATATAGGGATATAACACCGCATCTCACAGTGAGTCAAACCGCATAGGTGAGATAGGGGTATTATCCACCGAAAATGCTATTTCATTCAAACGTCCTTGCTGAAGTCATGTGCAGGTGCGATGGATCGCGTACAGTACCAACCAATAGGGTGTTGGAATGGTATGTTTATATGTCTCATCCAACCACAATCGAATTCGCTCCATCCGGATGGCACGATTTATCCGGATGTTTTTTTGTTTGTTTGTTTTTTGAATGACAAGCTGAAATAAAATAGGAGTAACGCGAGGCTATTTTTAAAATGTAAGGAGTGAAAAGTACAGATAATTGCGTGAAAATGTAAGGAGTAGAAGTAAAAAGTCGGCTGAAAAATAATTACTCCAGTAAAGTATAGATACCTGTTCTCCCCGTGCTTGGTGGGTTTCCTCCGAGTACTCTGGTTTCCTCCCACAGTCCAAAGATATGCAGGTTAGGCTAATTGGCGTTCCTAAATTGCCCGTAGTGTGTGATTGGGTGTGTGAGTGTGTGTATGTGTGTGTGCCCTGCGATGGATTGGCACCCTGTCCAGGGTGTACCCGCCTAGTGCCCGAAGTCTCCTGGGATAGGCTCCAGGTCCCCCGCGACCCTGAACACAGGATTAAGCGGTACAGAAAATGAATGAATGAATGAATGAAGTATAGATACCCAAAATTTCTACTTAAGTAAGGTAACGAAGTATTTGTACTTCGTTACTTGACACCTCTGGTGATAATGTTAAAATTGAGCATTTTTAGAGGTTACATCCTGACATTGTTACAGGTGACCTATACACATTTTTAATAGTTTCAAGGTTATTTTTGGCCTGTAACTTCTTACAGTCTTTTTTGTTCCCCGAGTTTATAGGGCTTCATCATATGGGATCTAATCAAGTCATCAGAGGTGAGGATTTTCAAAGTAATCTTGTTGATTTCACCTGATGAGCAAACACATGCAGGGCATAATTACATAGCAGATGTACTGAGAGGGATGATTTCCATATAATTGAATGCAGATTACATTTAATTAGTCATTTTATCTGGCATGAGCTCAAGCATTTCACTGAAAACACCAGACATTAGAAATTCTTTTAAAAATAATAAATAAATAAAAAAAACAAGAGAAAAAATGTAGGCCATGTGTAATTTTCAGCAAAGGCAAAAACAAAACAAAAAAAATCTTAAAAATTTGGTTTAAAACTACTATGACAAAATGATATAAAATATTTTAATATAAAAAATAAAAATCAAAAAAATACTTACAGTATACTGGATTCTGTACTGAAATTGTTGTCATTTAACCCTATACAATATATGGTACTCATTAAAATACTTGAAATGTGAAAATTCCAAGATTTATTTATTTCACATTTGTGATATTCTCAAAAAAAAACTTTTTTTTTGTCATGTTTCTTATAAATCACGGCCAGTAAAGTGAAGTAGTTCTAAGTTTTCTAAAAAGTATATACTGTATAATTTTTTTTTATAACAGATTAAGTTAAAAACATGTTTATTTAACTAGAAACCTATTTTTTTTTAACTATATTTTTTCTGTGAGGTACTGATATTGGCACTTGTACATTACCAATTGATGTACCAATGGTTCCAATTAATGGTTGAAAGAAGATGTGGAATGTTTGGAATGTAAAAAGTTTTAAAAGTGCAAGAGAAAAGCAGAATTTAATCACTTTTTCTGTCAACTCTTTTTCTGTCAACAAACAGCTGGCACACTCAATTGCAAAAAAAAAAAGAAGAAGAAGTAAAAAGTTTTTTGTGCCATTTATTGCAGTAATCATTAAAGGAAAGTTCAAAGATTCATCTGTTTCTTTGCTCTCAACACAGGTTACCTCTATGTCTAGTTTACTATATGGTTGAGGTATATACACTATTTTTTTATATAGGCCTAGATTTAATAAAAAAAAAAAATTGGACAACATTTTTTATTACAACAGGCTACAAAGTGCCTAAAGATACAAATTGGTTGTTTATATAACAACCTCAAAGGCAACCTCATCCTCATTCCTGCCTTGTCTATTGATTGGTGCTGTATTTGCATTATTATTGTAAAAGTGCTTTGGTGATGCTAAAAAAAAAAAAATCTATATTATTATATAATTGAAAACATTTCTATAATGCTTCAATTTTTGTATAGTTATTGAACATTTTAGGCAATGTTTTCAGAAAAAAATAGAAACCAATAATAAACATATTCAAAATGTTCTCTTATCATCTGGTCTGCATATTTTATTTGCCACAATTCCCTTCCAAGCACACCCTCCAATTTTATTCAGGCTTTTGGTGCACTGACTTTTGCACACTCATACTGTAGCTGGGAACCCTTGTCTTCTGTGTAAAGGTGAGATACTCCCACAGACACATCAGCCATTAAACATTATGGGCAGAGAGACAACATTTTCCAAACAGGGCCCCTTATCCACTTCAACGCGAGCAACTCCCGCCCACCCTTAACTCTAATACAAAACAGGCAATTTCAAAGAAGTGCTTTCCCAATTGCCTTGTATTGACACACAGATAAAGTCTCTAACAACCATTTACAAAGTGGCCCAGTGTTATAGTGTTATCCAGCCATTGCTCAAAATAAATAGAAATCACAAAGGTAAAATCATTTGTCTAGAATGTCTATAGCAGTTACAGGTTTCATTTTACCTTAAAACAAAGCAAGAAGTGCAAAAAAATTCTTTGTAAAAAAAAATGGTATGGTAAAAAAAATAATAATAATACAGTAGAACTCATAACTATGTTTAATAGTGAAAGTAATAGCATTCCCACATCAAATGTGATGAGAACTCACAGGGTTGGGATTAAACAGCTGTGGTACCATAAGAAAGCCACTTATTAGGAACATTCATTCATTCTGTACTGCTTTATCCTTATATACAGGGTCGCGGGGGCCTGGAGCCTATCCCAGGAGACTTAGGGCACAAGGCGGGGTACACCCTGGACAAGGTGCCAATCCATCGCAGGGCACACACACATACACACATTACGGGCAATTTGGAATGTCAGTTAACCTAATCTGCATATCTTTGGACTGTGGGAGGAAACCGGAGTACCCGGAGGAAACCCACCAAGCACGGGGAGAACATGCAAACTCCATGCACACAGAGACGGGAATCGAACCCAGACCCTGGCGGTGCAAGGCGACAGTGCTAACCACTACACCACCGCGCCGCCACTTATTAGGAACTAAACACTTAAATTTGCTAGGGATCAGAAAGATTGGTCTTTGGAGCAATGGAAAAAGATCATGAAGTCTGATGAGTCCAGATGTCCCTATTCCAGAGTGATGGGCATGTCAGGATATGAATGGAGGCACAAGCCTTTGGAGGCAGGGATATGATCTGGGGTTGCTTCACTTCATCAGATCCAGGCTCAGCAAAGTAATATGGCAATCAAATGAAGTTGCTGATGACCTGTACTGAATGACCAGGTAATCACATTTACAGAAATTTTCTTCCAGGATCACAGGCATATTGCAGGACTCAAAATACAGACATATTTACACAGCACCGATAGATGGACAGTTTCACTTATTTTACTATGAATTTCTTTTTAATAAAGACAGCAATATCGCATTTACATAATGATTCAGACTCATCTCTTAGTTTTTTTTTTACTTGGTCAAAGCATCTGTGTCCCACAGATTACTCAGTTTGGCTGGGCATCCAAAAATGTGAAGACTGGTGGTTGTTCAAAATCTCTTCCAGTTGAGAATGATGGAAGCTACTGTGCTCACAGGCACTTTCAACACTGAAAAAATATTTCTTTTATTCCTCCCCAGATCCCCTGTAGTTGTACATAGTTTGACAAAAAGAACTTCTCCCTTCCCTTGCAAAAAAAAAAAGTTTTTGCAAATATTTTACACGTTCAGTGAAATGGGTCCGAAATGGCTGAATAACGTCACAATACTACATACAGCCTATCAAGTCTGCAGAATTTTCCAAACTTTTTCCATAATTTTCAAGATAGTTCTTAGCTGACAAAAAGAATGACATGACTTAACAAGCTAAGACTCACACATTTCTGTATAAAAAAGTGGTCTAAGTATAATTAAGTATGGTTTAATTAAAAATGTAAAACCTTTTTGTATATACATGTATGCCATGTATTATCCTTAAATGTATTATTTGAAAAGCTAAAACAGGACAATTGATATTACTACATGATAAGCTTGGTCATTATTTAATGAAAATTGCTATTAAACTAATTCTCCCCAGAATAGTCCAAGCCATATAACACTGAACAACAAAAGGTCCAGAGGGTCAGCGAGCAGACCAGTCATTTGTACAAACACATAGCAGCTATATTTTGTCTAACCAAGTGAAGAGGAAACCGTGAAAGCAGATGTCCTCATGAATTAATAAGTCGACTATGAAAAATTGTCTTATAAAATATGCTGAAGGGGAAATGTCCATTTAATTATTACTTTCATTTAATTCAGTGACTTTAGTCCTCCCAGCTGTGTGTGTGTGTGTGTGGGCAGATTAAACAGGCCCTCATTTGGACTTCAGTCGGGAACTCCACAGAAAGTATTATGATTGTTTATAACAAACTTAGTAATGACATTAATGTAATGTAACAATACTGTAGCAACTGAAGCCAATGAAACAAGTTCTTTCAGCTACTTACTGTACATTAGGGATATACAGTATATGCCAGATGCCCTTCCTGATACAACTCTCGAAATGGGGGTACAGTAGGTGAGACACCAACCTCTGAGCCACTCATGCCTCAACCTTCGCATATTTGCTTTCCATTTAAATTTTATTTCTTTATTTATTCTTTAATTTGTTGATGGGAAAGCAAATGAAATCATTTAGGCAGGACATAAGCCTGTCTGAAAGAAAAGAAAGAATGCATTTTTTTTTATGTGTTTATGCAAGAGTGCATCAACTATATTATTTAAAACTAATACTAACTCATTTTTCAAGCCTGTATTTATGATTGGTTAAATCCGCACACTACTGTGCTGTTCAGATTGGATTCCTGCTCACAGAGTGTAAATAATTCCAAGGCCACTCCAGTCATCCTCTCTGCCTGATGTAATCACACAAGTAGCAACTCTAGACCTTCATATTCTCCATCATGAATTTCTGCCTCTGTTAGTTTATCTTTCTTACTATATTTATTTATTTTTGACTTATTTACATATGTTTGGGGCCACAAATGCAGTGAGTTGCACTTGTCAATAATAATAGTAATAATAATAATAATAATAATAAAACAGCTAGCATATACCACATTACAAACGATTATATAGACATTTTATTAGAAATATGACACATTCATTTTGTGCTCTGAAAACTGTACATTAACAAAAAAAGACCCAATAAACTAAAAAAGAGAGTGGGGAGGAAATGGTGGGAACGGGGTGTTTAGACAAGTACAGATCTTCTTGAGTGACAGTCAGTGATATTAAAATACACACTGTTACATAAAGTTACAGAACACTCATATAGTCCAGTAACCTGACAAGATTCAGGGTTTTCATAATGATTTTTATAATAAGAATAACAATATTCCCCAAGCACAGTAAGAAAGATATTTATATGCTAAAATTCATTGTGTAGAACTCTTTTGGAAATAATTACAATGCTGTACAATACAACAGGACTCTGAAGAGTGAGCCTTGTGCTTTCTCTGTGTGCAACCATCATTTCATCCCATAAACTTTCTTTAAATTCATATACTTTTCAGAACTAATTATAAGATACATTACATGTATGTTATATAGTCATTCCCCTGACCTTCAAAACACACACTGTGTACTTTTATATTACTTTCTCTTCGCTTATGGTGATGGACACCCTTAAGATTTCTGACAAGTGTGTCCAGGTATCACCATAATGTGAAGAGAGCATCATTCTAACATGCCATGGGCACATCACAGATGGGTAATATGTTGTCATCCACTACGACATATCTTTCTCTTCACATCTGGAATGAAGAATCCACAGGATCGAATAAGAGTCACTCGATGAGCTTCTGCGAAGTAAATTCGTTGATTTGCACAGACGTTCCTAAAGCTTCCATGGATGGCTGGCATGTGTTGAATGGCTCGCTGGTTCATTTGGAAACCAGAGTGGCACTGACAGAAGTGCTTTAGGTTGAGGAGGGTTGTGTGGTCAAATTGTTCCTTCTGTGGTGGTACTGAGGGTATGGGCAGCTGTTCCTCTCATTAACAGTCTTGTTTTGATGGCTTTGGGCTCTTTTTGGGTAATGGGGACCTAACCATCATGCCACCATCACAGCCAAAGCAGCATAGGATCTTTTGTGGCACATGAGCAATAATAATAATAATAATAATAATAATAATAATAATAATAAAACATTACATTCATGATAACATTTTAAGGACAAGGACTGCTTACAAGGTTGTTCTGGCTTTTCATGCCTTTTGTTTTTCAAGATACCTTTACAAAGAGGCATGTTGTTATAGTAATCCAAACATCATTTACCCATAATGGTCCAAAACAAGGGTGTGTGTGTGTGTGTGTGAGAAAGAGTCCAAAAAAAGTTAGAAACTGAAGGCCACACATTCAGGATCCTCTGTCCAAACACCTGAATTTCTGTTCTCTTTTCAGTCCCCACCCCATTTTAGCAACACCCCAATATGTCAACACTAGACTCACCCAGTCTCCAGTCTGAGCAGTGCCATGACATGTTCAAGCCATGTCTTTCTTTCCCAAAGAGTTATGATTGCCATTCCAGCATCAAAATAAAACAAATTGTACACCAGCAAATATGCCCTGTTTCATCGCTCTTTCACATCTCGCTCTCCCTGTATGTCTTTCTTTATCCCTGCCAGTGAAGTTTTTTTTTTTTTTTTTTTTTTTTTTCCATTTATTTTTGTTCTACACCTCTGTGTGGAGCTGTAGGCTACTCAGACTTCCGTCTGGAGGTCCATGATCTCCTGGCCCACCAGTGGTATGGTGGCACTGGTCTTTTCCCACTCCACAGCCTGCAGCTCCAGAGGAGAAGCCTGAAGTGGCTCCAGGTCCTTACGTACCCAAGAAGGTGGAGAGTGCGTCTTCCTGATGCCCTCCCATGCCCGCTTGCTGGGCGTCTGCTGCTTGTCCTGTTCATGGAAAAATAAATGCAAAAGGGAAGCAAACCTTTAGATTTATTATTACAAGGATAATAGTTTAATATTTAAATCCAGTCATTTAAAAATGCTACTATTTAATTAAAATAAAACTTTAAGAAACATTTTAAATATATATTTTTTTATTGAAACAAGAAGACAGCATCACTGATACAAAGCCACTCTGTTGCTAAATACTGTAGCAACCATGCTGCCTCTTTTCTCATTTTCACATAAACCAATTTTGTGTGTGTGCAAGAAAGAAAGAGTCTGGGTTTCTGACTAAGTGATCGACAGAGTGATTGACAAAGTGAGTGACTGACAGATTTAATGGTAGAATAAATGACCAAGTGACTGAATGAGTGAGTGATTGGACTTCAAATCAGACCATTGAGGTGTTTTGAAACTAAAAAGTGTTCCAGTTTATATTAATAAATGTATAAGGTACAGTCTTATAAGCTTAAGGTTTAATCAAATAATCTAATCTAAACAGAGATGTAGAAAAAGAGAGAAAAAGAATGTACAATAAATGTCTTTATTAACAAATAAAATCCACAACTCAACAAAACAAATGTCCTTTAACTTAAGTGGAACAAGAAAAACGCATCCACTTCCAGTAGCAGGTAATTTCACATCAACCTCCTCTGATTATACACTCACTTTAAGCCTTTGAATCCATTATTCTTCGAAACGTGGCTCAATAGAAAGCAAGTGCAGGGCTCGGAGTTCTTAAACAGTTGAAATGTAGGAGCTGCATTTCTTTACTGTTTCTCCTCAACAGGGCGCTTTTCTTTGCTACTCAGTCACAAGGTGTCTTACCACCAGAGGTGTCAAGTAACGAAGTACAAATACTTCGTTACCTTACTTAAGTAGAAATTTTGGGTATCTATACTTTACTGGAGTAATTATTTTTCAGCCGACTTTTTACTTCTACTCCTTACATTTTAAAAATAGCCTCGTTACTCAATTTTTATGATCAGAACGCGCAACCCCCCCGGTCGCATGATAAGAACGCGCACAACGCCCCACCCCCCACCCCCCCCAAAAACCCCCCCGTCGCATGATCAGAAAGCGAGACCTTAATGCTTTTGTCGCCCCTCACGGTACTTTTACTTTTATACTTTAAGTAGTTTTGAAACCAGTACTTTTACACTTTTACTTAAGTAAAAAGCTTGGGTTGATACTTCAACTTCTAAAGAAGTATTTTTGAACCCTAGTATCTATACTTCTACTCAAGTAATGAATGTGAATACTTTTGACACCACTGCTTACCACTCACAACTCAACAAACTATGTATCGGGCTAACGTTAGCTGCTCACTGAACCAGTACTTCCTTCCAGAGACACATCTCACCAAGAATACTGATAATCGCCTGATATTTCTCCACCTTGGCAAAAAGGGAAAATATAATTGTTAAAAAAGTGATTGGCTTCAAAGCTTACGCTAAGGTTGGTCTTATCACTGCCTCCAGACGACACGCTCCATCTCTTCCCGGGTTTGCTGTCCACTGGCGGAGATTCTCTGTCTTTCTCAGCATGCTGCAATTTTCTGTTCAGGTCCTGGAACATGTCCTGGTGGCGTTTTCTCGTGTGCATGATCTTCTGTGCAAGAGTACACAGGACAATACAAATGTCACCTTGTACAAAGTTCTTACATAAAACTGTACTCTTTTTAAGAAGATTACATGTAAAAAAAAAAATTTTTTTTAATGATGTTGAAGATACCTCAAAATCCAGCTCTGCGTAGCGTGATTTTCGTCTCTGTAATGAGTAAATATGAAAATAAAATTGTCAGAAGACCAGAAGAAGAAAAAAATCATTAAGGCAGTAATATGGGGTAAAGTCTACAGTATCTTTCACTAGGAACTTGGCATGAGCATACAGTAAACAGCTTGTGACCTCGTGGCCTTTCGTCAGTCTGTCTCGAAGTGTCTGAGGAGAGCTCGACCTTCTGCTTGAAACTGCAAGCTTGCACTGCATTCTGGGAACATGTTTGGCCCGAGGTCAGAAAAAGCACCCTTGGCTCTGTGGTCAATGTGCTGTCCACACTAGTCATTGGCTAACATTCAAAAACGGTGAACAAGAAGTGACATTTGGAGAACACCCATGATGATGAAGAGGCCAATGTTGGGTGTCTGTGCCTAGTTCTTGTATGAGCAATACTTGCAAATGCCATCTTTCTTGATTTTTTTTGTGCTCTGCTACTGAATTCCTCCAGAAAATGCTCTTGATATGGCATTGTTAATTTTTGGAAACCTAATGATTCCTCTGTGCTGGTTAGATATGTTCTTTGAGTATAATTCTTCATATTCCATATATTACATATATATTCCATACATAACAGTTTCACTGCAAAACACAAAGATTTCAGGCTTATACAAATTTCGGCAAAATCATTTTAAGCATGCAATGTTTCTTTTTTTAATTACATTTTCTTCTTTTGGAAGCTTTGAACTATCACTAGCACTGGTTTTGCCACATTTGGACGCCATGATGAACTTTACTTCATTTGAAATAAAGTATTATTTGAAAACCCATTTGGTTATTTATTTGAAAGAAAATTAGGCACAGAGATAGCATTATAACATAATTTTTTTTAAAAATTGTTTTGTAAACAAGAGACAAGAGATACATGCAGCATGTTCAGGAAGCGCTCACTGGGTCTGATTACACACGTCATGCCCTGTTCTCCAATCAGGATCTCTGGACTCTATTATAACCCTATTATAATATATAACTATTATAATGGAGCCACAGACTAATATATGTTTGTTGTCCGAACAGACATACAGCAATATAGCTGTTTTATAATATAATGAATCACTACAAATTAAACAATGAGTTTGCTATACTTTTTAAAATGTAATATTGGTGCTAATTTGCATATTTTCACTGCCAACAGCTGCAGGCTGATTTGTCCACTGTTACAAAACATGATGGAGCAGGTGGAGATATACCATGTTCATACAACTATTAAACAAAATTCACATGGACATAAACAAACCAATTTTGACACAATATTTGGCATTTCCTCTTTTTACCAACACCCTCATGACTAAAAAAAAAAAGCAGAGACACAAAGTATCTATTAGTTTATAATTTAAAATTCAAATAATTTAAAATCTTTTCAAAACTGTCAAAACCTCTCTGATTTTGCGGTCAAACTGTTCATATGTAATAAACTTGAAAGTGAAATGTCTGAAGGTGTGCATTAGGAAAATAGGACAACTACAACTATTAAAGACAGTCGAGAGAAAAGAATTCATGAGAAAATAAAACGGGCATGGTTTGAATTAAGGACATAGGAACAATTAAACAAACCTGAAGTTCACTTTGAACTTCATGAGTTTTTGATGGTGCCTTTTGGCATGTATAGTTAATGCACATTCATATAGAAAACAACCCTGTCACCGGAATCATGAATAATTCAGGCTGCACATCCCCTCTTAATTAAGCTACACACAAACAGTGTCACAGTAGCTAAGTTTCATGCTTACCCAGTTTACCAATACTCTTCTCTTTTTTATTATAGTCATGAAATTGAAGTTCTTGTAACAGCTCACAGATTGAAAAAAACATCAGGGTATCTTAGTTATTTGCGTATATACTTTTACGTACACACTGCATGCAAAAAAGATCTGAGCTTTTTTTAATGCATAATGCCATTTACATAAACCCCAATATTCCACTAATATTTGAAATAAAAGACCAATCGGAATAAAAATGCATAATTTAACCAACTCGATCAAAACAGACTGGCCAGATCTGCCTAAACTTCCCTCTTTGTGGAAAGGACACTGTATATTTTGTCTGTGCATGTTTGCCCCACATGAGATTACATTCGATGAGTTTTCTGGTATGAGCACTAAGACATTTATCATTCTTAATAAACTCTAAATGTCCTATTGTTCTCGCTACCTATAAAAAGTGCAAGAGCTTTGTGTGCTTCTGAGATTCCTGGCAAGTTTTGGGTCCATTTTGGTCATTATCTTCTACTAAATTAACTGAATTCTTCTACTCAATGAACAAGAAGTTGGAAAACGTCTTCTGCTCTGGTATATTTCTGTTAAATTTTAGATTAAATGGTTTAAGCAATTCAGTGCACATCGGAATAGCATCCATGTAAACAGTCAAGCAGTAAACAATTTCACTCACTCACTCATCTCTATTCTGCTTTTGTCCTGTACACAGCCTACCACATGAGACATAGGGCACAAGGCAAGGTACACCCTGGATAGGCTGCCAATCCATCGCAGGGCACACACATACACACATTGACATGCTCGTTCACACACTACAGGAAATTTGCAAATGCCAATCAGCCTCAATAGGAAGTCAGGACACATGTGATAACCTCATGGAATGAGTTCATTCATTCATTCATTCATTTTCTATACCGCTTAATCCTGTGTTCAGGGTCGCGGGGGACCTGGAGCCTATCCCAGGAGACTTCGGGCACTAGGCGGGGTACACCCTGGACAGGGTGCCAATCCATCGCAGGGCACACACACATACACACACTCACACACCCAATCACACACTACGGGCAATTTGGGAACGCCAATTAGCCTAATCTGCATATCTTTGGAGTGTGGGAGGAAACCGGAGTACCCGGAGGAAACCCACCAAGCACGGGGAGAACATGCAAACTCCATGCACACAGAGACGTGAATCGAGCCTGGCCGGGGAATCGAACCCAGACCCTGGAGGTGCAAAGCGACAGTGCTATGGAATGAGTTACAAATGTTAAATTAAATTAAATCTCTTTAAAAATGAATTTTTAAAAATGGTACCTACAATCCTAGATAAAAAAAAGCTGATAATTATAATATAGATATATTATATTATATAATTATAATTATATTCTATAATTTACATTTTGAAAAAAAAAAAACAATTTGCAATCCTAGATTCTAACAGGCTTACCTCTAAGGAGCTCATGGACAGTGTTGAAATGGTCTCACTCTTCGACATCACGCCTGAATTTCCTGAGTCCGCAGGCTCTAATACGCTGTTAGTCCTGTGAGCGTCACTGGAGATGTTCTGCAAAGGAGAGTCCTTCTCTGAGCATTGCACATTCACTCGTTCAGCAGGAAAACTCTTTAGCCCATACCCTGGCACAGGCTCTGTGCTAGCTGTGTTGCTCAGATGGATGAGTCTGGTCTGTGGCACATGCTCGATGCTGATGTTGTACTTGGAGTCCTCTTTGGTTGGCTTGGTCGTCCTGAGGGTAGTGGCAGTAATTGTATTGTTGTTGTAGCCTTGTGTTACTCCACCTCCCTCAGATCCTGCATTGTCTCCTTCCAATTGTTTGAAAAGCTCTCCATCACATACGTAGATGGCCTTGGCACCAGGCAGCTCAGTGCTGATGCCAGCTGTAGCTCCTTTGTCACGGCGAAGTGTGAGTGTGTGGCTGCCATATTCTGCCACATTCTGCAAATGAACTTTGGCCATGCTGGCAGGCATTGTGTTGAAGTTTGAGCCTTTCTGCACTGTGAGTTGCTGAGAGGCCAACTTCTCCTCACCCTGAAGGGAAGAGCGCTTGCCAGGACCTGAGAGGAAAAAGTCACAGCATCAAGTTCAAGTTCAAGGTGGATTTGTGGTGTAGCCGGACCTAATCCAACTTTTCCGAGAACATTAACCTCAACCTTTAACACCTAAAACACCTTTGAATTGTTGCTTTCATTCAGCCCTGGTAACTGGGCTATATCAAATCTGACATAAACCACCTTTTGGTTCTGCTGCAAGAGGTGCTTGTCCAAATCAATAAGCATTCCATTTAACACCACAACCCTAAGCAAAAGAATGCAAAATAGCTTAACAGAATAACAATAAAATACAATTAAACTACAGCATTATTTATACACTGTAAATATATATAACCACATCCATTACAGTAGATTGTTACAGACAGTAACTACTAGTGGCACAGGCATCAGCAGTTTTATTATGTTTACCCACAGAAACCACTTCATTACTGCTTATCTTTTAAATCGATCAATACAGTGGATAGTCTACACTTCCTGAAGGAGAGGACTAGCTCCCTCTACCCACTGTAACGGTCCAATAACCATACAATGCCGTGGCACAGGTTTTGATGGAGCAGTATCTGTTTGATCAGTATCAGACATTACAAAACGATTCATTCATTCACCTACTGTACATAGGGATGGGAATCATCACTGACCCCCTGATACATTATTATCACAATTCAATTCAATTCAATTTTATTTATATAGCGCTTTTAACAATGGTCATTGTCTCAAAGCAGCTTCACAAAAATGAAAGAAATTTAACAAAAATAAATGAATAAATAAATAAAATAAATAAATAAAAATAATAATAATAATTATAGAAAAGAAAATAATTGGAAGTGTGTATGTGTGAGAAAAATGAGTAGATAATAATAATCACAATATTTATTTGCCAATTCGATTTATATTGTGATCATGTAAATGAGATGATTTTATTATATGTAATAATAAAATATAATAAAATTTTATTTTATTACATGATTTTGTTCCTTAGTTTTGTTAAACAACTTCAAGTGAATTAAACATTGATTAAATGTAGTCCGTTCCATATTAACACAAGTTTTCTCTTTTAAAAACCAAGGGCAGCATTTTAACAATACAAACTTCAAATACTAAAGCTACATTTTTACTGACCAGCACGTATCCCTGTTATGTCATCTGCTATAATGATGATTTTTAAATTAATATAGCAAATAAATAACACATGGTATAAAAATATGTATATTGTTTAGAGCGTATTACCCGTAGGATTATAGAAACGGACACGTTTTACTGCCTCAAATGCCTAGAAAAACTCAACTTGACAGTGAGAAACTCTCAGCTGCTCAACCGGCGTGGATTCTAACGCGGGCGCGCTGGGCTTTTAACACACATGATTTTCAAGACTAATTAGAGCTTGTGGTGTTTTGTAATGAGTGGATTCTGAGACTAATTCGCTCAAAGAGTGTAGAGTAAAAGGCAGATCCGAGGCTTTTAACGTATGTGTTTTTCATAATGGGACCACAAAAAAAAAAAATGCGTTTCAGCACCACTTGGAAGCTTCGGTACTCGTGTACTGTATCATTTATATCTGAGGCTCATCGGCTGATCACCAGTCACGGCTGTTCCTACTAAAAAGTATGAATCGCCACACAAGAAATTCCAATTAAATATTTTTTTCCCCATATCCATACTATACTACACTAAAACAGTAGGGAAAACATTAATTTACATAAGCTGTGAAAATTATGCTCGTAATTTCAACACTATTTTTCAAACTATCTAGTAGTGTCTAGTATTTTAAGAGATGCATCATACATCTATGTAATTCATTCATTCATCTTCTATACCGCTTAATCCTGTGTTCAGGGTCGCGGGGGACCTGGAGCCTATCCCAGGAGACTTCGGGCACTAGGCGGGGTACACCCTGGACAGGGTGCCAATCCATCGCAGGGCACACACATACACACACTCACACACCCAATTACACACTACGGGCAATTTAGGAACGCCAATTAGCCTAACCTGCATATCTTTGGATTGTGGGAGGAAACCGGAGTACCCGGAGGAAACCCACCAAGCACGGGGAGAACATGCAAACTCCATGCACACAGAGACGGGAATCGAGCCTGGCCGGGGAATCGAACCCAGACCCTGGAGGTGCAAGGCGACAGTGCTAACCACTACACCACCTATCTATGTAATGTAAATATCAATATTAGAATAGATTACATTAATAACTATTTCAAATCATAAATAAACTTACATTTAAATCCCTAATTCAACATTTTTTTTAATTGTTATTTTATGTCGGCTAGACTTTTAACAGTTCATTTACGGCTGCTCTGAATCTCAGTCATGATGCCTGGACTGAGTACATTTTCATTCGATTTTTGTTTATTTGTAAGACATAAACAAGTAACTGTAATGCCTCTGTTTATGGCAAGTTGTATTTAAAGTAAACTGCTATTTAATATAGAATAGTGCACTGAGTTTGCTGCTTCTGCTTGATTTCAGCATTGACAAGAGATGCCTTGGAAAATACTCATTATGTGCTACAAGCTTGTGAGTGAAAGCAATGCTGCCAATGAAAGCAATGACAATACAAGCAGATGTGAGTGCTGCCACTATAAAACACTCCTGACACAGCCATCTTTGATGCCACTGGCCAGATACCCAGTGGACTATGTCTGTTCAACTCATTATAATTTTCGGTCTCTCTCTCTTTCTCATACACACACAAACAAAATCTTTCTCTAAATATCACTCTTTAAGCACACTGTCAGCTTTGCTGTGTCTCAGCCATGCTATGTGGCTAGATGCCGGTGTGATACAGAATCTACAGAGATAATCAGATTCACGGCTCTGATGGATATCAGAGGAGAGAGTGCCTTTTGATGGCCAGACATCGGGAGGGAATTAATTAGGAGCGGCGTATCTGAGACACAACAAGGGACAGGCAGCCCTATTTACCTGAACATTACAACTCAGCGGCAAACTCACTGTGGCTCTTAAGGCGGAAATTGCATTATGGGTATGTAATGTGCTGTGCTTCTTGTCAAAACAGCCAGCCGCACCCTCAAGAGACTGTCAAAATTGCACTGGATCTCGGAATGTGAAGCAGTAAAAAAAAAATAAAAAGAAAGCAATTCTCACTCAGAAGCACTGCAATATCTAGTATGATGCCGTACCTGATCTGCAGGCAATGTCAACATCCTTCTCAAAGTCAGTCTGAGGAAGATGCAAGAAGGCACTTTTAGTGGAAAGTGGTAGAAGGGATAATGTGAATATACTGTACTAAATTCCTTACAGTGGAGAATGACTGATTTACTTACCATGAGCTGCGCGTGACCATTCTGGAAAGATCCACCGGAGTCACCATTTCCGTCTTCTTGTCGATCAACAACACGACATTTCACTGCTTCTTGAACCTAACACACCATATAAACAGAGGTCAAAATCTGACAAAATTTACACACCGTAAGATTTTATTTCTTCTATTGGCCATTCGGTCGTACTGTACATATAGTTTTTTTCGCACACCTCTCTACGCAGGATACAGTGTACCATCACAATCACAAATCCCTCAAGGGAATCAAAGATGGCAAAGAGGATCTGGAAGAGAGCTGAACGGCGGTCAGTAATGGCCAACACCGCAGACATCCAGGTGAGTGCTAGCAATGGCAGAACCACACATGAGCTCCACAAAGACGCCCTGCACAAAAGAAGGGGAAATACAGATGTTCAAAACAGATCAGCACTCCTGCCTTTCCTGTTGGACAACTTAAACATACTGTATGATAGAAATACATTATTCATTTTTCAGTTGTCGATCTATCGAGTGTTCAGTATTTCAATTTATTCAATGTGAAATACTCAGTATGATTTTAACATGGGATCGTGTTGTTCATACCAATATATTCATCAAAATAGTAATTAGTTTTATAATTAGATGTTTATAATTCACATATATAATATTTATGCAAATTTGAATATGAATAAAACATGGAAGGAGAAACAGCAGGTAGAAGAGTAACAAATCTAAATAAGGGACAATAAAGAACCCAAGAGAAAGAAAAGGTGATTGAAAACCTGAAGAAAATTTGACACAGAAATGAACATGAAAAGCTCCCTATCCTCATCCATAGCATGATAAAAAAATTGCTTTAAGTTTCTTGAATTGTACATATTATTATTATTGTTACAAAAAATATTGAAAAGTCAATTCCTTACTTTTCAGTCGTAGGAAAACTGAATTTTCACCGGAAAACAAATCATTTATTTTCTATTTATTCCATGTCCTCACATAGAGCCTGTGTATCAGTACATATAAAACTAATATAAAACCTTTTCAGGTGACATAAGGTAACAGAAAATAATATATTTAATACCACTACATATTGACTATATAGACAATTCAGTGCCTGCCTCCTTTCTGAATGTGCGCACACACACACACACACACACACACACACACACACACACACACACACACTGAAACAAAATTCACATACAGTACTACACCATTTTTTAACAGTAACTAGCACTATTTTTTCATACAGTACAAAAAGAACTCTATGTATATAATCTATAACTAGTGTTAAGGTAATTAAAGTGCAGTGATGTAGAAACAGGAAAGACAAGACTTTTTTCGGCAATCTAAATGGCTTACCCACGTTTTGTAAAATCCCCGTTTCACTGTAAACTTTGACCTGCACTGCAATTTTAATTATACACTGTGTGCACGTAATGACCTGTCTCACACTGGTATCTATTGTGATAACACATGGTACCACTCACATGCTCATGCACACAAATACAGACATGTTTTTCATTTAAGTTCTTATAACCCCTGGTACCATATTCTACATTTAAAGTATTCCCCTAACATGAAACATGGGGGTGTTTCTCACTAGCTCCCTCGAGGAGACGAACCAAAGGGGAGTGGAGAATGTATCAGGAGAAAACCGGAACCAAAGAAGAGTGACGTAAGAGATAAGCAGGAAAGAAAAAGAGAACTGAAGGTCGAGCGGTAGAGAATTGGTAAATAATTAGCAGGACTAACATGGCGTTACTGGTAGCTGTGGTGGAAAGGTCTGCCGATGAGATAACTCCGCACTTGGCACATTTGAGCGTCATATTGTACAGTGGCACTGTCATCTGACTGCAAAGTCAAATCAACACACTGAAAATACACACATTCACTAATACATACACACACTGAACCTTTGGCCACAGTATCCCCTTTCCAGCTCTCTGTCAGGGCTATGATATGTGTTTTAGGGACAGGACAAATGACACAGTTATCTTTTATGTTTTTTTTTTTAAATGGCCTGTTTCCAGATGTGGCACAGGAGAGTTGGTGAACTAAACTGGAGAACCTTCGATTACTGGGTCATTGCCATTCTTTATGGTTACAAAGCAATAATTAGATAGAAATTACTTGATCTTCCTTGTCAAATTAAAAGCTATTACTACACAATCTACACTTATGCCCTATTTACTGCAGCTATATGCACAACACTAAGACCTTTATCACATGCTGAACTCACAAGATAATAGCTCACATATGCACTCAAACAGCCAGTCATACAGTACATATTGGGCACACACACACACACACACACACACACTTACATCATTATTAATGCAAAATTATAGATCATAGCTAACACATACAACTAACCACAGTAACCATATATATATATATATATATATATATATATATATATATATAAACCTCATGACCTTATATTGACATAATCATTTAGTTGTTGTCGTTGGTCTTTCAGCTGCTTCCGGCAATGGGTCACCACAGCAGACCATTCGGTCAGAACATACAAACTTGGCATACGTTTTACACAGATGCCCTTCCTGACGTAACCCTACCATTTCATTTAGGCTTGGCACCACTGAGTCACCAGTGCCCATTGACATAATCATTAACACAAAGAATTTAATTGAAATACGATAGAATTAGGTTTATTTAATATCGCCACCATTTCCTTATGAGTATATCCAATGCCACTGCTGTTCTGAGAATGCTTTGCAAAAATATTTTAGTTACTAGTTACTAAGTGCATATAACCAAAAATTACCACTCCAAATATTTACAAACTGAACTAAACAATGAACGTACTGTATGTAGTCATTTCTTGTTTGAAAAATACTGCTCAGTTGTGATTCATACTGTTGTCCACAGACACAAAATGGCTATTTGTGAAATAGCAATTAAAGCCATCAGCACGACACGGCTGGCCTCACGGCCAACGAATCGATCCTGCAGCTGGCAGACATGTAAATTAAACCCCGCATAATATCAAAAATCCAATTCCATGCTAAAGGCCAATCTAACCAATAAAAGATGGCTGCAGGCAGTGATATTAAAAAGCAATCAGTGTTTTTGTGAATTACAAGGTCATTTTACTAGTCTTTATAGTGAAGGCTAGAGGCACTTCAGAAGCACAACTTTACTGCAGGAGCACATTGCTGATCAACTCTAATACATAGCACTCCTTCTGGCTTCATCTCCCATTGTCCTGATTTCAGTTAGACAGTGAACACATCCTCCCTCCACCCTGGATTACTTAAAGCTAGATTTTCAAAAAGGAAACTGGAGCTTCACCTGCTTAAAGGCATGTGAACCAGTCTGGGACGGAAGTAACTGCTTTTCCATCACTACAGTACATCTAGCCTCCAGAAGGTCTTAAAGGCGTGTGCCTGATTTCATGTTACTAAAACATCTGGCTTATGATCTTTCTTAGCATCTTCATTAAGCCAGATGGAGAAAAACATGTCAATTACAGAAATTTTAATTATAATAAGTATACTATGAACACATAAGATAAGCAGCTAATGTGACTGGATAATTAAAAACATTAATATTTTAACATTTGTGATTGTTTATGGCTAGAAATAAGACATTTTGAAGTGTTTTTTTTTCCCACTGGGGCCGTTCATGTTTTAGAACCTGACTCTGAAAAGATGAGAAACTTTAATTTGCATTTGAAGCTAAGTGAATAAGTTATTACTTTCCTAGCTGTGCCTAACCTCACTATTGCTCTTGTCGCTGAATCTTTACAGCCATCCTTTTCAAAATAACGGAAGTTATTATACTGTACCAGTAAAGGGAGATTAAATCTGGAACAGGAAGTCTTAGTTCATCATGGCCAACCATTGCTTAGGGATGTTAGCTTGAATAAATGGGTACAGGTTTCCTGTTTTTATCTTAAGGTCTAGCTAGTCGCTGTCCTGAAGAGCTGCCTCTTGTGAAGTAAACTAAGTTGCAATATATAATATGCTACGACATTTTTCTTCATACATCAGCTTTACTAAAACTTCCTCATGTTCAAAGTTTAGTCTGTTAAAATACCGGCTGATGGCTCATGTTCAAGTCTACACTTTTCTCCAGCAATTCAGTAGCTTGCATACTAGCTGTGAAATGTTCATATTTTTTATTTTTTCGTTTTGGGTTGGTCGAGTGGTTTTTAACAGTAAAATCCAGTCTATAAAATTAAGTATATCTTTTAGAAATCCTTTATGTGTCATATGCTGGGGTTGTAATTGAAACTGCTTAATAATATTCAGCCTCAAACATATGTAAGGTAAAAATTGCATATCATTAGTCTAGCCTTTTCTCTATTTTTAAGCATAAATTTGATTATTATTTTTTTTTAAATCCCAAGCTGCACTGCCAATTCTCTGAGGTATTAAGTATTAGCACACTAAGCATGTGCAGGTTTGTCACACACATTCATTATATTAATTAAGCATGCTATGGATTTGAACCTCGATGAGGCCAAGGGAAAGACAGAGGGGGAGAGGGAGCCTTTAAAGGAATAGATGTCCTTCTGAAACTTAACAACACACATACATACACATAGCAGGAGAGAGAGAGAGAGAGAGAGAGAGCGAGACAGACTGAGAGAGAGAGAGAAAGAAAGAGAAATTAATATAAATGAACCTCCTGGTTTCATTCCTGGATTAATTTGCATTCTTTAATTTGACATAGTTAAATTCTGAATAATCAAATAATCAAAAGCCTTGAGAGCCACTTAATTTGTCAAATGGACTGTGGAAAGTGTCTGAGAATGAATCTAAGTACCCTACCAAGATCTAGTAATATCGAAATTAGCCAAAATATCAAGGTGATCTGAGGGGCCATTGTCCTTGCCAATCAATGCTCAAGTGGGCAGAAAGATCAGCCCTGAGTGGGAGCAAAGGGGGATGCTGTGGTAACCCTAGCAGAATAAATAAATATGCAAGTAATTAAATAAGTAAATAAATAAAAAAATATATAAATAATCTGTCATAAGTTGCATTGCACAGACAGACAAACATTTGTTCGGGAAAAATAATTTGATGAAAATGAAGCTGCTGGATGCAGAAACAATGGCAGTGACAACCACACAGCACATGCAAACATAAGCAGATACCCAGTAAAGAAAAGAAATAGCAGAAGGAGCAGTGCAGCGTCACATATATAAATATTATATATATATATATATATATATATATATATATATATATATATATATATATATATATATATATATATATATATATGCTATAACATAAATGACTATAGGAGTACCAGACTATTTGTCTATGGTATTAATGATCCGTGACCTCAACAGAATAACTGTCATGATTGCACAAGCATAGCGTTAGACAGTATTACTAATCCATACAGGAGTATATTTAAGACTATAATAACAATTCTTAGTTTATACTGGGATCAGTAACACCTTTAAGTTATATGATTTAAAACTTCTTGTAATCAATGAAAGGTAATGGGAAAACTGCTCAGGCTGAACTGTATCGATTAGATATAAGAAACGTTGGAAAATTATTGTTTTATGTTTGCCTTTGCTGGGCTTGACTGCTTGCCTTTAAACAACCATTTCCTAAAAAAAAAGAAGAAAAAAAAATGAACATGTACAAAATATAACATCTACTGCAAGTAGCACTACCTGGAAATTAAGAGAAGCTAAGCAGATGGGAAACAAAACTCAAAGGAATGCTACAGTAGGATGTTTACATGTGCTGTGCTGCTTTTGAATGGATCAACAGCCAGTCCTCTCTGATCTCTCTCTCTTGTCTCTATCAATAGCACATCCTAGCTGACGTCTTTTGTCTACGTCTATCCTTCAGAGACCATTAAATCATTCTTATTGCTTTACTAGAACAAATGATGCATACTTTAGTCTTGACCTTTTTATTCTGCTTCAATCAGTCTCACTTTCACTTCTTCCATCTTCACTCTTCATCCCTTCCTCTCCTAGTCTACTTTTTGTCTTGATCTGTGATTGATCCACTTTTTCTGTGTGCAGTCTTTGCAAGGAGAGAGAAAGAGGCCTGGCTACTGAGCCTATATGCTCGGCTGCTTTGATGGATGTATGATATGAGGCATACCCTGCCCTCTCCTTCAGTTTCATATCAGTAATGCCGTCTTTGGACACCAGTTTGTTAAAAACCAGAATCCCGATAACCATGTTAACCTGGAAAAGAAAGAACACAGAGGTGAATGGACATGCACAAGACCAAACACTTTCATTGATTAAGAAAAAAAAAAAGGGATGTGGGGTGGGGGTTTGGGCACCAAACATGATTCTACAAAGCAGAGAGATTAACTTTCTAGATTCAATTATAGGGATTAGTCTATGCAATTCTGTTTAAACAGACACCGAATTTCATAAATATTTTCCACCAGATATTGTGGTGCTGGCTTTCTGGGACTAGTGTTTTAGCTAAGTAAAGGGTCAATTATAGATAAGCAAACAAAGGCCTCTATTCTTTACAAAAATCTCATTGTGCGCCTTAAAGTATTGTATTTTAGCAGCTAACTAAATGAAGAGCCGGGAAGAAGATTCTCTCTCTCAGACAGGTGAGCGAGGACCAAGAAAGTACCAAGACTACAGCTGCAGCTGGTCCCACAAATGCGTACAAGAGTCCTCCTTCCAGAGACAACCAGCAGCTAGCATGGTAAGGAGAAAAAGGAGAAATAGGGAGAGAGAGAGAGAGAGGTTCAGAAAGGTAAGAGAAGACAGGTAAGAAAAACTGGTCAGACTTAGAAAGAGCAATTTACAGTGGCTTGAAAAAGTATTCGGCCCACTTGAACTTTTCCACATTTTGTCACATTATAGCCACAAACATGAATCAATTTTATTGGAATTCCACGTGAAAGACCATTTTTTACAAATAAATAACTGCAAAGTGGGGTGTGCGTAATTATTCAGCCCCCTTTGGGCTGAGTGCAGTCAGTTGCCCATAGACATTGCCTGATGAGTGCTAATGACTAAATAGAGTGCACCTGTGCGTAATCTAATGTCAGTACAAATACAGCTGCTCTGTGACGGCCTCAGAGGTTGTCTAAGAGAATATTGGGAGCAACGACACCATGAAGTCCAAAGAACACACCAGACAGGTCAGGGATAAAGTTATTGAGAAATGTAAAGCAGGCTTAGACTACAAAAAGATTTCCAAAGCCTTGAACGTCCCACGGAGCCACTGTTCAAGCGATCATTCAGAAATGGAAGGAGTATGGCACAACTGTAAACCTACCAAGACAAGGCAGTTTGCCACAAGCCATGTGCGGGACACAGCAAGCATGTGGAAGAAGGTGCTCTGGTCAGATGAGACCAAAATGGAACTTTTTGGTCAAAATGCAAAACGCTATGTGTGGTGGAAAACTAACACTGCACATCACTCTGAACACACCATCCCCCACTGTCAAATATGGTGGTGGCAGCATCATGCTCTGGGGGTGCTTCTCTTCAGCAGGGACAGGGAAGCTGGTCAGAGTTGATGGGAAGATGGATGGAGCCAAATACAGGGCAATCTTGGAAGAAAACCTCTTGGAGTCTGCAAAAGACTTGAGACTGGGGCGGAGGTTCACCTTCCAGCAGGACAACGACCCTAAACATAAAGCCAGGGCAACAATGGAATGGTTTAAAACAAAACATATCCATGTGTTAGAATGGCCCAGTCAAAGTCCAGATCTAAATCCAATCGAGAATCTGTGGCAAGATCTGAAAACTGCTGTTCACAAACGCTGTCCATCTAATCCGACTGAGCTGGAGCTGTTTTGCCAAGAAGAATGGGCGAGGATTTCAGTCTCTAGATGTGCAAAGCTGGTAGAGACATACCCTAAAAGACTGACAGCTGGAATTGCAGCAAAAGGTGGTTCTACAAAGTATTGACTCAGGGGGCTGAATAATTACACACACCCCACTTTGCAGTTATTTATTTGTAAAAAAAAAATTTGGAATCATGTATGATTTTCGTTCCACTTCTCACGTGTACACCACTTTGTATTGGTCTTTCACGTGGAATTCCAATAAAATTGATTCATGTTTGTGGCTGTAATGTGACAAAATGTGGAAAAGTTCAAGGGGGCTGAATACTTTTGCAAGCGACTGTACAGTATATAGTGCATGTTCTTTATGAACATTAAAGAAGTCGTCGTATGAGTGCTTGTGAAACATTAAATTCAAGAATCTATTCTGTTATTGAATGCGTGTGAAAAGATGCAACAGACAGCAAAGGCTATGAAAATACTAGACTTACTAGTTAACTGTACCATATCCTTTAGCCTTGGTAAAGCCAACAGAGATGGCCACAACAAGTGCAGGCAAGCCTTTAGAAAAGAAAAGGAAAGTAATGATTAGATAAAATTTACTGGATAACAATAACTTATGCCTAAATAAAAAAAGACAGTTAGGTTTATTCACAATCACATAGCAACCATGGCAAAACAAGTATCAGTCACCTTACAGTACTTGATTTCCCAACATTTTTTTTAAACAAATCTCTCTCTCACTGGGGCCAGGGGTAGCTCAGTGGTTAAGGCATTGGACTACGGTTCAGAAGATCCCAGGTTCAAACCCCACAACCACAAAGTTGCCACTGTTGGGCCCTTGAGCAAGGCCCTTAACCCTCAACTGCTCAGATGTGCTCTGGATAAGATTGTCTCCTAAATGTAAATAAACATTGGTGTGGCAGTGGTGGCTCAATCGGTTAAGGCTGTGGGTTTCTGGGTTACTGATCGGAAGGTCGGGGGTTCGAACCCCAGCATCGGCAAGTTGCCACTGTTGAGCCCTTGAGCAAGGCCCTTAACCCTATCTGCTCCAGGGGCGCCGTAAGCTGGCTGACCCTGCGCTCTGACCCCAGTTTCCTAATTGGGATATGCGAAGAAGAAATTTCGCTGTGCTGTAAAAAGTACATGTGACAATAATTGAATATTCTTCTATTCTTCTTCTTCTTCTTCTCATACTCTAGACTGCCTATCCTGTACTGTGTCGGATGAGGCTACATCAGGCATGGGCAAACTACGGCCCGGGGGCCACATGCGGCCTGTTAAATGTTTTGATTCGGCCCGCCAAACTTGAAAAAATTTAATAAATTAACCTTGTTAATGTTTTATTTCCCCTGCAATTCTGATGTTTCCTCACTAGATAGCACACTCTAGATATATTGTCTTTGTTGAGGTGAAACCTAGGCCTATTACTCCACGTTTGCACTTTACCCTTTGACCCACCGCCCCTCTATGAAGATGAGCCGACCCAAGAAAAGGAAAGTGAACAAAGTATGTCGAGTGTTCAATAAGGAGTGGACAACTAAATATTTTTTCACTGAACACCGATCATCTGCTGTTTGCCTGATATGCCAAGAAACTGTGGCGGTTTTTAAAGAGTATAATATTAGCCGTCACTTTGCCACAAAGCACGCTAACTATGCTAGCAAGCTGTCAACAAAAGAACGAGAAGCTGCTGCTGAGAAGTTGGCAGCTAATTTGAAGGCTCAGCAAAGTTTTTTTCACCGTCAAACTGCCATTCAAGAGTCAAGTACCAAGGTCAGGTTTATGCTTTCATTTAAAATAGCAAAGGCCAGCAAACCACTGTCTGAAGGCGAGTTTCTAAAAGAATGTATGGTGGAGACCAAAGCATGCCATCTACAGTATCTGCTCCTGTTCCGGCCCCTTTGTCAAATGTTAGAACTCAATGTGGCCCACGAATCAAAAAGTTTGCCCACCCCTGGGCTACATCCTGGACAGTGTGCCAATCCGTCACAGGGCACAAGCGTGCACACACCCATACACTCACAACCTATTTGGAAATGGAAATTAGCCTAATCTGCCTTTCTTCAGACTGTAGGAGAAAGAAAGAGTACGAAGCAGAAGGAGTGCATGAAAACTCCATGCACACAGACCTGAGGAGGGAATCAAATACTGAAACCTGGAGGTGCGCGGCGACAGTGATAAAGATAATATAATATTTATATTGTACAGTTTGGATGGTTTAGAAATAAAGACTCCAAGCCTCTGAGTGGCACAGTGGTAAAGCACTCGCCCTATCATACGGAGATCTCTGGTTCGAATCCCGGGTGATGCTGTTTTCCTCTCACAGCCGGAGGCACAGAGAGAGCTGATTCCCCGAGCTCTCTCAGGGGGGAGGGATGAGAGGTACTTGTGCTTCCACATTAATCACGGCTCTACAGCCAATCAGGGGCGTCTGTGAGCTCGCGCTCGCGGAAGGAGCGGCTCGGCTAGCGCTTTCCTCCGAGTGTGTTACTCCGCCCCTAATGGTGCGTGAGCAAGCAGTTCAAAAAGATGTGGTCGGCTGACGTGACGCCGTTCGGAGGAAACACGTGATAGTCTTCGTCCTCCCGACTGAGTGGTAGTGGTAGCCTTAATGTGGGAGCCCCCTAGTGACGGGGAGGAATTGGCCACGACTAAATTGGGGAGAAAATTGGAAAAATCCCAAAAAATTGTTAAATAAAAAAAGAAATGAAGACTACTATCCAGGAAGAAAACAGGCAATTTATCAAGGCAGTATTTGTGAAAATAATGTAATTGAAATTTGCAAAGTATTGGCATTTGTATGAGGAGCCTGCATTCCTTGCTTCCCTCTTCGCTGAGTATATTATTGGACTGCTGGTCCGCACTTTAGCTGTCTACCACCATTCCAGTATGTCCCTAATGACTCCAGTACATCTTAAAAGTCAAGTGAATAAAAAAAGACCTCTTAGACTGGCCTGCTTGGCAGCCTAGACTACACACATAGTGCCTAGTTGGTGCATGCGAAAATAACATGATTAGGGCAACAACCGCTGATTAAAGACTGCTAAATATAGTGCAGACAGTCAGAGCTCACCCCATCCAAGGCAGAGGAAGCGTTTGCGTATGATTCGGTTTCTCAAACGGCCGGTCACAGCCATATAAGACTGCCAGGCCTCCGTCAGAACCCAACAGAAGGAGGAGAGAAAGAAAAAGTGTAGAAAAGCAGCCACAAGAGTACAAACAACCTGACAAGGAAAAGAGCAGAAAGAGACAACATGCTTTTAAAGCAGTAATTGTACATGTATTTGTGTGTGCGTGTGTGTGTGCGCTTCATATAGAAGTTACCTTGTTTCGCGTTTGCGTCTGACCAATGAGGATTAGCGCATTCGAGGAGATGATGGACAGGCAGAAGTTGATAAGAATGACAGAGCGTTCGGAGCGGATGTACCTTCAGGAAAGAGAGAGCTCTGCTTAAGAACATCTGCAGCCTCCACACAATGACTCATCCAGGCAGCAGATATCATGATGACATTCATAAATATCCAAGTTTAGATTTCTCTATTAAGGAGTTAACACAGAAGCTGTGCCTCAGACGTAAGACATGTGCTCTACTTGACACTTTGAGTGTCCGAGGCAAAGTCTGTCAAAAAGGTCTTTTAGTAGTATTTTATTAAACATTAAAAAAAAAATCATCAGTCTGCATTCTCTTTCCAATTTTAAGCTTAAAATTCAAGGGATTCCACCTAAAAATCATAATATTCTGACCTGGGCCATCAAAAAAAAAAAAAAAAAAAACTCTTAAGCACCTGTGTAAACCAAGTATAAATGCAAGACGTTTTTACTGCATGCACATTATTACATTGACATAATCATGTGGACTCACACAAACAATGCCCAAAGCTCACATTAAAGTGTTTAGACATAATTATTTCAGATGCTGTATGCTCTAGAGCCCTGCAATTATCTATCAGGCACAACATAGCATACAGTGATAAAACAATACTGCTTCAAATATACTGGATGGATGAAGAACTGTTTTAAATAGCATTGTTAAAAATATGGTTGAACAACGACTGTGCATTTGTCAAACTGTGTGAATGCCTATGATTTACCAGCACGCTCAGCAGAAATCTGAAATTGGCCCGTTTGCTCTCAGCATGTTTTGTATGAGCTGTTTGATTGTTCTTTGGTTGACTGGAGCTGTTAATTAGGTATATTTGACTTTGATGAATAAGTCAGGCCTACTTAACTTCCTTGCCAGGTGGGCTATCTACAGTATCAACTAGAAACCTGAAAAAGAATGCAAGGTTTAATTGCGGTCTAGTTTAAATATATAGCTGTAGCAAACGTTTAGTATAGTGCGGTTTCCAGACAAATGGGACATTTTAGAGAAAAAGTTGTTCATCGGTTCATAATTTTCATACGTTGATGATTTTCCTTCACGAATACGTTAATAGGACCTTGTGATGTGTTTGGCCAACAGGCTTGCTGTTGAACATCCCTGCTCTAAACCTCACACCCTTTGTCAAGTGTCATAGTTCAATGAAGAGCAGTGTTAAAACAATCATCATATAATAGACCTTAAATCCTGCAATATATTATTTTAAATCTTTACACAGAATTAAAGAGTCAAAACCTATTTTTTGAAAAGGTTAGTTAAACATTATGCCCATACAGAAAGCTCCATCTGCCTTCTCCATCTTTTCGCCTGTTCCTTTGTGGAACATGGTGATACGTACAGTAGATAAGCATGCATACGTTATATGAATATATACATACACATACATCGTTTTCGTTTGCTTTCTGCCTTAAATAAGCCATTGTTTGTTCAAACTGCTGCGTACTGTACCTCCACACAGAGACATAGATGATGATGAGGAGCAGGAGTGTGAGCGAGGAGACCCCACAGCCCACAATCAGCGTCACAGACGGAAGCTGGCTCTTGGATGGATCCATGCTCTGTCAGTGAGAAAGAAAAAAAGACGGTTGTGTTATAGCTAATGGAGTGCTTGAATAGCATCGGGTTTGCCTTCTTCTCCTCTTCAGATAGCTGCAGTGAGATTAGTGTTGCCCACAAAGCACTGGCTGAGGAGCAAGGTCAACTCAAGGTGACTCAATAAGGATCTGCTTGCTGAAGGGCCACACACACACACATACACACACACACACATACACACCAGAGCCAAAATGCAAAACCGTCACGGCAGTCTTCGCATACAATCCTGCTGCAAATGCCTGCAACACTGATATGCAAGTAAAATTCAGCAAACAGACTGCCACCATCATCCTTGTGAAACGAATCTCGCCATTTCCATGCTGGTGCAGTCGATGCTCCAGTTTCCATGGTGATGGAGTTGAGAAACAGCGGCCACTGCAGTGGTGGATGCAGCATTAACTCGACTAAAGGTGGCTGTTTGTGCGTTCAACATGAGCTACAGTATGTGCTGTGTGTGTGTGTGTGTGTGTGTGTGTGTCCAATTATGTCAGAGTATCTGTTTGTGTGCTTCTATTCCTTGTTGAAAACTGTGATACAAAGAAGAAGTGATGTGAAATAACGGTCTTATGAGACGATATATCCTCGTCCTTGCAACAAGAGGCTGGTTTTCTTCAGATAACACAACAGAAGTGGACAAATGACATCACTGTGATTTTAGTTCTTCAATATAATTGAATAATAAATCTTTAGAAATCTAGAAATGTATATCGCAGCGATCCATGCCTAGGAGCCCAAGAGATGAAGGATGGCATTTCTCTTGATGGGGAGGACGGCGTTTCTTTCGCTTCCCTGTCAATCAGAGAGACACTGGCAAATTATGGGCTCCTGTGAGGTCATGTATCCTGAGGAGAACAGTTTGTGCTTTTCTCATAATGTGTTCAGCGTCATTGTGACATACTGTAGCATCATGAGCAGCAGTTCGAAGGAGGAAGCATGTGCTAGTCTTCACCATCAAAAGATAGTATCTATATTTGATTGTAGAGAGCTAGTAGGTGGATGGGAAGTGACAAATGGCAAATTGTGAGAAAACACACTGTAAAAAAAACTGCTCTGAAACCAACAAAAATAAATAATTTGCGAATGTCAAATATTTAAGTAAACATGGGTCTAAATGAATGTGTAGCAAACAAAAACGAGCAGATGTTCTAAAACTGAACAGATGTTGACAAAAACTCAACAGACTCTGTGTCCTATGTGTGCTTTCAAGAGGGTCTGTGGACATGGTCATGCTATGTGCACTCATTGAGGACAGGACACTTTAGGGCTCTGCAAATCACTCTCTCTCTCAAACACACACACACACACAAATAATTAGCTTAGTTTATAGTCTGTCTCATCTCCAGGTCTAATAGCCAAGCAGAACGAAGTTAATTAAATCCTTCAGATTAATCAACACTGCAGCGAGTTCTTCTCGTTACGCTGAAAAATGCATTTACACATCGCGTACTATATAGAAATATATGATACACATGGAACTGTCTAAAACGGCTTAGAGAGAGTTGAAGTCTATAAGAAAAGTTGTATTATTTGAGCCATGACTATCTAATGCTGATAAACTACAGAAACGTTTAGGAACATTAACACATATCTAATGAATACTTGCATGAAGTTTAAACTACTTACCAAAAGTATCATTCTTGAACAATTCTAATACATTCCTGCGTAATGCCCAAAGCACTGCAATCCTACTTGTTTGTAAGCACCCATCTGGCACGTCACTATATGAATGATTGATAGTCTCAAAAAATCCTAAAGATTGCAAAACTCACAGTGACATGGAATCAACACAATGTTTATAACGGACAAGCATCATTCTGTGCCATGTCAACTGAAAAACGACAGCAAATCCCACCTCAGCACATCTCTAATTATACGCTTCAGTTGATCAAAATAACTGTCTTGTACCGGGAACATGTTTCACTTCCTTAAATAGAAGGACGGTTTAGCTTTGCAGGTTGAAATGATGTTTTTGTTTGGGAATTATGACTATATTGTTAGGCAGTGTGATCTATGCACTGGAGACTTCCTAACATGAAACACACAAGCTGGAAATGGGGAAGGAATCTGCTCCACCACAAGCAACTAATGCAAATTGTATTTTGCATAAATAGGCAATTAGAACCATCCTCTGTAGAGGTGGTTTTGTTTCGAAAATTGTTTTTCTAAGTTATAGCACAGTGCTGTTTATTGTTTAACTGTAACTGGTCAGAAAATGTTGATTAATTATCTACAACAGCACCGGTTCTTGTAGCGGCGCGGTGGTGTAGTGGTTACACTGTCGCCTTGCACCTCCAGGGTCCGGGTTCGATTCCCCGGCCAGGCTCGATTCCCGTCTCTGTGTGCATGGAGTTTGCATGTTCTCCCCTTGCTTGGTGGGTTTCCTCCGGGTACTCCGGTTTCCTCCCACAGTCCAAAGATATGCAGGTTAGGCTAATTGGCGTTCCTAAAATTGCCCGTAGTGTGTGATTGGGTGTATGTGTGTGTGCCCTGCAATGGATTGGCACCCTGTCCAGGGTGTACCCCGCCTAGTGCCCGAAGTCTCCTGGGATAGGCTCCAGGTCCCCCGCGACCCTGAACACAGGATTAAGCGGTGTAGAAGATGAATGAATGAATGAATGAATGAATGAGCACCGGTTCTTGTGGTTTCTCAGTAATAATACACACTGCATTTTTTTATTATCTTTAAAAAGACAAAGAAAAAAGATGCTGTGCGCACTGTGTAGCCTCAAATTCCTGATCCCAATGTAGTCTCTGTCCTAGCCCAATCACAACATTTGATGTTCTGTACTTTGCTTCTGTTCATCATGGTTGTAATTTGTTGTTATAACGTGGGTTAAAAAAAAGTTATGGGAAAATATTTGTTTAATTAATCTTATTATTATTTTCACTCATGTATTTATTTATTAAATCTCGCACAGTATCACAACGTTCTATTCTTGTCTCTGGAAGAGCTACTTGAAATTTTCCACGAACTAAATCCGTGTATTCATCATCAGCTTTAAAAACGTGCTACACTAGAAAAATATGGCTTTTCAAACATTTTCAAACAAAAATACTGTACACGGCTGAAGTTAAGCAAAGAACCAGTGGCAACAAACAAGAGTGCGTCAACACACTACTACTATTCTATGTGGCCGCCGTGGAGAGACTTTCTAAGCGCACTATATACAGTATACAGTATATGTTACTGTAGGATTTGTGTTAGCTTGAACCAGTCTTCTCTGACTTCTCTCATCAATAAGGCATTTCCATGCACAGAACTGCCACTCATTGGCTGTTTTATTGTTGTTGTTTGTTTTTCACATAATTCTGTGCAAACTCTAGAGACCGCTGTTATTAAAAATCCCAGGAGATCAGCAGTTTCTGAATCACACAAAGCAGCCTGTCTGGCACCAACAAACATGCTACAGTACTGTGAAAGTCACTAGGATGACACTTTTGCTCATTCTTATGTTTTACATGAATATTTACTGAACTCTTGACCTGCATGTTAATGACACACTGTGCTGTTGCCACATGATTTTCTGATTGCATAAGTTCATGAATGAGCAGATATTAAAGTGGGTGGTGAGTACAGTATATAAGTATAAATGCTTAGAATGTAGAACAACTTAATACATGTTAAGCTACAGAACTGTGCAAACGTCTTGAGCCAGCCTTGAGTGAAAATGAGAGATAAAAAGTCCTCCAAGCCTATTACTCAAAACAACATCAAAAAAATTCCCTAGCTTTGGGAAACAAAATATGAAGAAACAAAAGTGGCTCAAGATTTTTGCACAGTACTGTACACTTTCATCTAATTCAAACATTCATAAATCCTAATGTGCACTCTGTTTTAACACTAGTTTACTTCGTGAAAATAGGAAAATAACTCCAATAATAATGTTTACAATAAGAAACAATGAAAAGCGTTTGGAGAAATACTGGCCAGGTGGGTACAGCAATGCAAACTCATTTACAATTCCTTTAGGCAACTCAATACAGCTGCATTGATCATTTTAGAAGATCAATGCATTTAGACTGGAAGAAATCATAAACTGTCAGTTAATGAATTACTACAACACTTGTAATAATATGAGCAAGAACATTTGATGACTCAGACCTTCTTAATAATCAATGATCTTTTAAAACTCAATTGCAAATGCTTTTAATATAAAGCAACAAACCAAAGACGTGAACACTATGGTTGTTGTGACTAGACTCCTTAACACTAATTCTATATGATTTTTTTTTTTTTTATCTTATTCAGGGAAAAAACATACATGACATTACAATGGTACATTTTATTTCAAGCATCCTCAAACTCAACCAGTCCCTTTCTGCAAACTCTCAAGCGGCAAAGTTTTGGGTAAAATCACTAATCTGGGCAGAAGGGACCAGCAGATTTTGTCTTGGCATCTAGTTTTTATTCATACCTGTCTAGAGGAAGTAGGTTCAAGAGTCAGAGGGGAAAAAAGATTTCTACTTATCTACTGACTTTTGCTAAATAGTCTGTCAAATATATATAATATTCATATAGTATGTTTAACCATAATGCACTTGGGTTCAATGCTGCATTAGACAACGGACACTGACGAAACTGACAAAAATAAAGCACAGCAAAGTACACTCAACATTTCAAAGAAGAAGAAAAAGTGGCTGGTTTTGAATGATCCTATTTTACTTGACATGCAAGAACAGAAGAAAGCACCTTGGTGCTTTTTGCTGATGGTGCAAATATGATGTGCTTTATTAAAAAATTTCATCTGGAGGGGATAAGGACTATACAATCACTTCCCAAAACACAAGCACATTTATCCAGTGGGCTTGCTAATGGGTTTTTCATTTATCCACCCCTGTAGCTGCAATTATGAAGTCTAGGCTACAGGGTGAAATAACTTATTAAACTCAATTACTCAATCTTGCAACAAAAAATAAAAAATTAAAACAATCACACACAAGAGAGCCATTGGTTGCATAGTATCTACAGTAACTGACTACACTGTCTGCAAGTCAGATTTTTTCTCTATAATTTTCACATCACACACACAAGAAGGGAGTAGGATGAGATAGAAATAAGAAAGACATGAATTAAGACAGTCTATGGGCCATTTCCTCTGGCTCATTTTCATTCTGAAGCTGTAGGAGGTTAGTTGCAGCAGAGGGTCCATCATTTAGAGCATTCAGGAGGTGGTTAGTGTAGTGGCAGGAATAATTAGCAGTGCAGTGGTGGGGGGCAGGACAGAGAGCCAGAAAGGAGAGAGGACAGGGAAGGAGGACAAGCTCCTTTGCTGGCACGTGGCATGACTGATCAAAACGGCCCAATATGCTCGACCATGAGGAATGTAACAAGATAAATGCCACCCTCCATGAGTCTCCTGCCATCTGCCCAGGTAGGCCAATATGCCTACAGAGGGCAACGAGCCTGTTCCAAAACTGGACAAGCTTAAAGCATGAAGTTTAATACACACATACATTGTAACAGAGGAAGGAATCAAAATTCAAATCTAGGATGCACAAGTAAAAACATACACTTGTCCACTTGAGCATAAAAACAAACCAACATAAATTTAAAAAGCACGAATTTAATACACAACCCAATTTATGCTTGCTTTTACACATTATAAATGTACACGTAGGGACACGCTGGCGATATTTGAACCTGATTTTGAAACGTGTGTAGACAAGATGCATGCTTGTTTTTGTGTGTTTATAGTGCGCATGTCTTCACCAGAGACATTGAACCTGTTACAATATCATTCATGAAAAAAATAATAATAATACTGGAACATGGCTAGTGCAGACATACTATACCTTATGCTGAAGTACTGCGGACTGAATTCAGTCCAAACCCCTGAGTGATGCAGTAAAACCTGGTTGAGGCAGCATGCAGAATGAAATGACTAGTGCTTCCATAGTAATGCATAGACAAATGCATTGTTGTTGCGACAGCAATATTTTTATTCTGACCAAAAGATAAATAAATTCATAACAAAATTAATTAAATCCTCTGTTTCATGAAGTCCCGGGAAAGGTTTTTGTGTGTCTTTCTCCCAATCATGGCTGTGTGGCCTAGCGGCTAAGTGGGCCAAGCAGCATAAAGGCAACATTACTGTGCCTTGTATAGCTTTAAGAGGCTTTGCGGCCCAGGCTGTTACCAGGGCAACTGGTGAACAAACTGCGTTAGAGGCCGTTTCCAGTCTAATAATAACTAATCACATTGAATGAAAAATCTACTTCTTATCAAACTGCATGTACATCTGATGCTTTTAAATAATAATAATAATAATAATAATAATAATAATAATAATAATAATAAAGCCCTGCTTTTAAGGTTAAAGCACTGTATGTTTATATAGAACCGCCTATCAGAGGCCACATCTGGATTTATATTTATTGTAAACCACTGTTTTACTAAAAATGGAGGAAATCATAACCAATGGGCTCTTCAAGTCATGTATGAAAAACAAGTGTAAACATGCAGGAAAAATAAACGTAGACGTCCACAAGCGTATAATCAATATCCAGCTGTGCAGTACAGTATGTACACCTTAGGAAACATAATGCAGTTGGAATGTTGTAGCATTGAACTGGAATGTACTATACACAATTTCTATCCAGCACCTCATTTATGCACATCAAACCCTTCTGAACAAAAGATGTCCCCTTAATTCATTTGCATTAGCTAATTTTCTTTAACTATAGACATCCTTAAACAATGGCTACGCTCAAATCTATATTCTAGTGCACCAGCGGCTTCCTAAAGAAATGCTGTTTAATGCGCTATTATTGTATGCGGCTACATGTTACCGAAAGAAACACGACCAAAAAAAAATGTCTCTGGAGCTGGTGAGTGCGCTTAATGGAGAGGGGGGGATGGGGGGGGGGTAAAGGGGTGGGAGAACTGTCACAGGAATGTGTGGATACGTAACGAGGGCGACTAAAACAGCCAAAAGAACAACTGACACATTCACACAAACGCGTCCTGCGGTGTCGAAGAGACGAGAAGAGGAGATGCACTTACCGCGTCGGGACTCAGGCGGGCCAAAATGGCGAAGGCGGAGAGGCGCTCGCACACGCACTTGGTCCTGGAGGAGTGCACGGGCACAGCTCTGCAGGCGCGCGCCGACCACGAGCCCAGCGGCGACGAGCTGAACCGAAGACCAAGGAGAGACACACGCACGCACGCACGCAGACACACACACGCGCGCACACACAGAGGGAAAAAGAGCGGCAATCAGCTCAATCACACAAAGAGGACAAAATCAAAAACCCTCAGAGCTCTTCAGCACTGCCGAGTCGGAGAACAAAAGAGAAAAAATAAAAGAGAGAGAGAGAGAGAGAGAGGGAGAGAATGGTGCTCGACTGTATTTCTGTAAGGACAGGTTAGCTATGGGAATGATGAACATGAGTGAAGTGCTTTTTTAAAGTGTAAATTATGGACAAAAAATGGAACTTATAATAATAATAATAATAATAAAACCAGTGCATGATGTGATTGTATAAGTTCTTAATCAATTTTAAGTTAAATATCTATACAGCTCAGTGGGAAATATTTATGCTTAGATCAGTGTTATATTTCCACATAAAAGTGTACTTCAATATACTCCGGGAGATTTACTCAAAGTACAGTATATTCACTGATGATTAAATTAATTCGTGCCACTATAGAACACTCCGATGTTAGTAGCAGATTTTTATGTCCTGTATGTTGCAAGGTGAGGACTCCATGGATCCGACTTGTTCGTCTTGTACATGCCACGGATGCGTGATCAGATCAAGTTAACACCCCAAACTCTTTGTCAAGTTTCTCAAACCAGGTGGTACATGTCAAAAGTAAAATATACTTGAATGTTAGAACCCAAGTTGTCCCAGCAAAACACTGCCCAGGGGATCACATGCCTCTCCTGGCTTGTCTTTTCCCATAGGGTAACTGGTGTAATTTCACCAAGCAACACACACACCTGGCCTTCCACATGATGTATAAGAAAACATGATTCATTAGATCAGGCCACCTCCTTCCGTTACTCAGTAGTCCAGGTGTACTTTCAACAGTGAACAGAGATAACATAAGCACATTTACTGGTCCCATACGCAGCAAGCTGTGATGCACTGTGTGTTCTGAAACCTTTCTATTATAGCACAACAACCTAGAACTCCCTCAAATAATAATTAGCTCATGAAACAATCAAATTAAAATGTAACAATTTTTTTTTGTTAAATTTGTTATAAAAAATTTTATTACTTCCACTTCGAGTGGAACTGGTGTATTGCGCTTCTCTGTGTTGTGCATCCAAGTGACTAACATTAGGTATGTTTGAATTATTAGCACTCGGCAATATGCCTGTTTTCACCAAAAACATTTGTCTGCCATCATAGCAACTAATTAACTTTGAAAGCAGATTTTGGAGGTAACTGAGTATATTTACTTCATTACCATACTTAAGTATTTATTTCACATATCAGTACTTTACCTCAGTAGTTTTATTAGAGGGTAGCTTTTGCATTTACTCCACTCAAAAGTACAGGGAATATCTTGCATTACACTTCTGCATGGCATTGTGTTACCCATCAAAAGTGATGTACTGTATGGTATTTAAAGTGGGAATATAGTCTACTGTGAGCTAATATAAGCCCTGTACTTTTGTATACTTAAGTAAATGTGAAGGTAAGTACTTTTACTCAAGTAGACAAGTAAATTAAGGACTTCTACTTTATTTCAGTAACATTTGCCCTAGGGAATCTCTACTTTTACTCAAGTACAAGATTTGTGTACTTTGCTCACCTCTGCTGGAAAGTTAATTATCCACATTTTCACCCTGCGACTATCAAAGGTGCACATGGGCACAACTAACATTAATGTCTGTATTACGTTGTTTTTGTCAGAAAATCCACATGAAGTCAAAGTGTTAATTATTTATGTTGTGTTGCAATTTATGTAGACTGTAGCATTCATTTACGGTTCATGCATTTAAATATTATACTGTGTAGCTGATCATGCTTATGAGAAATAGTTATTAATATTAATAATATTACAGTGTAATAGTTATTACTATTATTATTACTAGTAATACATATTAGTTTTTATTTGAATGATGTGCAAGCCATATTATTTCAGTCAGCTTTCTTTTACAGTGAGTATTATCATAAGCAAAAAGAAGTGTCAAATGATAAAAAAAAACATATAGTACTACAAGCAGTAAGTAATTATTTGATTAATAATTGTCATTCAGATCAGAAAAAAGTTAGTTGGCCATGTCTTAACATTACGGCAAAAACACTACTAGTTTACTGATAATATTAAGCTCTTTCACTTTGGTGTATTCAGAGTACAGAGGAAAAGGAAGAGGGGGAAGGAGATGGAGAGAGAGTGCATGACAAGGCAGGGAGAACAGGTGACATGGAGGTCAGGGAGAAATACTGATGCTCAAAACTGAATAATGGCAAGTTACATGAAGAGGAAAAAAAACAGAGAATGTATTACAATAGACTGTTAGATATTATTGTAAAAAATTGTGTCTGTGTCTGATTTGGTCGCCCATTGCTGACTCTATGACTACGGTTATGGCTTACATTTATTACAGTAGTTTTGCTGTAGCAATTATTCCTACATCAGAAATTGATAATTAAATGGTGACTGGGGGCTTGTCCACTTAGATTATGTTTTGGATAAGAACTAAGACTGGTGGCTCACTTTAGTATGCTTGGCCTGGTTAGTATATTTGCCAAGCAAAATTAGCAACAACTTATTGAGCCAGGTTTTCTCATTATTTAGCTTTAGACATTTGTGACAGAGGTTCTTTCCTGAATCATAATCCAGTGTAATTATTTCTTATGGCAGTGGTTTCACATCCACTTAGTCCAGACCTAAATTAGTTAACACTAAAAAACAGCATTTTGCATACATTTGAACATGATTATCTTGATATGAAGCTAAATGAATTATCTAAAAATGAAAAGTTTATTATTATTTTTTTATTTGCTTATGCTGCTTTATGGTGGGAAAGCATTTCTTTTACACTTGTGAGCCACACTAGCCATTTGAAGATCAGTTAAGTTCAGTTAAGGCTTTTCTTTAAATAGTTCAGCTGCATTATGATGGTAAAAAATATGCATTCGATTGATCACCTGCCTACGATGATGCACATTTAACTTTTTTTCATCTCAGGTGGGTGGTGCAATACAGATAACCTATCTAGCAGATGTGAATTGGCTATGGTAAAAAGAGACAAGTAGAGTCCTGAAAAATGAAAAGGAAAACATGCTTTACAACGGAGTGTAACAACTCACAACTATAATTTCATGTATGGACAGCTGAGACTCTGAGATGCCACATTGGTCCAAACAGGGTTACATGTAGTAAGTGCAAATAACCCGAGTCCACATTACCCATGGTGCAGTGGGGCTTAGAGAACAGCCTGGGGCAAATGGAATGGCAATAAGGGTCATGCCTTTAGCTCCAGGGGAGGGCTCAATGTTAACAGCATTTTCTCTGAAATCCAATATATTATTACCCCTAGCGGAGTCTGTGTGGATGATGCAATTAACTCTGTCGACCACACAGACATTTACACTCAGCACAGCACCACTGGATTTTTGGATCACTGAGCCGACAGTGCTTTGGCGTGTACTGTGTATAAATGTGCATGTGTGTGTGTGTGTGTGTGTGTGTGTGTGTGTGTGTGTGTACGTTCACACTAGCAACAACAAAGCAGCAGGTGACCATTGCTTTTCTTTGTATGTGCACAACACAGAGACGTAATTTCAGTGAAAGTGGCAAGCTTCAAAGTGACAGCAGGACAGGCAAAGCGTTTAAACTTCTCTCCTCTATGAAAATATGATGTTATAAAGAAGCAAAAATTGCTTTGAATTATTACGAAACTACTCTGATGGCATATGAGGTCTGACATTTCTTCAATTCCCCACTCATTTTATTTCCTGGTGGTTTCATATAATTCTGTCATACAGTATACAACCTTTAACATTTTAAGATGTCCTTACAGCACCATTTTAGCATATTTACATATTTTAATTCTTAAAAAGAACCACCATTCCGTCCTAACACCCACACCTTCCTCAAAAAAAAAAAAAAAAAATCAGTTTAGTATTAATTTTTTATTAAAATCTATATGTCCGTATGAAAATTCCACAGTTCCATTCATGTTAACTCCCTTCTTGCAGGTGCAGCTTATTTTCTTAATCTAAACCTTTATATGCCTTGATGTGGCTGTCTGGAATATTACATTAACTTGTCCATCTCCTCTTCCTCTGTACAGTATATCCTGCTCTACTTTATTGTCCATAATCTCGGTTTTGTGGTTTCTTCCGCTATTGCTGCTGCTGTTTTACAAGGTCAGTGCAGGCATTGAGGCTGGGGCCATTACTAACCCTAACATCTATGTCAGGTTTAGTGCTTACACCATGTCCAATTTCTGTGATGTTGACTGCAGTAATATCCATGTTGGCGCAATTGTTAGCATTAGTGTTGGTCAAGGAGAACGAGTCTTCAATGTATCACTGCTCTGTGCATCACTCACTCCAGGCTCTGCCCCCCAGGTGCTGCTCCTTCAAAGTTGCTGAGTCACTCTCTGAACTCCCTAGCTACACAGTACTGTGCAAGCAGACAAACTTTTTGTGTCCTCACAGATAAAGCAGCAAAGACGGTGTAATTACTGTCCACGTGCAAACATTTAAACTTATAATCACATTGTCCTGAATGTTCTGAAACATAAAAAAAAAATCTTGTCTACTAAAACATGAGACAAGCCTCACTGCAAAGTTCTTGCAACCGAGTGGAATCATTTTCATGGGCCTGCCTAACTTACATTTAGGCATTTGGCAGACGCTCTTATCCAGAGCGACTTACAATTTTATCTCATTCCACATCTGAGCAGTTGAGGGTTAAGGGCCTTGCTCAAGGGCCCAACAGTGGCAACTTGGTGGTTGTGGGGTTTGAACCTGGGATCTTCCGAACCATAGTCCAATGCCTTAACCACTGAGCTACCCCTGGCCCTTTTTCTTCCAGAACTTAGAAACTTAGAAACTTCCAGAACTGGTCCAACTCCATCATTATCACCTAATCTTGACCAAAAAAATAACACTTTAGAAATTACAATTCGTGCTGCATAGGCTAAAAGAAGGGAAGCTTGTACCAGGGCTAGTTTCATCCATATTCCAATATGGATCAAGCTTATTAACAAGTTTTGTAGTCTTAACCCTAACCCTAGGGACACCAGCACTGCTATGTTCATTCGGTGAGCAGAGTTTTCACCCCCGACCGGCTCTCCTGCTGCAACAGAATGTTCTCCACATGAGCTCCACCATCCAGTACACACCTGATGCCATGCCAGAGAGACAGTAGTCTTTTTCTTACATAAATTGTGCCATAAAAGCAATAATAAGAGCCTCTCAAATCTTTTTAATAATTCTCACAGTTACGGGCTAGTTTGGTGCTAAGTCGCCTCAGTGTTTGTGTTTTAAGGCAGCACATGGTTTTCTGCTGCTCGAATGCTTGTGGTGTTTTGTCTGATGTGTACCACATACATCGGAAATCCCAAACATATTGCTTTCAAAACAACAAGCGTGGGTGATCTGAGTGTTCAGTATGATCCCTGCCCTTTTTTTTATCATTTAACAAATGAGGCACTCTGATCGTACCCCAGCCGTCACCCCAGTTCACTTCCATTTCTCACTAAACACAGACTTACAGTAACTGAGGTACTTTTATGTTCTGTCTACACACTCTAGGATTGGTTTCTATTTTAGCGCTTTGGTAACCTCCAAGTAGTCATAGATGGAGCTGAATTCATGTAACCAATCATAAGGTTATTTATACATCTTTATGCATCTCTGAATGCTAGAATGAGCTCAGTGCTGTTAACTGTACTTAGAAACACTTATATATATAACGCGATCCAAGAATAATTCCGCTTTCCTTTCATACAGAATGCAGAGGCGCAACAATGGTGCAATATTCCCACCTTGAATTGGCTGTGTGAATGGAGCTGGTATCTCCTGGCTGGCCTCGCAGGGCATAGCATCACCACACTCACTTTCCCACACTTTCAGCTATTTACAGCTTGTGTACTTTAATAATACTACTCTAATAATACTTAGTATTTTTCCATGGATAATTACAGTAGGCAAAAGAAAAAGGGAAAGCACATTTGCATATTTATGGTAGAAAATGATCCTAGCAGAAACATTAATGCTGGATGACATTTTCATATAATTGTAATTAGGTTATGCCACCAAAAAAACAACAGTGGGACAACATTGTTTTTCAAAGTTATCCCATGACATTGGGATACTTTTGAATGAATCATCCCAAAACAACATTTAGGCAAAATCAATGAATAGCAACATTTACTAATAGTATTTATCATACTGAAAGTATTATATTTCATCAAGTTATGTCCTTTCACACAATTTCAACTTCATATGTATCTGTGCTCCCTTAAGTTTACACCAGGACTAGTTTCAATCTACTAAGTTTATATCATGCCTCTTGTACACAAAGCGCTTAATATCTATGGATTTTGTCGCATTATCGCTCAGTTTATTTCTCTTTTAAAAATATTACAGGGCCCCGGGTGATGCTGTAGCCTCTCGCAGCTGAGGGCCTAGAGAAAGCTAATTGGCCGAGCTCTCTCAGGAGGCTGGCATGAGAGGCACTTAGTACTCTCACATTAATTACAGCTCTACGGCCAATCAGGAGTGCCTGAGAGCTCACGCAAGCGAAAGGAGCAGATAGCGCTGTCCTCTGAGTGTGTTACACCGTCCCCAGTGGAGCGTGAGTGAGCAGGTTTAAAAGATGCTGTCAGTTGGAATCACATGGCTCGGGGGAAAACACCTGATACTTTCAGCCCTCCCGACTGAGTGGTCGTAGTAGCCTTAATATGTGAGCCCCTAGTGACAGGGACCAATCGGATACGACTAAATTAGGGAGAAAATCAGGGGTCCCAAATGCAGCAAAACCAGAACTAGTGATAACAGCAAAGAATTATCTGCTTGGAAGTGAAACAAAAGGGTTTTAAATAACACAAATTTCAAAAGTCATTGGATGATTATGTTGCAACCATGCAGAAAAAAGTACACTGCAACATACTGTACCATAGAGCTTTGTCAAATGTCTATACCACTGTAGTGTAATATAGTGCTCGTACAGTGTCCAAGCTGCTTAAACTTGACTTCACAAAATGGATCTCAGACTTTAGGCGCATGTTCCCCCCCCCCCCCCCTTTTTTTAATCTGCCTCCCGATTTAATAGTTTTGTGAATTGCAGTTGTCTATTAGTTTTTAACTTAGATATTAGGACTTAGGATGAGTTATGATGTGGTACTTGTTGTTTGACAGAACAATCCATGTGTATTTACTAGCTCTGACATTTCATGGATATTTCAGTTGGGAGATAAAAAAAAAAAAGTCATAAACAAATATTGTTTTGAAGTCTTATTGTCCACATTATGTTGGGGTTGTTTGTTCAGCGCTATCCCAAAGTCATCTTGTCAATAATGAGATTTCATCAAAGTAATTCTAACTACCTGGGTAAACGACCTAATACCTAATAACTGAAAGTTACATTGCCACAACATTTTGACAACCAAACATTCCTGCTGGGATAGTACACAAATCCCTGATGATTTTTTTTTTAGCTTAGACATTTAGCTAAATATTAAGTATGTGTAATGTAGAATGTATGTGCGAGTGGATGTCTTGGTAGCAGTCAGTCATATTGATTGTGCAGATTGAAGAGTGTGAGGCACCACAAGGACCACATGCCTTCGAGCTTTTATCAAGAAAACACGCAGTGACAAGGGTGCCTCTTCACATTGCAATTTCTTTTCCAAATATTAACTCATTAATCATAGCAGCTGTCCAAGTTAATGTTTAATTTTGCACCAAACCCACTTCCTACCCCCCACTGGCCTTCACTTCAATACACACCTTGATTGCATTTTAGTATTTTCATCACATTGTGACTTCTCTAGTCCCCCTTACTCTTTCTCTCGTCCTTCTCTGTCTCGTCACTCTGTCTCACTTCACTCATTTAGAAACAATGCAGAAAGCATTTTACTTGTAGGTTTTGTGCACTTTACCCATTTAAATGCAAATGTTCTAGCCAATGCAATATATGCACTCTTTCTGTTTCAATCAAAAAATAAAAAAAGAAAGCACAGGGATGAAAGTATAGAGCATGAAGTGAAAGCTGGTCTGAGACAGGCCACAGGATTACACTGAATGATACGACCATTTCTCAGCTTGATTTACGTTGTCCTTCTTACTTACACTCACTCTGTCACTTTTTCAGGTTTTTTTGTTTTGTTTTGTTTTGTTTTGTCCCACTCTTTCTATTCGGCCCTATTTTCTATATGTGATAGGCATCCTCTCCTAATTCTGATTGCTTGCGTTAGTGTGGCAGAAGGACGACAGTGAGTGCAACAGATTGTGTTCTCTGTCTGATCGCTAGCAGTACAGAAGCAATGCCAAGTGAACTTTTCCACTATGACACTTCAGTATCCTCTAAGACAAGCCTCTTAAAACCACTCTCTCTTGACTACCATTTGAGTGCTAGTCTCTCACCGCAGACAGGGCAAAGAGAGAAAATAAGGGTTTGTGAGATCGGATCAATGAGAGCAAGCCGCTTACCTGTCACTCTCATCCCAGGAAATGCACGTTTGGTTGGTCGTGCCCTGTGTGAACAAAAGAGAAACAGCTATTACCTTGTGTCACTGAACCACAGGAAGAAGTCCTTTTTCGAGTTCTATATGCTTCTTATTCTTGAAATCACCTACCTTGAACATGATGCAAAATATGAATATTGAAAGCAGTTTATAAATCTGTTCCAGGAAACCGTCAATAGTAGTGGGTGGTGTATATATATATATATATATATATATATATATATATATATATATATATATATATATATATGCAATATCACATGAGCAAAGGTTTAATTATACTGAATATCAGCAGGATGCATGGGCCAGACATATACAGTAGCACGTTGGTGGCAGGTTAGCTACATTGCAAAGATTCTGGGTAGCTCCTTCCTTTTAAGCACCAAATGATAGGTTTTCATATTTTAAAACCAAAAAAGTTATATTCACCGCTAACACTGTTGTAGCAACCATTTTGAAATAGGAAGAGGAATTTAAAGGAAATATAGAAATTTGATTCTGAATAAATTTGTATAACTATGATTTGTTTGACTTAGGCAAACATTTTGTCATTTAAAAGTGGTAATAAACAAAAGACTTACATTTTACAGTTACATTAAAATACAAACATTATTGTAATTTTGGGCTGATCAAGAAATCACGATGCGATTATTGCACATATTGCAATTGGCATTTAATTAAACTGCGATACGAGACTTAAATTTATAATTTTATGTTCAGACATATTTATCTAGGCTAACACCAGATACATGTATGAATAAGAGAATATTTGCCAACACTTATTTATCAACTTTAAATTATTTAAACAAATAAACAAATACTTAAATTATTGCAGCATTTTGTGATTAAATAAGCGCACAGGTAAATATTTTGATTTTTATGCGATTAGTTCTGCACTAATCAAAAACAAACAAAAAAAAAATGGCCTGCTTCCGAGACTTCATATGGTGTGCAAAAATATATTGCGTTTTTTTGTTTCTATGTTTTTTAGGCTACACCTTCAGGGTAATAAAACCAAATTACAAAATGCTCCTTTCTTTAAGTTGTATTTGTGCATGAAATTACTGTATTATTATTATTATTGGTGGTGGTGTTGTTGATGTACCACCAATAAAGGGTTTCAAAAGACAAACTTATTCAAACATTCTTTCTTTCTTTTATTCTGTGTATATTTCATCTGATTGAGTTCAGAGGTCATAAAGGCTTACGTTGTAAAGGTGTGCGAATTCAATCTCCACTGAAGCAGAGAGCGAAATGGGGGTGGGTTTGATCGTCACAGAGATCACCTTGGAGTTCAACACAGTGCTGTTTCTATAAGGACAAAGAGAAAAGAAAGTGAGAGAAAGAGGAAGGAGACAAAGAAGAAGCTGACCTTGTGCTTCAATCTGATCACTGCTATCCAGACTTCAATCTGATTATTACTGCAACTTTATATATAAAAGAAAACTCGTAACACAAACATCCAAAATTTCCAAACTCATATCACATTAATATGTCTGCTTATACTCACATGAACGCACACAAACACACACACGTACAAGCACATAATCACTCAGAATGAGTGTTTCTGTCAGCTGGTGTCTTTCCCAGAACCCACACAAACACATTCAGAATGATAAAAAGAGATAACTAGTAAAAAAATAAAAATAAAAAAAAGGCAGTGTTCAAGGGCAAGAGGAAGATACCACAAAAAGGATATTAATTAAATATTAAAAATATTACTACAAATTAACGAAATGAGAAAACATCAGACTTATTTCTACCTTCCCAGCTATTAACCTTGAAATAATTTTCCTGTAATTGTGTATTACTTATAAACAGCATACTGAATGAATTAATAACCCACAGAACTGCAATCAGTTCCTGCTCATTGCATTTCAGCCTGGAATAGCAGAAGCATGAAAAGACCGAGCAAAGTTGTATAAATCACTAGAAGACAGTGGAGTGATGTAGACGCTTACCTCTGAAGAGACAGGATACTGCCAAGGTTTCTGTAGAGGACGATGCCGGTAACAAATGCTGAAGCCTCATCTTCAGCTGAAATGCAAACACACACACACACATACAAAGAAAAGCTTAAATTGGCAAGGGCACAGCAGACGGCCACCCTGCAGCTCATGAGTTCTTGGTTCAAACTTGAGCTTTGGTTACTGACTCATGTGGGTTTCCTCCAGGTTCTCCAGGTTCTTCCCCCTGCAAAAACATGACTGGCTTTGTGCCCCATAATTGAATGTGTACATCGTTCCCTGAGACAGATTGGGTTTATTAAACCTTGCACTTAGTGTTCCTGGAATAGCCTCTAGATCTACCTTGACCTAGACCATTTAAGGAATTCAAGGAATGCAACACACAATATTATGTAAAAGCAAGCAGGAAAATATTGCTTAATTTTTTTTCATTTATTGTTTTTATACTTTATGTGAAAGGGAGGATGCATGTCCATAGATATGCTTGTCATGCACAGTGACTTCTGAATCACATAAGCACTCTTTTACATTGGCTGTAATGGTGGCACATATTTGCATATTAGGTCTGTAATTTCAAAGCATTGCCGAACTTCTGATAAAAAAAAAAAGCAGACGCATGAAGCGTGGGAAAACATGCCACAATGCAGATACGCTTCACAGCTGGAAAGGAAGAAGTAGCAGAGCTGGACAGAGCCCAGGGCTTGAATATATGCAAACAAAACACACACACACACACTCACAGTGCGAGGCTGGCAGATACAGAGAGAGTGAGCGAGGAAGGAGGGAGAGAAAGACTGGCAGCCAGGCAGTGTGTACACAGACTACACCTCTGGGGCTGCAGCTCAGCCTGCATGGTTATGGAGGGGAGGAGAACACAAAGAGGCTGAGATACTTTCTTCCAATCCCTGGGGACACTTTTATTCTTGTCTGCTTCCACTCACTCTATCTGTCAGTACAAAACAGCTACAGCCGCTATGGGAGGAACAGTAGAGTCATGGAGAAAATATCCTCTGGAGTTTTTGTCTGAGCTCTCAAAGATCACAAAGTTTATTTCATATAAGCACCACTCTCAGCATGCCCCAAACTTGACTTGTTATCAATCTACTCCGAGTGTCATGGAAACGGAGCTCCTATTGGGAGTGGAAATTAGACCTAATTGCTCTTGATTGGCTCCTGTTGACTCCTGATTAAGCAGCAACTGCCCTATTAGCATAGTCGCAGGGGAGGGAACTTCTTTAATGTTGTCTATGTTTGGACAAATAAATCTCAGCCCACTGCTCCTCCTAAACATGAACAAAAGTTTTTTTTTTCTTTGTACAGTATAAGACTATGGATACTTTCTGACACCTATTAGTACATGTATTGCACCGGCATGTGTATGTATTTAGTACTGTATGTATGTCTGGGTTCACATTACCCGCCATAATTCTGATATTTTACCCTATGGCACAAATATGCACAGAAAATGCACAAATCTGATGTTTTTCATATCGGCTCTAAGTTATTTTCGCGTGTGGTCCTAGATTGGATAGCTATCTGATACACAGACATATGACTTGAATGAGAACGAGCAGATTGGAATTCATCCGACTTTTTGCCGCTGCATATGCTTTCGCTGAAGCCCGCGGCGCAGGGATTTCATAGCAGCGCTAGCAATAGCTTCTGAAACAGTGAAAAGTGGAGACTGGCTTTCTCCATATTTCTGGACCTCAGCAAATACTGTACATCCGACAAATTGCTTGCCATCCTCCAGAGCTAAATCTTAAGCATAGTTTTGCTCAAATCGAGCCATGAGAGATGATGGATCACCCAAATATGATGTGTTTTAACCCAGATAATGTAATCAAAGACAGATGCATCTACATAAGAATCACATAAAAGTCACTTATAATTATGAATGTGAACCATTTTGACATGCAAATCTGATTTGACCAAAAAATCGGAATTGGACAATGGTGCTTGTATTGTGGATGTAGCCCATGATAAAATCTACATCTTGCATAGAAGCCATGAAAGCTATCTTAATCTCTATGCTACAGTACATACATGCCAAGCAATATGATTGGGATTTTAAGTTTTAAGTTTTTTTATATTAGAGAAAGGGTTAGTATGGCGAAATGAGGGGACAGAACACCACTCTGCAATTAATTCACTTTTGTGGTGCAAGTTCTTCCAGTGAAAGCATTAAGACAAAAGCATGGCTAAAAACCTTTTCATACAAATGAACAGTTTGAAAGCAAAATGAGATAATTTTCGCATTTTTGAGACAAACTTTTTTTTTTCCCCCACACAAATGAAGAAAGAAGTACTGCCAACCAATAGATGATGTTTTGTTTGAGTTACAAGGGTGTTAAAAAGCACAACTGCCAAAATATTATGTCAAAATGGTTTTGGATACATCAATGTTAATTTTGTGTGTAATTTTTTAAAAAGCTATAACTACACCTCCCACAGATTGGTCACAATGAATAAATCAGTGTGCAGTTGTGTCAGTTTAAGTATCCAGCTTGGAGTCAATAATATTTTGGATAAGTTTTAATAATCATATAAAAACATGGGAACTAAAATATCGCAATTTGTGATTTTGTAGTGAGTAACTATAAGATTAGTTCAAGGGGAAAAGTTTTGTTCCAATTAAATCTTTTTAATTTCAAAGTATTTTCAGGGTGATGAGAAACATCAGAATAAATACAAAAACATCTTCACCAGTTTCACACTTTATGAATGTCAGTACTTGAAGACAGCACCTTATCAAGAGTACAGTTATGAGCTGATTATTACAATCATGTTGTATATTGCATTCATTCAAAGCAAATGCATCGCATATCTCATGTCTCCTGCAAACAAAGTTTGCATGTATTTAGAGTGTTTTAACAGCATTTGTCTGCTTAATATTCGTAAGTGTATCACGGCTCTCTATTGCACCGAACCAGCTAATGAACAGAAAATACTGACCGGACAGACGCAAGTGGAAAAAGGAGAAGTATTGTTGTGTAATTGAAACAGCAGGTTCCAATGCAATTTCCCACTTAGCTTTGTTAAATATGTAATATCGTGATTGCACAACATCCAAAATTACCTATTTCGAGGTGTCAAGTAACGAAGTACAAATACTTCGTTACCTTACTTAAGTAGAAATTTTGGGTATCTATACTTTACTGGAGTAATTATTTTTCAGCCGACTTTTTACTTCTACTCCTTACATTTTAAAAATAGCCTCGTTACTCTATTTTTATGATCAGAATGCGCAACCCCCCCGGTCGCATGATAAGAACGCGCACAACGCACCACCCCCGCCCCCCCCCCCCCGCCCCAGTCGCATGGACAGAAAGTGAGACCTTAATGCTTTTGTCGCCCCTCACGGTACTTTTACTTTTATACTTTAAGTAGTTTTGAAACCAGTACTTTTACACTTTTACTTAAGTAAAAAGCTTGGGTTGATACTTCAACTTCTAAAGAAGTATTTTTGAACCCTAGTATCTATACTTCTACTCAAGTAATGAATGTGAATACTTTTGACATCACTGCACAGAACATATCATGGACTTTAAGCGATGCTTACCTGTATTGTATTAATGTGGGGGTAACTGCAATGCAGGAAAAGAGTATAAACAGTTTTTTTTTTTTGGCTAAAAATCTACCCTGAACACATTTATTTCACTCACAGAAGCCGCTGTTTTAATTCCGTGACATAAAAAAAAACTATGTATTTGGCTTTCTGTCAACTTGTGCTATTAAAGTGCGGGCATCCAATGTCATGGTTTGCCAAAAAACATGGAAGTTCAAAGCTGCTAAAATAAGGATATGTAGAGGTTTTGAGATGAAGCATTTTGTTATATGCAATCTGACGTTCCATAAGTAAATAATTTGCCAAAATGCATAAAAGCCAAAAAATGGTGTTTATTCCATTTTGCTGTCAAAGTGTTCAAATATTCCTGCAACATGATAAGTCAAGCATTCAAAAAATTGCAGTGCTTCAATGAAATTGAACATAAATGTAAATGAACCTACATAATGTCTCCCAAACTTGCACACTCAAAAGCAAGATACGGAAGCAATTCTTTAATGTAAAAGCATTCAAAATGATTTTGAGCCTCTCATACAGTAAATAAGTCTCAAATTGGTCCTTGGTCCCGACTGAGGTATGCAGGCTAAGTGCGGAAACACCCTTAAATTTGAAAAATCTCAAAATAGTAGCCTTAAAACATACATTTTTATTTGTGTGTGTTGCATAAAAGATGTCCAAGCTACCCACCTGGGTTACCAGAGGAGACAATGCTCTTCGGGATGGTGACTTTGTCCTCAGAGTTGCGAGCCCAGTCCTCCATGGCCATCCACCCTCTTTTTGGAAAGGTGATATCAGAGTTGCCTGCGACAGGTCGCTTGTGAAGGCTCAACACTGTAGAACGACACACAGATAGTCAGTCATTAAAACTAAAATAAACAGATAGAGTGCTTCAGCAAATCTGTCCTTGTGCAGTCTATGGAGATAATTCCTAAGGTTTATTAGCTCTACATAACGTATTTAAAATGCTTATTTTACTGCCTGTGTGTTGCATGCATGTAATTAGGTGTGGGAGTAAGAAACCATTTGCTCAGGGACAGATGACAGTTCCCTAGCTGGACATGCATTTCTGACAGGTGATGGTTAAGAACTGCTCTCCCACACACCCCCACCTGCTTCTCTCCAATCTGCCATTTTTGGTCCCCCTGAGTGTCCTAGTGAGAAACAGCTCATCTCCTGCCTGTCTCTGCCAGTTTCTGTGTATGAGTAAAGCACATCTCCCATGTGGGCCCTGTGCTGTGGAATAGTGGGTGGATCACAGCGGGATATGAACGCCCTGCGAATGCCCAGAGCTACAGGATCTGGGCAAATGTATATACACCTGCTTTTCCCAGCAGAAGCGTTAACACCTCAGGGGAATGTTTACTTCACATTGAGAAATTTCTGAAACAGTGTTCATGACATTTCCAACTACAGAAAATAATGTAACAAAAACAAAACAAAGGAACTCTGTACAGGAAGGGATTTAAATGAATGATCTGTACATGTACAGTAGATTCACTTTTAAATACAACCGTGGCATAACATGTTTCAAAAACAGCAGAGCGTAATATATGACTCACCAAGGTTATCAGTGACCTCATAGTTATCTTGAAAGTCCATGCGGAGGCTAATGACATCAACAAAATCCTCCACCAGATGAAAGAGTTCCTTAATGTTAGGACCTAGCTGAAAGATAACAAAGCCAAGAGAAGGATGAAACCACCCAAGCCTTTAAAATGGTAGGGGTGTTAAAGGAAGATGACAGCTTTGGAGGAATGTTTGTGGGTAGGGATGACCAGGGTGTTAATAGAATGCATGGAGTCCAAAAGGCCACTAGGGGGTGCCTGCACACAAGAGCACTTTGAAACAGTATTACTACTACTATTACTACTGACATTACTACAATACTACAATATCACATTGCTAGTCATTAAATATCTATATGGACTCATGGATTAATTCTTTTAACTGTTTACTAAGAGAAAAAGACTCCTGTTGCTTAATCTGTCCTCTGTAATTCACCAAAATCCATAAAACATCAAGAATGTGTAGTTATACACACATTTAATGAGTGTTACTTTTGTTGTTTTGTAATAATTTATGTGAGTTCATATAGTTACTAATAATTAGCATTACAGTGCTAATTGCGAATTGATTCATTTTTAAGATTGGAATATTAATACTAGCCAAGAAATAGAAGTACAATAAATAAAAGTACAATGTTTTACAAAAGGACATTGCTCTTGCCAAGTTCTCATCAAACAGTTTTTTAATGGTTGCCATCAGATAATAAACAACATAATTTATTCAATTGCAACATTTTACATGGTTTTTCAAGACAGATACATTTGTACAACATACAGTACAAGGATTACTAAAGGAGGGCCTGAATCCTTACAAAACCCATCGAAGTCAAAAAGAGCAACTTATCTGCCACAACATGGTTACAGATGAGGTCGATGTCCCATCATATTCATCTCATCATATAGTCAGATGAAAGAGAACAGATAAGAGAATATTTCCCTCCATGTATTCCTTGCGACCTCAGGAAAGCGAGTGGGCAGTTAAGGAAAGAGGTTTGTGAATTAGAAGAGCAGCCTACATCTCAGACTACTCCAACTCACCCCCAATATATGCTTCACTTAAGGAAACCTGAATGATCAGGAAGAAGCCTCAACTACCTCCAGGATAAAGATCACCCATCTCCCAATATGAAGTCATGTCATACAAAGTGAGGTCAATAGGATCCACATCACTTGGAGAGTGGAATAACTCCAGCACCTTAAGAGGACCAAGAACTGTCTGGGCCTCTCCGCTTCCACCCAGTGAGTAGAGAGTATCTGTCGAGGAACTCAAACCTCTCTCATTCTGAATCCACTTCAGCAAGAAAAAAGCTGCTGGCCTCCTGTTCTAGCATTTGCACTGCTGTCTCTGCCTGCATCACGCCACCTGCTCTTGTCTCACCTGTGCTGCACACCTCCTTACAACATCAAGCATCAAGGACACCACGCCATCTGAGCAACGACCCATAGACCCACAATTCATTGAGGTGCCTACAGAGGTAAATTGCTTATGCAGATTATAACTTCATTAAGACTGCAAGTTTATAAGTTGTTTCAAAGTGCTTATTTAAAAAGCTCATTTTGTGTGACTTTAACATCTGCCTCCTGTGTGTTCCTTCCATGTACTAGACCTGTTGTTACATTGGTGGATAATGCACCACATGGATCAGAACCAGGCCCTCAAAGGCCCCACAAAGAATACTTGGGACACCTGTTCGAAATGAGCATCCAGGAACAAGCGCTCCTAGAACAGCTTTCACAAGCCTTGCAGGCTATAGCAGTTGAACTCTCCAGGATGCAGGACCGCTCAGCATGTGATGTGCCCCTCCCTGACCCACACCGTGATACACAACGTCTGCTTTCCAAGCTCACGTCACATAATGACATTGAGTAGTATCTGTGCATGTTCAAAAAGACAGCTGAGCAGGAGGGCTGGCCCTGCCACGATTGGAGAGACATTCTCATCTTTGTGCCTATTTTGCCTCATCAGACGATGATACAGATAATTACGACCTGCTTAAAGCTGAGATTGCGGCAAGCTTTCTAGCACGCAAGCTGCACTTGAGTTTCACAAATAGGCATATGAACCACATGACGGAGTTTGACAGACTCATGCAGAACATGCGATATGGTGGCTTCAATCAGAGTGTCTCACATCATTTGAAGTGGCAGAAAGAGTGGTGATGGATTGTGTGCTCTGGTCCCTCCCCAAAGAGGAGTGAAAAGCCGTAGACATGAGACAAGCCAGCAAACATGGTCAGTGGGCTGGAATGAGCATCAACCACGCTTTCATTGTGACAAGAAAAGAAAAAGTTTCCAGACAGAAGTTTGCCAAGACTGTACTCCCAGTTTCGCAAAGAACTGGCTCCTCCACTGCTGCCTGAGTTGAGTAAAGGTTGAGTGGCACTGCTCCCCGCGATGCTTGACACTGGCAGTGTTGTTACGCTTGCATGCCCCTCAGCTGTCCAATGCACTTCCATGCAACCCCATGCCCATCACTTGTGTCCATGGCAAGTTTCCACCTGTGTACATTGTGGTCGAAAACCACATAGGTAAAAACCAAATCTTAAACCTGGCATAATTCCAGAATTGCCTTTTCCAGCTTACTGATGGAAAAAGAGTCCCGCACATCAGCCGCAGAGTGCAGTGGAGAAAGATGGCAGTGATGCTGCTGGCATGGTTGGTTCAACTGCCTTCGGATGGCAAAGTGATCCCTCTATTCCCCTTGTCTCTATATCCCAACTTGTCAAGAAAGACAGTTTCTCGCAGGTACAGCAAGAGGACCAGCATCATAAAAACTGCTGGGGTCAGGTAGTAATGATAGAGGGAGAAGCCGGAGCAACCCTGCAGCCCTGCATTTTCTAGTAAAGAATAACTTGCTACATTTCCATACTACTCATAGAGGAACTGATGTTGAACTTTTGGTGGTTTCCCAGGCCAAAGTTGACACAGTCATGCATCTGGCACTTTTGACTCGGGGATCACCAACACTATTGAAAAGATCAAAGACCGCTTGTACTAGCTGGGGCTCAATGTGGAGATTTGCAACTTCTGCATGTGTACCAGAAAATATCGCCATTTACAGGATTAGATTAGAATGAACTTGGTTGGGCTGTTGCCCAAGTCGACAAAAAGAAGACATGCTCGACCTTGCTAAAGGCTACTGGCAGACGTCCCTTACACTGGAGGCTAAAGAAAAAAAAATGCCTTTACGATTGATCACGGCCATTGGCAGCATCGGCTCCTGCCCTTCGTTCTCTATGGTGCCCCAGCTACTTTTTAGCAGTTCATGGACATCGTCCTGAGAAACCCCCGCCCCTATGCCGCTGCTTATTTGGACAATGTCATCTCCACTCAAGTAGCTGGGAGGATAATCTAAAACACCTGAAACAGGTACTGGGCGAACTGAGAAAAGCAGGTCTAACCGTTAACCCCTGGAATCACTCGGCACTGACCGAGGCACTGTATTGAATCAGACATGGCATTTTGAAGCCACAAGAGTAGGAAGTAGAGGCCATCTGATCATACCCTTACCTGACGACAAAGAAACAGGTACGTGCCTTTTTCAGGCTTGCAAGATATTATCAGAGATTTGTGCCTTTCTTCACCTCTTTGGCAGCACCCCTCTTCAACCTCCTGAAAAGGGGTTTCCTTTTTGAAAGTGTGTAGGTAAGTAGGAAGCTATGTCTGTTGAATGTAATTAGGCAGCGATTGAACTGGAGGCTCTTGCCATTTAGTGGGCAGTAGAGGAGCTCAGATATTATCTACAAGGGTGGCACTTTACCTTGATTATTGATCATGCTCCTCCACAGTGGCTGGCAAGAGTTAAAAAAGTACCAATCCCCGTTTAACCTGCTGGTTCCTCTCTATACAGGACTTCTCCTTTTCTGTAGTTCACTGGTCTGGCGCACAACAGATGCCTTCTCGTGACAACATTGGTCAAACAGAGCCAAAACTGGTGACGTGGGCAGGAGCTCCGGTGAACTTCCTCAGTGGGCTCCTCTCATGGTTGGTCGAACCGGCCTCTCTCCACTCTCATTGGTGCAATGGCAGGTGGGTATTTCCTGAACCCTCCTCACCTGGGTGGCTTTCCTGGCTGGGAATGGGACCCTTGTCGTGAAAAACACACCAGCGTTTCCTCAGCTCTGTTTGACAGTTCAAGTGCCACAGGAGCTCCAGCATTGTGCTCCATTTCATGCGCGCCTTTGACGTCCCATTGGTGCATAGCATCATGCCTCTCGGATGCCACTCCTCATGTTTTTTAGTATCTGTCATGAGATGCTGCACTGTAGACTTCCAGGACCAGACAGAAAGACTCCGAGCTACATTCCCGTCATGTTTTATAGCTAAGGGAGAAGTCTGAGATCCATTAATGAGGATTAATCACCAGCTGGGGCCTCGCCACTTTACACACCTGCAGAAGGAGAGACTGCCTACCTACAGTAATGAGCTCCGGAGTGATTTCTTCTAATGCCACAATATATATACCTTGTTTGAAAAAAGAGTCAGAGAATATAATCCTGTTGGATAAGGCTGCACAACTTGGAGAATTAACACTTATTTATCCATTTATCCAGTGGCAGTGACAATCAGGAAGGAGAACAACCAGTAAAGAAAAGAAGTCTATTGATTACCAGAGTGGCCTATATCTCAGATTACTCCGACACACTCCCAACAGATTCTTTGTTTCGGCAGACCTGGATGATGAGAAAGAAGTCTCAACTACTGTACCTCCATGGTTAGATCACCCATCTCCCAATGTGAAGTGATGACATTAAGAGATTAATAGGATCCAACTCTTTAATCTCTAACTCTTTTAATTTTCTCCTTTGTCTATTGAACATCCTCTCTGACAGTACTTAATTGGTTTTAATTAGACCCTGCAGATTTAAGTTTTTTTTTGTTGCCACTCAAATTCCATAAGTACAAGAGTTCACAGATGCTTAGGGCTGGTAGTTCAATCACTGGAGTCACGATCCACCCTTCTTAAGAAAACCGGAAGGGACCTGGCGCGAGTTAGGGACCTGGCGCTTCTGAAGTTACCAGGAGCAATTGCACCTGAAATTAAGACTTGTTGTAGAAGGCTATTTTATGTGGATTGGTGACTTCTAAGGACCAGGTACTCCAGGTGGATGTAAATTTGTGTCACATGTTGTCACATGATGATTACAGGAAGGGTAAGCCAGAAGTGCAGAGACAAAGTCAGGAATACAGATTCTCTGATGATCTTACAAACTTAAGATGGGAAAACCAGTTCTCACATAGTTCTCATGTAGTCAACTTGCAAGGCTTTTAATGCTTCCAACACTTTGGTTATGGATGGTAAGTACCAAATTGTATTGGATCCTATACATCAGATCACCAAACAGCTGATACAACACTACAATAATAAACACAATCAGCCAGAGTGATTTTATAGAAATCAGAAGGCAAAAGCAGCTGTTCAACGTAATTGTCCCACAAGCATATACAGTTTTGGCACCATTACTAGAAAATTAGGAAAGAGAGGAAGAGCGAGAGGAGAAACGCCAGTGTATTTTGTTTGAGTGCCTTACCACTAGAGCCAATTATATTGATCTCGTGTCAAGCATGATTCCTTTTTGATGTCACTTTATCTTGTACATAGGAGAGGAAAAACACATGAGATTCTGCGTGACCAAGGAACTAATTTTTAAAGGGTGCAATATAGAGCTTCAACTGTCCTGTGCAAATCTCTAGTTTAGTCATAGGGATCAACTAGTAGCATATATACAGTAAAGTCAGTCCTGAGTTCTGGTCTTGGAGCACAGATTGTTCCTGAGGAGGTGCTGAAAATGGTCTCGGTATAGATAGAAGGAATCCATTTTTGAAAACCACTGGGTTATGTATCTATTTTGTATCTATTATGTATCCTCAGACATTGCAAACCCAGATCCTATACCAAATTCATTACTAATGGAAAAGACAGATTCTGCCCTCCCACAGGTTGCCTATCCTAAATTGGAACTACCCACTGAGAGAAGATAGAGACGGACATATTTTTGCTGATCAGTTCTGGTACATACATACATACATACAAGTACTACCTACTAACTCTCCTACTACCTACTAACTCTCCTACTACCTACTAACTCTCCAAATCCATCAGAAATGGTTTAAAGAAAATAGGAAAACTGTAGAAACCATTGTAATCATGGTTGACCCTCACCACCCAAGTTCCATGGGCACTCTGGCTAGATCAGTACAACTGCTAAATCAGTACATCCTGGGACAGTTAGAATTACTGAAGTTTGTTAACTTACTTAAGACCTGTTTCACAGATTGTACAACTGCCATTTGCACGACTGTGGACTAATTGTTAACAGATTCAGGAGTGGTGGCACATTGCCATAGTGATCAGTACTGTGGTCTTGCACCTCAAGGATTAAGAGTTATTCCTGCCTTGGGTCTCAGTGCATGGAGTTTGCATTTTCTCCCGCATGCTTGGTGGGTTTCCTCCGGATACTCTGGTTTCCTTCCACACTCCAAAGACTAATGATTAATTGTCATTTCCATTGTATACATTTAAAATGAGTGCTAAAGTGAGATACTCTTGACTTATTTGAAATATTTTTATCTTGTGACATAAATAATAAACAGTTAACATTGTATTGCAACTATAAATTAATAATATGTCTATTGTTTTGTGTTAAACTAAATGCAAGTGAAAATAAATCTGTGTTCATTTAAATTATCAATGTAGTCGTGATGTAGATTAAAAAAAAAAACATTCTAATTGAACAGTTTAACGTCTCTTCTGAACAATAACAGCATAATTTAGTTTTAATGTACACTATGAATATTTTATCTATCTAATGCCTTTTAGCTCTCAAAACGTACATCAATGTGTTTTTGCCACCTAGTGTGGTACAGATGTGGTCCTAATCTACAGCTGATTAGTATTGATGCAGATTAAATGTCTAAACGTTTAAGGACTGAAGAAGGAGAAAGAAAGCTCATCTCTCTGTAATGCTCAAACAGTTCACACTCTTCTTCCAGACCCACACCAGACCACATCTGAGTCATACCTACTGCACTCTCTTCCTCTCACTTTGTCTCCCCCTCTCTGACATTTACAAATGTGTACCAGAACAAAAGTTAAATAAGTGATAAGAACACCTTCAGAACCAGAATGTAATAATGAATTAGTCATACACTGATCAACCATAACATTAAAACCAAAAATATTATCCCTAATATTGTGTAAATTCCAATTGTGCCACCAAAACAGCTCTAACCCGTTGAGGCATGACCTACCCATACTGTAACTCCACAAGACCTATGAAGGTGTGCTGTGGTATCTAGCAACCTATCCTTTAAGTGCTTTAAGAAAGGTGGGTCCTACGTAAATCAAACTTTCTTGTCCAGCACATTTCACGGATGCTTGATCAGATTGAGATCCAGGAAATTTGAAGGCCAGATCAACAGCCTTGAACTCTAATTCACAGCTGTAATGGCAAGATAATAATAAAAATGGGATAACTTTAACGCTGGCCAAAAAGGAAACAAAATATCTGTTTTAAATCAAAACTCCTTATTCCAACTTTGTAAGCATGCTGGAATCTCACTCACTCATCGTCTATACCGCATAATCCTGTATTCAGGGTCACGGGGGCCTGGAGCATATCCCAGGAGACTTAGGGCACAAGGCAGGGTACACCCTGGACAGGGTGCCGATTCTTCGCAGAGCACGCACACACACACACACACACACACACACACACACACACACACACACACACACACACACACACTATGGACAATTTGGGAATATGCTGGAATCTAAGAAGCATAAATAATGGGTTCTATTTATGCTACACTATCCACTTGGCCTTTGAATTCTAAACCAAATGACAGACTTTAATGTTAGTTTCAATTTGTTTAAACAGCATTGAACTGAAAGATAAAACAACTTTTCAAGTTTAAAAGGTAAGTTAACCTTATTAATATTATATTAAGGTTTCTATTTAAATTTCAATCTTATCTCTTTGGAAATATGGAAAACATGGCTATAATCAAAACAAGACAAAGTGTCCTGATACAGTAAATAACAAATGTGGAAGTGGAAACACATTTTGTCCTGCTTTTCTACTATTGTCATGATTGTCATGATAAAATAAAAAAAATGATATGTTTGTTATTCCTGGATTGATATATATAAAAATATCAGGATATTAAATTTCGAGTTTGAGTAAATTGCTATTGGTACAGTAAATACCCTGCATCTTTCTGTCTAGTTCAGTACACACAAACGCATTTAGGATGAAGACTGATGACTTGACAGTTGCACAGAACACAATTTTACAAAAGAGTCACAATGTTAATCATTGAACGGACTGATTGTTTGCAGAGTGTTGCATCGAAGCATATTTATTGAAAGTTGACTATAAGGTTGGAAAGTTCACTAAAAATGCAGTTCACTAAAGTTCCGGTTCAGGAGTGGCTAGAAATGCAACAAATGAAGCCCATTTCCTATTGGCAGCTGTGCATGGTGGTTCTTAATGCACTAACTCCAGCCTCACTCCACTCTAGAGTGAGGCTCTGTCAAGTTCTTAAATTGTCTTTGTTGGACAATTTTCTTAAGACTGCAGAAAATTGCAGAAAAAAAATCATCGCTTTCCTTATGCACCATTTCCTGCTACACTTTTCCCTTATAGTCAACTGTCGATGAATATCAATACAGCACCTTCTGTTTCTTACCCTGCCTGTGAAAGGTGACGATGATCATTTTCTGGACAACTGTCAGCACGCCAGCAGTCTTCCCCATGCGTGTACTAAACTAGACTTAGAGATGGCATTTATACTGTATGAATAGGATTTAACTCTAATTTGAAAATTCAGAGTGAAATATTTCACTTTACATGTATTGAATCTAGAATAAATGAGAGTTCCATCTATGTATGTGCTGTATGTATGTATGTATGTACTGTATGTATGTATGTATGTATGTACAGTATGTATGTATGTACAGTATGTACAGTATGTATGTATGTATGTATGTATGTATGTATGTATGTATGTATGTATGTATGTACAGTATGTATGTATGTATGTATGTATGTATGTGCAGTATGTGTGTAAAGTAGAAGACAAAACTCACCAGCTGTGCTTCTTCCCATCTCTCTCTGTTTTCTTCCATCAGCAGGTTACTAACTGACTGAACAAAATTCTGTAGACCAAACCAGCACATAATATAGTTTCATATAGTGTAACAGTATGGATCAGTTGTCTCACTGTCTGTCTCTGAGTAAAATACTGTGCTGCACTAACCCTCATGTCAGCACTGCTGGGGCTGTAGTAGGACCTCCTAAATATTTCTGTCATGTTCTTCAGGATGTCGATTATAGCCAGCAAGTCTCCACTGTAGCTTGTCCCCTCACTGGAAGTCACCCTCAGTTTGTTCATGACCTCTGAAACTCCGTCTCCCACAAGCCCTCTCTGTGCCTTTGACAGATGGTCACGGGTCTAAGGAAATGATTTGCATTCTAAGCATTTTTCAGTTTTCACAAATATGTGGGCCAAGTTTTGGACAGTGTACTGTCATCTGAGTGCTCACCAGTGTTTGGATGCTGCGGTAGTCGTTAGAGATGCACTTCATGTAAGAAGGGCTTTCCCAATAGGCGATTCCTTCATCATCTAAAGAGCAACGACGAAATATTGTGCCTAAAGCAGTAACACATAAAAAGAACAGTGTACAAAATACAAGAAAAGGTGAAAATACAAGACATATCCCTAAAAATAACCATAACTTTTCTAACTGAGTCATGTGATTATTATTTTTTCATTTATAATGCAATGTTGGTTGTTCAGAATTCCTGCAACCAAGTGGAGGGACCTTCCATTATTATACATATACTTTGCTGTAACCCTGTTCCCTGAAAAAGCGGAAACGAGATGCTGCGCGAAAGCCGTGACCGGTTGTGAAGCACGTGTGTGTCAAACATGCAAATATTTTGGAATGTATAACCTCGGTCAGGTGACGTCAACCGATGAGGTCACCTGGAGGTTATAAATAGGCATGAACCGGAAATTCATGCTTCCTGGTCGAATGGCCCCTAATCCTTAGAGGCAAATAGTGCCACGTGCCTCATAGGCTAGGGCACTATCATCTCTCACCTGACTCGTCTAATGGCGGCCCCACGACGTATGAAACCCTGCTCTAACTTACGGCCCTGGCTAATGCGGAGGTGCGCTGTAAATTGAAGAGCATGAGCTGGACACAGCGAATGAAGTCTTACTGCTCCGGAGCTAACGGCGGAGGACAGAAGGCTTCGACTGTGGAAGATAGTTGGGTAAGAATGCAGAACGGCTTTTTAAAAAAAATTTTTTTAGAAACTTCCAGCACCGAAACAGTTTGTCAGTGGACTGGGTCTACATGCTTTATGTCCTGGAAGGTAAATGATCCTGAGGGACAGAATTTGTCCTGTCCTTAAGCAGAACTTAGTGTGCTAGTTCCTTAGCGGTGCAAATCTAGTCTGCCCAGGCGATATTTACAAGACTAACGTAATGTTGTCCATCCGTTCTAGGACGTGCTAGCCTCTTGATTGCTGGAGGGAGTATTTCAGGGCCAGAAATAAAGTAATCAATTCGAGTCGGTTGATATGCCACGCAAGCAGATGACCTCTCCAGATCCCTTGGGCTGGACGGCCATCTAAGGCCGCGCTCCCACCCGTAAGGGAAAAAAGTCTGCCGTTAGCAACTTGTGACGACAGCACGGACCTAGAGTGGGACCAAGAGTCAAGGACGAGTGTCTGAACCACATAGAAAGGGTATGAAGCTCTTGGCACATAACCCTTATTGCCTCTGTGGATTGGCCCTTGGATGAAATCCCCAGGTGCTTAGCCACCACTGAAACGACTCTAGGAGCGGTGAAGTTACCTCCTGGCCTAGCTTGCTTTAGAATGCTATAATGGATCCGGCACATGCAGGAGACAGCTGTGCCCGCATCGCGGTTCGGATTCCGCAAGACACTCAACGTCATACCTCGTGTAGGAAGGAGGACGCTTTCTGTGGCGTTAAGACTCCACCCTCAGAAAATGAGGTGAGCTAGGGCGACGTGTTGACGCCGAATGGTTCTGTCTGGGAGGGGAACATGTGCTATGGCCCCTTTTACCAGCAAGCCTGTGATTTTTAATTAACAGAGGTGCTTACTGTGGTTTCACAAAAGTGGAAAACTCACGCCGTTGAAACACAATGATTGAATCCTGTAGCCAGGGAGACATGCTTGGCAGTAGCTTACACACTGCCAGCTTCTCCGAAGGGGCGGTAGCTTTGTCACTTAGCTAGGGGAAGAAGTGGTTGTGATGGTGGTGGATGTTAGGTGTTCGGGGTCCTGAAATACGACAGGAGGGAACCGAGCACCTAACACTTTGTCAGAGACCGCTGTCTCCCGAAACACCAGTGGCGGCGGGAATTGATCCACGGCCTCCTAAGGGTGCTGGTTCTCCACAGTTCTTCGTACCTAAAGAGACATGCCTGGCAGTAGGTTCCCTGCTGCTGGCCTCTCTAAAAGGTGCACAAATTTTGACTCTTCGGCTAGATGGGTGTGTTAGATGTTCGGCATCCTGAAACATGGGAGGAAGAGACCGAACACCTAACATTTCGCTGGAGGCTGCTGCTCCCCGAAACACCAGTGGTGGCGGAGATTGAACCACGGCCTCCTGTCAGTGTTCAGCTCTCAGTAGGTCAGTCTGGTATGCCTGCAAAGCCATTGTGTGCAGGACAGCACCAGCCTGACCCACTGCCTGAAAAATCTTCTCCCACCAACGAAGATGTTAGTCTACACACTTGGTGGGAATTGGGGATTTTTCCCGGGAGGATGAGCTCCCAAGAGGGAGATAGCCCGAAAGCGTCTCTTTGATCTGGTACATCACCATAAAGGACCGCGCCTTCATCAATGACATTGGAACAAATCAATGTCAATAGCACAAAAACACAGGATAAATACGGCGTATTCCATGAAAGAGTTAACTCATGGAGGTCGCCAGGAATGGGCCACCCGACAGTCTCGTCTAACTTTGAGTGTTTGGGGAATTAATTTTATTTATTTATTTTTACGGCGAATCGAGGTGTATGTGTTCAACCGCGCATGTTACCACCTCTAACAACAACTAACACACTGGCTCATCACTAGATGAGCGCTCTGAAGTGATAGTTTCCATCTCCGCGGAAGCGAGAGAGAAAGTTCTTCCACCCCTTCACAAGAAGCGCCAAAGCACGCTTGAGAAGTGGACGGTAAAAGTTCATGATCCGGCGAGAGAGCAAGAGAAAAGGAAGATTCTGTCTTGTGTGCTTCCGCCAGATTTGCACGCGAGAAATGCGCTGCGGGTCGCGGTTTCGCTTTAAAGACGGCGAACCCGAGCATGATGGACTTTAATAGGGAGAAAATCGCAATACTTACCTGCTCCCTGAAGCCCGAGGATAGCATGTTCTTCCCCTAAACACTGAAAACAGAAAGCGAGGAGATCGCCCTCAGCGATCTGGTTCATGCCTATTTATAACCTCCAGGTGCACCTCATCGGTTGACGTCACCTGATCAAGGTTATACATTCCAAAATATTTGGCGTGTTTGACACACACGTGCTTCACAACCGGTCACAAGGAATCGTTCCCATAGTGCCTTTGCGCAGCATCAAGTGTAGCTTTTGAAAGGGAATTATAAACATTATGAAAATTTCATAATGGTTGCTACATTACTGCGGTATAATAAGAAACTTTGGAATATGCTGTCATAGAAATATATTTAACTTTGGTATGGTAAAAGTATCATACCACCCAGGTGTTTTATTTCCTTTCTTATTCTGTCCATGAATTAAAAATAAGTTCACAAGAACAAATATGAACTAATGCCATAATTACTAATTAAATGATACATTAAGTAAGTCAGGTTCCTTTTTGGTTTCTTAAATGTGAAGTCGGTGGTTTGTTCAGTTTGACAGCACTGAAGCTGAATGATGCTGAGAATAGTGATGAGCCATGCAGGTGTATGTTTGATTGAGGTCAAGTTGGCCTCTAACCAGCAGCATTTGGTGGGCAGCGCACAGCTGCTGTATCTCCAGCAGGAGTTTTCTTCCACACTACATTTGAGAAGTTCTCCTCGTCACAAATCTCATGGGGTTCTGTGGTAAAAATAAAAATTTATTTGAGATAGATAGATAGACAGACAGACAGACAGACAGACAGACAAGTAAAACATTGTCTGACATTATTATCATTGCACCTGGGCATTTCTTCTCCATGCATCGCTGTATTTCCACACGGTCTCCTGGGCATGGCTCCCCGGCAAAGAAGGGTCCATAGCACACTCTCTGCCTCTGCTGGCTCCCCCCACCACAAGTCTTGGTACAGCTCGACCAAGGACTCCACTGCTGCCATTGTCCATCAACGGGGCACTCCCTCAGGAAGCAGTCACGCATCTGCAGCCACTCACCCTGGCATTCTGAGCCACCGTATGATGGGCCATTACACTCACGTGTGCGCTGCATGGTCCCATTCGAGCATGAAACTGAGCAAGAGCTCCAACTGGACCACTCGTTCCACACACCATCCACTGGGAGGGGAAACAAAAAAAAATGGGGAGGATATACAGAGAGAGTTTTTTGTTACCAAGTCCATTTTAGAGTGGTTTAAAAGCTCCCTTAGTCACCATCTCTCTGAATGAGGCAGAGAAATCCTTTCAATACCCCCCTCCTACAAAGACTCTCATCTGCCTTTAATTGTGACACTTGATAGAAGTCATTAAGGCTAAATGAGCCACTCTTTATTTAAAGATCTTTACCTGGGCAGACAGCGATGTTGCAGAATTTGGTCTGTTTCTCTGGGCCCACGCACTCATCACCTCCAAACTGTGGTGGCTTACAAGTGCGTGTGCGGTCCCTATATCCACGACCACAGGTAGAAGAACACAGACTCCATGGAGACCACTCATCCCACGCACCGTGCACTGCAATCAGAGCGGCTAGGGGATGATTTATAGAGAGAAAAACACCGGTCCTCACACAAAACCACATCGACACTCACCCAAAATAAACTACCCAACAAATAAAAAAAATAACAATACTGCACATGTATTTTGTTAAAACGCTGAGACATGCAAACCACCATATATGATCCAATTTAAGATTTTGAATGTTGATTTTGAAGCATGACTCTTTGTGCTTTGGGAACTATTCTGTGTATTCTATATATGGGTGGCTGTTGTATGTACTGTATATATCAGAGGTGCTTAGATATGGGTATTGTCTGATGTGCACTTCTTTTAAAAAGCCAAGAGAAAGAAGGAGTAAAGAGGGGGAAAGGGAGAAAGAGGAGGGGATGGAGAGGGAGACACCAAACATCATGCCATGGAAAAAAGTTTGGCACTGCTGGTACAGTATATGTCATGCTATGCTCTACTTAATCCCATTACTATCTTGCCAAACAGTGCTCAGGGAGGATGGGCCTCAGCTGGACAGTTGTTATATACTGTAGGTACTTGGAGCTTCAGGAACAGAGAGGCTGATGGTATTGGAAAGGAGGGTGGGGTGGGCTTCTCTTACCTGGGCACACGGCGGTGTTGTTGCAGGGTCTCTGCTCACGCAGTGGCCCACTGCACTGCGTGCTGTACGAGGCTGAAACACAGAAGCGTGTGCGACTCTGCCAGCCTTCGCCACATGTAGCTGAGCATACACTCCACGGGGACCACTCCTCACCCACGGGAGAGTCTACCGGGGCAGGACGGGGTTCAGGAAAGGGAGTAGGGGCAGGAAGAGGCAAGTTCATAACGGCAGGAAAAAAAGGGCCAAAAGAATTCAGGAGTTCAGCATGCAGGAACAGCTTTCTGTGCTAACAGAAAGAGGTGTCAACACCCCCAAGCCTCATTACATATCCACAGCATTCATCTCGGGAACAAGGTGAATGCTTCTTTTCAGGATATGTCAAGTAGTATTATAAATGGCTATTCAGCAGATGATTTAGACACCTGTGATTTGCAGCCAAGTAGGGAAGCAGAGCAAGTGACAGAGCGGTCTGACAAAGCACAGCTGGTGAAGCAGGGAAATCATGGTAATCATGCAAAAGAGAAGACTGTCTTAATTGTTCAATACAATGGTATCAGACTTTCATAACTGTCCATGAAGCAGATGTGGATGGTGTGCTTGAAAAGCAGAAATATGAGCTTTTATGAGAGTTCAGTAGGACGTGTTGAGCTGTCATGCCTATCCAGTAAGATGATATGAGCTGTCAGAGCAAGGAATCAGGATGTGCTAGCTAGGAGCCTCACTTAAATAAAGGCAAATCTAATTTCTACACCAAATCTTGTAAAAGAATTCAGCAACATAAGCAAGGGGGGATTGGTCTCATTTTTTAATATAAGGAAAAATTAGAATAGAATAGAATAGAATAGAAGAAAACTTATTTAGGGCAATGGGAGAACATTTTATTTTGAGGTAACCTAAAACATATTAAAAGAAATACACCTACCCTGGCTGTCCTGAACATCATTAAGGACACGAGTAGTACATGCAATATTTATCATAACCACATGCAGCCACTTTTACTTCAGTGTGACTCAATTATCTGACATGTTAAGCCTAAACACAGTTCAAAATAAACAATCATGCAAAGATGAAAGACAGCAGGACTAGAGTCCATGCCATGTGCTGCCTTTAAGGATTATGAAGTGGAGTTGTTGGCTCAACAGGCTCTCAGATATTCAAAAAATATTTTGAAATATTGAGTATATGATTCATAAACAAACTGCTGTCTCACCGCGAACCATGCCAAGACACATCATGGGCCACACACATCCCACTCATATTCAGACGAGATGAGGCCATAGCCACATGCACATCCAATCTACACCCCTGTGCGTATTTATGTATGATCCCTAGCCACCAATAAAATGTGTGTTAATCTTGTGTGTGTATACTGTACTTGCTTTATGGTACGGTTTTATGCTAAGTGTGACTTACTGTGAGTCATGATATTCATGACTTATAACCTGAGTAGGGCTCAGATGACTCAGATTTGACTTGACACTTGACATTTTTACTTTTTATTAATTGTATAAATATGTGAAAAATATGAAAAACTGTAAGAATTTTTAAATATATTTATAAAAAAAAAAATATATATATATATAAATGCTGGTTGAAAATAGTTTCTCCAGCATCAATATTACCATATTAATACCCTACGACTATTGTGTGTGCGTGTGTGCGTGCGTGTGTGTGTGTGTGTGTGTGTGTGTGTGTGTGTGTGTGTGTGTGTGTGTGTGTGTGTGTGTGTGTGTGTGCGCATGAGCCCAAGCTATAATGGAGGCTGATGACTGTATTCTTACCTGTCTGAGGAGACTGCTGTCCAGCACGGCTCTTGTCCACATCCTCTCGTTTGCGGCTGTCCGCCGATCGCAGAGATTGGCTACGAGAGCTGTATCGGCCTTTGCCTGTAGGACGGGGTGGGGTTAGCGACTATACTGGACTGGAACTATTGGACAGAGCTGTGCATGACTGCTCAACAGCATCTGCCGTGCCCCGGGGGGAGGGGGGGGGCAGTTGGGGGGGGGGCATAAATATGCTACGCTCTTTCGAAAAAGAAGTGAGCATTGGATGTGTGCCCGGGGATTTTTTTTTCTGGCCTGTGGTCTCACAATGGCACAAAGGTGTTAATATTCTCAGTGTGTATGTGTGTGTATATGTTTGTGCATGTGTGATCAGTAGAGTCTACATGATAAGAAATCTGAAGATAATTATCTGAGAATGAGAAAGTGGACTCGGCAGTTTTAGCATGCTGGTGTGTTGGAAGGCTGACAGGGTGAGATGGAGTGAGCGGTGGATGTAGGATGGATGCAAACGTAGAGCATGCGTGAATGAAACACATATATAAATGAAGACATTTACAGCTGATGACCCGGAACACAGATCTGCCAATTAACTCATGACCTTTTCTTTACAATGACGTGTGAGAGTGTGAGCCCTATTTACATATACTGCCTCAGTCATTATGTCAGCTTACCAAGTTTCGTATCCTCCAGCCCGGTATATTTCAGTGTGCTTAAAACCTTCGCTTTAGATGAGTATTGGCTGTAGCCTAAATTAATCAAACAGACATAGGGAAAAAATAATTAGGTCATAATTAACAAAAGAATTTATGTATGAAGTGTATGTATGGTTTTGTCTTTTAAGATGTTTTGCTTATTACACTGTAAGAAATTATCTCAAAATCGCAAAGTATATACAGTACAACTGTTCCCCTCGTCAAATTATCCAATAATGATTCTTACTTCCTGGCTATCTTAATCTGTTTTCATTTAGTGGTAATTTGGATCCTTATATAAGCCTCTTTTATTTTTTCAGTTCTTTGTCTGTTTATTGTTATGGTCATTCATGTCTCTACACTGAAGTTTATTTTGGGATGCTGGGTTTCTGTTTTGTTTCCAGCTCATGTATCCACTCTTGCAAATGTTAAGCTGCTACTATTTTCTGTTTCTTGCCATAGTTCCAATGTTCGATTTCTGATATTTGGATGTCTCCCAATACGGTGCTCCAATCCAAGGCAACTCTGACAGGTTGGCTACCCACGCCATGCTCCAAACAAAGGATGTGGAGGTCAACTTTGAGTCTACAGAGGTCAGTGAGGTAGGCTCCCATGCCAGGTATGTCCAAGCTTTGCTGTTTTGGTCACACACAAAAAAAGCTGCTTAATCCCAGCTACAGCATGTCCTGCTTAGTCCCAGCTATGCTCAATTCCAGTCATACCCGAAGACAGCCAGTGACATGACGTCTTTGACTTCATGCTTGCTTCGCTATCTGTCTTTGGACATGTCACACTTGCTCCGCATCCTGCTTTGATGATGATAATGACTCCTCCTCAAGGTTTCCAAAGGCTTTACCCTGCTTTTGAATGTGTCATGTTGGCACCACCTGCCAACTCACCCTGTCAGCTGCCTTTGAAGTCACCATGTGTCATGGTCACCATGTTTCACCATGACACATTCCAATCCCAAGCTCTAGCCCAGTCCAGTTCTTGTGTGACCAGAAGGTGGCCTCTTTGAAAGACCAGGAGGTGGCCTCTCCTGCTTCTCGTCTTAGCCCTAGTCAGGTCTAAGTCTAGAGCTCATACCAAATCCCATCAAGCCATGCACTACATGGCTAAGCCAAGTTCCAACCTGGAGTATCAACATGACACCCATGGCAAGTTTCTGCCTGGCACCCATGTCAAGTTCCAACAGGCCAAACACCAACTGTCACTCATGCTAAACTCCCACCCAGTCACTGTGTCAACAGCACCTATGCCAAGTTCAGTCCCAGCTCTCATGCCAACTACCAGTTCAGCACGCATGCCAAGTTTACTCCCAGTCACTATGCCAAGGTCCATTACAGCCTCCATGAGAAACTCCTTCCTGGCTTTCATGCTCAGTTCCAAACAAGTCTTTTGCTCTGCTCCAGACACCAATAATGTTGCTAAAGTCTGTTTTTTTGTTTTGTTATTACAGCCTTCGTGTCAGAAGAACCATGTAGGGTTGAGGACCTGCCCTGGGCCACCTGTTAGGTACTTTGAGAGAGGCACCTTAAGAAAGGGGTTTTGTCACATATCTCTAGGGGAACTTTGCATTGTATCGATGTTGAACATATTTTGTGTTTCCACCAAAGCATCTAACAAGTGGCCCAGGGCAACCATTCTACCATCCAGAGTCCAGGGTCAGAAGAATTCAGAAAGAATTTTTGCAGAATTATTTGTGTTTGTTTTGGGTACCCAATGAAAAAATTTAATAGATGGTCAAATGTATATGAGTTTCCAATATATGTAAAATATTGAAATATAAGAATTTGAAATATGTTATATTCTGCATACTGTATGCATATATGACATCTGTCTTTTTTAATGTAAATTATGTATGTAACAATATGTAAGTTACGGTATATACAGTAGGTTGTTTCCCTATAGTCATACAGTATGTGTGGGTAACATATAATTTTGTACAGTACATAGTCCAACAACAATATACATCACCATAAATAAATATATGTATTAACATTAATGACCAGATATGCTTTTTCTGATATACGAACACATAAACTTTATTGCCAAAAGTATTTGCTCGCCTGTCTTCAAATGCATATGAACTTGAGTAACATCCAATTCTTAATCCATAGGGTTTAATATGATGTAGCTATAACAGCTTCAATTGTTCTGGGAAGGCTTTCCACAAGGTTTTGACGTATGTTAATGGAATTTTTGACCAATTCTTCCAGAAGCGCATTTGTGAGTCAGACGCTGAAGTTGGACAAGAAGGCCTGGTTCGCAGTCTCCACTCTAATTCATCCCAAAGGTGTTCTATCTGGTTGGGGACAGGACACCAAACTCACTTATGCATGTCTTTATGGACCTTGCTTTGTGCACTGGTGCGCACTCATGTTGGAACAGGAAGGGGCCATCCCCAAACTGTTCCCAAAAAAAAAAATTGTCCAAAATGTATTTTTATGGTGAAGCATTAAGAGGCTCTTTCAATGGAACTAAGGGGCCGAGACCATTCATTCATTCATTCATTTTCTATACCGCTTAATCCTGTGTTCAGGGTCACGGGGGACCTGGAGCCTATCCCAGGAGACTTCGGGCACTAGGCGGGGTACACCCTGGACAGGGTGCCAATCCATCGCAGGGCACACACACATACACACACTCACACACCCAATCACACACTACAGGCAATTTAGGAACGCCAATTAGCCTAACTTGCATATCTTTGGACTGTGGGAGGAAACCGGAGTACCCGGAGGAAACCCACCAAGCACAGGGAGAACATGCAAACTCCATGCACACAGAGACGGGAATCGAGCTTGGCCGGGGAATCGAACCCAGACCCTGGAGGTGCAAGGCGACAGTGCTAACCACTACACCACCGCGCCACCGGGCCGAGACCAATGACTGAAAAACAACCCCACACCAATTCCAAACATGACAGATGCAAAGGGTGGGCCAATATCATATTATGGATTAAGAATTGAATGTTACCCAAGTTAATATGCATGTGAAGGGAGGCGAGCAAATACTTTTGGCATTCATTCATTCATTTTCTATACCGCTTAATCCTGTGTTCAGGGTCGCGGGGGACCTGGAGCCTATCCCAGGAGACTTCGGGCACTAGGCGGGGTACACCCTGGACAGAGTGCCAATCCATCGCAGGGCACACACACATACACACCCGATCACACACTACGGGCAATTTAGGAACGCCAATTAGCCTAACCTGCATATCTTTGGACTGTGGGAGGAAACCGGAGTACCCGGAGGAAACCCACCAAGCACGGGGAGAACATGCAAACTCCATGCACACAGAGACGGGAATCGAGCCTGGCCGGGGAATCGAACCCAGACCCTGGAGGTGCAAGGCGACAGTGCTAACCACTACACCACCTCTTCCAGCTCTTCGTTATGCTCAAATTTACTTTTTCCAGCCTCTTATTGCTACTTGTCCCAACTTTTTTTGGATTTGTGAAATTTGGAATCAACATTTTTCCTTTAAAATGATACATTTTCTCGGATTAAACTTTTGTTCCGTGATTTATGTTCTATTCTGAATCAAATATTGACATTTGCCATCTCCACATCATTGCATTCAGTTTTTATTCACAATTTGTTTAGTGTCCCAACTTTTTTGGAATCCGGTTTGTATTACTTTTCTGTAAGGTGTACTTCTTGATTCTATTTACATGTTTTGTCTTTATTAGTAGTTTGCATTCTTATTTAATCGCTTGTGGCTTTTATTTAGTTGTTTATCTGAGGTTTCTTGATGTTATCTTTATTCATGCCAAGACACTGAGTTGTATTTTGTGAGCTGGGGATTCAATTTACTTTCTGGCTTTGCTAATGCTAATGCTATGTTGTCACTTTTTTTTTTTTGCTTTCTTTTTTTGTCATTGTTCCATTGTTCATTTTTTATTTGAGTACACAATGTCTGTAAATAAAGGGAAGTCTGCACTTGCATCCTGCCTCTGAAATCCTGACAACAAAGTGAAATGTTCATTTGTCAAAATGAGCTTGAGGTAATAATGTATTGTTGTTCTTGTTGTTTTATCTTATGTTGGCTTCCAGTTGGTGGCTTTAACATGAGCGTTGCAGCTGCAGCACAAAAAAATTTCATCAAAATTTGACATCAGCTGTTTGAGTTAGAGACTGCCATTCTCAACTCTTACACAGCGTATACAATGTCATTTTCTGTTAGTTGGACTTTAAATGGATTTCGAATCTACAGCGAAATCGGAAAAAGAGCCAAACTCACCAATGCAGGGTTGAGGGTTACAGGGATGGCCCTCTTCCAGCACTCCAGCACACAGGTACGCCTCCTCTGGTGGTGACTGACACACACGTGTGCGGGTCTGAACACCACCCCCACACTCACTACTACATTCTCCCCAGTTCCCCCAGCTACTCCAGCCACCTGAGTTACAACACACACACACACACACACACACACACACACACGCATGCACAATTAGCTGGCTATTGCAGTGTCCCTAAAGCACACCCAATTTTTTTCCCCCTCCTAATTTATATGAATTAAATTGCACTGTCACTTAAGAGTCCCTGTCCAGCAATGATGTCCCCTGATTCCCGATCCCATTATGATAGCATAAGGATGTGAGAATAGGCCCATAAATACCAGTAGAAAGTGACTCTCTGTGTCCTGTTCTCTCATGAATGTTTAATAGCAGACAGTGCCGCCTGTCTGCTCCCACAGGCTCCGACAAATATGTATTAATCTGCATGAATAGAACATGAAGCTGGCCCATGTTCTGGCACAGACAATTTTAATTACTCACAAATCAACTATGTGGGAGGACAAGAGCTGATATCATAATGCAGCCTCAATGACCAAAGAGAGAGAGAGAGTGAGAGCGAGAAAGAGAGAGAGGGAGAGAGAGAAAGGGGGGATAGAGAGAGATGACGAAATGAATGTTTTTGTGATGTAAATGCAACTTTTCAATATTTAAAGACAAGCCATAGGATATGGACGAGTGTGATTTTAGATACTTTAGGAATCCGGAAATGCTGAATGGATCTTGTATGTAAATAATAAAAAAAAACATCGGCGAAAATACTCGGTCACATTACACAGATGATCCTTCTGCTCTGCCCCTTTAGGAAAACTAGCCTCTGGCTGTTAAACATGCACTGACAAGCAGCATCAATATCTATTTTGTTTGTTCAGATTGAGCGATTAAATGCGCACTGTTTACCCCTGATGCTAGAATTGGTTTTGCTGCAGGCAAATTCACCTGCTGAACAACATGATTGATCCCAATCCATAAATGGCCAGCTTTGAATGCACAACAAAACATCTAATCCATATAGCCAGTGACAATTATGAGCCAAAAATGAACCCTAAAGGCTTTCGAGCTGCAGCCTGCTTAACCTCATCTGCCGGCCGCGCCCACAATCAGATCGTCCCTGCGCCTGATAATGCCGTGAGTAAACAGTATAAACAGCAAGCTTGGCCAATCACTTGTGGATTATACGAATCATTTTGAGGGCTGTCACATTTTCACAGGGGATCGTAAAGAAGTAAAACCTGAGTGAAATAACCTTCAGCTTTCCTTCAGAATGATTTCAGGCTTATTTAAAACAAATGGGTCTTATGAATAGCAAGAGAGAACCGGCTAATATGGCAAGGATGAGGAGGGGAAAGCTTTCTGTCAAATGAAAGCTCTCCGGAGAAATGAGAAGGAAAAAAAAAACAAACTCCATTTGGAGATAAGATTCTCTCTCCCGGTGAAAAATGGTCTGCGAATATGAACTTTTTTCGGCTCAGTAATCACAGGCTCGGCATGAAAAGGGAGGAAGAATAATGTAATGTTTTCTTTTTCTCACCCCAAGGACATTTTATTATGCCTTCAATAATTCACTCTGCTTCGCTTGCCCAATGGTCCCTCCTGTAAATTCAGGCTTTCTGTAGTTTTTATCATCCTTAAACTCACTCACATTCGCCTGTGTTTCTCTCCCCGTTGTGCATTTGTCCATTGTCCAGCCTTCTCCCTTGTAGATATGCACCATGTTGCCGGGACCATGTGGGTCATGCTGCTCATCAGTTTGGCACTTGCATCCTTTTGGGCATGTGTGTGTGTGTGTGTCCGTCCTGCTCAAATAAACCTCAAAGTCACCCCTGCTTCCCGTATGGCGTCTGGCAGAAACCGAGCGGAGGATCTGGTTACACATTGCTCTAGTATCTTCCATACTCATTCCCATATCACTCTAAAATCATTAGAACGTTCGGCGTTAGATGTGCTGCATAATAGGATCTAATGTTTATACATTCGCACAGTTTTTGTGAGTTGACGAGGGAGAAGCACAGAGAACAGTAGCAGATTCCTCAACACACGGCTGCTGCTGACACCCAGAGGACAGTCGCAGTCTACTGCACACACACACACACACACACACACACACACACACACACACACACACACACACACACACACACACACATCCACACCATCAACTTAAAAAGAGACAGCACGCAAGTGGCTGGAAGAGAGAAAGGAGAAGGCGGTGAAGTGGGAGCAAAAAGAGCTATGATGGGAAAAGAAGAGAGGAAGAGAATGAATCACAGATGCCTACGCTAGATGAAATGCAAAATAAACGCAAAACACATAATCTTTCCGATCACATTCTTATACAAGTAATTTTATCATTTTCTGTAAAAATAGACAAGAAGGTATAAAATTGTTTCTTTTTTCCTCTCTCTGCAGAAGCAGATAAATAAACCACACGTAGACTCCTTCAAATGATGAAAAGAGTGCTCTCTCTCTCTCTCTCTCTCTCTCTCTCTCTCTCTCTCCACTTAACTGGAAAATGCTCACAGGCCCGATCCACTGTTTTCTCTGTATGTGTGCCGATGGTCTCTATCCTTCTCAGGATAAATATTTGAACAGTTGTACCCGCGCAATCGCATGCTGTCGATTAATCTCACTCCAGGGGGAGGAAGCAAATCTCTGTGCTGCGCCGATGTCTACATGTCTTCTTCTTGCCCTCTGCCTCTCGCCACAAATCTTGTAAACTCTATGTGTACACAATTCTTTACCCCAATTTCCCCTGGATTTGTGTCATTGCCATTTTTCAGCAACAAGCAGGTTGTACCCTATCGCAGACCACCACAGGACCTGGAATGGCAAAGGCTACCATGAACGACCTCTGAAATACATGAAATTGCTGAATGTATTTTTTTTTCTGTTCATACATTGTCAAAGCACTTGGAGGAGACACAAATTGCCTTTTATCCATATGACTGTCCCTCTGCTTGACAACAGACAGAGTACTGCCAGCCTCTCCACCCTGACTAGACTAATTATGCCCGCTTCTAGTCTTGGACATGGATGGCTTCGAAATGGTCAGAAATAGAAGTTGAATGAACAGATGAATGTCCAGATGATAGAACACATGCTTATAATATTCAGCATTAAAAGTGATGTAAACAAATACAACACTCATTATTCATTTATCTTCTATACCGCTTATCCTGTTATCAGGAGCCTACTGTACCCCAGGAGACTTTGGGCACGAGGCAGGGCACACCCTGGATAGAGTGCTAATTCATTACAGCGTGCACACACACACACACACACACACACACACACACACACACATTACGGGCAATTTGGGAACAGCAAATAGCCTAATGTGTATGTTTTTGGATTCTGGGAGGAAACTGGAGTACCCAGAGGGAACCCACCAAGAACAGGATGAACATGGAAATGACACTGACACAGAACCAAGATGAGAATCGAACCCCAACATTGGAGGTGCAATACGATAGGGCTAACCAATAAGCCACAGTGCTGGCGAAGGCTTCACACAAACAGTGAGGTTAAATTAAGCGGTTAGTTAATCTGTATACTAAGGAAATACAACCAAGTAAATTGATTATAAAATATGTCATTCAAAATACAAACAAAATGAATAACCACATGAGCAGAATTACAGTATGAACTATATTTTATATACTGTAAATATTTACAGATTGTCATTGTGAATAAAAAGTCAAATGGATAAAGAATGAGATGACAATAAAAACATGTATTTGGTAGAGCGTTCTTTGGTTGCAGCTGTGGGTCAGGCAAGTCGACGTTTCAATTTGGAAGATGGATGCCTCTCCTCCGCAGAAATGAAAAGGAAAAAATCAGCTAAAACTCAAATGCACCTTTGCTAAAGGGATCAGATGAGACAGGGCAGAGATACTGTATGCAACAAAATAACAATGCTTTCTCATTTTTGTTACATATTTGGTCATCATCAGTGCTTTTTGTTAGTACATACAGTACAGTACATACAGTGTGTTCTGTGTGAGACAAATAAACTGTTCATACCCACACACTACTGTATTCACACTAATTCATAATAAAAGCAGAATCATTTATCAGTGAAGTAGTCTTAATTTTCAGGTGACCATAACAGCTGGACGAATAGCAGTATGTGATGAGTGCATGTGATGAGATGTACGATTGTGTCTTTGATTTGTTCCACACAGTCTCCACAGACAATCAGACGTGCTCCATTTAATTTCATACTGAAACTTCCTAATTCAGGCATTGGTGTGAAAGTCAGGACAGCTGGAGTCCAAATTACTACAAAGGCACTTAAAAGTTTGAGAACTGAACAAGTCTGCGAGTCTGTCAAATTCCAAATGAAAAAAAGCACTATATCCGTCACGAACAGGATGGCGTTATTAGCAGTAATACATATACTGTATATAGTAACTGGGTCTGTGAGCGTTTTGCAAGATGAGCAAAATTTTTTACTTGATAAACGAGCAAAGTCTTGATATTCACTTACTTCGAGCGTCACATGATCACTGAACTGAGCCAATGGTGCTTTTCTTTCTTGTGCCGTGGGATTGTGGGTAATGGACACGCTTAAAGCATTTTTTAAAAATTTGGGGTCCAAGTGTAGTGACAGTTTTTTAGTAACTGTAAAAGAAAAAAAGTTAAAAAGTCTGTAACAGTGCGAGAGATGATTCTGATTCTCAACGACAATGCAACATGACATTTCCGCGAAATCAAGTAAGGCAAAAGCAAGTATTTCTGTTAAAGTCACACAAAAATAATTCGATTCCAGTAACCGGAGACTCTGGACGGTGTAAGATTTGATATACAAGCATGCTTCTAGAACACATTATGCTCACAATCCAAGGTTTAACTATACGTAGCACCCCCCACAATTATTGGCACCCCCTGGTTAAGATGTGTTCTTAGGCTTCTAATAAATAAATTTTTTAACAATATACAGTAGAACCACAAAAAAAAAAGAAAAATCTAACCTTTAATTAAAGTACAGTTATTTAGTGAAAAAAAATGCCACATTAAGAAACATATACATGAAATAATGTGTGCCACAATTATTGGCACCCCTGATGTTAATACAAGCAAGACAGCACTTAGCATGTCCTTCAATTACATTTCACAAGATTGGAAAATAAAAAATAGAGGGATCTTTGATCATCACAATCTTTCAAGATCATCCAGAGTCCTGAATACTCTCTTATGCAGTCTCCTCTTCAGCTCACCCCACAGTTTTTCAATTGGGTTATAAGGTCTGGGGACTGGGATGGCCATGAGAGGAGCTTAATGTTGTGTCTGCTAAACCATTTTTCTACAGTATATATTTCGCTACATTTTGGGCCATTATCCTGACCCAATGATGACCCATCCTCTGACAGAGGCCATCATGTTTTGATTTAAAATGTCCTGGTATTTCAAAGAGTTCATGATGCCATGCCTCTAACAAGGTTCCTAACAATGTACTCCGAATTTTAGGAGAGTGGTTAGGATTCCATGGTTGGAATAGAAACAGGACCACAGCATCACCGATCCTCCACAATACTGTACTTCACAGTGGACATGAGGTGCTTACTCACCTTTTGTTTTATACCAGACCCACTTATAGTGTTTGTTACCTAAAATCTTCATCTCATCTGATCACACCACTCAGTCCCAGATGAAGTTCCAGTACCGCTCCAAACATTTAAGTTTGTGATTGTCGGTGAGAAGAGGCCTTTACCTTGCATGCCTCCCAAACAACTTGTTGGCATGTACAGTAGATAATGTTTGATGGTTGTTATGGAGACGTTGTCACCCCATGATGTCACTCTTTGATACAGTTCTCTAACAGTAAGCTTTGGAGATTTTTTTTTACTTCTCTTACCAGCTTGTCACTGTTCCAGTTGTTTTAAACTTCGTAGTGATTCCTCTAACTGTAGGTATCGGCAAGTTTAGCATATTGGCAAATTTTCTTGTAGCCATTGCCTGACTTACTGTATGAACGTCGACACACATCTGCCTTATTTGAAAGGGGTGTTGCCTTGTCATTCTCTTGTTAAAGAGTAGATAAAAGAAATAGGCCTCTGTGTCATGTCATATTTATATCACAGGATAACAGGTAGTCTTGACTTATTAATTATAACTCTCTAAATACTCTGATCAACTTAAAAAACTACAGTAAAAAAAAAAATACATTTATTTTATCAGAATTTTTAGGGGTGTCAATTGTAGAAGATGTGATTAAAAAAATTTTATGATTTTTTTCTTGAGTTAAAGGATGGATTTTCTAAGATTTTCTGTGTACATTCTGCAATATTAAATTAATCTATTAGAAGCCTAAGAACCAATAACTGTAGAGGGAGCTATATATATATATATATATATATATATATATATATATATATATATATATATATATATATATATATATATACAGTATACACCAGTCTAATATTGTTTAGGTCCCCATTGTGCCATCAAAGCAGCTCTGACTCATCAAGACATGGACTCCATAAAGTGTACACTTGTAAGCAGCAGATTTTCTTGTCGGTCAAGCACTTCTTACAGATCTTTGATTGGATCGTGATGTTGGGAATTTCAAGGTCGTGAACTCTTTGTCACACTTCTCAAACAATTCCTGAACAATTTTCACAAGGTGGCAGAGAACATTATCCCACTGAAAGAGGTCACTGTCATTCAGGAATACTGCTGCCTTGAAGGGTTGTGCTTGACTTGCAACAATGTATACTGTAGATAAATGGAACACGTTAAAGTAACATTCACATGAATGCCAGGATCCAACGTTCACCAATAGACAATCGGCTAGGGCCTCACATCCAGCCTTCTTTCTATAGTGCATCCCGGGGGCCATCTCTTCACCAGGTAAGCGTGGACATCCACCTGGCCATGAACATGACGTGAAAGCAAACGAGATTCAACAAACCAGGCCACTTTCTTTCAATGCTCTGTGGTCCAGTTCTGATGTCCATGTGCCCTTTGTAGGAGCTTTCAGCAGTGGACAGGGGCCAGAATGGGGACTTTGGTCTTTCTGCAGCTGCACAACCCCTTTCAAAGGAAGCTGCAATGCACTGTGTGTTCTGATATCTTTCCATCATAAACAGCATTAACTTTTTCTGTGATCTGTGCTACAGTAGCTCTTCCATGAGCCTTGGGCACCCATGACCCTGTCAGTAGTTCAGCAGTTGTCCTTCCTTGGACCACTTATGGTACAGTAGGTACCATGGCATAGTGAAAACAATCAACAGAGAAGATGTTTTGCAGATGCTCTGATTCAGTCACCTACTGTAGCTATGACAACTTGGTCTGTGGAAGAGTCACTCAGATTCCCACACTAGTCTGTATTTCCTGCTTCCAGCACATCAAATCCGAGAACCTACTGTTCACTTGCTGCCTGATACAGTATATCCCACGGGAAGAGAAGACAAGCTACTTTAAAATTTAATTGGAAAACGCACTTGTATTCTAAAAAAGCATTACTTCATCTCAAAATTCAACAGATGGTGCTGAAATTTTTTTTAAATGCGCTTATGAGGGTGCAATTTAATTTTCATTCGATTGAAGTCGCAGGCACATCTAGTATAATATATGTATATTGCTACATCCTAGAACTATACTAGATCTTTTTAAAACTATGAAATACCACATATGACATTAGGTAATTAAGTTATAACAACAACAACAACAACAACGTTCAGCTGTTATGGAAGAAGAATTCTTGCTAAAACAGTATTGTCAAGTTCATTTGCAAAACCCCCCCGAGCACCATGATAAGACCAGCCGCAGATTATGAAGGCTTTAGGTAGTAGACACAGCTCACCTGGGGAGGAGATGGCACTGTTCAAAGCAGATTACTGTACCAGTCAAACATACAGTACAGTACACGGCACTAAGTATGAGAATCAGGCATAAAATAGTTATACAGTTTTAGCCACAATCTTTCTTCCTCCCACATCCCTCAAGTTTTATAGTGTATATGATATATTTATATTGCAATCACAGTGTGTGTGCGTATACAGTATATGTGTCGGATTCGAATAGAAATATACTACTGTATATACACTATAAAACTTGAGGGATATGGGTTTCACGTAAGATTGTGGCCAAAAATGCAATAAGATTGTGGCCAGTATAACTATTTTGTGCCTGATTCCTATAAGTAGTGCCATTGTAATGTTTAGTTTTTTTAATATTGTGGTTGATCGTTGTATAATTTCTTTATACAAAAAAATTAAGTATATTTTAAGTATAACTAAATACCTATGTTAAGTATAACTAAATAAAGACGCCATGACGCGAGTCAAACTTTTAAAACAAGTGTGCATTTTTCATGCTCGCAGTAAAGCTAGTGTTCCTATGGAAACCACTCGACCTCCGTTTGAGTTGGAGGATATGACATCCTACATGGCCATCTTTATGACCTTTCTGGATAAGTGGAAATTTTAAACGCACACATCATCCTGCACCCACCCCATCAAATAGCTTGAATTTATCATTCCTCCTATCTATCCTTTATTTTTATCTCACTCACTTGATTACATTTTCTTTGCCTGTGTCGATTTCTCTTAAAGGTCTTCAGAGGTAGGGATGTTTATACAAGTTCTTGTGTGTGTATGTGGGTTCATGTGTGTGTTGAACATGTCTCCACCTCCAGTGCTATGACTCACCCAGAGAGGCAGGCTGAGAGCCCACCTCCACACGCACACACACACACACACACACACACACACACACACACACACACACACACACACACACACACACACACACACAAAGTAAAACAAAATCATAGCAGGGCTCTGCTGCAGGTCTGTCTAGAAAAAAGGATGGAACATGTGTTCATTAAGGAGTGCTCTTCAGGGCCTCTTCGGTGGAGCTCAACCATGCTAAAATGTGTGTGTGTGTGTGGGGGGGGGGGCAGGTGGCTCCTCTATTAGGGATCACACCTGAATGCCAGTCCTCAGGAGGGGAAAGTGTGTTTACAGTGGCTGTGATAAATACAAGGACAATTTGTCTTCATTCAGTCGTTCTTTCTCCGGAACTGAGGACGTAATGGTGCAGGAGAAATTAAGTCTGATGCAAGCTTTAAACACCTTGCCCCACACACAGGTTGCTTGTATTTACACTATAAAATACAATTTGAGCTACAATGTGCCATAACAGGGTAAATTGTTAATAACTTCTTTAAAACCAGAAATTAAAAAAAAAAATGTTTAGCATATTAAGAAATATAAATTTTGTTTAAATTTTTAAGTGAACATTAATTTCATATAATAACATTTCTCACAAATTTTGTATTAGAGACATTGAGGCCCAAATGCTTAGAAAAGAACAGATTTTAGAATGTTGAAATGATAAAAAAAAAAGAAAGAAAAATTTGATATATTATTTATCCTGCGATGGATTGGGACCCTGTCCAGGGGTGTACCCCGCCTCGTGCCCCAAGTCTCCAGGGATAAGCTCCAGGACCCCCGCGACCCTGAATACAGGATTAAGCGGTATGGACGATGAGTGAGTCATTATTTAACATTAAAGATTATGCACCATTTCTGGGCATCCCATTTAAATATAATCAAATTGGATTGACCAGATTAACTGGTTTGTACGAAAAGGTCAGATTTTTCTCGTGTCTAATGTCCTCTGTTGAAGCATATAAAATCACATTCTAATAGAATTTATTTCAAATGGATTATATGGTTTTGCATAAAATTTGGGAGTCTATGCTAGTTTATGTGCATAAAGGGGACACACCAAATAAAAAAAAATAAATAAAAAAAACACTGAAGACCATGTAAATCTTTCGTAGATTCTACTTTTTGCTCAATTTATTTTAAATAATATATAAATAAAAGAAATGCCTTTTCTGTATATTAGACAGGACTTACTTTGTATATTACCTTTACAGAGGTGAATTATGCAAAACTACCTGGAAAATATTACATTAAACTTTTGCAGTACTTACAGTAGATATCTGCTTAAAGTTTAACTTCTACCATAAATATCTAAATCCAAATGTTGGGTAAAAGTGATGTCATGAACATTTATGTGGCAGATTTAATAATCTACTTTCAAATAAGCTATTAATACATATTAATTAGAGAGAAAAAAAATTTAATTTGATGAATTTTAACATTCTGGAGTCATTTTAAGACAAAACTTAATCTTTATCCGATTTACTTTTCTGATTTCTCATCTGTGATTCACACTCCGATAACAGAACAGGGAGCAGGGAGTGTATTTAGCTGACAAAAGAGTTACAGAAAGTTTAAAAAAAGACAGGCAGACATGTACGTAGGCTTCAACCTGAAATAACAATATCAATAATTACATTAATTCCCGTCTCTGTGTGCATGGAGTTTGCATGTTCTCCCCGTGCTTGGTGGGTTTCCTCCGGGTACTCCGGTTTCCTCCCACAGTCCAAAGATATGCAGGTTAGACTAATTGGCGTTCCTAAATTGCCCGTAGTGTGTGATTGGGTGTGTGAGTGTGTGTATGTGTGTGTGCCCTGCGATGGATTGGCACCCTGTCCAGGGTGTACCCCGCCTAGTGCCCGAAGTCTCCTGGGATAGGCTCCAGGTCCCCCGCGACCCTGAACACAGGATTAAGCGGTATAGAAGATGAATGAATGAATGAATGATTACATTAAAGCTGATCAGCTTATTTTTAGCTTTAACCTTTTAGCTATTTCTGAAAACTCTTTTCCCATTAATGGCGGATACTTCCGCTCCTCAACAATATAACTTTGTAATGAAAATTGTTGTATTAAACTTAAAAAGAATGTTAAATTGTAGCCTTTTTATTAGTCATCCCAGACCCCACTGTTACTCATTCAATTCAATCACATTGCTTGAATTCATATACAGAGGTGTCAAGTAACGAAGTACAAATACCTCGTTATCTTACTTAAGTAGAAATTTTGGGTATCTATACTTTACTGGAGTAATTATTTTTCAGCCGACTTTTTACTTCTACTCCTTACATTTTTAAGCAATTATCTGTACTTTCTACTCCTTACTTTTTAAAAATAGCCTTGTTACTCTATTTTTATGATCAGAACACGCAAGGTCGCATGATAAGAACGCGCACAACACCATACCCCCCCCCCCCCCGGTCGCATGATAAGAACGCGCACAACGCAAAGTAGTTTTGAAACCAGTACTTTTACACTTTTACTTAAGTAAAAAGCTTGGCTTGATACTTCAACTTCTAAAGAAGTATTTTTGAACCCTAGTATCTATACTTCTACTCAAGTAATGAATGTGAATACTTTTGACACCACTGTTCATATACAGTACATATAATTCCCATGATACCGATCACTGAGGTAACTGTACACTAGTGACCTAAAGTATGCACTGAGATTTCAATTCCATTGCAATTAATAACAGAGTCTGGTAAAAGAGTCAGGTACCCAACCTCTTAAAAACTGTGAGAGAATAACCTTGGAAAAGTCATTTTATTACCCTTTTACTTTTTCCTGAGACTGATAAGCAAAATTGGATGAGCTTAGTAGTCAAATTGGCTTTAAACTGCCACCGCAAGATGCTGTTGGAAATAAAAGGTGACCTTTTCAAATTTCTCTGAATGTTTATTTAGATAGATCTGACTTCTAATGTCTTACTATTGATAATGCAGATTCTAGAGAGTGCATGTACGGGGGGAAAAAAAGCACAGGTACAGTAGATGTTACTATGACAAAAGAAAATCTGATAGAAGAGCAAAAATATGTGGAGTGGAAAAATATGAGACAGAATGAAAGAGTGAAACAAAGACAGAGAGATGGAGAAAAGACATGACCCCCCTCCCATCAAAAAAGAGCTGAAATTCTTGTTGCATTCCCAGCCAAGCTCAGCATGCTTTTCCAGCATATTATCCTCGATTCACTTGCTGCTCCGACAGCAAGACTGACACCACAAAAATGTTGTATTTGATCACTATTTATAGCTGAAAATCAATATCCTTAATAATACACAGAATATCTTGATATCAGCACACCCAGCTACTCTCACACATGTTCGGACACATGGCTGGGTCAGTGCTTTATTATCAGATGCGAAGAAACAGCAGTAAAATTGCTTAATTAAAACATGAATTTTTAATGAGCCCCAGGGGTGTGAGGAAGGCCAGTGAGATAGAAAGTAAGCAATAAGGCATCGTCCCTCTGAGAGAAAGAAAGAGTGAGATAAAGAGAGATTGGGAGGAAGAGAGAGAGGAGCTGTTCATCTAACTGAGATAAGCACTGTGTTCATCACTCATTAAAGACAGGCAGTTGAGCTGTCTTGGCTGTGTGCTAAAGAAGAATGCCCCAGGTGGTCAAATGGTCCCACAACACACCTCCACACTGAGTGGTGCCCGCAAAACCATTTTCAGACACCTACACTATATCTGTCCAGATTTTTGTGCATGTTTGAATGTGTGAGAGAGCGAGCGAGAGAGAGAGAGAGAGAGCGAGAGAGTGAGAGAGAGAGAGAGATGGCAAAGTGTACAATAGCTTGAGGATTCAGATGCTTAGTTTTTTTTAAGGCCTTTCTCTCTCTCTCTCTCTCTCTCTCTCTTGCAGAGCTCATTGGTATTAAGCTGAACCAGGTTTACGCTAGCTGGCAAAGACATTAACACAATGCACATTTATCTTACTTTACTTGAACCTCTGCAGAACATTTGACCAGAATACAGAAGAAGGACTAACACCACCTCCTCCAAATATGCACTTTATTCCTCCATAGCCACCCTCAACCCTGCAAACTCACTTTTTCTCCAATCAGTCTCTTCAGCACAGGCAATAATCTGTTTCTGCTCTGAGCTATTGAGTGTGTAATGAGTCTCCCCGTCCTCTATGACGCCTCTGAGCAATGGGTCACACTCAAACAACAGACACGCCTTTAGCATTTTAACGAGGAAAACGCTTGCGCATGCCCTACTCTAACCCTTTTCTCTTTCTTGAGCCAACCATTTTTCCTGGAGGGTTTAGTTCGGCCTTGGTTGATTGGGGCAGCGTGAGATAGACAGCGTTCCATTAATTCTCTTGTGGGCTAGCACAGAGAGACAGAGCCAAGGGGGTTGCACTGTACTGATAAACCACCTGTCTGCCATAAGTCATTTGTTATTTCCTTTCTTGCTTGACTCTCTCTTAGCTCTCTTCTCCAAAAAATGGACCTTCATGCCACATTAATCAATTTAGTTATCTTCCTCTCTCTGTATCTCTCTACCTAACACACATGACATCTTTTCACCCATCCATCCATCCATCCATCCATCCATCCATCCATCCATCCATCCATCCATCCATCCATCCATTCAACCAAGTGACCTTCTCATTTTCAAATACATAGAATTTATCTTTCATATACACAACAAGAATTTTGAACCTCAGAATTTTGACCTATAAAAATCATCTACACAGGCAAAGAACTAAGAAAATGAGAGCGAGATTAAATGACAAACCACTTTATGAGGTCATAGAGGGCAGCAAACCGCTAAGGTTCTGGCATCAGTATCAATAAAGGATTGAGTTTCCAACCTGCTTCCACTCGCTTAGGAGAAATCAGAGCATAGCAAAGGATTCAGTGACCAGCTTTTCCTTCCCTTCCTCAAATCCCTCAGTGCAACACCATCCCTATCCCATATCAGTCTGGGAGCCTGCCTGCCAAAGAGATGCTCCCACAAGTCCACCTGATATCCCCAGCTGAGCCCTCCACAGGCAGCATGTGGCGCCAAGCAGCCAAGGTCACCCAGCCATGACACATCAGCCGAAATGTAAAACCACTCTTTCTGCTCTCCTTTTGTTCTATTTTTTGTCTTTGTCTTTTTTTTATTTTACTCTGTCCACCTTACACCAATTATTGTATACACTTTAAACAAATAATAGAAGACAATACTCAGGATACTGTACCTAGACGATGTTTCATTTGACATTGCACACTGATGATACTGTTGGTTGTATGGAAGAAAACTGACATGTATAATTGACATTGTGGTTCCAAAGTTTGAGCCGACAAATAGAAATGGATTTTTTTGTTAAATTATTGCTAACATTTTGTTCATTGAAAATGATATTATCAACAATAACTTGATTAAGAAATATAATCAGAAATATTTCTTTGAATTTCATATTGTCTGGTAAGTCTCCTTTTATATAGCGTCAGCATGGACTTTACAATTTTGTATAAAAACCTGACAAACCATGTTAGATGAAGTCCAGCAGTGTCATCTGTACAGTATATGCGTATAAATGTAAAGGATAATTCACACGGAAAACATAATCTATTGTACAAACAGAGTTGGCGATGAGTCGTATCACAACTTGAGAGTATTCAATATACTGAACCTTTTTCATGTTCGATGATCATTCTAATACTTTCTTTGTATTTATTTTCCAATTTCTTTTATGTTGTGAATGAAAGTAAGTGGTAAAATCTTGTGGTACAATTTTGGCTTTTGTAGTAGATGTACTGTATATGTGTTACACTCACTGGCAAATTACAGTACTATTTATTGACTGACTGTACCAAATTCTGCTTGGCTTAGGGGATGCAATGAAGAGCAAGAAAATACAGTTTGATAATTATGCCACTATTAACCTTTGTAACGTTGATATCAAAGAAGCCTGCAATTTTAAAAATGAGCCTGTGTTTAGTGTTTTCTCTGAGCATCTTGACAGATTTCTGTGGCTCCAAATAAGTAGGGATTTATTTGGGTGTTTTGATAGTTTTGTCAATTTGTCGTGAACCAAAAGCACTAACTAATTAATTTTAGGCATGCTATCATAGGGTGGTATTATACTGCGACACATCACATCTTCAGCATAATGTCCACATTCTGATCACAGCATATATTGTAGGAAGATACAGTATTTGGCAATATTGTATTTTTAGCCAAATCACCTTTCTGTATTTGGTACTGTATATAATCAAACACATTCTACTGATAGGGTATATTCAGTAGGTACAGTATATGAGGCAAACAAGTTGATTCACTGAAATGGTCTCACAGCTTATTAAGTAAACCTACAAAGTCTTTTCATTTTATGAACATGTTTCAACTGGAAAAATGAGGTGTAATATAAGTGAAATTAATGTGCAGTTATTTTCTAATGACAACAATGCCATGGTAATGAAAACAAACTGCAGCTATTAGCTACTAACTTACCACTGGTATCTGTGTCAGATGGTGTTCCTTTCACAGTGGGATAACAGTTCTCTAGGTAGACTCCATCTCTGTAGCATCCGTTATTCTCTTTGTCATGCAGTGGCGCATACCCGCACTGGCAAGGAATCTGCATGATGCCACAGGGTCGGTTGGAAGTGCTATAAGTCAAGCAGTCCTCCAACCATTGGCACAGCATTTGGCAGGCTGCCATGCTGGGGTTCCGCTTGCCCACCACCAAGTACTCCACCTTAAACTCCCCATTCCCCTCTTCTTGACCTGAACCACCTCTTGCTAGTCCTTTCCGAATCTGCAAGAATTGCTTCCCTGCTTCTAAAAAGGCCATGCGAGTGGAGGCATCACACAGCTTCATTACTACATCAAAGCTTTCCATGCCCAAGTAGGTACGTGTTGTCTCCGTAAAGGAGTCGTATTGGAAAGTGCGGTACCGCTGGGGCACACAGTCTTCTGTAGGCTTGGTGACTTTGATGAACATGGTATAGCGCCTTGGGTCTGGATTCTGCAGTGTCCAGGAGCAAGGAGCACTGGGAAAGGCAAATGAGGAGAAGAAGAAACCAAAGAAACGGTTCTGTACTAGTGTAGAGCAGGTGTCTGACTCTGGGCCAGAGGGTGCAGCACTGAGAACGCCCAGCCTCAACAGCAATAAGAGGGGAAGGAGCTGGAGTGAAAATCGACAGGTCCTCAAGACTTTGGATAACATGGTCATAAACTCTCTCCAATGAAAATAAGTGCTAAACATCAAGGTTGGTTTCTCTTGTCGCCCTGTCTGGAAGTTCACTGTCTCCTACAAATGATGAATCAGATCTTGTGAATTGGATTCCAAGGATTCTTGTTGGAAGAAGAATTGTTGTACTTTCTTGTTTAGGAAGAGAATCTGCTTTAATTCACTGATGTTGATGATTGTTTAGGCCTTGACAAATCTGTAGGATAAGAGCATACAAGAAAACCATATCAATTAAAATCATTTAAAAATAAATGACAAAGCCTTACATTTAATAGCTTAAAATAAATATTTTACATACACATAGATAAATACTCCAGGTTGCAATAAAAATAATTTGACAGACATTATGGCATTAGAGTAACAAAAGAATTTTGCAGCACCTTTGTTGCTTATGACAAAAACCTATTTCATTTGAGGCAGCTACTTTTCACCAAATGTCACTCTCCCATATTTCATCTGTGCGGCTGATATTTTATCCAATTATAAAGCAATTAATTAAACAAAAAAAAAAAAATGAACACCTGCAGTCAATCATTACTACACTGCATTTGCAGCTTGGCAAAATGATCAATAGCCTCAATCTTAGTGAATCATTAAGCTAAAAGCAAATTTACCGGCTCTTCATGCCTGTGTCACCACTCCCACTGACAATTCAATAATTCCAGCAGCATATACTGGATACAATAGCTAACAAACTATGGTGCATGTAATTGAGGCTATTCTAGTGGTGAATATAGAGGAGGGACAACAGACAGCATTTGAGTACATGGAAGCATGCTGCCAAAACAACTGTAAGGACTGAGGAACCACTGCAATCACACACCATGTGGGATTCTATTCTGGATTAATCAGCATTTGATAAAAGCTCTATTTTCCTCCTCTTTTTCCCAGTATGTGTGGAAATTAGTAGAACCCATCTGTATTATCCAGCTGTGTTTATATTTGAAATGAAAAGAATAGTGTGGTGTAAGAAAAAGAAAGAAATCTTACGATTTCTCAGCACAATGGTTTCAAAAATAAAATGACTCAGTGATCAGTAAAATTACTTTATGGTCAGTAAGAAAGTGAGCCTTTGGACATACCTCATGGTATTTGAATATTCACTGTACCTAAAGAGGAAACAAGCCAGCACTCACTAAGCTAAGTAGTGCTAAACCCATTCAGCCATGAACACTGTTTTACTGCAAATACCAGGCCATGATTCCCCTGGAAACAGAGGCAAATGTCCAGTGGCATGCACCCAGCATTAGGGAAGGGGGGGCTGGGATGAGCATTAACATAGCTGTTTGGCTTGTCTCATTTCCTGAGAAGCCATGTTTCCCAGGAGGCAGAGATCTGGCACAAAAGCATGACTTCCAGCACTCAGCGTCACATGAATGCTCCCACACTGCCATAAACTTCCCTGTGTTCTGTGAATGCACTGTGGAGGCTTAGAGGTAAATGAGTGGGTGAAGGAAAACTACCTTGTGCTTTTTATGTGTAGCAAAGTCTAAGAAACAGAAACATCCTGCTAGAAAAACTGTAGCTACTCTTTTGAATTTTGGGCATAACATAGCATTACTGCAGCTCTAAACATCCACAGGAGCAGGCATAAACCTGTGGAATCAGTCAAACCTGTCAAAACAACTGACATTTAATGTGATACTTGGCTTATGGTCATCTCCACTTATCTAATCTCTCCAGCCCTGTGCATGCTGCTATCACATAATGCACAGCATAGGCTCTTGCTTCTGTATGATGCTCGTATTATCATGACAGCAGGAGGTTTATCAATTCGGAGTTACTCACTAACAGCAGACAGAGTACATCTAATCACTTAAGCAAGTTCACCACGGTTTGCATCTAACCATATAGAGTAAGTGACTAATTACGCTCAGTTACTGCGTGATTAATGGGTGATGTCTATGTTGTAGAAATTATGGGATGCAAAGTAAAATGCATGTTTTGATGTTTTGGCAGTAACATGGACGGACAATACCACTTTATGTCTTGAGACCCTTATTAGGTTTCAGTTCTAAGATTCTTAATGGCAGTCCTTGTGAACACCCAGCTAGCCTCACTTTCTAACTAAATTAATGTGCACATTCAGTGTGCATACTAAAGAAAATCTTTCCATTGATATTGAATGGAGGATATCCTCTCACTGGACTTGACTTGTCGAGATTCTAACATTTGGGGGAAAATTAACATTTCTGTTTGCCCTTTAGACTGTAAAAATTTCAGTAATATTATTACTAATATTATTCTCCATAGCACATTTTTAAAGAAGTAACTAGTAAAACCACTAAAATTGTTCTGTTTCAAGACAAAACAAAGTTATAAACAGTTTAAAGGTTAAAACCCTTTTTACCACTGATAATATTAAGATGTGAAAATTAGGTCAAGAATTTTTACAACTTATAATGAAACCTTATTTATTTATTTTTCTTAACTGTAAGGATCCACATGGCAATATATGACCATGAAGTGTAGGGTATTATGACTAATAAAACATCAAGTCACTCTCCATGGTGCTGAATTCACATCTCCATTCAGCACCCATATTACAGTATGGTGAATTAAAAATATTGCGAATTGGGAATTTTTGCAGTCAGAAAAACTCAGTGTTACTAATGACAACAATTATATATTTATTAAATACAATATTTTCTTAGGATCATAATCATAAATAACATTATACCTAAAAAAAAAAACAAAACAAAAAAACGTGAAACCACATTATATTACATTTTGACCAAATGCACATTAAATGTATCTCAAAGATCTCAGTTCATTCTATTCATATTATAGTATATCATCCAATGCTGCTTGTGTTTCTTAATCACTTTATGCAACTAACAGAAGGACATTTTCAGCAACTAAAGTTCAGTGACTAATGCATCCAAGGTTAATACTAGTTTAACAAAATGAGGCACCCTTACTTTATGACTGAATAAAATACACTTTAATATTCAATCTAATTGTCTAGACTTTTCCATGTGAAAAAAACAACAACAAATCAATAACAATAAACTTTCCATGGGTTTGCACAAATTATATGAATAAATTATGAATAATGTCTTGATTCTTTTCATAATATTATGCTTGATTTTCATTTTAGTTTTTAATCTTAAAACTGTCCATTTCCATATTTCAGGATTCATATAATGTCCTTGTTGGCATGTGCAACTCTTAATGACTCTGCAGTTAATAAAACAAAGGCTGTGAAAAATTAAAGCTGCAGCATGGTGGGACCTGGAGGCAGGTGGCACGTTGAGTCATAGACATTCTAAGAACGTTAGTCAGCACAGCTTTCTGCAAACCGCTTTGACGTCACTGTAATGAGATGAAACTCCTAACCTGTATTAGGAGATGTTTTCACAAATGTGTTGTGCGGATGAAAAACCAGTGGATTTTTACATCTTTTTTTATTGGTATTATAATTAGAAAGATTAATTTTTGGCAAATTCTTCTTAAAGTGTGGGGCAACAAGTGTGGGAAGGTGAAAACTTAGCTTTTTTCAGTACTTAGTTTCTGCCACTTGTTGCTTACCTAATGGTGGCTGCTGTTAGCTTTCATGGCACAAACAACTGCAATCAAAGTCCTCACCCAGATAGTCAGAGAGTGAGAGAGAGACAAAAAGAGATCAAGATCATAGGTAAGAGGGAGAGAGAAACTACATAATTGCTGCTTCTCTTGGGTAAACTCTCTCTCTCATTTCTTACTCTAGTTGATGCTGTGGTTTTATATTTATTTATTTTTGTCTCACAAAATGAACAGTGCCAATGACAAGTCCAGTGAACAAGGTTATTTGAGAAAACGTAAAGCAACAAGCAGCACATTTTCATTCAAGACTATTCACAATCTCCGCTATCTACACTCTAATGTCTATGACAACCAGGACGGGAGGCCTCACACTGCTCTGGAATTAAAGAGATAATTATCTGTCTCTGATGATGAATGTGTTTACTGTGCTAAATGTCGGGCTTTTTCATCAACTCAGAAACTCCTCTCACTTCGAGGCAAACAACTGCAAAAAAATGCATTATAATATGCTACCATAAACAGCACTTCATATTCCTGTTCCTCAATGTTTAAGGGTCATGAACTTTGAGTGGCTATGTTTAACTTGCAAGTCATAATTCACATTTCAACATCACTGAAATCTCTGTATATTAACGGCTGTTGTGATGAAAATAATTTGTTGTGATGTACAAAAATTCAATATTCATTTCTTTTAGTATTTTTTTTATTCCATAAAATAAAGTACACACAAGCCAATATTGGCTAAGGCCAGAGCTTAGCTTAGACTATGGCAGCATGTACTGTTTATAGCCGAGCAAATAACATGCTGAGCAGAAAAACTTATCTAATTGAAAATCTATCTAAAACATCAAAAGTCTATTACGTGTGGCATTACTGTATATAATACTGTAAGTTGCAGAGCTACAGTATAGAAATCATTATGTACAGTATACATAGAATCTGGACATGCACAACTCTAATAAAGAGTTGTCAGCTGTTCAGTAGTAACATGTGCCAGAAAGGATTCTGCATCTAATTTAACTTGAAACCTTCACAACGAGCATGGTCTTGGATAAGAAACAAAAACTGCTGAAATATGAAATCTGATTAAAAGAATAAACAACCTGAATAAGCGCTTGGAATGATTTTTATTATCAACTTAATTACAAAAGTCACCCAGTATATTGAATGTATTCCCAAAACACATCATTATTATCCTAAAAACAAGACCCAGGTTTTTGAGACTCAAAAACGTTGGTGAAACTGATAATGATTTGCAAAAATCATTGAAGGTCAAGCATGGAACAGGTAGGTTAGTATTTGTACTTTTCCTTATTTACTCATAGAATTTTATGAAATGTGTTGGTACAGGTTATTTTGATTAGATCATGTCAAACCTATCAACCTTTAGTTTTCACTAAGACTGAAAATTTAAACAGGGGTCATTTCCAAAACTAAAGCTGAGTTAGCCTGATAATGTATGTCAAGATGTGTGAAAATCTAAACTCTCCTATTCCTGATACAAGGATTAATTCAAAATCTGTCACTCTACAATTTAGGCTGTGAAACTTATTTGAAAGGTTTTGTCTGAACTTTTCACTTGTAGTAGTGAGATGATGGGGTTGGAGAACCTGAGTATACTGTAGGTTAATCTGTGTAAAAATAGTGTATCATAGTCAAAGTCTTACTATAACATAAATTGTAATCATGACCCGATGATTTATCAAGATTTAAGCTTGGCCTACCTGCCTGAAATAAAGTATTCTACTACAGTACTATATAAGAGTGTATTTCATACATCATGGCATATCTACAGTATATATTAAATGTGTGAAGAACAGTTATAAAACAGTATTATCTTATGAATTAATTGTCAAAATATCCTGTTATAACCAAACATATTTTTATTTGATTGAGCACATTATATACATAAATATCTCGTACAATCTCATCGAGTCATTCTACAAACCAGACCAAGAGCCTGTAAGCAGTTAATAAATGTGAGAGTAAGTGAGTTATGTACAGTCTATGGATGTAATTTTAATATAAATAAAAGGCAGCATCTTGTTCTGCATCTGAAAAGACACAATTCCTCACTACTGCAAAGAGTAATTTATCACACTTTCCAGACTGATAAGTATACTTGTAAAGTACATTCTGGACATGCATAATGAAGAAGAAAGACACCTCAAAATGAGGTTTATATTAGCTACCTGTTGTATTTTAAATCCTATTTCTTTGACCAAGTTAAAAAGAAATTGACTACAGAACTAAACGTACACTAAAAATTAAACATTCTACATAACAGGTGTTTTTACCAGTTAGCTGTTGGATAACTTTAGCTATTTCCGAGCAGGATGACTGAGTTAGTCAGACTGAATATAATAGTCTATTACGTACATACAGCACTGTCCTCTTTCGTGCCATATACCTTATGTATAGCTGTGACGTGCACAAATGAAACAATAGTTGAAGAATTTCATAAAAGGGCCAGTTTGAAAAAAAAAAATATATATATATTCCTGAAGGATTGTGGTGTACTGTGATTGCCAATGATACTGAATTTAATAGAATGTAGTTTAGATTAATGGGACAGAAAGCGGTTGTCCTGCAGCCGCTGCGGTCTAACTAATGATATGTTTCTCCGACAGTCAGAGATGCATCATTTATCTGGATTTGTGTCACTCACGTCTGGGAACTTCTGATATTCCTTAGGCTTGTACAATGTTGAGATGAATAAAAGCACACTGCCAAGAGGTGAAACAGAAATCACAGAAGACTAGTAATTAAGAGATTAAAAAAAATGAAGCAAACGGAAAAGAAAATTCATGCTCTGCTTAGCAAAGCTCTTTCATCTGCCCTGTTAAATTACAAATAGCCTCCCCAACCTAATATTAATGCTGAAGTAAGTTAAATTCTCCCTGGTGGAAGTGACAGGAATGTCCAAAGAGAAAATTATGGAGGTGCTAATAAAAGGGGAGGAAAGATTTACTAACTTCACAATGAATCTGGATAGATGTGACAAAAACGTCTTTAATAGCATTAGACAGATGCAATGGACAAAATGTATATCACTTTACTGACAGTCAGTTGGCACCAATGGTTTTATGACAAAAATATAATAATAACATAATAATAATAATAAATGACTTGAAGGAATTCCTCATGCTCCACATTTCAAAGCAAACAAATCAAACCTACTGTACAATGACCACTTTACAGTCAAAAACACTCGATCAATTATTTACTCTTTGGCAGGAAAACGCTTTAGGCAATGTTCCTGCTACAACCATTTAAAACCATGACCCTTTATTTTTGTTTTATGTTACTCTGGCAAACGGATAAAGAATTATCTACACTTAGCAAAATTGCAGCACATTATTAACCTTGTGCCTGCAAACACATAAAACCCTAAAAAAAAAAAAAAGTTATATTTTGGCTCAACCTTTAGGTAATGCTGTGAGAGTCTCTGCTTGCACTCTGATCACAATAGACACCCTTTTAAACCACTTCAGGGCAAGAGCATGTCTAATAATCCATATCTCTCTCTCTCTCTCTCTCTCTCCACTGAGCTGTATATGTTCTCATGCTGGATCGGATGTGATACCTGATTCTTCTAAAGCTGTAGCTCATCTCGCCCTTTGGACTGCCTGATTCATCGTGATACTTTTCTGCTTGGAGCCTCTGCACTTATGACTCACTTTCCCCTGCTGTGGATGGTTCCACATGGATACCCTTTAGATTTGATTTCCCTAAAAATACAGTGGAGCCATATATTTTAAGAGCTGCTGCTGTAATCATAAAGACTTATGTGCTTGATTCGAACTTGATTTGATTGTGCTTGTGCTCATTTCCTTATTTGTGCTTATTCCCTTATTATTATTATCATTATTATAAAATCATTGATAAAGCAGGCGGCACTCTCAGAGTGGTTAGCACTATGACCTTGCACCTCCAGGGTCCAGTTTCGATTCCCGTCTCTGTGTGCATAGAGTTTGCATGTTCTCCCCGTGCTTGGTGGGTTTCCTCCGGGTATTCCGGTTTCCTCCCACAGTCCAAAGACATGTAGGTTAGGCTAATTGGCGTTCCCAAATTGACTGTAGTGTGCGAATGAGTGAGTGAGTGTATGTATGTATGTGTGTGTGCTCTGCAATGGATTGGCATCCTGTCCAGGCCTCGTGCCCTAAGCCTCCTGGGATAGGATCCAGGTCACCATGACCCTGAATACAAGATAAAGCGGTATAGAAGATGAGTGAGTGAGAGTGATTAAACACGATTTAAATATCATAGTGTTATTTTTTATTATTTGATATGCTCCTTTTTAAAGAAAATGTTCCCTAATTTGAAGGATACACTGAGGCAGTATTGCCGTATTTATTCCAGCTCTTCCCTGAAATGAATATTGTACTGTATGTGATATTAATGTGAAAGATTTTGCACAATAAAAGCAGACTTTCTTCCTCATGTTGTATCAGGACGTTTTTCAAACCTGTAGCTCTCGTCATGTAATGATGGAATAGAATATGATTAACTAATGAGCCAATTGTCTGTGCTGCTGAGAGGCTACGGGGAGTTAAAGTGGAATGTGTTCTTATGTGTTACTTAATGCATGGAGTGATGTAGTAAATTAGGCTACATGTTAAATTTTACTATGCAATCTTAGACATTCTATTAGTTTTTATTGGTTCTTTTAAACAACATACACTTTACTCATGATTGGATCTTCAAACTCTTTAGAAATCTTTTTTTTTTTTTAAGGATAAAATTCCACTTTTGAATGATTTTGCCTTTTGTTCTCTGTGCAGCTCAAAAATCTCCTGTGTATATAGATAAAAATATATTCTTTGACTTTTATGAACAATTACACATGTGAATAATATAAATTGTGATTCTTAGAAGATATAAAGGAAGATCTTTTTTTATAATAGACCATTGGCATGTCTGTTACTTATAGCATACTTTGTTGATCTTGCTGGGTTTAATAATTTAGATGGCAGCGTTAGACTTATTTTCCCAGTGAGACGTGGCCTCTCAACCTCACTTACAGCTTCAACATCTAAAACACCAGTTTTGCAGTAATCTCTCATAGTGCAGTTATACTGGACTGTACATACACTGTCAAAAGAAGCTCAACCGTACCTTGTCAGAGTGGAACCTGTTTCTTTCACATCTTCATTTGCTATATTTGCAATACAACCATGGACCACTGTTATAATCAGAATGGATTCACTGGTGCAGTCATATTTTGGAATTTTATTAATAGCACGATAAAACAATTAAAGGCATTTGTTTTTTGTATTACAGTTATTTTTAAAATGGTAATTACTTTCAATATACTAGTTTGAGTGTTTCCTGTTTCAGCCTGACTGAAGTCAGAAGTCAACCTCACAGTGCTGGATTCAAAGCTTCACTGTGATTTACTCTTTTTATACTTTTGTGCACTAAACGTCCTCACTCCAGAATAAAGAGAGCTAATCTACATGAGCCTTTATGTTATCAGAGAGGCCATGGAGCCATATGCTGTATCATACACTCTGTATGCATTCTAACTGTACAGTGTAAATAATGATGATGATGCTTGTCTCGATGCGTGGAGAGAACAATCAAAGAAATATCCACACAGTACCTAAAGAAATGAATACATAGGAAATAAAAACACAAAAGGAAGGAGAACAAAAGAAACAAAAAAAGAGATGGTGTGTTGTGACATGGTGAGAGAGAGAGAGAGAGAGAGAAGAGCTGGGCAGACTGGCTGGTAGAGAGTAAAGAGAGCTTCACATCTGTTTCTAAAATGATCTAACAGGCGGTGTCTGCACGCACTCTTTCCCTCAGTACATCCAGCCAAAGTCTGTTTGTTTTTCTCTGTCATCAAGAGTACAGACGGTTGTTTACCTGGCGCTAATTTCAATTAGGTGTCTAACTGTCTGCTCAAATGGATGGAGCTGAAGATGTACCAGTGGGACATGGTCTCTCTTATACATGATCAGACGTCTGCAACAGTCTGCAACAGTACGTGTGATGAAGAGATCTTAATAGTTTCAATCAGATATGACTTTCACTCAGCAAATTTTGTCCTGGCGGCGCGGTGGTGTAGTGGTTAGGACTGTCGCCTTGCACCTCCAGGGTCTGGGTTCGATTCCCGTCTCTGTGTGCATGGAGTTTGCATGTTCTCCCCGTGCTTGGTGGGTTTCCTCCGGGTACTCCGGTTTCCTCCCACAGTCCAAAGACATGCAGATTAGACTAATTAGAGTTCCCAATTTGACCATAGTGTGTGTGTGTGAATGAGTGTGTGTGTGTGTGTGCTCTGCGATGGATTGGCACGCTGTCCAGGGTGTACCCCGCCTAGTGCCCCGAGTCTCCTGGGATAGGCTCCAGGTCCCTGCGTCCCTAAATACAGCATAAAGCGGTATAGAAGATGAATGAATTTTGTCCTTTCATTTACATGAAGTGTTACAAACAACAGGCTCATTGTTAAGGACTTGGTTTAGCACTCACTTTCACTTATTTTCTATATATGGCTTATCCTGTACAGGGTTGAGTGGCTTAGCATTTTATAAACTAATTTGTTTGAAATTATATTATTATTTGTTTTAAAAAGTTTTTTTTTTTTTTACTATAAGTTGTTTATTTTGGCCCTGCCCTTTTACAGTAGGTCTGTTTAGTACTTTAAGAACTGTAGTGTACAAATGAAAACAAAAACATACATATACCACAATTCTAACAATGTTTTTATAAATTTAAATTACATGTCATGTCAATTTGGACTTTTAATTATTATCACTTATGTTGAAAAAGTAAACAGATGAGTAAAACAATACAATATGTGGTACCTGAAAGCAAAAATTCCAATGTAATCTGACATTTTGGAAAACAAACAAACAAATGATCTAACATATAAATAAATAAATGAATGAATAAGTACATAAATATATGCTCCATTTAAGACTTGTTCAGCTAATTTTGGATGATTTTTTTGCAAAAAAAAAAAAAAAAAAAAGTTTCTTTTTAAAAGCTTAAGCATTTATTGTAGTGCATTCTGAGATATATAATAATAATAATAATAATAATAATAATAATAATAATAGTAATAATAATAGTAGTAATAATAATAATAATAATAATAATAGTAATAATAACAATAATAATAATAGTAATAATAATAGTAATAATAATAATAATAATAATAGTAATAATAATAGTAGTAATAATAATAATAGTAATAATAATAGTAATAATAATAATAATAATAGTAATAATAATAATAATAATAATAATAATAATAGTAATAATAATAATAATAATAATAATAATAATAATAGTAATAATAATAATAGTAATAATAATAATAATAATAAATACTGTATGTTGTTCAAATGTTTCTATTTCCTTCGGGTTTGCTAAGAAACTTTCTAAACTAAAACAATCAGATCTTCTTTGACTCCTATGAAGAATTACATATGTGAACCAGCAGTTCATTAAGTGAATAAATCTTCCTTGGTTTGTCCACCATCTGTGCTGCCTTGTCCATCCATTTGCCTGATATTCTCGTGATACTCAGCAACATCACTTCACATGAATGAAAGCAATTACCTTCTGCATAATATGATTGGTACATTTAATACAACCCTAATTTGGGTTTCATGCCAGCTAAATCTGTTTGTAATTTGTATTATTGTGCTAGAGCACAAAGCAGATTACAGAAGTGGCACTGCCAACATTTTTATGAGGTGTTAATGACCAATTCATTGCAGGAGACTTTAGACACCAGCCTTTGGAAAGCAGCGGCCCTTTAAAAAAAGACCTTTATCAGTCTGATGCCAAGAAAGTGTATGAGTGCGTGCGTGTGTGTGTGTGTGTGTGTGTGTGTGTGTTTTAGGGAGCGCTCTCTGAAGATGGAATGGCTAATCGCTCATAATTCAAATGTCTCGCAAAGGAGATGTTGCAGATGGTGGAGAAACTGTCAAATTGTCCTTTCCTCTCTATCACAAATAATAGCACAGATAATAAAGGCTTTGTGCCAAAGCACAATCATATACATATGAGAGAGAATTGCATTGGATAGCAAATCAAATCAAGCCATATCACATTCAGATCAAATGAGCCAGGCAGCTCGTTTCATTTTAAAGGCAGAGGAACGGATTAGGACTCTAGGGTATTGTATTCTGCTGCAGTAGCCCCTTTTATCTAGAGTACGTCAGATGGACTCATTTAGGCGAATCACTGTAAGCTCACGTTAAATTGTAAGTCGGGCCAAGAAAACAATGCTAAGTTATCCTGGTATGCCACAAATTACACTGCAATCACAATATATTCCTCTATGCAAATAACACTCTCCAAATGATCCATACGGAATATCTGCTCAAAACATCATGAAAAGCTTGTAGTGTTCATTGTTGACGTCATTAGCAGCCAAGAAATGTGCTATTCATGAAGAGCATGAGCTTTTCAGTCAAGTAACTCCATGACCAGTGTCACTTCAGATGACGTTATAGTTAAACAGAGAAACCTCTATTGAGTTTTCCTTTCCCCAGTTTACTTAACCGTATTAATTTATGTTAAATAAAGGGAATGCGTGTACGTGTACATGTAAAAACACCAATGACATTTTTACAGAGCTTGCTGTGTCCTATAAATAAAAACAGTATTATGCTAGTTTAAACAATTAAGTGCTCAATAAACAGCCAGTAAAGGAAGATAAATGGTGAAATATTGTCAAGATGCTATATTCAATCACTTTATAAGTGAAAATTGTCAGAGTGAAATTGATTCTTGTGGGTTGTTTGGTTTGAATTGTTGTCTCACTGTTTATAATTAAACCAAAAGTGGGAGTGTAGAGCGAAAAAATAGATAAAACTCCTCCATTCATTAGTGATGAAGGAAAAAGCTAAACTTTACCGAGTGCGAGCAGAAATTTCAAAGAACAAAAGTACACAGTAGAAGAATTGCAAAAAGGAATAAACTATCATTTAGTTTGTCATCCCAAATCTCCAGATCCCGCATTTGGACAGCAGTAAGCTTTTAATTTCAGCCTCACAACTCAAATCTACAGTATAGAAAAATGTTCTGTTCAACCAAAAACGCAGTGTACTGTATATCTGGTTTACTTCCTGTATTTGGTTGGATTCAGGTTCGAATCATTTTCACACAGAAGACATAGAACATAGAGTTAGCCTGAACTGAAATCATAATGAGATCATCTTGCATAGACAATCTCAGATTGCTTATTGTAGTCTGCACCTGTGTGTGATTACTGAGGTCTCACCTTCACAAATGAAAATTGCACCAGGGATCAATTCCTATTGAGTTAACGCTGAGTAGTCTGTGTAGCACCGTAAGAACAATCACTGACGTACATCAAGAAATATTATTATTATTAATAATAATAATAATTCATTCATTCATTCATTTTCTATACCGCTTAATCCTGTGTTCAGGGTCGCGGGGGACCTGGAGCCTATCCCAGGAGACTTCGGGCACTAGGCGGGGTACACCCTGGACAGGGTGCCAATCCATCGCAGGGCACACACACACACTCACACACACACTACGGGCAATTTAGGAACGCCAATTAGCCTAACCTGCATATCTTTGGACTGTGGGAGGAAACCGGAGTACCCGGAGGAAACCCACCAAGCACGGGGAGAACATGCAGACTCCATGCACACAGAGACGGGAATCGAGCCTGGCCGGGGAATCGAACCCAGACCCTGGAGGTGCAAGGCGACAGTGCTAACCACTACACGACCGCGCCGCCTAATAATAATAATAATAATAATACACTTACTGTAAGCGACAGAGATGATGGTCAGTTTTACCAAACTTAAGATGATAACTTCATAACATCATACAGCAAACGTTGCTGATTCCCCAATCTTCCAAAAAAACTAAAGCCTTTTTATATGTAACTGAAGCTACACCGACCTTCATGCCTCTCTACTCACCTCATGGGTCCTAGCATGACAAGCGGTGCTTTTGTTTACTATTCCATGTGCTCTTGGTTTATCTTTTAGTCTCCTCCACTAACTACCCTGTTGTGGGTTTGTTTGCTGATAGTGTTCACCTGAGACTTGTTTTTCTTTCTTTTTATATTCATTCTGCTTTTCCGCTCCCACCTGTGTTTTTACAGTGATTATGGATTAAATTAGATTGATGTTCCCTGTGTTTGTTTTGACTCCTGCTATGGGCTCAAATTATGGTTATTGTATTCACTCCAATAAAGCTCATGCATAATCTTTACATACTGTACTAGCACCTTGTCTCTCATCACATGTGACAATGGACAGCATTGCCAAAAGTGTATTACCTTGAAACAGCAGTCCTTGGAATAGATATTGATGAAATGGCAAAAACATTAAAAAAAAAAAAAAAAAAAAACAGTTTCCACCTATATAATAATAAAAAAAAAAAAGTTTTTTTTTTCTACCTTTAAGCAGCTACCAATTTTGAGTACATCAACTTGCACTTTCGCAAGTGTTTAAGACAGCACGCAGCAACACTAGCTAAAGTCTAGATTTGATTCCATGCTTTTGCAATCCATATGTCTTGTGTACCATTAAACCCACCAAAATATGCCACTTTGCTTAGAAATGCATCACATTGTGAAAGAAATCTGTGTTCGAGTTTGACAACAGCCCCCTGACTCCCATTATAAGTGCGTTTTAAATGAACAGATTTTCACATTTTACTTAGCAAAAGGAAATGCTTGTCTAGGACAGCTGCATATATGCTATTTACTACATCCATAAATTTTTGAAGTATCACTTTGTCTGTTACTATGTGTTCAAATTGTCTTGGATGAACGAATTCACATCCACAGAATAAATTCTACTCGTCCACATTCACTCTGACGATGCAGCAGAGACAGCGAGCGTACTGCCGCTCCTGCTGATTATTCCAGCCATGATTCTCGTACTATTTCCCTGAAGTTAACGTCAGCATTCGAAAAAAAAAAAAAAAAACAACGGGTGCAGGAACCCTAAGGCAACACTACTGTACGTATCATGAACTCACCTTCACTTGACCTCACTCACAATCACAACAGTCTTGCCGCCTTCCTTCAAGCACCTGTGTCTCCTGAACAAAGCAAGAGACACTGTAGCCCACTGACCTCACTGCGGCTTGGCGGAAAACAAGTGTTTGAGTGTGTTTATGTGTGTGGGAGCGCTGGGAGCACAATGCCAGCTCAGTGCGAGTGCTGTGGGAGTCAGGGGGACACAGAAAGAGGGACTAAGAATCGGAGTGTGGGAGAGAGAGGAAGAGAGATGTGAGAGTGCGAGGGAGGCAGAGAGCGTGTGGGAATGAGATAGAGGGTAGGAAAAGAAAAAAAATCTCTGGGAAAGCCAAGCTGAAGGGAGCTATTGAGCGCGGGCTTCTCGCCTCTGCCTTCATTAACATGTAGATGGGAACATCTGTCCACACTCTGCCATGACGGCTGAAATATTTACGACTTGCTGTTTACCAAAAGAGAACCTGACTTACGAGCGCATGGGTCCATCGCACTCTTTTTCCGAAATTTCTTTCTCTTTCTATCTCTCTCTCTCTCTCACACACACACACTCCACCCCACAACACTGAGTGTGGCACGCTGGTTTGACCGATAATGGTGACGCTGAGTGACAGTTTTTAATCCTGTCCCCCCTCTAATGATATTTGCTTCTCCTCTGCGCATTGGTCGGCTATCAAAATGTCACAGGCAGATTTACACGAGTCCAACCTACCAAACACAGCTTATTTTAGCTGCCGCCTTGCACAGAGTGGGAAAATCCATACCTAATAGAAATCAATCTGGGAATTTACATGAGGCATCAGTGGGCAATGTCTCGGTACACAGGCCTAAATAAACATACACATAAATTAAGAAGAGACCCGTGTTCACTGCAGAGCTGCAGCAGCAGATAAAGGGGGAACACTGCACACTGTTGTGAGGGAGCAAGCTTCATAGGTCATGTTACGCATCCTCAGTGGTGTACAGAAAAGGGTGAGTTGAAATGTCACACTGTGACAATGATTAGTCAAACAGTCAAAGGCACATTCACTGCGAAACACAAGTCTCAGTGGCTATACGAGTGATTGTTTTTTAAATTTGGATTTCTTTTTTTTTTGCTTCCTCAATTAGGGAACCTCGTTAACCTCGTTCATTTGAAATATACTGTAATTGTGTATATAATCATCGGTTAAATGTTCACCCAGATGATTAATGTGAAAAAGGAGCATTCAACTCATTCTGATTCAAATATATTGGTAACTCAGTATACAAATAAAAATTTTTTCATCTTAAGACCCGACATTTTGCAAAGAAATGTGTCTCGGCGTACAGTAGGAAGCATTTTCGATATTTGAGCAACGGAACTGAGTCGAACCAAATGTTGGCTACGTTGTGTGTAAATCAGTAACTGAGTAAAACTTGTTTGCATCAGCGGAAAGCCAAGCAAAGTGAGCAAAGTCAAATATTTTTTGCATATTGTGCAAGATTTAGTAAAGACCTACTGTAGCCCCATGCGTCCCGAGAATGCTATCAAGCACCACAGCAAGAAGCAGAGGGAGCCACTTTCAGTTTTTTCGTATTTAAAGCAGCTGCCAAGATGAATCATAAATTGAGGTTAAATGAGATTTGATGTCTATTTATTTCATATTTTACTTCATTTACATGTCTTCTAAATGTTTCAATTGTTTTTCTATACAGAAATATCATTACAGTGTTGGAAATTGTTAATTCTGGTAATATTTTTCGGCTGGTGGGAACGGATAATCTGCATTTACAGTATTTCCTATGGGAAAATGCAATATGAAATTCCGCCTTAAATTGAATTCATATTCCGAGGTACCGCTGGATAGGAATAGATTTTCCTTTATAATAAACACAGTGTAATTCATTCATTCATTTTCATTCATTCATTCATTCATTCATTTTCTGTACCGCTTTATCCTTATATACAGGGTCGCGGGGACCTGGAGCCTATCCCAGGAAACTTAGGGCACAAGGCGGGGTACACCCTGGACATCTATTTAGGATGCCAACCCTGGGTGCCAACCCATCGCAGGGCACACACACATACACACACTCATTCACACACTACGGGCAATTTGGAATGTCAATTAACCTAACCTGCATGTTTTTGGACTGTGGGAGGAAACCGGAGTACCCGGAGGAAACCCACCAAGCACGGGGAGAACATGCAAACTCCATGCACACAGAGACGGGAACCGAACCCAGACCCTGGCGGTGCAAGGCGACAGTGCTTTTTTTTTTTTTTTTTTTTTTTTTTTTTTTGATTCCAAGATGGCGCCGGTGAGGTCGGCTGCCGTCACGACTGCTCCGACCACCTTTTCCTTGTTTTTGTTTTTTAAGTTAGTTTTCAGTGTTTTAAAATCGGCAAAATCACCACCATTGAGTACATTAGGTATGATAGAGACACTCTTGTTTCTATTGGTATACAATGTACTCACAATTCGACGGTTTTAACTCCGGATCCGAGCTGGCCGAGTGAGATCCTGAGGGAGAACAATGGACGCGACGCGAAGCGACGGACCCGAGGGAAACGAGCTGGAGTGAGGAACCGGCTCCGAGCCCGTGCACACCGCACACCTCTGCCTAGCATCCTGCTCGCCAACGTCCAGTCACTGGAGAACAAACTGGATGACCTCAGGGCCAGGATAAAGTTCCAGAGAGACATTCGGGACTGCAATCTCCTCTGCTTCACCGAGACATGGCTGAACCCAGCGGTGCCAGACCACGCCATACAGCCGGCCGAGTTCTTCTCGGTTCACCGCATGGACAGGACGCGGGACTCGGGGAAGTCAAGGGGAGGCGGCGTGTGCTTAATGGTGAACAACAGCTGGTGCAACAGCGCGAGCGTTGTTCCTCTTACATGCTCCTGCACACCAAACCTGGAACTACTGTCCATCATGTGTCGTCCATTTTATCTTCCACGGGAGTTCACATCGGTCATAATCAGCGCCGTTTACATCCCTCCTCAAGCAGACACTGACACTGCCTTATGCGAGCTGCATGAGGCGCTCACACAGCACCAGACACAACACCGGGACGCTGCGCTCATTGTGGCGGGGGATTTTAATAGTGCCAACCTCAAACGCGCAGCGCCGAACTTTTATCAGCACATCACCTGCCCCACCAGGGGCGAAAGGACACTGGACCATTGTTATACCACGGTCAAAGACGGTTACAAGGCACAATCTCGTCCAGCGTTTGGTAAATCCGACCACGCCGCCATTTTCCTCATGCCAAAATATAAACAAAGGCTGAAACAGGAAGTTCCGGTCCTGAGGGAGGTCGCGCGCTGGACGGACCAATCGGTGGCCGCGTTACAGGACGCACTCGATGACGCAGACTGGGACATGTTTAGAAACAGCTCCGATGATGACGTCAGCGTGTTTACGGAAGCGGTTGTGGGATTTATTGAAAAGCTGGCAGACGATACGGTAGAGAAAAAGACTATCAGAACGTTTCCCAACCAGAAGCCGTGGGTGGATAAAACCATCCGCGACGCTCTGAGATCTCGCACCGCTGCCTACAACACGGGACTTGCATCGGGGGACATGGAACCGTACAAGGCTGCGTCATATAACGTCCGGAAGGCGGTGAAAGAGGCGAATCAGCGCTACGGGAGAAAACTAGAGTCACAGCTTCAACAGAGTGACTCTAGGAGCCTGTGGCAGGGACTGAGAACAATAACGGACTACAAAGCACCAACATCCGGTATGACGAACGCGGACGCGACTCTGGCAGACGAGCTGAACACATTTTACGCTCGCTTCGAGGCTGCAGCTAAAGACGCTAGCAATGCTAATGCTAACGGCGCTAATGCTAACGGCGCTAATGCTAGCGGCGCTAACGGCTGCAGACAGGAAGACACAGTCAGCACCGGGAACGCGCTCATCATCTCCGAGCACGACGTGAGGAGAGCCTTCAAGAGAGTGAACACCAGATGGCATCTCAGGTCGTATTCTCAGAGCCTGCGCAGACCAGCTAGCACCTGTGTTCACTGAGATATTCAACATCTCTTTATCTCAGTCGGTGATCCCCACATGCTTCAAAGAGTCCATTATTGTTCCTGTTCCAAAGAAACCACATCCTGCTTCTCTAAATGACTATCGCCCTGTAGCTCTCACCTCAGTAGTGATGAAGTGCTTTGAACGCCTTATCAGAGACTTCATCATTTCTTCACTACCCGACACACTGGACCCACTACAGTTTGCATACCGTCAGAACCGCTCCACAGACGATGCAATCTCTCATCTCCTCCACACATCACTCACTCACCTGGACACTAGGAAAGGGAATTATGTTAAAATGCTCTTCATCGACTACAGCTCTGCTTTTAACACAATAATTCCTTCCACACTCACCACCAAGCTGGAGCACCTGGGACTGAGCTCATCTATATGTCAGTGGATCTCCAATTTTCTGACTGGCAGACCACAGGCAGTAAGGATGGGCGGACATGTCTCAGCTACACTCACTCTCAGCACTGGAGCCCCCCAGGGTTGTGTTCTGAGCCCCCTGCTGTACTCTTTGTACACCCACGACTGCGTGGCCACTACCAACTCCACCTCCATCATCAAGTTTGCTGACGACACCGTCGTTGTCGGACTGATCACCAACAATGATGAGTCGGACTACCTAGAGGAGATTGGAAATCTGGAGAACTGGTGCCAGAGGAACAATCTCCTCCTGAACGTCAGTAAGACAAAGGAGCTGATAGTGGACTTTAGTACAAAGCAGGAGAGGAACTACCAGACCCCCGTCATCAACAGGAGCCCAGTGGAGAGAGTGGACAGCTTCAGATACCTCGGTGTTCACATCACGCAGGACCTATCATGGTCCTGTCACATCAACACCGTGGTGAAAAAAGCCCGGCAGCGTCTCTACCACCTCAGACGCTTGAGAGACTTTAGACTGCCCTCCAAGGTGCTCAGGAACTTCTACTCCTGCACCATAGAGAGCATCCTGACGGGAAACATCACGACCTGGTTCGGGAACAGCACCATGCAGGACAGACGAGCTCTACAGAGGGTGGTGCGATCAGCCGAACGCATCATCCGCACTGAGCTCCCTGACCTGCACTCCATCTACAGCAAGCGGTGCTGGACTAAGGCCAGGAAGATCATGAAGGACCTCAGTCACCCCAGTAATGGACTGTTCTCTTTGTTGCGGTCTGGGAAGAGATTCCGCTCCCTAAAGGCCAACACAGAGAGACTGAGGAGGAGCTTCTTCCCGCAGGCGATAAGGTCTCTCAATCACACCTCCACACAGGACTAATAACATCTTTTAAGCTCACAACACTGACTGGACAATCATGGACACATTCATACACACTTGCACTAAATACTCATACATCTGGACAATTGCACATGTCACCTTTCATGCATATTTGCACAACCACTGACACTTTAATACCATATTTCTATATTTTTGCAATATTTTATTATGCCCTTATGCACAGTTAATTTTACAAATTTTACTAGTTAAAATTATTTCTCTAGTATTTCCTTTTTATTGATTATTTATTTTACGTACAAGATTTTATTTTCTTATTTTCTTTTTTTTTAAGGTCACTGGCGGTCGTATAAAAGCATTTCACTGCATATTATACTGTGTATGATTGTGTATGTGACTAATAAAATTTGAATTGAAACCACTACACCACCGTGCCGCCACACAGTGTAATGTCCTGATAAAATGATGATATCCAGTTTTGTGTTGATCAGAATCAAGCTGGCTTCTGAGGTTTCGTTCTTTAAAATACTCTCAGGGTTTTATTTTGTCAAGATTTTCTCTTTAAGGATTTAGAACTACAATACATCTGGCATTTTGTAAGTCTGCATTGTGACAATGTCTGCTGCATACAAATCTGGAACTCTTTATGGTTCTTCGATTGTACAGTACCTACAGTTAGACCCTTACACTTTCTATGAAGAACAGTAGAGTACAACAGGGTGCTTCTGTCTCAGATATAGTTCCAATACATTTCCAGTGTACTCTTAAATAACCCTTGAAAAACCTTTTCTTTCCTCTTTAAGTCTCGTAGCCTCTATAACTCTGCACCTGATGGCATTGTAACTCGGGCAGCTGGAGGGCTTTGATGCGATTTCTCATCACAGGGCTGAATAACGCAGAGGCCTTCAGGGCATAATTACCCAATGTCAACAGTTAGTTCTCTCACACATGGGCCTCACAGCAGGGTCTCAGCAGGCTCGGAGTAGACTACCAATAGTCTGCTTATCCATCGACTTCCGTTTCATATCCTCAGCTCTGGAAAAATAGGCGACGCTGTTACACTGTCTGTAGACTCTTAGTGCCTGTGACAGCGGCGTCACCTCGGCACTGCTATATGGCTGAAGAGGGATAAGAGCTCTGCTGCTATCTGAATGCTGACAGTAAGATGTTCACTTACAGTTACTGAGGGATGACCCGTGCTATCCGTCAAACTGTCCTCCCTGAGACACACAGAGCCAGACAGAGAGAGACAGGCAGAGAAAAAGAGAGAGAGAGAGATTGAACATTCCTAACCTGATAGTAACAATGGATATTTGACCTGTCATGGACTCTGGGGAGACACAAAAAGTCAAAGTGTGACGGAAAAAAACGACTATTCTTTGGATACATGTCCCATGTCCATGTAATACACACACACACACACACACACACACTAAAATGCACAGTAAACATTGCATGCAGCTGCAGTTTGCCTCAAGAAAAAGAAAAAAAAAAATAAACATTTGTGCAGAATTTGGGACTTAATGGGATGGAAAGACAGAGGTCGAGCTGCCTCAGACAAATGAGTCTCAAAATGCTGACAGGACCAGATTGGACAGGCTACATTACTGCAAACAGCTGCTTCTACTCTCTTCTGTTCTTTTTTTTTTCCTTCTCCTTTGTTGAAGGGAAAATGTGCAAAATATATTTATAGCAAACAAGGAGATAAATCCAAGCCTGATTACTGACAGATTTTTATTTCTTTTCTTATCAATTTCAAAGGCTGTTTCTTTACTGCCACATTAGAGAATGAGGAATTAGTGGATGAAATGCATTCGCGTACATCTGTTCCTCCACAACGTGCAAGAAGCAGCATGAGACAATTACAGTAGCTGGAACAAAATCACAAAAGTACCATATGAGATTAGACAATGAGGTGTAAACTTTCTTGTTAAACCTAGAAACACATAAATCATTGTAAGAACAAATACTAACTACATCCGTCAATACTAAATATGAATCCATCCTTCCATTTTCTTCCGCTTATCCGAGGTCGGGTCGCGGGGGCAGCAGCTTCAGCAGGGATGCCCAGACTTCCCTCTCCCTGGCCACTTCTTCCAGCTCCTCCCAAGGCGTTCCCAGGTCAGCCGAGAGACATAGTCCCTCCAGCGTGTCCTGGGTCTTCCCCGGGGTCTCTTTCCGGTGGGGCGTGTCCGGAACACCTCACATGGGAGGCGTCCAGGGGGCATCCTAAATAGATGCCCAAGCCACCTCATCTGGCTCCTCTCGATGCGGAGGAGCAGCGGCTCTACTCTGAGCCCCTCCCGGATGACCGAGCTTCTCACCTCATCTCTAAGGGAGAGCCCAGACACCCTGCGGAGGAAACTCATTTCGGCCGCTTGTATTCGCGATCTTATTCTTTCGGTCACTACCCACAGCTCATGACCAGAGGTGAGGGTAGGAACGTACAATAGATCGACCGGTAAATTGAGAGCTTTGCCTTTTGGCTCAGCTCCTTCTTCACCACGACGGACCGATACAGAGCCCGCATCACTGCAGACGCTGCCCCGATCCGCCTGTCGATCTCCCGCTCCATTTCACCCTCACTCGTGAACAAGACCCCGAGATACTTAAACTCCTCCACTTGGGGCAGGATCTCACTCCCAACCCTGAGAGGGCACTCCACCCTTTTCCGGCTGAGGACCATGGCTTCAGATTTGGAGGCGCTGATTCTCATCCCTAAATACTAAATACTTTAAATGGATTTTTAAAACTCAGCAGCACTGCTAAGGACTCATTACCATCCTGGGGATTTGGTATGACCTTATCAGTATTCCACCAATTTTGTGTCAAAAACACACATAGACCTTAAATTACCTTAAATTTGTCATTAAAAAGGGAATTATTACAGTATGTTCTTCTTGCTCAGCCATACTGGATGGAGAAACCCATTTTTCACCCATTTGTGACTCCATCATGCCCCTTTCTCTCTGTCAATATTTAAAATCTACAATAATTCACAATAAAATAGTTATATACATTGCAGGTATACTGTATGCACGTTGAGCTTTTCTTAACATAGAATCAACGTACAGTAAAACCATGTCTATGCGTCACGAACACAATGGCAGAATTAATAAAAGTTGTGCAGAGGTTCAGGCCTCTTGACGTCCTGTAGGATTTATACAGAGAATGGTGATATCAGACAGTTAGGATTATGCATGCACTCCAGATCAAAGCTATCCTTGTTCCCACAGCAGAACACACAGAGTGTAAAAAAAAAGATCATTTATATTTCATTCATGTCCTATTACAGATGCTTTGATTGAATTTGGTACACATGCTGATCTTAAACTGACACCAAGGAGCAATGAAATCACAGGGTCTTTCATTCACTGTGTAAAATTACACAGGCACTCTGAGCTGTAATGATTTAGAGCCAATGAAATGGGTTCTAGCCTAGGATGTATTGCACACAGTTGCATTTTGAAAAACATACAGAATAAATCACTAAACAGCAGAGACATAATTAAATATAGTCTACAAAAGATAACATTTGAGGCATTTCACTGCGTTCACAATTACTTGTTGTAAATAAAAGGTCAGAAGCCTTGGAACAGTAAATGGATGTGCAATAGAACAATAACCATCATCAGTCTCCAGCATGTCACACACTGATTATATGCCAGTGTGTATGTGCTTTATGCCACAGGGCGAAAAAAAAAAAAAAAAGTTTAAGAATGAAAAATAATCCATGTCATAATAGAGTTGCAGATATATAAACACAAATTTCGCACTTCACTGCTCCTCAAAGTTTTGCAATCACATGCAATTGCAGCCGATTTAACCCCTATACGGATCTGCTCGACAAATTAGGGCTAGGACTTGATTTGAAAAAAAAAAACGTCTCCAGAGTTTATTTGTATTTCTCTAATAGCAGGGAGTTATCAGTGCTTATCATGTGCTGAACAGAGGAACAGGGACCTGAAATGAGCTGCATAGGATGCTTCGCTGTGCTATCAGCAGTACGTCTGCACACCCAGTGGCAGAGGAAGAATGAGGACATTCCACATGTACATGCACAAGGGCAGGATTGTGGCATCCCCACTGATGTGCATCTTTCTGATTTTAGCATCTGTAATTAGCGAAGATAAGCGGCATGTCTCTCCACCAAAATTTTTTACGCCTGCACATGTGAATTTCACCTTGTTACCCCTCATGGGGTTATACTCCTTAATTAGAACAGTGTGATCGAGGTTTGTTTTCATTCACGAGATCCTCACAGCTTTATTTTTAGTGCTCTCTGCTTTGGCGTACTAAAAAGACACAGTCATGGCTGAAAACTAAGTGAAAAAGCTTCATTAAGCAAGGCACAAGACACAACAGGGTGTGCTGTTCTAGGACCATTACCCCGTGATGGAGAGGAGTAATTATTTTGCCATAAGAGCACATCGTAAATGTTTTATTCTCCTTATACCACAGCAATTTGTCAACAATTATATTTTTATTTGTTAGTAAATAATGGTTTTTCTTTCATCGTTTATAGTTGCATTTACTTTCGTATATAAAAAAGGTTTCTACTTTGAAGTACCAAGTTTAAACACGTTAAAATAATTGAATTACAGCCAACATTATTGTCAGAGCTGATGTTAACCAGCGTCTCTTGACCAGTGGACTGCGACTAAAGAGCACTAAAGAGGCACAGAACTACATTTCCCATCAGCCACATATCACTAATCACTTTCACCTGGGTCTGGTTATTTCCTGTTTTAAGTGTAAGTTTTTTCAAGATTTTATTTTTATTTCGAAGTCTTTTAAGACGAAAGTCTTTGCCCCGCAAACTCTGAAGCCTCCATTTTGTACCTGGCCCTGCTGTGGGAGTCACTCCATCTTCCTACTCTGCCTCAAATGTTGCTCAGTTTCCTAGCATCATGTCACTTTCCTGCCTTTCCACTCTGTGCGTCACTTTATCTCCCTGCTGACGACCTCACACCACTTTCCTGCTTTCCTGAGGTCATTACTTGTCATCCCTGCTTTGCCGTGTACTGTATGTTGCTCCTCCATCTTGTTTCATGGTAGATGTTGCTGTCCCTTTGTGGCTGGAGTTTGCTCCTATCTGCTGTGAGTAGAGCACTCAAAAACCTTCACTGACATTAGGACCTATACCAGTAAAAAGACATTGGACATGACTGTCTAGAATCCACTTTCGACTGTGATTTGGCCATGGGGAGCCGCACATTAAAGGGGAATTTCTTCCATGGTAATTGTTTTCACATTGTTTCACAAAACATAAAAGGTCTGCACTTGCCTTTGCTTCAACTTCTGGACAACTAATCAGATTAATAAATGCATCACAGCCATGGGTTACCTATGTTCTCTGTCCAATGGTAGAGCAAAGAAATGCATGAGCATAAATTTTCATTTAAAATAGTATTCAATTAAGATCAATTCCAGTGCTGTCTCTTATCAGGGATTAACTCGTTTTTGTTCGCTTTAAAAGGACAGCTTGAGCCAGACTGCATGCATAGAAGTGCAGCGTTCGTCTCGCTGTCTCTGTGTGACAGTGGAAAGTCGCCATCTTCGGAGTAAGGAATCGGACATGGACAGGAAAAGCTACGGTTCTATCTTCCCTCATTCCTTTATTCTATACCCATGGTCACTGCAGTGTCCAGCAGCACCCGACCAAGGCTTCATTAGACCAACACAGCCCCTGAATAGAATCTCAATTTAAGGAGTGAGCGACCAAATGCAATCTAGTTTAGTTCTGATTGCTGGGCTGAGGATGGCCCGAGGCTGCGAAACCCTTTCTCTTGAGTTTTTAACCCACAAATCATTGAACCTGCCTCCTGCTCACAAACTTTCTCTCTATTCCAGCCCAGGAAATGTTTAGCAAAAAGGTCACAGTGCTTCATCAGGGTGTCCAAGCTCAATTGGTATAATGAGAACAAATTCTCAATGTCCTTTGATTGTACAGTGATGTCAAATCTTAGACTTTTAATGCACTTAATTGTGGCCATATTAGCTCATAGGCATAGTAGGCAAGTATTATTCACAGTCGAGTATAATTACTGTATGCTTACGCTTTCAGTATGCTAAGGTCCTGCTACTCTGTTCATAATGTGTTATATACAGTATGCACAGTTATAGTGTATGACAACACTGTTGATTTCTGTTTGTAATCTAATTGGTCAGAGGCTGTTGATTAATGTTCAACAAAAGTATTGCTCAGATAGTAGTGTGGGCTGTTTTTCGCATCACAGATTTGTATCAATATGCTGGTTCTTGTCATTATTCATAAGAACTTGTATGACAGCTGCTCCATATGATACACAGTAAGACGGATAATAAACAGCTTCATAAAACGAGCCATTATTAACAAAGAAAGCCATAGAATTGTCGATATGGTGAAGCTTTTTGCAACAAGATTTTTATTTGTCATTTATGGAAAGAGTGACTGTTACAGTATAAAAGTCAATAATTTCACTACAATGAGAGAGTGTTCCGGACAAAGAATTAGATCTTCATTATTATTATTTTTTTTTATATTAACTTCAATAATAAAAAGAGGCTTGTAATAATGATAAGAAATGCTAGAATGCAGGAACTGGCTTCTCTCATGCGTGGTTCATAACATTAAGTGTAAATATAAACATTAATAAACTATACACCGATATAAGGATTTAAGTGACTATTACTGTACAATGCGCAGTCATGGCTAGACGACAGGGTCAGGGAATCTACAAAATGGTGAGTCGTGTAGGGTGTCCCCGTTATGTAGCTGTTAGTGTTTACCAAAGGTTGTCCAAGGAAGGACAACTAGTGAACTGTAGACAGGGTCATGGATGCCTAAGTCTCACTGATATTCATGGGGAGCAAAGGCTAACCTGTTTGGGCTGTTCACACAGACGAGCTACTGTAGCCCAAATTGATATGATCGAAAGATCACAGATAGTCAGAACAAACAGTGAAAATCGGCTTGCTGTGTATGGGGCTGCATACAGTAGATGCAGACTGGTCAAAGTGCCCATGCCGACCTGTGTCCACTGCTAAAAGCGCCTAGAATAGATACATACTGTAAGTATCAGAACTTGACCATGGACAATTGAAGACGATGGACTGGTCTATTGAATAATGTTTTTCTTTTACATCATGTGGAAGGCTGGGTGTGTGTAACAGTCACTTACCTGAAGAAGAGATGGCACAAGGATGCACTGAGGGATAAATGGGAACAAATGCATGCGTCACGACTCTTTTCTGTTCCGGCTCCTAGATGGTGGATTGAATTTCCTCTAGGTCTCAGAACAGCTGAGTCACTGGCAGTCTTATAAAGACCTACATGTTCCTTAAGTATTTTGATAAAAAAAATAAAATCTTCCCAAGAGCGTTTTATCCTGGTGGTTCTTACTGTAGGTTCAGTAACCTAGTAAACTAGTGTAAGGATGTATTTGTTAATAGAGACTTCAAAGCACTTACGTAAGTCACTCTGGATAAGTGTGTCTGCCAAAAGTCATAAATGTAAGTGTAAATGTAAATGAAAAAGAAAGAAGCCAAGCCAGTGAAGACAGTGTCAGGTAATGTTCAGCTCCAACACCTTGAGTCCTGCATTTAAGTGGGTGTTACTTTGATCCATACCACCCTACCATCTAAATATACATTGTTGCAGACAAAGTACAATTTGGGCAAAGGTATTCATTAATTGCATTGGTGCCAACAAGAGAGTTCAAGGTGTGGACGTGGCTGAGATCTCAATACAATCGAGCATATGTGAGATGAGCCGCACAATCGAGTCTGATCCATGGAGGCCCCACCTCTGCTATGGTCTTGGTACCAGATACAACAGCACACTTTCGGAAATCCTTGCCTCAACAGCTGTTTTAGTCAGCTGGTTAGGGGTGTTATTTATGGATGTTATGGATCTGTGTATTTTTCTGGATATAAAATAATAAGATTTCAATATTCATATATACATTTTAAAAATGTGTGGTATAAGAGGAATAAAACATTTTTGATTCACTTCCTATAAAAGGATGCCTTGTTGTGTTTTATTCTTTACAGAGTAAATACAATACTTACCGCATACTGCAGTATATTTGTACATATAAATTTATCAGCAGATGTTTGAGTTCCAGTTGTACTGATCTTATATCGTCAGCTGTGAATCTCCGCCTGGTGTGACATGAAGTGATATTATTTCCCAACACTGGTTTAAAAAAAAAGGTGGGGAAAACACCTTTGTGTCAAGGGCTGAGTGTCAAGGCTGCATGTCTGTGGCAAACATGCTGATGAGTGAAATGAAGAATAAGGAACATATTAAGTCTCTCTCTCATTCAGGAGCCTAAATGGCAAAAGTGGGGAATATAACAATAGGATATACAGAGAGAGAGAGAGAGAGAGAGAGAGAGAGAGGTCTGGGGAGGTGGCAGTCACAAAAACAAAGCGAGACATCTAGGCTGAAAGGTATGCATGGCTGCCCTCCAAAAGCCAACTGTGCCGGCGTGCCCCATCTCATCCCCTTCTGTGATTAAAACTGTGTTGTAAGGCCGCTCTTGCAAAGGCTATTTTTACTGTTAATGTATCAATTTTTTTCTGTTTTAATACAAAAAAAAAACAAGCTTGCCAAACATATGTTAAAAAAAACATATTTAGAGTAAGAGTTTTGTTGTGTTCATCTGTACAGCTGGAAATAACCCAGTGACCAGCAAAAAAAATAAAAATCAGGCAATGAAGCTGCATTTTATTAAAAGTAGCATTTATATAGTGTATAAAACTATTAATATGATTAAACCACAAATAACTATATTAACAACTATATTGTACTGATAATACAATATTATACAAAAATATTGTTGATTTTTTCCTACCATATATTAATTCAATTAAAACTTAATGTGGCATAAAATTTCGCCCTTTTTGACATACCATGTCTATTGAAAAATAAATCTGTATGTTACAATTCATTTTTGTGCCTGTTTCTTGTCATATCTTGATTTCTTTTCACATAGCACAAGCTTATGGCTGGTGTTTTATTAGGAAAAAACTAATATTTAAAAATGTCCTCATTTATTATGGGACTATTTATTACCTACTATTTCCCCCACTTCAATCAGGTATGGTACCATTTAGGTATTTTTAGGTTCTAGCTCAGCGGGATCACACCTCATTACAGTTGTTCAATTAAGCGTTCTCTCAAATTTCAAAAACTACATTTTCTTATTGTTGATGTGGTTCAGGCAAGGATACAGCTTATGACCTTCAGTATGCATATTTTTTTTTTTTACCTCGAAAGGTCCAAAGTGCTCTCCTCTTATTATAACTTATTACAGCCAATACATGTAACAGTCTTTTATATTTAGACATACTAATATTATTTTCCTGGGAATGACGCAGAATAAAAGAATATGCCCACGTGAGGTTAGCATCCGTGTAAGCAGGAGGAAATATTGAGAATCGTACAAACTAGAGATCTTTGGGGCAATTTGTCTTTTAGGAGAGCGAGAGAGAGAGAGAGATTAGGTTAGTCACATGCACCACAGAGACTCTACGTTGTGCGCAATGAGGTGTCTCCCGTTTTGGGTAACATGGGAATATTGCGTTTATACACGCCCCCTATCGCACAAACCCGACACTACAACCACGAGTCCGTGCGCTCCGACAAAAATCTCCTTCCTGCGCGCTCACATTCTCAGTCCCCTGTGCCATCCACTTACGTTTGCTCTGTAGCCGGAATCATAAACGCAACATGTGTTATAACAGGTGCTTGCAATGTTTAAAAATAAAGCCGGAGAAAGAGATTAATTCTTAATGAGCGTCATCCTTCTGGATTAGTCCAGTGTGAGTCCGAAGGGACGCAGGAAATGCAATCCGTGTGCGATCTTTTACTGACTGCTTCATTTCAGCAGCACACAGGAGATTTAAAGAATTTATAACACACGCACACACACACACACACACACACACATCTTAGAGTCACCTAGGTGTGTTAATTTTTATTAAAAAAAAAAACAGGTCCGGATGGAAACAACACACACACACGCACAGTACAGTACAATACAGTACAGTACAGTAATGGCTTATTTGTATATGTAGAGCCTTTTCCCCCCGCGCAAACTCCGCAGTTACGCGCAACAGTCTGGATGCGCAAAGTGCGCGTTTATGGTCAACTGAGCCGTTAAAGCACTCAAATCAGTCGAAATGTCTATACGGTTAGGCGCGAAGTCCCACCGATGTCACTCGGGGAAAATAAGAATGAAAGAGGCTAAAGCAAGTCGGAAGCGACAGACTTCACACTTTTAAAGGAAATCTATAGGGTGATGATCTATAGGGAGATCTGACAGGAAGCAAGTGCAGCGCATTACAATGTGAAATAAAAAGAAAGCAGATGGCACCATTCTCCGATGAATTTCTACTCAATTTCACTTTCTGTTTACTCATTTTGCGCATGAGAGAAATTTCATTCAATAGATATGATGGATAGGCAGAAGGACTACAGTTTGAAATAAAATACGCACTGTAGTTTACTGTATAATAACAATATATATATAAAGAAATAAAGAAATAAATAAGGAACATCATTTCCGTTTAAATATATAATATATATGAATGGCAAGAAAATGACATTTTGCTGTGCTTAGTCTTAGTAAAATGCGCTGCCATGAAGCCCAGGGGTTCACCACATTAATATACCCTGAACAAATGCATATTCTCAGTTCCTAATCAGGTTTTGACTTTGCTTCACAGACTTTTGGAATATAACCACATCCGACTATGAGTGAAGTTCTCTAAACGCGCACACACAGACACACACAGACACACACGTCTGCAGAAGATCGGGAAGGGTAGCAGGGATTTACCTCTGTAAAGTTGGCAGCTCCACTCGCCAGACGCATTGGTCCAAAAACCTTTTGCCAAAAGTGCTCTACCATTCCGCCAACTTGTCAAAAAAAAATATATGTCCAGTTTTACTTCTTTCAACAGGCTAAAGCTGTTCAGTTTGTCCTGATTTCAGGGAAAACCCCAAACAACCCGCAATTAAAGGAAGAATCCGTAAATTCGGAGCCGGTGCGCAAATCCGCGCCAGTTCAAATGTCAGCGCCTCTCAGCAAATATGTGTCCTTGAGGAATTCTCTTTGTGTCAAAGCAAGGTGAGTGAAATAAATCCGAAAGTCCTGATATTGTTGTCCTGGCTGTTTGTGACTAAAGTGACCCTCGGGATGAGTGCAGGCTCCGGAGAGATGTGCTCGGGTCCGTCTCGTGTCCTCTGTGCTGAGGGACTGTGGAATTCCTGCCCGCGGCTCTGTCCTGGTGTCCCTCTGCCCGTCCGTCTGTCCGCACTAAACACATTCAGGCTTTGAAACCTGGGGGTTCGTCACTAAAGTGTTTATCCTGCAACGGCGCCCCTTAGTGGGAATGCAGCTATCAGCAAGTCACAATGTGGTGGTAAAAACGGAGACAGAGAGAGAGAGAGAGAGACTTCTTTGAAGGAAGTGGACTATAAGCGTCGCCTTGTTTAATATTTAGAAATATTTAGACATTTACATTTTAAATATCACCACCAGGCGAGTTGAACAACATTCATCACCAGCAAACTGACAATGCAGCACAAACCATCACAAATGTCAATGCTGGACATGATAGCAAGGGACCAGTCCACCATAACGCACCTCACCCGGACCCCAAGAGCCCAAGGCAACTGAACTTGCCTCCGATTCCTCAGATCCTAATCTGATGAACCACTCATCGGATGCACCGAACAAACAAGTCTGGTCAATATTCTGCCTGATCGGTGTGTGTGTGTGTTTACTTAAATGAGCAGCAAGAGGGTACAAATGGTTGTAGTTCAAGTGTCCCTATAGCTCATGCCTGAGCTCATGCCACTGTTTGTGTAAGTTCTGCTTTTTCTTCCTGCATGTGTTTGTGTGGTCCCTCTGCGTGGTTTTGTATTTGTTATTTGTGACCCAGTGTCTCATTCATGATTCACCAAGGAACATCCCTATGCTTCCTATGATATGGAGAGTGGAGACAGAGACAGAGATGGCTTTTAGTTACTAGTAATTAGGTTGCAAACCATTTTTTGACCTTTTTAAGTGCAAACTAGCAACAGGAATATCTGTCTGTTTGAAGTGCTTTGCTTGATTTGTTTTTTTTTTCAGGTAGCTATGAATGCTTGACATCTAAAGTTACATCACATGAGTCCAGTGACAATAATGTACCTTCCCACACACCCCACCTTCATGTCCTGCATGCTCTAGTATCCTTCACCCAGCCTGGGGCTCCTCAAAATGCCCTAGGCTTGCTTTTACTCAAGCAGAGACTTTGTCTAGCTTTGGGTTTGATTTTCTGGGCTTCAGATGGATGTCACCCTGTAGTTCAAACCTCTCCCAGCTCCTTGTTCTTTTGGAAATGGGCAACTTCCTGCATGATGCGTGCTGACAGGATTTCTCTAGTCCCAGGATGGCTGTAGGAGGCTTATCATATTAAAGCTGCTCTATATAAAAAGCCAATCTCTGCCATACCCTGCCAGACTCCAGTGAGTCTGTCATCATGAAGTCTGTGTCAGGCTATGTCAGTCATACTAGCGCTGTTTTTATTTATTTATTTATTTTACAACAATGTAACACTTGAACAAGCATAGCCTGAGGAGCAAGGATAAAAGTGTGCACATGTGCACTCTTTGCATCTTTTCTTTTTGAACATATGACTATGGGTTCAAGGAAGAATACCATTTTTTATTTTTATTTTTTTACATACAAAGGAATAAGCCTTCCATAATATCATTATTGTGTCCCCTGTCCGGTGTGTAGGTTTCAGACAAGATGTCACCCTCATTATGCTTGAGCTCATGGATTATTTATTAAAGTTTTTTGTCCTTTGCCCAAGCCTCATCACTGGGGAAATCTTCTGAGCCTCCTTGATTTGAGAGGGATCCCCTTAGTCTTGTGCATCATGTAACCATGTTACATACATATAAACAGATGTGCACATGTGTGCACATTATTATGAATAATTCTGTAAGTATATTATGAATGAAAACATTAAAACAACATAAAGGCTTTCCTATATTGCAAACAACAGAGGCATAAAGAAAACTAGACTTGGGGCATCTTAGTGAATGCGACTCATCTACAGCAAATCAGATTACAGTATGTCAGCCCCTGTTCTAAATTACAATTTACTATTGTTTTACACTTGGGCGTCAGTTATAAGTGGCAGCCAGGGAAAAGCATTCATAAGGTCAGATTTTAACTGTTTCAGTTTCTTCTTTACACTCAGTGGTAGTCTTATACTATGATGACATGAAAGTGTAACAAATTGTGAAGTATGACTACTTTTGCAATGCACTGTATATACAATATAAAAGCAAAAAAATTATACAATAGAACAGAAATGAAATATAGAAGTAGAAATAGGTGGGCTAATAATTATACAGTGGCAAAAATATTTATGCTTCTTGAACTTTTCTGCATTTTGTAACCTTACAACCATAAATGTAAATGTATTTTATTAGGACTTTATGTGATGCCTCCAACACAAAGTGGCACATTATTGTAAGTGGAAGGAAACGATACATGTTTTTTAAATTTATTTATTTGTTTATTTATTTATTTTTACAAATAAAAATATGAAAAGTGTACTTTTGTGATTGTAACGTGAGAAAATGTGAAAAAGTTCTAGGGGTAGGAATACTCTTGCAAGGCACTGTATAATTATTAGCCCACCTACTTCTATATTTGTAGCCTGATCTGCTTATGACAAATAATTAAATTTGAACAACGGGAAATGTTGCATCATCCATATCAGTCTCAGTCTCACCAACTGAAATACAAGCCACTTATGGCACTTAAACACAGGCCTATTCACTGCAGTGATATCTTATTTCTGTCCTGTTGGCTAATATCTTTGCATTTAATGGGTCATTTAAACATTTTTTAATTTTGGCTGCTGTGATGTTTATTCAGATTTTTTGCTAAAGAGCTTTACAGACAGTTTTCAAGAGTGTATCTGATTGCAAGCTGAATTGATTAGGCACATGTCCAGTTCACTATTGCACAACTTTCCAACAACACTAACAACGTCTGGCATTTCATGTATTTGAAAGTCACACTTAGCAAGGCTTATGAACAGCATACTATGATTTAAACCTGCAACCAGCAGAATAAGAAGATACTTTACGCAAACAAAACAGCTTCATTCATTCAAGCAATTGCTTTTAACTTAAAATTTTTGCTTAAAATCAGCATTTTTTTTTCTAAACATAGTGTTTGTACATAAACCCAGCTAAAGCCATACACTGTTTTCTGCATAAAATCACTCTACATATAGACTAGTAAATATTTGGCTCTACAGTATATGTAGAACATTGAATTGCTAAAAAAAAAAATATTTTAGGTTGGTTTTCAAATCATGGGTCATAATTGTTGGCACATTTTAATTTTTTTTTTCAGTTTTCAGTAATCTTTATCACAGATATTGGTGCAGTTCTCTTGTGCTTGATCTACCGTTCACTAGCTCTACCACATGACTGAGATACAGTCTGAGATCAGGAGCTTATGTAAACCTGAAGAGCTGGTGTCTTATGCATCACTAACCATTAACTGCCATGATTTATTCACTACATTGCCAAACAGCCATAAATGAATCACTGAAATATTCATAGCTATGTAAATCTTTTCACAGATTTCCAGCCTATAGGCTTTAAAGCAGTAAGCATACAAAAATTTATGTTAAGCATGTTGACCTAAAGGAGTGCTGAGATGTACTTTTAGCCAGTTTCGTTAACTCTCATGTCTTCATTCATTCATTTGGCATATATTGAGGATTCAGCAGCAAGGCAGAATCCGATCTAAACTCAGTAGCTAAAGGGTAAGGCATTTATCAAGTTGCCCTTCAGTGCTTCGTTGGCAGACGTTACAATTTGAAGTTTCAAAAAGATTCAAAGGCTCACCTCCATGGAGTATGCACATTTAACATATATTAAACTATTTTCATGTTCTATTTTCTAAGTTTATGACCGTAGGTAGTTAAACACCTTGTCAGGTGTTTTGTTGTGTTCTATGGTATGTGTTTCTGTGCCTATATCTAAATTCATATTTTCAAGCACCACATAACGTTATACATACATTTATATCTGCTCATCTTTTTTGAACTACGCTAGAATGCCTCATCCCACCCCCGCTGTTAAAAAATAAAAAAGTAAAACTCGCAGAGGTGGAAAGAGTAATAAAATTTTGTACTCAAGTACAAGTACTGTTACTTGAGTGAAATTTTACTTAAGTACAAGTAAAGTTACCATTACAAAAATCTACTCAAGTAAAAGTAAAAAGTAGCTCATTAAAAAATAATGAGCAAAAGTTACCGAGTTACTTTTTTATTTTTTTAACAGCGGGGGTGGGATGAGGCGTTCTAGCGTAGTTCAAAAAAGATGAGCAGATATAAATCTCAAACTAGTTGTTTTTAACTGAAGGAACACCTTTGCATAATAAAGCTGTTGTCTTTCTTGTGCTTGAAAATCAAAGTGGTCACTTAAATATGGTGTTATTATATACACACACACACACACACACACACACACACACACACACACACACACACAAAATGGTATTTATATTTAGTAGCTAGATTACCTGCAAAAAAAAAAAAACCACACAAACAAAAATACAGGTACCTTCCCGGACTCCCTAAACCTAAAACAGTGAAATTATCTACAAATATATACAAAGACCAACCAAACCAAAGGGACAATGCAATAATCAAAGTGGGAGGCAAAAAGTCAAACCGGAATACACAACCAAATATCAAAACGCCAAAATCACAACCTCTTTCATCTTTCCCGCGTCTCTCTCCGGTTTATACAGTATATGGTCGCGCTAGTCGATGACGTCACTCAGGGCGGAAGCGACCGTGTGGAAGGTCAGGGAGATGCCGATGTCAGAAAACCTGGAGTGGAGTCTGGAGCGGCGCGCGACCAGGACATGATACACACACGCGAGCGCAAAAGCATAATATTTGTATTATTTTAACATTTTCATTCATTTATTTTTTTACTCAGTAGCGAATATGATTTAAAATGAAGCGAATTACAATACTTCAAACAAAACGTACTTAAGTAAAAGTAAAATTACAGATATTAAAAAATACTTTAAAAAGTAGAAATACACAAAAAAAACTACTCAATTACAGTAACGCGAGTAAATGTAATTCGTTACTTTCCACCTCTGGTAACTCGGTAACTTTTACTCTGAGTAAATTTTTTAATGAGCTACTTTTTACTTTTACTTGAGTAGATTTTTATAATCGTAACTTTACTTGTACGTAAGTAAAATTTCACTGAAGTAACAGTACTTTTTTACAAAATTTTAAAGTACTTGAGTACAAAATTTTATAACTTTCTTTCCACCTCTGGGTAGTACTGTACTCTCTGCCTAACTTATACAAATAGAACTAATACAAAACTAACTAATACAAAAAAATGAAATTTTGTAAGGTTGAGTATCGTACGCCTTGTTTATGCTAAGTTCATTCTATCTTTATTTTCATTGTCAGCTTAATACACTCCCTGTTTGGTAATCGGGGGGTGAATCACAGACGAAAAATCAAAAAGTAGATCGAATAAAGATTTAGTTTTGTCTTAAAATTACTCCAGCGCATTAAAATTAATTTAAACCGGGTTCAGTACATTTATTACAGCTTTGAAAATATCAAGTACTATAATCCCAGTAAAAGTATTTAATTTAGCCTTTCTAATTAATATCTGTTGGTGCAGGTGTTTGTTTACATTGAGCAACTAGCTTATTAGTAGTTTACTTACAGTAAAAGTAGATTTTTAAATCCGTCACATAACTTTACATAACTTGACTTTAACTCAATACTTTGATTTTAGTGCAAAACAGTTTGGGTATTTTTCACGCCCTCACCAAAACTGCTGTGGATATGTTTCCTCTAACGACCTGTGTTTTATCAAGATAGTGGCACTTCACATTACTGCTTTTTATTCATACCACTGTTTTGGAACATATGAGACAAATTGGTCTTAAACTTCCCTGCTGGGAGAATAAACATAGATTAACCTGTCCATTCATCTTTAAAGGTTCAGTTTTCATAGTCTACTTGCCTTTTTCTTGAAGTAAGCCTTACTGTTGTGCGTTCACACCTCGATGGAAAATATTTGTCCTAAAAAGCCCTGGACGCTGTGATGTAATATGGCAGATAATGCTACGCATCTGTGACGTAAACTGCTCATAATGTCCCTTCTACTTAACATTTTGATTTCATTTATAGTGCAGATTAAAATTTTCATTTCATTTTGTTATGCCAGTTCATTATGCCTATGACATAATAGGCTGGGCAGACATACAGATATACATACAGATATACATACAGATATACAGAGACTGGCTTCTGGTCCTCCAATGTACTGTATAAAACGTGAAGATATCATAAAGAAAGAGCGAGTACTGACCAATGTACAGATAAAACCTTGCTTTTATATATGAAATTGAATAAAAGTTACATTCTACTCTTTAGTTCAACAAAATAGGAACTGGACCACTGTGGTACAAAAGGCTGCATACAGTCAGTACCAACATTGATGAGATAATAAGTGTTGTGTTGGGCTATTATTTGAACTGGGAACTACATGAATTTGCCTCACAAAGGGCAATGTGGGCTTGCGATTTATTTTCTATTGTCATATTACTCTACACCAAGCTTCCCTTTGTGTAGATTATTGTTGTTAACTCAGAATTTAAGCACATGCACTGCTCAAAATTCCAGGTAAAAATAGACAAACGCCTGACACCAACCTTTCACAGGAAGCACCATTAAAATAACAATTCTTCCTATCACAAAAGAAAATTTTATGGCATGTCATCTTTTCATGACAGCCTTGGGGCATGCCTTATTCAAGGAATAAATGTGGCAGAAGGGAACTTTCTCTGCCAACTGGGGGGAAAAATGGTTTTAACGCAGCCCCTAGTGCGTCAACACTGAAAGCATCATCACATCCTCCATCTGTCTGGTTTAGCTCTGCAGCCACCCACTCCAAGACCAAGCCACATCGCGCTGTCAAAGTCACTGACTGCAGCCTTCCAACCAATAACGATCTGCATAAACCAAGGGCATCGAAGTATGCCTGTGAATTAGTCACAACTTGAAGATATCACCTACTCCTAACACTTCCTTTGAGTAAATGAAAATGAGTCTGTTAAAAGTGGTAGAAGCTCTGTATCTCTGTAACCCAGACCCGCCACAGCCATCCTCCGAAAACTAAATCACTATTTGAAGTGCTGCAGTAGCATAATCAGTGTGACCTGTGACAGTCTATATTTACATATCTGTACACATTGTATTTACATATCTGCATTAATGACTGAATACAAGACCTGTGTACTGTACCCTGTGTGGGTGATTAGTCTACTGTTAAGAAATATACTTTTCAGAAAAATTAGTTTGCATGGAGAGCAAGACTAATGACATAAAATGCACATTCAAGAAAAATAAAAGGTACTGTATTTTTTTTTTCAGGGAAATACACTTGGCAGAGGGAAGATATCCTCAAGGGTATTTCTTTTGTATCTTTTATTTAAATTGCCTAATGGATATACAGTACTGTAGTTGAACTTTACTTATTCAGTTGAATAGTCTACTGAAATATTGATGAGATGACATTCTTACTGTTTGTACATTGCACATTTTACAAAAACATACTGTAGATGAGCCATAACATTAATAAAATGAAACATTAAGGCCAGTATTGTGTGGGTTCCCTTGTGCCACCTGGGCAGTTCTGGCCCCTTGAAGCATGACTCCTCTTGGCGTGGTCTGTGGTGTCTGACACTAAGATCATCTCACTGACTCATCACCTATACCACTTTATTCTGTATTCAGGGTCGCAGGGGCCTGTATCCTATCCCAGGACACTTAGAGCATAAGGCGGGGTACACCCTGGACAGGGTGCCAATCTATCGCAGGGCGCACACACATACACACAATCACATACTCATTCACATACTATGGCCAATTTGGGAACGCCAATTAGGCGTCTTGGGCCTGCAGGTCTTTGGTGGGAGGAAACCGGAGTTGACACTAAGACGTTAGCGGTAAATCTTTCAGTGCTGGGGGCTCCTTGGATCCGATGTGCGAGTCTGCGCATTCCATTAGTGGTAGATTATATTGAGATCTGGGAATTTGAAGGCCTGATCAACAACCTTGAACTCTTGAACCTTGGATCTTTTTTTTTCAGTAATTTGTGTTACATTAGCTTTTCCGTGTGTTCAGACCGGATGGGCCTGCCTTTGTCCTCATAGGCATAGATGAGCCTTTGGTGTCCATGATCCTGTAATCGGTTCACTGAAATATAATTGCTAATCAACCTTATTCGTTGCACCTGCAATGTTAGTGTTGTAGCTGATTGATGTATGTCTCTTCCATACCTTTTCACCACGGAAAATGTATTTAACATTTAAGAGAAATTGCATTTCTCCAGTGCACACTAAACACACATCCAATACCCCGCTATGTGATGAGATATTTGTACATAATCATTCATTCATTCATTCATTTTCTGTACCGCTTGATCCTTATATACAGGGTCGCAGGGGCCTGGAGCCTATCCCAGGAAACTTAGGGCACAAGGCGGGGTACACCCTGGACAGGGTGCCAATCTATCGCAGGGCACACACACATACTCACACACACACACACACACACACACACACACTCATTCACACACTACGGACAATTTGGAATGTCAATTAACCTAACCTGCATATCTTTGGACTGTGGGAGGAAACCGGAGTACCCGGAGGAAACCCACCAAGCACGGGGAGAACATGCAAACTCCATGCACACAGAGACAGGAATCGAGCCTGGCCGGGGAATCGAACCCGGACCCTGGCGGTGCAAGGCGACAGTGCTAACCACTACACCACCGCGCCGGAACTGAATATATTTTTATCTAATGCATACAGTATATAGAGGAAATGTTTACAAAGCAATCAACATTCTGTGAGCTTTTTGGTCAGCTTTACATAATACATTACAAAATTATTGCTTCTGAGTCCCAGATTTTGAAACACTGAGTTGAGCATGTTGTCAGGACTGGGCTGACCAGGAATACCCCTCTTTTTTTAACCAATAGTAATTGTGGATGCAGTGTAGATTAGACAAAGATGGAAGGAATGCAGAAAGACTCTACAGAGAAAGTGTAAGAAAAAACAGATGCAGCAAAGTGTTTAAAAACATATAAACAACCTTTTTGATTTCAGTGGCTACTGATTGTGATGGCGATGCAGTGGTGAGAAAGCAGTCACAGAGCCTATCTAATTAATTAAGGCTGTGAAATGAAATCCTTAGATTACTAGGAGTATAAAAGATTGGACTTTAGAGCAACAAATAAAGGTCATGTAGTCTGATGAGTCCAGACTGACCATATTACAGAGCGATGCGTGCGTCAGGGTAAAATGGGCAGCGCATGGAGCAATGCACCTATCATGCATCGTGGCCACTGTACAAGCCTCTGGAGGCAGTGTTACAGTATGATCTGGGGTTGCATCTAGGCTCAACAACATTACGTAGCCATAAAATGAAGTCAGCTGACTACCTAAATGTACCGAATGACCAGCTTATCACATTTATTGATTTTCTTTTTTCTTTTCCTGATGGCACTGGAATATTCCAGGACTCAAATTATGTATGAGTGGTTCTGGGAGCATGAGGAATAATTTTCACACATTGCTTGATGTTTTGTATTTTTGGCACCATTCTGTGTTATATGAAAATCTTAGGAGATCAGAAGTTTCTAAAATACAACCACCAGCCTCTCTAGCACCAACAGCCATGCTCCAGTTACAAATATAACAGTACTGTCCTATTCTTATGTTTATTATAAACTTTAGCTGAACCTTTAGAACTGAACTGTATCTGCAGGATTTGATGCATTGCACTGCTTCCTGTCATACACACTCAATCTGCGCCCGGCACTAGGACCCGGAAGTAAGACGGGCGCAAAACCAGGAAGTATAAAAGAGGTAAACAAACGATGGCTTACCGCTCAGTCATTGAGTTCGGCCCATGTCAGCTCCAGCTGTCGTTTCAGCAAACCGTGAGTACTCACATGTTGGTTCCGTTTGTCTTTGCTATTGTGTGTGTATTTTTAGGACGCGGGTTAAATTTGTGTTTTTCCCTTGCTCCGCTTTTGTGAGAGTCCTTAAACTAAATCGCGTGGTTATCCTGCCTGTTCGCTTCTTTCCGCGTTTGGGTTTATCCTCCACGCTACATTGGGCTAACCGCTAAAGCTACGTCTTCTGGTCACCTCAGGTTAGTCCATCTTGACAGAATGACTGAGCCCTCCGCGGTAAACCCAGCGGATTATGCGAGTCTCTGCGACGTTGTAGATCAGCATGCGGCGCTAATCAATCAGCTAACCGGGGATCTCGCTTCTCTCCGCCGCGAGGTCGCTGAGCTCCGGCGGGAGAATACGGATCTCCGCGCAGCTATTGATGACGTCACTGCTCGATCGCACGCCGCGGGGGCCGCGGCGCCGCATCCCCCCCCCCCCCCTCCTTCTGATGTTTTTCTTTCTCTACCAGAGAAGTGGAACGGCACGGACGGGAAGTGCAGCGTTTTTCTGACAGCTCTCGATCTGGTGTTTGAGTTTAATGCCACCAAATACTCCACCGATCGCCTTCGCATTGCTCTTCTCGTCTCGTTGCTAAAAGGGCAGGCAGCAGAGTGGGCCACGGCAGTTTTACAGGCAGATACAGATACCGCCCACTCTTACAATGAGTTCATCCACCAACTCAAACTCACTTTCGAACATCCAGCGGGCGAGGTGGAGACCGACACCAGACTTTATCACCTGAGGCAGGGAGGATTGCCCGTGAGCCGCTATACGGCCGAGTTTCGCACTCTCGCCGTCCAAACAACGTGGGGCGATGCAGCACTCCGGACATCCTACTACGAGGGACTGGCTTCTCGAATTAAGGACGAACTAGCCGGGCGAGAGCTTCCTGCGACCCTGGAGGGCCTGATCCAACTCGCTCTCCGGATCGACCAGCGTCTCCTCTCTCGTCCGAGGCCAGCCCCTCGCACCCTGCCACCTGCACCCACCTTCGCCGTCACCACTTCACGACCAGCACCCGTCTTCACTGTCACCACTCCACGCCCCGCAGACTCCGCCACCTACGCCACCCCGGGGCATGTCGGTTCTCCACCTCCTGCCGTGGTTGACACCGGAGCCGGGGAACCCATGCAACTAGGACGCGCCTCCTTGACCGCTGCAGAACGGGAGAGACGCTTTCGCGAAGGGCTCTGTGCCTATTGCGGGTCAGCTACACATCACAGGGCAACCTGCCCGCTCAGACCGGGAAACGCCCAGGCCCGGTGAGAGGAGAGAGATACTCGCCGGGTCACCTTCGTCTCTCCGCCATCACCACCCACTCCTCCCGTCTCACGGTTCAGGTACACCTCCAGGTTGGCCACAAACGGGTCCGAAGTGCTGCGTTCATCGACTCCGGGGCAGCAGGTAACTTCATTGACTCTGCATATGCCAAAACCCTGGGGGTAAAACTCGAGGCGTTATCCCAGCCCGTTCGCATCACCTCTGTCGACGGTCGCCCCCTCTCCACCAGCCCAATCAGCACCCGAACCGAACCCATCACCGTCTCCATCAATCAACACCATGAACAGTTAAAATTCTTCGTCACCTCCATCTCATCTCCACCCATCATCCTTGGTCATCCCTGGCTGCTCCAACATGACCCTCTAATCTCCTGGACCCAGAATCGGATCCTTCAGTGGGGCGCGACCTGCAACGAACTATGCCTACGGGCAGCGGCTGGGACGTGCTCTAGGGAGTCCGAGGCCCCCGACGTCGACACCAACTCCATCCCCGAACCATACCGAGACCTATCGGAGGTTTTCTGCAGGCGACGAGCCACCCATCTTCCTCCTCATCGTCCATACGACCTCGCCATAGACCTCCAACCCGGTACGATCCCCCCCCGCGGCCATCTCTACTCACTCACACCCACCGAGACCCAGGTGATGGAGGAATATGTAAACAACGCCCTGCGCCAAGGCACCATCAGGCCCTCCTCCTCACCTGCCGCCGCGGGGTTCTTCTTCGTGAAGAAGAGAGGCGGTGAACTTCGCCCTTGTGTCGACTATCGGGGGCTCAACCATCTCACCATCAAAAACCGACATCCTCTGCCTCTTACCAACTCAGCCCTGGACGCCCTCTCTGGCGCCACCATCTTTACGAAGTTGGACCTCCGGAGCGCCTACAACTTGGTGCGTATCAGAGAGGGCGATGAGTGGAAGACGGCGTTCATCACCCCCACCGGACATTATGAAACCCTTGTCATCCCATTCGGACTGTGCAATGCCCCCGCCGCATTCCAACACTTCATTAACGACGTCCTTCGGGACATGCTCGGTCGGTGGGCATTCGCATACCTGGACGATATTTTAATTTATTCACGCACCATGGAAGAACACACCCAGCACGTCAGGGCGGTTCTAAAGAGATTACTCGCCCACCAACTGTACTGTAAGTTGGAAAAGTGCGCTTTTCACGAGCGCTCCACCACGTTCCTGGGTTTTGTCATCTCGCCCCAGGGTGTGGCCATGGACCCGCAGAAGCTAGAGGTTGTGCGTCATTGGCCCCTACCCAAGACCCTCAAACAGCTTCAACGGTTTCTCGGGTTTGCGAACTTCTATCGTCGCTTTATCCGGGACTACAGTACAGTTGCCGCCCCCCTAACCGCTCTGACCCGTCCCTCCTCTCTCCCTTTTCACCTCAACCCGGCAGCTGTCTCCGCTTTTCGATCACTGTGTCACCGCTTCACCACTGCACCGATTCTCCACCACCCAGATGTCAATAAATCATTCGTTGTGGAGGTGGATGCTTCAGATGTGGGCGCTGGAGCTATCCTCTCGCAGCAAGGTCCAGACCAAAAACTACACCCTTGTGGTTTTTTCTCCAGAAAATTTGACTCCACTCAGCAGCGATACGGGGTAGGGGACCGCGAACTGCTGGCCATAAAGTGGGCTCTGGAGGAGTGGCGTCACTGGCTCCAGGGCGTCAGTGAGCCATTCATAGTCTGGACGGACCATCAAAATCTAATCACCATCCGAAACATTAAACAGTTAAATCCACGACAGGCGCGGTGGGCATTATTCTTTGAGAATTACAACTTCCACCTCTCATACCGCCCGGGGCCCAAGAACACCAAAGCTGACGCCCTCTCCCGACAACTAGAGGTGGACCCCCCCCGGGCGGACCCCGCGCCTGTCCTCCCCTCTTCCAAGATCATCGCACCCCTGCAACTGGACCTGGAAACGAGAGTGCGCCAGGCACGAGGTACAGAGACCGAACCGGCAGGTGTGCCACCTGGACGACTCTTCGTGCCTGAAGGGATGAGACCCGAGGTTCTCCACTGGGGACACTCCTCCCCAATTTCGGGCCATCCAGGCACCCGACGATCCCTCCAATTTATCCAGCGCGACTTCTGGTGGCCATCCATGATGAGGGACGTCCAAGAGTTCGTTCAGGCATGCCCAGTGTGTGCCAGGGCAAAGACCACCAACCGACCCTCTCCAGGAGAACTGCAACCCCTTCCAGTCCCTCGACGGCCCTGGACGCACATTGCCGTGGACTTCATCACGGGCCTGCCGGTCTCCGAAGGAAAGGACACCATCCTCACGATCGTGGATCGGTTCTCTAAGACCGTGCATCTGGTGGCTCTCACCGGACTCCCGTCAGCAAAGGAAACAGCAGAGCTGATTTTAGAGCACGTAGTCCGTCTGCATGGGTTCCCCAAGGATATCGTCTCGGACAGAGGGCCCCAGTTCACAGCCCGGTTCTGGAAGGCCTTCTGCCGTCTGATCGATTCCACCTGCAGTCTGTCCTCCGGATACCACCCACAGACTAACGGTCAGACGGAGCGGACCAACCAACAACTGGAGCGCTACCTGAGGTGTTTCGTAGCGGACCGTCAGCGCTCCTGGGCACGCTACCTCATTTGGGCGGAACTATCACACAACCTCCACATCTCCTCTGCCACTAACCTAAGCCCATTTGAGGTATGCCACGGTTTCCAACCCACCGTGTTCAACCACCCAGAGCCGGAGGTTGATGTACCGTCAGCCCAACAGTTGGTCCGCAGATGTCGGCGGCTCTGGACTACGACCAACCAGGCCATCCAACGTGCCAATGCCCGCTACATCCACCAACATCGCCGCCGACATCCTCCGGGACGACTATACCACGTAGGTGACAAGGTATGGCTGTCCACAAAAAACCTCCACCTCCGCACCGAGTCAAAGAAGCTTTCCCCCAGATTCATCGGACCATACCACATCACTCACAGAATTAACCCTGTCACCTACCGGCTCCAGCTGCCTGCGGCGCTCCGGATCCATCCAGTCTTCCACCTGTCCCAGTTCAAGCCCTTCATCACCTCACCCATGATTCCACCCACCCCCCCAGCTCCTCCTCCCCGGATCATCGACGGCGGTCCCGCCTACACCGTGCGCCGAATCCTTGACTCGCGCCCTCGGGGCAAAGGTACGCAATACCTGGTGGACTGGGAGGGCTATGGCCCCGAGGAGCGGTCTTGGATCCCGGCCCGGTTCATTCTCGACTCCCAGCTAATTCGGGACTACCGTCACAGGGTATCCTCCATCCCAGGACCGTCAGGAGCCAGTCCTGGACAGGGGGGTACTGTCATACACACTCAATCTGCGCCCGGCACTAGGACCCGGAAGTAAGACGGGCGCAAAACCAGGAAGTATAAAAGAGGTAAACAAACGATGGCTTACCGCTCAGTCATTGAGTTCGGCCCATGTCAGCTCCAGCTGTCGTTTCAGCAAACCGTGAGTACTCACATGTTGGTTCCGTTTGTCTTTGCTATTGTGTGTGTATTTTTAGGACGCGGGTTAAATTTGTGTTTTTCCCTTGCTCCGCTTTTGTGAGAGTCCTTAAACTAAATCGCGTGGTTATCCTGCCTGTTCGCTTCTTTCCGCGTTTGGGTTTATCCTCCACGCTACATTGGGCTAACCGCTAAAGCTACGTCTTCTGGTCACCTCAGGTTAGTCCATCTTGACACTTCCACATGATTGGCTGATTGAATAATTGCATGACCGAGCAAGTGCTTTTAGTGGGTGTAGTTTTAATAATGCTATTCTGCACAAATGTAGGAGGGCACGTTAAATCTAATTGCAGTGTTTAATTTTGTTCCCAGTCTTTTTCTGTGGCTGGTTCAGATTTAAATATCATGGTGTTACTGTTGTCATGATTTGAAGAATACATTATCGCAAGAAAATAAGGATTTTACACTGGCTATATCCAGAAATAACATCAATTGCGATTTACATGTTTATACATGTCTTTTTTGCTTCATGTTTTTCCCTCACCTCCTACATACACTCCTATTCCTTAAGATCATTTTTATTGCCAACTGTAACTTTGTTTCTTTAATAAGTCTGATATTCATCAGTGGTTAGATGGGCTATTTAAGAACTGAATATGAGGGAAATTATAAGGGAGCTAATAAGAATGGATTAATCTTAATCTAGGCGGCGCGGTGGTATAGTGGTTAGCACTGTCGCCTTGCACCTCTAGGGTCTGGGTTCGATTCCCCGGCCAGGCTCGATTCCCGTCTCTGTGTGCATGGAGTTTGCATGTTCTCCCCGTGCTTGGTGGGTTTCCTCCGGGTACTCCGGTTTCCTCCCACAGTCCAAAGATATGCAGGTTAGGCTAATAGGCGTTCCGAAATGGCCCGCGACCCTGAATACAGGATTAAGCGGTATAGAAAATGAATGAATAATCTTAATCTAATTGTCAGTTCTAGATCATTTGCAGCTCATCTGACTGGAAGAATGTGTTCTCATGCTTTCAAATGATGTGCTAGATTTTGGATATAGAATGACTATTTATCATAGCTGTATGGTTAACATACAGTAAGTATAAATTATAAACTGTTTTACTTCAGGCATTCATGCATTTCCTTAAAATTGCAGTTGCTAATTTTATTTTATTTTTCTGGCAGGGTGCTTTGAAAATGTAAGTGTAGCAGGTGGGGGAGTTTAGCACGGGTCTGCATCGGGAGAAAGGTGTTTCATGACAAACTGTTGAGGTAATGACACAACACACCTGAGCCCCACTGTTTCACATATTTTTTAAGTAACTGCTGTCTCTCAGTTTCTCTGTTCTCTCAATTGTGCGGTGTCCAGAAGTGAAATGAAGCCAAATGAAGCTGAGCAGAATATAAAGTGATGAGATGGAAAGTTGTAACATTATTTGTTTTGCAAAAAGTTTTATAATTTGGTGTTATAATTTGTAGCACTTGCTCAACCATTTTAATCAGTTGACAAATTCATGACTTTAAAATTCATTATAATTTGGACTTTAAAATCCATTAATATTCAAACCACTGAGGTTTTGGCACAATTTCCTCTTGTGCCACTGGGGCAGCTGTGACCCTTTAGGGTGTGGTTTCACAGGACTTCTGCCAGTGTGCTGTGGTGTCTGGCACCAGGACATCTTTGCCTGCTATCCACTGTGTACTGTATTGCAGGCTGTGGTATGCTACAGTAGGTGTCTTGATACCTGGGTGACCTTCTGTTGGCAGTTGGGTGACATTTTTTGGGACTTGGGTGCCCATGGCCCTATCACCAGTTGACTGGAAAACAATTGATCACTCTCATTAATCACTCTCATTCATTCTCTATACCTCTTATCCTGTACAAGTTCATGGGAGACCTGGAGCCAGGAAGGAAACTGGAGAGGAAACCAGAGTACCCAGAGGAAACCCATCAAGCACAGGGAGAACATGCAAACGCCATGCACACTGACCCAAAGGTAGAACTCAAACCATTAACCCTGGATGTGCGAGGCTACAGTGCTAACCACTAAGATTCACCTAGCGGTGATGTTATTAAGAGCGTCTGCCAAATGAATGAATAGAATGTTACATATACAAAGTATATTAAAATACATTAAAATACATTAACCATATACAACTCCTAAACTGATGGGACACCCAATAAAGCTGTGAAGTGACAACCCTACCCTGCTCCACTATGTGACCCATACAGTATATTAAAGGAGACATATTATATCGTCGCCGTCACCTTGGCTTGTTCATCAGAGAAATTTCATTCATTCGTCTCATTATTATTATCTGCACATTTTTCTCACACATACACACTTCCAATTATTTTATTTTCTTTAATAATAATTATTATTATAAAAAAAAAATTTAATTATTATTTTTTATTTATAAATTTTATTATTATTATTATTATTATTATTATTATTATTATTATTTATTTATTTATTTATTTATTTTTGTTAAATTTCTTTCATTTTTGTGAAGCTGCTTTGAGACAATGACCATTGTTAAAAGCGCTATATAAATAAAATTGAATTGAATTGAATATCTCTTTTCCACAAATGAATCAAATTCTGTGTAGTCTTAATGAGAATGTAGTCTGTTATTATCTTTGGCCGCTACTGTACTGTATATGTCAGGGATAAATCAACCCAATTTCTTTTTCACCCTGCGTAAACAGCCTTTTTCAGAATGGCAGGATTTTGTGCATGTTGCTTTAATGTAACCCCCCCCCCTCCTACCCCACTCACACAACCCCCACGCACCCGTTAGGCCACACCAAATCCCGTCTTTGCATGTTTTCACATTCTCTATGGAAACGCAGCATGCATGCTGAGTGGTTATATTGTTGACAGGTCAGTACTACTCTAGTATCTTTAAATTGTTAGTTAAAACATTGCATCAAATTGCATCAAAATTGAGCCACAAAGCTTACTACCTTCTAACATAGGACTGAATCCAAAATCCCTCTCTAACCCTATCCAGTTTAATGTTATTTGCCATTCAACCTTGGAACCACGAAGATGTTTGATGGCCAGTTTAGTGTTGTGCTGCTCCAGGAAGCAGTCAGACACAATATAGCTGTAACACACCAGCAGGTGTTAATCCATGTAGCTCTTAGGTTCTCTGAGCCAGGTAGCTGATGTAATGTTTTGTGCTGGTTTGTACAGCCCACAACAGAGCAGCTCCTGTGCCTACAGTACCTCTACCCTTTCTTATGACCATGGTACTTCAACTGTACTGTTAAAACTAAATAGTGGATCTTTGGAAATGTTCGGCTCTGTGCAGAGATGGATACTCAGGTAAAGGCCGGTTTGTTCAGATCAGAGCCGATTCTTCCATAGAAACCTGCTCAAAATCTGTAAGGCATGTTTCCTCACACTCGATTTCTGACTGAGGCCACTCACTAAAAAATGACTAAGTTGCCTGGAAGGCATCTCGGTAAACACAAATATACAAGCATCGAAAAAGTGAGTTTATGATTATAGTTCCCCTTTAACCAATCTTATACTGTATCTACATGTAATAAGATGTAATTACAGAAATGCCTGACATGTAATCACTAGGAATAAGATTTGAACCACTTAACTGATCCTCAGTTCAGTTCTAAAACTCATTGCATTATTCACAGTCCTAATTTTAATTAATGTGTAAAGAATAGCTTTATTTTGGTTTAAACTGTATCCTCAAGTACACTGAGCAGCAATACTATTGTAGAAAAATAGCAAAAACAACTAAGGGCAATATAAGAGTGAACCTTAGTTTGATTAACCCCAGTTAAGATCTGCATTAAAATGAGATCCACTGGGTAGATACAAGTCTGACTCAACACAGAGCTGTACAAGTGTGTGTGTGTGTGTGTGTGTGTGTGTGTGTGTGGACAGGAGGATAATGATCACGATAAAAATCTATTCGAACACATTGAGGAGATTATGCTGTAATTGTTTTAAAGCCACATTCAATACCACCATCATCATATATCTACATCTGGGTATTGGCAAAAGCTGGAATGAAGACAAAACACTGCTGCTGCTGCTGCTGCTGCATTGTGGCCCTGGGTGGCTTGATCAATAAGCAGGTTTAAAGGAATACGAATAAAATCTCTTAAAGCTAACCCCAATCTTCTCCTGCGATACATAAAGGCCATGGGAAGATGAGTGGCAAGCGGTAAAGCTTTGAGAGTGCAAACTACAATAAAATGAGAGTATGAGTGCAGAGAGAAACAGAAAGGCACAATCATGCCTGCACATGATCCCTACATCAAGGTTCAGATGAAAAAAGCAAAACCCTCATTTTTATGAACCAAACAACGAAGTGCATTAAATGCTCTGCTGTAATGAAAGTGTGCACAGGGCAGTTTAACTGCTAGAAGCCATCAAGACAAGTGTTGTTTGATTTGAAACAGTCGTGAGACTGCTTTGGACGTTTAGAAGTGAAGAATAGTATTATTTTACCCAAAGTAATAAAAGGCAACAATTACGCTATTCACCAAAATGACTTGAATACACTGCATGGCCTAAAGCACTGGTTCTCAAATCAGGTCATGGAGGGCCACCTGCCCAGGTCATTTTAGTGTTTTTACTGCTCTATAGAACACAATTAAATTCAGAAAACGCAATTAATTAACTGATTTGCTAAATCAGGTGTGCTGGGGGCCGTGGGGGAATAAAACTAAAACTAAAAAAAAAAAAAACAATTAGGTGGCCCTTCAGGACCGAAGCACTGCTCTTAAGTGTGTGAACCCCTGACCATTCCACCTATATAAGCTTTTTGGACATTTCCTATTACAGAATATCAATAAATACATAAATAAATAAAGAGATGTATCAAACTGTTCTACTGCCAGTAATTTGTCTATTGAGATTGCATGGTTATGAGCAATCTACACAATTGAAAAACTACTTACATAAGAAGAAGAAGAATATTCAATTATTGTCACACGTACTTTTTTTTTTTTTTTTTTACAGCACAGCGAAATTTCTTCTTCGCATATCCCAATTAGGAAACTGGGGTCAGAGCGCAGGGTCAGCCAGCTTACAGCGCCCCTGGAGCAGATAGGGTTAAGGGCCTTGCTCAAGGTCTCAACAGTGGCAACTTGCCGATGCTGGGTTTCGAACCCCCGACCTTCCGATCAGTAACCCAGTAACCCACAGCCTTAACCGATTGAGCCACCACTGCCCTGGTGAGCCACCACATAAGTGTCCACTTACATTTGTCCATATAGTCTATCTGCCTTTATATAAAACAAACCATAAAAGCTAAAAAGGCACAAAATAGTGTTGTAGGACTGCTAAAAATACGCTAGTGTATATTATAAGACTAGGAAATGATATAAATGGTTTTCAAAAGACTCAAGCAGTCAGAACGTGAGGTTACAAATGATGGGAAAGTGTTTATAGTGAAAGGGTGTGTTATAAAGATTGGTATTAGAGGGATATAATTAACGATGAAAACCTTGGGAGTAACAACTATGTGTTTTTAGAGATCTTTTGGGTTTGATTCTCATTCATTCATTTTCTATACCGCTTAATCCTGTGTTCAGGGTCGCGGGGGACCTGGAGCCTATCCCAGGAGACTTCGGGCACTAGGCGGGGTACACCCTGGACAGCGTGCCAATCCATCGCAAGGCACACACACATACACACACACATACACTACGGGCAATTTTAGGAACGCCAATTAGCCTAACTTGCATATCTTTGGACTGTGGGAGGAAACCGGAGTACCCGGAGGAAACCCACCAAGCACGGGGAGAACATGCAAACTCCATGCACACAGAGACGGGAATCGAGCCTGGCCGGGGAATCGAACCCAGACCCTGGAGGTGCAAGGCGACAGTGCTAACCACTACACCACCGCGCCGCCTGGGTTTGATTCTTTAATACATAATTCTGAATTTTCAGAAAAAAAAGTTTACTATTGTTGTTCTTTATTTTTTAATTGCTGAATTTTTCATCTCTATGTTAATGGGACAGCTCTTACGACAGGATGTTCTTCTGTTTTTTTAAATCTCATAAAAAGAGTTTGGTGCTAGTAAATGCAGAAGTGAAAAATGAATCCACTTTATTCATGTGTGAAGTCTGTGTCAAATCCATGCATCTCTTGTCTGGAAATATCAACAAAAGAGATGCACTGCTATTATTGAATGCCATTTATAGAAAGTACTTCTCTGAAATAAAAATAGGATGCAAATTAATTGTATTATAGCTACATATATTACACAGTAGGTACAGAATGGAAGTATGTGGTCAAAATATTGAATGCTTACAAAAAACAACAAGAAATTAATTTCATAAGCCTTACAGATTTTAGTATTTTGCATTAACAAGTTCTGCATTCACAGAAAAAAAGCATGCCTTTCTGTCCATATACAGTGGTGTGAAAAACTATTTGCCCCCCTCCTGATTTCTTATTCTTTTGCATGTTTGTCACACAAAATGTTTCTGATCATCAAACACATTTAACTATTAGTCAAAGATAACACAAGTAAACACAAAATGCAGTTTTTAAATGAGGGGTTTTATTATTTAGGGAGAAAAAAAATCCAAACCTACATGGCCCTGTGTGAAAAAGTAATTGCCCCCTGAACCTAATACCTGGTTGGGCCACCCTTAGCAGCAATAACTGCAATCAAGCGTTTGCGATAACTTTGGAGGAATTTTGGCACACTCAACTTTGCAGAATTGTTGTAATTCAGCTTTATTTGAGGGTTTTCTAGCATGAACTGCCTTTTTAAGGTCATGCCACAACATATCAATAGGATTCAGGTCAGGACTCTGACTAGGCCACTCCAAAGTCTCCATTTTTTTTTCTTGAGTTGACGAACAGATGGCCGGACATTCTCCTTCAGGATTTTTTGGTAGACAGTAGAATTCATGGTTCCATCTATCACAGCAAGCCTTCCAGGTCCTGAAGCAGCAAAACAACCCCAGACCATCACACTACCACCACCATATTTTACTGTTGGTATGATGTTCTTTTTCTGAAATGCTGTGTTACTTTTATGCCAGATGTAACGGGACACGCACCTTCCAAAAAGTTAAACTTTTGTCTCATCGGTCCACAAGGTATTTTCCCAAAAGTCTTGGCAATCGTTGTGATGTTTTTTTTTATCAAAATTGAGACGAGCCTTAATGTTCCTTTTGCTTAAAAGTGGTTTGCGCCTTGGAAATCTGCCATGCAGGCCGTTTTTGCCCAGTCTCTTTCTTATGGTGGAGTCGTGAACACTGACCTTAATTGAGGCAAGTGAGGCCTGCAGTTCTTTAGATGTTGTCCTGGGGTCTTTTGTGGCCTCTCGGATGAGTTGTCTCTGCGCTCTTGAGGTAATTTTGGTCGACCGGCCACTCCTGGGAAGGTTCACCACTGTTCCATGTTTTTGCCATTTGTGGATAATGGCTCTCACTGTGGTTCACTGGAGTCCCAAAGCTTTAGAAATGGCTTTATAACCTTTACCAGACTGATAGATCTCAATTACTTTTGTTCTCATTTGTTCCTGAATTTCTTTGGATCTTGGCATGATGTCTAGCTTTTGAGGTGCTTTTGGTCTACTTCTCTGTGTCAGGTAGCTCCTATTTAAGTGATTTCTTGATTGAAACAGGTGTGGCAGTAATCAGGCCTGGGGGTGACTACAGAAATTGAACTCAGGTGTGATAAACCACAGTTAAGTAATTTTTTAACAAGGGGGGCAATCACTTTTTCACACAGGGCCATGTAGATTTGGAGGTTTTTTTCTCCCTTAATATCGTAAACCTTCATTTAAAAACTGCATTTTGTGTTCAATTATGTTATCTTTGACTAATAGTTAATGGTTTTTGATGAGCAGAAACATTTAAGTGTGACAAACATGCAAAAGAATAAGAAATCAGGAAGGGGGCAAATAGTTTTTCACACCACTGTAGTGTACACACCAGTGCTTTGCCCAAATGTTCAGTAGTTCCAGTAGTAGTCAAAATCAGAGTGTCTGCAGTGCATGCATATTTTACTTTACATCATCATGAGTAGAAATCTCCAAAGAGAAAAAAAAATTTAATCGCTTATAAATATAAAATTAATTACATCCAGTTTTCACAAGGCTTGAGTTCTATTTGATGCACTGGCTTGTGAGAAATTTTCATGCTTTTAATGAGACACTGACATGAAAATAGTTACTGTACCAACAGTGGTTAATGTGCCATCTACTGTATGCAGCTGTGGCCAAGAATATTGAGAGAAAAGTGAAATCTGATGTTTCAGTGACAAAAACATCAAATAATAAAAATTATTTGCTGTTTTATGCCATGTAATTGCTATTCAACAACAAAAAATTTACATGTAGTCCATAATTCTTTGAAACCTGCTAGAATGGCTGGACATCAAGTCAAAAAGATGTCTTCAGTATTCTCACTTGCTCAATGGACTATGCCTGCTTCCTGAAAAATCATGTACAGAAATTTGCCATTGAAGTTCACTAGCCAATTGTGAATTCTTTAGTTTTAAACATTTTTGTACAGACGTGGACACGGCAGCTCCATAAAATAATAATTCTTGCCACATATTTGTTCCATCCATTAACCAAACCAGCTGATTCTAATTGGCTTCTAAACTCTTCAGACTTATAGGACTAAACTAATTGCAGAGGTGGAAAGTAAGAAATTACATTTACTCGCGTTACTGTAATTGAGTAGTTTTTTTGTGTATTTCTACTTTTTAAAGTTGTTTTTAAAATCTGTAATTTTACTTTTACTTAAGTACGTTTTGTTTGAAGTATTGTAATTCGCTACATTTTAAATCATATTTGCTGCTGAGTAAAAAATAAATTTATGAAAATGCTAAAATAATAAAAATATAATGCTTTGTATAAAGGTCCTTCTCAAAAAATTTGCATATTGTGATAAAGTTCATTATTTTCTGTAATGTACTGATAAACATTAGACTTTCATATATTTTAGATTCATTACACACAACTGAAATAGTTCAAGCCTTTTATTGTTTTAATATTGATGATTGTGGCATACAGCTCATGAAAACCCAAAATCCCTATCTCATTATTGTTCATTATTTTTATTCCCTTATTCATCACAGCCTATTCGTTCAGAAATTTCTTTCTCTTGCTTGAGGGTGTCAATGATGGCCTTCTGGACAGCAGTCAGGTCGGCAGTCTTACCCATGATTGCGGTTTTGAGTAATGAACCAGGCTGGGAGTTTTTAAAAGCCTCAGGAATCTTTTGCAGGTGTTTAGAGTTAATTAGTTGATTCAGATGATTAGGTTAATAGCTCGTTTAGAGAACCTTTTCATGATATGCTAATTTTTTGAGATAGGGATTTTGGGTTTTCATGAGCTGTATGCCACAATCATCAATATTAAAACAATAAAAGGCTTGAACTACTTCAGTTGTGTGTAATGAATCTAAAATATATGAAAGTCTAATGTTTATCAGTACATTACAGAAAATAATGAACTTCATCACAATATGCAAATTGTTTGAGAAGGACCTGTACTGTATATAATGAAAATATTATGTATAAAGAAAATCTAATTTATATATTTGTGTTTAATTAAATTCTTAACATTTTAATGGTTAGTGTTTGTTGCAGACATTTACACAATTTTTGGGGGAAGGGATTGGCTTGTACAGGATACTTTACACTGATCAACAGTCGGTGCCCCGCTGTAACCAGCAGATCAAAGGAGCAGTTATCGGCTATGACATGTAGCCTTCTGAGTTTGGAGGCCAGGGTTGGTTGGTTAGAAGCATGTTTGAAGGAGAAGATAACGTCACAAGCACACACACAAACTCCCCCCACCCCCTCCTCCCAGAAAAACAACAAACACAAATATATAGGCTACTCGCTAGATAAACGCTGGCTTTTCAACACGTCAGCGCGCTCTGATGTGAGCCAATTTATTCAAGTAATAATTAGAGAATATATAGAGAGATAAATAACATAGAGAAAGCATAATACGACTGTCCATACAGTAAATAAAAAGAAATGTATCAAATCCAACTACTAAGTCTTCAATTGCTATCATTAACCATTTTTATTTATTAATTTTTTATCTATTTTAGGCAGAGACGTCCGCTCTCTTCTTAATTCATCTAAAAAACCCTACAGTATTTGTCTACCAAATTTCTCATTCACTGCTGAAGTTTGTGTGTAATGAATCTAAAATATATGAAAGTCTAATGTTTATCAGTACATTACAGAAAATAATGAACTTTATCACAATATGCAAATTTTTTTGAGAAGGACCTGTAAATGCTTCATTGCGCTCGCGTGTATCATGTCCTGCTTGCGCGCTGCTCCAGACTCCACTCCAGGTTTTCTGACATCGGCAGCTACCTGACCTTCCACATGGTCGCTTCCGCCCTGAGAGTGACGTCATCGACTAGCGCGACCATATACTGTATAAACAGATATTTGGTTGGGTATTCCGGTTTTGACTTTTTGACTCCCATTGACTTTGATTATTGCTTTGTCCCTTTGGTTTGGTTGGTCTTTGTATATATTTGTAGATAATTTCATTGTTTTTGGTTTAGGGAGTCCGGGAAGGTACCTGTATTTTTGTTTGTGTGTGTCACGCCCGAGCCTCCTCAGTCCCGGAGAGAAAGATCCGGCTCGCCGGATTACTGAGCCGTGGCTTTGTCTCCCCCTAGTGTGTCTACGTATGTCAGTGTCTACCATGATTAACAAATACAGATCACCTGTGCACACCTCACTTGTCTCCCTATTTAACTCAGCCGAACCCACACCACTCTGTCTGATCACAGTTGTATTATCCACGACTAACCCTGTGTGTGTCTTTCTTCTCCCCCCAGGTTTAAAGCGGTATCTGCAGGCGAAGGCATGCGAAGCATGACAGCTTCGGCGTCCAAGTAAATTCCTCTGAGGACACAGAGAGGCTTTTTTTGTTTATGTTTGTGTGTTGTGACATTCTCTTGCTGAGTTATAATTTCGAGTTAACCCGCCTGCAGACCGCGCCTGGCTATCGGCATAGTGAACGCCCTGTTTATCGATTTAACTGTGAAGATTCTGAAAGACTTTTTGAGTGAAACGCAAATAAAGACTGTACTTTCCTGCACTTGCGTTGACGTGTGCGTGTGATTTATACACAGAGAGAGAGAGAAACATGACAGATGACCAGACCGATTTTCGAAACGCAGCAGGAACGCCCCTGCCGAGAGACACGGTTCCGATGATGGACTACATCCGCAGGCAGCAGGGGCAGATGGACAGCGTAGCCCGAGCCATCAATGACCTCGCTCATAGTGTCCGGGACATTGCGACTGGTCAGTCGCCCCTCCCTACAGGGCCCCCGCGCTGTGCACGATCCCCCCCACGAGCGGCGCCTCCTGAGAGATACGCGGGGGACCCTGAAGGCTGTAAAAAATTCCTCCTGGCCTGTGAGCTATATTTTGTTGACTATCCCGACCTGGATGACCAAGGAAAGGTCAGGTTCGTCAGGCAACGGCTCACAGGTCCAGCAATGGACTGGGCCACAGCTATGTGGAGCACGGGTGGCCGGGAGACGATATCCAGCTGGCCATCAAACTCGACCAACACCTCCGTAATCAAAAACGGCAGCCGTCGACACGAGCGGCAGGGGGCAGGCTCGAGGCGTACCGACGCTTCAACCGCCCTAGGAGCCCTACAGAGCCGCACGACAAAGCACCAGCTGAACCTATGGATGTGGGCACATCCCGGCTGTCCGCGCAGGAGAGACGCCGCCGATTCACTACAGGCCTATGCCTGTACTGCGGAGGAGGAGGACACCTCATAAAGGACTGTCCTATACTAAAAGTAACTCCATGCACACCATCACGAACCACTCAGTCATTTTGTGTTGATGCCACCTTGGCTTATAATGATCATGTTGTGTCTGTTTCCCCCCTAATAGATTCCGGGTCGGCTGGGAACTTTATCTCATTTTCTCTTCTTTCCTTGCTACAAGCTCCTGTGTCGAAGCTTCCAACCCCGATCGAGATTAAAGCTCTGGATGGCAAACCATTAAATCAATCGCCAGTTTATATGTTATCCGTGCCCCTACGATTAACTTTCCCCGGCCACACTGAGGAGTTAAAGTTCTATGTTATCCCCCAGGTGAGTCAGTCCGTCGTGCTGGGCCTCCTATGGCTCTGCGCCCATAACCCTAATTTTGATTGGGCAGAATCTCGCATCATATCCTGGTCCCCTCGATGTGCAAAATTATGCATACCATCACCATTGATGGTCCAAACCACCACAGTTGAAAGTCCCCGCGCCCTAGTGTCTACCCTAGTGCCATCCGAGTACGCTACATTTTCAGACGTGTTTAGTGTTAGGGCAGCTGCACGACTTCCCCCTCATCGCCCGTGGCACTGCGCTATTGACCTCCTGCCGGGGAAAGCACCGCCCTGCTCCCGTGTTTACCCGTTGTCCCTGACAGAGACCAGGGCGATGGAGGAATACGTGAGCGAGGCTCTCCAGCAGGGACTCATTAGTCGCTCCACGTCACCCGCATCGGCCGGTTTCTTCTTCATCGAAAAGAGAGGCGGGGGCCTTAGACCCTGCATTGATTATAGGGGACTCAATGCCATCACAATAAAGTATAAGCACCCACTGCCTCTGGGACCGGCCGCAATCGATCTGCTCCGCAGCGCGTCCATCTTCACCAAACTGGACCTCCGCAGCGCTTATAACCTCGTTCGTGTTCGCAAGGGTGACGAGTGGAAGACTGCGTTTAGCACGACATCAGGGCAATATAATGTGATGGCTTATGGACTGGTAAACGCACCTGCGGTGTTTCAGGGGTTCATGAACGACGTGTTCCGACATATGTTAAACCGTTTTGTCATAGTGTATCTAGATGACATCTTGATATACTCGCGGTCATATCACGAGCACGTTGGTCATGTGACTGCCGTCCTCCGTCGCCTAAGGGAACATGGGCTCTATGCGAAGGCAGAGAAGTGTGAGTTTCACCAAAAGGAGGTTGCATTTCTGGGCTACCGCATAGGGCCACTGGGGGTTCAGATGGACGCCGCCAAGGTCAGTTCGGTTCTACAATGGCCGGAACCCACATCAGTGAAGGCGCTACAAAGTTTCCTTGGGTTTGCCAATTTTTACCGGCGCTTTATTAGGGGCTACAGCACATTGGCAGCACCGCTCACCAATTTATTAAAAGGGAAACCAAAGCGCTTAACCACCTTCACGCTGGAAGCGCGCCACGCATTCCAGCGTCTAAAACAAGCTTTTACATCAGCACCCATATTAAAACTTCCCGATCCTAGTAAGCCCTTCGTAGTGGAGGTCGACGCGTCGGAGGTAGGACTAGGAGCGGTGCTGTCACAGCGTCATGGCCACCCAGAGAAATTATTCCCCTGTGCTTTCTTTTCGAGGAAGTTGACACCTGCCAAGTGCAATTATGATATCGGTAATCGCGAACTGCTAGCAATAAAAGCGGCGTTAGAGGGGTGGCGGCATTGGTTGGAGGGAGCAGAACATCCCTTCACGGTACTGACGGATCACCGGAACCTTGAGTACCTCCAACAAGCTAAAAGACTAAACCCTCGTCAAGCCCGCTGGGCACTGTTTTTCACTCGTTTCGACTTCAGTATTACATATCGCCCCGGTTCGAAAAATATAAAAGCGGACGCTCTCTCCCGCTGTTTTGCGTCGCCGGACCGACCATCGGTTCCGGAACCCATTCTGCCCACGTCACTCGTGGTGGCCCCGATCACGTGGGACTTCGACACGGAGATAGCCCGAGCGGCACGGTCCGACCCCGTGCCGCCGGGCTGTCCTCCGGGTCGAACCTATGTGCCGGACGCACTACGAGAACGAGTGACAGTGGACACCCACATAAATCTCTCATCTGGACACCCCGGCGAATTAAAAACATTAAAACTACTGGCACCAAAGTTCTGGTGGCCAAATATGCGCGAAACAGTGAAAACAGTCGTTTCGTCTTGTGCTACCTGTGCCCTTAATATTAATGCCCTTGCCAACACCTAATAGACCATGGTCCCACCTAGCGGTGGACTTTGTCACGGATTTGCCAGTGTCAAAAGGGTACACGATAGTCTTGGTAGTAGTGGACCGCTTCTCTAAGGGCTGTCGCTTTATTCCGTTCTGCTCTCTCCCTACCGCCGCCCAGGTGACCGATGCCTTATTCAACACAGTGTTTCGCTACTACGGTATTCCGGAGGACATTGTTTCAGATCGGGGTCCCCAATTCATCGCTAAGGTCTGGAAGGCTTTTTTCCAGAAATTGGGGACTACTGTTAGTCTAACCTCAGGCTATCACCCCGAGTCTAATGGGCAGGCAGAGCGGACTGTCCAAGACCTCGGGAGGTTCCTTCGCGCATATTGTAGTAGTCGACAACACGAGTGGGCAGACTGTTTATTCTGGGCGGAATATGCGCGAAATTCTTTAAGACACTCTTCTACCGGCCTAACGCCGTTCCAATGTGTGCTCGGATATCAGCCACCGCTCTGTCCATGGGATGCCACTCCCACCAATATCCCCATGGTGGACGAGTGGTTCAAAAAAGCGGAAAAAGTATGGGAGGGGGCTCACACCCACATCTCCCAAGCAGTTCGCCGGTTCAAACAATTCGCCGATAGGCGGCGAAGGGAAAGTCCTCCGCTCCAGGTAGGAGATCGGGTTTGGCTCTCGACAAAGGACCTCTCTCTCAACCTCCCCTGTCGTAAGCTCTCCCCTAGATTCATCGGTCCCTTCCCCATAATAGCCCAAGTTAACCCTGTGTCCTTCAAGCTACAGCTACCCACACACATGCGCATTAACCCAGTGTTTCATGTTTCTCTTCTCAGGCCAGTGATACGGGGGCCGCTGGACGGAGGTGTCGTAGACCCTTCGCTCCCCGGGGCTGTGGAGATCGAGGGCGCTCCAGCGTTCAGAGTCCAGCAACTATTGGACTCCCGAAGGCGGGGGGGCTCCCTCCAATATCTAGTGGAATGGGAGGGGTACGGACCGGAGGAGCGCAGCTGGGTGCCGGCAAAGGACATCCTAAGCCCAGATCTCATTTCCGAGTTTCACCGGGCTCGGCCGGATCGTCCTGCACCACGCCCCCCGGGCCGACCCGCCCGCCGGCAGTACCATCAGGCCGGTGGGTCCCTACCCCCTTTGGTATCGCGAGGGAAGCGCCCACCTCCCCTTCAGGTAGCCGGTCCTGGGGGGGGGGGGGGGGGGTGTCACGCCCGAGCCTCCTCAGTCCCGGAGAGAAAGATCCGGCTCGCCGGATTACTGAGCCGTGGCTTTGTCTCCCCCTAGTGTGTCTACATATGTCAGTGTCTACCATGATTAATAAATACAGATCACCTGTGCACACCTCACTTGTCTCCCTATTTAACTCAGCCGAACCCACACCACTCTGTCTGGTCACCGTTGTATTATCCACGACTAACCATGTGTGTGTCTTTCTACTCCCCCCAGGGTTAAAGCGGTATCTGCAGGCGAAGGCATGCAAAGCATGACAGCTTCGGCATCCAAGTAAATTCCTCTGAGGACACAGAGAGGTTTTTTTGTTTATGTTTGTGTGTTGTGACATTCTCTTGCTGAGTTATAATTTCGAGTTAACCCGCCTGCAGACCGCGCCTGGCTATCGGCGTAGTGAACGCCCTGTTTATCGATTTAACTGTGAAGATTCTGAAAGACTTTTTGAGTGAAACGCAAATAAAGACTGTACTTTCCTGCACTTGCGTTGACGTGTGCGTGTGATTTATACAGAGAGAGAGAGAGAGAGAGAAACATGACAGTGTGGTTTTTTTTTTTTTTGCAGGTAATCTAGCTACTAAATATAAATACCATTTTGTTTATTATTTTGGCCTGGGTCCATCCTGAATCTGATCCTCCTCCTCCTCCTGTTGTGTGTGTGTGTGTGTGTGTGTGTGTGTGTGTGTGTGTGTGTGTGTGTGTGTGTATATACAAACCTCATTATTTCATCAGTTAATGATTGGATCTAGTTCTTTGTGCCATATACAACCATTTCCATACAGTTTAAAATAGAACCCTGAACCATTCTTTTGCTGTATGACCCTAGACTGGGACGTAACACCATATTTAAGTGACCACTTTGATTTTCAAGCACAAGAAAGACAACAGCTTTATTATGCAAAGGTGTTCCTTCAGTTAAGAACAATTAGTTTGAGATTTATATCTGCTCATCTTTTTTTAACTATGCTAGAATGCCTCATCCCACCCCCGCTCTTAAAAAATAAAAATAAAAAAGTAACTCGGTAACTTTTACGCTGAGTAAATTTTTTAATGAGCTACTTTTTACTTTTACTTGAGTAGGTTTTTATAATGGTAACTTTACTTGTACTTAAGTAAAATTTCAATGAAGTAACAGTACTTGTACTTGAGTCCAAAATTTTATTCCTCTTTCCACCTCTGACTAATTTAACTAATTAGTGACATTTCGTGCACAGTGAGAACTATAATACATGGACTATATTGTGTTAATACTTTTGGCCATCACTGTATTCCCATTTTCATGGGAGGATGTCTGAGACAAGTTTAAAGGAACATGTGTGGATTTCTTTATCTAACAAAAAAATAATAATAATTTATACGTAACGTATATGTCAATAAAATTACTAAGATAGCTCAAGATAGCTCATTCTCTGTCTTCTGTATAGATTTCCCATTCTGTAAAATAGCACAGACAGCTAACTAACACTGTGTTAAAAAATTAAACTCATTTTAAAAGTAAGAGATCTTTCTTTTTAATCTAGGATTTGGTATCAAGCGTACAACATCCTACCAAACTACTGTGCCAGTATTATGAAGCATAATTTGTGGCTTTGCATATACAGCCTTGAATTCTCTTGAAATTAAATGTAGATTAACGTGGTGTTCCCAAATCGAGAAAATTGCAATACAATCAACATCACACAATGTTCCTCCTCAAGTACAGTATTGCACTAGCAACTGCATTTTTCAATAAGACGGTTAAGAGTTTAAACACTCTCTATACTGCGTATCCCTATCCATAGGACTCAGGGCACAAGCCAGGGTACACCCTAGATAGTATGCTAACCCATCGTAGGGCACATGCACACACCCGGCCACAAAATAAGAGGAACTTGGAAATGCCAGTAAGTATCTGCATGTCTTTGAACTGTTGGAGGAAACCAACGTACCCATGGGGAAACCCTCCAAGCACAGGAAAAAACATGCATATACAGACCTGAGGTGGATGCAGATCCTCAACCTCAGGGATGCCACAGTGCTAACCACTATGCCATCGTTCTGCCTGTATTTATTCATTCATTCATTTTCTATACTGCTTTATCCTTCTATTCAGGGTCGCGGGGGGCCTGGAGCCTATCCCAGGCGGCTTAGGGCACAAGGCGGGGTACACCCTGGACAGGGTGCCAATCCATCTCAGGGCGCACACACATACGCACATTCACACACTCATTCACACACTACGGTCAATTTAGGAACGCCAATTAGCCTAACCTGCATGTCTTTGGACTGTGGGAGGAAACCGGAGTACCCGGAGGAAACCCACCAAGCACGGGGAGAACATGCAAACTCCATGCACACAGAGACGGGAATCGAGCCAGGCCGGGGAATCGAACCCAGACCCTGGAGGTGCAAGGCGACAGTGCTAACCACTACACCACCGTGCCGCCTGCCTGTATTTAGACAGCACTATAAAGTTTTGGAGAAAAAATATTGAAATGCATCCTCTTGAGATGCAGCCTCTCCGGAATGTCCCAAATTGACCTGTCACTCATATTTCCTTTTAATTCAGGAATTGTTTCTTTTGCATTAGCATTTAGCCATTGTAACCTATACAGTGTTTTAGCGATAGAGACCATAGAGAATGCTAAAGTGAGGTCGTGTATTAATTTATAATTGTGCAAATATTTTTTAAATCAGATGGCTAAAGTTTAACTTCTAACTGTATAAATATATAAACCTGACCTTTATTATACAGTTTGCTTGTGCAAAGTTGGTTCAGAGCTATGTTGTAGGTATAAAATATGCAGGCTGTATTTATTTTATCCACAAGATAGAGTACTGACTTGCAAATAAAAGACATTTTTTTTATTTTTAGCTAGAATGCTCTTTGAGTAATGCTAAACATCCAAACCAGATATATTACTGTAGGAAGATCTGGACAGAATGACATGTAATTTTATCCTCAGGACAAATTCCTTCTGTTGTCCATCTACATGATCTCATCTTGTAGATGACATTTCCTTTTTTTGGACACACGCACACGCACGCACACGCACGATGTGGAGACCAACTGCCTGTAAAGGACAAGTGGGGCCAGGTTGCGAAACCATCCATAAAGGCACGAATGTGTCTGAGTCAAGACTTCACTTTGCATCATTTGCCAAAAGTCTGTAGTCTGTAATGATTAATGCAGAGAGAGTCTACTGGGGAGGAAGACAAAAAGATAACTGTACTCGGAGCTTTGGACAGCCAAATGGAGAAAGTTAGAATAGTAGAGGAGGAGAAGAGGATGGTGGGAAAGAAGAGGAGTAGAGAGGAGAAAAAGAAGGTCACAGTTTCAGTTCTCTTCTGTATTCGTACAAACATACCACTTTGCTATACACTAATGCTTCATAGTTGACAGCCTATTGGACTGCTGATCTCAGGTTATTTGTCTGACCTTTGCTTGGTACTTTGATACCTACATTTTGTGTTAATTTGTTTTTTTCTCATATGATATTCATATATATGAAGAATCATGATGTATTAATCTAAAACCTTTAGAAATCTTCACTACACAGCTGTGTCACTGATTATATGGAAGTGAAGTATTTTTTAAACAGAGAACAGCCTGTACAGAAGGAAACTAACCTCTCGTTTCTGACTACGCAAAAAACTACAGGTAGCCTCAAGATTATGTATGTACAGTATGTCTAAATGTATTTGGTATACCTGTGGTAGTTAAAAAGTATCTATGTGTGTGTGTGTGTGTGTGTGTGTGTGTGTGAGTGTGTGTGTGCACAGTAACCTGCAACATACAGTACTGGCATCACATACTTGGATCGTTTCCACCTCATGTCCAGTGTTCCCATGATAGTTTGAGACAAGTGTTCCTGAAAATGGTTTACTGAATGTAAAAGACAAATAAAGATGATGAAATAATGAAAGGCGGCGCGGTGGTCGCCTTGCACCTCCAGGGTCTGGGTTCGATTCCCCGGCCAGGCTCGATTCCCGTCTCTGTGTGCATGGAGTTTGCATGTTCTCCCCGTGCTTGGTGGGTTTCCTCCGGGTACTCCGGTTTCCTCCCACAGTCCAAAGATATGCAGGTTAGGCTAATTGGCGTTCCTAAATTGCCCGTAGTGTGTGATTGGGTGTGTGAGTGTGTGTATGTATGTGTGCCCTGCGATGGATTGGCACCCTGTCCAGGGTGTACCCCGCCTAGTGCCCGAAGTCTCCTGGGATAGGCTCCAGGTCCCCCGCGACCCTGAACACAGGATTAAGCGGTATAGAAAATGAATGAATGAATGATGAAATAATGAAAACAATGATGAGAAAATGGGCAAAAAAAAAAACCTCTCTCTTGTCATATCTTTTCATCATAGATACTGAGAAATGACTTTTTAATTTGCAAATTATATCAGAATTTTCTGTTAGTTTTAGATGGCTTTTTATACAACATTAGACACTGCATCACTCCAGTGACGGTGTACTCTAAAATAATTTATACAGAATCAACCTGAAATTTCTCAATCATATATATATTTTTTTACAATTTAAAATATACTGTATATATTTCATCTCATATCATATCCTTTTCCCCCCTGATGTGTGTGTGTGTGTGTGTGTGTGTGTGTGTGTGTGTGTGTGTGTGTGTGTGTGTGTGTTCGTGCGTGTGTGTGTGTTCGTGCGTGTGTGTGTGTGTGTGTGTGTGTGTGTGTGTGTGTGTGTGTGTGTGTGTTTGTGTTTGTGCGTGCATGCGTGTGTGTGTTTGTGTGTGTGTTTGTGTGGGTGCTTGTAAGTAAAATGTTAATGCTGATTCCCCTGTTTCTCAGTATCGTGTCCTTAGGCTGCTTATTTTTCAAAACCATGCTACGACCAAAGCCGAGTGCAGAAAAAGGCAATCCGATGTCAGGCCCAACACAACTAACAGTTCTGAGCAAAAAGACAATCAAAATAAAATCCCAGAGGTTTCATATCACAAGGCAGATGAAAACATTCTTCAGAGACCTTCAAAGAGACCACAGAGGAAAATAAGACATGAGAGAGAGAGAGAGAGAGAGAGAGAGAGAGAGAGAGAGAATTTAGTTGATTTTACTTGGATTAAAACAAACTCAGAGTTTACCCAAAGCTCATTTTACATTTTTTTTATTTTAGATTTCCCCATCATATTTTCAGACACTGTAAATATGGGGCGAAACCTAACCTTCATTATTTTTTTTATACTGCAGGTAATACTCAAGTAATGAAGCAATGATTGTTTCCAAATATCCTAGTTCTGGAAGTCATCTGTGCGTGACTGCAGGTGTTTATTACTACACTTGAAGTCAAACAACTTTTTAAAATGTCTGTTCTATTTTAAAACACACACTGACCATACTCCCATTTGAGGGAAAGCAACAATGAATGGATGAGGCTGAGTTATATTTTGTAATATTATGCTATATTTAATAACGAATGCAATATTTTATTGAAGAGTATAAAGTATTCTTTCAAAAATGATAATGCTTTACTGTGTAAAGTAAAATTGAATGATCAGGCACTGTGGCTGAAGTTTCATAGTGATTCCAGCTTTAGATTTTTAATTAAGTTAAAATTCCTTCTATATTGATCTTGGCTACATTGGTCGGCATAGTTATTTTATAACCTTCTTAATATGTCTCTGAAATGCTGAGTTCATCCAAACCAAGAGCCAAGACAAGCTTAGTCTAGCAGCTTATTACATCATGATAGGTCCCTAAGGACACACATATAAATCCATTATTCAAAACATAAATGAATATACAATATACTTAAAAAGGTATTTTAAAATATTTTAACATTTGACCATGCAACATTTAGAAATGACACTTCTAACTCGTTACCAGCTTACCTTCTCCGTGATCTCTCAGACGGTCTGTAGAATTGAATTAGCAAACACCTTCTGTAATTATACTCAGTCCTTTTTGTAATAATAAACAAAGAATTTCATGACTATTGATTTGTTCTGCTGTGTTTCAGTTGATCGCTCATAGGGACACAGAGGTCTTTATGAGAAAACACAATGCAGTGAAAGGTAAAGTTGGTGACAATTCCCAGGTCATCACCATAAACCAACCCAGTGGCAAGAAGCCAATTTCTGTCACATATAATTAAAGCCAGGCTTATTTAATGAAAAGAGCTCCTGCCGTAATTCATTAAGATCATCGAAAAACCTACAATCGACCTCGTGCTATTACACTGTGAGAGATGGTTTGGGGATAAAGAACTTTTCCTTTTTATGATTTTTTATGAATAAATGAATGAATGAATTAATGCATTTACCTATCTAATTATTACTTTATTTAATTTATTACATTGTTAGATAGATTATTGTTCTTGAAGGAAATTCCAGATTTAATTAAATATTAATTAAATCCATACATTATCGTATCCTGTGTATACCAGGGAACTTGAGACATTAGACAGAATAACCCTGTATCGGATGCCTGCCTATCACAAGACACAAGCACACGCACACACACCCACACATTCACACCCACGTAATTCAATTTGGAAATGCCATTCAGCCTGCACCATATATTTTGGACTGTTGGAGGGAACTGGAGTACCTGCGAAAATGCATCAAGCACATGGATAAGATGCAAACTCCATGCACAGACACCAGGGCCAAGATTCTAAGCCCCAACCCTGAAAGTATGACAAGACAATGCCATTCCATGCACCAACATTCACTAATATTCCATGTCACCTAATGAAGAAAAAGAAAGAAAGAAAGAAAGAAAGAAAGATCCAGTATTTGTACAGTGATGAAATTTTCATATCTTTGCCTCTGTACACTACCACAATGGATTTTAAATAAAGCAAATAAGATATGATTGAACTTATGACTACCAGCTTCAGATATGAATAGCAGCTATTATTATTATTATTATTATTATTATTATTATTATTTTCACATTCTCACAGACTCAAACGTAATTGCACTACTGACGGATAAGCAGTGTTATGGTGGGTGGTGGCCAGCTTTTTGACTATTTCATAGCAAATTAAAGAGATAAAGATCTGGTGTTGATTCTAAGTGTAGCTATTCATGGGAACTTTCAACGTGCAGTCCAAAGAGGTGCTGGTGCAAGAGCAAGAAGACTATCATTAGGCTGAAAAACTTAAACAGACCTATCAGAGAGATGGGCACATTAAAGAACGAATGCACTTTTGAGCTCAGCGAAATACTTTGAAGACCCAGAAGACAGCAAAAGCAGATAATCGTAGAATTCTTTTCTTGGTGAAGAATACCCCCTTTAATCTAGCCTAGTCAAGAATTCTCTAGAGGAGGTAGACATGTCCACAATGAAGACATGCCTTCTTGAATGCAACCACTGATAACACTGAAGGACAAAGTGACCGATTAGACTTTGCTACTAAAAACAAGCAAACTATACAAAAAAAAAACCCATAAACGATGCTTATCCACTTCTGATACAAGCTTCATTTGAAGCAAATTGATTTGGAAAGAAGAATATGAAGCAGAAAAAGGAATTACTCATGTTCAAAACCATGCCACATCATCATTAAACATGGTGGGGGCAGTGATGTGGCCGTCAATAGAAGTGAGTCCCTGGTGTGTATGATGATGTGAGTGTTGTTGAAAGAAATAGCAAGATGAATTCTGAAGTGTAGAAGAGACATACTTTATACTTTTTAAGTTCTTTGATAAAACTGGTCATTTTGATCATTTATATTCAACATTTTGTAAGTGGCCCTGTAATATCTGTCCACCCTGTCATTATGGGATAAGTGCCCTTTTGAGAAACCAGCCGATATAATCAGTGCCATTACCACCAGAATTTTATATTTCTTTAATGGAGGTTGAACCAATTGCTGTAAGTACATTTGTCATGGGTTCCCTGTATTTTGCTTCTTTGTGTTGTAGGACATTGAGGTTGACATTTGTTTCCTGATTTCATGCCCGAATATACTGTATATGTTTGGTTACCTCATGTTTAACTTTTTCAACATGTGTCCATTAGAGCTCTCATTCATTCATTCATTCATTTTCTATACCGCTTAATCCTGTGTTCAGGGTCGCGGGGACCTGGAGCCTATCCCAGGAGACTTCGGCCACTAGGCGGGGTACACCCTGGACAGGGTGCCAATCCATCGCAGGGCACACACACATACACACACTCACACACCCAATCACACACTACGGGCAATTTGGGAACGCCAATTAGCCTAACCTGCATATCTTTGGACTGTGGGAGGAAACCGGAGTCATTAGATCTCTCTTTTAGCACAATTAACACACACACACATACACACACACACACACGCAAGCACGAACCTGGAGGAAACCCACTAAGCACGGGGACAATATGCCACCTCTAGGTACACAGCCCCCCAAAGCGAGAATCGAAACTGGACCCTGGGGTGCAAGGCCGCAGTGCTAACCACTAAGCCACCGTGCTGTCTCTTAGATTTATACATTATTTAAAAAATGTTTTTTAATTAATTAAGATTTAAAATATTGTTGCATATCCAGGTACAAGACTTTACCAGTACTGTACAGTATGTCTGTTCCATACATGGAAACCCTGTTCTGTGACACTCTCTCCCATTCACAAAGCTGACACACCCCACCTGCAAGCTTCCCCTGTTAGTCACACACTGCAGGACATGCCTCAAGTGATAAGTTTCTTTTGAAACACACACGCACACACTCACAGACGCACACACACGAAAACTTCAAATTTGCCAGTCCATCTACTACTAATGCACATGTAAAGCTCCACACAGACCTGAGCTCAAGATCAAATGAAACGTTATGCAGCAACGCAACCTTCCATCAAGCTATCAACTCAGTGGTATCAAGTAATTTTATTCTTCCATTATATATTCATGTTAATATACTGGAGTTAAAAAAATAATCAGTCAGTATGAAGTATGCCAGTAAGTCATGTTGTAACCATGGGAACACATCATATCCACTAGCAATAATAAAACAAAGTCCAGTCTGAAAATAGACAGTACATTTCAATTCTGAAAAGCTGGCATTGAGCAGAATATTTAACACTTTTTGCAAACAGGCATTTCATTTGTCATGGATAAAAAATCCTGAACGGCTGATGTACTGTACAGTGGGTAGGTGTGTGTGCGCATGTGCCCGAAACACCTCATTTCCCATCTCACCCAACCATACTGCTTTTAACCATTAGCTAATTATCTTGTTCTTTATAAGCTGTTGGAGCAGGGGTTCCTCTGAGACTTAGGACAGTTACAGCAGAGTTACAGTAGTTACCTTCACACATTTCATCCAGCCTTTTTGTCTACATTTTACATTGTGAACTATCCTATGAAACCTGTCCAACTTACCTTCATCTGAAGTGAGTCCAGGCACATTTAATTGGAAAGAATTAAATGATCACAAAAGCCATGAGACAGCCGTGCTGAAATTAAAGTGCCGCTCTCTATTCTTTCATTGTGACAGTATGCCACACCCCTGATGGGTCTATCCCTGTTCTCTTCTTTCTTAGCGAGGGTGGAAAAGATGGCAGCAAGGGAGCCATTGTTTTTCTCGGCAGGTGTTAGCCCACACAGCTCGCTCTGACAGTTGTCTGGGAGCTATATATATTCTGCTTGTTAGCTGCACCTAGTTGATATCGATCCCTCGGCCCATGGCACCTGTCAGATGTCCCAACTGGTTTCTGATCACTTCTATTCCATGCTGACTGGTCATCACTCAGACCTCTGCTCACGTAATAGAGGAGAGATGGTGGATCATGACACTACTTATGTGTCTCCTTCTCAGTAGACTCCTCTATCATGATGTATTGGGGTTTTCCACAGTTTTATATTCATATTCATATGAATGGTGTCTGGGTTATATAAGGCTAATGTGTGGTTTGTATGCTTTCACAGACTGAGAAAGCACTATAGACCACAATATCAGGTCTTCAGGATTAGGCTCAGTGTCTGGCTTTACTCAGTCTTATTTTATACATTGAGAAGACTGAACATGTTCTGGAATTACAAAAATGGTTGCCACAAGCAAATGTAGAAATAACATGGAGCTGGGAAGCTGACAAAGATATTTGAGTATGAATTTCATATACTGTACAGTCTTGATCCACTCCTCATTTCTTCATATTATGTTTCCAAAGGGCCACACTTTCTTGATTTTTTTTTTTATGTCGTTATGAGGAATTGTTCTCAAAGCTTCCTGAAAGACTTTTTTAACAGATTTTTTTTTTCACAACACAAAGTTTTCCTTTCTCATTTTCAGTCCAGTCCCTGTACATGACCAGTTTCAAAGGAATGTTGAGGTGACCAATGAATCATTCAAGCATAACATCTAAGAACCATTCTAACTTAAGACAATAACCAGTGAGAAACAGGTGGAGATTATGACAGATGCTCAGTATACTAATCTATTAGTATACTAAACCAGTATACTAAACACCAGAGTCAGTGTTGGGTGACATTACTTTTCAAAGTAAATAATTACATCATCCTTTGCGGTCTGTTGTTGCTTCAGATCCAGTAATGCGGAAATGGCGGGTGCTGATATTAGCGGTGAAAAGAGATGGAAAGAGTAATTAATCATTACGGAGTAAGCAGGTTTAAAATCGGATGTGTGCATTACTGGATCTGTAGCGACAACAGACCGCAAAGGATGATGGCCACGCCTGGGCTGATGGGAATTGTAGTTCCCGCTACCTCCCGTTCGCTCCATTCACCTGAGCAAACTTTTCTCAGAAGACCTATCATTTTACCGTCATGCGATCACGGTATTACCGAAATAAATTGTTATTGCGGTACGACGGTATTTACAATACCGTTACATCCCTATTTGTTACCATTTCTTTAATGTTACTATATATAGATTTAATTTAAGTTAATATGAATAAGGAGTGCCTCAAGACCTTGCACAGTACTTTATTTGAATGATATGGAAACAGATGTCGCCATTAAAAACGCACGTTTCGAGAAAAGGGATCGCGCGGCAAGCTGTGAAAATGCCCTTCATTACCTGTAGGGGGCAGTCGTGCTTCAGTCTGAAGTATTGTGTGTCTACTGAAGCCGAAAATGTGTTATCTCTCTTAGGCGCCCATTGACAGCAAGCGACAGAGTTCATAAACGTGTCAAGCTCAAACTGTAAATACTGATATGTATTTATTCTTCATTTTCTTCTCCTTCATTGATGATACTTCTTTAACGTGCGCTTTCTCCATTCATATTATTATTAGTAGTAGCAGTAGTAGTAGTGCTCTGAATTTTTTATTATTATTATTTTTCTTATTATTATTGTAACGCACCCGTGCGTGTGTGCAAAAAGACGAAAATGTATGATATGTTAGCCTAAAACAATATTGTTTTATTGTGTTTATGCACTTTAAATATACACTAAACAATAAACACTGACTTGTGCAAAGTGAAAGTGAGTTGCGCGTGCGGCTTTTTGATCTAAAGGCTGATAAAAGCGTGCGCAGATATGAGCAGATTTATCGATAAAACTACAGACAGGAAATGAAACAAACACAAAAATATGTGCTACTCGCTGAATACAACGCGACAGCACGCAGAATCCCCGGGCTTTGACTGCGCTTCCTCCATTCATTAGTACTGTAGTACACTAAAAAGAATGCTGGGTTTCTGTAAACACATCATTGAGTTGTTTATGCTGGGCCAAAAATCTGTGTCATTTCGGGTACTTTAATCACACTGTTGGGTTGCTTTTGCTATGAATACTAAAAGTGCTGAATGATTAAACTCAATGCAAAAAACGGAAAAAGAAACTTCTCCGTTTCCTCCCTTTTGTTCTGGGGTATAGGCAGTAAACCCATGGGTGAACACGATGATTTAAGAATTTAATTAAACACGAATATGTGGCATTTTTATTCAAATCCAACATTTTAATGGTTAGTGATTGGTGCATGGGCATCAACTCGCACGTTCTGTAATATTCCATTGTCATTCATACAGAGGTGTCAAGTAACGAAGTACAAATACTTCGTTACCTTACTTAAGTAGAAATTTTGGGTATGTATACTTTACTGGAGTAATTATTTTTCAGCCGACTTTTTACTTCTACTCCTTACATTTTTAAGCAATTATCTGTACTTTCTACTCCTTACTTTTTAAAAACAGCCTCGTTACTCTATTTTTATGATCAGAACGCGCAACCCCTCCAGTCGCATGATAAGAACGCGCACAACGCCACCCCCCCCCTCACATGATCAGAACGTGCACAACGCCCCCCCCCCCCGTCACATGATCAGAACGCGCACAACGCCCCCCCGTCACATGATCAGAACGCGCACAACGCCCCCCCCCCCTCGTCACATGATCAGAACGCGCACAACGCCATAACCGTTGCATGATCAGAAAGTGAGACCTTAATGCTTTTGTCGCCCGTCACAGTACTTTTACTTTTATACTTTAAGTAGTTTTGAAACCAGTACTTTTAAACTTTTACTTAAGTAAAAAGCTTGGGTTGATACTTCAACTTCTAAAGAAGTATTTTTGAACCCTAGTATCTATACTTCTACTCAAGTAATGAATGTGAATACTTTTGACACCACTGCATTCATACTGCCATTGTTTTAAAGCCCTTTACTAAAGCATTCTCTGGTTAGTAAGTAAGCAAATAAAAGAGAAATTAATAAATAGCTTTAAATGGTACTTCAGCGGAGTAAAAGTACCCTAGCATGAGTTTATACAGGTCCTTCTCAAAAAATTAGCATATCGTGATAAAGTTCATTATTTTCTGTAATGTACTGATAAACATTAGACTTTCATATATTTTAGATTCATTACACACAAACTGAAGTAGTTCAAGCCTTTTATTGTTTTAATATTGATGATTGTGGCATACAGCTCATGAAAACCCAAAATCCCTATCTCAAAAAATTTGCATATTTCATCCGACCAATAAAAGAAAAGTGTTTTTAACACAAAAAAAGTCAACCTTCAAATAATTATGTTCAGTTATGCACTCAATACTTGGTCGGGAATCCAATTGCAGAAATGACTGCTTCAATGCGGCATGGCATGGAGGCAATCAGCCTGTGGCACTGCTGAGGTGTTATGGAGGCCCAGGATGCTTCGATAGCGGCCTTAAGCTCATCCAGAGTGTTGTGTCTTGTGTCTCTCAACTTTCTCTCCACAATATCCCACAGATTCTCTATGGGGTTCAGGTCAGGAGAGTTGGCAGGCCAATTGAGCACAGTAATACCATGGTCAGTAAACCATTTACCAGTGGTTTTGGCACTGTGAGCAGGTGCCAGGTCGTGCTGAAAAATGAAATCTTCATCTCCATAAAGCTTTTCAGCAGATGGAAGCATGAAGTGCTCCAAAATCTCCTGATAGCTAGCTGCATTGACCCTGCGCTTGATAAAACACAGTGGACCAACACCAGCAGCTGACATGGCACCCCAGACCATCACTGACTGTGGGTACTTGACACTGGACTTCAGGCATTTTGGCATTTCCCTCTCCCCAGTCTTCCTCCAGACTCTGGCACCTTGATTTCCGAATGACATGCAAAATTTGCAACCTGTAGCCCATTTCCTGCACACGCCTGTACACGGTGGCTCTGGATGTTTCTACTCCAGACTCAGTCCACTGCTTCCGCAGGTCCCCCAAGGTCTGGAATCGGTCCTTCTCCACAATCTTCCTCAGGGCCCGGTCACCTCTTCTCATTGTGCAGCGTTTTCTGCCACACTTTTTCCTTCCCACAGACTTCCCACTGAGGTGCCTTGATACAGCACTCTGGGAACAGCCTATTCGTTCAGAATTGTCTTTCTGTGTCTTACCCTCTTGCTTGAGGGTGTCAATGATGGTCTTCTGGACAGCAGTCAGGTCGGCAGTCTTACCCATGATTGCGGTTTTGAGTAATGAACCAGGCTGGGAGTTTTTAAAAGCCTCAGGAATCTTTTGCAGGTGTTTAGAGTTAATCAGTTGATTCAGATGATTAGGTTAATAGCTCGTTTAGAGAACCTTTTCATGATATGCTAATTTTTTGAGATTTGAGATTTTTTGGGTTTTCATGAGCTGTATGCCACAATCATCAATATTAAAACAATAAAAGGCTTGAACTACTTTCTAAAATATATGAAAGTCTAATGTTTATCAGTACATTACAGAAAATAATGAACTTTATCACAATATGCTAATTGTTTGAGAAGGACCTGTATATAATGAAAATATTATGTATAAAGAAAATCTAATTTATATATTTGTGTTTAATTAAATTCTTAACATTTTAATGGTTAGTGTTTGTTGCAGACATTTACACAATTTTTGGGGGAAGGGATTGGCTTGTACAGGATACTTTACACTGATCAACAGTCGGTGCCCCGCTGTAACCAGCAGATCAAAGGAGCAGTTATCGGCTATGACATGTAGCCTTCTGAGTTTGGAGGCCAGGGTTGGTTGGTTAGAAGCATGTTTGAAGGAGAAGATAACGTCACAAGCACACACACAAACTCCCCCCACCCCCTCCTCCCAGAAAAACAACAAACACAAATATATAGGCTACTCGCTAGATAAACGCTGGCTTTTCAACACGTCAGCGCGCTCTGATGTGAGCAAATTTATTCAAGTAATAATTAGAGAATATATAGAGAGATAAATAACATAGAGAAAGCATAATACGACTGTCCATACAGTAAATAAAAAGACATGTATCAAATCCAACTATTAAGTCTAATTCAATTGCTATCATTAACCATTTTTATTTATTTATTTTTTTTCTATTTTAGGCAGAGACGTCCGCTCTCTTCTTAATTCATCTAAAAAACCCTACAGTATTTGTCTACCAAATTTCTCATTCACTGCTGAAGTAGTTAAATATGCTTATACTGTAGATACGTAGGTTACATTTTAAAAGTACAATTGCAAGTAGATTACAAACTGCATGTACTGTAAAATATAAATAAAATATTGTAAATATTGTGTATTGTAATGTTGTAAAATATAAATAAAACAGTATTAGACACAAACAGTGGTGTCAAAAGTATTCACATTCATTACTTGAGTAGAAGTATAGATACTAGGGTTCAAAAATACTTCTTTAGAAGTTGAAGTATCAACCCAAGCTTTTTACTTAAGTAAAAGTTTAAAAGTACTGGTTTCAAAACTACTTAAAGTATAAAAGTAAAAGTACCGTGAGGGGGGTAAAAAAGCATTAATGTCTCGCTTTCTGATCATGCAAGGGGGGGGGGGGTGGCGTTGTGCGCGTTCTGATCATGTGACGAGGGGGGGGGGGGCGTTGTGCGCGTTCTGATCATGTGACGGGGGGGGGCGTTGTGCGCGTTCTTATCATGCGACCGGAGGGGTTGCGAGTTCTGATCATAAAAATAGAGTAACGAGGCTGTTTTTAAAAAGTAAGGAGTAGAAAGTACAGATAATTGCTTAAAAATGTAAGGAGTAGAAGTAAAAAGTCGGCTGAAAAATTATTACTCCAGTAAAGTATAGATACCCAATATTTCTACTTAAGTAAGGTAACGAAGTATTTGTACTTCGTTACTTGACACCTCTGGACACAAATATATGATATGGTAGTATATAAAATGAAAATGCTCAACGAGTGCTCAAATGTAAAGCAAATGCAATTATTAATTGATTGTGTATATTTAACTTCATTCAGCCATTTAAGTTATATGGAAAAATAATGTTCCTACCAGCCCAGTATTATTTTCTGTTCAAATTTAAAGATGTCTGCGCATATGTACAAAAAGATGAATACAAAAGTGAATAATCTTTAATAAAGTTGGCCTAATTCAATATTGTTTCCAATGTTGAAGCAATCATGATTTTGTTTTAGTCTATTCGCTGAATACAACATGACAGCGCGCTCCGAGGTGACACCCAGAACCCCCCAGTTACTGTAATCCCTCTTCTCACCCTTCATTCATGATAGGTGTGAAGTTATCAAACCGGTTTCGGTTATGGGGGAATTCACAGAATTGAGGAGTTTAAGACAATTTAACAAGACCGAGAAGACGTCTCTGCCTAAAATGTATTCCGCCAGAAAAACAAGAGGGAGCAGCGCCCCCTCAAATAAATGTCTTGCCCCCTCAAATAAAATTTTTGAAATGTTGAGAAATCACATGTTAATATACTCACAAAATGAATATATTGCAAGTTGATAAAATGATCTGCAGATGTTTACACTGTAACGCTCGGATTATTATAAAACCTTTAGTTACACAAATATGGATTCGGGAATCTAGGAATGAGCTGCTAAACACCACTTCCGGTATTGCGCAACCGCGGCGGGACAATAATAGACGCAACACAAGAGCAAGTAGTGAAAATAAACCAAAGTGTATTATACAAGACAAACCAATAACCAAACAAACACGGTGCACCGAAACCAATATATACAAATATAATACAGAAATAAACAAAGTGTATGGTGTATGCAGGGGTGTGTGTGTGTATGAGTGGAAGTCCAGACTGTAGTGTATTGCGGATATGAAATATGAATTGGAGAGATTTATTCTCGGCCTCACCAGGATAGATGTCGCCACTGGGAGCTCGAGTAACGGAATGAGAGGTGAAAAGTGAGTGTCCAACGAGATAAATCCAAATACTGATCATCCGTGTGGAAGCAACCAACTAACTCTCTCTCAAAAAACAAACAGCGCGCTGGGGTAATCTCTCCGTGCCGGCTTCCTTGCCGGTTCCGCCTTTATGCCGGATCTCGTGATCAGTTCGCATCCGGGTCCCTTGCGGCGCGATCGCGCATGCGCGTGGGAGCTTGCCCGGTGACCAACACTGTCATAGGGGAAATTAAAACCTTTCGGGCACATCTTAAGCTACAGGTGAGCAACATTAACTCTTCAATTATAGACCTGTATATAAAAATGTCCCTTTATGTGGCCGCGCTACATAGACCACCCCCCAAGCCTCCGGCGTCTGAGGAGAACGTCCGTAAAAGCGCTTCATATTTACCACATTGATAATGTCAGTTTTTTGTGGATTGCCCCAAGACACTGTGTAATTAATTGGTCCTTGTTTACTTTTTATTTCAGCTGGTCCTTCCCACTTAGGCGCTAGCTTGGCTGAAAACATTTTTGCTGCGGAGGAGAGTGGGTGAGTCTTAATCCAAACTAGATCTCCTGGTTGAAAGTGCGCATCTTTCCTCCGGGCATTGTAGTATCTGACTTGTTTGGATTGTTGCTGTTTAACTCTTAGTTTCACCTCCTCCGTGATCCGTTGTTTCCTTTCCAGAAGTGAATAAGCTGTGTGATTTGGTGTTGGGGGATGATTAATGAGCCTTTCCCGAGGACCCTTAAGCTGTCGACCAAGTGTGAGTTCTGCAGGCGTTTTCCCAGTGGTTTCCTGTTGGGCTGTGTTGATGGCGAATCTCAGTTCCGGTAACCATTGGTCCCAGTTTTGGTGGTGGTCCCCGACATATGAAGCGATCATCACCTTTAAAGTTCTGTTTACTCGCTCAGTCAGGTTGGTTTGCGGGTGGTAGCTCGTAGTTAGCTTTTGGACGCTCCCCCATGTTTGGCAGAGGTGTGCCAGCAGCTGAGACGTAAACTGGGGTCCACGATCGGATACTAGATATTTGGGGACTCCCCATCTAGTAAAGATTTCTTCTTTCAGTACTTTTACCAGCTTTGGCGTCTTTACATCCCTAAGGGGAAACATTTCCACCCATTTGGTGAAATAATCCACCACCACCAAAAGATATTCATTCCGCCTTTTACTTCTTGGAAAAGGACCCATGATGTCCAGTCCCACGGTGTGTCCCGGCTCTGGAACCATGGTACTCTGTAGTAACCCACTGGGTTTAGAGTTGTCATTTTTGTACTGTTGGCACACGCTGCAGGTCCTCACATAATGCCATACGTCCTTCCGCACCGTCGGCCACCATGCCACATCTAATAACCTTAACAAGGTCTTTAGTTGCCCTAGGTGTCCTCCCAGTGGATTGTCGTGGTAGTAGTGCAGAAAGTTTTTGATTAGTGACTGGGGGACCACGAGCTGAAATTTTTCTCCGTCTCTTACGGGTACCTGGCGATATAACGCGCCCTGATGATGTTCGAAGGAGACCCTCTGATCTTTTATGCCTCTTGGGTGATCTTTAGAGAGCAGCTCCGTGATATTTGTGTCATTCAGTTGAGCTTGGGTTATCTCACACAGGTCATTTGGTAAGTCGGATGACAATTTTGTGGTCATGATGGCAAGACATGGAGCTGTGCCTACTTGTAGCGGCGGGGGCGCCCGGGAAAGCGCATCAGGTCCCAGATTCAGGCAGCCTTTTCTGTGATGGACTGAAAATATGAACTGCTGTAGGCGTAATGTCCATCGGGTGAGACGAGAGCTGGTTTTCGGGCAGTTGAAGGCCCATGACAGGGCGGCATGGTCTGTAAAGACCTCGAAAGCGCGACCTTCTAAGTAGTGTCTCCACTTTTCTACAGCCCAAACCACAGCCAAACACTCCTTCTCTGATGTGGAGTAATTCTGCTCAGCTCCCCTCAACATTCGCGATGCGTACGCTACCGCTCGTTCTCCTTCTGCTGATTTCTGGTTGAGAATGGCTCCCAGGCCCACTTCGCTGGCGTCTGTGTGTACTTGGAACGGCGTATTTAGGTTTGGTTGAATTAGTACAGCTGGGTTTTGAAGGGCGTGTTTGATGTTCTCCATGGCGTTCTGGCATTCTTCGGTCCACTCCCATTTTACTCCCTTCTTCTTCAAATGATTTAATGGGGCTGTCATATCGGCAAAGTGGGGAATGAATTTATGATACCATCCGGCGAGACCCAGAAAACGCTGAAGAGATTTTACATCTTGTGGAGGAGGATATTCAGCCACCGCCAGGGTTTTCTCTGGGTCCAACTGCACGCCTTCTTCGGAGATGATATGGCCTAGGAACTTCAGCCGCCTTTTGAAGAAATGACATTTCTTCATGTTGAGGGAGAGGTTGGCCTGGGTAAGTTTGGAGAATACTGAATTAAGATGTTTGATGTGCTGCTCCTGTGTTTTGGAGTAGATAATGATGTCATCTATATATACAAAGCAATATTTCCCCCTTATTTCAGCCAAGACTTTCTCCATCAAACGCTGGAAGGTGGCTGCGGCGTTTCTGAGTCCGTAGGGCATGGACCGAAATTGAAACAGCCCTTTGGTGGTGATGAAGGCGGTCTTCTCACAGCTGTCTTTCTCCATCTCCACCTGCCAGTAACCTGATTGCAGATCCAAGGTTGAGAACCAGGAGGCGCCATCCGGTGATTCTAAGATGTCATGTATTATCGGCATTGGATAAGCATCAGGTGTGGTCTTGCTGTTTAGCTTTCTGTAATCCACACAAAAACGGTAAGTCCCATCGGGTTTAGGTACTAACACAACGGGGGAAGACCAGGGTGAACATGAAGGTTGGATGATGTTATCCTTCAGCATCTGGTCTACTTGTTCTTCTATAATGGTCTTCTTAATGGGTGATACTCTATAGGCTCTGGATTTAAATGGAGTGTCGTCTGATAGAGTGATATTGTGTCTCACTACTGCTGTTTTGCCTAGTGTGTTGGAGGTGGTGAGTGGCCAAGCAGCCATGAGTTTCAGCAGCTCCTCCTCATTGTCGGTGTCCCATGATGTCGTGATCTCAGGGTTTTTTCCCGCAGATTGGAGCTCGTAAGGTGTCACCGGCAAGGCGAGGTAAAGATTGGCCGTTGCTGGGAGCTGCAAGTGTCTTCGTTGCGTCATCATCGATGGTACACAGGGGGGTGGGGACGTTATAAAAGGATAGTAAACGATCCCCTCCTCTGTTTTCAGTGCGTACTCTCCTCCAACGATGTCCAGGATGGCTCCTGTTGCTTTTAGGAAGTCGAGTCCCACGATCAGAGAGAAGGCCAGGTGAGCGTCCCTCATGATGAATGTCTTTAACTCACATTCGATGGTGTGCCACTTGTACTGTAACAAGGCATGCGTTTGTGCTTGATGTATCTTTCCATCAGCCATGACGAACTTCTGAGGAGATGGAAGTTCAACTTGGTCCTCCTGATCGTTGAGCGTCTGCCACAGATGGTTCCTCATCAGCGTATACGAACTTCCCGTGTCCACCACCGCATTCACCTTTCTTCCTTGCACCGTCACTGGAACCAGGAGGAGAGATGGAGCTGGTAGAGGTTGAGCAATGGAGAGTCCTGCTGTGAACTTTGAAGGAGCTCGCTCACCTGTCTTCTTATGACTCTTCTCCTTGTTCTGCTGAGAGTCCACCTTCTGCCAGTAATCTCTGGAGCTCTTGCAATCTTTTTCCACCCTCGAACCTATCTTCACGAGCTGTTCCACGGTGGTTACCGTTCCCCTCAGACATCCAGCTACTCTGGGGTTGACATTGTTCAGGATTCTCCCCACCAGTTCTTCCTCTGAGATATCCGGCTTCCACTTCAGACAGAGGGCGCGATAGTCATAGGCGAAATCCCGCAGGCGTTGACCCGGCTGCTGTACCAGCGACCTCAAATTTTCCTCCACTTCCGTGAGGTAGTCATCAGGTAAGAATGCCGCCATAAACGCCTGTTTGAAAGACATCCAGTCCCTTACCTTGCCTTTCTCTGCCTTCCACCAGCTCAGAGCAGGCCCGCTTAACACAGTGCTGAGGGTTCCTAGCAGTTCTGGGCTGGGCAGTGGTCTGATCTCCAGATAGTTCTCACACTGTTTGATAAAGTGGAGTACATCCGCGGTCTCTGAAGCTTCACCAAAGGCTGGAAACTCCAGGCGTATGGGTGGTCAACCATAAAAGGAAGAAGAAGAGGGAGAAACTGAGGAGGTAAGCTGAGCAGAAGAGTGTGGTGGAACACCAGGAGGAATGTCATATGTTTCGTGACTGATGGATGGCTTTACCTTTGTTATAGATGTCGTGATTGGAGTGCTGGGAGAATGTAGAACAGGAGATTGGAGAGATGCAGGGGTGTAGGCCTGTTATCTTTGGATGGTGGGTGTACTCGTGAAGCGCAGTTTCTTCATCTGGTTTTCCCAGATCACGTCACGTCGGAGAAAACAGTCAGTAACAGCTCTTTCCAGCTTCTCTAAGGCCTCTTGGCAGTAGCGCTCCAGCCCTTCTAAGCCAGCATCCACTGCCTCACGGAAACTGGTTTCTCTGTTTAGACTGCTGTTTATGGATTGTCTAAAATCCTGCTCCAACTTGCTCACTTTGTCTCTGAGCGCCTCCACATCCACCTTGCATTGATTTAGTTCATTGTTCATTGTTTGCACAACATTAATATCAGACACATGAGCAATAACATCATCATCATCGTCATCATCATGTCTATCAGATATATACAGTGAACTAATTAAAGATGTTATTTCAGCAGTAGGGTTACGGCGTGTTACAAATGCATCATCTCTCTCCATCACATTACTATCTATAGCAAAGTCGGCCTTTACAGCACCACTAGCGTTAGCATTAGCACTAGCATTAGCATTAGCGCTAGCATTAGCATTAGCGTCCATTTTGTACAGCCACGTCACACAAAACCGGAAAATATCCAAAATATAGATTCCCCGTACGGGCCACCACTATGTAATGCTCGGATTATTATAAAACCTTTAGTTACACAAATACAGATTCGGGAATCTAGGAATGAGCTGGTAAACACCACTTCCGGTATTGCGCAACCGCGGCGGGACAATAATAGACGCAACACAAGAGCAAGTAGTGAAAATAAACCAAAGTGTATTATACAAGACAAACCAATAACCAAACAAACACGGTGCACCGAAACCAATATATACAAATATAATACAGAAATAAACAAAGTGTATGGTGTATGCAGGGGTGTGTGTGTGTATGAGTGGAAGTCCAGACTGTAGTGTATTGCGGATATGAAATATGAATTGGAGAGATTTATTCTCGGCCTCACCAGGATAGATGTCGCCACTGGGAGCTCGAGTAACGGAATGAGAGGTGAAAAGTGAGTGTCCAACGAGATAAATCCAAATACTGATCATCCGTGTGGAAGCAACCAACTAACTCTCTCTCAAAAAACAAACAGCGCGCTGGGGTAATCTCTCCGTGCCGGCTTCCTTGCCGGTTCCGGCTTTATGCCGGATCACGTGATCAGTTCGCATCCGGGTCCCTCGCGGCGCGATCGCGCATGCGCGTGGGAGCTTGCCCGGTGACCAACACTGTCATAGGGGAAATTAAAACCTTTCGGGCACATCTTAAGCTACAGGTGAGCAACATTAACTCTTCAATTATAGACCTGTATATAAAAATGTCCCTTTATGTGGCCGTGCTACAACAAATGATGCCCCCTTCACATTTCTCACTGCCCCCCATATGTGCCTGTCTTGAACCGCCCCTGGTTGTGAGTGCTTATGACAGACACGGGAAGACATTTCCGTTTTGAGATATCGTGGGATTATTAATTAAGAAACTTAAAAGGAAACCAAAAGAAAACTGAAAACACAAAATAACCAGAGCGCTAAACTGACTTTCTCTCCGGTGCCTTAGACAGACAGAGTCTTGGGCTTTGCCTGTGTCTTCTTCAGCGCGCTTTGTCTTTGGCACTGACACCTTTTACCGGTGCGACCGAATGATCACAAGGAGTTTCGGGGTATCACGACCCGGCCCGATCTGAACAGTCTATGCACGGCTCTGCCCCTCGCGCGAGTCGCGTCGTTACATACATATCCACAAATACTTTAACAACATACACTTATCATGTCTTGCATTTTATATGAATGTTACATATGAGACACGCGCACAAACACATACTTATATAATATATTCACATACAAACACATACTGTATACACATAAAAACATAATATATTCAGTAAATTTGTGAATTACACTCCAAGTAATTATGAAGTCTGATTTGATTGGTACCATTAAACATTTTATTTCTATTTATTCTTTTGCTGATGAAATACATTTTAGGCAGAGACGTCTGCTCGGTCTTGTTAAATCGTTTTAAACCCCTAAATTCTGCCAATTCCCCCATCCATGAAACCGGTTTGATAACTTCACACCTACATCAAAGGTACAGTGTGTGTATATACAGTATATACTTTCATTCATGTCTTCTGATGATGGCGACACATTTTTACGTTTTAAATAAGATATGTTGGCATATTCACAAATCAGGACATTCGCATAGTTAACAGTATCAGATAGCCTACTATCAGGAAATTAAATTAATTTCAATACCATTTAAACCCAGGCATTGTCATGTGTTTCATTGTTTTGTCCCTGTTAAGACATTACAAAATCTATATAAGAAACTTTTAAAGCACGAATTTGGGCATCTCATTTCATCATTATGAAAATAATATGAAGCACATATACACACGTTCATTATTCAATACCTGTTGTAAAACAAAATAAAATTCATGTTTGCTTCAGCATTGGAAACAATATTGTTTTAGGCTAACTAATTATACACAATTCATTGTTGTACTTGGTCCGGCTTTTAAATAAAGTCCTTCCATGCGCCATCGCGGCGGATATTCAGTGAAGCACAAAACATTTATTTAAATTCCCGAATGTTGCTCGCGGCAAGTCGCGGCATGCTGTACGCTAAATTGCGGCATCTCACGGGAAAACACGCGCAGTCTTAATGGCCACATCTGTACATGTTTTTCATCAGAAGTGCATTTAATACATTTTCTTTTACATTTTGCCACTTCAAAGACGTTTAAGTCTTTGTTTTAAACCTATACATGAAACGATTAATGTATTAACAATAATTAAATTAAGGGCAGATTTTCCACTCAAGTAAAATGTTTACATTAAAATAATAATGATAAATGATGGTAAAAATAAATCGGTATGTTTAGGTTAAACAAATTAAATACAATGAAGTACATTATAGGCCAACGTTATTTTAGTAAAATAGACGTAATATCAAAATGTAAAGGCTACACAAGGCCAGAATCCCTACGAAGTTGTTAATAGTAGTAGTAACTGTATAGTAGTAACATATATACTGTGACTATAAGCTGTAAACTTTTTTTTTAGTTTTCAAAAAATGACACTTTTCCTATCCATGCTGTATGTAATCTCCTTAATAGAAAGGTTTCAAGGTTCAGGACCTGGTCAGGGACGGTTCCTTCCTCATGATCGCAAAAACGCAGGATAACAAGGCAGCAACAACTCCATTACCAGCCCACTCTCCCTTTCAGCTCGGCCATAGCGCATAAGCTGCAAGAGGCAAATCAATACATGAACTGCAGAATTTTCAGCAAGACAAATGGCTTTTGAATTGAGAAGTGAGGTGGGAAATGGATTTTTAAGTTCCAGAGAATCATTTGCACATGGCATTTAAAGCAGCAAGGGCTAAGAGAGTGTCTGTGTGCTAGATGTCCATTATAATCTCATTCATTACGTACACTCAAACCCTGACACATACTTTCTGCTTGTTGATTCTCTAATTAAGGGAATAATGTGAACCTCTGCTTAATGTCAGAAGTTAGTATGTTGTCAAGTGTTAAGTAATAAGCCTGATAATTGACCCGCCCACTCAAATGTGTGCAAAAGGTCATAACAAAACGACTGAGCCAACAGTTTTTAATTATAAATAAGCTTTAACCAGAAAAGAAGCACACACTAGTCTCAGTAACCTACTGTATCTCTGTAACACGTCGCTTAAAAGAACAAGGGCAAATATACAAGGCAGAATCTTGTGGTCATGACTGAATTAAAAGACACTGATCTTCAGTGCAGTAAAATTGAGAAACGACTAGATAAATAGAGCCTGTGCATTTATGTGACTCTCAAGGATAACACTTAATTAGTTTCATTTGAGCCAATGACTCTTCCACTTGTCCAGTACTATTGTCATTTATTACAACAACACTGTGGTTTGATTTTTTTTTTCTCTGTGTGAAACTTATAATGATTGTTCAAAAATTTACATCATGTTGAGAAAAGTATAGGAGGATTAACAAGCACTATGTTTCTGGACTCATATAAAATATAGTCCTATGTTAAAGATTGTGGCAATAATTTTTTTTAAACATTCATACCAAAGATTTTTGTAGTTTTCTTATATAATAAACAGTAAGTTTTACAAATAATGTATAATCATTATTAAAACTATGTTTACTTAGGTTACTTATGTTACAGTACCTGCATATTTCATCTGGGCAAGTATTTTGTATAACTTTTAAGAAAACTGTAAACAAAAAAAAAAAAAAAAAAAAAAAAAGCTATTTGTTTAGATACAGGCGGCACGGTGGTGTAGTGGTTAGCGCTGTCGCCTTGCACCTCCAGGGTCTGGGTTCGATTCCCCGGCCAGGCTCGATTCCCGTCTCTGTGTGCATGGAGTTTGCATGTTCTCCCTGTGCTTGGTGGGTTTCCTCCGGGTACTCCGGTTTCCTCCCACAGTCCAAAGATATGCAGGTTAGGCTAATTGGCGTTCCCAAATTGCCCGTAGTGTGTGTGATTGGGTGTATGTGTGTGTGCCCTGCGATGGATTGGCACCCTGTCCAGGGTGTACCCTGCCTAGTGCCCGAAGTCTCCTGGGATAGGCTCCAGGTCACCCGCGACCCTGAACACAGGATTAAGCGGTATAGAAATTGAATGAATGAATGTTTAGATACAACTCACTCAATCATTGTCAACAACGCTTAATTCTGTATACAAGGTTGCAAAGGGCCTAGAGTCTATCCCAGGAGACTTACAGTAGGGCACGAGACGGGGTACACCATGGATGAAGTGCCAATCTATTGCAAGGCACACACACACACATGCTCATGCACACACTACGATCTATTTGGGAATGCCAATTCACCTATTCTGCATCTCTTTGGACTGTGGAAGGAAACTGGTGTTCCCAGAAGAAACCCACCAAACATGCACCAAACTCCATACACACAAAACCAAAGTGGCAATTCAACCCAGACCCTCTAGGTGCAAGGCAACAGTGCTAACTACAATGCCACTGTGCTGCCCTAGATACAACTATAATCTCTCATTTTGAATTATATGTTAAGTCAAAACGTATGTCAAAACCATTGCAAGCTATTTTGAAAAAGGCCAAAAAATAAAAATAAAAAATCGAACTGATAGTAGACATAATTAGAAAAAATGTTGCTGCATTATTATATATTAGTGACCTGTGATCATTCAGCCATAGAAACAAAGGCTGAATCCCAATTCTATTTTCTACCCCTTCCCCTACCCCTCGCCCCTTGTCCCTTGAAACAAAGTGGAAAGGGGAAGGGTTTAAATTTTTCCCCTAAGAAATGGGACACCACTACAACACTGTTATACGTCATCATACGTTGTCGCTGGTTCCTAATGTTACGTTAGAGGACATGCGCCGATGTTTATCACACATTCCAATAAGAGAGAGATTACTCACTCCCAAAGGTTTTTTGCGCCGTATTTCGATTTTTAAAAAAGTTGCTCATTTTCACCACGAAAACTGATGAGCCTCCGGGTTTCCTCAGCCGTCTCTATACAGAATATAAATTACAAAACTGTGGTCACGTTGCAATAAGTAAGAATAGTGTAAGCACCGTTCATTTACATGTACACATATAGCTGTAAGCAAAACAAACAATGCGTTATCAAATGCTCTGCAAACTGCCGTGCTACTGAACTTTCATATTTGTTTGTAGCATGCAGTAAAGTGTATATGAAATAAAAATATATATTTGTAATATCGTGCAATCGGTGCTATCCGCTAGCAAACTTTAGCGATTTTTTTGCAAACGTTTCTTTACAGAACATCATCATAAACACAAACACAAGACTAGAGGTAATATACATATAATGAAAACTTGTCATAAAAATCTTTATTAATGGCAAAAATTAACATTTATGGGTCTGCTTGCTCGAGTGAGCAGCCATGTTGAAAATCTTTGCTTAGCCCTTCGTTTAAAGCCAGCTGCAAGCCTTGGTTCTGAGCCATACAGTAAATACAAACCCGGATTCCAAAAAAGTTGGGACACTAAACAAATTGTGAATAAAAACTGAATGCAATGATGTGGAGATGGCAAATGTCAATATTTTATTCAGAATAGAACATAGATGACAGATCAAAAGTTTAATCCGAGAAAATGTATCATTTTAAAGGAAAAATATGTTGATTCCAAATTTCACGGTGTCAACAAATCCCAAAAAAGTTTGGACAAGTAGCAATAAGAGGCTGGAAAAAGTAAATTGGAGCATAACGAAGACCAATTAACAGTAATTAGGTTTAATTATTGTGTATAAAAAGAGCTTCTCAGAGTGGCAGTGTCTCTCAGAAGCCAAGATGGGTAGAGGATCACCAATTCCCACAATGTTGCGCAGAAAGATAGTGGAGCAATATCAGAAAGGTGTTACCCAGCGAAAAATTGCAAAGACTTTGCAGTTATCATCATCAACTGTGCATAATATCATCCAAAGATTCAGAGAATCTGGAACAATCTCAGTGCGTAAGGGTCAAGGGCGTAAAACCATACTGGATGCCCGTGATCTCCGGGCCCTTAAACGACACTGCACCACAAACAGGAATGCTACTGTAAAGGAAATCACAGAATGGGCTCAGGAATACGTCCAGAAACCATCGTCAGTGAACACAATCCACCGTGCCATCCGCCGTTGCCAGCTGAAACTCTACAGTGCAAAGAAGAAGCCATTTCTAAGCAAGATCCACAAGCACAGGCGTTTTCATTGGGCCAGGGATCATTTAAAATGGAGTGTGGCAAAATGGAAGACTGTTCTGTGGTCATACGAGTCACGATTCGTAGTTCTTGTTGGAAATGTGGGACGCCATGTCATCCGGACCAAAGAGGACAAGGACAACCCAAGTTGTTATCAACGCTCAGTTCAGAAGCCTGCATCTCTGATGGTATGGGGTTGCATGAGTGCGTGTGGCATGGGCAGCTTGCATGTCTGGAAAGGCACCATCAATGCCGAAAAATATATTCAGGTTCTAGAACAACATCTAGTCATCTCTTTCAGGGAAGACCCTGCATTTTTCAACAAGATAATGCCAGACCACATTCTGCATCAATCACAACATCATGGCTGTGTAGGAGAAGGATCCGGGTACTGAAATGGCCAGTCTGCAGTCCAGATCTTTCCCCTATAGAGAACATTTGGCGCATCATAAAGAGGAAGGTGCAACAAAGAAGGGCCAAGACGATTGAACAGTTAGAGGCCTGTATTAGACAAGAATGGGAGAGCATTCCTATTTCTAAACTTGAGAAACTGGTCTCCTCGGTCCCCAGACGTCTGTTGAGTGTTGTAAGAAGAAGGGGAGATGCCACACAGTGGTGAAAATGGCCTTGTCCCAACTTTTTTGGGATTTGTTGACACCATGACATTTTGATTCACCATATTTTTCCCTTAAAATGATACATTTTCTCAGTTTAAACTTTTGTTCCGTGATTTATGTTCTATTCTGAATAAAATATTGACATTTGCCATCTCCACATCATTGCATTCAGTTTTTATTCACAATTTGTTTAGTGTCCCAACTTTTTTGGAACCCGGTTTGTACAACGATGCCTCTGAGCACTGACTATAAACACACAATGCTTTATTAGCTACTCAGTATGCTTATTTGGGAAGACAACGCTACTAATCTAACATTTACCCATGATTTACCTTCTCATTTAAAACATTGTATTTAATCAGTGTAAAATATACTGTCCATATGTTTTTAGCTATAATATTAATTTCAGCAATTTAGTGTACCATTCCCCACCCCTACAATCAAAGTGCTATTTAGAATATACATCTGTGTAATATCTTTTATGTTTAACAGATTAATTTAGGTCCTAGCTACAGCTCCATGGTTAAGTTTTGTGTTGTTCAGGGATGTGACCGGTCTGTGACCCTGCTGTCACTGCTCGGTGATCTAACACAGGCTTATGGGAGGGAGGGAGGATACACCAACACTACCAGCCCGAGCAATAGAATCGATAGACAGATCGATAGAAACTTTATTCTGTCTTGTCAGAGATTATGTTGTGTCAAACACTTCTTAATTTTGTGAGTCCTTTCTATAAACAGTTTTCTGGGAACAATGTTATTTTTGCCACATTCAATTATTGCTCTGGCAGCTGAATTAACTGAATAAAAAATGAGTCTTTCAGTGATGTAGTAACAAAGATGGCCACATAGATCCACAGTTATTGTTTAATTAGAGTAAATCCCAGCAAAATTTAAGGTACATAGGAATAAAGTATAATAACAGTAGTCAAGAGATGTATCGGAGCAAGAACAGGAAAAGCCGTACCAAAAAAGAAAAGGAAAAAAAAAAAAAGAAGCAACAAGAAGAAACTGATGACAGCAGCTCTGATGCCTCAGGAAATGGTGGTGATGAGGTAAACATAGCCTCAAAAGCAAAGCTTGCCATCAGCAGAGAAATGCAGAATTTGAAAGCAGAATTGAGGAATAAGTTGATGGAGTTTGATGGAGCGGGCATTTAAAGTGACATAAATCACTGAACTGAAACGCAAAATAAATCAGAAGCTACAAGATGCCATGATGGATATAGGGAGTCAGGGAGCTAGCATAACAGAAACAAAAGAGCATCAGAGAGTGTGAAACAGAGAATACTGGCCTTAAAGAGGTATGAACCAGCAAAATGCAATTCAAGGAAAATCAGGTCAAAAGAAGGCTCTCATTTATATGGAGAAAGATGCAAAAGATGCCTGCAAAGATGTCTGAGATCCAATATACCTCTTGAGAAAGTGTCAAAATACATGTAATGTTTTGTTACCAAGGCCACAAGATGACACTCTAACAAGGTCAATAGTGAATTTTCATGAATTCAGCATGAATAAGTTTGTCTTGAAAGCAGCATGCTAAGGTTTAAAAGCTAGAAATGATTACCTATCAGATGTAATGGGAAAACTCATGGAATACAAAGAGGGGGAAAATCATTAATGAAAATTCTGCTCATTTTAAATGCTTATTTACTTTACATTTAAAATTAATTTTATAACACTTCAAGGAAGCACATTGGCTTAGTGGTTATCACTGTTGCCTCTTATACACAGGGTTAGGGATCTAAATCTCAGATTTACATGTTCTCACTCTGGTTTTTGGGTTTCATTACGATGCCCTGATTTCTGATTTCCCCCCAAAAAATGTAGTGTAGGCAAATTGGTGTTTTTAAAGTGTGTGTGTTTGTTTTTGCCTGTAGAGTGCAAGAGATTTGGATCCTCTACAATATAATTGCTGACATGAAACCACTGGTCATTGCAGCCAACTATCCTTTGCAAATTCGGTTTGAATCAATACATTATTCATTCATTCATTCATTTTCTATACCGCTTAATCCTGTGTTCAGGGTCGCGGGGACCTGGAGCCTATCCCAGGAGACTTCGGGCACTAGGTGGCGTACACCCTGGACAGGGTGCCAATCCATCGCAGGGCACACACACATACAGTACACACACTCACACACCCAATCACACACTACGGGCAATTTAGGAACGCCAATTAGCCTAACCTGCATATCTTTGGACTGTGGGAGGAAACCGGAGTACCCGGAGGAAACCCACCAAGCACGGGGAGAACATGCAAACTCCATGCACACAGAGACGGGAATCGAGCCTGGCCGGGGAATCGAACCCGGACCCTGGAGGTGCAAGGCGACAGTGCTAACCACTACACCACCGCGCCGCCCATTCAATACATTATGCTATAAATAAATTGTAACTTTTTACTGCATTGTTCTTGTATTGTAACTAAAATCCCAGTGCAATTTACATTTAAATGGAGACTGAAAAAAAAAAATCAATGTTGCTGTGTGTAAGATGCTGCAAAGGCTACCGTACCTTGGCTTCAAATTTCCTAAATTACCAACACACCAAATCAGATCATCATTACAGCACAGCCACAGTTGCGAGTGGACATTGTAATGTGTTGTTGTTTTTGTGCAATTTCTTAATACAGTATGTCTTAATGACATAAGGCCCCATGTGTTGCATTTAGAGCAAAATTTCGATGTTTGAATTGAGATATTGCTACTTCATTAAAAAATAAAAAAAAATCAAACACACAGTGTAGCATAAAAGGATATATCTAGTAAATAGTGCACTATTCAAAGACACTAATTACATCTTGCATGTGCTTTCCTGCTTTCTATACCACCTTCTGGTATTATGCTTGTTTGTAAGGTCTGGATGTTTCTGTGTTAAGCTCCACGATTTTGAATATATCTACATTGACCCTGTCTGCACATGGTCTAACCTTAATGCCTCAATAAATACATCCAACGTTTATATCCTGCCACCTCTGGCTCCTATTATTTACAGCTCTTTAGCTTTTTTTTTTTTTTTTTTTTCAAAGCAGCCTACAGTCTCCCTGGAGCAACTTGGGGTCAGAAGTACAATAGCATACAGCGTCAGTCAACACTGAAACCATAGTCTTTAACCAAAGCTAAAATTCTGTAATAATATTGTTTTTAGTCAGTAAACAAATATTAATTTGGAGAAGCGGACTAGTTTCTAGAATTACATCTCCGACAGTTGCACTGGCTGCAAGGCAAACCACAGGTCAACTCACTCACTCACCTTCTATAACGCGTTATCCTCTATTCAGGGTCACTGGGGGCCTGGAGCCATTGCAAATGTTAATAAACTGCTCTAACATACAGTAAAATACATAAAACACTTCTGAACATGCCATCCTGTTGCTGATTGTTTTTCTTTAACACCAAGGCCAGTTCAACTTTATCCTTTACATAAGATCCACTATTATGCTAGAGTCATTTTTAAATATTTGCCTCCCTAGGCCCTTTGAGAGCTCACTTTAAATGATGGGAAAAAATATGGACCTCATGAAACCTTTGCAAACCTTTGAAAAATCCTCACAGAGGATTTTCCGGTAAAGTGAAAAATATGTGTGAGTGACTGCAACAAATGAGGCTATGAGCACAAGCCAAACTCTTTACAAACATCACAAATTTATTTTACATAAATTGCTGACCTATACTGTGCTATGTAATAGTTCAGATGCTCCCAGGACACAATTTTGTAGATGGTGAAAGATATTAATATGTTATACATTTCTGGTGCATCTCCAGTCTGACAAAAGGAATCGATGATGGTCAATAAATAAAGATTTGACAGTAAGAGCTCGGCTTGATCAAGCTTTCAAATTGTCTACATTCCTATAAAAGTTACACACTGATATTCCCTAGTACCTGATAGAAGTTAAGTTAAAAACCATGGGCTTTCTGCACCAAAAATAGTATTACTATTTGTTTAGAGTAAGTCAGAGCTGTTAAGAGCTTCTTCTATTAAAAAGTTGGAACGTTCCTCTTTAGAGGAAGGGAGGGGTCAACAGTATTTCTACGGGTGGCAGTATGTTCCATGAATAAATCTTTACTGGTTGGATGCTGCAATATTGGTCTCTGTGGCAAACCATGAAATAAATCACAGCTCATATTTCATCTATTAAACATTATTAAACATAAGAACAAAAATGGATATATGTTCATATGTTCATACACTGTATGTGTAGGTAAGATGTGCTTCATGTGCATTAATTAGATGATAATTGCAGTCAATTATCAGCTTTTTTTTTTTTTAACAGTAAGCACAGCTTTGTGGGTTTAAATGACAATAAAATGACAACTGAATGTTTATGTAATATTAATATTAATATTATCTATAACAATACAATTAAATAAAGCAACACTAATATACTGATTGATCTTATATACAGTATGAGATCAAATAAAAGCTTTGCTTTGAGTGTACTGTACAAGTGAAGTTCGTCTCACGCCTATTTATAGAGCTATAAGAGTTTATAAGAAAACCACTCAAAAGTCCACACTGCTGACTATGAAGCAAGTGTTGTTACAGCATTAGTGGGAAGAGCTGGCCTTCTTTGAAAAAAAAAAAAAACATTTCAGTAATATCCCATAAATGTGCTGAGCTTCTTCTCTAAGGTCTGGCCTGCATATATGCTGAGGTGAGCCCTGGAGAATGTGCCCTGTAAGAGGTTTTCTGGGTGCCTCTGTCTTGATGAGAAATGATAATGTGATCTGTGGCACATGAATTTAGCAATTTCGGAGCCGCATCAAATGGAAATAAAAGAAAATAACAGCTTAGGCAAAAGCATTTAACTTATTTATTATTAGCAGCCGCATGGAGCATGCCATATTCATAAAGTCTTCATTTTCATTCGAGGCTGGAGACAAAGAACAATGTAGCAAATAAAAAAAATAAGTAAAATATGCAACTTATGCATGGTTACATGTACTGTATGCATGCATGCACACATCATGCATGCACATACACACACACACACACACACACACACACACATTTACACCGCATGCAGTATCTGAAAAATATTTTTTACTTCTACTCTGAACTCCATGTCACCTCATTTATCTCTTAGTAAAATTCCCTCTTGGCCCCTCGCTGGGCTTAATCCATTATCTACAGTAATTCCCACTGAAACAATTCTGTGACTGCAATGCTGTGGAGTGGGCTCATAGCTGAGAAGAGGATCAGGACCTTAACCTTTCAGCCAGCTTCTCACACAAATGCTTAATTCCTCAAATCATGTAAATCACCCTACCATTGCTGGCACCTCTCCTCCAGCACCGTGCCGAGCCCATTTCATTCGTTTTAATTAATGTCATCTAATTCCCTCCTCCAAGTCCTAACTATGTCAGCATTCTTTAAAGAAAATCACAATGTATAATAGCTTCCAGTAGGATCATCTGACCTGCTGCTGATTGAAAATTCGCCAATTTGTAGACTCTGTCTCTTTGGTTGCCAATATGTGATAAGACGTCGAACAAACATATCTTTCTAATAAGGAATTACATGCAAATTAAATGAAAGTAAATGGAAGCACAGAGAAGGAACAAGACTTTATGGTTGTTATTATTATTATTATTATGAATGTGCTATTCAAATACTGATTATCATTAATGATTAAAAAAAAAGCATTATTTAAATACATGCTCTAGTTTCAATCTATCTATCAAATAATTAGTAGCATAGTGCACTGAATAACATGCTTTAAGATGAATAATATCATAAGAAGCTAAACATTTTAAGGTGGTGTGACATTTAGAGTCAGACCCTTATAGCTCCAGTCATACCAAGCTTTTGAAGGTTTACTGTAGGTTTGTGTGGAGCTATTTTAATTAATGTGTTTTAATTTCATATGTGTACTTCATTGAAACTCACAATTACAGAACACTAAGTGACTGAATGAAAGATACTATAATGATGATGATTAATTATAATGCCTGGAGGTGGGTAAATAGATAGATAAAAAGAAAACTAAGTGATATTCCTTGGGTTACCAATCTGTTGTGTTATAGTAATGCAGGTAGGGATGGTGTGTTTTGAAGCAAAGGAGTCTGTTTTATATTTGGTGTATGACTTTGTATGTGCATGGCGAAGCTGCAGCATTAGTGTTCACACACCCGCTGGGGACCCTATGCACATCTGGAGGATTTAAAAGCGCCGTTTACTATATTGCACGTCTGAGCCAAAGCATCCCTGTCTGTCAGATTTCCAAGTTGACTGTAAAATATTTAGTGATTTTATGCACAGAGTTGTTAAATACACTGAAGAAATTTGTCTACTGTCCTTTACGCCATGGTTGTGGTTGTAACCAGAGGTGGAAAGTAACGGATTACATTTACTCGCGTTACTGTAATTGAGTAGCTTTTTTGTGTATTTCTACTTTTTAAAGTAGTTTTAAAAATCTGTAATTTTACTTTTACTTAAGTACGTTTTGTTTGAAGTATTGTAATTCGCTACATTTTAAATCATATTCGCTACTGAGTAAAAAATAAATGAATGAAAATGATAAAATAATGAAAATATTATGCTTTGTATAAATGCTCCGTTGCGCCGCGTGTGTGTATCATGTCCTGGTCGCGCGCCGCTCCAGACTCCACTCCAGGTTTTCTGACATCGGCATTTTCCTGACCTTCCACATGGTCGCTTCCGCCCTGAGAGTGACGTCATCGACTAGCGCGACCATATATAAACCGGAGAGAGACGCGGGAAAGAGGAAAGAGATTTTGATATTTTGATATTTGGTTGTGTATTCTGGTTTTGACTTTTTGCCTCCAATTGACTTTGATTATTGCTTTGTCCCTTTGGTTTGGTTGGTCTTTGTATATATTTGTAGATAATTTCACGTTTTTGGTTTAGGGAGTCCGGGAAGGTGCCTGTATTTTTGTTTGTGTGTGTGTGGTTTTTTTTTTGCAGGTAATCTAGCTACTAAATATAAATACCATTTTGTTTATTATTTTGGCCTGGGTCCACCCTGAATCTGATCCTCCTCCTGGTGTGTGTGTGTGTGTGTGTGTGTGTGTGTGTGTGTGTGTGTGTGTGTGTGTGTGTGTGTGTGTGTGTATATACAAACCTCATTATTTCATCAGTTAATGATTGGATCTAGTTCTTTCTGCCATATACCACCATTTCCATACAGTTTAAAATAGAACCCTGAACCATTCTTTTGCTGTTTGGCCCTAGACTGGGACGTAACACCATATTTAAGTGACCACTTTGATTTTCAAGCACAAGAAAGACAACAGCTTTATTATGCAAAGGTGTTCCTTCAGTTAAAAAACAACTAGTTTGACATTTATATCTGCTCATCTTTTTGGAACTACGCTAGAATGCCTCATCCCACCCCCGCTGTTAAAAAAATAAAAAGTAACTCGGTAACTTTTACTCTGAGTAAATTTTTTAATGAGCTACTTTTTACTTTTACTTGAGTAGATTTTTATAATGGTAACTTTACTTGTACTTAAGTAAAATTTCAATGAAGTAACAGTACTTGTACTTGAGTGCAAAATTTTATTACTCTTTCCACCTCTGGTTGTAACGGTTGTCATGAATTTGATCTGAAATCAACTTTGACTTCAAATGTATTTTCTAATCTAGAAGACTAAAAAAACTGACCTTTCCCTAATCCCCTACAGTATATTGGAAAAACTCAATAACAACCAAAAATCAACAATTTTAATTTTTTAAAGCAACTTGGATTAATTTAAATATTGCACATACTGTAGTATATGTAAAACCAAACTTACTGTCACATAAACTTTTAATTACTTTTAATTAGCAAATTAATTAGGTCTAGCCTATCTGACTGATGAGGTGTGCTAATTAATTGAAAAACGAGTTAAAAACAATGACAAGAGACAATAGTAGCCTGGATCATATCCAGCCCTAAACCCAATGGACTATGTTGAAGAAGGCAGTATCAGTCAAGAAATCGTCCTGATACTCAGGAGGCAATCAAGCAGGTATGGATTGAACAAGTGACACCCGAGTACTGCAGAGATATTTTTGACTCTATGTCGAGTTGGATCAAGCAGGTGTTGAAGAATAAAAGCCTTACACTTTATTATACTTTCTACTGATACTATATTGAATATTGAGTGTTGTATAAAAATGTAATTTAATAAAATAACAAGATATTCCTTTTACTGTATCTTGACTGTCAAAAAATCTAGAATATCATTATTGAACTTCACTTTTGTCTCAATACTTTTGGCCACCAGTTCATATTTTATTGAATATGGCTCATTTGCTTTATGCAACCGAGCTTAAATTTTTGAGAAAATTCTCATATAATATTTAGTGTATATCACTTGAAAAAAAAATGTTTTATAGCCATTATGTCATGTTTATTACAGTTTTACGTCTTATAGGACTTACCCAAAGATTTCTTTACTTCAGTCTCTGAGTCAAATTTGTAAAATGGTTTGAAAATGGAACAAACAGATTGTAGTGACACCTACACAATAACACCTATGAACCATTTGGAAAGCTTCCTTAAACCCTACTGTGTTCGCTGCTTCAAATCCTACATCTGACAAATTACACAGAGTCAGAAGCAACACCTTCACAGTATGGCCTGGAATAATATTCTCAGTTTATGGTCATGTGTGTGTGTGTGTGTGTGTGTGTGTGTGTGTGTGTGTGTGTGTGTGTGTGTGTGCGTGTGTGCGTGCGTGTGCGTGTGTAATAATAGCATGATTAAAATGATTAGTCTTAACAGAAAAAATTTTGGGATCTAATTCTGTTGCAGAGTTTCTGTTTGCTTCTGACTCACAGCAGTAATAAAAATCTGCACTGGGAAGGAAGAGACTCTTCAGCCGTTTTTATGAAAAAAGGATCAAAACTTATCATAGGAGCAAATATTATAACATTGGTAATTCTGAAATATACTGCATTTGTCAGTAACTCAACTTCACTTTAATGCTGACGGTATTAATAATGATAAATGAACAAAGCACAATTTATTTCAAATGTTCTTAATTGGTGTTTGAATTCATAATTGTGTGTTTAATGCAACTCCATTCATTCATTCATTCATCTTCTATACCGCTTAATCCTGTGTTCAGGGTCGCGGGGGACCTGGAGCTTATCCCAGGAGACTTTGGGCACTAGGCGGGGTACACCCTGGACAGGGTGCCAATCCATCGCAGGGCACACACACATACGCACACTCACACACCCAATCACACACTACGGGCAATTTAGGAACGCCAATTAGCCTAACCTGCATATCTTTGGACTGTGGGAGGAAACCGGAGTACCCGGAGGAAACCCACCAAGCACGGGGAGAACATGCAAACTCCATGCACACAGAGACGGGAATCGAGCCTGGCCGGGGAATCGAACCCAGACCCTTAATGCAACTCCAAACTTATGTAGATGTTAATTCCACATAAAGCTGCTGGCTCGATAAACTGAATCAAAAATCTTTTATCATGAAAGACTTTTCAATCACTTGCTTTCATACTTGTCTATATTTTAGAAAAAAATATATATAAGGAAGCATTGACTGGGATGGTGTACCCGATAGTGAGTCGATGCTTTACATTAAACCTGGGCTGAGAGAAGTGAGTGGTAATCTGTGCTGTTTTATTCTACTTATTATTCCGAACATAGTATGGGCCATTACATTTCATTACCTACACTTTATTACGTGTTATAATCGGGTGCACAGGTTCTATCAGAGCACTGGTGATAAAACACCCCCTCTAAAAACACTCTGTCCTTTTACCTGAGTCCTTCTTTCTCTGGTACAGATTTTAATTTGTCTTTTTTGTTCCAGCCGTCTGCTTGTGGCTAGCAATGTAGCCTGCTGTGGTGTGTAAGTGATTATGCAGGGGGAGTGGGAGTAATGGTGCTGAAGAAGCCTGCTTTATGGAATTACCTCCAAAGTCCACTCAGCACTGCTGTGAGATGGCATACTATTAGCTTATATTTTCCATTACTTTTTGCAACCAGATATTCTGCTAGTATGAGCAATTATTTTATTCTCTAAATCTGTTCATTTTTTATAGAATAGGAAAATCATAATTATTTTGCAAATGCTTGAGCCTAATTATTTTGGAGGTTTGGAATGTTTAGGTTTCATCAATTTAGATTTCATTTTGCAATGACAGCAGTATTTTAAATTGCAGTAAATGAAGCATCATACAGTAAATGTGCTTTTTTGAGATCATTAATTAGATGTTAATACACTCAGTTAGGTCTGGCTTCACGCACAGCATACGAACAAACAAATTACAGAGTTAAATGGATCTAATAATGTAAAGTCACGTAAGTAAATAGTTTCATGTATAAAGTACATTCAAAACAATGGAATCAAATCAAATAAACCGAGGAACCTGTAAAACACTGCTACATGACAAAACCCCCCCAAAAATAAAATAAAAATTAAGTATGTTTTAATTCGGCGGCGCGGTGGGGTAGTGGTTAGCACTGTCGCCTTGCACCTCCAGGGTCTGGGTTCGATTCCCCGGCCAGGCTCGATTCCAGTCTCTGTGTGCATGGAGTTTGCATGTTCTCCTCGTGCTTGGTGGGTTTCCTCCAGGTTCTCCGGTTTCCTCCCACAGTCCAAAGATATGCAGGTTAGGCTAATTGGCGTTCCTAAATTGCCCATAGAGTGTGATTGGGTGTGTGAGTGTGTGTATGTGTGTGTGACCTGCGATGGATTGGCACCCTGTCCAGGGTGTACCCCGCCTAGTGCCCGAAGTCTCCTGGGATAGGCTCCAGGCCCCCCGCGACCCTGAACACAGGATTAAGCGGTATAGAAAATGAATGAATGTTTTAATTCTTGATTTATAGATAATGATAGACAGAGCACACATCATGTCCAGCGTCAGGATGTTTCACAAAGTTGCAGATTAATTAAACACTTATTATAATTATTTTTCGGTTACAATCATATCTAGGTGTACAAATCTAGAAATGTTTTTTTTTTCCCTTCCATTTTATGGCCAAAGACTATATCCTCTTTGCCTTAAGGAAGTATATCACTTCATTTAGAGCTAAACTACACTTTGGGGTCTGCAAACCTCTTTCTATTTGTGATCTCTGGGAAGGTGACAGTAAATGGGACAATATGGCTTAGAGCACAGAGTGGTGATGCTGAGGAGGCCTGACACACTGGCCCTCTGTCAACAGATAGGAGCCATCTATAATTCAATCTGGAGACTGTTGCATGCTGTTTCATTTCATATCCCATCAGCAGAGTTCTTCTCCAGGCCAGTATGAGCGAATGCGGTGGAGAGTCACAGAGTTCAACCTTTTATCACTGGTGTGAGATCAGTGGAACTGATATACATTTCCCTACTTCTTAAATTACTCATTTTAATAACAAAGAAATACATATATTTTTAACGGCATGCTGATGTGTTTACCATCATCTTTTGATGAGATGAGAGTTGGATAACTGCAGTGTTTTTGTAAGGTTTGAAGGAAACCTTCCTGTCTGTGGCAGGGGTGTCATTATCATTTTCATGCTGTGTGTTGGGACTGACAGGCACTTTGTATGCCCACACTGTGAACGGTGAAAGGTATGTGATGGTGTGCAATAACATTTCAGTCCTGTTAATGCACTTTCTCTTTGTGCTGCTTCAGTCTACCACCTGACAAATCTCTCTCTCTCTCTCTCTCTCTCTCTCTCTCTCTTCCTCTTCCTTCACCTCTTCTGACTGACTTGAGCTCCAGGAGGGTATTATAATCAGCACTTTGTCTATTTGTGAGCATGCTTGTCGGTGTGTGTGTCCTTACGCTCTTGCACACTTCGGACCTAAAAACCCAGCTTTTGACCATGATATATAGCAAATTAAAGATAAAAGCATCTAGTAGATGAATAAATTGTGCTTGTATTAATGAAATTATAAGGAAAAATCATGTACAATGGCATGTGCCAAATAGGGGTGTGTTCAATATGCAAATTAGATTTTTGTGCAGGCTAATAGTTCTTTCTAAACATCGTGGTGAGTCTGGGACTCAAAGTGGATCCCAGAAGAGGATGTGAAATAGAAATTTACGTATAACCTTGATTAAAGGCAGTGAGATGGATCCAAAATCCTGTTTAAAATCCTTCAGGAATGTAAATTAAATGTGTAGATATGAATGTGAATAAACAAATATGATGGTCCTTATCAGAGCATATCTGATATGAAAGTAACTTTACCTTTAACTTTAACATCTAGGCTGTACATATGCCAGAATGCCAAAGTGCTGAATTTAAGGGTTCCTCTATACAAACTGCCTATATAAACCACATGGTCTTTAACGTAGGTGTAGTATCTTGATGTTTGCTACAGTAGACATTCTTGTAAGTTCTGAGCAAGCCATTCATTCATTCATCTTCTATACCGCTTAATCCTGTGTTCAGGGTCGCGGGGGACCTGGAGCCTATCCCAGGAGACTTCGGGCACTAGGCGGGGTACACCCTGGACAGGGTGCCAATCCATCGCAGGGCACACACACATACACACACTCACACACCCAATCACACTCTGAGCAAGCCAGCCATTAGAAAATGTGAACAGGGAGACAAATTTTTCCAAATTGTGTCCCTGATCTACACTCACTCCACCATCACCCACTGTTAGCTCTAATACCAACACGGGCAATTTCATACAAGTGCTCGGCCATTAGTCTTGCAGTGACACTAGGGGTGCAAAAGATCACAAAATTCACAGTTTGGATCACACTTTTTGTTTATCTTTTAGATCAGTTAAAAGGAAAATAAATATAATTTTACTTTAACTTATTACTTTACTACGCTTAAAGAGTGCTTAAAGAGGCTCTAACCCATCATCCAAAATAGTTCAGGGCAATGTTTAAATATACTTTTAAAATTCACTTGTTAAAGTGAAACGAGAAGTATGATTTTTTTTATTATTGGAATTGGAAGAGTCTCAGCACTGCATAGGGTATTTTGTTAGTACAGTATGATCTATATATATATATATATATCACAAATATAATTAGTGTACGAAAGAGATGAAAATGAAAATGAAAGAGTGACTAAAAATATAATTTGTGTGTGCAAAAAAAAAAGAAGAGAGGAATGGGGGCAAGAACATAAAACAATACATTGACAGTAAGTGTTAATTTTGGACTATAATAATGATTCCTCTTTTACCATAAAACAAAACAAGAAGAGGAAAAAAATGGACCAGTGGATGATTATTAGAGGAAAATAAAACTAATGATTGGTTAAAGAAGTTACTGCAAAGCATCATATCAGAAGATTAATCAGGCGGATTAATAAATGTACTCACCTCCATTAATTCAAAGTTGATAGCTGCATTAATCAATGTGCCAGTCAGATTTTCTTGAGAATTTAAATAATATATAGAGTATTCTCACAGCAAAGTCTGTAACAGAAGGAGTGGGGTATCAGTTGACAAGTCTAAATGTGTTTTAATGATAGTACATTTATTTCTGATGTGAATTAATACAGATTTTCAGTTAAATGTGTCATGCACACTCAATCTGCAACCGGACCCGGAAGCAGTGGTGTCAAAAGTCTTCACATTCATTACTTGAGTAGAAGTATAGATACTAGGGTTCAAAAATACTTCTTTAGAAGTTGAAGTATCAACCCAAGCTTTTTACTTAAGTAAAAGTTTAAAAGTAGTGGTTTCAAAACTACTTAAAGTATAAAAGTAAAAGTACCGTGAGGGGGAAAAAGCATTAAGGTCTCGCTTTCTGATTATGCAACGGGGGGGGGGGGGGGGGGGGTCTGATTCCTATAAAAATAGAGTAACGAGGCTGTTTTTAAAAAGTAAGGAGTAGAAAGTACAGATAATTGCTTAAAAATGTAAGGAGTAGAAGTAAAAATTCTGCTGAAAAATGATTACTCCAGTAAAGTATAGATACCCAAAATGTCTACTTAAGTAAGGTAACGAAGTATTTGTACTTCGTTACTTGACACCTCTGCCCGGAAGTAATGCGGTTGCCAACCAGGAAGTATAAGGGGAGTAAACAAGCCACAGTACAGCCCTCAGTCATTGAGTTCTTGGCCCATGTCGGTTCAGATCACCTGTCTACCATTTCGTGAGTACTCACTTTCTTGGGTCTACTTTTTGATTAGAGTGTGTGTTTATAGGACGCGGGTTAAATTTGTGTTTTTCCCTTGCTCCGCTTATGTGAGAGTCCTTAGACCAAATCGCGTGGTTATCCTGCCTACTCGCTTGCTTCCGCGTTTGGGTTTACCATCCACGCTACAAAGGGCTAACCGCTAGGTGTGCTAACTCTTCTGATCATCCGGTTAGTTCGTGACAGAATGACTGAGCCACAAGCGGTAAACCCAGCGGATTATGCGCATCTATGCGACGTGGTAGATCGGCACGCTGAGCTAATCAACCGGCTAGACAGAGAGCTCGCTACTCTTCGCCGGAGCGTCCAAGACGTCGCGGCCTTGCGCCGTGAGGTGGCGGAGCTTCGGCGGGAGAATGCGGATCTTCGCGAGGCCATTGCTAGTGCGGCTAACCGGCCTCCCGTCGCGGCGGTCGCACTTCCGTCCCCTCCCCCTCCCTCCTCTGATGTTTTCCTTGCTCTGCCAGATAAATGGGATGCCACGGACGGGAGATGCAGTGTTTTTCTAACGGCTTTAGGTCTGGTGTTTGAGTTTAATGCCATCAAATACTCCACCGATCAATTGCGCATTGCTCTCCTCGTATCGTTGCTATCAGGGCAGGCAGCTGAGTGGGCCACGGCAGTCCTACATTCCGATTCTGATACCGCCCACTCATACCACGAATTCACCCGCCAATTACGACTCACCTTTGAACATCCAGCGGGCGAGGTGGAGACCGACTCAAAATTGTATCACCTGCGGCAGGATGGATTGTCCGTGAGTCGCTACACTGCTAACTTCCGTACCCTCGCAGTTCAGACCTCTTGGGGAGACGCCGCGCTCCGGACTTCCTACTATGAGGGGCTGGCTTCTCGGATCAAAGACGAACTAGCCGGGCGAGAGCTCCACGCCACACTGGAGGGCCTAATCCAACTCGCCCTCCGCATCGACCAGCGCCTCCTCTCTCGCCTGAAGCCAGCTCCGAGAACCCTGCCACCAACACCTGTTTTCACCCACACCAATCCACACCCATCGACCACCTTCACCTCCACCACCCAAAGGCATGTCGGATCTCCACCTCCTGCTGTGGTTAACACCGGAGCCGGGGAACCCATGCAAATAGGACGCGCCTCCCTAACCATAGCCGAGTGTGAACGCCGCTTCCGTGAGGGGCTGTGCGCATACTGTGGGTCCGCGGCACACCACCGAGCGATCTGTCCCATTCGTCCGGGAAACGCCCAGGTCCGGTGAGGAGGAGGAGAGACTCACCGGGCCACTTTCAACTCTCTACTACGATCGCCAACGACATCCCTCGTCTCACGGTTAAGGTAACCCTCCAATTTGGCCAGAAACGGGTCCGAAGTACCACATTCATCGATTCCGGTGCCGCAGGTAACTTCATTGACTCTACCTATGCCAAAGAATTGGGGGTAAAAATTGAGGCGTTATCCCAGCCCATTCGTATTACATCTGTCGACGGTCGCCCCCTCTCCTCCAGTCCCATCACCACTCAAACCCAACCCATCACTCTCATAATCAACCAACACCAAGAACAAGTCCGGTTTCACCTCACCTCTCTTTCATCTCTTCCCATCATCCTCGGGCACCCTTGGTTACTTCAGCATGACCCTCTCATATCCTGGACACAGAACCGGATCTTACAGTGGGCGCCGACCTGCAACGAACTCTGCCTACGGGCATCGGCTGGGACGTGTTCTAGGGAGTCCGAGGCCCCCGATGTCGACACCAACGCCATCCCCGCCGCCTATCGGGACCTGGCTGAAGTCTTCTGTAAGAAGCGCGCCTCGCACCTGCCTCCTCACCGCTCCTACGATCTGGCAATAGATCTTCAGCCGGGTGCCGTTCCCCCCCGCGGCCACCTGTACTCATTATCCACCACAGAGACACAGGCGATGGAGGATTACGTAGCCAACGCCCTTCGACAAGGCACCATCCGGCCCTCCTCCTCGCCCGCCGCCGCGGGGTTCTTTTTCGTTAAGAAAAAAGGCGGCGACCTTCGCCCCTGTGTCGATTATCGGGGGCTCAACAACATCACCATAAAGAACCGACACCCTTTGCCTCTTACTAACTCAGCCCTGGACGCCCTCTCTGGTGCCACTATTTTTACTAAGTTGTACCTTCGGAGCGCCTACAACTTGGTGCGCATCAGAGAGGGTGATGAGTGGAAGACGGCTTTCATCACCCCTACAGGACACTATGAGAGTTTAGTCATCCCGTTCGGCCTCTGCAATGCACCCGCCACCTTCCAACAATTCATCAACGACGTCCTCCGAGACATGTTAGGGCGGTGGGTGTTCGTCTACCTGGATGACATCTTGATTTATTCATGCACAACCGACGAACACACTCAACATGTCAGGGCGGTTCTCAAGAGATTGCTCGCCCATCAACTGTATTGTAAGTTGGAGAAGTGCGCTTTTCACGAGCGCTCCACCACGTTCCTGGGTTTTGTCATCTCGCCCCAGGGTGTGGCTATAGACCCGCAGAAACTTGAGGCTGTGTGTCTTTGGCCCCTACCCAAGACCCTCAAGCAGCTTCAACGATTTCTCAGGTTTGCGAACTTCTACCGTCGCTTTATCCGGGACTACAGTACGGTTGCAGCACCTTTAACCGCCCTGACCCGACCTTCATCTCACTTCACCCTTAACCCAGATGCTATCGCCGCTTTTCATGAACTTTGCAATCGATTCACCACAGCACCCATTTTCCCCCATCCAGATGCAAGTCAACCATTCGTTGTGGAGGTGGATGCCTCGGATGTGGGTGCCGGGGCCATCCTCTCCCAACGAGGTCCAGACCAGAAACTACACCCATGTAGTTTTTTCTCCAAAAAGTTCGATTCCACTCAGCAGCGATAGGGGTAGGGGACCGTGAACTGCTGGCCATAAAGGAATTGCGTCACTGGCTCCAGGGCGCCAGGGAGCCATTCATCGTCTGGACTGACCACCAGAACCTCATCACTATCCGGAACATAAAACAGCTCAACCCCAGTCAGGCGCGATGGGCACTATTTTTTGAACACTTTAATTTCCACCTCTCTTACCGCCCGGGGTCCAAGAACACCAAAGCTGACGCCCTCTCACGACAACACGAGGAGGCCATTCCCCGGGCGGACGCCGCGCCTGTCCTACCCACATCGAAGATCATTACACCACTTCACTGGAATTTGAAAACAAGAGTCCGCCAGGCACAGGCCGAGGAGACCGAACCGGCAGGTGTGCCACCTGGACGACTCTACGTGCCACGTTCCAAGAGAGTGGAGGTTCTTCAGTGGGGACATTCATCTCCCCTCTCTGGACATCAGGGCGCTCGCCGCACCATCCAGTTCATTCAGCGCGCCTTCTGGTGGCCATCGTTGAGGAAGGACGTCAACGAGTTCGTCCAGGCGTGCCCTGAGTGTGCCAGGGCTAAAGATAACAACCAACCGACGCCAGGAGAACTCCAACCACTACCTGTTCCGCGTCGAACCCTGGACACACATAGCCGTTGACTTCATCATGGGCCTGCCGGCCTCCGAGGGAAAGAACACCGTCCTGACGATCGTCGACCGGTTTTCCAAAGCTGTGCACCTGGTGGCTCTTGCCAGACTCCCGTCAGCAAAACAAACAGCCGAGCTGATATTAGAACACGTAGTCCGCCTGCATGGGTTCCCGAAGGACATCGTCTCGGACAGAGGGCCCCACTTCACTGCCCGGTTCTGGAAGGCCTTCTGATCGATTCAACCTGCAGTCTATCCTCTGGATACCATCCCCAGACTAATGGTCAGACGGAGCGGACCAACCAACAACTGGAGCGCTACCTGAGATGCTTCGTCGCCGATCACCAGCACTCCTGGGCCCGCTACCTCATCTGGGCAGAACTATCACTCAATCTCCACACCTCGTCTGCCACCAACTTAAGCCCATTTGAGTCATGCACACTCAATCTGCAACCGGCACTAGGACCCGGAAGTAATGCGGTTGCCAACCAGGAAGTATAAGAGGAGTAAACAAGCCACAGTACAGCACTCAGTCATTGAGTTCTTGGCCCATGTCGGTTCAGATCACCTGTCTACCATTTCGTGAGTACTCACTTTCTTGGGTCTACTTTCTGATTAGAGTGTGTGTTTATAGGACGCGGGTTAAATTTGTGTTTTTCCCTTGCTCCGCTTATGTGAGAGTCCTTAGACCAAATCGCGTGGTTATCCTGCCTACTCGCTTGCTTCCACGTTTGGGTTTACCATCCACGCTACAAAGGGCTAACCGCTAAGTGTGCTAACTCTTCTGATCATCCGGTTAGTTCGTGACAAAATGTAAATACTTGCATGCGTCCCCCCCCCTCATCCCGGCTCTATCTGGTAAGGATGTACAGTATGACTTGTATGCCCCTGCTAATTTGATGCTAATTCTGAATTTCAACATTTTAATTTATATCTTTTCCATAAACATTACTTTAATTTGAGTTTCTGTAGATGGGTCCTTTCTCTGTCTCTGGGAGCCTCTTCTTACTGCCTTAGATTATTTTAAGACATAAAAGTATAATTTACTTTATTACTCATTCTAAAGACTTGGCTTGACTTTTTCTTCAGCTAGCTTCAAGATACTTGTGTTAAATTATAGCCTGACCTTCAGACATATAAATTTGACTTTCAGGTTTCATATATTGTTTTGTGAATACAAAATCAATTTACTTTGCCTTGACAACAGTCTGTACTTTTCACTTTTAGTTAAAAATGGTAAAATTCCTAATCCCATAATGGTTCCTTATCACAATTTGAACAAATGATTTCCAATAGTATGCTACTTTGACATGCTCATACTTTTCTAAAAGTAGCCTTAGCATAAGTTGGCCATAAATTTTGGTGAAATATAGTGACTACGGTGAAAAGCACATACAGTAACACAGACTCACAATATTCATTTGCTGATTTTTAGTTTTTAAGATTTGATTTTAAATATTCGGGTTGTAAAGCAGCTTGTTCATGAAATGTCAATAGAATAACTAGAATAAAACTTTAAAATGGTCAAATTAATAGCAATACATCAAGTGCTGTTGTGTCAACAATTTGAATTTCTTAACATTCATTCATTCATTTTCTATACCGCTTTATCCTGTATTGAGGGTCGCGGGGACCTGGAGCCTATCCCAGGAGACTCAGGGCACGAGGCGGGGTACACCCTGGACAGCGTGCCAATCCATCGCAGACTACACACACACACACACACACACACACACACACACACACTCATTCACACACTATGGTCAATTTGGGAACGCCAATTAGCCTAATCTGCATGTCTTTGGACTGTGGGAGGAAACCGGAGTACCCGGAGGAAACCCACCAAGCACGGGGAGAACATGCAAACTCCATGCACACAGAGATGGGAATCGAGCCTGCCCGGGAATCAAACCCGGACCCTGGAGGTGCAAGGCGACAGTGCTAACCACTACACCACCCGAATTTATTAACAGTGATTTGCTATTAAAATTCAATTTGAATTGACAATCCAATCTTATCTTTCCCATTTTAGCTGAAGGCCCAATTTACCTGACTTTGCCTTACTGGTTTAAGTGCCACTGTATTTGTTTATTAGTTTGACTTTTTACTTGTATACTTTCTTTGCAGCAGTCATTCTTTAATACTGAGCTAATAAAATTATCTTGGTCATTCCAATACACGTTGCACTGACAGGCTGTCTAGAGGAGCAGTTTCTCACCCACGTCTGCTGTCAGCCACTGTGATTTCCAGCCTTCAACACCTAGGACAGCATTGTCCACAACATCAGCGCCACAGCTAGCAGCCACATTTAGCTCAGGCAGTGTGGAGAGCAGTCTCTGTCAGAAACAGGAATGATTTCTTAAGCCTGGAATTATATTGCTTAATTATGAGCTTAGTACTAGATGAGGATGGATAATATGTATAATAGAACAAACTTTATTTCCCCTTCCCTTTTCAACACAACACTAAGGTCTTTGAATGTTTAATCATATTTAGGTACAGGTACAGTATACAGTATACAGTATACAGGACACCAACTTCATGGTGAAACAATATGTCAAAATGTTTAACTTCATGAGTCTCAACCACAAATGATCATGTCCATAATATCGACAGAAACAAACAAGGGTGCACATCTGTCATCATTAAAGAATGATACAGAAACTCCTTACAGTAGCTTATTAGGTTACTAACTAGAAGTACCATCAGTCAAACACCCAAATACCTAAGAAACAGCTGTTCATTCTGGATCACTGATGCACAGAGGCAGACCTGCCAGGAGTGAGTTGCAGAAGTCAGTCTTGAAATAACAAGGGGCTGATTAAGCATTGTTGCCTGTGTGAAGAGAAATAGGCAAATTTTTCCAGGTGTTCTCAAACTTAATATTTAAAGGTCTGGATCTAATTTCTATTCAAGGTCAAAGACAATCTGCAATCAGATGCTTAAGCCATAGTGACTCTCACTTTAAAGCAACTTACATTGAACTCGCTAATTTTTGAACGAGCACCTGTTAGCCCACCTTCATCCATGTGCTGGCATACGGTGACATGAGATGATTATGTTTAACCTTAATCTTGGGCCAGGATTTCTATAATGATCTCCACATACAAGACTACAAAACTAACAATTAATTATTTTGAATAGTGTAAAGTAGGAAGCATACTGTACACTTTATTACATTGTATTAATGTATTCCTAATTTGTGCGTCTAAATTGACCCGCCATGCTGTCGAGCGCCGAACCGTAGTCCAAACCTTAAGAAGCCTCATGTAGACACTACCTGAATCTCTGTGAAAATGGAGAGTGTGTCTTTAAAATGGTTTCACACACTATAAACATATTTCTTTACATTTTTATAAATCTGTAGATACTGGACTCCTGTCATAATTATTGTAAAACAGAGCCTGTAACCTTCTTTTCCTCCCATTTGGGCAGCAAACTACAAATCCCAGAATCCTCTGTTGTAATCCATAACACAGGGGAGCAGGTGGTATAGTGTCATGTGATGCTGCAAGTCTGGGCTGCTTTTGATTGCTGCTGCTTCTTCGACTGATGTGAATGCTAAGGCTAAGTGCTCTTTGAAGAAGAAAGAGGTAATCTTTGAGAAACCTTTTCCTTATGCTCTTTCTCTCTCATTGAATGGATTGTTATTGCTGCTGAGATTACAGCATGGAGGAGGGGGCAGGAGATGATGGAGGAGGCAGGAGATGATGGAGGAGGCAAGGAGAGGAAGGGAGTAGGCCATAGAGGATACTGTTCTACTGTATACATAAATGTGTGTGTGCATGTGCATATGTGTGTGTGTGTGTGTGCGTACACCAGAGCATGCATTATGTGACAACAGAACCACATTTACAGGACTGCATAAATATGATTCTTTAATACTGTAAATGTCCTTAGGGAGACAGGCCTTGTTGAAGACTGTAAACAAGGCCTCAGTGCTTTGCATTATAAGCCTCTTCATTTATATCTCCTTCAGCTGGCAAGAAGCCTATGCATGCTGTTATTTGTCAATTAGTTAAGCACTGAAATGGCAATAAGTCTGTGTTTATATTTGTTTGTGCTTGATACGATGCTGCCGGACCCAGATTAATGCCCTCACTGATTTTATTAAGATGAAAGTTTATATCAGCCGTGACCGGTAGAATACTTCTACTAGTAATAATAATTCTTCTTTCACTCTTCACATATGTGTAAGAAATCTGATCAGATGTTGTTGTGGAATTAATTCTGGAAAACAATCAAACTTTCTAGCCAAATCACCAGTAATATATTTCGCATATATTTCACATCGCTAGTATAACAAAAATGCATATATTCTAATAAAACGATATAATTTCCTTTTATCTTGCCTATGCTTGCTTTCTGAGAAGGCCATGTCAGATCAACAGTAAATGCAGTCAAGCCATTTAAGTGTGGTTTTCATGTGCTACTGTACTGTAGAATGTCAAACTACGGTCAACTGTGCTGAAACTAAAAGAGCACTTAACACTTACGTAGGGTTGGGCAATTTAACTGACATTCAGAAAGTCTAAGTGACACAATGTTGCACATGTGAATTATTTCATTTCTTTTTTTATTTAAACGTGAACACTTTTTACAATTTTGTTAATACCTACTGTGTATGTTCATATAATGTCCTCTTCAAAACATACAGTACTACCATGTGTGTAGTCACACTATGTCCAGTCTGTGACATGGAAGCAACATAGAGGAGAAAGAAATTTAGAAAGAAGTATCCCAGTGTTATTAGTTGAGCATATTTACAGTACGAACCCTGTCAGTATATTATTTGGCCAGGAAAAAAAAACACACACAAAAAAAAACAACAAATTTTTCATTAATCAAAAATATGAAAAATGTTAAATTAATCATGGTATTCATTTAAGGTCATATCTTAGCACTAGTCACTGCACAAATGGAATAAAAAAACTATTTAAAATTTTCGAATAAGTAGATTAGGTGACAAATGTAATGTCTTTTAGAATGTGAGCAAAAAATTCCTTTTTTCATAATTTAAAACATTATATCTTCTGATTAGGCGGCGCGGTGGTGTAGTGGTTAGCACTGTCGCATTGCACCTCCAGGGTCTGGGTTCGATTCCCCGGCCAGGCTCGATTCCCGTCTCTGTGTGCATGGAGTTTGCATGTTCTCCCCGTGCTTGGTGGGTTTCCTCCGGGTACTCCGGTTTCCTCCCACAGTCCAAAGATATGCAGGTTAGGCTAATTGGCGTTCCTAAAACTGCCCGTAGTGTGTGATTGGGTGTGTGTATGTGTGTGTGCCCTGCGATGGATTGGCACCCTCTCCAGGGTATACCCTGCCTAGTGCCCAAAGTCTCCTGGGATAGGCTCCAGGCCCCCCGCGACCCTGAACACAGGATTAAGCGGTATAGAAGATGAATGAATGAATGAATATCTTCTGATTGAAATATGTGCAAATGAGCACCAATTCCAGTTCAATAAAGCTAAATTTGAGCACTTTTCGGTAATACTTATACAGGATATACGTAGGAGAAAATGTCAAATTTGAAATATGTAAAGACAGCAACACATACTAAAATATGAATAATACATAACTATAACATCTGCCAAGTTTTAATGCTGATATGCGTGTTTGCTGATTTTGTCCTAATTTCATGCAGTCTGTTAATGATAGTCTTTATCTTTGTCTGTTGAGCCACCAAATGTTAAACTGCACCCTGTGATTATTGTAACTCAAATTTAATATGCACCTTATACCTATATGCACCATAGTGTTGCTGGTTAATCTTTAGTTATTGAGATTTATCAGCTGCATTTATCAGCTGCATACATGTGAATGTATGTCAAGGTAAATCATCATAGTATGGTTATATAAAATATTAATACTAATTCTTACTTTATTTGTTATTATATTTGCCATGTTGAAAATGTTAACAATCAAGGCAGCAAAATTCCATCCAAGATTAAATGATTAAGTTTCTAACAGTAGGATAAATGGCACAAAATCAGTCTCTTGACATTTCTACATAAAAAAAAACAAACGTTTCTACATAAAAAAAAAAAAAAAAGATTTATAGCTGGTTTCGTAATATGCAGCCCTCTCTGTTTGCTACACACATTTATGAACAGCACAAGTTTAGTCCTATCTGAACATACAGTATCACTTGGTCATAGTTCACACTGTCCTATAAAAATTGCTTGGTTTTGAAAGGTTTTCTCGCTTGTTGATAAGAACAGACTTGACTTCATGATTTGTCTTTGTTAGCGTGGTCATCTATCTTATTAGGCACAGAAAAAAATGTGTTTCAGCAAACTTTCTCCTATGCCAGTCGTACATAATTAATCAAAAATCTAATTATTGTTGTTTAAATCATTGTGGTCCTGATTATGCGCATGATTAAATTTGTGATGATCTGCAGTGGTTTGCCAGGTTTTTGCTCTATGTTTACGGTTCTCCTTTGTGCCATGATTTCCAAGGTGATAGATAACATGGGCTATTGTTTAGTGTCTCCAATCAAAATATATGTTTGCCCAAATACATATTATACAAAAAAAAAAAAACTACACTTGTAACAATACTCGTAATTATCCTGCTCACATTTATTACATTATATTAACCTTATGTTTAAATCCTGGTGGCAAATTCTAACATGTACATTTGTAACAGAACACAAACATTTTTAAGAGATTTTGAAGAATGCATTTATAAAGGGGAATTCATGTCATGATGCTGTCAAATGTACTAAATGCTTCTACTGCATCGAGAGAAAACATAAACACATTACGAAACGGATAGGCTATTTGCTGCCAAAAACAATCAGACATATTTCTTTTAACTTCAATAAATGTGTGATAAGCTGTCACCACCCATACTAAACTCACCACACAATAAGATAAAATTGACAATCCATCTGAGCAGAGTTCCAGATCATTTTTTTATTAAACTACAAGACTTGATATTAGGTAGTGATTTAGTGCCTAAAACTATCTCAATATTAAACATTATTACTTGATTACTTGATTGCAATAAGCTGATTGAAATGGTGTGTAATTCAACAGTACTGAAAAGCTGGTTACAGAGAAGAGTGAAACCTGCATTCAGTTTATACGCTCGGTTGGATGAGAGAACTCCAGATAACAAGCCTGGCTGTTTGGAAGTGTGGGATTAATGGGTGGTCAGGACTTTCGATAAAATTTAACTAATCTGGGCTCATCCAGATAGTTGATGAGGTCTGATGCAAGTGTGTGACACTGCTTTGGCTGGATGCGCTGCTTCACTAAGACCCTGCTGGCAAAGAGCCCTTGTGACTAGACAGTGCTGATTCATGTCTGTGGTACTGTTTATGCTGCTTGAGTGAAAATCAGTGAATGATTGTCAGGCAAAGGCCAACGCAAGACAATTGGCCATATGCCAAGGTAATCAATTACCTGTGATAGTAACCGCTGTTATTTATAGCTCATATCTGTTTGCTCTCTATGAAAGTTAAAAAAAAAATTTTTTATAAAATTTTACTCTCGTTTAAACATACTGTAACCATAACAAATCTCAGAGTAATATTTAGTGCTAAAAAGTAATCCGATTGCCTAACCTTTGGGCATTGGTGGCTGTAGTACTGTAGTTGCTGCATTAGATTTTTTTTCCATCTGAAAAAAATTTAGCTTTCTTTACAGGCATGCAAATATTATTCTGTAATGTCAGTTTTTGAAATTACTTTTCAAGTTATGTCTGGAAATATTGAATAGTTTTGTTCATGATAGTGCAGAAATTGTTAAAAATATATAACAAAATTGTATTAAAGATAATATGGTGCCTAAGATTTTTATATATATATATATATATATATATATATATATATATATATATATATATATATATATATTAGGGCTGCACGATATATCTAAAAAATATCGTTATCGCGACAATGGCATGCGCAAAGAGTTGCGATAAATACTTTATGTGCCAAGCATTTGTGTGTCCAAATTTGACCAATCAGATGGGTCCTTACTATGTTTATACCCGCTTATATATATATATATATATATATATAATTTATATCTTTATACTTAATTCTGTTGCGAACTAACCCGGGATGATCAGAAGACTTAGCGATTAGCCGTTAGCCCTTTGTAGCGTGGACGGTAAACCCAAACGCGGAAGCAAGCGAGTAGGCAGAATAACCACGCGAATTAGTTTAAGGACTCTCACAGAAGGGGAGCAATGGAAAAACACACATTTTACCTGCGTCCTATAAACACACACTCGAATCAGAAAGAAAACAATCTGAACCGACATGCGTGAACACAATGAGTAAGCTCTATGCGATGGTTTGTTTACTCCTCTTATACTTCCGGGTTCGCGCCCGCATTACTTCCGGGTCCTAGTGCCGGTCGTGTGTGTGTGTGTGTGTGTGAGAGAGAGACAAATAGTATTTTATTTTTTTTTGTTTAATAATATTTATTTTTATTTTTAAAAAAAACAGGCAAGCCAAAGAGAATATTTAGTTTAAAAGATGCTCTTGTTTTAAGACACTATTGATGAGTGTATGGTTCCACTTAAATAAAAAGTAATGTTTGAAAGTAATTCATATTGTGTTGGCAGGTTTATAGTAACAGCAAACCAGAAGTCAGAATATCTGCTGAGGGGTTTAAGTCATTCATAGTGTTTTGAAGTCTTCTTTTTAGCCTGAATTAGATTTAATAACATCAGACGAATATCTATTACATTGTAAAAAAAAAAAAAAAAAAAAAAAGCGTAAAAAATGACTGGCAGCAATGGCTGCCAAACAAAAACCGTAAAATTAAGGTAAAATACTCTAGTTCATATTATGCTCAAAAACATTAAATTTACAGAGATTATTTTATCTTTTACAGAGAAACACCGTTATTTTACAGATTTTTGCTAAATTTATACGATTGAAGACCTTCAATAAAGCAACAGCACTATATGTTTAGCAGTGAAACACCATTATTTTACAGATTTTCCCCAAAATTTATACAATTTAACACATTCATTAAAACAGCACTACACGTGTAGCAGCAAAATGTTTTTATTTTACAGAATAAAATTATTACAATCAAACACCTTCAATAAAGCAATAGCATTAGGCATTTAGCAGGAAAACACTGTTATTTACAGATTTTTCATAAATTTAAGATCAAACACCTTCAAACAAAGCAATAACACAAATTTTTTAAATAAATTCCTATGAATACACATGTTCAATAAAGTGTTAACACAAACTCAAGATTACAATATTTGTAAAAAATTAAATAAAATAAATCAATAAAATAATAGTCTGTATAACTGACACAGTATAGTACAGGTATGATGCAAAATACAGTAAAAAGAAGTTCAGTTTTATAGCATTACAGTAAAATCCTAAAATGAAAAACAATGAAGTATTTAGACTATTGTGCTATAACAGTGAAACATTCTCTCTCACAAACTTAAACATTGCTGTGAAATATCCTGGACTATAAACTATGAAGAAATGAACAATTTCAAACAATATTCTCAATGTTCCAATTAAAGTTGGATTGGAAACTTTATTACAAATATAGTACAATGTGGTCCCCTTTTTAACTCTATTGTTCTTATATAATGTATGTGTACAAATAACGTAAACTTTTAGTTCAGAATCCTAAACGAAAAACGTGGCAGTATTAATAAATGAGCTTTGTTTACAGCAACAACAATAAGAATTAAAATAAGAATAAAAAATATCTTACCGTCATTGTCTCTTGAGCTTGCAGGTATTTTACATTTCAGAGTCTTCTCCTCTGTCCCTCAGAGACTGCTTTCCTCCTCACCTGTAGCTCAGCAGCGTGTCTTCACTCCTCTGAATTTACACACAACCGCTTACTGGCTGCTGAGTCACACCACCCTGCGCGCGCTAAACATTTGAAGGACGCCTGTTTCCCATTGGCTGGTTCATATCACGTTACGTCTGTACCTGAGCAATAAACGTAGGCGTTTTCCGCATCAGGTCCCGCCCTCACTCGCGCGCTTATTTAAATGCGCCAGTAATGAAGAGGTAATTAGAATATCTCCGCCTTCAGCTGCTGATCAGCCAATCAGAAACAAGATTAGAATGTTCCCGCCTCCAGCTTCTGATTGGCTGTGGCAGTTAAACGGAGAGTCCGTCGAGTTTTCTCTAACGTTTTTTGGTACAAAAATAACACCATAGTTCCCCTCATACAAGCTAAATATCAAAATGTTACTTAAAGCGATGCTTTAAAACCGCTACACAGCAAATACATTATCCTTGTGTCAGAATATGCAGGCATGCATTAAGAAAGCTGATGGCTAGATTGCCATGGTGATATTTCAGAACAACTGTAATACAAAAATATATATTTTTGATAAATATCAGTCTCCTAAATTCTCTTCACATTCTTTGAAGGCATGAAGCAGATACTATAGCCTACATGTAAGTGATAATGTAAGAACAATCTTTTAAAAAGTCATGAAAAAAATGCTAAACTTGCATCTAGAACTTAAATATCAAAGTATTATAAAACTAATATGATTTACCTCAAAATTACAAAGAAAAACAATAAATTTTTTGTATGGACATTAAATATGAGTTTTGTATTTAATTACAATTTATTATTGTAATTTTACATAAAGTTACACATAATTTACAAAAACAGAAAAAAACTTTACTGTTAAAAAATGTGAAAAAAAAGTAAATTTTCAATATTGAAATAATACTTAAAAAAACAGTCGACTTCGTAATTTACAGATAATGCCTGTAATTTTACAGAGATTTGTATGTAGTTTAAAAAAAAAAGGAAAACTTCTATAAAATTTGAAAGTTCATTCATTTCTGTACCGCTTAATCCTGTTTTCAGGGTCGCGGGGGACCTGGAGCCTATCCCAGGAGACTTCGGCACTAGGCGGAGTACATCCTGGACCCAATCCATCACAGGGTACACACACACATACACACTACAGGCAATTTGGGAATGACAATTAGCCTAACCTGCATATCTTTTGATTGTGGGAGGAAACCAGAGTATCCGGAGGAAACCCACCTTAATGGCAAACTCAATGCACACAGATACATGAATCGAGCCTGGCCGGGAATCGAACCCGGGCCCTGGAGGTGCAAGGAGACCGTGCCGCCTTTATTTTATATATATATATCATTAATGTAGATTACATCTGGAATGGATAAATATGTGGTGGTGTTGGCATTATAGGTTGTGTAAAATGGTCAATCAGCGCTTGATTAATTGATGATGAACAGGTGTGCAGGCCTCTATAAAAGCAAAAATTTTGGAAGTTTTGCTGGTATGGAGCATTCAGGTGTGTGTTAACACAGTGCAAAAAGAGAAAGTCGAATGTTAAAATCCATGAAAACACAATTAGAAGAAGACTGAACCCGTGCGATTGGTTTGGAAGACCTGCCTGAAGAAAACAACTTTTGTCTAAAAAGAACACGGAACACTGCATCTGAATAGAGCAAAAGGCTTCTGAAGCAATGTCCTGTGGACAGATACCAAAGTGGAGTTGTTTGGCCTGTGTGTATCTCTGTGTGTGTGTGTGTGTGTGTGTGTGTGTGTGTGTGTGTGTGTGTGTGTGTGTGTGTGTGTGTGTGTGTGTGTGTGTGTGTGTGAAAGCGAGGGGAGGAGAGGTGTGTGTGAAGACGAAAGAAGGTGTGTGTGTGTACAGTATGTGTGTGTGTGAAGGGGCATGTTGTCCAATGATAAAGTGCAGGCTGACACACAGAGAATGAGAAAATGGATCTTTAACCTCTCTAATGAGACGTTTTTTTCCAAATACCCACATTTCCAACGCAAGAGAGAGAAAAACCATTGGCTCAGTTGTGATCACATGACGCTCGGCCTCAAAACAAGAAGCACCTGCATGATACATGATACTCGGTACTCGTAAACCAAGACTTATTTTTTTTCCAAGTCAAAATTTATTGAAAATCTTTGCTCGTCTTGTGGAACACTCACAAAACCGTGTTACTTGCAATCCAAGATTCCACTGTAATTATTATTGCCCACATGATGTTTAATTTTTTTTAAATAAATAATAGCACAGTAAAAAGTTATATGTTGTTGTTCATCTGAGGTTGTACTGTATTTGCCAAGCACCCGGTACGATCAGATGATTTCTTATTGTTTTTTTACACAAAAACACGCAGAATTAAATAGTGTACTAACTTTTGAACATGACCATACATATAAATAAGTGCAGATTTGAGGTAAAGGTATCCTGCAAGAAATATCTGTCTCTGATTCATAAACGTTTTACAAGCCATTACGAGCAATTTCCCAAAGATGTTTCAGGACACAGGATTGTGGATCTTCAGACTCTTCAGTCTTCAGACTTGTGATTATTGTCTGCTTCAGGAATCTTAAGTGTAGCTTTTCACCAAAAGAAGCATAACTAAAGAGCTGGTTTTAACCAGCTTAATCTAAAAATAGAGAATCCAGCTTTACAGCGAAGGTGTGAATGGAAGAGAAGAGATATGTCACAGTATGGCACATTGACCTTCATGTGTTTGAGATCATATAGTATTCTAAGACCATACCAAAACAAACCGTGCCTCATTCTTAAGTGAGTCATGTTGAGCAAGGCTATTCTGAGGACAGAATCTTTTTTTCTAGAACATACACAAATTGTATTTTTAACTCTCTCTTACCCAATATCTCAGCATTTGTACTTACTTACTTGGCAGAATCTTACCAATGTGTTTCCGCCAGTTATTTAGTTAATGTAATCCATTATTCAGACAATTATTGTAATCCGTGAGCCAGACAGCAGTCATTCCATTAATGTGTGTGTGTGAAAGTTGTCTTACAAGCCCTGTCCCCGATAACCCACCCCCTTCTTTTATTCCTGCTGTTATACCCCTATCTCACCTATGCGGTTTGACTTGCGGTCAGGGACGGATTACAGACCGGGCCAGCGGGGCCATGCTGGTGACCAACAGTTAGTATAATTGATTATTGTTCTAACACCTGTAATGTAGAATCATGCATATAGTTAAATGGCCCAGTGATTGGCTCTACAGTACATCGTAACTCATGGAGTGCCTATCACCCAGTCATTTTACTTGTTCAGAATTAACTGATGGACAGTTCTAACTACAAATCAACAGAAAACAATCTGGACAGAAGTCTAGATGTGCAAACCTTCTTCTAATCCTGTTTTAAAAACGTATATGTTTAAGTACAAATGTAAAACTTACAAGAAATCATTAGTTTAAATAACAAGCATTCCATAATGACCACAACAACAATAAAATTTAAATAATAACCAAACCAACCTTAACAACACTGTCAAAAAATCCAGTGTGTACTTTTAGTCATCTTTAGTTCTTTCCTTGAATTTCCTACAATGTTTGATGATTATGCTGGTGCAACACTCAGGGCCTATTAGTGAACGTTCCACCTCAACTGTAATGTGGTACCTAATTTGTTGAAGAAATTCCAAGACCATACAGTATGGCATCACCTGGCAAAAGCTGGAAATATATTTTCCTAAAAAGATGAAAACGATGCTATTGCTGCCCCAAAACAAATAGCAATTTAGGCAGAAATGATCAGTGAACTGCAAGTTCTCATTGACTATTTGGTTACTTAAGTCATATTCATAGAGCATACCACAATCATCTAATTTTCGAGAAATTCATCCTATATTATGTAGCTGTAAGTCAACAAACGAGAGACAATCAGCAGATTACAGTTAAAACAAGAGTTATTAGTTAATTTCTTTTTTAGGAACTTTACCTGGTCAGGATTAAGATAGATCTATGTAGAACAGTCCTGGCAACAATAAATGCAAGGACAAAGAATTCCCTTAGGATGGCATACAAGTGCATCACAATGCTCCATTCACGTACATGTTCACACTTGGGCGTAATCTAGCATAGCCATTCCACCTGCATGTTTTTGAACACTGGGAGCAAGCCGGGAAACCTCTCATAGTCAGTGAGCTGAGGAAACGCTCCCGAGTATGCAGAGATCATGAGAAAATGCCACTGATAGTAACCTGAGCTCATTATTGAACTTCGGATGCCTCTATGCAAAGAAGTTATATTATATAAAAAAGATTAATTATAAAGTTATTCATTGGTTATAGACATGATTTTAGGAAAGGCAAACACTTGAAAGATTTATGGAAGCATCCAGAGACAGAATATTATGTAAAATAAAGTGAGCCATCTGTGATCCTCCCATGAATGACATTATACATTTCAGCCTTTCATCCTCTAAACAACATTCATGACTCTGCATTTTTATTTATTGCTTCAATATTCTTAATGCATTCACCTTGACCTGTAGCATGTACTGGCATATCCATATGGTTTGATTGTGCTCTGCACCACGTTTCTCTTGTGTTAGTTTGGAGGAACTCATTGATTGTATCAGATTGGTTACGTAATTGATTGTAACTGGTTATTAACCTCAAAGAACTTTGTGGCCAGCACAGGGCTGTGTGAGAACAAGCCTTAATCATTCACAAATGGCAGCCACTAATGAAATTAGTTTTGCACTACAACATTATTTGTTGGAGAAAGCATTGACAAGGGCATTCAATGCTGAAGTTTACTTTCCTGTGAAATTATTTTTCACTGACCATTTGTCTTTTATATTATCAGTCATTCAATGCATTTGAGTTGATAAATATTCAATATAGTAATTAGTTAATTAATCATGATACTTTTTGCAGCATATCTACAGTATGAAATTTTGCCAAAATATTTGCAAGGGATTAATTTAAGAAAGTACGTATGGTATAACAAATTGTCAGGAGTTGGACTGATCGAACATTTAAAATCACAATTTAATTTCTTAGAGATTTACAAATCAATTAGTTACCTTCTTGAATAGATTCATTCATTCATTCATTTTCTATACCGCTTAATCCTGTGTTCAGGGACCTGGAGCCTATCCCAGGAGACTTCGGGCACTAGGCAGGGTACACCCTGGACAGGGTGCCAATCCATCGCAGGGCACACACACATACACACACTCACACACTACGGGCAATTTAGGAACGCCAATTAGCCTAACCTGCATATCTTTGGACTGTGGGAGGAAACCGGAGTACCCGGAGGAAACCCACCAAGCACGGGGAGAACATGCAAACTCCATGCACACAGAGACGGGAATCGAACCTGGCCGGGGAATCGAACCCAGACCCTGGAGGTGCAAGGCGACAGTGCTAACCACTACACCACCATGCCGCCGTGAATAGATTCAATGACAGGATTTTACCATCAACCTACTAGGATTCCCAGTGCCATGTTTGGAGTTGTATTTTGAGAAAATATAGCTTTTTTTTTTTTTTACCAAAATATTGATACTATTGACGTGAGATGACGTGTGATTAAATTATGATACTGGAGTAATATACTAAGCATTATACTCTAAACTAACTAGTGTAAATATGGAGAACAGATAGTGCAGATAGAGTATAATCTGGTTTGTGCAGGTTATTCACCATAGGTGCACCAGGGAGGGAGGGGTGCTGTAGCTACCCATAGGAGAGACATAGCATTGTGTGTGTTAAAGTTTCCTATTTGGGATTTTTTTCTCCACTGGTTTTACTTAAAGTTGAATTTTGTTTAAGGTTGGTACTCAGTAACCTAGTAACCCAGTGTAAGTTTCTATCCAACGGAAACTTAAGCACTTTTGTAAGTCGCTCTTGGCAGGGTGTCTGCCAAATGCCTTAATGTAAATGTATAGCGATCACTCACTCACACACTGTGGGCAATTTGGAAACACCAATTAGCCTAATCTGCATATCTTGGTACTACTGGAGAAAACTGGAGTACCCGGAGACCCACCAAGCATGCAAGGCCACGGTGCTAACCACCACACCCCCCCTACTTTTAACATGAAGTAAATACATTAACAAAAATATTTTTGGAATAATAACATAAAGCCACCACAGTTTATCTGATTCAAGCAATAGCAGTGCACACTGAATGATTGACCTTACTTTCCTGTCCTAGACAACTGGCACGCACATGCACGCACACACACAGTGTGATATATACCTTACTTATTAAATATGATGGTCTAAACTTTTAAATCAACAAAGAGTTTTCAGCATGTAGCTCATGTTAGCTTGAGTTTAAAGTAGTGAGTAGTGAAGCAGTGCTGAGTAGGAGATGTGTGAGCCTTGTGTCCTATAATGAGGAAGACTTTCCTGACACATTGCGGAAGATTCTACTGCTGTTAGAACATTTTAAAGTGTTATGGCAGTGAAATGATCACTAAAGATCACTAATCTCGTTTCAAAGGTATCTAATGGTAAATGCACGATTTTCAAGTCTGTTGCCTTTATGATTTTATTGTATTGAGCAGTTGATGCACAAAAAAGGAGAAAAAGAAGACATTTCTTAGTATGATCTCTAATTTAATGCGCTTTCATATAAGATTAGGCGTATACAATAATCAAGCATGATTTTGTAATCTCAGAATCTGACAAAAAATCATATTTAACACCTACTGGCATTGTAACTGTCACAGTGCAGGTACTGTGTACAGTATATGTGTATGCTCGCGTGTGCATGTATGTGTGTCAGGGGTGTTGAAAATTTCACTGTGCCAACTGGCACATTAATTGGAAAGCCAAAATTTTTAAGCACCCTAGGCAGAGAAGACAAGCACCCCATTGCAGCAGCAAAGGAAAATCTTGGTGCCACCTGTGTATTCATTATGCAGGTGAAGCTGGCACGCTCTGTGGTCTCAGGCCCCATTAATACATATACCGATATTTTTCTTTGGTTTTTGGCTTCAGATATACATATACAGATATTTTTGAAAACATATTTACCCATCTGTTTCCCTTTTTGGTTATCTGCCAGTTTGGTAATCTGCCAATTCCTCACATGGCAGGTCTTCTCTCTCCTGTAACAACTACCAGCTGGGAAGGTTGAAGACTAACATGTACTTCCTCTGAGACAGGTGAAGCCAGCCAAATATATCTTCGGAAGTCAGTGCTAATCAACATCCATGAGCACACAGATTCCCACAATCAGCTAGCTGTGCTGTTATTGACAGTAGAAAATATGGCATGGGATTAAAACTTGTGATCTCCACATGACAGCGTGAAAGATTTTCTGGTGCACCTGTGGCACAACAGAAAGGTTTTTGCCTTATTATATAGAATACACTGATGTATTATTCTGAATCGGAATACCCGTGATTCCACATCAATTCATGGCTAGGGGTCAAGAAAGCAAATTTGACCTGGGTGTGATGTATGACAGTCATTTGGGAGTCCATACATGTTGCAGCTAGCAATTTCCTTCAAATGTTTTCTGCTGCCGTGTGGTGCTTCCTGAACAGCAGTTTGAAAAGATGTGGAGGTTAACTTGGCATGTCTCAGAGGAAGCATATTTTTCCCCACCTTTTCTTGGGTAATAGCTGTCATGTGATAGGGAATTATTAGCCAGTAGGTGCCCTATATTCCAGTACCTTTGTACAAGAGTGTAATAAAGCAACACTAAAATTAAATTATTATCAAATAAGATGATGCTGCCCATCCTCTGTCCATTTAAAGCTTGTTGAGAATTTCTTGGTTGGCACACTCAGACGGCAGCCAAGGTACATAAATTGTAGATGAAACACCAATTGAAATTGATGAAGCCTAGACATTTCTGCACCAAATGGATAGAAGTAGGATGTGGCCAGTCTACAAGGGTCAATATTAATGTGCCCTTGGGACATTACAAAACCTATTACAAACCTAGGAACAAGATTGTGGAGACATGAAACTATGATCTTTCCAGCTTGACAGAACATGGTTCCGTAGGAGTTGTTGGACCTGGTATGTGTGTGAACAATGGCCTCCTCATGGGAACTGCTGAAAATTAGAATGTTGTCTAACAAAATAAATGTGTAACGGTCTAACGAAGTCTAATGGAGCACCTCATTATTGAACTGCTGGAGGGCCACAGGAGGGTTCGGAATATCAAAGGGCATAATCAAATACTCATAGTACCCATATGACATGATGCATGTAGTCATCCACTCATATACTGTGTAAATTTTATGTAGCGAAAACCCTTACCGCTACAGTAAGTGTATGCGGTAAGCATACAGTAAGCATTTCACTGCATATGGTACTGTGTGCTGTATGACTGTGTATGTGACAAATAAAATTTGAATTTGTATAGGCATTCAAATGCTGAACTCATAAGAGGCCGGGAATGTTGGACTTGAGTTGTAGTGTTGACGTCTTAATAAACTGTACAGGGCCTCATATCCCCATCTTTCTTTTTAACAAAGAAAATCAGACCCTTGCCAGTAAGGTGGAAGGAGTAACCTACAGTAGCACAGTCAAACTGCATGGGTTTTTCCCAAGGATTACTTGGATTCAGTCTCATTTGAAGAAGTGAACTCGTGCCTGTGAGTGGTGGATCATGGCGTGTTAGCCAACCAAGTGTTTCCTGCTTTGCCAGAGCAAGAAAGTGATTATTCTGATTCACTGTTTTAGAGGCACTTTGAATTCTTAGAGTGTCCTGAGTCATCTTTCTGAGAGGTCCTGAACATAACCTGCCAGGGCACCTGAGGTGTTTCATCCAGAAATAGCAGCAAGTATACAGGACTCCACTGTGTAATGAGCCACTGAGCAACTATTCTGACAAATATGTAGAAGGGATGTTGAGGTCACCTTGTGGTCAAAGGTGCACCTCAATCTTGCAGTTAGTATTTCAAGTGTGGAAACTAGAATCAGAAGCGCAGAAGTTTGCTGGAGGATGATAAGCGTGGTTATAAAAAAAATCTCTGCTACAGATTCTAAAATATTTAGGCGAAGTTTTATCCCAACTATCTTTTCCTTCAAACCAAAATCTTTAATTTGAATGACATAATATTTAGATTAAGCATTTTCTGTAAAATTCCTGATAAGCTCAGGTAGGACAAAGTGTTTTGTACGACTGGTACAGAAGTTATACACTGTCCACCCCCCAAAAACGCACAGTAAATATTTTGTTGAACTATGTCACAACATTTATTTCCACCCCGAGTAAAATAAATTTTTCTCCAAGATCTTACATTGATGATGGGAATTCGGAGCTGTATAAAGCCTTCTCCAGCACAAAGATTCTCAAAACGGTTGAGGTCTGCACTCTCTCGTGGCCAATCCATGTGTGAAAATGATTTCTTATGCTACCTGAGCCACTCTTTCACAATTTGAGCCAGATGAATCCTTCCATTGTTATCTTGGAATATGGCCATGCCATGAGGGAAGAAAAAAATGCATTGATGGAAAAGCCTGTTCATTCAGTGTATTCAGATAAGCAGCCGATCTCATTTTACTGCCACATAACATTGCTGAACCTAGACCTGACCAACAGAAGCAACCCCAGATCATAACACTGTCTCCACAGGCTTGTACGGTATAACCTACAGTAAAACATACAGTATTAATCACTGCAGTAATTATCCAACTGGGTTCTCTTACCTTTTTGCTTAGTTAAATCCAGGTGGGCGGCGCAGTGGTGTAGTGGTTAGCACTGTCGCCTTGCACCTCCAGGGTCTGGGTTCGATTCCCCGGCCAGGCTCGATTCCCGTCTCTGTGTGTATAGAGTTTGCATGTTCTCCCCGTGCTTGGTGGGTTTCCTCCGGGTACTCCGGTTTCCTCCCACAGTCCAAAGATATGCAGGTTAGGCTAATTGGCGTTCCTAAATTGCCCGTAGTGTGTGATTGGGTGTGTGAGTGTGTGTATGTGTGTGTGCCCTGCGATGGATTGGCACCCTGTCCAGGGTGTACCCCACCTAGTGCCCGAAGTCTCCTGGGATAGGCTCCAGGTCCCCCGCGACCCTGAACACAGGATTAAGCGGTATAGAAAATTAATGAATGAATGAATAAATCCAGGTGGGGTTTTTTTGGACAGGCCTGAGAGCATTGCCTAGAACCAACAGGCTTTATATGTGGCCTCAATGCTGCCTGATAAGGCATCCTACTGTAGGGGTAAACACACAAAATCAATGTTTTGCATAAGTGGGGTGACTGTGATGTCATAATTTTCAAAAACATATACAGTATTTGCCCTATTAACATGAAAACACTGACACTGGGTTTTAACATTTCTTTGGCAGGGTCTTTTATCTAAAACGCCTTAGCCAGTGGACCTGCATTTGTTCAATGCATGTGTAAAAACACAGTAGTTTTGGGAATTTTACTACAAATAAAGTGATTTATTTCAGTTCGTTATGGCAGCAGCAATGATGGCTGGAGCAATAAGTTCTCAAACAAGGATGATGCTTGGGCACTGCAAAAGGGATTGAAGGATTCAAATGGATTTCTGGGGAATCTTCTACAGTTTAAATAGTACATTTTAAGAATTCTGTAAGCTGTGCAATAAGATTTGGCAGTGGCATGATTGAACCCCATAATAAATGACTTGCCAAAGAAAAATGACTATATACCAGAATATATGTAAATTTCTAAATTTCTGCCCTTTCAGTTTCCTCATTACCACTGTTGTTCATATAATTGGTTTAGGGAACCCTACAGTGCTATTTGTAGCAATGACGTTTTGTCGCAAAACTTTTTTACTAAGGGTTTCCGTACAGTGATAAAACACGAGAGATTTAATATTGTCATATTGCAATCTAGCTTGGAACTATTACATACTGTAAGCTGGAAGGATTTATGTGGTTTGCATGAGTATTTAACAGTAATGTTGCATTGAAATTACAACAAAAGCATACTTCAGTAGCTGTAATCTATTTACAGGTTAACCAGTGAATCAACCCCTACAGGGTTTAATTGCATATCTGTTCTGTAGATGCAGATCATCTCTGTGGGAATTTAACACTGGTGATTTAACTTGTCATACTCATGTGCAAAACAACCGAGCAGGATTTATATCATGGAGTTTTAACCGTAGGTGTAATCCTGCTGGAGCACACCAGAACGACGCTCTTCTACTTTTCTCCGGGTTACGAGAAAACATATTTGCATAATTTTTCAAATTTTTCTTTTTTTGCAAGCGCCTGAAGAGCCAATCATCTTTAAATCGTCTTCCACTTAGAGTGGAGGTTTACTAAGCGAATTGTTTGGCATGTTGCAGCATAATATTCTCAACATGATAAATATTCATAAGTTTGTCTAAATTTATAAAGTTGTTGAGTTGATCATATAGTCAGTTATACCTGATTAATCTATGAAAACTTCAATGTAGAAGCAGCATTTAGATACAAAACGAGCCAGAAATTAACCCTGTGCATGCACACATACAGTAACACTGTACCTCTTTTTTTTAACCAAAATGCATATGTACCCATCAATTGAAGGTGGAGGTGGTTCTGCATCAAGGATGGGCTCTGAGCCCCTTCTTGTTTGCTATGGTGATGGACAGGATGACAGATGAGGTTAGATAGAAGTCTCCATGGACAATGATGTTTGCAGATGACATGGACAAGGTGGAGGAAAATCTAGAGAGATGGAAGTGCACTCTGAAAAGCAGAGGAATGAAGGTTAGCCATAGCAAGACAGAATACATGTGTGTGAATGAGAGGAGCCTAAGTGGAACGGTGAGGCTACAGGGAGCAGGACTTTGAGTACTTGGGGTCAACGGTCCAGATCAACGGAGAGTGTGGAAAGGGGGTGAAGAGGTGGGTAAAGGCAGGTTGGAATGGGTAGAGAAAAGTGTCAGGTCTCATATGTGACAAAAGAGCAAGAGTGAAAGGAAAGGTGTTCAAGACACTGGTGAGTCCAGCGATGCTCTACGGCTTAGAGACAGTCGCACTGAAGAAAAGACAGGAGGTAGTGTTGGAAGTATCAGAGATGATGATGTTGAGGTTCTCTTTGGGAGTGACAAGGATAATTTGGATCAAGAATGAGTTAATCAGAGGGACAACTCATGTTAGATGTTTTTGAGATAAAGTCAGAGAGGCCAGATTGAGGAACTTGTTCAGAGGAGAGATTGTGAGCATATTGGTAGAGGGATGCTGAGGTTGGAACTGCCAGGCAGGAGGTCTAAAGGAAGACCAAAGTGGAGATTTATGGATTCAGTGAGAGAGGACATGAAGTTAGTTGGGGTGAGAGAAGAGGAAGCAGAGGATAGGGTTAGATGGAGGCAGATGATTCGCTGTGGCGACCCCCGAAAGGGAACAGCCGAAAGACAAAGAAGATATGTACCTATATATTATGGATGAGAATTACTTAATACAAATATTCTCATGATTCCAAGATGCCGATTTAATTCATATTGGTATTCTATAAGTTTCACGATTTTAGAAATTCAGTATTTTTTTCTAAAATATTTTACAATTATAAACAAATAATTTGCTCTTACTACACGTTGTGCTGATGATGTGCTGCCTGCCAGAGTGTCAATAGTTTAGAGCACCATAGGTAAAATTATATGGGGGTGGTGGTGGCTCAGTGTGATAACGCTCTGAGTTATTGATTAGAAGGTCGGCGATTCGAGCCCCAGGTCAGCCAGGTTTCTGCTGTAGGGCGCTTGAGCAAGGCCCTTAACCCCATCTGCTCCAGGTGCACTGTATAATGACTGATGCTGCATTCTGACCCCAGCCTCCTAACAAGAAGATGGTAAAAGCAAAGAATAAAGAATTGTACTGTGCAGTAATGTATATGTGACAAATAGGGACGAATTGAATTGAACTTAAGCTATAGAGGGACCAACACCATTTAGCCATCTGAAAAGGAAAAATGCATTGCCTGGCCAAAAAACAAACAAAAAAAATCAAATATTTTTAATATTTTGCCTTGCTTAGATTATGGCATCTTATTGCTGTGGCATTGTTTCAATAAACTTATGCAATGTCAACATTTAATTCTGGCCAGGATCACTTTCATGTATTGATGATGGGACAGTTGGACCTTCTTCAGCACATCCGAAAGATTCTCAATGGGTTATGATCTGGATCTGTGTTGGCCCCTTGAACCATTTCCAAGGCTCATTAGTATGCCATCGAACGGCAATTTCCATTTACGTTGATGTATTTACCATGCATTAATAATGCGCATCTTTTAATCAAGCAGATCTGACAATTTAATCGTGCTGTGGTAAAAGTTTATTTTAAGTAATACATATAAGGAATTAATTATCATCTTGTTGTAACTGAAGCAAGTACAATATTATAGTGCATAAAAAAGCCTTAGCCATCAGCAAGCAAGCAAGCCAAACGGTTCGCTAATGACAGAGATGCTACATTCTGTTCACCTGCTAATTATTTTCCAAATGGGATGAAATAGTGTGAATTTACAGTACCCATTGGCTCATATGGCAAGCTCTGTTCAAGCTCCGCATAAAAACTGTTGGAACACATTGAAAATGAAAAATGAGTAGACACAGTGTGTCACAGATAGCGGGTCCAACTGGAGAAATATTTCAGAAAAGTCGGTAATGATGCTATACTGGGTTTGAAAATATCACCATGGGTTATATATAATATTAATTAGACAGGTCTACTGATACATGAATGTCTAATGTCCACAACACCAGAGGACAAAGGCACACGCAGCTACAATTCCAGCCTAATCACTCTACTGTATCATTCCCTTCTGGTTGCTCACAGGAGCTTTGGCTGCTGATATCAACCAGCATGTCCAACCCACTCGAGGTGGCACAGTTTATCTAGGTCACTCTGAATGTCCTGGTGGTTATGAATAATAATAATAAAACATGAATAAATAGAGCTAATTTTAAAGATGCAAAAAAAAATTCTGTCCTGTTTTAAAAATGTAACGTTTGTTTTAAACAAGAACCAATTCATATTGAGTTCTTTAGCAAAATATCATTTCTTAAGAAACATGCATTTAACATGCTTTTGATTATAATCTTCTGATGATTTCGGGACTTGATAGAGATAATACAGAGAGAATACAAAAATGATATGGCTCATACAGCACGTATTTCACAATCTCCCACACTTTGTCAGTGGATGCATGTCTGCTTAAAGTAGAACTGTCAGACTTCATAGCCTAAATGTTTTTCCATTAAAACCATTCATGGCTGTCAATTAATCATTTTTTTTTCTAAACTCCCCTCCACACAAACAGTTGCTGCATATAAATGTGGTAGTGCACATAACACTATAAATGTTTGCATAATCTATAATGATCTATAAAACTGTCAATTTATGACATTTAACACAATTTAATGACATTATGACAATTTAAAGGATTTCATATTGCAAAAGTAATAATTCTAGGTAATGCAGTGGCATTTCTGGATAACTCCCTAGATGTGTGACTCCATGCATGTTGGCTTACAAACAGCATTTGGGCTAAGTTACTATGGTTATGACTATGTTGGATTGTGGGGGACCCATCACCAGGAAGCAGTTGCTGCAGGGGGAAACATATGTGACAATTGGAATAAACCAGAAGGCTGCAACTTGGATGTCCAGTAGGCCATCTGTCCTCAACTCTGACTGAAGCCAGGCAGCTCTGAGAGCTCAAAGGAGCGCTCTCTCCATGTCCAACCCTAAAGCGGCTCGAAACCCCTCAGGGAGAATTCCATAGCTATGTTCAGCACAGATGAGTGAGAGTGGGTGCCACAGCGGCTTTAACTATTGTATATGCGAGTGTACACAATAGATGGCATGAAATCTGTGTGTGGTGTGCTGTGTTGCATTGCAAATTATAGTGCTTGTATTGAAAGACAGAAGCCCAATACAGAATTTTATGGACACACACACACACACACACACACACACACATTCAGAATGGTCAACACTTTCTCGCACTTGTAGTTCAATATTATATTTTGTACACTCATTTTTTTTTTTTTTTTTACGGATATAATTATTGCAATTATAATGTGACAGCTGCTTAGTTGTTGGTAACCAATTGTTTTCATTTATTCTCTGCTTATGTTCGGACAGAATTGCAGTGGCCTTTAGTCTATCCCAGGGATGAGGAAACACCCTGCTGGTCCATCACATGGCACTACCTGCTCTGCTTCAGTGCTTCACTTATATATTTGTTTTACATCAAACTTTCGATTCTTAAACAGTTGTTTTATACAATGAAATAATTTTCATTTTACCATAAAACTCATTAGTTTGGTAATACACTGTAGCAGTGTACATTGTGAGTTGGCTGTAATAATAGGTTTATAATAAAGAAGTATAAATAATTGACAGATGTTGGAATGAATAACCATGTGGCCTACCACCAGTGGTAAAATGTTCATAACTAGACAAGGTGGAAATTAATATTTACAGTATTTTTCGGCTTGATTCCTTTGCTAAGTATGCATTTTGAAATTGATTTTGGCAATAAACACAAGATAATATTAATAACAACATGAGTGTTTTGTTTTCTCCTCTGTTTGTGGCTGATTTGTTATGGTCCATTTTCGATTAAGTACCTTAACATGTGGCATATAATAATTCTTTCCCCATGCCTAGAAGAAATGGCATCACTTTTATTGGTTACAAATCAGACTGTAGTGACTAATTATATAATTTGTCACCCATTTAGAATCAATCTTTTTCAGCGGCATGGTTTGCATTACAGAGAGCAGGGGATTAACTGACTTTCATAGTGTAATGTACGGTGGCTGAGAAGTGCAAAGCAATATAACAAAACTGAAAACAAAATAACACATTCTAAATCAAAATAATACATTTGAAAACAAAACTGCAAAACAACATAACAAATTCAATATAACAAATCAGAAAACATAATGACATATCCATAAGCAAAATACCAAATGAGAAAACACAACGACAATTCACTCAAACCGGAAAAGGTAGGTATACTTCGCAAATTAAAATCTTATCGCTGATTGGACGGCGGCACGGTGGTGTAGTGGTTAGCGCTGTCGCCTTGCACCTCCAGGGTCTGGGTTCGATTCCCCGGCCAGGCTCGATTCCCGTCTCTGTGTGCATGGAGTTTGCATGTTCTCCCCGTGCTTGGTGGGTTTTCTCCGGGTACTCCGGTTTCCTCCAAAGATATGCAGGTTAGGCTAATTGGCGTTCCTAAATTGCCCGTAGTGTGTGAATGAGTGTGTGAGTGTGTGTGTGCCCTGCGATGGATTGGCACCCTGTCCAGGGTGTACCCTGCCTCGTGCCCGAAGTTTCCTGGGATAGGCTCCAGGTCCCCCGCGACCCTGAAAGCAGGATTAAGCGGTATAGAAAATGAATGAATGAATTATCGCTGATTGGATGAGATATCTGTCACACAAGACATACAGTACAAGAAGCACTATAAAGTGAAGCGGTAAGAATCAACAAGCCAAAAAAGGTAGGTGTGGTTTCCGAATGACATTCTTCATGCTGATTGGACGAGACATCTGCCACTAAAGATCAGCAATAAGAATTTTATTCGCAGGACTCACATAGGCATGTTGATTCTCACCTTTGATTGGACGAGACATCTGTTACTCGGACTTTTTAGATGTATTTTCATTTAAGGATTCATTTCAGTATTTTAGGATTATATATTACTTTGGTCAAATAAGTTAAAGTTAAATGTGCTTTAAAAATTATTCTGACTTCACTTGACAGCACTGCTTGTACTGGATATCTCGAGTGACAGATGTCTCATCCAATCAGCGATAAGAATTTCATTCGCAAACTATACCTATCTTTTCTGGTTTGTATCTGGATACCATCAATTTTAAAAATGGTATTTTGTATCTGGATTGTTATTTTGTGTATGATTTTGTTATTTTGTTTTCTGTGGTGTTATTTCATTTTTGGTTTTGTTATTTTGTTTCCTGTTTTGTTCTTGTTTTCGGTTTTGTTCTTTTGTTTGGCACTTCTCGGCCACCATAGTAATGTCATATTCATAGATGTCCAAAACCTGTTATGAAGGAATGAGTGAATGAATAAATGGATGAGTTAAATAAATAAATAAATACATACTTTCATCTGTCACTAAAAATTTAATTAAATGGGTAGAAGGTCACCTCTATCCTTTCAAGCAAATGAAATCATCAAGGTCCTTTCTTCTCTGCCTGAGTGAAGGTTACTGTGCATTCTGAATTCTCCTCTCACCATGTGGACAGACTATATTTTAAATTTTATTGATGCTCATGTGCCTGACCGTCTGTCCAATCTATAAATCTGCTTTCCATTGACAGTGATGTCAAAATAAGAGACCATCTTCGTTTCCTCCCGGGAGGTGTTACAGCCGAAATTAGCTCTGTAGTGAAAGTCTCGTCCTTATTCATCACTATGGCTTCAGGAAATTCCTAGATAGAACTAGGAGTTAGTTCAATGTTGAACCGCCCTGAATCTGACCTAGGGAATATGTGTCCGATTTACGCCAACTGTAAAAAGCTAAATCTTATAGAATTAAAATTACTTTTAAATTAAAATGCTGTACAGGCATAAGATTAATTAAAAAAACACATGCATTTGTTAATAAAAAATAAAAAAAAACTTTTAGTTTTGTCTGATTTGACCATAGCCAATCCTCAAGCAATCACACTACTGTTATTCATGCAATTCTTGTTAAGCTTTATCTTTATTATCTTTATCTTCCACCGGCTTTTTTCTTTGGTGCCTCTTCTACTCCTGGTGTTTTTGAATGGTTTGGTTCTTCAGACTTCATATACAGTAGCGCTTGTGTAAAAGTGATTGCAATGGTCCCTATTGTTTATATTAGTATTTTTTCTTATCCCTTTTCCTCCATTTGAAATAAATGGTACAAGGTTCACCAATTGCGCTGTTACTCACTCTGCCAAGTGTCAGATTTTGTATTATACCCATTTTACTGTTTTTTTACATCTTCACTTTTAAATATTACAGTGCTTTTGACAATAGTTTTGTTTTGGATGGAATTTGAATGCATTATACGTTTAAACATTAACACCATATAAGATTATCACTGATTATCAATCTCATAACTGTTTTCTGGTATTCTGCACCACCAAAAGTCCTGGTTTGACAGGAATGCACACAATATGCACAGATCGGCCGTAACATTAACACAGTATCAATTATACAGCAGTAAACTGGTGACTGGACCATGGGCACCCAAGGCTCATTTATCCCTGTAGGGAGCAAAGGCCATCTGGTACTGATCTCTCAGAAAAGAGAATACAGCACAACTCACCAAAACAGGCAATGCTGGCTATGAGAGAAAAGCGCCAGAATACCCAGTGCACCACAGTGTGTGTTGCGCACGGGGCCTGGCCGACCAAGAGCCCCCAAGGCCGCCGTCCCAGTTTCCAAACTCCTCAGATTGCAATCTGATTGAGCACGCATGTACATACAAATGATATTCATGGACTCCACTTCACAACCTATAGCACCCAATTGATCGGCTATCAACATTCTGTTGCCAGACACCACACACACACACACACACACACATCCGGAGGTCTTGTGGAGACATGTTTTCAGTTTATTTATTTTAGAAGACAACAGATAACAACAAACAAATAAATAAAGAAAACAAATAAAAAATGAACAAATATTTGTAATCCATCAATTTTATAAAAATCAAATCTACATACACTAATTATGTTCCTGTTTATTTAGAGTTGCTATGGTGAGTGCTACGATGCTTGTTGCTTGCTTGTCACATTTAGCAAACATAACATATCACAGCAACTGCATTTTAATGAAGCAAGGATAAAATATACATTTACTCAGAATATTCAACTCGCAATCAGTCTGGAGCCACTGTGTGGATGTGATGGATGTGACTACTGAAGAACAAATTATCCTGCTTTAGCTTAAATACATCTAATCAGCAAGGAACATTCAAACACCCTTTTCTCCTAATATGATTGGACATTAGCACAATAAGCATAATGGTTTAACCAATTGGGTATGTTCTGTTAAAATGTTCGGGATGCAAACTGCTATGGCCTAGAGAAATAAACATGCAGATCATTCCCTTACTGAAGTTTGTTTACTGGCAAGCCCATGTCTCTTATTACACTTCAATTATTTCGAAAATTGTACAAAGCTATCTTTAGTTCCTGCTCTGATAGGAATTCACTGCAAGAAAAGGGTAGAAGATTGAGCATGTGGTTATAGTTAGATCTGACTTCTTGTGTTTTGTCATCATTACTGAGCCTGTTACATTGGCTTGCTTGTTACTGTGCGATATTTCCAAAGTTTGTTGTTTACTGGGAAGATTTGTGTGTGTGTGTGTGTGTGTGTGTGTGTATTAGTGTGTTGGGGGTGCACGCACAGTCTGATATAGCTGCATGAATTGGATATAAAACTTAAAACAAAACCACATCCCAGTGTGTCCTCGGGATAATTATTGAGGGGTGACTCATAAATAGTGCCACTGCAGTCTGACTGTGTAAATGGAGCTTGTTAAAGCTTGAAGGAGCATTCATGAGATCTCTGACCACTGTGCGCCGATACAAGCCTCAAACATTTATGCTATTCTGTTTTCCAGGAAGCCTGCTGTGTTGTTCAGATATTTTAATGCTTCTGTGGTCATTGGGCATGCTAAAAGTGACTTTATGAAGATGGAATCACTGTGTAACCACTAGAACTCAGGCTGTGGTGATGGTTTGTGGTAGTGCGAGAGGGTAGATCCGGTGTGTTTTTGGAAAGAGAGTTGTGTGATTTATATCACCAATGAGTTTCTTAGATGACATGGCAATTTCACTGGTAAGTGTGTGTTTGTGTGTTTCCTGCTGTCAAGACTCTGAACAGTGATTACTTGAGGAGCGACTTGAAAGAGTGAAATAATGGGCATTCATCCTGAAATATGACTTAAAGGGGACATACAGTCTCAATTTTGCATAGGTTAATATGATTCTTTAGGGTCCTAATGAAAAGTTTGTAATATACTTTAATTAAAAATTCTCAATTGTTGTGTAAAAAAAAAATTACCTTTACCTGGTAAAAAGTAGCTCTGTTCTCAGCAACCTGTTTCAGTACATGCTCCTTTAAATGTTAATGACCTCTACTGAACCCGCCCCCCAGTTCTGTGGGGCGTGTCTTCACAATACAAGTGGGGTATAGCTTTGGCAACAGTTAAAATATTTAAAAAACAGTTAAAAATAATTTTACATGATGTTAGAATTATTTTATACATAAATGAGTTATTTCTACTCTCTTGCTCTCTTCCTCATAGATCTGATATTAACGTGTTAAATCTTCCCTGCTGCTATCTTCCTGTCTCCTCTTGCATCTGTTCATTCATGCTCACCTTCCCATACTCTGTCTCTCCCCCCTTCTCTCTCCCCCCCCCTCTCTCTCTCTCTCTCTCTCTCTCTGTCTCCTTCCACCTATCTTCCTCTCCTTTGATTCAAATTCAAATTTTATTTGTCACATACACAGTCATACACAGTATGATATGCAGTGAAATGCTTATACGACAGCCAGTGACCTTAAAAAGAAAATAAAAGCTTATACGTAAGGAATAAATATCAATAAAAAGAAATACTAAAGAAAATAAATTTAACTAGTAAAATAAACTGTACAAATGAGGGCATAATAAAAATATTACAAAAGATAGCGGTAATCCATATATATATATATATATATATATATATATATATATATACCACTAGACCACCGCACTACACCAAAAAACTGCATACCACACTCGTGTAGGCGCCATTTTGCTCCAGCGTAGAAAAACAATGGCCGACAGCTTTCTTCTAACTCGTGGCGTGTCTTTGCTAAAACACCAGTGTCAATCAACTATAGTGGGAGAGGCCTCTGTCGGTGTGATTTCAGAAGGGGCATCTTATTTTAATAAATTAAAAGAAAATCGCTGGGCGGCTCTTTATCATTGCAGAGTGGTTGTGTACACACTCTCCTAACACACATTTCAGTCCAAACAGCTTGAAAAAGTGCATGTAGCACCGTATGTCCCCTTTAAACAAAAGAATTGCTCTTTGCTCAACAGGGCCTCGAACTGGCAAATTTGCAACAATTTGCAGAAATCACATTGTGTGGAAATGTATGAAGGTGAAGTTTCGGGTCAAGGGAATGGTTGGTGTTAAAAAGTGAACAAAACGCAACTACTTTTTATTTGAAATTTGTATAAAATGTGGGTGCGCCTGTTGTTTGAGAAAACATACAGGAAATAAAAGTTATTGACCCTGTAATGCTTAACAGTGTAATGTTTTATTGCACTTTCTTATGTTTGGCTGCCTGGGAAAACCCGCTGAATTGTACTGCTGGTTAAATCTGATCTTTTTTTTTTATTATATCACATCACTATTTTTAAGGAAGCATAAAATATTTTACCAAAAGGCTGTTAAATGCTTTTAATTGCATTCCTTTGTAAAAGCTACCATGGATGCCCGCAAAGCTTACACAGAATAAGGCTTAAATCAATCTAAAAATGGCTAACTATTTGTTTGGGTGTGCATAGTCCACATTTACTCACAGACGATGAGCACACACTATCCTGCTAACAAATGAACACATGCATCGTCTGTCATGATTCTGTTAGTTTCTTACTGTTTTGTAAAGAATAAGGAATAAGAGGAAATATTGATTGGGGAGGTTGTTCCTCACAGAGAGCTAGCAGTATAGTAAAAAAAATAAAAAAAATCTGAAAATAACAATATATTTTTAGTGTGTTCTGCCAGAAATCATATCATGTTTGTTTTTTTTAAGTTTGCTATTTCTAATAACCATTTGGCAAATAATTTCTTATAGGAGCAATAATGTAGTACTTACATTTTCCCCTCAGCCTGCCACGCACACAGATGATAAACTGGGATTCAGGGATCTACTGTGCATGAGAGCAGATAAATGTGATTTCCTTTCAGACTTTCATCTGGTGTTTTTCGCTGCTATATTTGCATCTAGATGCACAGGGGTTCACACTGCGGGATACACTGCTGAGGAAATTAAGCATGCGTGAAAATATTAGAGCCTCAGCAATCACTCACAGACTGAGAAAACAGCATCACCGAACCACTCACATTAGATGAGTGGTTGCAGAGCACCAAAATGAGTTGGTAACTGGGAAATCTTCTGATGTGCGCTAGGCTTTAGGGGCCAAGTTTAATAAATTCAGCAGCAGTCAGTCTTTCTGAAACCTTGTTAGCTTAGTGTGCTTTTTCTCACACCATGACTGACATGCTTTGATTGAGGAGTTGTCCATGGTGCCGTTTAATAGCCATGCAACAAGTTTAATCAATTCAGTACAGATAGTGGCTTTAAAAATGAAATTCCATTATCAAAACAGAACACTTTTCGCTTTTAAGCGTAGCCTCGCATTGAACTGCAACTTTGTCGTAGTAACTTTATGTTTATGATTGAAATTTGTGCAATGTATAATACAGTACTATTCTTCAGTTTAGAAAAGTCTGTCGTTTTCAGAACTACAGGCTCGTCAAACCATGATGTCGTGGACTTTTGTGCACAGGGGAAATAGTATAGCTGAGGCAGGTTACAGGCCATTATAATTATTATTTATTCTTAAGTAAGAAGAGTCCCCGTGTGTGTGCCCTGCGATGGATTGGCACCCTGTCCAGGGTGTACCCCGCCTAGTGCCCGAAGTCTTCTGGGATAGGCTCCAGGTCCCCCGCGACCCTGAACACAGGATTAAGCGGTATAGAAAATGAATGAATGAATGAATGATAAGAAGAGTCCCCTTAATGCTACAGGATACAAAAAATGTATAGACAGTTCTCTGGTTCGAACTTTGAGTCTTCTTCCAGACTTGGGGTTCAGGGGTAGCTCAGTGGTTAAGGCATTGGACTATGGTTCGGCAGATCCCAGGTTCAAACCCCACAACCACCAAGTTGCCACTGTTGGGCCCTTGAGCAAGGCCCCTAACCCTCAACTGCTCAGATATGTAATGAGATAAAAATGTAAGTCGCTCTGGACAAGAGCGTCTGCCAAATGCCTAAATGTAAACTTGGGCAGGCTTTTTTTTTTTTTTTTAAGATTTTCCAGCAAAGTCTAATCTGGGTTTTCTCGAGTGTTGAGTGTTACCAGTGATTTGCATCTTTGGGGAAAATATTGTATTTACATTCACGAAGGCTTTTCACAATGAAGAGCCTAGCTCTCTGAGCTCTCTCGAGTGTTCTTGACTTGGCCACATGTTGTGAACGGGTTTTCATTAATCAAGGAAAGAATTCTATGATCATCCACTTGAATTGTCGTTGACAGTCTTCTGATGTTGCTGAGCTCAGCAGTGCATTCCTTCCTTTATAGGAACAATATTATAGATTATATTCATTCTAGACTTTATATACGTGCTATACAGAAGTACATTTCTACTACAGTTTCATGCGTGTAATAAGGAGTCGTTGTAGCAGCTGCTGCTACTCTGGAAATGTCCTTAGCAGTGGTTTCTTTCCACTCAGTGCCTGTGCTCCCTCATGCTGTGCTAAGCCTCTCTGTGGTGATAATGGGAGATGAGGGAACCAATACAGAATGAGGGAAAGTGATGAGGCGTTCTGTCAGTCCCTTAAGGGCATTCACATTTCTGATGGCTGTATTTAGCACTGCCAGGCTTCCATGGGACAGTAAGATCATACACACACACACTGTTCCCTGTCTCCTTTAACTAACATGCACACTATCAACTGACATGGAGCTACAGTACATACATTATACCATCTGGACATCACAGTCATTTTCGTGTCCATTCTTTAGGTTTCTGAGTACAAGAATAATCAGAGTTTAATATTCCATTGAAAATGTATTTAAATAAATAGTTCACTGATATTGAAGTACATGAAATATTACTGTAGTAGTAGGGCTAATATTAATATTAGCCCTAACTAATGAGCTAAATATTATGATTGGTGTCTGTCTTTTTGAATAAAAGAATATGCAAGGTTTAAGGAGCAATGTATTTAATGCTTAACAATATGGTAGATGTAAAAGTTTTATTTATATATAAGTGAGTGTATAATTAAGACCATTTCTTAAGTATTACAGTATTGTCAGGATTTATGCTACAGCCTTGTTGCTCTTAAAGTCTCACACAGTCACACAGGGAGTCTATATTTATCTGGAACATCTCGGCATGGAAATGTGATTAATATTCCACGCTTGATAATGTCCATCTCGGATAAATAACTGAACACATAATTTCAAAAGTATGAAAGCAGTGATTTTGTAGGGCCAGCTTTAGAAAGCACTTCATCTCTTTCAATTTGACTTCTAATTAGCCTTCTATAATGCTAATGTACTATCGTATTAAATGGCCAATAACAAATAAATTGACCCTTCACACAAATTAATGCAGGAGAGCAATTTAATGTATTGTATTTTTGAATTAGAAACGAATCCTATCCTCTGCCTAGCTGTATCAGGACAAGTGGTTATAATTTATAAAATATGCATTTTTTCCCCCTTTCAATCATTCAGTCTTTTTGAGTTACTATTTCATCCTGGTCAGGGTAGTGGTGGATCCGGAGCCTATCAAGGCAAGATAATTCACTCTGGATGGGATGCGAGTTAATCACAGGGTGCCAAGCACCACATTCATTTACTCATTCAATACCTACAGTACATTTAATTTAGCCTTGTCAATCCACCTACTTGAATGTATTTGCAAGCTTGCAATCAGGAACAATCTGATCATTTTGATTCATACACATTTTCTCACATTTCACACGTTTCCATCATTTTCTTTTGATTCTGTAAAGCTGCCTTGTGACAGTTACCATTAAAACTTAATTTGAATTGAACGTATTTGGAGAGTGGGACAGTAGGAGGAAAGTGGTGGGAACCCATATGGTCACAGGGAGAATGTCAGGCTGCGCACTGACCTAACCCGAGGTTAGAAAAAAAGAGACTCCGGAGTCATGAGGCGGAAGTGCTGCCAGCTTTACTACTGTGATGCTCATTATTTAGACAATTAATTTATTGGTCTGTTTGTTTTTGGCTATGTTCTCCAGGCATTAAAATAAAACAATGGCTATAACATTGAAACACGCTGAAATTAAAATGCGAAAAGCAAAAAGCTGATGACTTTAAAGCCATGTGCTACAGTAAATGCTGTATGTTGGCTTGGTCTGTACAGAACTTATTTTCTGTTTATCTACAGTAACTCAACATGCAGATGCAGCTACTGTACAGTATGTAAAGGCCATTTTAATCATTAAAAACACTGACACATCAATAACGCTACTACAAACCGGATTCCAAAAAAGTTGGGACACTAAGCAAATTGTGAATAAAAACTGAATGCAATGATGTGGAGATGGTAAATGTCTATATTTTATTCAGAATAGAACATAAATCATGGAACAAAAGTTTAAACTGAGACAATGTATCATTTTAAGCGAAAAATATGGTGAATCAAAATGTCATGGTGTCAACAAATCCCAAAAAAGTTGGGACAAGGCCAGTTTCACCACTGTGTGGCTTCTTCCAACACTCAACAGACGTCTGGGGACCGAGGAGACCAGTTTCTCAAGTTTAGAAATAGGAATGCTATCCCATTCTTGTGTAATACAGGCCTCTAACTGTTCAATAGTCTTGGGCCTTCTTTGTCGCACCTTCCTCTTTATGATGCGCCAAATGTTCTCTATAGGGGAAAGATCTGGACTGTAGACTGGCCATTTCAGTACCTGGATCCTTCTCCTACGCAGCCATGATGTTGTGATTGATGCAGAATGTGGTCTGGCATTATCTTGTTGAAAAATGCAGGGTCTTCCCTGAAAGAGATGACTAGATGTTGTTCTAGAACCTGAATATATTTTTCTGCATTGATGGTGCCTTTCCAGACATGCAAGCTGCCCATGCCACACGCACTCATGCAACCCCATACCATCAGAGATGCAGGCTTCTGAACTGAGCGTGGATAACAACTTGGGTTGTCCTTGTCCTCTTTGGTCCGGATGACATGGCGTACCACATTTCCAACAAGAACTTCGAATCGTGACTCGTCGTCACGATTGGCACGTCGGATGGCACGGTGGATTGTGTTCACTGACGATGGTTTCTGGAAGTATTCCTGAGCCCATTCTGTGATTTCCTTTACAGTAGCATTCCTGTTTGTGGTGCAGTGTCGTTTAAGGGCCCGGAGATCACGGGCATCCAGTATGGTTTTACGCCCTTGACCCTTACGCACAGAGATTGTTCCAGATTCTCTGAATCTTCGGATGATATTATGTACAGTTGATGATGATAACTGCAAAGTCTTTGCAATTTTTCGCTGGGTAACACCTTTCTGATATTGCTCCACTATCTTTCTGCGCAACATTGTGGGAATTGGTGATCCTCTACCCATCTTGGCTTCTGAGAGACACTGCCACTCTGAGAAGCTCTTTTTATACACAATCATGTTGCCAATTAACCTAATTACTGTTAATTGGTCTTCCAGCTCTTTAAATTTACTTTTTCCAGCCTCTTATTGCTACTTGTCCCAACTTTTTTGGTATTTGTTGACACCTTGAAATTTGGAATCAACATATTTTTCCTTTAAAATGATACATTTTCTCGGATTAAACTTTTGATCTGTCATCTATGTTCTATTCTGAATAAAATATTGACCTTTGCCATCTCCACATCATTGCATTCAGTTTTTATTCACAATTTGTTTAGTGTCCCAACTTTTTTGGAATCCGGTTTGTAGAATACAAGCATCCCTTCCTCAGATAGATTTGTACAGAAGGATCAGGATGGACAGGCAGCTAATTGAGAGTGACACAATGATCAACCTTCGATAATGAACTGCTCAAGTTTAAAATGACTGACCTGTCCGTCACAGAGCTGTTTTTTTTTTTTTACTTTGAACCACTATGGCACTGTCTTCAGTATACTGTACATGTCTGTATTTCTAGAGTTTAGTTAGGCTAAGTAGTGGGGAAAAGCCCAATACAGATACTGTGTGAATATGCCATTATGCCACTTTACATTACATAATATTAAATGAAATGGGACTTTTAAATTAAACTTTTATCATTCTCTTGAACTTAAGGTGTGATACATTCACTCATTCTATCACTCAACCACCTACCCACTCACTCACCCACACACTCACTCACTAACTCACCATACAGTTGATTCTGTACCAGTCTATCCCTGGGCACTAGGAGGAATATACCCTAGACAGGGTGCCAATCCATTGCAGGGCACCAGATTGGTAGGAAACCGTCCAAGCACAGAGAGAACATGTGAAGACCTGAGGCCAGGAGGTGTGATAAAATAAAAAGTACTGTAATTCATAGAACTCACAACGCAAGAGGGTGGAATGCATAAAATGGCTTTGGGGATCCAAAAATCTACATGCACGGCACGCCAAAGACTGTGAAGATGATTACGTATATGCCATATGGGACTGCAGATCATTAAGCATGTCTAGAAACAAATCACTAAAGCAATATTTTGTTCTCAAAATTGCATCATCCCATTTTCACCTCCATTTTGCTTACTCTGAGATGCAACTGGTACCAGCATCAAAAAAGAAAACATGATGGTTATTTTAGCAGCACTAACCATCACCAAGAAAACCATACTTACTGTACAAACTGGAAATCAGAGTGTAATGTTAACATCACACACTGGATAATACTTAATAATTTACTATTATTACTATATTTTCAATTTGCTATACATGTTAATTAATTCAGCCAACATTCTTTAGTAAATAAAAAAAGTATGAACACACCCCACAGACCTCTCCTATGGAACTGTCCCATGTACAATGTCCATGTACAGTAGTGTCTACTGTCTTGTCCTGTTTTGTCTCATTGACTGATCTGTCTATTAAGTCCTACTGTACAACCACCACTCAGCCATACTAACCCTTCCACATAAACATGAATAAAGTAAAATAAATGTAGTCTCAGTGGTCTCGCAAAAAAGGTTGTTGTTTGTGGAGAGAGAATAAAACTGAGTGTGTGCAGTGCGGTGACATTTTACTCGATTAGATTTAAGTAACAGATTGTATTATCAAAATTTCAATGTTGCAATAACAAGCTGATTGACACGAAAGCATTTCTGAATTAGAGAGATAGAAAACAAGATGAAAATAATACCAAGTAAACTGCAGTTGATGAATTTGGACAGCAAAGTCAAATATAACTGAATAATATGCAGGAGAAAATTAACTCAATTCAGCTACAAACTTCTAGAACAACTTTAGATTGTTGGCAATAGGATCTGAATCTCAGATGGGTTCAGTGTTTCAAATGCTAATAGGAAGGCATATGCATATTTGTGTGTGTGTGAAAAGAAAAGGAGGGGTGAGGCTGTTTGCATGTCTATGTGTAAGTGAGAGGGAGGAAAAAAAAGTGAGAGAGGCAGTGAGAAGAAGGCAAAGAGGGCGAAGCTTGTAAGAGTGCAGCCAGTAGCCCACCAGCCAGGCTCAAAATCAAGAAGCACAGAAGTTGTTTCTTGGCTGACAAAAGTAATTAATCCTCCTACTCTGTAAAATGAATTGGATTATTTGGCCGTGAGGCAGAACTAATCTCATGTACAGTGTCCTCTGTGGCACAGACCTGACCCCCCTGCATTTCTCCCTCGGGAACACTACCGATTGAGGGCTCTCTCACCAGTCCTTATTCTCATTTATTAATTCATTTCATAAGTTATTACATCTAATATAATGTCTGCATCCGAATCGGATCTAAAACCTTTTTAATAGTGCATAAGGGGGGGAAAAAAATCCCTATAATGCCTTGTAGTATTGATGTGAAATCTTATAGTGGAGCCAAGGCTGCTGTATAAATGCTACTGTAGATGCTGACATTTTAAGGTGTGTATATGCCATTCTTGTGGCTGGTGAGATCTCTTTGCTGTCTGAGTGCTCTTGAGGTATTACTTTAACCATTTCACACTATCACATGCCTCTCACAGAATGTAAATGTGTAATCCAGCTAGCACAAGAGGTCGGTTAAAGCTATAATTACAGTCACAACGGACTTAATTAAGGCTATAAGGCAATAATATGTAAAAATGTCTATGAATGACTGACACCACAAGGTTTACAACTCTTATACTGTACATCTGAACAGCAATCCTTTACCGTCAGAATTTGAAACTGTTTTATTTATGTATTTATCTCTAGTGATATAGAGTAGATATGATACTGTATCGTTCTATGGAACTAATTCCATTCTTAAAAGTCACAAGTGATCTCTTTTAACTGGCCACTTTTGTTCTTTAACTTACAGATTACAAACATATTACTTCTCCGGGAACCAAGACAAAGCAACACAATGTCATATGGATCCATTGATGGTGGCTCATTTGGCAGCAGGAATCCATTTGGTGGTCCTACAAGGCAGGGCTACCAGCCAGTAGGTAAAGACCCATTTACTTTCCTACAGTATGGACACTGTATAATCTAACCACAATGTGTGGCTCCAAGTGGAGAGCATATGCCACACTATTTATCATCATGGTTTGTTCACCGAAATACCATAAATCATTTGACAAAGACAAAGAGGAATTCCCAACTTATTTGCAAAGCCATTGGATTCTTTGTTTGCTCCACATAAATCATTATGTAACTAATCAGCCATACGGCTTATTATAACAATGGTCTACTTCAGCAGATTCAAATGTGCCTAGTGATTATATGACAGGTTAGACACTGTGATGCTATGTCTTTAAATGATTCTGCGGTAGTAGTCTGATGTCACAGCAGAAAATAAAGTGATTATGCTGTAAATTCAGTCCTATGGAGCATGAGCCGTCCAGACTGATAACTGAGTCCAGAGCTGTATAATTTGATGCTCCAAGTGGGGTCAGGCTGTCCTTAAAGTGTAGACAGGAAGGCCATGATTTTCTTATTTTGCTTGAGATGACAACCCACCTTTAACATGGTAAACTTGCACACAGGATGTGTATAAAACTGTAATAAAAACCCACAGCCACAGTCGAAAACACAATCAAGAAACAAGTTTTAAAGTCACACAGAGGTCAACACTCAATTACATCAAGAAAACAAGGCCAGAGAGTAATCCAAAGCACAACTCTAATCTATAGCGAGAAATATTAAAAGAAAATACAAGAATGGGGTTCTTGTCGAAATTATATACTGTACTGTATATATGACTGGTTGCATGAATCAAAGAGGGTTAATTGCATTTCCTAATGCCATCTCAGGGAGTTTTTCCTTGCCACCGTCGCCACCACCCTTGGCTTGCTCATCAGAGAAATTTCATTCATTCGTCTCATTATTATTATCTGCACATTTTTCTCACACATCCACACTTCCAATTATTTTCTTTTCTATTATTATTATTATTATTATTATTATTTTTATTTTTATTTTTTATTTAATTTTTTTTGTTAAATTTCTTTAATTTTTGTGAAGCTGCTTTGAGACAATGACCATTGTTAAAAGCGCTATATAAATAAAATTGAATTGAATTGAATTAATCGCAAGTTTTATAATAAAAAAAACAAGTAGATCTATAAACAATGCCACGTTGCATATAATCTGTGTTGTTTCTAAAAGGTTTAGGAATAACCTTTGATGTGTGGAATGACTGTACAGTAACAAAAAAAGCCAAAGGCTTAATTTTTTTTTAAGACAATAAAGACAGACACCCATCATACTGTATATGCATAGCCTGACGTTGGTAAGCGTATTAGACATCAAGCAATAATTATTCCTTTATTTAATTTTAAACTTACAGTACCAAAGGGGTCCATTGTATTCATCCCACAGTGAAACAGGTCCCTAATTGCAAAAAAGGACAAGAAAATTGACAATTTGTTAAAGCACATCATTTATTTGAAACGAGCACACTATTGGTTTATAACCATAGTAGACGTTAGTCATTTGCTTCATTTCAGGATAGATTTTTCGTGAAAAGTAACTTATGACTAATCCAAAGACGCTTGAGAAAAATCAGCTTGAAAGTTATATTATTTGCATAATGACAATGTACAACAAGCAATAAAGCTGTCTTGTCGGCTAATATAATACACCCTCAACATTGTTAAATAAAGAAAATCTTCCAGTCACAAGCTGGAGAGTAGCAGCTATTGTCTCTGACAACATTTTGACTAAGGTGCCTTGAAAACTACTACAAAGCCCCTTTTATGTTGTCATCTTATTTTTTTATATTTGATATTTTGTTTCCTACTGATCTACACATTCTTACGTGTCATGTGATTTAAAAAAAAAAAAAAAACATTTTAGGGTCTTTAAACAAATAAGTGAAATTAAAGGAAGTATTTTTTTCCCCCATCCATGACAACGAGCCTCTCTCTCGCAATAAGACCTAAAAAATTATGGAGGTTTTCTCATTTAATTTTTACAGCAAGAAAGGCAAAAGAAAGGAAAAAAAGGTACCAATCAATCAGCAAGTCTTACAAAAAAGGCTTTACATTATTCTTTAATATTGATCAGGTAATGATGCCATCAATCCAGCACTCAAAATACATGCTAGGAGCCATTAAACGTGAGTGTGGCACAAAAGCTGTTTTCTCTTCAGTAGAGTATAAAAATTAATGCCACCAGATTTATCGAAGACTTGAATATTAAATCTGTTTTCACTTATGCTTAATATAAGTTACATACTATGTCTGTGGAATGTTTCTGCTTAATTAGGAGCTCTCTCTTTGGTGTAAGCTCCATTTCTGCTAAATGAGTCATTGTCATATAATACACTTGGCAGACCAGCACATGAACCCCACATTCCTTCTTATGCTCATGAAGAAACGCCATTTTGTTCATCACACACACAGCATTAATCATTCCTTAAACAAATGTGACATTAAATTATAGCTATTTTAATGCAAATAATGTTGCCCCTCATTAAATTTAAGAATGAGCCATAGAAAGGCAGTTTAATTTTAAGATGTAATATTTTACTTAACTGTAGTAAAGTTTAAAATTATAATGAATCTAAACACGAATTTAATCTCTCAAAAGCTTATTGATTTACACAGATTTTCCTAAAAAGGACTATTTATTTTCCATTTCCTTCCACACCTTTATTAAAAATAAAAACAATATAAATACTAGTTCTGTCAGCATTTGTAGCAAACAGAAATGAGTCACTATTAATACCTAGAGACTACCGTACATTGACTGAAAAAACAACTATTTAATGGGCATAACCCTTTAGACTTGCAGGACTCATTATTTTTGACGATCATATTTCTCCTACACTTTTTTTTTTTTAAAGTTCATTTTAGTAACACTTTACAATATGGTTCCTTTATTAACACTTAAGTACTTATTAACTTAGCAGTGAGTAAAGTGGTAGCATAATACAGTAGCTCAATAATTACTAATCACTCTAATTATACATACAAGTAAGGACAGTGCATGACATCTACACATTACAAAGTGATTACAGATAAGAGCCTACAGATAACACAGTGGTTCAAAATAGGATTATGAATCCTTACAGTTTGTCAGCATAGTAATTTAATATTACTGTAGGCACTGAACTATTGCACTGTAAAGAGCATAGTACATTATTATTATATGTGGTGTACTTCAGATTACTTACTAATAAGTTTGCCACTGCCGGATATGTTAGCAAGGCTCATAATCTTCATCTGCTCAGCTCAATTATAAGTCACGTTAATAATTTACTGTGTACTAAACTGATACACTGCCAAAGAGTAAATGTAAATAATTGTTTTAATCTAAAGAAATAATTAAAGAAAACAAGAATTGGCCTCGGATTGGTGCAGTGGTAAAGTGCTCCAGAGTTCGATTCCCGGGTGATGCTATAACCTCTCGCAGCCGGAGGCCTAGACAGAGCTGATTGGCTGTGTTCTATAAGAGAGGAGGGATGAGAGGTACAAATGGCGCTTTTCCACTGCATAGTACGGCACGACACGGTTTAGTTCTACTCACTTTTGGGGGGTTTTCCACTGGGAACAGTACCTGGTACCTGGTCCTTTTTTTAGTACCACCTCAGCCGAGGTTCCAAGCGCGCCGAACCGTTACCAAAACGTGACGTGTAAACTCTGCTGGTCACTGATTAGCCGGAGAAAATCGTCATTACTGCGTCACTGAGCTTCCGACACGAGACACAACAGAACCGCTATATAACCGTCGGCCTCTTTTGAAACAAACTCCTTCGTCTCGCTGTTAAAAACATCCACATGCCGAGAATGAAGAACACCATGCCGTCGATATGCTCCATTGTTGTGTTTTTGTTTGTGGCGCGTTTACGATGATGTCACGGCAGTAGCGGCGCCGCAACTAAACGACACGTGAGTAATCCCGCTCACTCTAAAGCGTTACTAAACTGCAGTGGAAGCGCAAACCGAGCCGAACTGCGCCGAACCGAAGTGAGTTGAACTGAACCGTGTCGTGCCGTTCTATGCAGTGGAAAAGAGACATTAGTGCTCCCACATTAATCACGGCTCTACAGCCAATCAGGGGCATATGTGAGTTCACGCAATCGGATGGAGCAGATAGCGCTGTCCTCCGAGTGTGTTACGCCGCCCCTAATGATGCGTGAGTGAGAAGTTTGAAAAGAATGTGTTTGCTGGCATCACGTGGTTTGGAGGAAACACGTGATAGTTTTCGGCCAAGGTGGTAGTAGTAGCTTAATGTAGGAGGAATTGGACATGACTAAATTAGGAAGAAAATCGGGGGGGACGGGGGGGGGGGGGGGGGACAAAGAGTCAGAGGGGAAGGCAATATCTGTGCTGATTTCAGAAAATAGAGATGTACAATCAGTATAGAACGTTGAATGAAGAAAGCCATCACAAATGCCACAGGAAATAAAGTCATACTGAGCTAAACTCACATTAGTGTTGAACTGTACTAGTGATATATGCAGTGTGCATATTTGTGTGAGAGTAAAAGAGCAAAAAACAGCAAGACAAGAAAAGAGAGAGCGAGAGAGAGAGATTAGGGCAGAGTGTGAGGTTGCATTTGGAGACTTCCTGTCTCAGAGGAGAGCCAAGTGAGTCCTGCAGCTCCAGTCATTAGAGACAGGTCTTTGATCACAGGCAGACCTGTGTTCAGAAGCCTGTCAGCTTTGCTGTGTATCAACACTCAGGCGTCAGCTAAGCTGAAGCGGGGCTAAGGCGATGATCAAAGCTAAGGTTAAGTCTCTAATGGAGTTGTCAGTTGAGCTAATCTTTCTCCTCCTACCTGCTGCCAAACCTTTCAGCTCCCTCCAGCATATGTATTTTTTTTCTCACTCACACTTCAGCTCACACCCTTCAAAGTTTTTTTTTATGTTGTTGTTGTTTCCAATTTCTCTTTTTATTTAAGAAATTCTTTAAAAACATTCACGTTTTGATGCCTTAGGACAACAAAAAGAGCCATAATGGATTGGCAGCTTGAACTATAGTGCATTTTTACCAAACATTATAATGGATCCTGTTTTTTAAATATTTTTATTAATTATTATTATTATTATTATTATTATTATTATTATTATTATTGAAACACAGCAACATTTCATTAGCCTAGTGCTTTTTTTTGAGCACCTCTTAAACCCACTTTACACTTGACTGCAAAAGCACTTTATGCCTGGCATGGTTTTGAACTACAAGCACTGCATTACAATATTCATGCTACATTATATTTTGCTGTGTATGACCATAATCTAAACAGCACATGGGCAATTTTTCAAACAGAATCAACAGCATGTCTCTTCAAATCCAAACTTTACAAAAGTCCTAAGTGCCACAAAATTTTCCTTGCAATTATGCACTTAATGAAATCATATGCTGTGGTAATGCATGTTATATAATATCCATATAATCAGTACAGATATAGTTTAGTATATCTATTCTATTTAGAATTACTGTTAATTTGTCTCTTCAGACTGTCCACTATTGTGAGCTAAAGTGCCTTTAAAGGTATACTGTAAATAAAATCGCCTCATGTGTGATATTCCCTTTTTTTTAATTGTTTTTGTAATGTCATATTAGTGTTTAATTACTATTATCACCACAGTATCAACAATAGTACAGTCTAGCATTTAAAAAAGGAAACCTAAATCTTTGCAGAAGGTCATAATTAACTCTTCTCAGATCCTTATGCGACACTAAATAAGTGCTTTATTAAATATAGATGCAATTGCAAAGTATACTTGTACCTATGAAGCCAAAAAAAAAAAAAAAATCCAGTACATAGTACTTATAACAATTTTGACATTTTCTGGATAGTTTGAAGATTTTTAAAGTAAAAATGATAAAATGTAGGATGTTTACAGCAAAATCAATTTCTTAACAAGTTCTATAAATCAAACATATAAATCTAATACTTCATATTATAAATCCAAATACTCTGTTCTTATTCTGTTGGCAAATTATTTGGCTTTTTTATTTTAACAACTGCATTAAATGTAATTCTAATAAAATATTGGGGGAAATGTCCAGAAACAAGATTTGTCCGGTTTATTATGATCCTGACTGGGAAATACTAAAATGATATGCCTATTTTTTTCAATATTTTTCCATTTGTTAAATTGTCATTTTCACAGTGTTTGAATAGTTTTCTCCTAAATTTGTTCTTTCCAATAGCCAAGTCAATGTGGAGCAATGATGATGATGATAATAGTAATAATAAGCGTTGTAGTAGTACAGTGGAATCAGCATTTTCATTATCTAAGCCTGTGGCTGGTGACTTGTCATTAAAACCCAGGGCACTACTTGGGCCCTTATGCTGTTAACTAGTGTCTGCCAGGATTCTCCCTGAGACCTTCATTTTGACTTTCTCTTTAGCATCCTTTTATTAATTCATGTCAGTTCTTGGGTCATAGTTTATTATTCTTGATTAGTTGTCTTTTTAAGCACCATGGTGTTACTATCTGAAGCATGCATCGTTGACAGTTAAAGGGTTTTTAGTAATAGCTAAAAGGTTAAAGCTAAAAATAAGCTGATCAGCTTTAATGAAATCAGTGATATTATTTCAGATTGAAATCCACATACTTCTCTGCATGCCTTTCTGTACAGCAGAACTCTCTGCCTACCTTAATAATACAAAGAAATACAATTTTGTAAGTCTGAGTATCTTACACCTTGTTTATGCTAAATTCTACTTCTTACTTTGTCAGCCGAATACACTCCGTGTTCCGTAATCAGAGCATGAATCACAGATAAGAAATCGAAAAAGAAGATTGGATTAAGATTACGTTTTGTCTTAAAACAACTCCACTGCACTAAAAATGAACTTGTATCACTTCAAATACACTTGAAATAATCACGGTTATTTCAGTGGTGAAAATCTTAAGTAATGCCAGTTAAAATATTTAGCTTAGCTTTTCTAATTATCACTATTTCTAAATATCTGTTGTGGTGAAGGTGCATTACATGGCTTGTAGATGCATTACAGTCATTTCTGAGTCTTCCGCAAAATAATATACACAGTAAACCATCACATTGATTGGCTTGTGAGTGATGCGTATAACCATACACACTTCGAAAGAAAAACACTCTACATTAGTACAAAAAAAAGTTAAAAGATACGGTGCTAGATACTGTGACATAATCTGGCACATAAATGCTCATAACTTTACTTCTATTCAACATTTTCATTTCATTTAAGGTGCAGGTTTAACTTTAGGCAAATACCTAAAATACTGCAAAAACTGACCGGACAGTTTTGCATGATGCTATGGCAAAATCTGGCCAGACAGACATCCATCCATCCATCCATCCATCCATTTTCCTCCGCTTATCCGAGGTCGGGTCGCGGGGGCAGCAGCTTCAGCAGGGATGCCCAGACTTCCCTCTCACTGGCCACTTCTTCCAGCTCTTCCGGGGGGATCCCAAGGCGTTCCCAGGCCAGCCGAGAGACATAGTCCCTCCAGCGTGTCCTGGGTCTTCCCCGGGGTCTCTTTCCGGTGGGGCGTGTCCGAACACCTCACAAGGGAGGCGTCCAGGGGGCATCCTAAATAGATGCCCAAGCCACCTCATCTGGCTCCCCTCGATGCGGAGGAGCAGCGGCTCTACTCTGAGCCCCTCCCGGATGACTGAGCTTCTCACCCTATCTCTAAGGGAGAGCCCAGACACCCTGCGGAGGAAACTCATTTCGGCCGCTTGTATTCGCGATCCTGTTCTTTCGGTCACTACCCACAGCTAGATCGAACGTAGATCGATCGGTAAATTGAGAGCTTTGCCTTTTGGCTCAGCTCCTTCTTCACCACGACGAACCGATACAGACATACAGTACAAATTTTTCTGAGACTGATTTTGGATCCTTTAATGTAGGAAACATAAAGGTATTATTGAAAGAGCAAGTTCTGACCAATGTCCAGACAAAACCTTTTTTTTTATTCATACGTATAGGACACGGAGTCTCCGTTTCTGTTTTTGATCTTTTTAATGGCTATACTATCAGCTCAAGCTAAATTGATCCTAACCATGAGCAGATGTTTTTCTTGATAACTGATTATGATACAAAATAACTTTTGTCCATGACTAAATCCAGCCTCAAAAACAGCCCAATTTTTAGATGTAGCAGGCAGACTGTCAAATTTTTGTTTGCTTTTATGTGGAAGCAGAGATAGACATAGAGTGCTCTTTTCTGTTTAAATCAGGTCCTTTTTCGCTCTATTAGCCTAGAGCTATCTTCTGTTAGCCCTGTTAGCCAAGACATAAGTATTTTAGTCCTGTTGGCCTTGAACTAAGCCCTGTTAGCTTAGAGCTATTTGCCTGGATCTGTAAGCCCAGAGCTAAGCTATATATACTCTGTTAGTTGAGAATCTAGCCCTGTTAGTCCGGAACTTAGCCAGGTTTCTTGAGACATGAGTCCTGTTAAGCCAGAGCTTAACCCTTGTCTGCTCAGATATGTTACCTGTTGAAATAGATTCAGAGATGGGAATTCTTTTTACCTGAGCCCTATGCTGCTTCACCCAAGCTCCCTTCTGGTCATCCCAAATCATGCTGTTGCCGAGCTCTCCCCTAAGGACTACCAACCAGCTTTGTGCTTCAGCCCAATCACTGCTCAACTTATTCCTCAAGCCTACAGTATTAGACAGCTTCTTTTGTCCTAATCCCTCCCCTGTCTCTGGCCCAGTGGTCATGTTGTTCTGGTCTTTGTCTAGTTTATATCTCAGTTTATAGTTCAATTCATTTTTAAGAAACTGTTCAGATACTTTCTGACTCAAATGTGTTTGAGTGGTGCCAAAAAGAACAACATATTTAATTAGCTTTGAGGGAATTTTTTTTTGCTCTGAGCTGCTGGGTGTACTTTCAGAACCTGACCTTTGTAGTTCCTAGGCCTCCTTCCGTCATTGTGTTTATAGTGTATTTGATATCTTGCCAGTTTGGCCCATTGATCCGTCTGCATTGCTAGGTTATTGATCATGTGATTGCCACATGATGATGATCACTGTGTTCATAGCATTCTCTGGCTGGCACTCATACAATTTCTGTGGCTTTTTCGGTGTTGGCATGTAGCATTGACCTGTGCAGGTTATTTGTTTTATGTGTGTTGGGTTGGTGCTCACAAAGGGTACCCTGTGACTTATGCGCTTCTCATGGTAGTGACGTATGCTGCCACTGCTTTGCTTCAAAATTGCTTACCGATGTTAAGACGTGTTAAGTGCCTGGTCTTGAGTTACTATAATAAGATTCTCTGACTCTCCTCTCAGTCCTGCATAAACAAATTCCAGACATCCTATCATCGTATTTAGTTCTTTAAAAAAAAATATCCATGAAGCAGCTTTGATCTGATGCAGCTAATCATAAGGTTGATCAGCATGGTTTTTAGCTTGCTCTTCAAAGTTATTAATGCTGTCTGATCTTCAGATTTGGACAGGATGTACTTCTTCAACCTGTCTCCAGTCTAGGTAATCCAGTATTTTACTGTAGCATTTTGTGATTCCTTATAAGTTAAGTAAACTTGTGACTTCCCTGCTTGATGTACACCAAGACAATTTTATTGCTGTATGCAAATGGGACCACATCCACTACTGCTCCTAGCAATGAAGAGGTGATCAATATCATTGACAAGGTATGTCTCAGCCTTGTCCCAAACTTGAATCCTGGTTTGAGGTTTATAGTTCAGGTGGATGCTCATGGTTGCTTCCAACTTGCCTTACTCTGTGGTGATTTTTCCAACACTTCCAGTCCAAACTTCATCTGAATGTCATCACTGAACATTTTTATGAGGTTCAGTTCTTGAGCCAGTCGATTGTCATTTTTAGCAAATTAGCTTGATATTGTCAATATAAAGTACTCTAAATGGTTCAAATAGATGTTAATTTCAATCCTAGGTTTCCTTGTTAAGAATATTTGTAAAATGGCAATTTTTATACAGTACATTTCCATGTCACACATGTATTTTAGTGTCACACATAGTCCTTAATCCAAACATTTAGAATTTTTGCTGGCAAGACACTGTCCACTTGGGGAGATCCTTGGGGACTGAATTAATCTACTCCACTGAATTGACTTTTCATTCCATTAGTATTACAGGCTGGAACCTCTCAATTTCCTGTTTAATCTTTGGTGGTATGTGACCTGCTGTCTGTTCTCTGGTACATGAACGTCTACAGGTTTTAGATTTTGGCTTAGCTCTCTGTAAAACCATAGATGTTTATCTGAAAACACTTTCTTTTGGTGAACTGCTCAGGCCTCTTTATTTATTCTTACAATTTTTCTACATTCTTATTATTTTAATTATTTTTTTCCAAGATAGACTGTGTATGCTTCATCTTAATTTGCTCTTTAGACAGGTGCATTGCCTGGTTGATGTTTCCTTTGGTTAACTCAGTCAGTACCACAATTCGCTTCCAGCAGTGATCCCTATCTTGGGCTCTTGCTGGATTAAAGAAACTTCTATTGAGACCAATCTGGCCAGCAACACCTGCTGCTGTGGCATAGATCAGCTGTTTGTTTTTTTTTGTACTTTTTATGGCTAATGTTCTCTATGCATAGATAGCTAATTATATGTACAGTATGCACCTTTAATGCATTCAATTTGCTGTTTCCTTGGCTTAATCTTTTTATTCTGTAATGCTGATAAATAGCATTTTACATTAGTTCCTGAGTTTCTAATATTTTTTTTCTTCTACTTCATTGTTTCTCACTTGATTTCTGCTACAATCTGGTCACCATTTAAAGTTCCATTGTGAACTTCTCAATTACTTTTCAGTGGTCAGAGAGTTTTGTGTAATGGTATAATGTCGTAATGCCCACATGACTTCTCACTTTTCTTTTGAGACTGATACACAGAGGTGGAAAGAGTAATAAAATTTTGTACTCAAGTACAAGTACAGTTACTTCAGTGAAATTTTACTTAAGTACAAGTAAAGTTACCATTATAAAAATCTACTCAAATAAAAGTAAAAAATAGCTCATTAAAAAATTTACTCAGAGTAAAAGTTACCGAGTTACTTTTTTATTTAAATTTTTTTAACAGCGGGGGTGGGGGGGGGGGGGGGGTGAGGCATTCTAGCGTAGTTCAAAAAACAGATGAGCAGATATAAATCTCAAACTAGTTGTTTTTAACTGAAGGAACACCTTTGCATAATAAAGCTGTTGTTTTTCTTGTGCTTAAAAATCAAAGTGGTCACTTAAATATGGTGTTACGTCCCAGTCTAGGGTCATACAGCAAAAGAATGGTTCAGTGTTCTATTTTAAACTGTATGGAAATGGTGGTATATGGCAGAAAGAACTAGATCCAATCATTTTATATATATATATACATATATATATATATATATATATATATATATATATATATATACATACACACACACACACACACACACACACACACACACACACACACAAGGAGGAGGAGGATCAGATTCAGGGTGGACCCAGGCCAAAATAATAAACAAAATGGTATTTATATTTAGTAGCTAGATTACCTGCCAAAAAAAAAAAAAAAAACACAAACAAAAATGCAGGCACTTTCCCGGACTCCCTAAACCAAAAACAGTGAAATTATCTACAAATATATACAAAGACCAACCAAATCAAAGCGACAAAGCAATAATCAAAGTCAATTGGAGGCAAAAAGTCAAACCAGAATACACAACCAAATATCAAAACGCCAAAATCACAACCTCTTTCATCTTTCCCGCGTCTCTCTCTGGTTTATACATGGTCGCGCTAGTCGATGACGTCACTCAAGGCGGAAGCGACCGTGTGGAAGGTCAGGAAGATGCCGATGTCAGAAAACCTGGAGTGGAGTCTGGAACGGCGCGCGACCAGGACATGATACACACACGCGGCGCAACGGAGCATTTATACAAAACATAATATTTTCCTTATTTTAGCATTTTTATTCATTTATTTTTTACTCAGTAGCGAATATGATTTAAAATGTAGCGAATTACAATACTTCAAACAAAAAGTACTTAAGTAAAAGTAAAATTACAGATTTTTAAAACTACTTAAAAAAGTAGAAATACACAAAAAAGCTACTCAATTACAGTAACGCGAGTAAATGTAATTCGTTACTTTCCACCTCTGCTGATACAGTATGTATTTCTCATTGCTAATTCTTTTGTTGCCAGTAGCATGTGTCTTTTGTGATTCCTTTAAGAAAAATCTGTGCCATGTTATGCTAAACTTTTGGGATTTACTGACACAAAGGCAATTTTTTAATTCCAACTTGTTTGGCAATCTATGGAGATCATTAAATTGTTTATATTCTAACATTTGTTTTTTTTTACTTCGTTTATCTTTGTTTATTAATATAGTTATTCTTGTACATGTGTAACTTACTGTGAACATCTCTACTGATATTGAGCACATGCTTTTTGTCAGCAATAGTGATCTGATCTATGCTGAGCTATATGTATTTCGTTATCAGACAGTTCCATCCTCTCTGAAGTTAAGTTGTGAGCTTGGCTGTTAAGATTTGCTTTTATGCAGAGTCTAATGAAGGCACAGTGGAGCCGTGGCATGTTTTTACAAGAAGCCACTTTAGTGGTCAAAACTAATGCACTGTCTGCAGCAGCACTATTACAACCCCAACACAGCAGCAAGAAGGTGCTATCAGGTTTGGTGCACTCGCTTTCTCTCTCTTTCACACTTGCAGGAATATCTTTTAGACAACATTGTCCAGTACTTGGAGTCTTTGTATTTGAACAAAGATGCCGAGTGAATAAGCAATGTTTGATGGTGGATTAATATTGCAGAACTGTGTGTATTATGTCTTAGGTTAATCACTGTAACTCAAGCATCTTGAACAGATACAGTAGTATTTTGCAGACTTAGTGCCAGTGCTGTAGATTTAACACTTCATAAGAACCACAAATACCAAAATAAATCTTTAACAATCTAGAATAATGTCATCACAGGCAATCTTTGCATCATGTCTTGTTTGTATAATAATTCATTTTAGATCATCGATTTTGAAAGATACTATCGATAAAAAAAATCCAAGCTTGGATGCAAGACTTTAAATACATCTAGGCTAAAGAAATTTCTAATCAATTTTTTTTTCACAAATCCACTCATTTCTTGTTACTTAGGCCAGCCTATGACAAGCTTATGAAAATACACTGCTGGAGATGTTTTCATAGATTATTCCATGGTAACATGGGAAAACAATATACTTTTACAAGTCATTAGCTGTTTGTTTGTTTTTGTTTGTTTGTTTTGTTGCAGTTATGGTACTTTACTTTGAAGGCATTAAATCCTTAATTTCTCAGACGTTCATAAATGAGAAAATGTATTAGAATAGGGCTGCACAATAATTTTAATACTGATGGACTGAACATTCAATTAAAAACTCCTGTAACAGTTAATAACAAGCTTGTAACTTGCAAGCAAGAAAAGTCAGTAATTCAGTAGCTACTGTAGCTCAGCTCATAATAATAAATAATGATTGTAGTTGTTTTTTACCCATTTTAAGATAAAGTATTGTTTTTGCGGCGGCGCGGTGGTGTAGTGGTTAGCACTGTCGCCTTGCACCTCCAAGGTGATTCGATTCCCCGGCCAGGCTCGATTCCCGTCTCTGTGTGCATGGAGTTTGCATGTTCTCCCCGTGCTTGGTGGGTTTCCTCCGGGTACTCCGGTTTCCTCCCACAGTCCAAAGATATGCAGGTTAGGCTAATTGGCATTCCTAAATTGCCCGTAGTGTGTGATTGGGTGTGTGAGTGTGTGTATGTGTGTGTGCCCTGCGATGGATTGGCACCCTGTCCAGGGTGTACCCCGCCTAGTGCCCGAAGTCTCCTGGGATAGGCTCCAGGTCCCCCGCGACCCTGAACACAGGATTACAGTAAGCGGTATAGAAAATGAATGAATGAATGAATATTGTTCTTGCAATAATCAGCCCAGGTTACAGATGGACTAAATTTTTTTCCAAGAAATAGTTGTTTCAAAGCTTTGTAATGTGTTCCCAAGTCTATACAGTAGGTTGATAATGTTCCTTGACAATGCTTCTTCTGTTCATGTTGCTTGACTGGCGGTATGAAGTTTCTTTATATAGCTTTCAGAACAAGTCTGGCCTGCTGAGGTTCAGTGCTGTTTGTTTTTTGTTTAAGTTAAATGTATTATTATATGGATAAGCATACTGCCACGTTCTCAGAAAAAAAGCAGAGATGAACATACATAACTAAAAATGGCTCATAAATGTGTTTTGTAACACTGTATATTAAAGCTAATTAGTTTGTTCAAGACCCAAAATTAACTCCCACTGCCCTGTTTCTCAGCTTTAATGTGTATAAATGTCTTTTAGAAAGATTATGAGCAGCATTGGCACTTAATTAATACTGCAAGTTCTTACATTATATGCAATGTATTTTGCAGTGTAAATATACACTAAATGTGAATTTTCATACAAGCTACAGTAAGTTAAGCCTTTATTTGTCACAAATATTACAGTACAGTGAAATTCCTTCTTCGCATGTCCCAGCGTAACTGGGGTCAGAGCTCAGTGTCGGCCATGATACAGCGCCCCTGAAGCAGATAGGGTTACATACAGTAATGTAATTACACACAAAATATATGTTTCTTGTATGTTTAAAAAAAAAGAGAAAAGAATAGAAAGTCCATTTAAATGTGGTATGTGACCTCATGAATTGTGTGTAAATAATACTCCACAACCTACATAAAAATTTACATAAAGATAAATGCAACCTGTTTAAACCTGTTTATATAAATAGTGTATAAAATCGTGATGAATAAGAAATTCTGTGAAAATATCATGAAAATAGAACAATTTTGTACATGATATACAGGTTAAAAAGAAATTAATCATGTGTGAAAATCACAAGATATTCACTTGTGTTAAAATTTGAAATAATTGTTTCAGGTAAATAAATACATCATTTGCATAATTTCATTTGTATTTCCTCAGGAAGATAAATTTTTCCTGAGCAAATTCAATATATTTTGCAAACACATGTAGAACCCTCCTTAGAATATTATTTACTGTATATACATTATACATATATTTCACACAGACCTGAGGCCTGAATCAAACCTGGACCCTGGAGGTGCAAGGCTAACCACTAAGCCACCGCGCTTATAAACCTTGTGCTTCTTATTTGAAATACAATATGGGCAGTGGCGGTTCTACACTGAAGTGCGCCCTGGGCGAGACTCCCTCCCGGCGATCCCCCCCCCCCCACACACAAAAAACCCTGCACATTTTGTACACACCACACGTTTTATTAGACTACTCATAACTTAAATAAATATACTGTGTACAAACAAATATTATATACATATAGAATTAATATAGAACAAATCACACTAAAGAAAAATAATGTATTTACTTCACTGCAGAACAGAAACCACAATCTGAAACTAAAATCTGCCTTTCAATTCAATTCAATTCAATTAAATTTTATTTATATAGCGCTTTTAACAATGGTCATTGTCTCAAAGCAGCTTCACAAAAATTTAAGAAATTTAACAAAAAAAAAAAAAAAAAAAAAACATTTTATATATATATATATATATATAGAATAATTATATATAAAGTAATAAGTAAATAAATAAAATTATAATAGAAAATAAATAAATAAAAACAAATAATAATAATAATAATTATAGAAAAGAAAATAATTGGAAGTGTGGATGTGTGAGAAAAATGTGCAGATAATAATGAGATGAATGAATGAAATGTCTCTGATGAGCAAGCCAAGGGTGACGGCGACGGTGGCAAGGAAAAACTCCCTGAGATGGCATTAGGAAGAAACCTAGAGAGGAACCATACTCAACAGGGAACCCATCCTCATTTGGGCGATAACAGATAGAAATGATATAACATCTTGTGTGTTGTGCAGGTGAAAATTCAATATGACAGAAATTATTTAAATTGTCATGAAGACCAGTTCAGCATAGGGACGAGTCAGTAGGTGCAGAGGGCAGATGAGGTCTGGATCACTGGAAGCACAGGAGCAGCATGTGTAGCTCCAACCATCATAAAGCTGAATCCAGTTGGAGCTGGTCCTTCTCTGGATGCCTCAGGAACCTCGCAGGGTCGGCCTTTGTCTACTGAAGCTGGCAAAATCTCCCGATGCCTCGGGATGGGTAGAGAAATACAGAACAGATGGGGAGAATTAGCGTAGTTGCCATTCGGTATAGGTGTACTGGAGTATGAGTACTGGGATGAGTTATGTGTATGCCAGATTAAAAAGATGCGTCTTGAGTCTACTTTTGAACTGAGAAACCGTGTCTGCTCCCCGAACACTGTCTGGAAGGCTATTCCAAAGCTTTGGAGCTAAATATGAAAAAGCCCTACCCCCTTTTGTAGATTTTGAAATTCTGGGAACTACCAGAAGTCCGGAGTTTTGTGATCTTAAGGCGCGTGGTGGATTGTAGCGTATCAGAAGACTGGTTAGGTATGTGGGAGCTAAACCATTTAAGGCCTTGTATGTAAGTAATACTATTTTGTAATTTATTCTAAACTGAACAGGTAGCCAGTGCAGGGATGATAATATTGGGGTTATATGATCATATTTTCTGGATCTAGTGAGAACCCTGGCAGCTGCATTTTGGATTAACTGAAGCTTGTTTATTGAGGATGCAGGACAACCACCTAGTAATGCATTACAATAGTCCAGTCTGGAGGTCATGAATGCATGAACTAGTTTTTCTGCATCAGATACGGATAAGATGTTCCTAAGTTTAACAATATTTCGAAGATGGAAAAAGGCTGTTTTTGTGATATTTGAAATGTGATTTTCAAAAGACAAGTTACTGTCTAATATTACTCCCAGATCTTTTACTGCTGAGCTGGTAATAACAGTACATCCTTCTAAGCGCAAGCTGAATTGTGAAAGCTGTTGTGTGCTGGTTTTTGGGCCAATAAGTAATATCTCTGTCTTATCTGAATTTAGTAAAAGAAAGTTATTGGTCATCCAATCTTTTATGTCCTGGACACACTCAGTTAATCTAGACAACTTAGGTATTTCGTCTGGTTTAGTTGAGATATATAATTGGGTATCATCAGCATAACAATGGAAACTAATCCCATGTCTTCTAATGATGTTACCCAAGGGAAGCATGTATATTGAGAACAACAGAGGTCCTAAAACTGACCCTTGTGGGACCCCATATTTCACTGGCATTATACCAGACGGTTCTCCATTTAGATCTACAAAATGGTAGCGATCAGACAGGTAAGATCTAAACCATTTTAGTGCCTGTCCCTGAATGCCTATATAATTTTGTAAGCGATCTATGAGAATATTATGATCTATAGTGTCGAATGCAGCACTAAGATCGAGCAGGACTAGCAATGAGATGCAGCCTTGGTCTGAAGCTAAAAACAAGTCATTTGTAATCTTAACTAGTGCAGTTTCTGTGCTATGATGGGGCCTGAAACCTGACTGAAATTCTTCAAGGATGTTGTTATCCTGCAAGAATGTGCAAATTTGAGCTGATACTACTTTTTCTAGTATTTTTTATATGAACGGGAGGTTTGAGATCGGTCTGTAATTTTTTATTTCATTCGCGTCCAAATTAGATTTTTTAAGAAGCGGCTTAATAACTGCTAACTTGAAAGGTTTAGGGACGTGACCTAGATGTAATGAAGAATTAATAATGTTTAGGAGTGGCTCTCCAACCGTAAGCATCACTTCTTTTAAAAATCTGGTTGGGATTGGGTCTAACAGGCACGTTGTTGATTTAGCCGAGGTGATGAGTTTATACAGCTCTTCCTGTCCTATACCTGTAAAGCAGTGAAAATCTAAATGTGAAGCTATAGGCTGAACTGGATCGTGAGATACTATTAGAGGTTGAACCTCCATTATTTTCTTCCTGATATTATTGATTTTTTCATTAAAGAAGTCCATAAAGTCTTCACTTCTAAACTGTGATGGGATACTCTCTGCGGGCATCTTAGGTTTTGTTAGGCGAGCCACTGTACTAAATAAGAACCTAGGATTGTTTTGGTTTCTTGCTATCAGTTGGCTAAGATGCTCGGTCCTAGCAGTTTTTAGAGCCTGTCTATAGCTGCACATACTGTCTTTATACGCAATTCGAAAAACTTCTAATTTAGTTTTCCTCCATTTTCGCTCGAGGTTACGGGTTGCTCTCTTTAGGGCGCGAGTATGACTGTTGTACCACGGTGCCAATGTTTTATCTCTGACTTTTTTTAATCTGATGGGAGCAACAGTGTCTAATGTACTGGTAAAAATAGTGCCCATGCTGCTAGTCACTTCATCTAGATCATCTGCATTTAGGGGTCTAATAAGAAATTGGGACAGATCCGGCAGATTACTTGTGAATCTGTCTTTAGTGGTGGGATTCATATTTCTAACAGATTGATAGCGTGGGGAGACACAGCTAATCTGTTCTACGGGTAGAGTATATGTCAGGAGGTGATGATCTGTGATATCATCACTTTGAGGTATGATCTCTATATTAGAGACATCTATACCATGGGATATAATTAAATCTAGCGTATGATTAAAGCGGTGAGTTGCTCCAATTATATTTTGCTTAACCCCAAAGGAATTTAGTAAATCCATAAATGTGAGTGCTAAAGCGTCGTTAGCATCATCTACATGAATGTTAAAGTCTCCTACTATCAATACTTTGTCAGAGTTAACCAATAGGTCTGATAGCAGATGTCCAAATTCTTTAAGAAAATCGCCATATGGCCCCGGGGGTCTGTACACAGTGGCCAAGGTAAAATATAGCAAGGGTTTATTACATATTTCATTTAGTGCAACATTAATGATAAGCACTTCAAATGAATTAAACCTGGGCCTTATTTTCTGGGTAACAGTGAGTACATCATTGTAGATAGTGGCGACACCACCGCCGCGACCAATTAGACGGGGCTCGTGCTTATAGAAATATCCTGACGGAGTAGACTCATTCAGACCAAAATATTCATTTGGTTTAAGCCAGGTTTCAGTGAGACAGAGTGCGTCAAGGCAATAATCTGAGATAATTTCATTAACAATAAGTGCTTTAGGCGCAAGGGATCTAATGTTGAGTAGTCCAAACTTTAGAGGTGGATTTTGACTACTTATTTTGCCTTTTTCTGGTTTTATGGTTATCAGATTGTTTTGGGCAAATTTAACAAATTTATTCTTTTTTCTCAGTATTCGGGGAACAGACACAGTTTCTATAGGACAAGCTATGTGTGTGCGTCTATCACTACGGTGAGTTGTGATGTGGCTAATATGTTTGGAATCTACAGTATGACTTACCGCCAGTCATATGGTTCGTAGTGTTCTGGAGATGTTGTCAGAGAGGACCGCTGCTCCAGCTCTGCTAGGGTGTAGGCCATCGGTGTGATAGAGCCTAGGACGCTCCCAGAAAACATTCCAGTTATCAACAAAGCGTAATTTCTGTTGTTGACACCAAGATTGTAACCATTCATTAAAAGCAAATAATCTACTGAACTTCTCGATTCCTCGCTGAAATGTGGGAAGCGGTCCAGATACGATGATCATTGTCGTGGGTGATGTGCTGCGGACCTTCTCGACCAGGCTCCTGAAGTCCTTCTTTAGGATCTCCGTCTGCCTCAGCCTGGTGTCGTTCGTGCCGGCATGAAGAACCACAGCTCCAATGTTCCTCCTCAGGGCAGCAGGCACCTGTGCAGCAACATCAAGAACACGTGCACCAGGTAAACAGCGTGTGTGCACCTTACCTTTAGCCGTGGTAGCACGCACGTGACGAACGATGGAGTCTCCGATGACCAGGACGTCTTGTGCCATCTCGCGGAGAGGAGCGAAGCGGTTTTGGGTCGAGATGTCGAAGACGGGTGGTGGTGGTGGAGAGGTCCTCGCCCGGGGCTTGGCGTGCTTCTTCCGCTGCTGCTGTATCCAGGGTCCGTGATGTCCCGGCGCCGGGGTGTAGGAACACTGGGCGGGATGCGTCCTTGGTGTGTTGGACCTGGGCAGAGAAAAAAAAGCAGCTTCTCAGTGTCCTCGTACGGAGGAAGTTTCTAGATGCAAAGTCTACTGGAACTTTCTAGATGCAAAGTCATCAATAATGGCATCATATGACATATGCTCCCCTATTGCATGATTTATGCTTATGACAGCAAGGCCAGTGAGCTGTTCCTGAAACATGGTTGACCTCAGGTATGTCTTGATTAACCTGAGTTTGGATAAGCTCCTCTCTGCTTGAGCTACAGTCACTGGCAATGTAAGTGCAATCCTGAGAGCAGTCCAAAAGTTGGGGTAGATCTCAGATACATAATATACAGGAATATATTAAGGACTTGGTGCGTACGAACTCTTGTAGAGCACAAAGGTATTCCAATAGTTCTCAGTTGTTTGTACCGAGAACTCACCTTAAAACAAAAGGGGATCGAGCCTTTTCAGTTGTTGGTCCTAGGCTGTGGAATGCGCTCCCCCCTGATGTTAGATCTGCATCCTCAGTTGAGGTTTTTAAATCGTGTATTAAAACGTATTTATACTCTCTTGCTTTTAATTCTTGACTTTGTTTTTATATGTTATGTTTATGTATTTTATTTTTATTTTATTATATTTTATTCTATTTCATAGTTTCTCTGATGTTCAGTCCTTTGGCCTACGTTGTAGCATAAAGGGCTATATAAATAAATGAGACTTGAGACTTGACTTGAGATCCTTATCGTGCATAAAAGTGATAAGCTCAAAGAGGTTCATGGTTTTTGATGGCAGTCATTGGGCACTTTATTAATCTAATATAATCTAATCTAAGGGCGGAACAATTAGCTCCTTGGTTAATTTACTGCCTCAAATTATATGCTTTGTCACGTAACAGTTATAGCACATGGAAAATGTCTTTTAAACTATCTACACATATGTAAATTAAACTGGCTATTTACAGTATAAATAAATATGTCGTAAATATATTGGCTATAGCCAACATTAACATAATAAACAATGGAAATAAATAACTGTACCTGCAACAGTCTTGCTGCAAAGCATAATTTTGTGGTTACATTTTGTGGTATTTAATAGAAACCATTAGAATTTCTTTGATAGTTTGTAAATTAGGCTTTTACTTTGTGTGTGTTTTTTAGCAAGGTAAGCATAGCAAGCATCATAAGCAAGAAGGCTAACAAACCTAAGAGTTAATGTTCTACCACTAATTAACATGATGACATGAATAACTTAATCATACAGAGAGAACATTGGTGAATACCTTTATTTTTTGCCCGTTTCTCCTCATCTTCTTTTCTTTTTTTTTCTAAATTGGACCCCTGACAGCTTTGGTCTTTTTTTCTCCATCGCTGTGTTTACTTTATAATCGACGATTCGACAATCAACAGATTTCCCCCAACGCTGTCACTCACGACCAGAAGTCAAGACTAAACCAATTCACCTCCACATCATAATCGTTTTTATTATCTATTTTTATTAGCCATTTCACACAATTAAATAAATGAAAAAAGTGCAAATTACTGGTGTGTGTTTATAATATTTTGAATGAAATGTGCGTTATTTGTAAGAAAGTCAGGTAGGGTATAATTTAGCACCCTTCTTGTCTGCTTCATATGGGAGAGGTGAACTGTACTCTGAGCCCCCCGCCCCCTGTCATCCCCTCTCCTCTTGATCCATCTTCTCTCACTCCCCTCTCCGATCCCGCCCCCCCGTCATCCACTCTCCTCTCCGCTCAAACACCCCCCCCCCCCCCGGTCTTCTCCGCTCGCTCAGCTTCTGTGCGGCTCATTCAGGGGCGGCGCGGGCGTAGGTAGATAATAGAAAACAAAGATTATTAGTTTTTACTCCAGGTTCGTGTGCCGCCCCCCACGTGACATGAACCCTAAATGCCCACTTCGCCCTACCCTAAAACCGCCACTGAATATGGGTACCTTCCAAAAGTATCCAAATACTGCAGAAACAAGGCTATACTGCAAGTTGGCACTTATACTGTACACAGGGATTAAACAGGGAATTTGGTGTGTGCTCTCTCGCGATTCAAAAGTAAGGTGCTATTTAATTTGTTGTTGTTTTACTTTACAGTAATGATTCCATTCGTATGCGTTCACACGAGTGTGACTAGCGATGTTCCTTGCTCATTTTTAAACGTTACAAGAAGCGCATGCGTTATACATGATACTCACGTAAACCAAGACAATGCTCGTTTTTCAAGTCAAAATTTATTAAAAATCTTTGCTCGTCTTGCGGAACACTCGTAAACCGTGTTACTCGTAATCAGAGGTTCCACTGTATTATGATTCGGATTTGTTGAGCAAGTACCTGTACCATGATCCTCCAAGCCTGGAGGACCAAGCTGCAACCAGACTGCAACACATGAAAAGTTCATTTAACAGTTTGCTTAACGTTAATATGAACCAAAGGCCATGGAGCATAGTGCTCTGGTATCTTTTAAATGACCTGCCAATCCTATGATTTATTTATTTATCAAAGGCGCCAGAATGCCATTCCAGTCGATTCTGGCCCACTTTAGCCCTGCAGTAGAGATTTGCTGACACCGATAGCAATTTCTGGTATTCGTCTGATAGGATGCTAATTCACTCATACTTGTAAAATTGTTATGATACTTCTGTACTAATACCACTTAATCGAAGAGGTGGATGCTCAGTACGCAGCCGCTATGCATAGGGCCTCTTTCCCCACGTCAATGAGAGTGTCAGTGTTGACAACTTTGATGAGAGGATGAAATGGAACTATCAATCTGGTTAAAAAAAAAGAAAAAAAGTGAACTGCAGGAACAATCAAGTCACTTTTCATTTTCACCTCTCCAGGTTTAATGTCAGCAAGTTTAAGAAATGTTAAGTCAACGTACTATCTTGCAGTCCATCTCTCTCAAGCCTTTTTTGTTAATATCTCTTAGACTGCCACGTCTCACTTGCCTGAATGTGTGACAAAATTGAAAATAAAATACAACTATTTAGCATGTTTGAAAAATGCAAGCAATCAACATTGTTAGAAGCTTAGAAAAAATTATTCTATGAAGTGTGGTTATATGCACACTACATGACAGGGAGAGTGATACCAACACTGCCATTTTCATAGATACAGTGGAACCTTGGATTATGAGCATAATTCGTTCTGGGAAGCAGGCTCATTTCAAAACACTCGTAAACCAAATTTAATTTTCCTGTAAGAAATAATGGAAACTCAGATCAGTTCCACAGCCAAAAAAAATAAATGCATCAAAATAATTAATACAAAATATAAAGTAAAAATAAAACAAATTAACCTGCACTTTACCTTTTAAAAAAGGTCAAATAAATCCTGACAGATGAGTGTTTCCGTTTGTGCGTGCAGGAGCTGTGTGCGTGTGAAACTAAAGTAATTTCCCTTCTCCCCCTTCTCGTCTTACACAGACCCTTTCTCCACTCTTTTCACACACACAACGAAAACACTGTTTTATCAGAAAAATAAACAAGAAATCTCTCTAATGACACTCGATTGAGCGACACACTAATGGAATAACTCCTGTAAAGTAAAAATAAAACAAATTAACCTGCACTGTAACTTTGAAAAGAATCGCGACAGAGCAGTGTTTCTGTGTAGAGCAGAAAGAGTGTGTGTGTGTGTGTGTGTGTGTGAAGGCGAAAGTAGGAGGCTAAGCCTTGAGCAGAGAGAGAAAATGGATCTTTAACTTCTCTAATGCAACTTGCTTTTGCTTTGCACGCGCTGTATACACACACATACAGACACAAAATAAAATATGTTTTACGCACACACACGTGGTCACAGTGTTCTACAGTGTTCTACAGTAGTAAACAGTACATAAGCGCATGGATGTTGATTATACCAGTGAGAGACGCACACTAAGACCCAGCAGGGGAGACGATTACCCACAATTCCGCAGCATAAGAGAGAGAAAAACCATTGGCTCAGTTTGTGATCATGTGACGCTCTGCGTCAAAACAAAAAGCGCATGCGTGATACATGATACTTGAAAACCAAGACTTGTTAGTTTTCCAAGTGAAAATTTAATAAAAATCTTTGGTCATCTTGCAGAACACTCGCAAACCGCGTTACTTACAATCCGAGGTTTCACTGTATTATCATTGTTCTTCAAACGATGTCAGAGATGGCCAATGGATTTCTTTCTTTATAGGTGTGGAGATTTTTCAAACATGTAATAATTATTTTAAATGTAAAATATTTTGTGTCGTTTATGTGACATACAGTACTTAAGATGATACTAAAGGACATCAGAGAGTCCAAACAGGGAGAGGACAGCAAACTGTTTTTACTGTTAATAAAAAATCTGATATTTAATTGTATGTATATGGATTTTCCAGTAAATATATCTGGAGTTATTTTTTGTACATAAAAAAGAAGAAAAAAGTACTACCATACTCGCTTATCTTTCAGAAAAAGCACATCAACAGCCTGTTTCAGAACATGAAGCCTTCAGCTTCACTAATATTTGGACTAGCAAAGTCTCTCATCATTTTAACTGTGTAGTCATTTGATAAGGATTTTGAAAGTCATTCATGCAGAGCAGTTTCAGGAAGTAAAGTAATAACAGGTGCATTTGATGATATGTGTGAGATGTGGTACATTCTGAAAAAAAAAGATCTGGTCACATTATGTTCTCGCACAATGCAGAGTACTGGTATCATTACTCTGTATTGGCAAGTACTTGTACATGAAAAGCATGAAAGCACTTGTACTCGGTCTGACAAAAAGTGGTGTCGGTGCCCCCCTACTTATAAGGCACTCAACACACAGGGTGGCTTGTTATCTCTTGTTCAGTTTAAAACATTGCCAGTGGGTTAGTAAGGCCAAAACACATTTTTACCTTTGATTATAAATTACACAGTGCAGTAACCCAGTTCTATAGCACTGATCTTGGGTTAAAAATCTTGGTACACAATAAAATCCCTAGTGATGACAGTCCAACTGGAACATGGGTTAATGCAACACCCTGGGTGTTAATTCAACAACCTTTTTTTTTGCTGCATGTCTATGCAGTATTTCTAATATCTAATATTTCTAATAAAAGGTGTACAGTACATGCAAGTGTGTTTGCTTGTGCCAGTCTGTATGTTGATGCAGTAGGACATTTTTTTAAAACACAAGATATGTGGTCAGACGAAGACAGGAACTGGTTAAATTTCATTCTAAAGACAGCACAGCTCAAAAGTGATAGGTGAGGTGAGGAAGGTTTAAAATGGTGGCTGCAGCTGTGAGACTATCTCAGATTCCCGGTGGTTTGTGGGGGTTGGTGTCTCACCGCCTTTCTAGAGTTCACTGGCCCTCTGGGGAATCTGTAAAGACAGGGAGCCTGAAGTTTAGCAATAGTTTAAATTGCTTTGGAGAGCTCTCTAAAACTGCTTCTTCTCCTCCTCCAGCAAGTGGCATTTTTATTTCCCTTCTTCAACACCACCAGCTGTGAGAGATCTCTGTAATCTGTGGGCTCTAGCTGTGAGAAATTCTGCCTAGCCCCACCTCAGACATATCTGTTTCTGCTTTTGGGCATCATTGCTGTCATCGGCACCTGCAGTCTCATTTGTTGAATAATTGCATAGTGCTATCTTTTGGATTTAGGGACTTTATAAAAAAATATTGAAAATTGGTTAGGCAGAGTCTTTTCAGTGGGTCTACAAATGCAAAAAAACCTATTTGAAGTGTTTCATTGTCTGGATTGCTTTAGCTTTAAATCTAATAATGATCGTACCTGAAATCTTATTTTAACTCTAACCCCTTACTGTTGATACTGTGTGTTTTCTCACTGTCCATAAATTAGAAACTGGTCAGCAAAGTAACCAATGATGTCTCTAACCATATGGAATAATAGAAAGATCAAATAATATTAGTTTTGATACAGTATGCATGTATCATATTGTAGTACAATTGGTGTGAAGGTTCATCATCAAATACATTATTGTGATTTGTGGGCAAGGTATAATAAAGATCACCAGACATAGAGAATTAAGAGCACATATATTTTCAGGTGGCTCCTGAAAGTACTCTTTTAAAGCAGTATTTGTTCAATCAATGATTCATAATGCTTTGGAAAGTAGCAAAACAAATGCTATACAGTAATACTGAGGGAGATTCACTCAATGAGTCACCCAATGTTAGGACGTATCCAAAGTGAAACCTGAGGTCTAGGCAGTACTACTTACAGTACATTCTCCACTTCCTGATGAGTTTGCCATTTTTCATCTGCAGGAGGGGCAGGCAGATGCTGACCTCATGTATAATGAGCTGGGAGCTTTTGATTAAGTCCTCTTCTGGTTTGAGAGTGTAATTGAATGTGCTGCAGAATCGGCATTTACAGTATCGATGAACAAGTCAGATGGGGCAAATGTTAATTTGTCCTCTTCAGCCCAACAATTCAGGCCAGTTTCTCTTCCTGCTGAAAACACATCATGTTTAACATGTTGGATATCAGTAAAATTTTACCTGGTGATTACAGAAATTTCACATGCCACCTAGTTTCTTAGATTTGCTGATTTGAGAGGACTTGTAAAGTAAATAGAAACATAGGTAATGACTGAGATGGATCAATACTTTCATGCTTTCATACTGAATCAAATCGATCTTGTGTCTCTGAACCTCATAATTCCAGAGACAACTGGATGGATTCTAGGAGCTATGATGGTAATTTGTTAAGAGAGGATCTGACATCTACAGTAGCACGGTCTTTGCAGGAGGTCTTTTAAACAAGTCGAAGAGAGCTCCGTCACCTAGCCCAGCTGAGACACACACACACACACACACACACACACACACTAGAGACTACTAGGGATTTTGTGTCTGATTTTAGGGCTAATTAGAACCCATTCTGTCTGATAACCAAGCATTATGTACAAAACTGCTGTATGAACATAAATGAGCAGGTTCATTGCAGCACAACGTGTACCTCTCTCTCTCTCTCATACATATGCATTTCATCAGGCAAAAGTAAAAAGTCAGCATAAAAATACATATACTGGAAAAAAAATATGGCTGATTACATATTCTGTTTGACACATGAGGAAAAACCCAGTACCTAAGTTAATCCCAGAGATGCATAAATATACCACATCCAGTCTTTTTACTTAAGGACTCTTGTGTCAAATAATGTGTCAAATATGTGTTTCTTATGTAAAGTGTGTTTACACTTGGCTTCAACCTTGGATACTTTATCAAACGAGACAGAGAAACAGTAACTGATGACATTTATTTTGCCTGTAACAGTATCTCTTGGATATCAAAAAAATATGCAGAGCTCAACTTGGAGCTTTAGCTCTAGGCAAGTTTGGGTGAGTCTTTTATAGTTAGCAACAACTGACAACCTCTGGAGCAAGGTCAGACAAGACTCCTTAGGACTTAAATACTGTACCTGTGCAAGTGTAAGAGGATGAGCTGTGGTCTCATCATGTCGGTTATATTTATGTGGGTGCCTTATTTATGACAGTCTGTACGGTTATATACTGCCACACTCTTAGTTGGGGGACTTCCGGGTCACCTGGTTTGTGTTTGTGATTACTCCAGACGCTAGCCAATCTGCTTGCTGTTATAAAGGTAGCGGGACAGCCGTTCATGTAGCGCGCCCGCCTCCTTTCAGTCGTGCACCTGACTTCCGGTCTTGCCACAGGTTTCCTCTGGACTTGTTAACAGTGAGGTATTTCCCTACCAGCTCTGTTTGTAGAGTGCGCGCGCTGTTTTATGGTGCGTCTGACTTTCACTTTCATATAAGTCATTTTCTGTGGACTCTCCTGTGCACGTTGTTTCGCTGCGCGTCTGACTTCCGCTTCCGTCTCAGTTTTCCTCTAGACGGTTGGGTTCTTTAACATTGCCCGACTGGAGTCGGTAAGTGGCTCGTTCCCTGTACTTCCTGGTTGTACCGGGAGTGTTAGGGGTTGTTCATTCAGCATCCAGAACAGGAGCTGTATTTCGAAGTGGGTGCTGTGGATAAATGCATGAACGCTGCTGTTTTGTTTTGCTTGAACGTTGCATGCCTGAACGCATGCTTAGCTTTGCCTTGAATGCTGCTTTGCTTCGCCTTGAATGCTGCTTTGCATGCCTGAATGCTGCTTTTGCCTGACGGCTTTGCTTGTATGATTATTGATTTTCTTTTTTTGTTTTATTTTTGTTTGCTTTACCGTCATTGGACAAATAGCTGCAATATAATTGCTTCACTGTCGTGTTGCATGGCTGATGCTTTATTGGCGAGGTGCTTTGCTGCTGTGTATGCATTCCGTCTTAGAATTTGTTTTTAAATCTGTTTCTTTCTTATCTTTCTCTCCTTTTATTTTAATATGTCTCTATTTCGTAGAGCTGTGAGCTGAAGGTGGTGGCAGTGTGACGTGTTGGGGTTGGTCTCCTTCTTCGTGTGCGTGTTGGTCACTTCTGTGTCGATTGTCACAGTTAAAAGATGTGATTAAAGGATGTGATTCACGTGTGTCTGGGGTGACTCTGGCTGGGATATTCATCCCCTCCCTGTCTTTCATAGTCTGCCACCCACTGGTTAGCTCCAGCTCTAAAAGGATTGTATATTTGTAATTTTTATGATTCTTAGTATTGCATATTCCTGATGTCCAATTAAAATTATTTATTATTGTTATATCTAATTGATAGGCTCCAGGTGCCCCGCGACCCTGAACACAGGATTAAGCGGTATAGAAAATGAATGAATGAATGAATGAATATCTAATTGTTGAACTGTGACATTGTGTATTTTTTTTGTGAGAGAATAACATTTATGTACGAAATCCACGCCTCTTGCATCTTCGGTGAACGTACCTGGGTGCCTCAGTTAATTTAATAATTAGGGTTTTTTTTATTACCTTGGGTGCAATTCCCAAGGTGCCGTAATTGGCTACAATTGTTAACAGTAGTGGGGCGGCGGAGCTCAAGCGAGCCAGCGCCCCCTACCGCTTGCCACAATCTGGCGGGACCACTGTTTTAAGCGAAGGCGTGGGTCGCTCATATTTGTTTTTTTTCTCTCTCGTGCTGTATTTGGTAAGTTCCTAGTTTTCTTTTAAAGTGTATTTCAGTGTAAGGCAAAGCAGCAGTATTCTGCAGCGGACCTCTAATTATTGGGGTGAGATTTTTCTCTTTTGTGAGTGGTGTGTCAGAGTCTTAAATTTCGATTGGAAATTCGATTTCATCATGGAGGATGAATTGCAGGAGCTGAGGACTTTGGTTGCTAAGTTGAGAGCTGACAATGAACAGCTCCGCTAGGAGCGAGCTACTGCCACTCCAGAAGCCAATGTTGTGCCTTCTACTTCGCAATCCCATCCTCCAACAGGTAATGTCTCTTCACTTCCTGGTGTTCCTGTAACTGAGCGCTTAATTTTCGTACCTCGGGATCGGCGGTGTCCTATGTTTAGGGGGAAATGTGGTGTTGGTTTAGATGAATGGCTTGAGGAGGTACGAGCTTGTATGAGGACTCGCCATTTGTCCGTTAGAGATTTTCCGCATTTTTCCTGTTCGATCACCTAGAGGGGCAAGCTCGTGACGAGTATCGTTCCACTGTCGATAGAGAGGATACAGAGAAGGTTATTTCAATACTGCAAGAGCTCTATGGATGTTCTGAGTCATATGTAGCTTTGCAGGAGACCTTCTTTTCTAGGCATCAGCTAGAGGGAGAAACCTTGCAGGAGTTTCCATTAACCTTAATGAGCCTTATGGGGAGAGTAAAACAGTGTGCTCCGATAGCTATGTCCAATGCTGATGTCCTGTTGAGGGATCAATTCGTGGAGCATGTTCTTGACGGTGCTTTGCGTCGTGAGTTGAAGCAGATGGTACGCAGACAGCCCCGTGCTACTCTACTGGAGATTAGAGGTGAGGCAATTCGGTGGGAACAGGTGGGTCTTCCTAGCGGTGCGAGAGGTCGCAGTCATTCTGTTCCATCAGCTTTAAGTTTTCAGTATGGGATTCAGAATAGACCTAGTAGTGTGGCCCGTGCTCCTCCCGCAGAGATGGTTGAGCTAAAGGAGTTGTTGAAATGTCAACAGGAACAATTAAAAAGTCAGCAAGAGCAGCTGTAGCAGCTCGCTCGTAGCATTTCTTGGCTACAGCCTTCTCAGCGTAGCCGTTCTCCTCTTGGAGGTCTTGTGTGCAGGCGTTGTCAACAGCCTGGTCACTTTGCAAGGGAGTGTGATGGGGTGCGTGCTCCCCCTCGGTCTTACTCATCCCATGTTCCTACTACATCTGACAGGCAGTCTCGTCCAGCACCGGAAAACGAGCACCCACCGCGCTGCAGAGCCACAGTTCGGGGGGGTATTTTACTGGCTCACGGGCCGCTCCTAGAAGTTTAGGTGGTACTTCAGCTTTGGTGTCATCCTGTCCACACCTTGGATATAATCTTGGGTGGAGTTAAAGTATCGTGTTTGCTAGACACGGGTTCGATGGTGTCCACAATTACTGAGAGTTTCTTTCTTGAAAATATCCAGCCGTGGGGTCAGGAGCGTCTTCAGTCCTGCCATTGGCTACAGCTTAGGGCTGCTAATGGGTTAGCCATTCCTTATATTGGTTATTTGGAATTGAACGCAGAGCTGTGTGGTAAGATAATGCCGCACTTCGGAGTGCTAGTGTTTAATGACCCTCCCGGTGGTAGCCAGCCTCAAGTACCTGGTGTTTTGGGGATGAACATCATCCGTCGGTGCTATAAAGAGCTTTTTGGGGAGCATGGTCTGGCTTTGTTTGACTTACCCTCTGTTTCAGAGAAGAAGAAGAAGAAGAAGAAGAAGAAGAATATTCAATTATTGTCACATGTACTTTTTACAGCACAGCGAAATTTCTTCTTCGCATATCCCAATTAGGAAACTGGGGTCAGAGCGCAGGGTCAGCCAGCTTACAGTGCTCCTGGAGCAGATAGGGTTAAGGGCCTTGCTCAAGGGCTCAACAGTGGCAACTTGCCGATGCTGGGGTTCGAACCCCCGACCTTCCGATCAGTAACCCAGAGCTTTCAGTATCTGTCATACAGGCACTGCAGCAGTGTCATGAGTCTAGTGCTTCGTCGACTCATGAGCTTTCGGGTAGAGTACGGGCTCAAGGTAGGAGGACTTGTCGGATTCCAGCTGGCGCTATGAAGTTGGTAGCGGCCACCTGCTCCGACCAGTACTCTGGCTGTACTGTGCTATTTGAGCCACCGGATTACGGTTTGCCGGTTTACCGGTGAGGCGGTGCTGTATCCGCGTGTGATGGTAGGTACCCTCCATTCAGTTCATGTTGTTAGCCTGCCTACTGGTATCACAGAAGTTCCAGCCTGTAATGTGACTGTGAATTCGCAGTCTGCGAATTTGGAGTCAGATAGAGGCCTTGAATTTGTCCCTGTTGCCTGCAGCAGCCCAGAAGCAAGTGAGGTCCCTTCTTCATAAGTACAGCTCTGTTTTCTCTGTTCATTAGATGGACAATGGCTGTACTACTCTGGTGGCGCATGACATCCCGCTCTTGGATAACATTCCTGTCAAGCAGTAGCCCCTATGCCTCTCCTATAGTCCTTGCTCGAAAGAAGAACGGTACTTTGCGGATGTGTGTTGATTATCGTCAGTTGAACGCCTAGACCAGGAAAGACGCATTTCCTTTGCCCCGTATTCAAATTCAAAATTCAAATTGAAATTTTATTTGTCACATACAAAGTCATACATAGTATAATATGCAGTGAAATGCTTACATGACCGCCAGTGACCTTTAAAAGAAAATAAAAGCTTGTATGTAAAATAAATAATCAATAAAAAGGAAATACTAAAGAAATTAATTTAACTAGTAAAGTTAACTGTACAATAAGGGCATAATAAAATATTGCAAAATATAGAAATATAGGGGGGGGGAGTATATATGTATATAGAATTTAAAGTGTCAGTGGTTGTGCAAATATGCATGAAAGGTGACTAATGAAAGTGACATGTGCAATTGTCCAGATGTATAAATATTTAGTGCAAGTGTGTATGAATGTGTCCATGATTGTCCAGTTAGTGTTGTGAGCTTAAAAAGATGTTATTAGTCCTGTGTGGAGGTGTGATTGAGAGACCTTATCGCCTGCGGGAAGAAGCTCCTCCTCAGCCTCTCTGTGTTGGCCTTTAGGAGCGGAATTGCTTCCCAGACCGCAACAAAGAGAACAGTCCATTACTGGGGTGACTGAGGTCCTTCATGATCTTCCTGGCCTTAGTCCAGCACCGCTTGCTGTAGATCGAGTGCAGGTCAGGGAGCTCAGTGCGGATGATGCGCTCGGCTGATCGCACCACCCTCTGTAGAGCTCGTCTGTCCTGCATGGTGCTGTTCCCGAACCAGGTCGTGATGTTTCCCGTCAGGATGCTCTCTATGGTGCAGGAGTAGAAGTTCCTGAGCACCTTGGAGGGCAGTCTAAAGTCTCTCAAGCGTCTGAGGTGGTAGAGACGCTGCCGGGCTTTTTTCACCACGGTGTTGATGTGATAGGACCATGACAGGTCCTGCGTGATGTGAACACCAAGGTATCTGAAGCTGTCCACTCTCTCCACTGGGCTCCTGTTGATGACGGGGGTCTGGTAGTTCCTCTCCTGCTTTGTACTAAAGTCCACTATCAGCTCCTTTGTCTTACTGATGTTCAGGAGGAGATTGTTCCTCTGGCACCAGTTCTCCAGATTTCCAATCTCCTCTAGGTAGTCCGACTCATCATTGTTGGTGATCAGTCCGACCACGACGGTGTCGTCAGCAAACTTGATGATGGAGGTGGAGTTGGTAGTGGCCACGCAGTCGTGGGTGTACAAAGAGTACAGCAGGGGGCTCAGAACACAACCCTGGGGGGCTCCAGTGCTGAGAGTGAGTGTAGCTGAGACATGTCCGCCCATCCTTACTGCCTGTGGTCTGCCAGTCAGAAAATTGGAGATCCACTGACATATAGATGAGCTGAGTCCCAGGTGCTCCAGCTTGGTGGTGAGTGTGGAGGGAATTATGGTATTAAAAGCAGAGCTGTAGTCGATGAAGAGCATTTTAACATAATTCCCTTTCCTAGTGTCCAGGTGAGTGAGTGATGTGTGGAGGAGATGAGAGATTGCATCGTCTGTGGAGCGGTTCTGACGGTATGCAAACTGTAGTGGGTCCAGTGTGTCGGGTAGTGAAGAAATGATGAAGTCTCTGATAAGGCGTTCAAAGCACTTCATCACTACTGAGGTGAGGGCTACAGGGCGATAGTCATTGAGAGAAGCAGGATGTGGTTTCTTTGGGACAGGAACAATGATGAACTCTTTGAAGCACGTGGGGATCACCGACTGAGATAAGGAGATGTTGAATATCTCAGTGAACACAGGTGCTAGCTGGTCTGCGCAGGATCTGAGGATACGGCCTGAGATGCCGTCTGGTCCTGCTGCTTTCCTGGTGTTCACTCTCTTGAAGGCTCTCCTCGGAGATGATGAGCGTGTTCCCGGTGCTGGCAGTGTCTTCCTGTCTGCAGCCGTTAGCGCCGCTAGCATTAGCGCCGTTAGCATTAGCACCGTTAGCATTAGCATTGCTAGCGTCTTTAGCTGCAGCCACGAAGCGAGCATAGAAGGTGTTGAGCTCGTCTGCCAGAGTCGCGTCCGTGTTCGTCATACCGGATGTTGGTGCTTTATAATCCGTTATTGTTCTCAGTCCCTGCCACAGGCTCCTAGAGTCACTCTGTTGAAGCTGTGACTCTAGTTTTCTCCCGTAGCGTTGCTTCGCCTCTTTCACCACCTTCCGGACGTTGTATGACGCAGCCTTGTATGGTTCCATGTCCCCCGACGCAAGTCCCGTGTTGTAGGCAGCTGTGCGAGATCTCAGAGCGTCGCGGATGGTTTTATCCACCCACGGCTTCTGGTTGGGAAACGTTCTGATAGTCTTTTTCTCCACCGTATCGTCTACTAGCTTCCCAATAAATCCCACAACCGCTTCCGTAAACACGCTGCCGTCATCATCAGGGCTGTTTCTGAACATGTCCCAGTCTGCGTCATCGAGTGCATCCTGTAACGCGGCCACCGATTGTACCGTCCAGCGCGCGACCTCCCTCTGAACCGGAACTTCCTGTTTCAGCATTTGTTTATATTTTGGCATGAGGAAGATGGCGGCGTGGTCGGATTTACCAAACGCTGGACGAGATTGCGCCTTGTAGCCATCCTTGACCGTTGTATAACAATGATCTAGTGTTCTTTCACCCCTGGTGGGGCAGGTGATGTGCTGATAAAAGTTCGGTGCTGCGCGTTTGAGGTTGGCACTATTAAAGTCCCCCGCCACAATGAGCGCAGCGTCCCGGTGTTGTGTCTGGTGCTGTGTGAGTGCCTCATGCAGCTCGCATAAGGCAGTTTCAGTGTCTGCTTGTGGTGGGATGTAAACGGCACTGACTATGACCGATGTGAACTCCCGTGGAAGACAAAAAGGACGACACATGATGGACAGTAGTTCCAGGTTTGGTGTGCAGGAGCGTGTAAGAGGAACAACGCTCGCGCTGTTGCACCAGCTGTTGTTCACCATTAAGCACACGCCATTAAGTGCACGGGCTCTGAGCCTATTCCTCACACCGGCTCGTTTCCCTCGGGTCCGTCTCTTCGTGTCGCGTCCATTGTTCTCCCTCAGGATCTCACTCGGCCAGCTCGGATCCGGAGTTAAAAACGTCGGATTGTGAGTACATTGTATACCAATAGAAACAAGAGTGTCTCTATCATACCTAATGTACTCAATGGTGGTGATTTTGCCGATTTTAAAACACTGAAAACTAACTTAAAGAACAAAAACAAAGAAAAGGTGGTCGGAGCAGTCGTGACGGAAGCCGACCTCACCGGCGCCATCTTGGACCCCTATCGAGGAGTCTTTGGATGCTATGACTGGAGCATGTTGGTTCTCCACCATGAATTTGGCCAGTGGGTACAACCAGGTCCCGGTCACTGAAAAAGATCGTTCCAAGACTGCCTTTTGTATGCCATTTGGATTGTTTGAATGGAATCATATGCCTTTTGGCCTCTGTAATGCCCCCAGTACCTTTCAGAGATTAATGCAGCGGATATTTGGTGACCAGCAGTGTCAGTCTTTGTTGCTGTATCTTGATGATATCATTGTGCTTTCTTCCACTGTAGAACAGCACCTGCAGAGACTTGAGGTGGTCCTGGGCCGGCTGCAGCATGCGCGCCTCAAGGTCAAACTTTCCAAATGTGCTTTTTTCCAACGGGCGGTGCAGTACTTGGGTCATGTGATCTCTGACCAGGGTGTATCCACTGACCCAGGTAAAATTCAGATGGTAGCCGACTGGCAACCTCCTTCTACTGTCTCAGAGCTGCGATCATTTCTTGGGTTTGCTAGCTATTACAGACGCTTTATAGACGGTTTTGCAAAGTTGGCAGCTCCTTTACATAGGCAGGTGGCAGATCTGGGTGGTACTGGATCTAAGAACAAGCGGAGATCCTGTGCTATTGAGGCATGGACAGCAGAGTGTAGTGTCAGTTTTGAGGCGTTAAAAACCAAGCTTACAACTGCACCTGTATTAGCATATGCCGACTTTTCATTACCTTTTGTTTTAGAGGTAGATGCGAGTCATTCTGGCCTGGGAGCGGTTCTTTCCCAGGAGCAAGAGGGAAAGCTAAGGCCAATAGCTTATGCCAGTCGGGAGCTCAAGCCCAACGAACGTAATATGCAAAATTACAGTTCTATGAATCTGGAGTTTTTGGCATTAAAATGGGCTATGACTGAAAATTTTCGGGACTACCTCCTTGGTCAACGCTGCCTGGTCTATACCGATAATAATCCCTTGAGTCATTTAAATTCTACTAAGCTGGGTGCTACTGAGCAGCGTTGGGCAGCTCAGCTTGCATCTTTTAATTTTGAGCTCCGGTATCGTTCAGGTAAAAGCAACCGCAATGCAGATGCTTTGTCACGGCAACTTCACTCAGGTTCATCAGTGGAGGCTATGGTTCCTGGTACGCCACTTCCACTGTCCTTTCAGTATATTCCACCGTCAGAGGTGGCCACGGCATCTCTATACGTTGTGAACGCACTGCCTCGTCAGATAGCTGATTTGCGGGCCCTACAGGAGGCTGATCCAGTGCTCCAAGAGACCCTTGTGTTCTGGAGACGGAATCAGCGGCCTAATGTTGAGGAGCGTAAGCGGTTATCGCAGCCTGACAGTGGGACCGCTTGGTAGAGAAAGATGCTATTGTTTATCGGCAGGTCTATCCTCCTAGTGGGGGTGAATCTGTTGACCAGCTTCTGTTGCCACAGGTGTTGAAGCAGGAAGTGCTGACAGCTTTGAATCATGAGCATGGCCATCAGGGTGTTGAGCGGACGTTGGCTCTCCTATGACAGCGGTGCTATTGGCCCGGTATGTCGGTAGAGGTAGCTGAATGGTGTAAGGCATGTGAGCGTTGCCAAGTTTCAGTTTTTGCCATTGATTTTACTGTGTTGGAGCCAAATCGGAATAGTCTGGAAAATGTCCTTGTCATGACGGACGTTTTCAGTAAGTATAGTTTAGCTATTCCAACTTGTGACCAACGGGCCACTACAGTTGCTCAGGTGCTAGTAGTGGAGTGGTTTAGTAAGTTTGGTGTCCCTGCACGAATTCATTCTGACCAGGGCCGCAATTTTGAGAGCCTCCTTATCCAGCAACTTTGTGGGATTTACGCTATTCAGAAGTCCCGCACAACGCCACATCATCCAGCTGGTAACGGTCAATGTGAGCGTTTTAATCGAACCCTTCACAATTTGTTGCGTGCCTTACCAGTATCTACTGTAGGAAGAGAGACTGGGCTTCTTGTTTGCCTCAAGTTTTGTTCTGTTATAATACCACGCCCAATGAGTCTACCGGTGAGTCTCCATTCTATTTAATGTTTGGTCGAGAGGCTCGGTTGCCAGTGGATTTTCTGTTGGGGAGAATTCAGGAGCCAGTGGCGGGCCCTGCTCATGAATGGATTCTGCACCAGACTCGTTTGCGAATGGCATTTGAGGGGGCCCAGGAATGGACCAGTGGGGGAGGTCGGAAGGACTAGGCAAGTACACCGTTCTTTGTTAAATTTGGCGGTCATTCAGAATGTTCCTTGTCCTGCTTCTCCTGATGACACGGTATGTAAGGAGCTTGTGTTGCCCCCTGATCCATCCCTGGAGAATGAGTCTGACAGTGAGGATGACCTCTTGATTCTGGCTCAAGAACCTCAAAGTTCTTGTCCTTCGTCGGTTACCTGCCCAGACATAGGTGTTTCAGCCACGCTTCAGCCGTCAGCTTTAGAGTCAAGTCGGCCCCTGGGTATGCCTCATCCTGTTGTAACCTTATCAGGGGTAACAGATTCACCACCGGTGGTCTCGGTCTTGGATGACCAAGACAGTGGTAGGGCCAAGGTGCGTAGGACAGCACGAACCACAGCTGGACAGCACACTAACATCCATCATTTACCAAAATCTGTGGGGGTAGTTGCCCATGGTGGCCTTGTTTCTGTGTGTAGTGCAGCTTCTGCTGTATTCAGACCCTGGGACTAGTGGGAATGTGCATCGTCTGATCGACGATTCAAAAGTGGGGGATAGATTGTAGCAGGATGAGCTGTGGTCTCATCATGTCGGTTATATTTATGTGGGTGCCTTATTTATGACAGTCTGTACGGTTATATACTGCTACACTCTTAGTTGGGGGACTTCCGGGTCACCTGGTTTGTGTTTGTGATTACTCCAGACGCTAGCCAATCTGCTTGCTGTTATAAAGGTAGCGGGACAGCCATTCATGTAGCGCGCCCGCCTCCTTTCAGTCGTGTACCTGACTTCCGGTCTTGCCACAGGTTTCCTCTGGACTTGTTAACAGTGAGGTATTTCCCTACCAGCTCTGTTTGTAGAGTGCGCGCGCTGTTTTATGGTGCGTCTGACTTTCACTTTCATATAAGTCATTTTCTGTGGACTCTCCTGTGCACGTTGTTTCGCTGCGCGTCTGACTTCCGCTTCCGTCTCAGTTTTCCTCTAGATGGTTGGGTTCTTTAACATTGCCCGACTGGAGTCGGTAAGTGGCTCGTTCCCTGTACTTCCTGGTTGTACCAGGGAGTGTTAGGGGTTGTTCATTCAGCATCCAGAACAGGAGCTGTATTTCGAAGTGGGTGCTGTGGATAAATGCATGAACGCTGCTGTTTTGTTTTGCTTGAACTTTGCATGCCTGAACGCATGCTTAGCTTCGCCTTGAATGCTGCTTTGCTTTGCCTTGAATGCTGCTTTGCATGCCTGAATGCTGCTTTTGCCTGAAGGCTTTGCTTGAAAGATTATTGATTTTCTTTTTTTGTTTTCTTTTTGTTTGCTTTACCGTCATTGGACAAATAGCTGCAATATAATTGCTTCACTGTCGTGTTGCATGGCTGATGCTTTATTGGCGGGGTGCTTTGCTGCTGTGTATGCATTCTGTCTTAGAATTTGTTTTTAAATTGTAATTCGTCTGTCTCTTTCTTATCTTTCTCTCCTTTTATTTTAATATGTCTCTATTTCATAGAGCTGTGAGCTGAAGGTGGTGGCAGTGTGACGTGTTGGGGTTGGTCTCCTTCTTCATGTGCGTGTTGGTCACTTCTGTGTCGATTGTCACAGTGAATAGTGCGTGGATGTGATTCACATGTGTCTGGGGTGACTCTGGCTGGGATATTCATCCCCACCCTGTCTTTCATAGTCTACCACCCACTGGTTAGCTCCAGCTCTAAAAGGATTGTATATTTGTAATTTTTATGATTCTTAGTATTGCATATTCCTGATGTCCAATTAAAATTATTTATTATTGTTGTATCTAATTGTTGAACTGTGACATTGTGTATTTTTTTCGTGAGAGAATAAACATTTATGTACGAAATCCACGCCTCTTGCATCTTCGTTGAACGTACCTGGGTGCCTCAGTTAATTTAATAATTAGGGTTTTTTTATTTCCTTGGGTGCAATTCCCATGGTGGCGTAATTGACTACAATTGTTAACAGTAGTGGGGAGGCGGAGCTCAAGCGATCCAGCGCCCCCTACCGCTCGCCACACAAGGAACATATTTAGATGAATTAAGTGTGTGTCTGTTCCTTTTTGCAGTGCCTTGATTAGCATGCTTGGCAGTTTTATGCTCTCTCTAGCAAAATTCTGAATAACCAGTAATGTATGAGTTTAATTAATTGAAATCATGCATTTCAAAACTCAAAAGAATTTGATTACCTTTTGCTCTTTGTTCATGCCATTTATTAAAGAGAGAGAGAGACTTGGTGAACTGGCTTGTAACGTCTTTTGATGTTCTGTGTTTTTGTCAAGTATCAGCTGTGAGTATCAAATTAAAATGTTAGCTTGCAGTTTCATCCATGGAGGTTTGCATGACCAGCAAGGCTTTCTCTGATTCTTTGGTTGGAACTGTTGCACACATTCCCACCATCTGCTGCATGTCATGTTCTATTTGGGTCTGGTAAGATCTTTTTGGCCTGGTATCATTTGTTGAGCATGTTGGGTTCCTAGGTGTAGCATTTCCAGGATTAACATGTGGAAATACTGTTCCGTCTCTAATCAGCCATATAACATTTGTCAGTGCCGTTGCAGATTGATGCCAGTGCTATGTTTTGCCTAGCTTCTCTGCCTCCATTATAGCTATTTTATAACTCTATCGGCTTCAGTTGCTTCCCTAAGCTGAATGAGCTGCATTTTTCTGATGTCTCTAGTGTGTTTATACAATTTGTTTTAGAAGAATAACCAGACCTATATTTTATTGTCCAAGTACAATTGAGTTGAGCATACAGGGGATTTAACTTGAGCTTTTGCTGTTCTTTTTACAGCCTTTAGGAAAACAGGCCAAAGTCACAAAACACATCAGTAATATAACACACTATAGTATTCATTGTGTGCACTATATTGCTATGTAATTGAAGAAAATAGAAAATAGAGTTCAAATACTGTATGTGGTGGTCTGTATACAGTGGGTTATTAATGGTCATTTTCCACTTATCTCCTAACTCTGGTGCTGAACAAGTCCCTGGCAGTGGGCAGGATTTTGCCTATGATCCAACATTTTTGTAGTCTGTTCAGCTTATCTTTGACTGTAAAGCCACAATCAGTCTATTGTTGAGGTAGTGAGCACAGACTGGGCCAACACAAGTGATTGTGGGTTAAACTTCAAAGATCAAATCCTCTGCTGGGCTTCTGTAACAATGCTGTTGACTTTCAGTCTCAGGGATCATTCCACAAGCATCATAATCATGGTGGTAAGGGGAGAGAATGTGGTTGTGGTGTGAACCACAACAATTTTAAGCAGGTTTAGCTTCAGATTGTTGCAACTTCACCAGGGATCGAGTTGTTTAACTTCCCTTGATGACTATTGTGTCATTTGAAAAACTAAGGAGTTCAACAGCATTCAGCAGCACAAGTAATAGCTGTGTGGGCATGATGGGCATATATATAAACAATTTTGGGTGTGTGACAAAAGAGTGGATTCGGTAAAGTAAAGCAAGCATTAAAAAATTACCCATTCATTGGGTTATGTCTAGCAGTGTTGTGGAATAATTAGCACTGTGGTCTCACACCTACACCCTGCATTTGAGGGTTGGATTCCCGCTCAGGTCTGTGTGAAGGGAGTTTGTCTATTCTCCTCATACTCGGTGAATTCCCTCTGGGTACTCTGGATTCTGTCCGCAGTCCAAAGACATGCAAATTAGCATAATTGGCATTCCAAAATTGCCTGGTGTGTGTCCATATGTGTGCCCTGCAATTGATTGGCACCCTGTCCAGGGTGTACCCCACCTTGTGCCCGAAGTATCCTGTGACCTCCTGTGACACTGTAAAGTACAAGTGGTATAGAGGATGAATTAATGGATGATTGAAAATGGTGCAACTCTAATATTAGGGAGTGGTTAGACTCAGATTATTTAAGATGAAAAAAGTTGATTTTATGTAATTTGAATGAAAAAAGAAGAAAGCAACTGTTCAAGCTTGCTTTGCTCAACGTTGTGTAGCTGTTCTTATATTTACTTTATTTATGCCTTTCAACAGCATAATTTAATTTGACATACATTATGTTTAATTAGGGGTTATTATATAAGATTTACATAAGTGGCACTGAACATTTTTTGTTATTAAATTTGACATAAACTCCAATGAGTGCTGTGAGCAGAAAGACATGCTCTGCCAAATAAAAAAAAAGGGGAATCCTCTGGCAATATAAATTGTGTGTATATGCGTATATACAGTGGCGTGCAAAAGTATTCGGCCCCTTTGAACTTTTCCACATTTTGTCACATTACAGCCACAAACATGAATCAATTTAATTGGAATTCCACGTGAAAGACCAATACAAAGTGGTGTACACGTGAGCAGTGGAATGAAAATCATACATGATTCCACACATTTTAACAAATAAATAACTGCGTAATTATTCCACTGAAAAGTGGGGTGTGCGTAATTATTCAGCCCCCTTTGGTCTGAGTGCAGTCAGTTGCCCATAGACATTGCCTGATGAGTGCTAATGACTAAATAGAATGCACCTGTGTGTAATCTAATGTCAGTACAAATACAGCTGCTCTGTGATGGCCTCAGAGGTTGTCTAAGAGAATATTGGGAGCAACAACACCATGAAGTCCAAAGAACACACCAGACAGATCAGGGATAAAATTATTGAGAAATTTAAAGCAGGCTTAGGCTACAAAAAGATTTCCAAAGCCTTGAACATCCCACGGAGCACTGTTCAAGCGATCATTCAGAAATGGAAGGAGTATGGCACGACTGTAAACCTTCCAAGACAAGGCCGTCCACCTACACTCACAGGCCGAACAAGGAGAGCGCTAATCAGAAATGCAGCCAAGAGGCCCATGGTGACTCTGGACGAGCTGCAGAGATCTACAGCTCAGGTGGGGGAATCTGTCCATAGGACAACTATTAGTCGTGCACTGCATAAAGTTGGCCTTTATGGAAAAGTGGCAAGAAGAAAGCCATTGTTAACAGATAACCATAAGAAGTCCCGTTTGCAGTTTGCCACAAGCCATGTGGGGGACACAGCAAACATGTGGAGGAAGGTGCTCTGGTCAGATGAGACCAAAATGGAACTTTTTGGCCAAAATGCAAAACGCTATGTGTGGTGGAAAACTAACACTGCACATCACTCTGAACACACCATCCCCACTGTGAAATATGGTGGTGGCAGAATCATGCTCTGGGGGTGCTTCTCTTCAGCAGGGACAGGGAAGCTGGTCAGAGTTGATGGGAAGATGGATGGAGCCAAATACAGGGCAATCTTGGAAGAAAACCTCTTAGAGTCTGTAAAAGACTTGAAACTGGGGCGGAGATTCACCTTCCAGCAGGACAACAACCCTAACCATAAAGCCAGGGCAACAATGGAATGGTTAAAAAAAAAAACATTTCCATGTTTTAGAATGGCCCAGTCAAAGTCCAGATCTAAATCCAATCTAGAATCTGTGGCAAGATCTGAAAACTGCTGTTCACAAACGCTGTCCATCTAATCTGACTGAGCTGGAGCTGTTTTTCAAAGAAGAATGGGCAAGGATTTCAGTCTCTAGATGTGCAAAGCTGTAATTGAAGCAAAAGGTGGTTCTACAAAGTATTGACTCAAGGGGCTGAATAATTACGCACACCCCACATTTCTGTTATTTATTTGTTAAAAATGTTTGGAATCATGTATGATTTTCGTTCCACTTCTCACGTGTACACCACTTTGTATTGGTCTTTCACATGGAATTACAATAAAATTGATTCATGTTTGTGGCTGTAATGTGACAAAATGTGGAAAAGTTCAAAGGGGCCGAATACTTTTGCAAGCCAGGGAGCATACTGTGTGCCCTGCGATGGATTGGCACCCTGTCCAGTGTATACCTAACCTGTGGGTATCCTGTGACTCTGTGGCCTCCCATGACCCTGTATAGGATAAGCAGCATAGAGTGCAACTATAATATTAGAGGGACATTAGACTAATATTAGTTAAGATAGATTTATTAAATAAGCTTTTAAATGAAGCTTTTCTCAGTGTTACTTAGCTTTGTTCATTCATTCATTCATCTTCTATACCGATTTATCCTGTATTTAGGGTCACGGGGACCTGGAGCCTATCCCAGGAGACTCAGGGCACGAGGCAGGGTACACCCTGGACAGCGTGCCAATCCATCGCAGAGCGCACACACACACACACACTATGGTCAATTTGGGAACGCCAATTAGCCTAATGCATGTCTTTGGACTGTGGGAGGAAACCGGAGTACCCGGAGGAAACCCACCAAGCACGGGGAGAACATGCAAACTCCATGCACACAGAGACCATAATCGAGCCTGGCTGGGAATCGAATCCGGACCCTGGAGGTGCAAGGCGACAGTGCTAACCACTACACCACCATGCCGCTTGCTTTTTTTCAATTAACTTTATTCATAACTTTTAACAGAAATCCTAAATAGCACAATTTATTTTGACAAACATTATGTCACAAAAATGTAGTCTGTTATGAGCACCCATAATTAATCTGCACTGTTGATGTCCATGCTTGAAAATAGCTGTTGGTGTTCAGGGAGAGCAGAAATGAGGGGAGTATACTGTATACTTTATACATTACTTTGGGCAGCTGCACTGATGATGTGTTCCAGGTGTGTTTCCCAAACCTCACCTGCTGATACTACCAATAAGAAATTTGATGATTAAGATGATATGTTTGTTTAGCATTTTCCGAGACTCCTGTTTGATGGAATGATACCCGAAGTATGGGCTTGGTGATGTGCTATGGTAGAACGGCATACTGTACAGTACATGCGTAATGAGCCTCATTAAGTAAATTTAATTCAAAATTATTTCCAAAAGTATTGACACAAGAATGAGATCATTATAATAATAATAATGAGGTAAATATGGTAAAACCTCGTTTGATTTATCACATAACTGCAATATACCTTTAAAATTAGTCAAAAGATTTATCTGGTGATCATGGTTACGGTTTCTGGGAGAATATACTATATTTTCTTCGTTTCCATTTCCCCCAGTGTCTAATGTCTGTGTCCTCAAGTGTTCCAGTACAAAATATCACTATTTTGCACAGTTATGTGTGAATGCACTGGTTGAAGAGGCATAAAAAACAGTGTGGCAATTACAGTCATTTTGTGGATGGAGATAGACAAAAGCCTGTAAGAACACTCACTGTTAGAATGTGTTGGCAACTGTATGTGGGGCTTGTGGTAAGAGACAAAGATTGTGAAGTGGATCGAGATAATGGCTTTCTGTGATTACCCCATGCTTGGTGTTCCTCCCGGCAGGAATTATTGGTTGTCAAACTGTTGTGGCAACGTAAATTTGGCAATGTTATGGATGCTGTGATGCCATTAGTATGGGTTGATTTTGGAACAACTTGATGATGGAATAACCATGAACGAAGGACCCAAACACATATAATGCTCTGGTAGATAATCTGCTACCAGATTATGTCGCCACGTTATTATGTTATTATGTCAGATTATGTCGTGGGTTATGTCACCACGCCCCTCCTTCTGACATGTTGAAGTTGTCAGTAATACTGGATATGCAGCTTTTTTTTTTTTTAGTTGGTACTTTATGTGCTGTCTGTAAGCCTGCCACCCCTCAGCTTCAAGCTTGTCCTGGATGATGAGAAGAGGACATGGCAACTGGAGAGCCCATCAGCATTGCTATGCTGTGCTCTAGCCCTATGTTAAAAAAAAAAAAATTATAGTGAGAGGAACCAGCAAGTTATGTGAGGGTTTGTGTCCTTAGCCCTTGTCATTCATTGTAGAAGAGATTGTAGAGGAGAGTGGTCTGTGAATAGTGTGAAGTGTCTACCTGCCAGGTAATGTATTAGTTTCACTATGGCACTCTTAATTGCAAGTGTCTCTTGCTACAGTATATAGTGGCATATCTCTGTTCTACTGGTGTGAGTTTCCTACTCATGTACAATATTGAATGATGAGCTCAGTCGAAATCCTGTAGGAGGATGACTCTGAGGCATCTGTGAGGTCGTCCTCGAAGGAAGCAGTTCTAGAGGACGGGGAGCTGGTGAATTGGGTCTTGAATTGCTGAAATGCTGTTTCTTGCTCTGGGGTCCATTGATCTTTCTCTGGCTGAGTAAATTAAAGAGAGAGAATTGGGTAGAAACCGAATAGCTGGCTAGTCCCCCCCAAAAAAGCACATACTGTATCTGTTTCTTTGTAGTTGGTCGAGGGTAGTTATGGATGATTTCAATCTTTCTTTCCCTTTGGGATTATTCCTGGGCCATTAATAAGATGTGGTACTGGTACCCCCAGGTACTGTGCTCCGTTCAGCCCTAGGTGGCATTTTTCATCTGCGGTCTGGATGAGCTTGTTGTCATGCTGATTATCGAGATGTCGCTCGCTGCCCGGGTCGCTATACTATGGCCTTTTCCTTATTCTTTCCGCCGCTTTTCTCAGGCAGCAGTGTGTGCCAATCTCTTTCTAAGAAGAAAGGGAGAAGAGGGTTAGGCATGAGGTTAGCTGTGGGGTTTTGTGGGTTCCTCCAACTTGGATCCAGTGGACATGAACAGTACTTCCAGCAATTTTAGCTAGGTGATCGAGCTGAGCGTGAGGAGGGACCTGAGGATCGATCTAGAATCTCTGCTTTCATGAGATTACAGTCTTCAGCATCATTGACTGTGTGTGTAAAGTAGGCTTCCACTCTCACTCCCGCTTCAGTTTTAGCCATCCCCCGACCTCAGCAGTTCTTTTAAAGGTCTCGAGGAAGGCTTCGAGATTGTTGTAGGGCATCAGCTTGTCTACAAGGCGCTAGGCATTTTTGTGGCTGCAGGGAAGAGGAATATCTGGGAGGAATATCTTGGTGGATCTGAGCGATCTCTGTTGTCATTAGTTGTATGCCATTGGTGAGCTGTTGTTTCCGTCCCAGAAAATGCTCGGGGGGTTTGTGCTACCTGCCCGTATCCTCCACTATTGTACACAGACATCATAAGGCAACAATCTGCAATCTTTTTATTTTCTTTGCTTCCTCTCAAACGCTAGGATTTACAAACATGATTACATACATACATACATACACATGCTCACATTCAGTGTCCTTAGGTGCTTGGTGAGGGTGATGTGCAGAAGATAGAGCCATGTGAGGAGTATCTGCGGCTGGGTGTGGCAATGTACTTGGCTGAGCCAGACGAGCCAAAATTTTAATTTCCCTTTGGGATTATAGAAGTACTCCATCTATTGATTTATTTATCTATGTAATTTGGTCTGACATGCAACGGTAAGGGGTATAAATGCTAGATAAAAGAATCATAGTCCAAAGCATTCGAACTTTCAAAAACAACATCGTCCCAAAGTTGCGTATTGGGGGGTTATGTAACTTAATTACTGCATTCCAATGTCACACAACACTAGTGTTCCATCCGGGCTATGTGTGTATGCTTGTTTTTAATTTTATTTGAAAGAGATTCATTGCAGTTATGTGGACATTAGCCACAGTCAAGAAACTACCATCTATCTGTCACTGTCTGATTCATTTCGATTTACCAAAAAATAAATAGCAAAAGAATACATCCTATGTGATCAAAGCATCTAAAGTTTTTGTGTCATAAGTAATTATTCACATTGTTTTATACAACAGAAATATAAAAGTAAGACCTTTTGCTGATATGGCATCAGTGTACTGTATGTGCTCAGACGTAAGGTTATCCAATAGATATAGGTTGTGGTGAATATTTATAATAAACAACTTGTTTTTTCGTCCATTAGACCTTTCAGAAGAAATGTCAGCAATGTTTTATTTTTTTCCTCAGCTACACAGGTTAGCTCTTCAGAATTACAAGATGTGTTCCAAGAAACATCTTCCAACATCTTCCAAATTAATGCTAACGGTGAGTAGATAAAAGTTGATATTTAGATGTATATTGTTGTTTAAAAAAACTGCATTTAAAATGCAAGATCTGGAGTATTTATTCATTACTTTCCACAGTGGTCACATTAGAAAAGAGCCTTCAGTCATTGGGGACATCGAGAGACACAGCAGAGCTACGCCAGAGCCTGTAAGTGTTTATGCTCTCACAAGGTTTATACATTTTATATGAAATATTATACAACACACAGAGCTTGTCAACAAAACAAAGTAGTATCATGGAGAATTTGAAAGGGGAAAAAAATGCAGGTTGTTTGCTTACATCTGTTATATCAAGCATATACAATGTGAGATAAATATACTTTGTTGAAAGGTTTCCACGTAGCTCCCTTTCTGTCTGGTATGTGATTGATTGTATGATAAGCCAGGTCATGAAATTCTCCTCTAAAAATGCAAACTTGTATATCACTAAAATGGTATGGGTTTATAAAAAACAATAATTAAAGTGTCTTGAGGCCTGAAAACTTGAATTTAACCTATATGTTATCATTGTGAACACAGGCAAAAGAACAGGAAAACAGGAACAGGTTGGTCAGAATTGTCATATCAATCAGAATAATAAGGAAGACTGGTTAGACACACACAAAGGTATAGTTTGCAATTTGAATGGGGTGTGAGATTTGTTTATGCAGTGGATGAGAACATTTGGGAAATAGGAGATGTGTATACAAACAATAATCAGATTAGTGTAAATGGGTGAGAGTGGTGGAGCAGAGTTGTAGCTCTTGGTGCCAATGTGCTATGTTTGTAGGCTGTGCTGTGTTCTGGGAACTACTGTATAGTTGGATGCTGATTCCAGGTAAGAAGGAGGAGTCTTTATTTGTCTTATATACATTAAGATATACTGTATTTGGTCAAAGCGCAGGGTGAGCCATGGTATGGCATTCCTGGAGTGGACAGTGCTAAGAGCCTTGCTCAAAGGCCCAACCATGTTTCTGTTTCCTATTCTTGGCAGAGCTGAGATTTTAACCAATGGCCTTCTGATCAGTAATCCAAAACCTTGTCCCCTTTACCAATTCCTGATATTAATCATGAACTCAAACTTAGTTTTGTTCCTTACCTGCTCCTCCTATATACAGTAACAAAATATAATTGTTTCATACATTTTCACAACACTTCTATCTCTGACTTGCTCATCAGCGCTTCATTAGTACTTAATTAGTGCAAAATATTTCTCAAATAAATTTTTTAAAATATATAAAACCAACACAATAGTCTTGACACCATGTTTTAACACACCATTTCTGTATTCCTTATTGTCCACATGAGGGGTGACACTGTAGATACAGTACACATTGCTATAGACTATAAAAGCACACACACACACACACCCTTTTGTAGCTCTGCATGTAAGAGTATCAGTGCATCTCTGCACATCACACTTATCCTTTATGCATTCTGATGTACATATGTGAATACAGTTCAAATGCAGGTGTGTAAACCAGCCTTTAGATATTTCACTCATGAACATTGCTTTTCTTTTTTTAGGCCAAAGCTATGATGTATAACACCGATTACCTGCCATTTTATTCATTCAAGGCCACCTTCTGGCATGTATCCAACACATAAATCAGATCTCTCAGGTCCTTACTGTTCCCAACCCTCTCCACCTTTAGATATAGATATAAAGCTGAACAAGCTGTCAGTGCCTATTTTCTTTTTTATCATCTCATTCCCTTCAGACTTCAATTACTCTTTTTGGTCAGGCTGCCAGGAACGACGCAATTCATTGCTTGTCTGCAAATGGTCAATCTGACATGGCTGCATCTGTGTAAACTGCATTACACACGCTGTGTCCACTGGCATGTCATCAATTCTATCAGCCTTTTATATCAACCTGACACTCATGCACTGTCAAATTTCTTTTCTTTAAGATCATCAGTACAAATCTCTAGAGAAACTGAATAGTGAACATCTGCGTTCTGCTTTCCCATCTGCCTTTTTGTAGTTGGTTCTGCAAAGTAAATGCTTGCATTATGTATTGTGTAGAGCTGGTATTAACCACACAACTATATATAGCTATATACGTCTTTGTTGTTGTCATTGTTGCATTCGTCAAAGCCGTTATGCTTTCTTATTTATTTATTTATTTTTATTTATTATTTTTTGCTTTTTTGAGGGGGCACAATTACATAGAACAGTCATCTAAAATAACAATTGTTCATACTAATTTATACGCAAGGAATGTGTGTTTGTCTTTTGATTTCAGTATATAAATCTATTATGAGTGCATATATTTCAGAGATGTAAATAAAATTGACAAAATAAATGAATGATGGCAAAGGACAACCAACTAATGTCAACACTGATATTAATCACTTATGAGTCAATCACTGATGCTAATATCACTTTACGAATGAAAATTCTGAAGCTATTAATAATTTACTTTCACTATAATTTATTTTCACTATAATTTATGTTCCTTAAAAAGTCATATTGCTGTGTTGTCGTGAGCTGACTGTGGTTAACACAGCCGCTGCTATGCTTCATATTTGCTTGATTCCAACATCCTCGCTGGTGCGCAGACTACTAGCCAATATTACACAGTGCTCTCCAGTTGGAAAGAACCAAATACCCTAAACAGAGCTGGGTGTCTGTGTGCACCACGCATTTAATTAATAGGTTAATTAAACTTTTTTTAAAACAATTTACAGTTTCTACATACAGCCATCTAAAAGAATGTGGGGCACTTTCCCCGCAAGTTGAATGGTCACAGTGCCTCTGATTGTTTATCTTCGTGGTGATGGTACAGTAGGTATTAGTAGTAGAAGCAGTATTTTTAGTTTGTTTGTTTAATGTATCTATTATATATATACTCCAGCAGTTTATGCCTCCTATTCATATACTGTGGATGTGGAAATGTATTCATTTCGTTGATGGTTTTGTCTTAAGTGACTCACAAGAGGTGTATAATACAGTTAAAGGATAAAGATTTTAAACGTGCTGACAATGACTTAAATATGCTGACAATGATACAAGTCCTGCAAGACTGACCTTACAATAGCTGAATACGCACAGCCACAACCACACACACACACACACACACACACACACACACACACACACACGCACCAAAAAAGCCGGAGAGAGAGCGAGATTTGTAGTATTAAACAGGCTTGGGCTGTACTATTGAAATAATGAAAAAGATCATTCTAAATCAATACAATCATATCTTAATCATATCTCAATCAAATGTGCAGTATGAAGGTGTCAGTATATGATTTTAAACATTTGTATCTAATGCAGAGTGTATAGCATATTTCGACATTATGGCCATTATGATATTACGGGTCAGATAAGACAGAAAACTGATTTTAAGTGGTCTAGTGATTAAATACACTTTTTGTCGGTCTAGTAAATACACTATATTGTCTACAGTGCATTGGATCCGTCAAACAACTAAAATACTCTAACATTAGAATCATGGCAAGGTTTTCGATGCAGATTCTTATGCAGTTACTGTAGGCTGACTGCACCAGTACATAACCCAGACGGATGGAAAAGTGATTGGATACTATAAAATAAAATACTAGACTAAAAATGATAACTACTGTATGGATAATGTATGAAAAGGCTGTACATTTAATACAAACAAACCCATGTGTAGCAATTCCCATGTACTGTAGGTGGTGTCGATATCCATTTCTAAGAAACTGTCTGAGATTGCACATTTGTGTTTGCTCCTTCAACCAAGAGCCAATTATTTGCTACAGAACCATACAACTACAGAATTGTGTCTTTAAATGCCATTTAATAAAAGGTATTTGAGGCAGGATAAAGTCTTTCATTTTTTTTAAAAAACATGCTTAGTTTCGTCAGCGCTTTAACATTCCTGCATGTTCCTGACTCTAAAAAGGTCATGTGTCCTGCATGCAAGGTAATTAATCCAATTAGTAATGGCCAAAAGTAGAAGTGCAGCAGTAGTGCAGCAGGTGGTGACATTCAGAATGAATAACACAAACTATATAGTAGTTGCGTCACTATGGAGCACATTTCTAAAACTTTTTTTTGTGAAAGTTCATTTAGTTTGTAAAATCACTGTTGACCAGTAGCATACTCTGGCTTCATTTCTCTTAAGCAATTATAAATAAATAAACATTTGTAGTAGTGTTAAATTGTAAAGTTTACCCAGTTTCTGCCAAAATTATTCTACATAGTCCAGTACATACAGTACTACTGTATCTCTGTATGCTTGGCATGCCCATAATAGTTAAATGTGATATACTGTACTATTACTGTATTGTACCTTTATTCTATTGCATTTGGACATTGCAATTTAAGCCTTTTCAGAACGTGTACAATATTTCAGCTGCATCAGTGAATCGTTGATGTGAAGCGCTGCCAGCGCTGCTGAAGTAATCACCTTAACAATGTTTGATCGGCCTGTCAGATGATCTGATGGATTTCTGACATGTCGTAGTGTTCTTGCAGTGTGAGCATCCTTACAATCCAAACTGTTATAGCCATTAGTATTATTTTTCAGGGAATTGTTTCTCAACGATAGCAACAGTGATAATAGTCAGCAGAAATACTCAGCAAGCTCACACTGCCTGGTCAGATTCAATAGAGGTCAGGATATTAAAGCTAGACCAACTACATACTCATATCTGCATACATTTATAATATTTGCATGTGTAATTTAAAGATTTAATCATCCTATCAGGACAGAGAGGAAAGGGAAAAATTAAGAGCCGAGCTTATATCACCTGAGCTGAAATAGTTTTCTCATGGGTTAGTGCTCTGTCTTTGTGATCACTGTGTCAGATTCACACCAAGTGAAAAGGTCTTTTATACTTTTAACTAATGGAAAATTCAGTATACAGAATTCTGGATCTGGTTCATTTGTGGTTGAAGCAGTTGTATCTTCCCCTGTGTGCATTTATAAACTCTAGTTTGTCTATTCAGCACCAGCATTTTATATGGACAGTGCAATTTTTTTTTTTCTGAGGTCATCAGCTTGATTCTGTGTATTCTACAGTATATATTATGGCTCTGACAATAGTTCTGACTGTAAGAAAAAGTTTCTATTAATGATGTTCTTTTCATATTGATCCGCAGTATACAGATAAATGCATAGTTAAGCAACGTTGAATGAGGAATGTGAAGTGAAATGAAACGGTAACATGTACCAGTTCTGTTACATTAAATGTCAGCACACTTGGAATGGCACTTGCCCAGTCAAATTACTGAAAAAAAGCTACCTGTTGTATAATTATTGCTACAGTACAGTATGTTAAAGTGCTTAAAGATGTTTTAGTAACTTCAAGACAAAGAAAAATATCAGCAGTAAGAGACTAATTGTTAATAAAGGCTATAATGTTCTCGGTGTGACAGTAGGAACTAGCTTCTCTTGTAGAAGTTACATAACATGAAATGTGCCCATCCTCCTCCTCCTACACACACATTATTATTGTAATATAATTATTAACTATTTTAATCCTTACCTTCACAGAAATGGACTTCGTTGAAATGAATAAATAAATATATAAATACTCAATACACCTCAAAGTCTCAATTTTGTTTATTGTGAGTCGCTATTCTTCTGCTATTTGCTTTACTAATAAAGGTTCTACCATTTCTTTGACATGTTTCCTGCAAACCACCTGCAATTGGCAGTATAGTTATACTAAAATATCTTTATTGTATTTTCATTAAGTGCCAGTGATATGCTGGGGAAAAAGAACACACCATCTGTCACTGTTCAGGAAGACAACTTACAGCCACATAATTTAGAACAATAACCTATTCTTGTATTAGCATGCTTTTTGTTGTGTCTTGCCAACTTCACAGGGAAACTATGTACTGTACACCATCATCAAGGCTTTAATGATTTTAAAGCATTTCTTTAGTATGCTTGTCTATCTACACATATATTTTAAGCATCACTAACAGAATTATTCTATAATGTGCCTTGAAGTTTAGACAGGAATTCATGCAACTTGCTCGCACATTCCTAATACTCAACAATACACTTCTCCACTAATGTGTGCACTATACAGTCCCTTCTCAATTAAGTTCAACATCATTACCAATCATTGTCTTCTAACACTGGGTTAAATCCCCAGAAGACACCCTCAGCTCTCTGTGTTTATATTACTCACTTTATCTAGTTTTATTCTCTTGTATATAGCATAATAGTAAATTACTACAGGGGATTTAAATGTATTGTAGTGCTCTTGCGTTGATAAGCAGACGCAGACGTTGTCTATTAGGGAACTGATTTTTACTCATTCAAGTACCTCATCTCAGCTTGTTCTGTTTTTTTATGTTTAATCTGCTCACTAAATACATATTAACGTTTATTTGTATTTTTTGAAGATATTTAACATCTTGATTTCTTGTGGAAAATTGTGGCTGTATACCACATTTGTGTTTATTCCCTCCATCTCTCTCTCTCTCTCTCTCTCTCACCCTCACCCTCTTGCTCCCAGTTTATGCTCTCGGTTTATGTTTGTTGCTCCTTTTTCTGTGTTTTTCTCAATTGACCTTGACAGAGCTCTCCTCAGCACAGTTTTAATTCACCACGCCTAGCCTGTCTGAGCAGGGGGCCAGACTACACACCTCTATCTGGCTCTTTCCATCTCTCTTTTGCCCCCTGCTGCACCCAAGCCATGATTCTATTAGAGCCAGTTTCCACGGAAACCTCTCGGTTCCAGGGTCATACCTCCCAGATGGCGACGTGTCGCCCAGAGACCCAGGCTGACTGATGCCCCCCCACCCCATCCCGAACCCTCCACCACACACACACACACACACACACACACACACACACACACACACACACACACACATACACTCTCTGCTTTCTCCCTGGTGCCAATGGCAAGCCGTGATAGAAGCTACCTCAGCACTAACCTCACAAAAATTCGGACTAAAGTGTCAAGACTGTCGTAAGCTGCCAAGAAATCCAAGTGGGGGTGAAACTATTATTTGAGACCTAGAGTTTCTGAGCTATGATTTAATAAGCCCAATTTTTGACCATTTGAAATCTGGACCAAGAAAAAACACAATTAACATCAACAACAATTAAAAAAAAAACCTTTACAATTTGGCTCTTAGTATTATCCAAATTCCTGTCGATGAGATGACATCATTAAGCTAATTGATTTCAGCTCATCTTTGTAATCAGGGTAACACATCCACAAAGCTAAATGGATTAATCATTCACACCCTTTGTGCTTGTTACTACATTATGTATTCTGCACAGCACTTTTGAAGGACTTTACAGGGACACTGCTTGTCTTTGGTACAGAAGCCACATCATGTAAGTTTCTGTGGCCGGAGCCCTCACTGTGAAGGTCTGCATAGAAACCTTATGGTAGTAACCAAATTGTTTTATTCATTCATTCATTTCTATACCGCTTAATCCTGTGTTCAGGGTCGCGGGGGGCCTGGAGCCTATCCCAGGAGACTTCATTCAAATTCAAAATTCAAATTTTTATTGGTCACATACACAATCATACACAGTATAATATGCAGTGAAATGCTTTATACGACCGCCGGGTGACCTTAAAAAAAGAAAATAAAAGCTTGTACGTAAAATAAATAATCAATAAAAAGGAATACTGAAGAAATAATTTTAACTAGTAAAATTAACTGTGCAATAAGGGCATAATAAAATATTGCAAAAATATAGAATATAGGGTAGAGTATATATGTATATAGAATTAAAGTGTCAGTGGTTGTGCAAATATGCATGAAAGGTGACATGTGCAATTGTCCAGATGTATGAGTATTTAGTGCAAGTGTGTATGAATGTGTCCATGATTGTCCAGTCAGTGTTGTGAGCTTAAGAGATGTTATTAGTCCTGTGTGGAGGTGTGATTGTGATTGAGAGACCTTATCGCCTGCGGGAAGAAGCTCCTCCTCTGTGTTGGCCTTTAGGGAGCGGAATCGCTTCCCAGACCGCAACAAAGAGAACAGTCCATTACTGGGGTGACTGAGGTCCTTCATGATCTTCCTGGCCTTAGTCCAGCACCGCTTGCTGTAGATGGAGTGCAGGTCAGGGAGCTCAGTGTGGATGATGCGCTCGGCTGATCGCACCACCCTCTGTAGAGCTCGTCTGTCCTGCATGGTGCTGTTCCCGAACCAGGTCGTGATGTTTCCCGTCAGGATGCTCTCTATGGTGCAAGAGTAGAAGTTCCTGAGCACCTTGGAGGGCAGTCTAAAGTCTCTCAAGCGTCTGAGGTGGTAGAGACGCTGCCGGGCTTTTTTCACCACGGTGTTGATGTGACAGGACCATGACAGGTCCTGCGTGATGTGAACACCGAGGTATCTGAAGCTGTCCACTCTCTCCACTGGGCTCCTGTTGATGACGGGGGTCTGGTAGTTCCTCTCCTGCTTTGTACTAAAGTCCACTATCAGCTCCTTTGTCTTACTGACGTGCAGGAGGAGATTGTTCCTCTGGCACCAGTTCTCCAGATTTCCAATCTCCTCTAGGTAGTCCGACTCATCATTGTTGGTGATCAGTCCGACCACGACGGTGTCGTCAGCAAACTTGATGATGGAGGTCGAGTTGGTAGTGGCGACGCAGTCATGGGTGTACAAAGAGTACAGCAGGGGGCTCAGAACACAACCCTGGGGGGCTCCAGTGCTGAGAGTGAGTGTAGCTGAGACATGTCCGCCCATCCTTACTGCCTGTGGTCTGCCAGTCAGAAAATTGGAGATCCACTGACATATAGATGAGCTCAGTCCCAGGTGCTCCAGCTTGGTGGTGAGTGTGGAGGGAATTATGGTGTTAAAAGCAGAGTTGTAGTCGATGAAGAGCATTTTAACATAATTCCCTTTCCTAGTGTCCAGGTGAGTGAGTGATGTGTGGAGGAGATGAGAGATTGCATCGTCTGTGGAGCGGTTCTGACGGTATGCAAACTGTAGTGGGTCCAGTGTGTCGGGTAGTGAAGAAATGATGAAGTCTCTGATAAGGCGTTCAAAGCACTTCATCACTACTGAGGTGAGGGCTACAGGGCGATAGTCATTGAGAGAAGCAGGATGTGGTTTCTTTGGAACAGGAACAATGATGGACTCTTTGAAGCATGTGGGGATCACCGACTGAGATAAAGAGATGTTGAATATCTCAGTGAACACAGGTGCTAGCTGGTCTGCGCAGGCTCTGAGAATACGACCTGAGATGCCGTATGGTCCTGCTGCTTTCCTGGTGTTCACTCTCTTGAAGGCTCTCCTCACGTCGTGCTCGGAGATGATGAGCGCGTTCCCGGTGCTGGCTGTGTCTTCCTGTCTGCAGCCATTAGCGCCGTTAGCATTAGCGCCGTTAGCATTAGCATCGCTAGCGTCTTTAGCTGCAGCCTCGAAGCGAGCATAGAAGATGTTGAGCTCGTCTGCCAGAGTCGCGTCCGCGTGCGTCATACCGGATGCTGGTGCTTTATAGTCCGTTATTGTTCTCAGTCCCTGCCACAGGCTCCTAGAGTCACTCTGTTTGAAGCTGTGACTCTAGTTTTCTCCCGTAGCGCTGCTTCGCCTCTTTCACCGCCTTCCGGACGTTATATGACGCAGCCTTGTACGGTTCCATGTCCCCCGACGCAAGTCCCGTGTTGTAGGCAGCTGTGCGAGATCTCAGAGCGTCGCGGATGGTTTTATCCACCCACGGCTTCTGGTTGGGAAACGTTCTGATAGTCTTTTTCTCTACCGTATCGTCTACCAGCTTTTCAATAAATCCCACAACCGCTTCCGTAAACACGCTGATGTCATCATCGGAGCTGTTTCTGAACATGTCCCAGTCTGCGTCATCGAGTGCGTCCTGTAACGCGGCCACCGATTGGTCCGTCCAGCGCGCGACCTCCCTCTGAACCGGAACTTCCTGTTTCAGCCTTTGTTTATATTTTGGCATGAGGAAGATGGCGGCGTGGTCGGATTTACCAAACGCTGGACGAGATTGTGCCTTGTAACCGTCCTTGACCGTGGTATAACAGTGGTCCAGTGTCCTTTCGCCCCTGGTGGGGCAGGTGATGTGCTGATAAAAGTTCGGCGCTGCGCGTTTGAGGTTGGCACTATTAAAATCCCCCGCCACAATGAGCGCAGCGTCCCGGTGTTGTGTCTGGTGCTGTGTGAGCGCCTCATGCAGCTCACATAATGCCTTGTCTGTGTCTGCTTGTGGAGGAATGTAAACGGCACTGATTATGACCGATGTGAACTCCCGTGGAAGATAAAATGGACGACACATGATGGACAGTAGTTCCAGGTTTGGTGTGCAGGAGCGTGTAAGAGGAACAACGCTCGCGCTGTTGCACCAGCTGTTGTTCACCATTAAGCACACGCCGCCTCCCCTTGACTTCCCCAAGTCCCGCGTCCTGTCCATGCGGTGAACCGAGAAAAACTCGGCTGGAACTTCAGGCACTAGGCGGGGTATACCCTGGACAGGGTGCCAATCCATCGCAGGGCACACACACATACACACACTCACACACCCAATCACACACTACGGGCAATTTAGGAACGCCAATTAGCCTAACCTGCATATCTTTGGACTGTGGGAGGAGACCGGAGTACCCGGAGGAAACCCACCAAGCATGGGGAGAACATGCAAACTCCATGCACACAGAGACGGGAATCGAGCCTGGCCGGGGAATCGAACCCAGACCCTGGAGGTGCAAGGCGACAGTGCTAACCACTACACCACCGCGCCGCCAAATTGTTTTATTATGTAATTATTTTTTAGAAGCAGTCTTAACCCTCATGTTGTGTTCGTTTGTGGCTCACACTCATAATGTTCCCGGTCACTTTTGACCGGAGCATTTTCTTTCATTATAAATCCACAATAATACAGTACATATATTGTCATATAATGTATTAGATCTTTTTATTTATTAACTTTAGCTCTTGTGAATATTAAATGTTTTGAACTTGTATTTGTTGTGTACATCCTGCAGGCTTTACTGTATTTACCTGAACTCACACCACTCGTATTTTTTTAGGGGAAAACACATTATGGAGATATTATTTTGACTATACCAAATATTAAAATGAAACCTATTTTCCTGTTTATCATGGAGTACTTCACTGAAATGTTTATCACTTTTTAAATTTAAACAAGTTACATTTTTTAAACTGTGGCACAAAATAACAACTTTTGTTTTTGATAAATAAATCATACTGGTCAGTTTTGACCGGAAACACAAACGTTCAAATGTGCACGGGAAAACCTTAACTATCTTACAGATATACTGTAATGCTTGACCCATACACTGTATGAACATACAGTATTTACAATTTTAAAGTAGGCTTAGTGTCGTTTCTAGGACCCTCTCACAACATTACACTTGCATGTTCCAGGCATAAGATGAATTCATATCACGTGCTGCCCTCATTCTGGCATGTACTGCTTAAATGGGCACTGTCCAAATCACACATGACAGGATATGGAAGATAGGGAAAATTGCCTGATCAGTGTCTGGATGCATGTCTGTTGCTGGACCTCTAGACATCACACAAAATCAAGGCTTCAAAATGAAGTGGGTCTGCCTCTTTCCAGGTGTTTCAATAAATGCTTCTCCCCTCCAGGTGTGTCATGTTCATGACAATGGTTACCATGGAGTCTGTAAGGAAAAGTCGAAAACAGGACTTAATGTCATCCACTTGAGATATGGCATATTGGGTTAGTGTTACGGTTTGGTTCCATTTTTTTGATCGAAAGGAGATCACAACTTCAGCTGGGTCTTCTATCTCATCAGTGACCGAGTCTTCCGCCTCGGGTTATACGTTTTATCCTCAACCTCTGACTCTTCCACCTCTAAACCCTCCTCACTGTCAACCTGGCTTCTCTCCTCCTGATCATTGTCAAATATAATTCCAGAGCTTCATGTGCAGTATATCATGCTGACAAAGACTGAACTGTGAGTAAGGCATCAAAATAGCTTTGCATACCAGAGCTGCAAGAAAGCTGTATGATTGAAATAATGTTGCAATTTAGTTTTTCATCAGGTGTGGTAAAAATGATGTCGATAGGAGTAGGAAAGGAGTGTAGAAATGCGCTTGAACTCTGTTTTCTACACTAATTGTAGTCTTACCCATTCACTTCCAATGAATTTTTGACCGGGAAGATCATGAATGTATAAAAGTTCCATAAAACACACATTTTTATTAAAATACTTCAAATGTATTTTATGTGTTTGAATGCCATGTGCGAACAAAATCATTGAACTCCATGAGAACTTTTTTAAAAAGTCATGAACATGCACTTTTTTTTAGACAGGAAACATGTAAATCCGTCAGATTTGACTGAAACACAGCATGAGGGTTAAGTAATAATTAATTAAACTTTTGTCAATATATACTCATTGAGCACTTTGTTAGGAACACTATACTGTACATCATCTACATAAGAACATGTCTGCTATGAACTTTCGGATATACAAGTATGCATTCAGATATGTTCAATTGTGAAAGTTAGTACTGCTAAGAAGTGACAAACAACAATGATGGAAAAAGAATTGAGGGATCGCTCATTCTTTTATCATGAATTGTTTAACCATTGGGAAGATTTTAAAGAACAAGGACAAGATCATGGGGCATGTTAGTTTTATACTGTCTATAGCCGATTGTGTTAGTAAGTCTAACATACGTTGTCTAGGTACTAGGATACTAACAGATTGGACTAACTAAAAAGGTTTCAGAATGGAACTCGTTCATATTTTGGGGACTTACTCGAGTATCAAGTAAGTCCTCATTTGTAAGTCCTCATTGACCTCACAATCATGCTTATGAAAACAGGTTGGGATGACCTTTGTCATATGGTGCAGAATTATGCAGAATGTAGCTGTTACCAGATTGAGAAACTTGTATCCATCAGATCCAGCTATATTTTCAATGTATAACTCTTCAGCTTCTGTGAGTTTGTGTTCAGCTTCAGCTTCCTGTTCTTGACTGACAGAAATGGAAACTAATGTGGTCTTCTGCATAGTCCATTCCCCTCAATTTTTAATGTGTTCTGCCTTTTGAGACACTTTTCCATTCACCACAGTTGTACAGAGTGGTTATATGAGATACTGCAGACTACATCCACTGGATGTTTTTTCCTTAATGTGTAATTCTTAGTAAACTGTATTCTAACAATCCAATCTGGCACCAACAATCATGCCAGGGACATGATCACTGAGATCACATTTTTCCTCATTCTGTTGATTGATATGAACATTAAGTGAACCTGTTGGCCTGCATCTGCATGGTTTTATTCATTCTACTTTTGCAACACAATTAGACATTTGCATGAAAGTAGGTGTTATGAAAAATTGAGAGCAAGAAGAAAAAAATTTCAATGCTTAACTCATATCTCTCTCTCTCTCTGCCTGTGTGTGGGTGTGATTATGGTCATACAGTATCACTTGCTTCTAACCAATTGCATTCTACCAGTGACACTCAACTGAGCTTATCAATTTCTTAAAAATGTATTCTTGTGTTTCTGCTTCTTATTTATTGTCATAACCTCATATGTTAAAACCTATGTTTCACTTAACTATTAACAGATGTTGAAGAATAAATGCATTATTTCTGAGGATCAAACCATGTTAGATTTTGTAATCACTCAAATTCCACATATTGTTTCTTTTACTGGACTAGTTTTAACCTTGTTAATAAAGTCGCCATCATGTAGAAGGTGCACACTTTCAGCATCCGGTATGACGAACACGGACGCGACTTGTATAAGGGTTTATAGACAAATGAAAAATATAAAATTCAGAGATTGTTTAATGTTCAATTAATCTGTTATACTTCTTGCGCATTTTTTTTGTGCATTTTCTGTAATTTATTACAGCCTGAAAATTAGCTCTGCCCCTAGCTGAAGCAAAGTTCCTTTTTTGTTTTTTAAAGCTAACCCATAAATTATGCTTTCAACACAGGGACTGATGCGGGTTTTATCTTTGTGTCTCAATTCACCTCACAGGCAGCAGTAGGCTTTAAAAACTATAAACTCCACCTTTAAACCTTGAATATTACCTAAAGGGAAAAAATGTGGTGAAGTAACAAATGTTGGAAAATGCTTTTTTTTCCTTCTTTTTTCTCACCCTTTGCCTTTTCTTAAAGACATAAACCAAACACATTTTTACCTTACAACAAGTATTTTACCGTACAACGAGAGCAACAGATTGAATAAAGCTGAGACAAATGTATTTAATTTGTTCATGCGGGGACAACCAAAAGAAAACCGCAACAGACCCTTAGTTAAACAAACTAATTAGTGGTGCTTGAAAAGCATCACTATTGTTATCTTGCAGGCTTATTATTTTTTTTTTCTTTTTATTCTTCCGTTTCTTCTTCCGTACAAAAGTTTGGCGCGTAACTAGTCCCGCACCGTTTGTCTTAGACCCATGAATGGGGTGTCAAAACGTGCGGCCTAATCGGGAATGGGGTGCTATGACTTTTCTAAGGGGTGGGTGGTTTATTGCCCCCGCAGGGGGCAATAAACCACCCCGAAAATCCCATTGACTTAACATTGAGGCCAAGTTTGACGGATTGTAGCGCGGAGAGGGAATCTTGTAGAAACGTGAGATTCACCACCTTTGAGGAGTTTTGCAACCTTTGTCAGAGGAGACCCCGCACAAGGGTATAAGTTCTACCCCCGGGGCAAAAGAGGTCCCCAAAGTTGCCCCATTGACTTATAATGGGGTATTTATCGAAGAATTAGTTTGTCGCAGATCCATGAATGAGGTGTCAAACTGTTCGGCTGGTTCAGGGATGGGGTGCTATGCCTTTTCTGAGGGGCTGGGCAGTTAATTGCCCCCGCAGGGGGCAATTAATCGCCCATAGACTTAACATTTTAATGGCTAGTCCCGCACCGTTTGTCATGGACCCGTGAATGAGGCGTCAAATCGTTCGGCTTGTCCAGGGGTGGGGTGCTATGACTTTGCTCAGGGCTGGGCGGTCAATTGCCCCCGCAGGGGGCAATTGACCGCTCATAGACTTAGCATTGAGACCAGCTTTGACGGTGTTTTTTGTAGGCCCATGAATGAGGTGTCAACCCATGCAGCTTGTTTGGGAATGGGGTGCAATGTCTGTTCTCAGGGCTGGGGTGGTTAATTGCCCCAGCAGGGGGCAATTAACCACTCATACACTTAAAATTGAGATCAGCTTTGCCTGAGTTTGTCGTAGAACCTTGAATGAGCTGACAAGCCATTCGCCTCATTCGGGCATGGGGTTATATGATAATACTGAGGGCGGGCGGGTAATTGCCCCCGCGGGGGGCAATTAACCGCTGGTCCCTCACCGTTTGTCGGTGACCCTTGACTGATGTGTCATATCGTGCGTCTTATCCGGCAGGGGTGTGCAGTGACCTCTCTGAGGGGCTGGGCGGCAGGGGGCAATTAACCGCTAGTCCAGCACCATTTGTCGTAGACCCTTGAATGAGGTGTCAAACCGTTCGCCTCATTCAGGCATGGGGTTATATTATACTACTGAGGGCGGGCGGTTAATTGCCCCCGCTGGGGGCAATTAAATGCTAGAACAACACCGTATGTCGTAGGCCCATGAATGAGGTGTCATATCGTGCGTCTTATCCGGGAGGGGTGTGCAGTGACCTGTCTGAGGGGCTGGGCGGTTAATTGCCCCCGCAGGGGGCAATTAACCGCTAGTCCAGCACCATTTGTCGTAGACCCTTGAATGAGGTGTCAAACCGTTCGCCTCATTCAGGCATGGGGTTATATTATACTACTGAGGGCGGGCGGTTAATTGCCCCCGCTGGGGGCAATTAAATGCTAGAACAACACCGTATGTCGTAGGCCCATGAATGAGGTGTCATATCGTGCGTCTTATCCGGGAGGGGTGTGCAGTGACCTGTCTGAGGGGCTGGGCGGTTAATTGCCCCCGCAGGGGGCAATTAACCGCTAGTCCAGCACCATTTGTCGTAGACCCTTGAATGAGGTGTCAAACCGTTCGCCTCATTCAGGCATGGGGTTATATGATACTACTGAGGGCGGGCAGTTAATTGCCCCCGCAGGGGGCAATTAACTGCTAGAACAACACTGAATGTCGTAGGCCCATGAATGAGGTGTCATATCGTGCGTCTTATCCGTCAGGGGTGTGCAGTGACTTCTCTGAGGGGCTGGGCTGTTAATTGCCCCAGCAGGGGGCAATTAACTGCTAGTCCAGCACCATTTGTCGTAGACCCTTGAATGAGGAGTCATATCGTGCGTCTTATCCGGGAGGGGTGTTCAGTGACCTCTCTGAGGGGCTGGGCGGTTAATTGCCCCCGCAGGGGGCAATAAAACGCTCATAGACTTGACATTGATTAAACTGTGCTTTGCGCACTTTACATGATTCCCATGTCCCTATCATGGAGTTAAGCTGATTAGCTAGCCTCGTTTTAACTTAGCTAGCTTCGTGTTAACCCCCCCACACACACACCCCACCATCAGCCCACCTCCCCCCTCCGCCACGGACAGGAGTTTCGCCACGTCAAGCACCACTCACATTTTCTTCAGGAAATGTACCTCTCTTTATTTTTCTTCTTCTTCTTCCGTATGAAAGTTCGGCGCGTAACTAGTCCCGCACCGATTGTCCTAGACCCATGAAAGGGGTGTCAAAACGTGCGGCCTAATCGGGAATGGGGTGCTATGACTTTTATAAGGGGTGGGTGCTTAATTGCCCCCGCAGGGGGCAATTAAGCACCCAAAAAAGTCCCATAGATTAACATGGAGGCCAAATTTTGACGGCTTGTGGCGCAGAGAGGGAATTTTGTAGAAACGTCAAATTCACCCCATTTGAGGGGGTTTGCAACCTGTGTCAGAGGATACCCCGGACAAGGGTATAAGTTCTACCCCCGGGGCAAGAGAGGTCCCCAAAATTGCCCCATTGACTTATAATGGGCAATTTATCGAATAATTAGTTTGTCGCAGACCCATGAATGAGGTGTCAAACCATTCGGCTGGTTCGGGGATGGGGTGATATGCCATTCTTGAGGGGCTGGGCGGTTAATTGCCCCCGCAGGGGGCAATTAATCGCCCATTGACTTAACATTTTATTGGCTAGTCCCGCACAGTTTGTCATCGACCCGTGAATGAGGTGTCAAATCGTACGGCTTGTCCGGGGGTGGGGTGCCATGACTCCGCTCAGGGCTGGGCGGTTAATTGCCCCCGCAGGGGGCAATTAAACTCTCATAGACTTAACATTTTAACCGCTATTCCCGCACCGTTTGTCATACACCCATGAATGAGGTGTCATATCGTGCGGCTTATCCGGGGGTGGGGTGCTATGACTGTGCTCAGGGCTGGGCGGTTAATTGCCCCCGTAGGGGGCAATTGATCGCTCATCGACTTAGCATTGAGACCAGATTTGACTGTGTTTTTTGTAGGGCCATGAATGAGCTGTCAAAGCGTTCGCCTCATTCGGGCATGGGGTTATATGATACTTCTGAGGGCGCGCGGTTAATTGCCCCCGCAGGGGGCAATTAACTGCTAGAACAACACCGTATGTCGTAGGCCCATGAATGAGGTGTCATATCGTGCGTCTTATCCGGGAGGGGTGTGCAGTGACCTGTCTGAGGGGCTGGGCGGTTAATTGCCCCCGCAGGGGGCAATTGATCGCTAGTCCAGCACCGTTTGTCGTAGACCCTTGAAAGAGGTGACAAACCGTTCGCCTCATTCGGGCATGGGGTTAAATGATACTACTGAGGGCGGGCGGTTAATTGCCCCCGCAGGGGGCAATTAACTGCTAGAACAACACCGTATGTCGTAGGCCCATGAATGAGGTGTCATATCGTGCGTCTTATCCGGCAGGGGTGTGCAGTGATGTCTCTGAGGGGCTGGGTTGTTAATTGCCCCAGCAGGGGGCAATTAACCGCTAGTCCAGCACCATTTGTCGTAGACCCTTGAATGAGGTGTCAACCCATGCAGCTTGTTCGGGAATGGGGTGCAATGTCTTTTCTCAGGGCTGGGGTGGTTAATTGCCCCCGCAGGGGGCAATTAACCACTCATAGACATACCATTGAGATCAGCTTTGCCTGAGTTTGTCGTAGACCCTTGAATAAGGTGTCAAACCGTTCGCCTCATTCGGGCATGGGGTTTTATGATACTACTGAGGGCCGGCGATTAATTGCCCCCGCAGGGGGCAATTAACTGCTAGAACAACACCGTATGTTGTAGGCCCATGAATGAGATGTCATATCGTGCGTCTTATCCGAGAGGGGTGTGCAGTGACCTCTCTGAGGGGCTGGCCTCTTAATTGCCCCAGCAGGGGGCAATTAACTGCTGGTCCCTCACCGTTTGTCGTAGACCCTTGACTGAGGTGTCATATCGTGCATCTTATCCGGGAGGGGTGTGCAGTGACCTCTCTGAGGGGCTGGACGGTTACTTGCCCCCACAGGGGGCAATTAACCGCTCATTGACTTGACATTGATTGAACTTTGCTTTGCGGACTTAACATGATTACCATGTCCCTATCATGGAGTTAACTTCCCACGTCAAGCACCACTCACATTTTCTTCAGGAAATGTACCTCTCTAGTTAAGTAATGAAGTGGTGCCCTGTTCATGATTTATGTTGTTGACTAAACATGTTCAAACGGCTGTGTTATTGTGCTAGAAATAAAATGATACAGATATACAAATATGTTCTGTATATGCAAAGACAAACAGACTAGCTACAATCAACAGGTGTTTTTTTTTCAGTCTCAAAGTAAATTCGATTCTGCATAAAAATGTAACAGCTGTATACACCATCAAGAAGATTAAAACCACCTGCCTAATATTGCGTAGGTCCGCCGTTTATTGGCAGAACCGCTTTTCCCATCGAGGCATGGATTCAATAAGAGCCTCAAAGATGTGTTGTGTTATTCACACCAAAATGCTTTAAGTCACATTATTGTCCAGTTCCCACTTTTTGGTGTGGATATGTAAGAATTCAGCGGCGCGGAGGTGTAGTGGTTAGCACTGTCGCCTTGCACCTCTAGGGTCTGGGTTCGATTCCCCGGCCAGGCTCGATTCCCGTCTCTGTGTGCATGGAGTTTGCATGTTCTCCCTGTGCTTGGTGGGTTTCCTTCGGGTACTCCGGTTTCCTCCCACAGTCCAAAGATATGCAGGTTAGGCTACTTGGCGTTCCTAAATTCCTGGGGCTAAGCTGTCTCTAGGCGAGAGCCATACCTTATCTCCAGGTTGTTAGATTGGCGCAGTGGATTTATGTCGGTCGGCATTGGACTTGTACCTACGTACAGCTCTCTGCAGGTGGTGACGTGCTTCTTCCCAGACTCTCTCACTCTCCCAGAACCAGTAATCGACCGCTGGGAGATCTGACGGTTCCCCGTTCCATGGAAATAATGGAGGCTGATAACCCAGGATACACTGGAAGGAGGTGAGACCTGTGGTAGATTGACGAAGGGAATTCTGGGCATACTCGGCGAAGGTGCGAAGAAACCGACCAATCTCCTGAATTTTTTGCTCCGACCGCCTATTGGTTTGAGGATGATACCCTGAAGACAAACTCACAGTCACACCTAGGAGAATGAAGAATGCCCGCCAGACTCGTCATATAAAATGGGGTCTTCAGTCAGGGACGATGTCCTCCAGGATGCCATAATAACAGAAGACCTTGTTAAAGAGTAGTTCTGCAATTTCCATAGCAGTTGGTAGGTTTCTGAGGCTACGTTTACACTGCTAGGTAAATGTGACCCAATTCCGATTTTTTGCTCATATGTGACACATATCAGATTTTTTCTTTGTCCGTGTAAGCAGGAAAAAAATGCATGCATTCCGATATTTCGAGATCGGTTTCAGGCCTCCTTCATATGTGGAAATAAATCGGATATAAATCAGATATGTGCTAATGTGATTGTCGTGTAAACAGACAGATCGGATTTCCTGAGGGATTGTGTTCTGTACGTCATTAAAACAGCGACTCCTTCACGGTTTAATTCTTCTTCTTTATCTTTCGGCTGTTCCCTTTCAGGAGTCGCCACAGCGAATCATCTGCCTCCATCTAACCCTATCCTATGCATCCTCTTCTCTCAGACCAACTAACTTCATGTCCTCTCTCACTGCATCCATAAATCTCCTCTTTGGTCTTCCTCTAGACCTCCTGCCTGGAAGTTCCAACCTCAGCATCCTTCTACCAATATGCTCACCATCTCTCCTCTGAACATGTCCAAACCACCTCAATCTGGCCTCTCTGACTTTATCTCCAAAACATCTCACATGGGTTGTCCCTCTGATGAACTCATTCTTGATCCTATCCATCCTTGTCACTCCCAAGGAGAACCTCAACATCTTCAGCTCTGCTACCTCCAACTCTGCCTCCTGTCTTTTCTTCAGTGCCACAGTCTCTAAGCCATAGAGCATCACTGGTCTCACCACTGTGCTGTACACCTTTCCTTTCATGCTCGCCGATACTCTTTTATCGCACAACACACCTGAATCTTTTCTCCACCCATTCCATCCTGCCTGTACCCGCCTCTTCACCTCCTTTCCACACTCTCCGTTGCTCTGGACCATTGACCCTAAGTACTTAAAGTCCTGCACCTTCTTTACCTCTGCTCCCTGTAGCCTCACCGTTCCTCTTGGGTTCCTCTCATTCACACACATGTATTCCGTCTTGCTGTGGCTAACCTTCATTCCTCTGCTTTCCAGAGCATACCTCCACCTCTCCAAATTTTCTTCCACCTGTTCCCTGCTCTCGCTACAAAGCACAATGACATCTGCAAACATCATAGTCCATGGAGACTCCTGTCTAACCTCATCTGTCATCCTGTCCATCACCAGAGCAAACAAAAAGGGGCTTAGAGCCGATCCTTGATGCAGACCCACCTCCACCTTGAACTCTTCTGTCACACCTACAGCACATCTCACCACTGTCTTAGCACCCTCATACATGTCCTGCACCACTCTAACATACTGCTCTGCCACTCCAGACTTCCTCATACAACACCACAGCTCCTCTCTCGGCACCCTGTCGTACGCCTTCTCTAAATCTACAAAGACACAATGCAACTCTTTATTACCTTCTCTGTACAGTGGTGTGACAGTGGTAAAGAAATTTAAAGCTTATTTAAAATTTAAAATTTAAAATTTAAGGCTTATGTAACAAACTTAATGCTTAATGCTTTACTAATGAATAGAACAAGGTAGAATAAATGAAATAACAACAAATAAAATAAAATAAACACAACAACAAATTCATAACAAGTATGATATGGCTCTTACATATGGTATGTATGCATGGTATGTATGTATGTATATATGTATGTATGGTATGTTGGTATATATGGTATGTAGGTATGTATGTACTGTATGTACTGTATGGTATGCATGTATGGTATGTATGTATGCTATGTATGGTATGGTACTGTACTTCTCCCCCAGCATCCTCAAAGCAAATACTGCATCTGATGTACTATTTCTAGGCATCAAACCATATTGCTGCTCACAAATGCTGCCCTCTGCCCTTAACCTAGCTTTCACTATGCTTTCCCACAGCTTCATTGTATGGCTCATTAGCTTTATGCCTGTGTAATTGCCACAGCTCTGCACATCTCCCTTGGTCTTAAAAATCGGCACCAATACACTTCTCCTCCATTCCTCTGGAATCCTCTCGCTGTCCAAGATCTTGTTAAACAAACTAGTCAGTAACTCGACTGCCACCTCTCTTAAGCACTTCCATACCTCCACAGGTATTTCATCCGGACCAACAGCCTTTCCACTCTTCATCCTCTTCAACGCCCTTCTCACCTCACTTTTATTAATATTTGCTACTTCCTGCTCCACAACAGTCACCTCTTCTACTCTTTGTTCTCTTTCATTTTCCTCATTCATCAACTCCTCAAAGTACCCCTTCCATCTTCCCATCACCCTCCTGGCATCTGTCAGTATATTTCCATCTCTATCTTTAATCACTCTAACCTGCTGCACATTCTTCCCATCTCTATCGTTCTGCCTCGCCAACCTGTACAGGTCTACCTCACCCTCCTTACTGCCCAGCCTAGCATATAAGTCCTCATATGCTCTTTGTTTGGCCTTTGCCACCTCTACCTTCACCTTACGCTGCATCCCCCTGTACTCCTGTCTACTCTCTTCAGTCCTCTCAGAGTCCCACTTGTCTTAGCTAGCCTCTTTCCCTATATACACTCCTGGACTTCCTCATTCCACCATCAAGTCTCCTTGTCCATTTTTCCCTTACCTGATGATACACCAAGTACCCTCCTACCTGTCTCCCTGATCACATTGGCTGTAGTTGTCCAGTCAATTGAAAGCACCTCCTGACCACCCAGAGTCTGTCTCAACTCCTCCCTAAAGACATCACAACATTCTTCCTTTCTCAACTTCCACCACTTTGTCCTCTGCTCTGCCTTCTGCTAAGCATCGAGACCTGCAGTGTAAACGTAGCCTGAGAGGGATCAATCGGCATCCTTTTGAGAATCTGTCTATAATGATCAGTACACAGGTATGTCCTTCAGATTCAGGCAAGTCCATGAGGAAGTCTACTCCTAAGTATGACCATGGTCGTTGAGGAATGGGCAGGGGCATGATCTTTCCGGCTGGTAAGTGTTGAGGAGTCTTCGACATGGCACATTCTTGGCATCCCTTGACATACCTTCTCACGTCTCTTTCCATGTTAGGTCACCAGAAGCGTTCTTGTAGCAGTGAGAGTTCTGTTGATCCCCGGGTGCCCGCTGCTCAACGAGCCATGTATTGAGTGAATTAGGTGATCATGATCCTTCTCCAGAATGAAACGGCGGAGTGCTGGACAGTCTGGTGGAGGAACTGGAGCCGGTTCTGATAGGAATAAACGGAGTTCCCATTGAATATGGTTAAATCTTTTCGGGGGAGTATTGATACAGGTTCTTCAATGGATTCACTGGATGCATGCAAGCATGAGAGCATCCACCTTGATGTTCTTCATACCCGGTAGGTAGGAGATCGTGAATCCATTTTGACAATCGTAAGTTTGTCTGTGATGTCATTCCACTATGACATGTATTTGTATGACTATCGCATGATAGAAAATTCAGTTTAGATGCGGAAGGCTACGGAGACACAAGCTTTTGACCGTAAGCTCCCGGTAAGCTAAGAATGTAAGATACAGCAACTAGGTTGTTGTAACCGTAAGCTCCCGTAAGTAGGTATATACAACAAGAGTGTTGTTATATACGTAAGTTAAGACTGTAATTTATAAGACACAGCAAACAGGTTGTTGTAAAAGTCAGAGATTTGCAAGATGCAGCAACTGGTGTCTGTAACCATACTGGATTTACTCAAGATGACTGTATGAAGTGTTGATTCTTTGATGCTGACAAAATAAACTACAAGAGACAAAGAGATCGGACTTCTGTTGTGTGAGTGAAACTTTAAACCAAAGCTACGCATCAAAACTAGTGAAATAATATGACCGCATCTACAGACGTAATCCACCATCTTTTTTTGCTACAGAGAAGAAGCTGGAGGCAGCTGGTGAGGTTGAGGAGCGAATGTAGCCCTTTTGCGTCGCCTCTGAGATGTAATTTTCCATGGATTTCTGCTCGGGAAGAGATAGTGGATAAATGCGTCCGTTGGGTAACGGTTTTCCGTGGATTAACTCGATGGCACAGTCCCAAGGCCGATGAGGTGGTAGCTGGGTTGCTCTTTTGGGGCAGAAGACATCAGAAAAGGAAGAGTACTGACGAGGAATTTTCACGGATTGTTGCTCCACTCGGCTTTCGATTGAAGATTGTCTTTTTGCAATTTGGCGAAGGTGCCATCGTGTTTACCCTGCTGATACAGGGACAAAACTAATTTATATCATTAGTTTCACCTTCAGCTTCTATGTCGATGTCTTCATCAGGTGTCTGCACCAGCCATGCTGGTTGTGTATATGCTGCTTTTTGCCACTGAAAGCAGAGGAATGAGAATGCCGCTCCACTCGTGTCCGGGCCTGAAAAACCCACAAAGGTCGCCTAAGGAATACAAAATGCTCGAAGTGAGAATTTAGCAGCAAGTGCTCCTAGAATAGCTACCACAAGGTCTGCAGGCAACGGCAGCTGAGCTCTCAGCATTGTCCGCTACCCCTCACTGATCCATGCCAAGATGCGCAGCTCATGTTAAAGTATTCCTTCACACATTAGCAAAAGAAAGTGAAGGAGTGCTGTCTCCTGAGAGCTTGGCTGCTGTTGCCTGCAGTTCTTGTTACAGCTATTCTACTGTAGGAGCACTTGCTGTTGAATGCTCGTTTCGAGATGATGTCTGAGAGGTTCCTCAGGTGATCTTTGTGGGCTCAGTTTCATTTTGTGTGCCCATTGTTTCCACCAGTGTAACATGAACCCCACAGGCATGAACAGTCTTTATGTTGTAACGCTCAGCTAAAATGTATTTAACTAATGTTACAAAAAAACAAGAGATCTTTTCCTTCGTGCCGGAGTGCCTTAAAACCAGTGAACAAGAATTACACAAATCAAGACCAATTCAAACTAACCAAAAGTGTATTATACAAAAAATTAAACAAAAAGGTGCACCAACCAAGAAAACCAATAAAGAAAACAATATTTACAAAATATGTGTGTGTGAATGTGTAAAATGTCCAAAGTCCAGGATATTGTATGAGTGTGTGAAGGAGATGGATCGGTCTCACCGGTAATGATGGTAAACAACCAGGAGGCCGATGACGGAGTGTGAGAACCGTAACGAAGCAGTCTAGTCGGCAATAATCCAGATAGAATGGAAATCCCACAAGGCACAGTCTTCGTCGGCCTCATTAAAACCTCCGAAATGATAACCAGGTACACAGCGCACTGAAACTCCTAACTCCCTCCGTGACAGCTTTCCCGGTCCGTCTTTTATATCTGGGTCATGTGACCACTTGCGTCACCATCTTCCCATGCTGCCCGGCTGATGACTCTCGCGAGAGCTGGATTGGAACCAATACACATCTAATGCATAGACACAAGAAAAACCTTCAGGACATAATTATTAAGGTGCTGCAGCTTCATTAACTTTACGCCAGCTTACTTTCACCTATATAACAATGTCCATTATGTGGCAGTGCTACCTAGACTCCCCCCCAGCTTCTGGCTTATGAGGAGAGGTCCGTCTTAACACAAAAAAACACATTACATTTAAAGATTATTGTGGGTTGCCCTATGGCTGTGTAATTTATTGGCCCCTTCATAATTTTTAATTGGTGCTGGACCCCCCTCCCCACACACACACACACACACACACACACACACACACTTGGGCGCTAGCTTAGCAGATAAATTGTGATGTGCAGAGGAGAGCGGGTGCGGCATTTGGCCAAACCGGTTCGCACGGTAGTACCAGCGCTTTGTACCACTGGGAAATGCTGGAGCTGGCTTGTTTGGCTTGCTGACGTCTTTGATCTTCCTCTGCTATGTCTCATGGGTTTTGACAGGAAACCGTTGCTGGTTGGTCAGGAGTGGATGGTCCATCAACGCATCGTGCCAGGGGTTCCTGGAGTAGCCACTGGTCCTCATTTGGTCATTGTTGGCTCTCTGGCAGATACACTTCTGAATGTATCGCCACACCTCCCTTCGCACGGAATTGTCGGGTCAGTGATTGTGGGATTATCAATTGGAGCTTTTCCCCTTGCTTTACCGTAGTTCTTCTAAACAGCATCCCCTGGTGTGTTACAAAGGAGCTCCTCTGGCTTGGTGTTTTTCCAGGGTACTCTCCCGCGGCCAGATGAGGTATTGGGCTGTTATCCTGCTGGCTTGTGCTATCTTCCCCAGGTCACAGGTCAGGTCAGAGGATACTGTGAGAAGTGGTGGAGGAACCAGCTTTGGTGGTAGCGCATACAGTGCTCAAGGGGAATGTCTATGACTGCCGCGCACTCTGTCATGGAGTCAGTGGTCCGAGCACAACGTAATAATCTTTATATGATATAATGACTCGTGGTATGAATCTACACAAAGCGCTTCAGTTTCAAATAATCATTTAACGTTGAACCCAAACAGCAAAAGAACATGATGATAATAATCAAAAGAATAATAATCATCTTGATTTTAGCTGTTTATGTCCAGCATTTAATAATTATTGAATTATTATTAATTAAAGCTGCTCACATCGAGCGCACTTTCACTTTTTAAAAAAAATGCAGTGTTTAATCAGCAAGGATATGTCACCTCTCTTTATGATAGAGGAATATTATGACTGAAACAAAGCTGCTCGTGTCGGCTCATATCGGGAGCATTTTGATCAAGAAAAGTGAAAGTGTGTACCAACAACATAGCACAATGCATGTGTGTGAATGGCTGAAATGTGGTTGTGAATAAGCCTTTTAGTGAATGTAAAATGTTCGCATGAACTCGCAGCGCGCGTGCGCTCTTTTACTTTGCCGAGTTTTGATCTAAAGTCAGATGAACACACGTGCCGATATGAGAGATTTATAAGAGATTTCTCTTTACTAGAAATATAAAAAACTAAAATTTATACATGTTAAATAAGCGCTGTCTTTGCAGTGCTGTGCGAAACGCACACCGATGTGAGCCACTTTATTTCCGTCATGTTTTTGCTGTTTAGTGGACCGCGGGCGAGCCTCTGAATACGGCAAAGAAGGAACTGTTATACAGCTACTGTTTGTATCGGTTTATTGTTATTATTAAAAAATTTTTTTAAAGACATCAAAATGTTAATATAGAAATAATTGGGAAAATGGACCTTCAGAATAGAATATTAAAAAACTAAAATATATACTTCTATCTTTGGTATAATATGGTTATAGTATAGTATATCGCGGCTGTGTGACGCATCCTGTACTCTGCGTTCCAGACTCTTTAGTGGAAGTTGTTGATGTTTATTTTATTTATTTATTTTGTCTTTGATGTTAATGACACAAAGCAGAGTCCTCCCACCTCAGAGTTTCTCCAGCATACTGTATATCAGTATGAGTTCCCCTCATGTTACTTTTTTGGTGACAACAGTTTTTTTCAGCACACATTTAACCATAAATTTTTTTAAAACGTTTGATCCGGCATCATAATTCTCCTTTTTTAATTTCCTACATAGTCTAATCAGTGCTCAACTGCATGCATAAAGTTTTCGAGAGCACGGAGGAATTTTTTTTTTACTAAATAATATTTAAGCAGTATAATCAGGACCTCTTATTTACAGTACTTTAGGTTGTTGTTCTTGCAGTGTTTCTGTGTGCTTTGCAATGTCAGAAACATTCAAATGCAAATAATACACCCTCCCCAGGTGTGAATCAGCTGTGTGAATCAGAATAATAAAATTATTCCATTTGTATTTTCCCTTTGTAAAATAGTATTAAAAATGATGGATTGTGTATCGAGGGATTACAGGATTATACGATTATGGGCTCCAAGATGGCGGCGCGGCAGTAGCACGCAATGGCCGCTCCGGAGCCAAAATGGTGCTACGTTGTTTACGTTTTGTGTGTAGCGCGTTTATTTTACCCTGTGTATGGATATCGTCCCAACTGGTGTCTGTACATGCAACAGCCAGACACTTTTCAACCTAAATAACCCGGTTAATGACATCCAAGATGAGCTGCGGGAAAAGCTATGCGAACTCGGCTTGCTCCATGAACCAGGCCTCAAAGCCTCAGCGTTGCCTGATGCCGGCGGCCGGAGGAGGGGACATCGGAAACAGTGCGCAAGGAAGTGGAAGCGCGGCAAGCGGGCGGGAGTCTGTGCTAGGCTAAAAACAAACCCTAGCCCGCGGGCTCTCCCGTCCATCATCTTATCAAACGTCTGCTCCCTGGATAATAAACTGGATTACATCCGACTCCAGCAGGCTACACAGCGTGAGATTAGAGACTGCTGTGTCTTTGTTTTCACGGAGACATGGCTCAGCGACAGAGTACCGGACGCCGCTATTCAGCTAGACGGGCTAGCCTTGTTTCCCGACAGAAATGCAGCTCTGCGCGGTAAGACTCGCGGTGGCGGCTTGTGTGTTTACATCAACTTAAAATGGTGTAAAAACTCTCAAATTTATTTGTCACATACACAGTCATACACAGTACGAAATGCAGTGAAATGCTTATACGACCGCCAGTGACCTAAAAACTTATGCGTAAGGAATAAATATGAATAAAAAGAAATACTAAAGAAAAAAAATTTAACTATTAAAATAAACTGTACAAATAAGGGCACGATAAAAAAATATTACAAAATATAGAAATATTTGAAAGTGGCAGTGGTTGTGCAAATATGCATAAAAAGTGACTTATTAAAGTGTCTTGAGCAATGGTCCAGATATATAAATATGTAGTGCAAATGTGTATGAATGTGTCCATGATTGTCCCGTCAATGTTGGGAGTTTAAAAAGATGTTATTAATCCTGTGCGGTGGTGTGGTTGAGAGACCTTATCGCCTGCAGGAAGAAGCTCCTCCTCAGTCACTCTGTATTGGCCTTCAGGGAGCCGAATCACTTCCCAGACCGCAACAGAGAAAACAGTCCATTGTTGGGATGGCTGAGGTCCTTCACTATCTTCCTGGCTTTGGTCCAGCACCGCTTGCTGTAGATCGAGTGCAGGTCAGGGAGCTTGGTGCAGATGATGCGCTCAGTTGATCGCACCACCCTCTGTAGAGCTCGTCTGTCCTGCATGGTGCTGTTTCCAAACCAGGTCGTGATGTTACCCGTCAGGATACTCTCTATGGTACAGGAGTAGAAATTCCTGAGCACCTTAGAGGGCAGTCTGAAGTCTCTCAAGCGTCTGAGACGCCTGTGCTAGTTTCTAGTTATTGCTCATCACTGGTGGAGTTTGTGACTGTTAGATGCAGACCTTTTTATTTACCACGAGAATTCACCACAGTTTTCATTATCGGAGTGTACATTCCACCTAGCGCTAATGCTAAGGAAGCGCTATGGGAACTGTATGCACAGATCAGTGAACTGCAAAATACACACCCGGATGGACTGTTTATTGTTGCTGGAGATTTCAACCATGCAAATCTCAAGTCAGTGCTTCCTAGATTCCATCAGTACTGTATGTGGACTTTGCAATGAGAGGGGAAAACACGCTGGATCTTGTTTACACAAACATTCCCAGCGCATATCGGGCAGAGCCCCGCCTCCACCCTCGGCTACTCAGACCACATCTCTGTTATGCTAATTCCAGCATACAGACCACTCGTCAGGTGTTCAAAACCGGTTCTGAAGCAGGTGAAACCTGGCCAGCAGGAGCCATCTCTGCTCTTCAGGACTGTTTCGAGAGCACTGACTGCAACATGTTTAGGGTGGCTAAACACACATACACACACACACACACACACACACACACTCAACTTAACTCTACTACCTCAAAATATTGGCACTGGACTGACAAATCAACACAAGCGCAGACACACTGATCTACGCTACTGTAAGAGCCATATCGTATTTATGAATTTGTTGTTTATTTGTTTTATTTCATTTTATTCTATCTTATTCTGTTCATTAGTTAAGCATTAAGTTTATTACATAAGCCATAAGCTTTGAACTTGTTAGTTAAGCATCCATTTTGATAATCGTAAGTTGGTCTCTGATGTCATTCCACTATTACATGCATTTGTATGACTATCGTGTGATAGAAAGTTCAGTTTAGATGCGGAAGTCTACGGGAACACAAACTTTTGACCATAAGCTAACCTTAATCAGCTAGATATAACAAATGTGTTATAAACATAAGGTAATCCTGAACCATATTGATACAGCAACTGGTGTTGTAACTACAGTGGATTTACTTAAGACGACTGTATTAAGTGTTGATTCTTTGATGCTGGAAAATAAAATATGAGAGACAAAGAGATCACTGGACTTCTGTGTGTCATAAGTAACGAACTTCAACCAAAGATACGCGTCAAAACTAGTGGAATAATACTGTATGTCAGCATCTACAAAAGTCAAAAGCTTTCTCCGTTGTTTAAGCGTGAAGATAAATGAATGTTGAAATCGAAAACGAAAGAGGATTTGAGTCCTCCGTGCTTCACTATGGCCGACGGCGAAAAGAATACAGCCATAGCCGAGTCTGAGCGTGAGATGGCGCTCATTAATAAAGATTCGGAAATAAAGCTTCAAGAAATTAAAGAAGCCAGAAGCGAAAAGTGGAGTCAATTGACTGCATTATCCGAAGAAATAAAGCTGCTCATGTACAAAGCATGCAATTTGTATGACGTTGAAGCTAAGTACTACACGGACTTTATAGGGCTGCAAGAAGAATTTGTTGAAAGCAATAGACAGGTGTGATTGTGCTTAAACGAAGATGAACATGATCTACAAAACTGGTATAAGTTTCAAATATTGCGCTGCACAGAATTTAGGAAAAAGGTACAGTTGTGGATCACGGAAGCTAGGAGCCGCTTCATGATGCCTCAAACGGACAACGATGGAGTTACGCCAGATGACAGCGTGTCAATGGTGGAGTTTAAGACGTCCGCCTCTAGTAGGCACGGAAGCTTAGCGATGACAGCATCCAAAAGGTCCGTAACTTCTACAGCATCCTCAGCCCGACTAAAGAAAGCAGAAGCTAACAGAGTAGCCTTGTTGATTAAAGTAGGAGCCTTAGCAGAACGGCGGGCGATAGAACAGAAGGAAGCACAATTAAAGGCTGAGGAAGAGCAACTAAAAACACAATTAAGGAATAAAGAGGCAGAAGTAAAGGCTGATAAAGAAAGGTTGGAATTAGAAACTGCGCTCGCAATTGTCGACGCTGAATTACAGGCTTATCAGGGTTGTGAAAAACGACAGCCTGCAACAAAGAGCGGAGTCATCGACCCGAGCTGCACGCACTCAGGCAGCCCGCCTTGAACGGGCCCCAAACATGAATATGACAGCCGACGAAAGCCGATGAGAGAGAGCTCAGTCAACGAACCAAGTAGCGCATGCGCTCCCAAATTGGAATACAATGAACAGAATACCTCGGACTGCCATCATGTCTCAAGGCAGCCCATCCAAGTGTGCCCGTAAGTTTTGAACCAAAATTGAAAAGTACTTTAAATTAATGGTCTACCCAAGACAATAAATACACCCGCCATGACATTGATACATTATGATACATTATGCAGCATGAAGCAACAGCAGGCAGACATCACAGCAATGCTTGTGAAATGCCAAAGGCAATCCTTCTTACCTCAGCGTAATATCCCTAACATCATGGCAAGCACTGACCACATGGAGGAGCTAGATAACGCTACGAACATGCAGACTATTACTTCAAAACTGCCCTACGAATTGCATAAGAGATGGAGGGACCAAGTATACAGGTCCTTCTCAAAAAATTTGCATATTGTGATAAAGTTCATTATTTTCTGTAATGTACCGATAAACATTAGACTTTCATATATTTTAGATTCATTACACAACTGAAGTAGTTCAAGCCTTTTATTGTTTTAATATTGATGATTGTGGCATACAGCTCATGAAAACCCAAAATCTCAAAAAAATTGCATATTTCATCCGACCAATAAAAGAAAAGTGTTTTGAATACAAAAAAAGTCAACCTTCAAATAATTATGTTCACTTATGCACTCAATACTTGGTCGGGAATCCTTTTGCAGATTCTTGTGTCTCTCAACTTTCTCTTCACAATATCCCACAGATTCTCTATGGGGTTCAGGTCAGGAGAGTTGGCAGGCCAATTGAGCACAGTAATACCATGGACAGTAAACCATTTACCAGTGGTTTTGGCACTGTGAGCAGGTGCCAGGTCATGCTGAAAAATTTTATCTTCATCTCCATAAAGATTTTCAGCAGATGGAAGCATGAAGTGCTCCAAAATCTCCTGATAGCTAGCTGCATTGACCCTGCCCTTGATAAAACACAGTGGACCAACACCAGCAGCTGACATGGCACCCCAGACCATCACTGACTGTGGGTACTTGACACTGGACTTCAGGAATTTTGGCATTTCCCTCTCCCCAGTCTTCCTCCAGACTCTGGCACCTTGATTTCCGAATGACATGCAAAATTTGCAACCTGTAGCCCATTTCCTGCACACGCCTGTACACGGTGGCTCTGGATGTTTCTACTCCAGACTCAGTCCACTGCTTCCGCAGGTCCCCCAAGGTCTGGAATCGGTCCTTCTCCACAATCTTCCTCAGGGCCCGGTCACCTCTTCTCGTTGTGCAGCGTTTTCTGCCACACTTTTTCCTTCCCAGACTTCCCACTGAGGTGCCTTAATACAGCACTCTGGGAACAGCCTATTCGTTCAGAAATGTCTTTCTGTGTCTTACCCTCTTGCTTGAGGGTGTCAATGATGGCCTTCTGGACAGCAGTCAGGTTGGCAGTCTTACCCATGTTTGCGGTTTTGAGTAATGAACCAGGCTGGGAGTTTTTAAAAGCCTCAGGAATCTTTTGCAGGTGTTTAGAGTTAATTAGTTGATTCAGATGATTAGGTTAATAGCTCGTTTAGAGAACCTTTTCATGATATGCTAATTTTTTGAGATAGGGATTTTGGGTTTTCATGAGCTGTATGCCACAATCATCAATATTAAAACAATAAAAGGCTTGAACATCTTCAGTTGTGTGTAATGAATCTAAAATATATGAAAGTCTAATGTTTATCAGTACATTACAGAAAATAATGAACTTTATCACAATATGCTAATAATTTGAGAAGGACCTGTACAAGCTTCAGGAGCTTAATCAGACAAGACCCAAGTTCAAACAGCTAGCGGAATTCGTAGACCAATGAGCTAAAGTAATCTCAAACCCAATCTTCGGAAACCTGAACGCCTCAACTAGCGACAAAAGACACTTTAACAAATCCCTTCAAGGACCCAAGCCAAAAAGGGAAGGAAAGCCCAGGGTCAGCTTCGCGACAGAGGTCAGACAGGTTGGTAAAAATTACAAAGACTCGATTATAAAAAAGAATGCCACTGCATTACCTATCAGCGCCTTTACTAAACCATGCTCATATTGCAATGGGGAGCACATCTTAGATGATTGCTTCCAATTCAACGATCAGACACACAAAGATAAAGTAGAATTCTTAAAAAGGAATGGATTTTGTTTCGGATGTTTAGGTAAGGGGCATTTAATTAAAGACTGTACAAGAAAAATTACATGCCCGTTGTGCTCAAAGCTACATCCACGTATGCTACACATAGCAGTGCAAGACACAGCTCTAGCAATTGCAAAGGCTAATGGAACTGAAACCGAAACTAAACCGCCTGCTGCAGTACGCAAGGAAATAAGCGCCCGCACCGGGGCTGGAGACAATTGCATTCTCCCCATAGTACCCGTGAAAGTAAAGTCTAGGAAACGTGACAAAATTGTAGAAGTGAATGCATTTATGGACCCAGGTAGTTCTGCCACGTTCTGTACAGAATCACTAGCAAGGCAGAAAAGTCGAGCTGATGTTGAGCACCATGAGCTCTAGGAAAGCTATCTACTCAGCGATGAGTTAGTAGAAAGCTATGTACTCAGCGACTTGGAGATTAGTAGTCTGGACAAAAACACCTTTGTTGAACTTCCCAAAGTGTTTACACAAAAGAGCATCCCAGCTACGGTGGGAAACATTCCACAACAGCATGACATTGATAAATGGTCATATCTTAGTGATGTAAAGTTGCCCCAGATTAACGCTGGAATCGAAATTCTTATAGGCAATAGAGAGTACAAGCTGCTAGAACCATGGCAAGTAATTAACAGCAGGCATAACGGGCCATATGCGGTAGAGACTGCTCTTGGATGGACGTTGAACAGACCCCTCTCTGCAGTTTATAAATAACCATTACCACATTGGCCTTCCACTTAAAAAAGCAGTTATTCAAATGCCCAATAACCGAAGTGCAGCCATGCAGCGCGCATTAAACCTTAAAAGAAAGCTCAATAGTAACAGCTCCTTTTACGAGGAGTACAGTATACAAACTTTGTGAATGACATACTTAAAAAGGGTCATGAAGTTAGGGTCCCTACACCTCACTTAAATCGCCAAGATGGTCGGGTGTGGTACATACATACCGGACCATGGCGTCTATCATCTTCAAAAGAATAAACTGAGGGTGACGTGAACCAAGTTCTAGTTGAGTATAAGATGGTAGTTCACTTGTTCGGTGAAAAATCATCTCCTAGCGTTGCTAACTTTGCCCTTAGAAAGACAGCAGAAGAAAACTGCAGCAATGCACCTGCTGTGGCAGTTAACACAGTGCTTAAAAAGTTTTACATCGACGACTGCTTGAAGTCTGTTGCAAACCATGATCAAGCAGTCGCCTTATGATCTCACAAGCCTCTGCGCAAGTGGAGGGTTCAACCTCACTAAGTGGGCAAGCAACAGCCGTGCCCTACTAACTTCCATAACCGAAAGCGAAATGATCAAAGACATGAGAGACTTAGACTTGAGTAAAGATGCACTGCCCATTGAGAGAGCTCTGGGGGTGCTGTGGTGCATTGATTCAGACATGTTCAAGTTTAAGATTAGTTTTAAAGAACGACCTGTGACAAGACGAGGAATCCTGTCAATCACCAGTTCGATCTACGACCCCTTGGGTTTTCTCACACCTGTCATACTGCCAGATGAAATTCTAATGCAGCAGTTATGTAAAGAAAAACTCGCATGGGATGACGACATTCCCGAGCAGTTTGCAAAGGCATGGAAAACCTGGCTGCAAGTGTTGACCCAACTGTCCGAGTTCAGCGTAGCAAGGTGCGTGAAACCAGCTGACTTACATTTACATTTAGGCATTTGGCAGACACTCTTATCCAGAGCGACTTACATTTTTATCTCATTATACATCTGAGCAGGTGAGGGTTAAGGGCTTTGCTCAAAGGCCCAACAGTGGCAACTTGGTGGTTGTGGGGTTTGAAACTGGGATCTTCCGAACCGTAGTCCAATGCCTTAACCACTGAGCTACCCCTGACTTCGGAGCTACAGCGCAACACCATCACTGCTCGGATGCGAGCGAAAATAGGATACGGAGTTGTCTCATACCTCAGGTTAGTAAATGCTGATGGACTTACACATTGTACATTCATGATGGGGAACTCTCGTGTAGCACCCCTGAAACAGACCACTATTCCACGCATGGAACTGATCGCAGCAGTGGTCGCAGTAAAAACTGACAATGTTGAAAGAACAGCTAGAACTGAAATTGCTGGACTCTATGTTTTGGACTGACAGTACAACTGTTTTGAGATAACGAAAAACTTCGTTTTAAAACATTTGTGGCCAATACAATTGCCACTATAAGAGGGATAAACAAGCCACAGCAATGGAGATACTTCAATACCTCAAAAAACCCAGCTGATTCTGCGTCCAGGGGGGCATCCTGTGAAATGTTTATGAAAAACGTCACCTGGATCCATGGTCCCTCCTTTCTCAAAGAAGCAGAGTGCATGGCCTGAAAACATTCATGACACGTCAATGAAAGAAGACGACAATGAAATTAAGCTCTCAGCCTCAGTGAACATTGTGAGCACTACAGAAAGCACAGACGCAGTGAGTAAATTGATTAATTATCACTCTGAAAAAGATCCGTTGCCTGGATCCTTCGCATCAGAGACATGCTCAAACACAAAACAGAAAGGGTCAAAATAGACGTAGATAACCCAAAAACAAGAAATCACAAGTTTTTTTTTTTTTTACAATTCAAGACCTAACAAGAGCAGAAAACGAAATCATTAAGTTCACCCAAATACAAAATTTCAAAGAAGAAATTTCCACACTGCAAAAGTGTAAAGCAGCAGTAGAATTCAAAGGGGAATTCCCCACACAGCAAAAAAGCAAGGTATCTATAAAAAGAAACAGTTGCTTATCTAAACTGCACCCAGTACTACAGGATGGATTGCTGAGAGTCAGAGGACGTCTCGGCAGGTCCGCAATGCCAGAGCACGTTAAACACCCAGTTATTATACCTAAAGACTCACATATCGCAACGTTAGTGTTAAGAGACGTTCATGAAAGGATTGGACACCGTGGTAGAAATTACATGCTTTCAGAATTGCGGCAGAAATACTAGATTCCGACTGCTAACTCATTTGTAAGAAAGTTTCTCTCCAGGGGCCTCATGTACAAAGACTTGCGTTGAATTCATACTAAAACATTGCGTACGGACAAAGCTGTAAATGTGCGTACGCAGTAAAGAAATCTGATGTAAGAAACTCTGCGTACGCGGAATCCCACGCATATTCTCTTTGTACATCCGAATTAACGTGAAATTGAGCGCATGTGCACGAGCGCAAAACCCCTCCCTGCCTCCTCCCCCGTATAAATATGGTAATGACTCCACTTTGGCAAAACCAAACGAAAAAGCAATGGCAAAAGCAAGCAAGAAGAGAAACTGCACAGAATGTGAATTGGAGGTGCTCCTTTCGGAGGTAGACCGGAGAAAAAATGTGTTATTTGCAAGTTTGTCCTCCGGAATTAATAACAAAATAAAAAAAAAACTTAGCTGGAATGATATCTTTAAATTCATCACTCACCAAGAAGCCACCCATTGCGCATCCTGCCACCTTGGAGCCTCATCCCAACCATGCTGTTTGTGAGGATGAATGAATCATGGGTTGACCCAGGCCACCTTACCACAATATTTGTTAGGCGCATTTGAGCAGGGCCGGTTCTAGACCATCTAGGGGGGGAGTGGAGGGGTGCGCGCGGTCAGATCATGCAACGGGGCGAGGGGGGGCCGGATTGGCGTGCGGGCAGATCATGAAACGGGGGGGGGGGGGCTGGGATGCGCGTGGTCAGATCATGTAAGGGGCCTTGGGGAGAACTATGAGAGGAGAACTCAGAACTATGCCTGGGCAGCTAACTCGGGGCTTTCCTTGTGCCCGGAGTAGCATGAACATCCAGATTATAATGTAACAAATGTGTGCGGGGAGGACCAACCCTCCGTGTCACACAATTGCTGCAGGGGAATAGCTCTTGCTGGTGCAAAAGGAGGCGATCTCCCTGCTTGAACGAGCCCTGCTTCCTAGAGGTGAAGTGAACCCATGCGCCTCATAGGAGAGGGCAATATGCATCTCTCACCCAGTGTAGTGGCGGCCGCTTCAGCGGCCCCAAGTCATGTAAAGGCTGCTCTGACCTACACCACTGGCTGATGCGGTGGACGTAAATCTGAAGAGCACGTACTGGACACAGTAAGTGAAGTCTCTCCTGCTCCGAAGCTGTAAAGGCGGAGGACGGAATGCTTCAAAACAATAGGGTGATGTTGTTTATGGACTTAGGTCGATAGCTCAGTGAGGATGCAGTTACGTGCGTCCTGAGAGTACTTGGGCACAGGCCCGAGGACAACTTTCCTGCAGGGACTCCAGCACTGAAATAATTCAGCAGTGGACTGGGTCTACCTGCTTCGCACACACTTGCTGCAGGGGAATACCTCTTGCTAGTGCAATCGATGAGGCGATCCCTCTGATTGAGTGAGCCCTGATTCCTAGAGGCGAAGTGAGCCCACGCGCCACATAGGAGAGGGCAATAGCATCTCTCATAGGGTGCATGCTGAACTTTCGGAAGATCGCTGAGTGAGGATGCAGTTATGTGCGTCCTGAGAGTACTTGGGCACAGGCCCGAGGACAACTTTCCTGCAGGGACTCCAGCACTGGACAATTCAGCAGTGGACTGGGTCAACCTGCTTCGCACACACTTGCTGCAGGGGAATACCTCTTGCTAGTGCAATAGATGAGGCGATCCCCCAGGTTGAATGAACCCTGATTCCTAGAGGTGAAGTGAGCCCACGCGCCTCATAGGAGAGGGCAATAGCATCTCTCACCCAGTATAGTGGCGCTCTGACTTACGCCACTGGCTCATGCGGTGGACGTACTGTAAATCTGAAGAGCACGTACTGGACAGTAAGTGAAGTTTCTCCTGCTCTGAAGCTGTAAAAGTCAGAGGACAGAAGGGTTCAGAACAGTAGGGTGCTTGTTACAAATGGAACTTTCAGGGGAATACCTCTTACTAGTGCAATAAATGAGGCGATCCCCCGGGTTGAGTGGGACCTGCTTCCTAGAAGCGAAGTGAGCCCACGCGCCTCATAGGAGAGGGCAATAGCATCTCTCACCAGTGTCACCCTTTAAAAACATTCCATTTGAGGGCATAAGCTCTTGAAGAGGGATACTAGATCCAGAGTCAGGGAGTGGCAAACGGGACATTTGCTGATCTTGCGAGGCAAAGCGGTCCACCTCTGCTGCATGAAATCTCTCCCAGATTGACTGACTACTTCGGGGTGGGGTTTCCATTCCCCGTGTGTCAGAGATTGACTGGACAGTTACAACTGCTCTCACATTCATATGCCCTGGAACATAAATCGCGCTGAGGGACAGGAACCTGGTGTGCTAGCTATTCAGAGGCGCGAGCACAGTCCGGCCTGGCGATAAATATGAGACTTGCCATAGTGTTGTCCACCCGCAATGGGACATGGCACTCTCAACTGCTGGAGGAAATGCGTTAGAGCAAGAAATAGAGCCATCATTTCGAGGCAATTGATGTGCCGTGCGAGAAGAAGGCCTCTCCAGCACCCTTGGGCTGGAACGGTCACCTAAGACTGCACCCTCGCCCGTGAGGGAAGCATCTGTCGTTAGCATCTGCGACGACAAGACGAACTTAGAGCGGGACCCAGAGTCAGAAACCGGGGTCTGAACCACATAGGAAGGGTACGAAGCACCTGGCGCGTAACCCTTGTTGGGGATCGGCCCTAGAGTGAAATCCCCTGTCTTAGCCACAACTGAAATGCTCTCATGTGCTCTGCCATGAGAGCTAAGATCTCTGAAAGTGATGGTCACTTTCTTGGTCTAGCTTGATTTCCTTGAGTGTGTTGATAATGGATTCGACACGAGTGGGAGACAGCTGTGCCCGCTTACGATCGAATCTCATGTGACACCCAAATCCTCAGAACAGGAAAGAGCACGCTTTCATGGCGTTGGGTCTCAATCCTCAGAAACAAGATGAGCTAGGGCGACATGCTGATGTCGAAGCACTAGCTAATGAGACTGGGCCAGCCAGTCGTCTATGTAATTCAAATATGGATGCCCTGGCAGTCGTAAGAGCCAGAACTACATCCATGCATTTTAATATGTGCGGGTGAGAAAGCTAGACCAACTGAAAGGACCCGATACTGGTAAGCTTGGCCCCCAAAAGCGAACCTCAGGTCTTTCCCTGTGTTGTGGGAATATTTCTATATGAAATGTAATTTGTAAAACATTAACCTATGAATTTATGTTCTAATGTAATATTTCATAGTTATTATGTTGGGGCGGGGGGGGGGGGAATCCATGGCAGGGGGAGCATTTCAACGCATAACACCGGAACGCTATCACCCCTGCATTGTAAATTTTTGTTATTTGGGACTATCCCTGTTATTGTCTAAATTTTTCGGGTAATAAATATTAAACTAATGAAAATGGTGTTTCTTCTCATACATTATTAATAATATCAAAGGGAACTTTTACTTATTTCATTACAATACAGAGCAAACTATACACCACACTATACCACAATACTGCATCACAGATACCTGTCAAATATCCCGCAAAGTTTATTAGCTAAATGAAGGTGATGACAGTGCGAGAGTAATAAATCTGAGTTATATTTCTTCTTTGGTCAAACATTTGTCATCAACATTATATTTGCGTGCGTGTTTGTGTGTGTGTATTACAGTGGTGAGCAATTATTTGTTCTGCCGGAATCCATTGATCCAGAGCTTTTGTTACTAGAAATATATTTTCATTTTAGCGTTTGTCAGAATGACTGATGGAGGATCTTCTATTGCTAGCCATGGTCCTATGGCAGATGGCATATAACATTATTGTTTTCTGCTCATTTTACCCCGTATCTCTTATATATTATTGTTTCCTCCTGGGTAGAGGTCAATAAAAACAATGCAGGCTTTTCACAATGGAAGATGAAAATCACTTCTTAATAATTCCAATTACCAACACAAAGAGTTACTTTGATGGGTAGAAATGTGTAAAGTGCATCTCATCTCCCTGAGTCATCCCAAGTCACAATGATACCTCAATAAGATTAAAGTAAAATCCAGTTTTCTTTTAGAAATATGGGTTGTAATTCATAGAAGACAGCTCCATTGTACATTGTCTACATTATCTTCCAAGATGGCTTAATTCATAATTGCATGACTCTATATTCAGTAAGTAATTTGCTCTTGTTTGCTCATTTGCACTTGCACTTTATGTTGTCTGTAAAACCTGTAGTCTTTACTTAGCTAGTTAGTTTTTGTAAATTTATGTTCAAATTTGTTAGGTCTATCTGTCTTGTCTCTGCTAGCCAGCTAACTAGGCCTCTTTAGTAAGCTAGTTTAGTGTTTCTGTTAATTTATGTTGTAAATTTATGTTGCATGTAGCACCTTAGTCCTGGAGGAACGTTGTTTCGTTTCACTGTGTACTAACTGTATATGGTTGAAATGACAATAAAGCCTTTGAACTTTATAAATAAATAAATATATATATATATATATATATATATATATATATATATATATATATATATATATATATATATATATATATATAAATTGCATCAAAAACTAGCTTTAAAATATTAAACAAATACATATTAAATAATGCATGTAGATGGTTTAACAGCTTTTAGATACAATGGCAAACTGAGAACACTGTCTTTAGATACACTGTAAGTCATCTTTTCCTGCTTGGAAAATCATGCAGACTTAGGTTGCATAAATTATTACCTCCATAACAAAAATAATTATGGTACAATAATAATAATAATAATTGCTGTTTTTCTGTTATTGTTATTGCATACCAATTTGTTTGCTTGTTCATCCTAAATTGGATAGTTTATTTCTTTCATCAGTATTAAACCTACACATACAATACTTTGATTTATTGTTACCAATGCACACTAGTTTTTGTTTGTTTGGTTGTTTCTTTTTCAGTGACTACAATTCTGTATTTAAGTGATTGGCAAAAATTTTTCTATTTGCAAAGTTAGTTAGTTCTCGTTACATTGTAGCATCTATAAATAGCCTCTCTTTTTTTTCCCATCTAGGAATTAATAAAAAAAAATGCAGCTTGTCATTTTGCGTGAAAAATGTGTCTGGAAGACAGCTATAAATGTCAAGTTACAGATTTGCCTCTGACTGTTACAAACTACTGTCACTGGATATTCCTTCCATCTGTAATAAATAAGCATCTCCTGAAAGGAAAATTCACTGTGTCAAAAGATATTTTTAGTCTGTGGTACTATAGAAATAATATATTGCAAAAATGTAATCATTACAGTAGGAAGAATCAGAGCTGCTGTTGAAACTCGAACTGTTAAACAGCACTGTGTATGTAAAATATGTTGAAATAAGATTGAGATTCTCTCCTTTGTCTCATTCAGCTGTGGTGTTGAGTCCTATTCAGAGTAAGATATTAATGCAATGAAAAATGAACAGCGAGTAATGCACATTGGCCAGGGTCAAGCATTTACAAATGGAAGAGGATTTCACAATGTAACAGGATGTAATTTTTCTCCTTACGTGCTTTGATATGCAACTGCTACAATTATCAGAGAAACTGGTTGGTCTCCTGACTGTATGACTGAGTGTAATGGTGTCATCAATGCAAATCTAATTGATCCATTGTAATTGCTCTGTCTGGTATTCCTCCTCCTTTTTACATTCCCTGATGCTGCTCTGCCTCCAGTGCACCTCTGACAGCTCCAACAAAATCCCCTACACCACGTACATTTGCTTAAATGGATCAAGCCATAACCAGTTTTTAATGTAAAACCTGACTGTAAAATCAGGGATCACATCCTGAGGTTTGTCCGCCCACCATAAATCACTTCATTGGGGACAATCACATTTGCAAAACTTGCTATATATATATATATATATATATATATATATATATAAAAGAGAGAGAGAGAGAGAGAGATTGATTAAGCTTAAGTTTGAGCTTAATAAGATGAGTAATAAAAGACCTTTTAGTAGCAATACACACTGGGTAAACACCTTGAAATAAAGTGCATGAGGTTTGATGATTCTGTAGAGGATGGTGAAGAGGTATATAAGTCTTCTTTAAAGGCATTACAATTTGAATGTATTACAAAATAATTTCCTAGCAACTACTTCCATAAAAAGGCTTTAGCAGCGACATATCACTCTCTTGACTAAACACGATATTTTTTTATTTAATCTTACTATGCAACATCCATGCAATATCTTACAATTTTATTCGAATGCATGATTTTCAGTATTTGTCATTTTGTACTGAAAATTGAAGATTTTGCTGAAAAGGGCAAAATAAAATAGTTATATTTAAATATTCAAGAATGCCTGATCTTTAAGACTTCAAGAATGTAATGCAATTTTGAGATTATAACAATATTGGTCAGTTGTAAGAAATGAAAACAGAAAAGTAAAACTGTCTTCTTACTCTACATGTGTTGCCAGTATTATATTCAAAATATGAAGATAAGAAATGTGTGTGTTTATTTGTACAAAACAGCCTTCATATGTCTTTCATTATGATTTCAATGGCATCATAATGTATAATTCTCTACAGAATTTTAGGCAGAATAGTTTTTAGTCAGATTTCTTGTGTCTTAGGTTAAGTGCCACTAATAGAAAGTCAGTTAGGGGCTCATATGTATTCATATGAGTACAAAGCAGTCCTGTCTGGTGTTAGTGTAGCCCTGTGACTGTGCATGTGGTAGCTGTGATTTGGTCATTTCATTGCTGTCAGTGGTGTGTAATGTGTGTAGAGGACACATTTGTCAACACAGACATTAGTTCTAGATCACCCCTCAAAAGGTAATCTGGTTAAACCTATCAGTTGGATAGATGTGATTGGCGATGGATGATTTGTGAATTATGACATAAATCTGATTATTATAAATACAGGTTATTGTATTTCAGCAGAATTTTACCAATGGATAATTATATTGGCTCATTTAAACTTCTAGAAAATATGCTGTAGCTGCACTGCCATGGACTTGGTTATAGGCTTCTACAGCGAACACTTGTTTAAGAATCCACAAACCAGTTTAATGTTCGATGCTATACCGTCCTATTATTATTGGTTCTTTATTACTTACCAAAAGGAGAGCTGTTAAAGTTTCGGTGTAAAACTCTACAAATTAGTGTTTCCTGAGTAGACACAATTCCATGTGGAATTTTTTAATAGGTTTATAAGTATAACTTTAATACGTTTACAAAAATGTATTTGCTCGATCATTGAATTCAATTCAAATCCCAATAATGCTAAACAGCGTTCAAATCGTAGCATGTATGAGGAGAATTGGCAAATGTGAAAATTAGGGGGAAACCTGTAGTTCCCTAGCAAGGCTACACTCGATGCTGCGTGAAAACGCTATGGGAACCAGTTTGTCGCGTTGCCGGTCGTTGAAGCATGCTGTGAAAACACGCCAAAGTTTTTGGCTATATATAACCTCGACAGGTGACGTCATCTGATTAGATGTAGGTGGAGGTTATAAAAACAGGTGAGCCGGCAACGACCTCAGATCATTTGTCTTCAGAGCCTTGTTGTGAAGCGTGCTTGTGATAAACCAGCAAAATAAGAAGGTGTTTAACTCACCGATTTGACGAGTTAAACCCTCCGTGTGTGATAATCCATATCGGAGTGCGATCTCTACACTGCTTCGACTAGTGCTGCGCGCGCCGCGCATTCCGTGAGAAGCTGCGAGCCGCCGCGCGTTCCTGGCTTAAAACTCGTGCATCTGACAGAGCTGCGGCAGAGGGAGGTAAGAAAACTCCTTTCTTCCGCGTTGTCATCACGAGGATTTCTCTCTTTTTTACCGGAGATGAAAATAGCCTTAAGCACTAAAACAAGCAGTAGACGGCAGCTTCTGTCGGGTGTCCGGGGGGCGGAGCCTCAATGACGCTCCCCCCCCCCCCCTCAGCTCTCTTCATATGAGTTAACCCTTTCATGGAGTAGGCTGTATTCATGCTGTGTTTTTCATGCCATCGACTTATTTGTTTATTTAAATATAGTCGATATGGAAACGCGGGATTGTATGATGACGCCCAGATAGCAGAGACGCTTCACAGGCTATCTCTCTCCTGGGACATCATCCTCCCTGGTAAGCTTATACTTCCTTTCTAGCTGTGTAGACTTTTATCTGCCCTAGAGGGAAAAGCTTTTCAGGCAGTGGGTCAGCTTGGTGCTCCACTGCACACAGGAGGTCAGACTGATTTAAAATATATATATATATATATATATATATATATATAGTTTTTTAATTGCGCGGGATTTTTTTGTTTGAAGATTGTCAGCACTGTTCCTATCATTTTCGTTATCTATTATCACTCCGATTAGAAGACCATTTGTCGTTTCTCCATTTTGTAGCCATGGAGCGGTTCAGTATCGAGCAACGCATTCTTATTGTGAAAACTCATTACAAAAACGGGGAGTGCTACGCAGAGACTGTCCGTAAACTTCGCGCGATCTTTGGACGTGACAATGCCCCGACCGCAACAACTTCTTTTTATGGGGATATGTGAAGTCACAAGTTTACGTGAACAAACCTCAAACGATTACCGAACTGAAGATGGAAATTCAACGGGTAATCGGCGAAATCGACAGGGACGTCTGCGAAAGAGTTATCGTTAATTTCAACGATCGGATGACTGCCTGCAGAGAAAGTGGAGGTGGACATATGCTCGATATCATTTTTCATTATTAAATTGAAGTATATGTTGAATGAAATTAAATAAAAAATTTTAATTTTGCTTCGATTTTGGCTGATTTATTGCATTTTTAAAAACTGCGTACTTTATGAAACACCCTATATATATATATATATATATAATGTATAAAATAAAATAAATGGGGGTGGCCCCCCCAATAGGGAAAGGCACCCAGAATTCCTTTTTAACGAATATGTGTTCTCCCTGGCACCCCCAGGAGGTCGGTGTTTTGCTCCGCCACCACTGGTGTTCGGGCAACACCAGTCTCCAATAGGCTGTTAGTTCTTCGGTTTTTCCTGCCATGCTTCAGGATGCCGAACATCTAACATCCTTCCCCCCGTTTAACCAAGCTGCCGAAACTTTTGCCCTTTTATGAGAAACTGGCAGCGTGGAAGCTACTGCCAAGTATATCTCCTTGGGTACTAAGCACTGGAGAGAGGAACTACAGGATTCAGTTCTCACTTCACCTTCTGTGTTTTCAATGGCGTGGCCTCCACTTCCATGAAACCAGAAAGTGCGCATCTGCTGACAGGCTGCCGGGGAAGGGGGCCATGGAACATGTTCCCCCACCAGACAGTGAGTCAGGCTACTACAGTCGGTATTCTTGGTTCCCAAGAGGAACGGGGGCTGCGTCCAATATTTCAGATTCTGCGGGCTCTCCTGCTACCTGAAAATCAATGAATACAGTTCAGTTCTTGACTGTAAAGGTGATTGCTCTCAACCCTACCAAGCGATTGTTTCTGACAATCGATTTAAGGACGCTTACTTTCATACAGAAACATTGCCACAACACAGGGAGATCCTGAGGTTCGCTTTCGGGGGCGAAGCTTACCAGTATCGGGTCCGTCCATTGGTCTAGCTCACCCGCACACATACAAAATGCACGGATTTAGCCCTGGCTCTTACGGGAGTCCCAGGGCATCCAGTGGCTAGTGCTTCGACATCAGCATGTCGTCCTAGCTCATCTCTGTTCTCAGGACTGGGACCCAACGCCACGAAAGCGTGCTCTTTCCTGTGCAGAGGACAACACATTGGGTGCTATATGGGATTCGGTCGTAAGCGGGCACAGCTGTCTCCCGCTCGTATCGAACCCATTCTCAACACCCTCAAGGAAAACAAGCTAGACCAGAAAGTGACCATCACTTTCCGACATCCTAGCTCTCTTGGCAGCTGTATCCACGGTGACACCTTTGGACCTTCTGCACATGAGAGCATTCTAAGTTGTGGCTAAGAACCAGGGGATATCACTAGGGCCAATCCCCAATATGGGTTACGCGCCAGGTGCTTCGTACCCTTTCTACGTGGTTCAGACCCCGGTCTCTACTCTGGGTCCCACTCTAAGTTCATCTTGTCGTCGCTGAGGCTAACGACAGATGCTTCCCTCATAGGATGGGGTGCGGTCTCTGATGACTGTCCAGCCCAAGGGAGCTGGAGAGGCTATCTTCTCGCATGGCATAGCAATTGCCTCGAAATGATGGCTCTATTTCTGGCCCTAAAGCACTTCCTCCAGCAGTTGAGAGGCTGCCATGTCCTAGTGCGGGGGACAACACTATGGCAGTCTCATATATTATCGCCAGGGCGGACAGTGCGCCGCTAACAGCTAGCGCACCAGGTTCCTGTCCCTCAGAGCGATTTACATTCCAGCATGGATGCGTGAGCAGTAGTACTGTCCAGTCTATCTCTGACACACGGGGAATGGTAACCCCACTCCGAAGTAGTCAGGGAGAGATTTTCATGAAGCAAGGCGGACCTCTTCCTTTCTAAGATATGCTTCGCCTTTTACTGCTCTTCAGATTTACGTCCACCGCATCAGCTAGTGGCGTAGGTCAGAGCAGCTTCTACATGTTTTGGATGAGAGATGCTATTGCCCTCTCCTATGAGGCGCGTGGGTTCACTTCGCCTCTGGGAATCAGGGCTCTTTCAACCCTGGGGATTGCCTCATCTATTGCATTAGCAAGAGGAATTCCCCTGCAGCAAGTATATGCTAAGCAGATTAAAAAGATGCGTCTTGAGTCTACTTTTGAACTGAGAAACCGTGTCTGCTCCCCGAACACTGTCTGGAAGGCTATTCCAAAGCTTTGGAGCTAAATATGAAAAAGCCCTACCCCCTTTTGTAGATTTTGAAATTCTGGGAACTACCAGAAGTCCGGAGCTTTGTGATCTTAAGGCGCGTGGTGGATTGTAGCGCATCAGAAGACTGGTTAGGTATGTGGGAGCTAAACCATTTAAGGCCTTGTATGTAAGTAATACTATTTTGTAATTTATTCTAAACTGAACAGGTAGCCAGTGCAGGGATGATAATATTGGGGTTATATGATCATATTTTCTGGATCTAGTGAGAACCCTGGCAGCTGCATTTTGGATTAACTGAAGCTTGTTTATTGAGGATGCAGGACAACCACCTAGTAATGCATTACAATAGTCCAGTCTGGAGGTCATGAATGCATGAACTAGTTTTTCTGCATCAGATACGGATAAGATGTTCCTAAGTTTAACAATATTTCGAAGATGGAAAAAGGCTGTTTTTGTGATATTTGAAATGTGATTTTCAAAAGACAAGTTACTGTCTAATATTACTCCCAGATCTTTTACTGCTGAGCTGGTAATAACAGTACATCCTTCTAAGCGCAAGCTGAATTGTGAAAGCTGTTGTGTGCTGGTTTTTGGGCCAATAAGTAATATCTCTGTCTTATCTGAATTTAATAAAAGAAAGTTATTGGTCATCCAATCTTTTATGTCCTGGACACACTCAGTTAATCTAGACAACTTAGGTATTTCGTCTGGTTTGGTTGAGATATATAATTGGGTATCATCAGCATAACAATGGAAACTAATCCCATGTCTTCTAATGATGTTACCCAAGGGAAGCATGTATATTGAGAACAACAGAGGTCCTAAAACTGACCCTTGTGTGACCCCATATTTCACTGGCATTACACCAGACGGTTCTCCATTTAGATCTACAAAATGGTAGCGATCAGACAGGTAAGATCTAAACCATTTTAATGCCTGTCCCTGAATACCTATATAATTTTGTAAGCAATCTATGAGAATATTATGATCTATAGTGTCGAATGCAGCACTAAGATCAAGCAGGACTAGCAATGAGATGCAGCCTTGGTCTGAAGCTAAAAACAAGTCGTTTGTAATCTTAACTAGTGCAGTTTCTGTGCTATGATGGGGCCTGAAACCTGACTGAAATTCTTCAAGGATGTTTGAGCTGAAATTTGAACTGATACTACTTTTTCTAGTATTTTTGATATGAACGGGAGGTTTGAAATCGGTCTGTAATTTGTTATTTCATTCGCGTCCAAATTAGATTTTTTAAGAAGCGGCTTAATAACTGCTAACTTGAAAGGTTTAGGGACGTGACCTAGATGTAATGAAGAATTAATAATGTTTAGAAGTGGTTCTCCAACCGTAAGCATCACTTCTTTTAAAAATCTGGTTGGGATTGGGTCTAACAGGCACGTTGTTGATTTAGCCGAGGTGATGAGTTTATACAGCTCTTCCTGTCCTATACCTGTAAAGCAGTGAAAATCTAAATGTGAAGCTATAGGCTGAACTGGATCGTGAGATACTATTAGAGGTTGAACCTCCATTATTTTCTTCCTGATATTATTGATTTTTTCATTAAAGAAGTCCATAAAGTCTTCACTTCTAAACTGTGATGGGATACTCTCTGTGGGCATCTTAGGTTTTGGTGAGCCACTGTACTAAACAAGAACCTGGGATTGTTTTGGTTTCTTGCTATCAGTTGGCTAAGATGCTCGGTCCTAGCAGTTTTTAGAGCCTGTCTATAGCTGCACATACTGTCTTTATACGCAATTCGAAAAACTTCGAATTTAGTTTTCCTCCATTTTCGCTCGAGGTTACGGGTTGCTCTCTTTAGGGCGCGAGTATGACTGTTGTACCAAGGTGCAAGTGTTTTATCTCTGACTTTTTTTAATCTGATGGGAGCAACAGTGTCTAATGTACTGGTAAGTATAGTGCCCATGCTGCTAGTCACTTCATCTAGATCATCTGCATTTAGGGGTCTAATAAGAAATTGGGACAGATCCGGCAGATTACTTGTGAATCTGTCTTTAGTGGTGGGATTCATATTTCTAACAGATTGATAACGTGGGGAGACACAGCTAATCTGTTCTACGGGTAGAGTATATGTCAGGAGGTGATGATCTGTGATATCATCACTTTGAGGTATGATCTCTATATTAGAGACATCTATACCATGGGATATAATTAAATCTAGCGTATGATTAAAGCGGTGAGTTCCTCCAATTATATTTTGCTTAACCCCAAAGGAATTTAGTAAATCCATAAATGTGAGTGCTAAAGCGTCGTTAGCATCATCTACATGAATGTTAAAGTCTCCTACTATCAACACTTTGTCAGAGTTAACCAATAGGTCTGATAGCAGATGTCCAAATTCTTTAAGAAAATCGCCATATGGCCCCGGGGGTCTGTACACGGTGGCCAGGGTAAAATATAGCAAGGGTTTATTACGTATTTCATTTAGTGCAACATTAATGATAAGCACTTCAAATGAATTAAACCTGGGCCTTATTTTCTGGGTAACAGTGAGTACATCATTGTAGATAGTGGCGACACCACCACCGCGACCAATTAGACGGGGCTCGTGCTTATAGAAATATCCTGACGGAGTAGACTCATTCAGACCAAAATATTCATTTGGTTTAAGCCAGGTTTCAGTGAGACAGAGTGCGTCAAGGCAATAATCTGAGATAATTTCATTAACAATAAGTGCTTTAGGCGCAAGGGATCTAATGTTGAGTAGTCCAAACTTTAGAGGTGGATTTTGACTACTTATTTTGCCTTTTTCTGGTTTTATGGTTATCAGATTGTTTCGGGCAAATTTAACAAATTTATTCTTTTTTCTCAGTATTCGGGGAACAGACACAGCTTCTATAGGACAAGCTATGTGTGTGCGTCTATCACTACGGTGAGTTGTGATGTGTCTAATATGTTTGGAATCTACAGTATGACTTACCGCCAGTCAGATGGTTCGTAGTGTCCTGGAGATGTTGTCAGAGAGGACCGCTGCTCCAGCTCTGCTAGGGTGTAGGCCATCGGTGTGATAGAGCCTAGGACGCTCCCAGAAAACATTCCAGTTATCAACAAAGCGTAATTTCTGTTGTTGACACCAAGATTGTAACCATTCATTAAAAGCAAATAATCTACTAAACTTCTCGATTCCTCGCTGAAATGTGGGAAGCGGTCCAGATACGATGATCCTTGTCGTGGGTGATGTGCTGCGGACCTTCTCGACCAGGCTCCTGAAGTCCTTCTTTAGGATCTCTGTCTGCCTCAGCCTGGTGTCGTTCATGCCGGCATGAAGGACCACAGCTCCAATGTTCTTCCTCAGGGCAGCAGGCACCTGTGCAGCAACATCAAGTGTCTGCTAAGCAGGTAAACCCAGTCCACTGCCGAATTGTTTCAGTGCTGGAGTTTCCCTCCTCGCAACAGGCACCCTATTGCTCTTGAAGCCTTCTGTCCTTCTGTCCTCCGCTTACAGCTTCGGAGCAGGAGAGACTTCACTTGCTGTGTCCAGCTTGTGCTCTTCAGATCTACGTCCACCGCATCAGCTAGTGGCGTAGGTCAGAGCAACTTCTTCATGCTCTGGATGAGAGATGCTATTGCCCTCTCCTATGAGGCGCGTGGGCTCACTTCGCCTCTAGGAATCAGGGCTCATTCAACCAGGGGATCGCCTCAGCTATTGGATTAGCAAGAGGTATTCCCCTGCAACAAGTGTGTGCCAAGCAGGTAGACCCAGTCCACTGCCAAAATGTTTCAGTGCTGGAGCTTCTGCAGTAAAAGCTTGTCCTTGGGCTTGTGCCCTAGTACCCTCAGGATTTTCTTAGCTGCATTGTTTGAAGCCTTCTGTCCTCCGCCTTTTACAGCTTCGGAGCAGGAGAAACTTCACTTACTATCCAGTATGTGCTCTTCAGATTCACGTCCACCGCATCAGCTAGTGGCGTAAGTCAGAGCGCCACTATACTGGGTGAGAGATGCATATTGCCCTCTCCTATGAGGCGCGTGGGTTCACTTCGCCTCTGGGAAGCAGGGCTCACCCAACCAGGGTGATCATCCCAGTCTCACCAGCAGGAGGTATCCCCTGCAGTAATTGTGTGGCGCGAAGGGTTGGTTCCTCCCCGCACACATTTCTTACATTTATAAATCTGGATGTTCATGCTACTCCGGGCTCACTGCCCCCGAGTTAGCTGCCCAGGCATAGCTCTGAGACCTTCTTGGCTTTGTGCGCACACGCTACACAACCTTGGGGTCCAGACACCTGTAGTGCGGCGGCGTTGGTATTCTTGTTCCCATAGCGTTTTCACGCAGCATCGAGTGTAGCCTTGCTAGGGAACGTCTCGGGTTACATTTCTGTAACCCTGTTCCCTGAAAGGCGAGAACGAGATGCTGCGTCGCAATGCCGCACTACCACGTGACCGGACGGCTGTTCAGACAAATTAATCTGAGGTCGTTGCCGGCTCACCTGTTTTTATAACCTCCACCTACATCTAATCAGATGACGTCACCTGTCGAGGTTATATATAGCCAAAAACTTTGGCGTGTTTTCACAGCATGCTTCAACGACCGGCAACGTGACAAACTGGTTCCCATAGCGTTTTCACGCAGCATCTCATTCCCGCCTTTCAGGGAACAGGGTTACAAAAATGTAACCCGAGACGTTTCTTCAGCAGTGGGCACATGGGCAGTTTTTTTTTTTCCTCACTCTGAAAATTTTAACTAACAGGCTCATCTGGCATTGCTGTTTCAGGCCTTAATGTCAAGGAGTGCTCCTCACCTCTGAACAGCATACCGAGTATCATATGCTGATGGGCTATGTTTCCTGCCCTGGGACTTCTGCTTTGTTATCGCTAGTTACTGCAACTCATCTGCTATAAAAATGTATTGGCCACTGCCTCGACTTCAAGGTCCCACTTCCAGAATGCTGACATCCCAGGAATGTTACAATCATGTCTCCTTCATAATGTCAGATTCTGGGCCACCTATGATTGGCTACTCTGCCTTAAATAAAGACCTGCAAGACATACTGCTTAGGAGATTTATTCCACATCAAAGCTCAAAAGAGTGCAGAGGTTAAGTACTAGCCATGTCCTATTTAGTGGCCTGCCCCCTCACTTTACTGCTGAAGAGGATGCTGCGATGCCAGGTGAGCCTGATAGTTAAAATTTTTAGAGAGAGCGAGGAGCGAAATATACACACACACTCGTCACTGGAGGATCCAGGACATTACCCTTTCATTAGTTCCAAACTTATGGACATTGTCGCACGCTGCGGTTCCACAAAACACACAAAGATCTCACCTCGTTAAGAACTCACGGTCTGTGCCCGTTGCCCACTTTCTCCACCAATATAAGTGGAGCTTAAGACCTTAAGACCTTGCGATTGGGGAGCACCACAGGCACACACGCAACAAGATCTCGCAGTGAACAGGGTTTTTTATTAAATAATAAATTGTTGGAGGGGAACGGGGGAGGTTAGGGCAAGGAGAAATAAGTGAATAAGTGACTAGAAAGTGAAAATTGCAAGTTCAGGTGAGGAACAGAGTCCAGCAGGCTGATGTGTCAAGGAGTACCTCGACTTCAAGGCCCCAGTTCTAGACTGCCACCACATTACAGGATCGTGACAGCTGTTTCTGCTTCCTCATGTCAGATTCTGGATATTTTGCCGCCGTCTCAGATGATTGGCTACTATGGCTTAATTGCAGGCCTGTCGCCACTGTTAACGGACTGTGATAACCACGTTGCCTCACTCGCTTTTAACCCTGGCCTGCTGCCGCTACCACAGGGGCCGGACTTTTGACCATCAATGCAGACATGCTGCTAAAGAGCTTGCGAGTGTTCCAGCTGTTTCAAGTGTATCTCGTCAACCTGCTACGACTTTGTATCACATTGCCTTCACCTTTGGCCTGCCACCACTGCCAACAAACAGCAATCTGACCCTCGGCCTGCCACTGTCACAGCCCACCAGCTTCATGCCAACATCATGATGGACACTGCTCCTAACCCACACTTTAACATTTTCGCTTCTTCACTTCCTATTTCTCCTTGCCCTTATTCCCCCTTTTCTCTCTTAAACCTTTTTATGATAATAATAATAATAAAAAACTTTTCACTGCAAGATCTCGCCTCATGTCTTTTTTTTTTGTGATTTTAAACATTAAACCCTTTTTTGAACTATCATTCATCTTACATATTGCACAATAAATATTTTTTTGGAAAAGTCACAAAAATGCATACATATAACCTTACAGCTTAGCAGTTAATAAGCTGTGTTGGCATGTTTAAACATTTGGTCATTTAGCAGCAGATTTCCTTGCAACATCAACATATCTGAAAACGGAATGGCATAAACCAAAACTACATTTGTATTACAAATGCTACAGAATGTACAAAATTTTGTATATCACAGTAAGTAGGTACAGGAAAGACAATAAACCTGAAATGGATTTTATTCTGGCAGACATCAGACGTCTCAGTAAAAATCAATTAAATTTTATTTGTATAGAGCTTTTAATCCATGCGACGAGATCTCCAACCAGAAGTGGGACACCAGGCCGAGTCAGGTCCAGCTGGCTATAGCTCGACAGAAAGACAGTGTGAAGAAAAGAGAGGGAGAGAGAGTTAGAGCAGATAAGAGAGACAAGAGGAGAGAGCAGAAGAGTAGGAGAGATAACAGTTAGTAAAAATCAGATGGTTATCCAGCTAAGTAATTAATTAGCCTACACCAAACAGTGGAAAGAGAGTCAAGAGATATTGTTCTATTGTTGGCTCTGCTGATTCTAAAGGTTAGTAATAACCTAGACATAAACACTAAGTACCGCCATACTGCTTCTACAGAATTTAAGTCGTAGCCTGGTGCTGCTAATTAACAGTCCTTGATGAAATGATCAGCAGGTCATCTACTGTATAAAAACAGTCTTGGTAGTATAGGCAGTTTGCTGGTCTGGAGCATTCAGGTGTGTGTACAATGCCAAGAGGAAAATACATAAGCATTGGTCAACCGTTGCTGCATGTTAATCTGGAAAGGGTGATAAAACCATTTCCAATCAATTTGGGGTTCATCATTATACAGTGAGAAAGACTCACATGTGGAAAGCATCTCAGAGAAATACAAAAAAGAAAAAAAAGGCCATGACAGGACAAATAGAAACTGACTAAACAAGTATTGTTTGTTTGGAATGGTTGTCAGGAGAAAGCCTCTTCTGTCTAAGAAGACCATGGACCCATGACTGAGGATCTGAATAAAGCACAGGGCTTCTAAAACAACGTCCTATGGATAGATGAGACCACAGTGGAGTTATTTAGCCTTAATCCGCAGTGGCATGTTTGGGGAAACCGAACCCCCCAAAAAACTGAAACAATGACGTAAAGTACTGTAGAATGGACCAAAATTCATTCACAAAGATTTGAGAGACTGATACAGTCATACCAAAAATTATTACTTCACCCTTCCCTATTTTAGAGGTCATTTACAGAAAGTTTTTATGTGTCCCGAATAGGAAGAAAAGTGGGTCCCGTAATCAGATGACATCACAGTGCGTGTCTGGGATTTCCTACACTATAAAATAAAGGACCACTGATGAAACTGAGAATTTCCCCATTTGCTTAACCTTGAAAGTCCACTGATTCTGTAAGGATACAGTGTATCTTTCTGTGGACTAAATATGACAGTGACAGGCCCGTTCTTCACAATGAGTACGCTTGAGCAAGTTCTCCTTCCTATCACACCCTTCATTTCCACCCTCCATCTTTAAATCAATATTTAAGGGGAAGGTGGACTATGTAGTGTGTGCTGCATATCTTTGGGGAGCAGCTGCTAGTGTGGACAGCCATTCTGTGCCGAGTTTTAAAAACTGGGATCTGACTGTAAAGATCATGGACATTTAATCAATATCTTGTCCACAACTGCAGTGCGCCTGGAGAAAAACAAGGTATTACTGTCAGAAGATCAAAGTTGATCAGTAGCCCCTCATCCCCCTGATTCACAATTCATTACCCCTGCCCGCCTAATTTTAATAGATTGTACAATTGAAATCTATGATATTTAATTAATTAATTTATAAAAAAATGTTTCTGTCATTTTATTAATTTGGCAGCATGTTGCAGGCAAAGATCCACTAGAAGCCTGATGCATATGACTTTCGTTCACTTGGGTTTGCATCTGGAACCAGCCCACATTGCACATTTCTGTTCTAATCACACTCAGTCATTAATATTGATTCATTTAAATTGCAAAGCATAATCTGTGGGGGCCTAGCTAGAACAGTCTGGAGATTTTTTTACACTTTGCAATAGATGTCATATTTGCAATCCCTTGACTCACTTCATTAACCTGCAAGACCCATCTCTTTTTCTCTCTCTCTCTCTCTCTCTCTGTCTCTCTCTCTCTCGCAGGCACTCCATACAGCAACAAACCAATAAAGTCATTACAACCACAAGCCAACTTATCAAACAGCTCTCTGACATCATCAGCGGCTCCTCTCGGGTAAAATATTCATTTCATTTCTCCGACTTGTATAGTTCTACCTCAGACCATAGATATTATACACAATGGAATGGAATGACATTCTAGACATGGCTAGTGTCTAATTTAGAAAGGACTGTCTGGGATGTTCGTGATAAATTAGCAGCAGTGCATAATTTGTGTCTAGGTTAAAGCTTTGTGTCAATACATTCTTAATAAAGTATGAAATTAGTAGGTTGAGGCTATTAACATATAATAATGAGAGAGACCGCACCAGGCCAGTGGCCATGTGAATTATGTAATTGTTATATAGGACAGATGTATTATTTAATGTCTATTCTTTGCAGTAACTGATTAGTTTTGTCTTGATAGCAAGACCGGCTGCGTCTGACGAGACTGAAGACAGAGCTGTCAGAGTCAGTGCAGCGTTATGGTGACCTGCAGAAGGTAAGAGTACTGCTAAAGCTAGTAAAGAAAAAACTAATTGCGTTATGGTCAGTTAATTATCTATTTATGTGATACACTTGAGATTTCATGTAGGGTTGCAAAAAAATAACAGCTTCATTTGTCCTTTAGTTGGGTGTACAGTAGAGATGTATTTTTCTTTTCTCATCAGAAAATTGCAGACCGTTCAAGGGCCTTGCTTCCTCCAGCACAAAAAGGCAGAAAACAGGTAAGTGAAGCAAAGAGTGCAGCAAGAGTAAGCAAAAAAGGTGTAGCAAGTTAAGTCTTTGTACTTTCTTTGCATATCCAAGCTTATTAGGAGTCTAGGGACAGTCCACAGGGTTAGGCATGATATGGCTCTCTCAGTGCAGATTATTGACCTTTCTCCAGGGCCCAACAACAGGACTGGGTCTTGAACCTCTAACTTTACGATCAGTAACTCTGAGCCATCAACACACTGAGTTACAAGGAGTCTCACAAGGAGCAGATCAGCAGGAAACTGCACTGTGCTATTCCGAACAGGCAGATCCGCAGGTAGCTACACTGGAGTTCTGACCAAGCAGATCCTCTGACACTTTTACATACAGTTGCTAGGCCATGCCACCGTAGTGTTAATCAGGAGAAACACAAAACACCTGGCCACATGCCTACTTAAGCCCCTGGGACCCGGCATGTGATGTGCAAACATTAGGTATCACCAGGTATGAGAGTTGCTCCGCTAAAAGCGTTCAAGACAAAGGCAAAGACGAAGTTCTAAGAAAAGTCTAAAAAAGCGAAGAGTTGTTTAAAAAAATAATAATAATTTTCGCTACAATAGGCTCCAGGTCCCCCGCGACCCTGAACACAGGATTAAGCGGTATAGAAAATGAATGAATGAATGAATGAATTTTCGCTACAGAGAAAAAGTTCATACGGAGACTTAAGTTTGAGAGAAAACCCACACAAGGGATAACCTCACCCTGAGCAGATGCAGGTTGTGTGTTCCAGGTAATATGCTGCTTCAGTGTTTTTAGATCCTGTCAGATGTATGGTATACTAAAGTATAATTACAAACATTTCATAAGTGTCAAAGACTTTTATTGACAATTACATTAAGCTTATGCAAAGAGTCAATATTTGCAGTGTTGACCCTTTTTTTTTTTTTTCAAGACCTCTGCAATTTACCCTAGCATGCTGTCAATCAACTTCTGGACCACATCCTGACTGATGGCAACCCATTCTTGCATAAATAGTTCTTAGAGTTTGTCAGAATCTGTGGGTTTTTGTTTGTCCACCCGCCTATTGAGGATTGAACAGACATTCTTATTGGGATTAAGGACTGGGGAGTTTCCTGTCCATGTGAAATGTTTAATGTTTTCTTCCCTGAGCCACTTATCATTTTTGCCTTATGGCAAAGTGGTCCATCATGATAGAAAAGGCATTGTTCGTCACCAGCTTGATCCTGGATGGTTGGGAGAAGTTGCTCTTAGAGGATGTTTTTGTACCATTCTTTATTCATGGCCGTCTTCTTAGGAAAAATTGTGAGTGAGCCCTCTCCCTTGGCTGAGAAGCACATTTGAATGGTCTCAGGATGTTTTACTGTTGGTATGATACAGGACAAATGGTGGGCAGTATGAAATCCTTGTAATTATACTTCAGTATACCATAGATGGCTATACACTGCTCCCCCCTGAAGCCCTGCACAGGGGCTCTTACTCACATCTCGCATGGTAACAGCAGTGGGAAACTTAACTATATTCATCACATGTCACAGGTGTTCTACAGTATTACTGTTACAATAAGTGTCGAATTGCCAGCAAGGATGACAGTAGGTCAGTACAGTCTGCCACAATAAGGAGAGAGCAGCTTTCTGCAAAAACCCACATTCAAAACCAGTCATGGAAGCACTTTAAGCCAGAAAATCCATCCGATAATGTTATGACCTTCTAAACAACACTTTGCCTACTTAATAGCTTCCTAATAGTTCCATATTGCCTCCAGGTTTTTATTTAGGCCTAAGGCAGACAAAAACTAACTACTCTAGCTTCTAACATAAGGCTAAATCCTAAATCTCCCTGTAACTCTAATCATCTTGATGTGTGTGAAGTGAACAAGTGATTGTACACCCTTGTGCACAAGCTTTCCATTTAAAGCCATTTGTAATTTAACCCTGGAGGTTAGCTGATATTCTAAGGCAGAGAAAGTTTCTGAGGACTGTCCACCGCCACAGTTTATTCTCCTCAGCAAACATACGTTTGTGTCACGCTCTCAGTGCCTTCGCGCTGATCAAGGACCTTTTGATATTTCCTTTCCCACGCTGTCAGACACTCATCACGTGGTCATGCTTTCCCACGCTGTCATCGCTCCTCCTGGACCTCCCCGCCGGCACACCGGTTTCTCATCTGGCACTGATTTCATCCAGCTTATAAGGAAGCGTAGCGCGCTGCCTCGCGCTGGATTATTGTGTGTTGTTTGGCCATAGTTTTCTCGCGTTTCTGTTCATGACTTTTCACGTTGCCGATCTCGCTTGTCTCTCGTTTTTTTCCTTCGTCTCACGATTTGGATTATTGCCACGCTTGGATTTAACGGCTTTGAACTTTCGCTTTCGTTTCTCGACCATGGCTCAGCTTCACGTTTTGGCTCGACGCCCTCGCTGACTGATCACACGGCTTTGATCTCTTGCTCTCTACCTGCAACTGGGTCCACTTTCTCAGCCCACGTTCTGCACCCTCACGACAGAATAATCCAGCCAGCACTATGGACCCAGCAGGGTTAGACGGGATGAGATGGGCACTGGAGACCCAAAGTGTGCTTCTCGGAAAGAACCAGGAGGAACTCATCGCCACGAGACAAACTCTAGCTGACGTCATCTCCCAAGTACAACTTCTCCAGGTGCCTACAGCTCAGACCTCACACTCCGGAACACCACGAGAGCCATGCCTACCAGCCCCCCCTACCTATGGGGGAGAACCAGGAACTTGCAGGTCCTTCCTCTCACAATGCTCACTGATTTTTGAGCTACAAACCTCCTCCTTCTCATCATAATGTTCCCGGGTGGCCTACATCATCACGCTACTAACCGATAGAGCCAGGGAGTGGAGTACAGCCCTCTGGGAGGCTCGCGACCCATGCTGCGAGAACTTCGACAACTTCTCCAAGGAGATGAAGAGGGTCTTTGATCGCCCATTCGCCAACAGGGAGGCTGGAACAAGGTTATTAAGACTTCGTCAGGGATCCCGCTCTGCTTACGACTATGCCATCGAGTTCCGCATCCTAGCCGCTTCTAGTGAATGGAATGACAGAGCCCTAGCGGGTGTTTTTCTGGAAGGGCTATCAGAAGCTCTTAAGGATGAGCTCATCTCCCGTGAACCTCCCACGGACATCCACGAACTCATGGATCTCGCCGGGCGGGTCGACTCACGTCTCCAGTTAAGACGGCACCCCAGAATAGGGCACGCGCCTCCTGCCCTGCAGCAAACAGATCAAGAGGAGTCCATGCAGCTAGGCAGGACCCGCATCTCTGACGAGGAGAGACGCCGACGATGCCTACAAGGGGCTTGTTTTTACTCTGGAGCTTCAGGACACCGGCTTAAAGACTGCCCATTAAAAGGGAGGCCCCCCCTAGTCAGACTGGGAGCACTAGAGGGCTCCCCTCCTGATAGATTTCCACAATCATGTCCCCTACTTCCCGTAAACCTAATCATCGGTGGTCAGGCTCACCCAATTCAGGCATTTATTGACTCCGGCTCCGATCGAAATTTGATCAGCGCGACTACGGTGAGAGAATTAAGGATCCCTGGTGTACCACTAGACACTCCGCTCGCCGTTCAGGCCTTGGATGGGAGCCGGCTTCCACCCATCATACTTAGAACCCCACCGTTAACCTTAAGAACGTCAGGGAACCACTCTGAGGAGATCTTCTTCTTCATTATGGAGAAATCACACGCCGCTTTGTCCTCGGACTTCCCTGGCTAGCCCTCCATGGACCCCAGATCGACTGGAACAAGCAAGTCATCACGGGTTGGAGCCCCTCATGCTCCACGACATGCCTGCACTCAGCACTCCCTCCAGCCCCTATCCTGGTCACGCCCCATGAAACCCCGGACATCTCCAGCGTACCCACCGAATACCATGATCTCGGGCAGGTCTTCAATAAGACCCGAGCCACGTCACTTCCGCCGCATCGACCATACGACTGTTCCATTGATCTTCTCCCGGGCACCTCTCCTCCGAAAGGCAGACTTTACTCTCTGGCACACCAAGAAAGAGAGGCCATGAATAAGTATACTGTATCATAGATTCCCTCGCCGCCGGAATTATTCATCCATCCTCCTCGCCCGCTGGGGCAGGATTTTTCTTCGTCAAAAAAAAAGACAAGTCCCTTCGTCCATGCATTGATTACAGAGGGCTTAACGAGATAACCGTTAGGAACCGCTACCCGTTACCTCTCATGGCCAATGCCTTTGAACTTCTCCAAGGAGCGGACATTTTCACCAAGCTCGACCTACGAAACGCTTATCACCTCGTCCGCATCCGGGAGGGCGACGAGTGGAAAACTGCCTTCAACACACCCACTGGGCATTACGAGTATCTGGTGGTTCCGTTCGGACTGACCAACGCCCCTGCCGTATTCCAGGCCCTCATTAATGACGTTCTCCGTGACTTCTTGAACTCTTTCGTGTTCGTGTACTTGGACGACATTTAGATTTTTTCTCGAGGTCTGGAGGAGCACCGGCACCACGTTCGCCAAGTTCTGCAGAGGCTCCTAGAGAACAATCTCTTTGTTAAAGCCGAGAAATGTGAGTTCCATACAACTTCCACAACGTTCCTAGGGTTTGTCATCTCTCCCTCCAGACTGGAGATGGAGTCCGCCAAGGTCCAGGCCGTCTCTCGACGTGACCTCCAACGGTTCCTGGGGTTCGCGAACTTCTATCGCCGCTTCATCCGGGCTTACAGTTCTGTCGCCGCCCCCCTCACCTCCCTGACTTCCTCCAAGACACAGTTCTACTGGAACAACGAGGCAGACAAGGCCTTCGCGGACCTCAAGAAGCGGTTCACCTCAGCCCCCATACTCACCATACCCGATCCATCTCGCCAGTTTGTGGTAGAAGTGGACACCTCCAACACTGGCGTTGGGGGAATTCTCTCCCAAAGATCCCCGCGAGACAACAAGCTGCACCCTTGCTCATTCTACTCCCGCCGCCTATCTCCAGCTGAGAGAAATTATGATGTAGGCGACCGAGAGCTCCTGGCCATCAAGTTAGCACTAGAGGAGTGGAGACATTGGCTGGAGGGGACCGAGCTTCCCTTCATAGTATGGACCGATCACAGGAACTTAGAGTACCTGCGCACCGCCAAAAGACTCAATGCCCGCCAGGCTCGGTGGTCGCTGTTCTTCTCAAGATTCAATTTCACCCTGTCCTACCGCCCAGGTTCTAAGAACACTAAGCCTGATGCCCTCTCATGTCAGTTCTCCCTCCCACAGGATCCCACACCATGCCAACCCATTCTGCCATCTCGTTGTCTCGTTGCCGCCTTAGAGCTAGACATCGAGACCAAAGTCAAGCAGGCATTGACTCAGGAACCCGGCCCAAGCAATGTCCCTCCAGATCGCCTCTTTGTTCCTCCCTGCCTGCGCCCGCAGGTCCTGGAGTGGGGTCATGGATCCAAGCTGTCCTGTCACCCAGGCTCTGCCCGAACGCTCTTTATCATCCAACAGCGCTTCTGGTGGTCCACGATGGGGAAGGATGTCTCCAGCTTTGTGGCAGCCTGCGACATCTGCACCCGCTGCAAACCCAACAACCGTCCTCCGGCTGGCCTCCTCAGACCCTTACCCATACCTCACCGTCCCCGGAAACACTTGCATCCTGACCATCGTTGACCGCTTCTCCAAGTCCGTCCACCTAGTCCCGCTCCCCAAGCTCCCGTCCGCCAAAGAGACAGCAGAGCAATTGATCCTTCATGTTTTTCGTCTTCACGGCCTCCCCACCGACATAGTTTCAGACCGTGGCCCTCAATTCACCTCACGCTTCTGGGGGGCCTTTTGTAAACTCATCGGAGCCTCTCCTAGCCTATCTTCTGGTTTTCATCCCCAATCCAACGGCCAAACAGAACGAAAGAACCAAGCAATGGAAGTCGCCCTCCGGTGTATGACTACTCGTGATGCCTCCACCTGAAGTAAGTTTCTCCCGTGGGTTGAGTACGCTCAAAACTCCCTACCATCTGCCTCAACGGGTCTCTCTCCGTTCCAGTGCTGCCTGGGCTACCAACCACCACTGTTCCCCACTCAAGAGGAGGAGGTAGAGGTCCCCTCGGCACAACATTTTGTCCGCCGCTGCAGACGTACATGGTTACGAGCCAGACGATCCCTGCTGCAAGCATCCCACCTATACAAGAAACAGGCGGACCGCCATCGCTCCAAGACTCCCAGGTATCACATAGGAGACAGAGTCATGCTCGCCACCAGAGACATCCCCCTAAAGACACTTTCACGCAAGCTCTCTCCCCGCTTCATCGGACCCTTCACAATAACCAGGATAATCAACCTGTGCGCTGTCCGTCTCCTACTCCCACCGTCTATGCGACGCATCCACCCCACCTTCCATGTGTCCCAGCTACGACGCATCGTAAACTGTACTCTTTATAAGTCATCACCACAAAGAAAAACTGTTGAGCTATGAAGTTTTCAACTCCGTTATATTCTGACAAAACAGCATAAATCTGTGAAAATGCCAAAGATAATTAAAAATTGTGAAGCCATCATCCATTTTTTTTTTTTTTGCTACAGCTACAAGCTATATAGAAAAATAGCTTACGTTATAGCTCTGGAAATTGTCACAAGATGTGACAGAGCTGTTTAAACACAACCCCATGTAAGACGGGGTTGTAATATTGTAACACCCCCCCCCCCCATAAATCAATAATACAGCATTCCCTCTATTTTTGTCTTAAAATGTCATGCTCTTGAACACTGAAATGAGAAAGTTTAACTTGAAAGCAAAAGTTCTAAAGATGCTCATTAATCTTCCCTTTTATCTTTTGTCCTGGTTATAAATGACAGTAAAACCCGAATATCTCCATTATCTTCATCATCATTTCCAAAAGTGACGTTTATCAAAATCATCTGTATACCTGCTCATTCATGCAACTATCCCATCATTTCAGCTTATCAGATCAAGCATCATTGCAAATACCCAAGAGCTTCACTTTATATTTCAATATGACCTTAGTTACTCGATTGGCATTCACTTGTTGTTGGACTGGTTTAAGTAATTAAGTAACTGCTGATCTCTGAACTGCTGAAGACTTTCTTATGCAACACTATCTGGAGTTTACAAAGAATGGTGTATAAAACAAGTGTAAGATGGATGGGCTACAAGAGGCCACATTGGGTTCTAATCCTTTTAGCCAAGAGCAGAATCTGAGGCTACAGTCAGCACACATTCATCAAAACTAGAGTATTGAGGATCAGAAAAATGTTACTTGATTAAGTGAAACTTTAACCATTATAGCTTCGAATCCAGTTCTTGCGGGGCGTCCAAGAAACTGTTTTTACCACGATGTCTGCTGCAAAGATACTTAAAGGTTTTTAAAGGTGGAGAGTAGAAAAGTGAAAAAAATCCTCTTAAAGCACATGCTGTAATAAATTAAACAGAAAAGGTAATCAGCATTCGATTCCCGGCCAGGCTCGATTCCCATCTCTGTGTGCATGGAGTTTGCATGTTCTGCCCATGCTTGGTCGGGTTTCCTCCCACGGTCCAAAGGCATGCAGATTAGGCTAATTGGCATTCCCAAATTTCCTGTAGTGTATGAATGAGTGTGTGTGAGTGTGTTTGTGTGTGCTCTGCGATGGATTGGCACCCTGTCCAGAGTGTACGCCGCCTTGTGCCCTAAGCATCCTGGGATAGGCTCCAGGCCCCCCGCAACCCTGAATACAGGATAAAGCGGTATAGAAGATAAGTGAGTGAGAAAGGTAATCAGCAAGCCCATATGAGATCATCATGCCTTTTACGTATGTGCTACAGTAGGTGGACAACCAGACTGCTCATTACCGTCGCGCTCACCGGCGTGGAAAAGCAGCAGCGGCCAAAATAAACCAGTAGCATTTCAAAATAATTCGTGAAATGACTGCCAGGTGGCGCAAATTGACATTTTCCGTCGTCTCGGTTTTTAAATATATTTAGAGCTTAAGTCATAATAAAGTCAAAACAATATGTTTTAGCGAAGAAATACTACAATTATGATAATTTCCACATCCAAGTACTGTGTCCAACAAACATGAAAAACTATAAATATAAAAAAATATGAGTTAGAAAACATTGGTTTTATTTTGTTTAGACAGACTCTCTGTTTTTATCTGTTTAGTGTTATTATTAAAGAAAACAGCACAAACAACAGCACTAGGGCTTTTTAAAAAAAAATTTTTCGACAATACTTACAGTTGTTAGAGTTTAAGACATCAAGATTTAAATATAGAAATAACTAAAACAAATAGAGCAAACTTCCAGAATAGATAATAAAAAAATGAATCAATAAAAAAGATGTATGCAGTATAATCGGGGCCTCTCATTTCATTATTCGCTCGCACTTCATCGGGCACTGAACCAAAATATATTGTCTTACATTTGTGAATAAAATATCATTGTTTTTTTCAGAGATTTATTTGTGCAAAATAATATTTATGCAATATAATCACAGGCTCTTGATTCGTTATTCGTTTGCAGTATAAACCAAAATACATTAACCATATAATATAAACCAAAATATAAACTAAAATATTTAATTTGTTGTATTAAATATTTATGCCGTCTCATCAAGGATCCAGAGATTTCGTTGTACTAAACAATATTTTTGCTGTATAACCATCTTAATTTGTTAACTGTAGATTTTTTCTGCGATTCTGTTGTACTGAATGATGTTTATGCAGTATAACCAAGCTCTCTTATTTCGTTATTTGTTCGCATTTGGCTTGTACTTGCTGCATTGCACGCTACTGAGCATCCAAGCATGGCAACGCATGCTTGGTTTAAGTTGAACATTGACGCACATACTGTAAATGAATCATATGGCATTATATTCCTGCCACAATTCACACAGCTGTACAGTATGTATTGAAATAATAACAATAGTCTTTTTCTTTACTGAATAGAAATATAATTGCGCAACAGTTAAGCATTAGCCCGTACTGGATAATCTATTGTTCGTTCTATCAGGGATTAATTGCCCTAATATCAACACCAATCGAGCACGCGCTGAAGGAGTTTGTCAGACGTGAGGCTAAGCCACGGAACAAAGATGAGCTTCTTCAGGCCATTGTGACTTTCTGGAAGAATCGCTTGACCAAAACTGCGTGCAGTAAATATATTGATCATCTGCAGAAGGTTTTGCCGGCGGTGGTACAGCGCAGCGGGGGTGCTACTGGGTTGTAAAATTGTAGTTTGTTAAAATGGTTATTTATTAAAGAAACATTATTTATTAAAGAAAATCATGCATACCAGCCTATTGCATTTCATTCTTATACTAACACAAAAACACAAGCGCTGCTGTATAACATCTATAACGCGAATTTTATGGTCATTTGGTCATTTATGGTGTTTATTTTATTTTTTTTATTTTTGTCTTTGATGTTAACTACACAAAGCAGTGTCTTCCCACCTGCATCTCCAGCATACTGTATATCAGATTGATGGACATGAGTCCGCATCTGTTACATTTTTGGTACAAACAGTTTTTTCAGCACACATTTAAGCAATAATATTTTTAAAAAGTTTGATCCGGCATCATAATTCTCCTCTATAATTTCCAACAGTCTAATCAGCGCTCAACCGTACGCACAAAGTATTCGAGGGCACGGAGGAATTAATTTTTTTTTATAAATAATATTTATAATATAATAGTATAATTATATAATAGTATAATCAGGGCCTCTTATTTCTATTTACTTTATGTATGTGTGTGCATGGCCGAAATGTGGTTGTGAATAAGCCTTTTAGTGAATATAAAATGTTCGCGTGAACTCGCGGCGCGCCGATATGAGAGATTTATAATAGATTTCTATTTCCCAGAAATATAACAAACACAAATTTATACGTGTTAAATTTGCGCTGTCTTTGCGAGCCGCTTTATTTCAGTCTTAATATACTAACATGTTTTTACTGTGTAGTCGACCACGCACGCACAACCTCTCGCAGGCACAGAGCCTCTGAATACAGTACGCCATTTTAACGGGGGTGGGGATAAGAAAACAGCAGGGAAACTGACTGGCCATTTTAATAATTAATTGATACGTTGATGTCTTTGGTTTCGGCTGTGAGTGGATGCGCTGTAGTAATCCACGTTTTATACAAATTACATAAGCTGATTTCCCCCCCATTAGTTTATATAAAAGCCGACATTTTGCTTTCTATAAGTATATATTTTTCACGTCTGTGAGGCGAATATACACAGAGTTTGGGTTCATTTTCTGATGCGCTCAAGTTCACCGAAAACAATACAGAACCCCGTTTAGTGTAATTTATTTCAGTTAATAAATCTACTACAAATTTAAAGAACACAAAATATAAGATGACACAAGACCCTACACGTGTAGCTTTTCTAATTACAGGGTTGTCGTTCTTACTTGTTGTGTTACTGTGTGTGCTTTGCAATGTCAGACACATTAAAATGCAAATAATACACCTCCCAAGTGTGAATAGCTGTTCTCACCTATACACTCGGAGAAACTAAAATCACCACTGTTCATGGTTTCAGCAAACTGGGGAGGATCTTGGATCTTGCTTCAGGCCTCTTCTTAAATTTGTGTAAATTTAAAATCTTCTGAATTCTAAAATTGACATTGATGACGTTGACAATTCATAACATGTAGTGTTATTAATCACTCTACACTGTTTTTAATTACGCTACAATGTTTTAATTTTAGATTTTATTTATAAATAAACAAACCAAATAAAATTATTCCATGTGTATTTACCCTTCGTAAAATAGCATTAAAAATGATGGGTTGTGCATCGAGCAATTAAAAACAATACAAGGCACGTTATGAGGAAACTTTCTATCTCTTCCATTCCAGTGATTAAAAAATGGTAAAAATGTCAATTTTGGAATCCACAGACGCTCAAACAGCAAAAGAACATGATAATAATAATCAAAAGAATAATATTATTCTTTTTGCTGTTTATGTCCACCATTTAATAATGATTTAATTATCAATTATTAAAGCTGGTCACATCGCGCGCTTTCACTTTAAAAAATGCAGTGTTTAATCAGAAAGTATATGTCGCCTCTCTTTATGTTTGATAAATATTCTGACTGAAACAAATCTACTCGTGTTGGCTCATATCGGGAGCATTTTGATCAAAGAGGAGAGTAGAAGAGGAAAACTGAAAGTGTGTACAAACAACAGCACAATGCATGTGTGTGAATGGCTGAAATGTGGTTGTGAATAAACCTTTTAGTGAATGTAAAATGTTTGCGTGATCCCGCGGCGCGCGTGTGCGCTCTTTAACTTTGCAGAGTTTTGATCTAAAGTCAGAAATACAACAAACACATATGTATAGGTGTTAAATAAGCGCTGTCTATGCGGCGCTGTGAGAAACGCACGCCGATGTGAGCCGCTGTATTTCATTATATACTAACATATTTTTGCTGTGTAGTGGACGGCGCGCGCAACCTCTCACGGGTGAGCCTCCACACAACAGACCAAATCGTCATTAGCGCGTCCCTCCCCCAAACAGCGCAGTAAGGAGCATTTACTTACATCTAAACTGAGTCGTTTACATAAATCACTGATCACATTTAAACAATTTATTCATACAGATGTACCTGTTTTACAGGTTTGTTACTGAATTTACTCCGATAAAGAGCCATATAAGAACTGTGGCAGCGGGCACACCTAAAAATAAATGCAGGCAGTTATTAAATAAAAAATTTAATAAATAAAACAGCCAGGAAACTCACTCTGACCATTTTAATAATTCATTGATAAATTAGTGATTCCTTTGGTTTCGGCTGTGCTGAAGGTGATCATGTCATCTCGTCGTCTCCGGAGCAGGGAGCGCGCCTATAATTCACTTTTCATACGAATTACGTAATCTAATATTTTATTTTTCATTAGTTTATATAAAAGCAGATATTTCGCTTTCTATAAGTATATATTTTTCACGTCTGTGAGGCGAGTATACACGGAGTTTGGGTTCATTTTCTGACGTGCTCAAGTTCACCAAAAACAATACAGAACCCCGTTTACTTTCTTTATTTAACAAAATCATAAAGTTTTTTCGTCATTGTGAGTGCACCTAAATAAAAGTAGAGTCTTATAAAAGCTACAAATTTAAAGAACACAAAATATAAGATGACACAAGACCTTACACGTGTATCTTTTCTAATTACACATAATAAAATCTAAAGGCTCAGTGTGTTAACGTTTACGTTGCTTAAATTCGATCCTAAAAAAACAGAATTTAATTTTAATTATAACTTTGTACTGTAATGTTACTACTGTGATTATGAATTCGTTTAATTACAATGTTTCACTTTATTTTATCTGCAACGACGTGCGGCTGTGGACGACCTGCGCCTCATTAAGCCTGGAGAGAACGAACTGATGCCTGAGGCGTCAGTCTATAGTTATATAGCGCCACTCAGCGGTAAAAGCCAGCAAACACACAAACCCAAATGCTGACGCCATACGCCGCAACGGTAGAAGTCACATACTTCTTGTGCACCCACTGTAACACTCCACTTTTCACACTATAATAATATACATGTATTTTTACAAGGAGAGGGGCAGATTTTGCGAAAACCTTAAATCATGTGCCAGTTTTGGACATAAACACAAGGATATTAGAGCAAAAGGTCCTACTGTAATTGTTCTTCAGAATGTAAGCAGCTCAACTCTTTGTAGTAACAACACAGATTATAGCCTATTTTTTTAATAGTCCTGTAATCAGTGATTAGCCTGAATAAGATATTTCACTGAGCATTATTTTTTTTTAAAAATGAGAGAGAACACTTTGTGTAAGTGGCCACAAAACTGACAATCCTTTTTTTGAAGTGCATGTGAACTGACATCCATAAGGTCATATTCCTTCAAGCGTGACATCTAGTTGATATTGCATACTGTCATGGAATTCCAGAGTGACATGAAAGCATTTCTGCTTCGGATGTCACTCCAAATTGCACATCAGAATTCCTCAACTGTCATGCAGTTTTGATGCAGACATGACAGCACACAGATATACATCCACACTCTCATTCAGATGCCCGAAACCTTTTTATTTTTCATATTCACTTCACACACTGCGTGAGCAGAGCCTGGAGTTGTTGCTTTTATGTGCAGTTCTGTCACTTGTAGCTGCTTCCCTGATGGCTTCTTCTGTGTTGTCAGTTCACCTTAGACACTCCCAGCAGCATGCGCCATCAAATAGGATAGGTGTTTGTATTACAATACAAATGCAAAGTTCACAAGCAAAACAAGCAGTGCTGTTTAAGGCCACAGGTGAAGTGGGTTGTATAAAACCAGATACTGTTTGAGCCTTGTCTGATTGCTGAGCTCCCTCTGAGTCTTATTTCTTGGAGATCAAAGAGGGAAGCGGCTGTGTATCAGTGCCGACAATCTCTGAGCATATCATCAAACTGACTTCCAATTTGTGAAAAAATCATTTCTTCAGGAAATGCTCTTAGGACGGTTAAAAAAACAAAAATAACCCCACCATAGACATTTCACTAGAATATACACCTGCTCATGTTTCTTACTTTGACCTGCTCTCATACTGTATAGTTGTATTTTAGAATAAAAAAAATACATCATCTTAATTCCACAAACTGCAAGTAGATATTTTTTTATGATCTATTTTAGATAATGTGACACAATTATATTTCCTCTAAACTTCTCACCTAGCTGGAATGAAATTTTATGTAATTAGTTTTTTTGTTTTTTACACTCGTATTATTATTTTATTTATTGTTTTGTTTTTTTTGCTGTTCTGTTAATAAAAGTTTTTCTATATGTTGAGCAGTCATATTTTTAAATTATTGATTCAGTTAAGTGAATACTGAGTGATTATATCATGAAAGACAGGATTATACAAATGTGGCTTGGAATGATGCGCAGAAGACCAACAAATTCAACAGTTTTTTTTTATTTAATAATACATATATAGTAATACATATTTACGGTTAATCTCTATGTTAAAGAAGAGTAAATAAGGGGTTAATCTTTTCCCCTATTAGCCAAATATTAACACATAAATATTATATGATTAATTAATTAATTCACTCATCGTCTATACCGCTTAATCCTGTATTCAGGGTCACAGGGGGCCTGGAGCCTATCCCAGGAGACTTAGGCCAAAGGCAGGGTAACTCTGGACAGGGCGCCAATCCATCACAGGGCACACACACATACACATACTCATTCATCCAAATACGGCCAATTTGGGAACACCAATTAACCTAATCTACATGTCTTTGGACTGTGGGAGGAAACCAGAGTACCTGGAGGAAACCCACCAAGCACGGGGAGAACATGCAAACTCCATGCACACAGAGACGGGAATCGAGCCTGGACCGTGGAGGTGCATGGCGACAGTGCTAACCACTACACCACCGTGCCACCATTTAATTAATTACATCACTGACAAAAACTAAAAACAGTAAATTACATCCCCAAGATCGTATTGTACCAACCTCAATCTTAAGTGCAATACGACCTGACCTGATATGTTAGCTCACACTATGGTAACAGTGGCACCTAGAAATCTTTCATCTTCACAAATTACTGCGAAAATCAAAATCCAGTTAAAAGAAACTTGCAATACTATTCAAACATTTTGATTTACTTTAAAAATGGATGATATCTTGATAAAATGATATGATATGATTATCAAAAATTATATGATTATCTTGTACCTGGAAAACACTACAGGGGAAACCTCTCACCACATTAACTTCCTCATTCCCATTCTTATGTGCACCTACTCAGACGTGCATGTGATAATGTCATCGAGCATCTTTTAAAGGGCCCCTGTAACCATTCCCATCAAACAGGCACAGCATATAGAGTACATAAATTCAATGCCCCTCTAACCACCACCCTCTTACATAAAACAGAAACTAAGCCACAAGGTTTTGTTTTGTATATGGGTGGCACGGTGCCGTGGTGCTTTGCAATGTAGCCTCACATTGAACCTTCATGGTTCCATTTCTGCCTTGGGTCTGAGTGCATGGAGTTTGCCTGTTTTTCCCATGCTTGTGGCCTCCATGCCACTCCTTGTGCACTTCTCGGATAGGCTCCCGGCCCCCTGTGACCCTGAATATAGGATAAAACAGTACAGATGATGAGTGAGTGAGACAAAAGAATAGAAAAGTGTGTTTGTACGTACAATATGTGTGTTGTAAGTTTACATTTTTTATAATTTTATGTGTATATAGTTTTAACATGTCATGATGAATATATAAATATTTAGCTGCCATAGCAGAATAATAAAAGCATTGTTAGTGAGAGGTTAGCCCGAAGCAGACAGTGCTCTTTAGAGTGTCATTGCACTGAAATGAGATGTAGTCTATTAGCTGTGCTAATTCTGAGATGGAGGAAATGGATTACAATGAATCATCCGGTGAATAGCAAAAACAATAACTCGCCCTAGGCATCTAGTGACATACATATGCAATTAGAAAGAAATAGCAGATCAACTTCAGGTACTGTATCAGCTCTCTCAATGACCAGTTCCAACATAATGGATCTTCAGTTTAGAGTTTTGCCTAACAAAATCTTGAGTTATTTGGGGGGGAAAAAACAATTGAGATGGATTTATTCATTTTAGTCAGCGACAGAAATACATTATTTCTCACTGGTGGCAATGATTTCCTAGGTTTTGCATCAGAATATCAACTGATTTATAGTGTTACTGATTTTTCACAGTATGTTATGTGTCATTGTTGACAGAAAGCAGTTTAAAAACATATTATAAAACAGCACTCGAGTCTGCATTTGTTCATCTGTATGCATGTGTATGGGTGGTGTTTCCTGTACAGAGTCAACAGACTCCAGTCTCTGAGCTATGTACGGATCCACTGGTCAGGCCTGAAGAGACCATAGAAGGAGATGAGCAGCAGGCATTCCTGTCTGAGATCAGTGAGGAGGATGTAGAGGTCCTGCGCCAACGGGAAGAAGCTCTGCTCCAGATAGAGGTGTGTACCTGGTTACCTCAATAAGGCCCACTAATGCCAACATCACAATTTAGGACAAATAAATCGTATTGGAATAAAGCAGAATTTTAAAGAGAAGAAAGAAAGAAAGAAAGAAAGAAAGAAAGAACAAACCAAACAAAAACTCTGCCTACCCACATCACTGTTTATATAATTCATATAATTAGACTGCTCCATGTTAAAAAGTTGTAATCATATTAGTGTATAAATAGCTCAGAACAGTTTGTGTAGGAAAAAGGATTTAAAATGGGGAAAAGTGACATCTGAATAACTTACCAATTTGCATGAATAAACTACCTTTTGAAGGCAAATGGAAATGTCAGTGAAGAACAGCAATATACAGTGTATAATGTGCAGTGATGTCCCAAAACTAGATTTTATTTTTCCAGCCTACACTAAAGGGAAGATCCTGAAAATTGTGCCATGTTGACCTACAATGGATAAAATGATTGATGTGATATAACTAGCCTTGCTTTTTCATAATTGCCACCCTCCTAGTTTATGATTTGAATAATGCAGAATATTGTCCTAGGGAATTGTTATTGTACATTGTGCTCATTATTTACAAACCAGAACTGCTTTTGAACTGCTAACCTCCAGTATACTTTCTCCAGTGGTCTCAGTGTTTTGAAAAGCAGATTAGGAAACCACCCTATAAGTAGCAGCATTTACATGGACAATATTTCTTCAGCCCAATTTATCATTCTGATAAATGTCCAACTTAACTGTTTGCATAGATGCCGATGTGATATGATGAGCTTTTATATGCTCTTAAAAAATGCATTCTTATCAAGGCCCCTTCCCCAGCCCAAGACCAGGAGTTAGTGGATGAAAGTAAAAAAAAAATTAGGGTGTTTACCAATCAGCAGAATTTACCTCCCTGAGATTCTTGATGTCAGCTAATTTTACCCTCATCTGGTGCAAACACACATAGAGAGACTCTATTTGTTCTAAGAAGGGAGGAACGATCAGATTAAAAGTTTGCATGTATAATATTGTCCTATTGAATGGGTTATAAAAGGTTTGCATCATTGCTTTCATTCTGATGAAAATTATTTACTGATCAGGCTAGTCTGTTCCAGTTGAGGTGTCTAAATACATTTTTATTTTCATTAGGCTGTTTTTCTTATAGGATTTAAGGTCCATGAAAACATAGCTAGTGTTCTGTTGTGATTGTTGTGATTTTGAGAATTGTGAAATAGTGTGAGTGTGAAATTAAGATGAACTGTTATGGGCTTTATGAACTTTTTAAGGTTCTAACATGCAAGGCAGAGCCACCCAGAGCAGTGGGTAGCATTGCTGCCTTGTTTCCTGGTTCGATCCTGACCTTGAGTTACAGTACTTTATATGTCAAATGCCACCTAGTTTCTCATGGTGCCCTGCCATGGGCTGGTGCCTCTTAAGGGGAAATACTTTAGTCCCAAGTCCTTTTGACACTATCCAGGACAAAGCAGTTACTGTATTTGTCAGTTAATAAAATATACTCAGCAAAAAAAATACTGTGTATTTCAACAATAATGTTGTAAAAATCCAAATAACTTTACAGATCTTCATCATGTAAAGGGTTTAAACAATGTTTTCCATTCAATTAATCATAATCAATTAATTAACATGCACCTGTGGAATGGTCATTAAGACCTTAACAGCTTACAGAAAGTAGGCATTAAAGGTCACAGTTCTAAAAACGCAGGACACTAAAGAGACTTGTCTACCGACTGTGAAAAACACCAAAGAAAGATGCCCAGGGTCGCTGCTCATCTGCGTGAACGTGCATTAGGCATGCTGCAGGGAGACATGAGGACTGCTGATGTGGCTATAGGGCAATAAATCGCCATGTCCGCACCGTGAGACGCCTAAGACGGCGCTACAGGGAGACAGGAAGGACAGCTGATCATCCTCGCAGTGGAAGACCACGTGTAACAACACCTGCACAGGATGGGTACATCCGAATATCACACCTGCGTGACAGGTACAGGATGGCCACAACAACTGCCCGAGTCACACCAGGAACACACAATCCCTCCATCTCACAGCAAGAACTGACAAATCTGGTCCAGTCCATGAGGAGGAGATGCACTGCAGTACTTCAAGCAGCTGGTGGCCACCAGATACTGACTGGTACTGACTGATTTTGAGCCTCCCTTCATTCAGGGACACATTGGGAAACATTTGTAGTTTATGTCTTATGGTGTTGACTCTTTTAGTGTTCATATAAATATTTACACATTAAGTTTACTGAAAGTAAAAACAGTTGAAAGTCAGAGGACGTTTCTTTTTTTGCTGAGTATATTTGGGTAACTATAAATGTTGGAAGTGGCCGTGAAAGAGTATCTGACTAAAATTGTTCAGTCAGAGAATAGAACTAAACATTTTATAAAATATAAACTAGTAATAAAAAAACATCATGGAAAAGCAGTTAAGTGTGACTGTTGCATCTTTCCTAATTCAAAATTAATCAATAACTGCTGAGCAGTGGTTCGAGTTTTTGAGTTTTTTTTTTTTTCTATAATCTGGAGAAAACGATTCCTACAATCATATGTTATTGATTTTTTACTGTAATTATGTTTCAACCTATCCAATATATAAAGTCTACACTGGGTAGATGCATAAGACTGCCTTCTGTTTCACTGCAACCAGTTTATTGAACCATAGTTTAAACTACTCTGTTAATGTCCCATGTTCTTTGTAAACAATAGAATAAATGTGAAATTAGAAATTTTGCAGTTAAAAAAGTCATAATGATTTTCCACACTGGAATTTTTACTAGTTTAGACATTTTCTAGATACCTCCCTTTCTTCAACAAGCGCTATACACTTTACTGTATTTACACAAAGTTTGACCCTTTTTTCACATTTAGTTGTTTCACACATTAAGATGGATTCAAATATTTTTCTCTCTCATTCTACACTCAGTACTAGACGTTGACAAAGTAAAAATAGATGTATATTTTTTCTTTTGTTATTTATAAAAAAATATAGAAGACTGAAATATCTTATTTACACACTGTAAGTATTTAGACCCATCAATTATTACTTGCTAAAAGCCCCTTTGACAGCACTGACAGCCTTAAGCCTGCTAGTAATCAATGCTACAAGCTTGGCACAATCTTTTGGTAGTTTCTTCCATTTTTTTTGGCAAAATTGCTCAAGATAAACCAGGTTGAAGAGTCAGGGTCAGTGCACAACCATTTTCAGGTCTCTCCACGGAGATGCTCTATTGGTTTCAGGTCCGGACTCCAAGTCTTTTACAGAGTTGTTCTGAAGCATGGTCTCTGTAGAAGGTTTTTATATAAGGAATTTATTTATATAAGGAATTTATTTATGATTCCAGATAGAATCTTACATTTACATTTAGGCATTTGGCAGACACTCTTATCCAGAGCGACTTACATCTCATTACACATCTGAGCAGTTGAGGGTTAAGGGCCTTGCTCAAGGGCCCAACAGTGGCAACTTGGTGGTTTGAACCTGGGACCTTCCGAACCGTAGTCCAATGCCTTAACCACTGAGCTACCCTTCAATCAGAGGATTTTGTTTCTCATGGTCTGATAGTCCTTCAGATTATTTTTGACGAACTCTGAGCTGGTTGTCATGTGCCCTTTAAGTGAGGGATGTCTTCTTTCTGGCCAATGTATCATATACTGTAGGCTTGATTAGTAGAATGCTGCCTCATTTATAGCGACCCTTGGGTTTAGCCCATATCTGTGTCTTCACACAATTGTGTCAGTCCCATGGGTCTACAGATAATAGTAGCATCTTATTACTACTATCTCAGTAACATGTAACATCCTATTGCAATGCACAACGTGCAATGTATCTTGAAGCAGGTGAGCTACAGCAGAAGACCAGAAGGTGCCACTCCCATCAGCTAAGAACAGGAAACTGAGGTTACAGTTCGCATGGGCTCAAAAAAATTGGACAACAGAAGGTCAATTATTGCTTAGTCTGATGAGTGTCGATTTCTGCTGTCAAATTAGGGTAGTAGAGACAGGATTTGGCATAAAACAATATGAAAGCATGGATCCATCCTGCCTTGGATCAACAGTTACGGCTGCTGGTGGCAGTGGTGTAATAGTGTGGGGAATATATCCTGGGCACACTTTGAGTCCCTTACTTTCAAGTGAGCATCGTTTAAATGCCACAGTCTACCCGATTATTCTTGCTGACCAAATTCATCTTACTTCCGATTATTACTGTACTTCCAGCAGGATGGAGCATCATGTTACAAAACTAAAACCATCTTAAACTGGTATCCTGAGCAATGCGTTCACTTTACTCAGTTGGCCTCCACAGTCACCAGATCTCAATCTGCTGTGCATTTGCTGGTTCAGCATGTGCCTCAGGCTTAAGAGTGGCATTTTGCAATAAGACTAACCAAATATGCTTCTCCATTTCTGTTTAGCATTTAGAATCAACTCTACATCCATATGTGAAGCTTACTTAAGGGAACGCTTACTCCGAATGTCTGTTTGAGGACATTTCCACATGGCGCTAAAGAAAAAACAATAGACTTTGTTTTTTCAATTGGTACCAAATAGTGACATTGCGTTTGCTATAGTACATTTATTTTAAATAGTATAAACAGGTCTTAAATTAAGATGACTTTGTAGGTGAAATCAAAACTAGTTATATAGTCTGGTGTTTCTTTCAGTTTTAGTATTCACATGGTTGGTTATCGTAGATGTGACAGATTAACCAAGCACAATAAGCATATATCTACGGCTAGAAATGATAGAGAAAGGGCCATGCCATGTGTAGTGGAAAATGACCATATGTCTTCATAACCAAAGACCAAATCCAGAAAGTAGATAAATGAAGATGTATATCTAAACTGCAGAAACAAAGCTAAATGATCTGTTATTACTTTGCATAAGCAACACATGCTGTATCAAGTCTTGGACAAATAAAAAGAGCCACCTTCACACATGAAGAACTGAAACAATGCAGACAGCCTATTTGTTGTTTTGGGTGGAGAGGTATACAGATGGGAGAGGTGACAGGGAGGTGGTTCTGCCCACATTCACTGTGCCCTGTGGCAGTTGCTGAAGGGCTCAGTGCATAAGCTCAACCAGGCTGATCATATCTGACAGTGTGTTTTTTCCAGTCTAAATCCCTTCTCTTTTGCTTCCCACCCACCCGCTGCCGCTCAGCCACCTTGTATTGGAAACTCCACTGAGCTGAATCCAGAGTGACGGGAACTTCTCTGTCTCTCTCTCTCTATTTACTAGACTCCTTTTTGAAAGGCATCTTTGCAAAGTGCTCTCTGCAAAAGGTTGCAGAGAGGCATATGGCTTGTGTTTTCAAACAAGGACAGTGAGGACAAGAGGGTTAAATCAGACACTATGGCTCACTTTGGTTGTCCTACAATGAGAAGAACAAGGGAAATTAAACATGCCGCTGGGGGCCTAAATGAAATCACATATGCCATACTGTTCTCTATACAGTAATTGCCCTCATCCTGTACGTATATATAGTGATTTTTATAGTATCGGATGCATAGTTGCAGGAGAGAAAACATATAGGGAGATGAGATTCAAGCTTTATGATTTCATCCTTGGCTGTACTGTACTTTTAATGCTTTGGCATTGGCCATCATTACATCAAAATAAATTTGAAAAAGAAATGGCCATAACAGAGGACAACTTTCAAGGGGAGCCTGAATTGAACATCTGGCCCAATGAAGGAGGAGGAGGAAAAACCTACCCTGCAAATGTGGACCTAGAGTAAAGACAGAGAGTAATATTGGGAACTACAATAGCATAGGGACATTAAAGGTCTTAAGAGATGTACCATGCCTTAAAAGATAAACACCAAATCGCATTGTAAGTGCCCAATCACAGATACAAGACGACTCTTAGTTCAAATGACTTTTTAACCAATCTACTTTCTGCAATTCTTTATACTTTGCTTCTGGAGAGCCCTTTAAACAAACTATTACAAATGCTGTTTTTTATTTTAGATTTGAACTGGTGAGCCATCAAACATGAGAACCAGAGGCTATACACCTGGCACTGAATTACAAAACATTGTTGTCAGAAATAGAATGTGTTGCAATATAAATGGCATGGATGACATGGATGACAAATGGTCTATTTTGTTGCAAGTGTATGCTTAACTTGGTTTTATCATTCTTGTGTACTGTATTTCTGGGCCGCATGGTGATACAGCAAGTAGCATAGTTGGCTTGACACGTCAGATCTCCTGGGTTTGGATTACTGTCTGTGAAGAATTGTATGGGTTCTCACTTTTGCCTGGGCTTTCAATGAGTTATCCAGTCTTCTGGCACCTTTGAAATGTGTGGAGAGCTAGATATGTTAGCTTTACTAAATGGCACCTGTGGAAAATGTTGAAAAGTGTTTGTACATCGTGTTGGACTAGCATCATATTTATGAAGATTGTACCCACTGTTCCTTGGACAGGCCAGGATGAAGAAGTTACTGAAAGTGATTGAGTAAGAATAGTGTGTTGCTACATTATATTGGACATACTTTCTTGTTTACTTCTAGTTATTATTTAGATGATCAGAAATGCTTCTAGTGATAAATTCTAAAATTGATATGACATTTTTAATCGGTTGAGGGAAGTGGAATTTTTAAAACAGCTTGCACCAAAACTGCATTTACATTATTACCTTTTGGGATTCACTATACAGTAAGGGTATAAGGCAAAACAGCATTTGCCTAAATTAAATGAGCATTTTCCTAAACAAGAATTACTTCTGTCTACAAAATATTAGACAGCTGTTGTGCCAATTTACTCAAAAATGTATTAATTACTGTATGCACTAATACCCATAATACACATACTAATAATATGTGATTCAACCCCTTGTGAAAATATTTTAATTAGGTCAGTTTCCACCTGTTCTAATAACCACAAAAATGCTAAAAGATAGTCTGTACAGTGCCGTATAAAAGTATTCATACTTGTTGAACATTTTCACATTTTGTCACATTACAGCCACAAACGTAAATGTATTTGTGTGGTAGACCAACACAACATGGCACATAATTGTGAAGTAAAGTGAATCATAAATGATTTTCGCTTTTTTTTTTTTTTTTTTTACAAATGAAAATCTAAAAAGTGTGGCGTGCATTTGAATTCAGCCCAATTTACTCTGATAAATAAAATTAAAAAAAGCATAACTAAATTCTGGAGGGACCAATTGCCTTCATGGGTCACCTCATTCGTAAATAGAGTATGTGGAAAGATGAAGGCAACTGTTGAAAGATAGCTATAAGCTGTCCCGTTTGCAGTTCAACATTGCTTGTCCCAAACTGCAAATGGAACGACTTACAGTGGTGTGAAAAACTATTTGCCCCCCTCCTGATTTCTTATTCTTTTGCATGTTTGTCACAGAAAATGTTTCTGATCATCAAACACATTTAACTATTAGTCAAAGATAACACAAGTAAACACAAAATGCAGTTTTTAAATGAGGGGTTTTATTATTTAGGGAGAAACAAAAATCCAAACCTACATGACCCTGTGTGAAAAAGTAATTGCCCCCTGAACCTAATAACTGGTTGGGCCACCCTTAGCAGCAATAACTGCAATCAAGCGTTTGCGATAACTTGCAACGAGTCTTTTACAGTGCTCTGGAGGAATTTTGGCCCACTCATCTTTGCAGAATTGTTGTAATTCAGCTTTATTTGAGGGTTTTCTAGCATGAACCGCCTTTTTAAGGTCATGCCACAACATCTCAATAGGATTCAGGTCAGGACTTTGACTAGACCACTCCAAAGTTTTCATTTTGTTTTTCTTCAGCCATTCAGAGGTGGATTTGCTGGTGTGTTTTGGGTCATTGTCCTGCTGCAGCACCCAAGATCGCTTCAGCTTGAGTTGATGAACAGATGGCCGGACATTCTCCTTCAGGATTTTTTGGTAGACAGTAGAATTCATGGTTCCATCTATCACAGCAAGCCTTCCAGATCCTGAAGCAGCAAAACAACCCCAGACCATCATACTACCACCACCATATTTTACTGTTGGTATGATGTTCTTTTTCTGAAATGCTGTGTTACTTTTACACCAGATGTAACGGGACACGCACCTTCCAAAAAGTTCAACTTTTGTCTCGTCGGTCCACAAGGTATTTTCCCAAAAGTCTTGGCAATCATTGAGATGTTTTTTAGCAAAATTGAGACGAGCCTTAATGTTCTTTTTGCTTAAAAGTGGTTTGCGCCTTGGAAATCTGCCATGCAGGCCGTTTTTGCCCAGTCTCTTTCTTATGGTGGAGTCGTGAACACTGACCTTAATTGAGGCAAGTGAGGCCTGCAGTTCTTTAGATGTTGTCCTGGGGTCTTTTGTGGCCTCTCGGATGAGTTGTCTCTGCGCTCTTGGGGTAATTTTGGTCGGCCGGCCACTCCTGGGAAGGTTCACCACTGTTCCATGTTTTTGCCATTTGTGGATAATGGCTCTCACTGTGGTTCGCTGGAGTCCCAAAGCTTTAGAAATGGCTTTATAACCTTTACCAGACTGATAGATCTCAATTACTTTTGTTCTCATTTGTTCCTGAATTTCTTTGGATCTTGGCATGATGTCTAGCTTTTGAGGTGCTTTTGGTCTACTTCTCTGTGTCAGGTAGCTCCTATTTAAGTGATTTCTTGATTGAAACAGGTGTGGCAGTAATCAGGCCTGGGGGTGAGTACAGAAATTGAACTCAGGTGTGATAAACCACAGTTAAGTTATTTTTTAACAAGGGGGGCAATCACTTTTTCACACAAGGCCATGTAGATTTGGAGTGTTTTTTCTCCCTTAATAACGTAAACCTTCAATTCTTTCAATTGTTCAATTATGTTATCTTTGACTAATAGTTAACGGTTTTTGATGAGCAGAAACATTTAAGTGTGACAAACATGCAAAAGAATAAGAAATCAGGAAGGGGGCAAATAGTTTTTCACACCACTGTATGTCTTTCTTTCAACAACGCTTTCTTCATGTCACTCTTCCATAAAGGTCAGATTTGTGGAATGCATGGATATTTTTTCATAACCCTGCTTTAAACTTCTCCACAACTTTATTCCTGACCTGTCTGGTGTGTTTCTTGGGCTTCATGATGCTGTTTGTTCACTAATGTTCTCTAACAAACCTCTGAGGGCTTCACACAACAGCTGTATTTTTACTAATTACTGTAGGTGACTCCTGAAGGCGATTGGTTTCACTGGATTTTAGTTAGGGGTATGTAAAGAGTGGGAAGGAAAAAATTACATTCAACTTCACTTCATTATGTGCCACTTACTTTTTGGTCTATCACATCAAATATTAATAAAATACATTTATGTTTGTTGTTGTAAGGTGACAAAATGTTGAAAGGTTCAAGAGGTATGAGTATTTTTTGCAAGGAACTGTACGTACTCTGCAAAATGTTGTGATTCTATGCCTAATTTCTGTTCTTACATCTAACAAAGAAAATAAGCCACAGCATGCTATTAGGGCAATGTGAGCTAAACTGGATTTCCTAAATTTGATGCATACGTGTGCAAAATCAGGATGGTTAGTAATATAACACCATTTCCTCTTTCTGAATATGCATGCTGATGATATGATATGAAGGCAGCACATTTATAGAATAAACCCCTTGACCTGAACAAATATTTCCATTTTTCTGAAAGATGACAGTGTCTATTTGCCTCCACTTTTGTCTCATACTGTGGCCTCAACTTAAAAGTTTGTGTGATTGAGAACATTATAAAATCAGCAGAAACATGCAAGCTGGATTACTGAAATATTTTATAAATGGCTGCATTATACAAATGTGGGAAATAGCATGTGTTGTATTGTTCCCTTTCAAAAGCTACACTCAATGCTGCATGAAAATGCTATGGGAACATCCTTCTGTGTTGCCGGTTGTGAAGCATGTGTGTATCAAACACGCCAAATTTTGGCATATATAACTTCGGTCAGGTGATGTCATCTGTAGGAGTGAACCGGAACCATTCCTCAGATATTTTTATCTTCAGGACTGTTTTGTGTTCATGTGTGTGTGTGTAAACCAGCAAAAAAAGGAAAGTGTTTAACTCACCGATATGGCTGAGTTTCAAGCGAGATGTGTCTCTCTGTGTGATAAATTCATCTCGGAGGGCGATCTCCACACTTACTGTTTCGATTAAAGTGCTTCGCGCGCGGCTCGGATTCTGTAAAGAGAAGTCGCGAGCCGTGGCGCATTCCTGGGGCTTACGCGTGGATCCGGCAGTGGTGCACAAGACGGATTTCCCCTCCTTTCTCTAGCGTTCTTGCCGGATTGGGAAATTCCTCTGTCCGCTTCTCAAGCGCGCCTTGAGCTTCTTGTGCAATGGGCAGGATAGACAACCTCTCTCGCTTCCACAGAGATGGAAATAGCCTCCAAGCACGACAGGTTTCAGTCAGGTGGCCGGGGGGCGGAGCCTCAATGACGATCTCTCCCTTTCCTTAGCAACCTCCATGACGAGTTAACTCTTTCATGGAGTAAGCTATATTCATCCCGTGTTTTCATGCCATCGACTTATTTATTTAAATATAGTTGATGTGGAAGCACGGGGTTATATGATGATGCCCCAGATAGAAGAGACGCTTGCAGGCTATCTCTCTACGGGGTCATCATCCTCCCTGAAACTCTAACATTTCTTTCCAAGTTGTGTAGACTTTCAACTTCCCTGGAGGGAAAAGCTTTTCATGCAGCAGATCAGGTTGGTGCTCCACTGCTCACCATGGTGCTTTTGTAGGCCTACCAGGCTGACCTGCTGAGAAACTTGAGCACTGGTGGGGCTCTTGAAGATAGGGCGTTCTGGAATTACGCCGGGCCACAGACTTGTCTCTTCATGCAACAAAGCAGACGGCTCGTGCTATCGGCCGTTCTATGGCTGCAATGGTTTCCACGGAGAGGCACTTGTGGCTGAATGTCAAGGTTAAGGATCGTGCATTCCTCCTTGATGCCCCCATCTCGCCTTCTGGCCTGTTTGGCAACACCGGTTAACTCGGTCGCCACTAGGTTTCGTGAGGCAAAGTTATATGAACAAGCCTTCGGGAAATTCCTTCCCCGCCGTGCTCAAGAGTCGGGACCATCAGCCACTCAGCCTCGACTGGGTCTGACTCTCGCGAGAGGTTGAAGGACACAAGGAGAGTGTTTTGAGCTGGGCACCCCCTCGTAAAGATTGGAGTGCCGCGCGCCGTGCTTCGCAATCCGCCTCAAAGAAGGCGGACCGGCAATACTGTCTTCTTCACAAAGAAGTCCTGAGGCTCGTTCGCCCAGGATCGTGGGGGTGCCATGGGGATGTCGTCCTAGATCATCTTTGTTCCCAATGCCACGAAAAGCATGCTTTTTCCTGCTTAGAGGACAACATATTTGGGTGTCACATGGGATTTGATCGTAAGGTTGGTACAGCTGTCTCCCGCTCGTGTCGAATCCATTCTCAACACCCTCAAGGAATTCAAGCTAGACCAGAAAGTGACTGTTTATCACTTTCAGAGATCTTTAGCTCTCATGGCAGCTGCATCCACGGTGATATCTTTGGGCCTTCTGTACATGAGAGCATTTCAGCTAAGAACCAGGGGATTTCACTCGAGGGCCAATCCCTAATAAGGGTTACGCCCCAGGGGCTTTGTACCCTTTCTATTGCCTCTTTTCCACTGCATAGAACGGCACAACACGGTTCAGTTCAACTCACTTCAGTTCGGCGCAGTTTGGCTCGGTTTGCGCTTCCACTGCAGTGTAGTAACGCTTTAGCATGGGCGGGATTACTCACGCGCGCGGCGCCGCTACTGCCGTGACGTCATCGTAAACGCACCACAAACAAACACACAACAATGGAGCATATCGACGGCATGGTGTTCTTCATTCTCGGCATGTGGATGTTTTTAACAGTGAGACGAAGGAGTTTGTTTCAAAAGAGGCCGACGGTTAATACAAAAAGGTGCGTCCGATCCTTCTCTGGCTGTTTCTAAATATATCGGTTCTGTTGTGTCTCATGTCGCAAGTTCGGTGACGCAGTAATGACGATTTTCTCCGGCTAATCAGTGACCAGCGTGTTTACACGTCACGTTTTGGTAACGGTTCGGCGCGCTTGGAACCTCGGCCGAGGTGGTACTGAAAAAAGGACCAGGTACTATGTACTGGTCCCAGTGGATAACCCCCCAAAAGTGAGTAGAACTGAGCCATGTCGTGTCGTACTATGCAGTGGAAAAGCGCCATATGTGATTCAGACCCCGGTTTCTGACTCTGGGTCCCATTCTAAGTCCGTCCAAGGGAGCTGGACTTCTCGCGTGGCATATCAATTACCTCGAAATGATGGCTCAATTTCTGGCCCTAAAGCACTTCCTCCAGCAATTGAGAGGCTACCATGTCCTAGTGCGGGTGGACAACATTACGGTAGTCTCATATATAAATCACCAGGGCAAACTGCGCTCGCGCCGCTTCAACAAGCAAGCGGACCAGGTTCTGCTTTAGGCACAGGACAAGTTCCTGTCCCTCAGGGCGATTTACATTTCAGGGCATATGAATGTGGGAGCAGATTTGCTGTCCGGTCAAGCTCTGACACACGGGGAATGGAAACCTCACCCCGAAGTAGTCAGTCAATCTGCGAGAGATTTCATGTACTGTAGCAGAGGTGGACCTCTTTGCCTCGCAAGAAACAGCAAATGTCGCCTTTACTACTCGTTGACTCTTCCAGCTCGCCTGGGTCTGGACGCCTTGGCCCGTAAGTGGCCCAGATTATGCCTTTATGCATTTTCCACAATAGCTCTGCTCCCGGGAGTCCTGGCGAGGGTGGTCAAAAGAGTTTGCGCCTCTTACTGATAGCGCCCTTTTGGGAGTGGTTCTCGGATCCAATATCTCTCCTCGATGGCTCACCGTCAGTGATTCCAGTGAGGAGGGATCTTCTGTCTCAGACACAGAGGACAATATTTCATCCCCGGCCCGAGCTCTGGAACCTTCACGTCTGGCCCCTGAGGGGGACCAATTAAGAGATACTGGCCTTATCTGATCTAAGTGCTAGGGCTCCCTCCTCTAAAAGGCCTTATGCCCTCAAATGGAGTGTATTTGAAAGTTGGTGCATGGCAAAACATGTAGACCCAGTCCACTGCCGAATCGTTTCAGTGCTGGAGTTTCTGCAAGAAAAGTTCTTGGGCTTATGCCCTACTTCTCTCAGAACATACGTAGCCACTTTCGGCTTGTCATGTTCTGACTGACGGGGTTTCTGTGGGAAAGCACCCTTTAGTTGCCTGTTTTATTTGTGGACTATCAAAAATAAATAGCATAAATAAAACCATAACTTAATTTATATACTGTTTTCTACACCTTCTTTGCATTTTGCATCTGACAACTGTCTGCTAATTTACACAATTAGTTAATCTTTTGCACTATAGATGCATACGATATATATATGATATATATGATATGATATCCTAAAATCCATGTCGTCAGTTAGCAAATGTGCATGATTGAGAAATGCAGGATACTGTGATGTTGGGACTGCAAGTCTAGGCTAAACTTGGAGACATGGAGGCTTATACAGTAAATAAAGTTAACATGTAAAAGTATGATTTGTTTAGAGAAAACAGGGTTATTTTCAATACTGTTTATGTTGCTGTGTTGTCTATAACATTGACAGAAGTGGAAAAGCATATACTGTAGATTTGGCCAGTCATGCACTAATCCTTTCTGACCCAAAGTCTCTGTCTCCCCCAACTTAAATTGCACACAATTCCCTGCCTCTTTTCAAGTCGTTTTGACTTCAGCACTGCTGTAGTTGTTTCAAATTAACTGAAACGCACTGTTGTGGACTTTCCAATCCCTTGCCTCAGTATGCTGTTTTATTGCATCAGTGTGAAACTCTCAAAGATAGAAGGTAGATATCCACTTTCAGAGATACTTGGCTCATCTTAACATTGTTTGTTGTTAATGTAAAATGCAAATGTGATTTTGGTCTGCATTAGTTCATATAAATTTTTATTTAAATTAATTAATTATGGTATGTATGTATGTATGTATGTATGTATGTATGTATGTATTGTATGTATGTATGGTATGTATTGTATTGTGTACAATATGTATGTATGTATGTATGTGTATGTATGTATGTATGGAGGGAGGGATGGATGGATGGATGGAATGTATGGTATGGATGGATGAATGGATGGATGGTATGGATGGATGGTATGTAGGTATGTATGTATGTATGGTATGGATGGATGGTATGGATGGATGGATGGTATGGATGGATGGATGGATGGGATGTATGTATGGTATGGATGGGATGTATGTATGTATGCATGTATGTATGTATGTATGTATGTGATGTATGGGATGGATGGATCGATGGTATGTATTTATGGTATGTATGTATGGATGGTATGTATGTATGGTATGGATGGTATGTATTTATGGTATGTATGTATGTATGGTATGTATATATGTAGGTATGTATGTATGTATGTATGTATGTATGTCTCCCCACGCTATCAATCTGTTAGAAATATGAATCCCACCACTAAAGACAGATTCACAAGTAATCTGCCGGATCTGTCCCAATTTCTTATTAGACCCCTAAATGCAGATGATCTAGATGAAGTGACTAGCAGCATGGGCACTATTTTTACCAGTACATTAGACACTGTTGCTCCCATCAGATTAAAAAAAGTCAGAGATAAAACATTGGCACCGTGGTACAACAGTCATACTCGCGCCCTAAAGAGAGCAACCCGTAACCTCGAGCGAAAATGGAGGAAAACTAAATTAGAAGTTTTTCGAATTGCGTATAAAGACAGTATGTGCAGCTATAGACAGGCTCTAAAAACTGCTAGGACCGAGCATCTTAGCCAACTGATAGCAAGAAACCAAAACAATCCCAGGTTCTTATTTAGTACAGTGGCTCGCTTAACAAAACCTAAGATGCCCGCAGAGAGTATCCCATCACAGTTTAGAAGTGAAGACTTTATGGACTTCTTTAATGAAAAAATCAATAATATCAGGAAGAAAATAATGGAGGTTCAACCTCTAATAGTATCTCACGATCCAGTTCAGCCTATAGCTTCACATCTAGATTTTCACTGCTTTACAGGTATAGGACAGGAAGAGCTGTATAAACTCATCACCTCGGCTAAATCAACAACGTGCCTGTTAGACCCAATCCCAACCAGATTTTTAAAAGAAGTGATGCTTACGGTTGGAGAGCCACTCCTAAACATTATTAATTCTTCATTACATCTAGGTCACGTCCCTAAACCTTTCAAGTTAGCAGTTATTAAGCCGCTTCTTAAAAAATCTAATTTGGACGCGAATGAAATAAAAAATTACAGACCGATCTCAAACCTCCCGTTCATATCAAAAATACTAGAAAAAGTAGTATCAGCTCAAATTTGCACATTCTTGCAGGATAACAACATCCTTGAAGAATTTCAGTCAGGTTTCAGGCCCCATCATAGCACAGAAACTGCACTAGTTAAGATTACAAATGACTTGTTTTTAGCTTCAGACCAAGGCTGCATCTCATTGCTAGTCCTGCTCGATCTTAGTGCTGCATTCGACACTATAGATCATAATATTCTCATAGATCGCTTACAAAATTATATAGGCATTTAGGGACAGGCACTAAAATGGTTTAGATCTTACCTGTCTGATCGCTACCATTTTGTAGATCTAAATGGAGAACCGTCTGGTATAATGCCAGTGAAATATGGGGTCCCACAAGGGTCAGTTTTAGGACCTCTGTTGTTCTCAATATACATGCTTCCCTTGGGTAACATCATTAGAAGACATGGGATTAGTTTCCATTGTTATGCTGATGATACCCAATTATATATCTCAACTAAACCAGACGAAATACCTAAGTTGTCTAGATTAACTGAGTGTGTCCAGGACATAAAAGTTTGGATGACCAATAACTTTCTTTTACTAAATTCAGATAAGACAGAGATATTACTTATTGGCCCAAAAACCAGCACACAACAGCTTTCACAATTCAGCTTGCGCTTAGAAGGATGTACTGTTATTACCAGCTCAGCAGTAAAAGATCTGGGAGTAATATTAGACAGTAACTTGTCTTTTGAAAATCACATTTCAAATATCACAAAAACAGCCTTTTTCCATCTTCGAAATATTGCTAAACTTAGGAACATCTTATCCGTATCTGATGCAGAAAAACTAGTTCATGCATTCATGACCTCCAGACTGGACTATTGTAATGCATTACTAGGTGGTTGTCCTGCATCCTCAATAAACAAGCTTCAGTTAATCCAAAATGCAGCTACCAGGGTTCTCACTAGATCCAGAAAATATGATCATATAACCCCAATATTATCATCCCTGCACTGGCTACCTGTTCAGTTTAGAATAAATTACAAAATAGTATTACTTACATACAAGGCCTTAAATGGTTTAGCTCCCACATACCTAACCAGTCTTCTGATACGCTACAATCCACCACGCGCCTTAAGATCACAAAACTCCGGACTTCTGGTAGTTCCCAGAATTTCAAAATCTACAAAAGGGGGTAGGGCTTTTTCATATTTAGCTCCAAAGCTTTGGAATAGCCTTCCAGACAGTGTTCGGGGAGCAGACACGGTTTCTCAGTTCAAAAGTAGACTCAAGACGCATCTTTTTAATCTGGCATACACATAACTCATCCCAGTACTCATACTCCAGTACACCTATACCGAATGGCAACTACGCTAATTCTCCCCATCTGTCCTGTATTTCTCTACCCATCCCGAGGCATCGGGAGATTTTGCCAGCTTCAGTAGACAAAGGCCGACCCTGCGAGGTTCCTGAGGCATCCAGAGAAGGACCAGCTCCAACTGGATTCAGCTTTATGATGGTTGGAGCTACACATGCTGCTCCTGTGCTTCCAGTGATCCAGACCTCATCTGCCCTCTGCACCTACTGACTCGTCCCTATGCTGAACTGGTCTTCATGACAATTTAAATAATTTCTGTCATATTGAATTTTCACCTGCACAACACACAAGATGTTATATCATTTCTATCTGTTATCGCCCAAATGAGGATGGGTTCCCTGTTGAGTCTGGTTCCTCTCAAGGTTTCTTCCTAATGCCATCTCAGGGAGTTTTTCCTTGCCACCGTCGCCGTCACCCTTGGCTTGCTCATCAGAGACATTTCATTCATTCATCTCATTATTATCTGCACATTTTTCTCACACATCCACACTTCCAATTATTTTCTTTTCTATAATTATTATTATTATTTGTTTTTATTTATTTATTTTCTATTATAATTTTATTTATTTACTTATTACTTTATATATAATTATTCTATATATATATAAATTTTTTTTTTTTTTTTTGTTAAATTTCTTAAATTTTTGTGAAGCTGCTTTGAGACAATGACCATTGTTAAAAGCGCTATATAAATAAAATTGAATTGAAAAAAATTGAATTGTATGTATGTAGGTATGTATGTATGCATGGTATGTATGTATGTAGGTATGTAGGTAGGTAGGTATGTATGGATGATGTATGTATGGATGGATGGATGTATGGTATGTATGGATGGTATGTATGGATGGTATGGATGGATGGATTGTAGGTAAGTAGGTGGGTAATGTATGTATGCATGGTATGGATGGATGGATGGATGGATGGATGGATGGATGGTATGGATCGTATGTATGTATGGTATGTATGTAGGTAGGTAGGTACAGTATGTATGTAGGTAGGTATGTATGTAATGTATGTATGTATGCATGTATGTGTGGTATGTATGGATGGATGGATGGTATGTATGTATGCATGGATGGATGGATGGTATGTCTTTATGGTATGTAGGTAGGTAGGTATGTATGTATGGTATGTATGTAATGTATGTATGGTGTAGATGCGGTCATATTATTTCACTAGTTTTGAAGCGTAGCTTTGGTTTAAAGTTTCACTCACACAACAGAAGTCCGATCTCTTTGTCTCTTGTAGTTTATTTTGTCAGCATCAAAGAATCAACACTTCATACAGTCGTCTTGAGTAAATCCACCGTGATTACAGACACCAGTTGCTGCATCTTGCAAATCTCTGACTTTTACAACAACCTATTTGCTGTATCTTGTAAATTACAATCTTAGCTTACGTATATAACAACACTCTTGTTGTATATCTCTACTTATGGGAGCTTACGGTTACAACAACCTAGTTGTTGTATCTTACATTCCCAGCTTACGGGGAGCTCACAGTCAAAAGCTTGTGTTTCCGTAGCCTTCCGCATCTAAAACTGAACTCTCTATCATACGACAGTCATACAAATGCATGCAATAGTGGAATGACATCACAGACCAACTTACGATTGTCAAAATGGATGCATAACTAAGAAATTTAAAGCTTATGGCTTATGTAACAAACTTAATGCTTAATGCTTTACTAATGAATAGAACAAGGTAGAATAAATGAAATAACAACAAATAAAATAAAATAAACACAACAACAAATTCATAACAAGTATGATATGGCTCTTACATATGGTATGTATGCATGGTATGTATGTATGTATATATGTATGTATGGTATGTTGGTATGTATGGTATGTATGTATGGTATGTAGGTATGTATGTACTGTATGTACTGTATGGTATGCATGTATGGTATGTATGTATGCTATGTATGGTATGGTATGTATGTATGGTATGGATGTATGTATGGTATGGATGGTATGTATGGATGGTATGTATGTATGTATGTATGGTATGTATGTATGTATGGATGGTAGGTAGGTATTGTTGTTTTACATTATTTTGTATTATATTTGATGTAGACTACACTGGTGTCCAGTGATCAAACCTTGTTTCCATTTTTTTCACCTTCAGTTTTTCCTGTGTATATATTCCTGGCACTCAACACTGAAATGGTCTGATGAGGAATATTCTCAGTTTTACTACTGGGGTATGTCAACATCCCTGCCAGGCGTAAGTGTAGGAAATAGACGCTGCATGACCACTCATAATATTCTGATCAAGACAGCTCTGTCCTGTGTCAGACAGGTTTGCATAGCCTGTAAATTGAGCTTCAGCACTATGAATTGGTCTGTGCAGGTGTCAAATGTAATAACAGCCCACTAACACAACATTCAATCTGTGAACATCCATATTTGATATCAGGAGCTTTATGAGGCTTGTGGCTTCTGTTTACTGACTATTAACTTCACCCAACAAGAACAGAGCTGCTTGGCTCTGGCTTTAAGTCATGAGCTACCTCTCTAGATTATACACACCCATAGACAGACATACTGTGTTATAGAAGCCATGTATATTCCAAGTTGTGGGCTCCCATGGTTGAAAAAGAAATGCAATCATTTGATTCTACATTATAAACCATTTATTCAGCAAGGGCAAAAAGAGACATCTCATGCTTAAGCTGTTTTCAGGCTTCATTTTTTCCCCAGCAGTAAGCATGTGTGTAAATCTGCTTAACAGTTTTTCTGCTGTGGCAGTGACACTGCATTCTGTTGCCCAATGCCTTTGGGCCAGGGCTGTAAATGTGAGGGGAATCTTATATCAGCATTAAACACATTTATATAGGGGGAAGAAGGGGCAGAGCAAGGGAGAGAAAAACACAGAAAAAGAAAAAAGCAAGGTCATGATTCTTGCAAGTTATCTACCAGCACCTTTCCCATCACAAGGCAGGATTTTGGACAGAGGACATTCTTTTTTTGAGAGAAGCACTTATGTGTTTCATATATCTAGATTATAAAGACAGCCTCTGTTTGTAGCTCTCTTATCGAATTTATATATCAGTGTCTGAGGAGGAAGATTATTTCAAGGTTACCCACAGTGTCTAACATGACTTCTGTTATAGGCTTTCATATTACTTAGCATACTCTTGTATTTTGTTGTATTCAATTAATTACAACAATTAACAACAGGACATTGTAGCATGACTTGATTATTGATTATATTGAACATGTTTTACAATATCTGCTTCGGGCATGATTTTAATAGCACAGCATTAATACCAAACCTCAAAAATTAAATACCTAGAGTTAAAGCACCTATATTAATTATTATTATTATTATTGTTGTTGTTGTTCTTGTTGTAGTTGTGGCCAATTGTGTGTTTTTGTGCTGTACTCCTATGGAAATAAATGAATGTGTTTTCCCACCTATAATTTTTTTTTTTTTACTTTTTTTAAACTATTAGCATAAATACCTGGGGTTTTTGTTGAAAAAGTTAAAAGGTGATCTTAAAAATGGAGTTAAAAATAAGCTGATCAGCCTTAAAGTAATCAGTGATATTATATTATTATTTCAGGTTGAAGCCCGCATACTACATATCTTCCTTGTCTTTCTTTATGGTAGAACTTTCTTTCTAACTTATTAATTCAAAGAAGTGAAATTGTAAGGGGACACAAAATTTGTTGGTTGAATATCTTATCCCTTGTTTACACTAGGTTGTAAGATTAAGTTTTGTCTTAACACTACTCCAGCACGTTAAAATTCACTTATGCCACTTATTAACTAAAATCTTAACTAATCCAATGTTGACTAATGTTTACTAAAAATATTCAGTTTAGCTTTTCTAATCAGTATCAATTGGTGCAGGTGTTTCTTTACATTGAACAATAATTAGTAGATTATTAAATCTGGCACATATTCATAACATCGCTTTTACTCAACATTTAGATTTTAGCGCCTAACACTGTGCATTTAGGTCGGGTTTTTTACACGGCCTCACCTCAGACTGTTGCAAATATTTTTGCTCTAACCACCCATGTTTTATCTCATACTGGCGCTTCACATTAATGCTTATTAGACCCAGGGTTTTGGAACATATGAGACAATCTGGTTTTACACTTTATGCAGGAAGAATAAACATACATTGTTCCCTTTCAAAAGCTACACTCGATGCTGTGTGAAAATGCTATGGGAACGTTTCCTCGTGACCGGTTGTGAAGCATGTGTGTGTCAAACACGCCAAAAATTTTGGCATATATATAATCTCGGTCAGGTGACATCATTCGATTAGGTGCACCTGGAGGTTATAAATAGGCACGAACCGGAAACATCCTCAGATCTTTTTGTCTTCAGGATCCGTTTTGTGTGTGTGTGCGTGTGTGCAAGCACTTTTTTAAAAGAAAGAGAAAATATAAAGTGTCTTATTACTCAGGGGCCAGGGGTAGCTCAGTGGTTAAGGCATTGGACAATGGTTTGGAAGATCCCAGGTTCAAACCCCACGACCAACAAGTTGCCACTGTTGGGTCCTTGAGCAAGGCCCTTAACCCTCAACTGCTCAGATGTGTAATGAGATTTAAAAAAAAGTAAGTCACTCTGGATAAGAGCGTCTGCCAAATGCCGTAATGTAAATGTACTCACCAGAAAGATGGCAGAGTTAGACACGAGTCTGTCCCTCCGTGTAGAAGAATATCTCGCTGAGGACGATCTCCTCGCGGGGAGCAATGGTCTCCAGCAAAATGTTAGATGTTCGGGCCCCTTCCTCCCATGTTTCAAGATGCCGAACATCTAACACACCCATCTAGCCGAAGTGTCAAAATTTGTGCACCTTTTAGAGAGGCCGGCAGCGGGGAACATACTGCCAGGTATGTCTCTTTAGGTACGAAGCACTGTGGAAGACCAGTACCCTCAGGTGCACCGAGCACCTAACACGACAAGTGTTAGGTCTTTGGTTACCTACCGTCGTGTTTCAGGACACCGAACACTGAACAGCCACCACCATCACCACCACTCCTCTGCCTAGCTAAGCAACAAAGCTACTGCCCCTTTGGAGAAGCTGGCAGTGTGTAAGCTACTGCCAAGCATGTCTGCCTGGCTACAGGATTCAATCATTGTGTTTCAACAGCGTGGATTTTCCACTTCCATGAAACCACAGTGAGCACCTATGTTAATTCAAAATCACAGACTTGCTGGTAAAAGGGGCCATAGCACATGTTCCCCTCCCAGACAGAGCCATTTGGTGTCAACACGTCGCCTTAGCTCAGCTCATTTTCTTAGGTTGGAGTCTTAACGCCACAGAAAGCGTCCTCCTTCCTACACGATGTATGACATTGAATGTCATGCGGAATCCGACCACAATACGGGCACAGCTGTCTCCTGCGCGCGCCGGATCCATTATAGCACTCTAAAGGAGTCCAAGCTAGGCCAGGAGGTAACTTCACCGCTCCTCGAGTGGTTTCAGTGGTGGCTAAGTGCTGGGGGATTTCATCCAAGGGCCAATCCCCAGAGGCAATAAGGGTTACGCTCCGAGAGCTTTGTACCATCTCTATGTGGTTCAGACCCTCATCCGTGACTCTGGGTCCACCTCTAGGTCCGTGCTGTCATTGCAAGTTGCTAACGGCAGACATTTTTCCATTAGGGGCCGGAGCGTGGCCTTAGATGGCCGTCCAGCCCAAGGGATCTGGAGAGGTCATCTTCTCATGTGGCATATCAACCGACTCGAATTGATGGATTAAGGACAGGACAAATTCTGTGCCTCAGGATCATTTACATTCCAGGACATAAAACACGTAGACCCAGTCCACTGCCAAACTGTGCTCTAGTACACTCGGAAAGTATGCAGCCGCTATTTCAGCCTACGTCCTGACTGATGGGGTTTGTGGAAAACACCCTTAGTTGCCGGCTTATTCGCGGACCTCATCAGCCTTCCCAGTGTGCTTAGGCTTTGCCAATTGGCTAGAAAAAGCTGTTCTGCATTCTTACTATCTTCCACAGTCGAAGCCTTCTGTCCTCCGCCGTTATAGCTCCGGAGCAGTAAGACTTCATTCGCTGTGTCCAGCTCATGCTCTTCAAATTTACAGCGCACCTCCGCATTAGCTAGTGCCGTAAATTAGAGCAGGGTTTCATACGTCGGGAGGGCGTGGCCGAATGGCAGCCGCCATTAGATGAGTCGGGTGAGAGATGCCTATGAGGCGTGTAGCACACTTCTCCTATAGTGATTAGGGCCCATTTGACCAGGAAACTTGCCTCATCAATTTCTATGGCAAGAGGGGTTTCCAAGTATGTCATGCCGCAGGCTGCCTTTTCCGCAAGACATCTGTCAGGCTTCATAGTTGGATGTCTGGCGTCGCGGGTCCTCGAGTCAGCATCTCAGAATTATGTCTAAGACTCCTTGGGGGGACTGTGCGCACACTACACAAACCTGGGGGTCCAGACACTTACAGTGCGGCGGAGTGGGTATTCTCGTTCCCATAGCGTTTTCATGCAGCATCGAGTGTAGCTTTTGAAAGGGAACGTCTTGAGTTACTTCTCGAGTCTCGAGTACTTCAACCCTGTTCCCTGAAAAAGTGGGAATGAGATGCTGCGCTCCAATGCCGCACTGCATGCGTGACTGGACATCCTTCAGACAAAATTGACCTGAGGATGTTTCCGGTTCATGCCTATTTATAACCTCCAGGTGCACCTAATCGAATGACGTCATCTGACCGAGGTTATACATGCCAAAATATTTGGCGTGTTTGACACACACGTGCTTCACAACCGGTCACGAGGAAACGTTCCCATAGCGTTTTCACGCAGCATCTCGTTCCAGATTTTTCAGGGAACAGGGTTACAGCAAAGTAACCCGAGATGATTTGTCAATTCATCTTTAAAGGTTTGGTTTTCATAGTGTACTTGCCTCTTTTTTTTTTTTTTAATAAGCAATGCTGTGTCATTGTTTTGTCTGATTTAGGCACATTGTAGTTGGATTATAGTCATTGCTTTCTCTGCTGCATACTCTGTATGCACAGCAAACTCTCGCATGGGTTGGCTCTGTTGAGTGACACACAGGCACACCCACCTTGAGGAATAAAGTGCTATATTTGTTTTAAAAAGCACTAGATGTTAAAACTGGCACATAACTGTTCATAATATCCTGAAGGAAGGAGGAAATATTGAAGCACTAGCCAAGTTTCATTAAATTCTGTCCAGCCAGTTTTGCATGATGCTTTTTTTTTTTTTTTTTGCAAAATCTGTCTGGACCGATATACATACAGATATACGGATATTATTATGGTTTAATTGTTTACTATATTTTCTTTATTATACTATACTATACAAAAGTAAATAATTAAAAATAAGTTTAAATAAACAAACAAACAAACAAACAAATAAATAAATAGCTAAATAAATGTTAAGGAAAAGGTAAAAAAAAAATACAGATAATAAAACTAGGTAAACCAAGATGGCGCCGGTGAGGTCGGCTGCCGTCACGACTGCTCCGACCACCTTTTCTTTGTTTTTGTTCTTTAAGTTAGTTTTCAGTGTTTTAAAATCGGCAAAATCATCCCCATTGAATACATTAGGTATGATAGAGACACTCTTGTTTATATTGGTATACAATGTACTCACAATTCGACGTTTTTAACTCCGGATCCGAGCTGGCCGAGTGAGATCCTGAGAGCGAGGACAATGGACGCGACGTGAAGCGGCGGCTCCAAGCTGGCGTTAGGAACAGGCTGAGAGCTCGTGCACACCGCACACCTCTGCCTAGGATCCTGCTCGCCAACGTCCAGTCACTGGAGAACAAACTCGATGACCTCAGGGCCAGGATAAAGTTCCAGAGAGACATTCGGGACTGCAATCTCCTCTGCTTCATGGAGACATGGCTGAACCCGTGCCAGACCGCGCCATACAACCAGCCGAGTTCTTCTCGGTTCACCGCATGGACAGGACGCGGGACTAGGGGAAGTCAAGGGGAAGCGGCGTGTGCTTAATGGTGAACAACAGCTGGTGCCACAGTGCGAGCGTTGTTCCTCTTACACGCTCCTGCACACCAAACCTGGAACTACTGTCCATCATATGTCGTCCTTTTTATCTTCCACGGGAGTTTACATCGGTCATAATCAGTGCCGTTGACATTCCACCACAAGCGGACACAGAAATTGCCTTATGCGAGCTGCATGAGGCGCTCACACAGCACCAGACACAACACCGGGATGCTGAGCTCATTGTAGCAGGGGACTTTAATAGTGCCAACCTCAAACGCGCAGCGCTGAACTTTCATCAGCACATCACCTGCCCCACCAGGGTTGAAAGAACACTAGATCATTGTTATACACAACGTTCAAGAACGGCTACAAGGCACAATCTAGTCCAGCATTTGGTAAAGCCGCCATCTTCCTCATGCCAAAATATAAACAAAGGTGTAAATATAAACAAAATATAAACACCTGTGTTCACTGAGATATTCAACATCTCTTTATCTCAGTCGGTGATCCCCACGTGCTTCAAAGAGTCCATCATTGTTCCTGTCCCGAAGAAACCACATCCTGCTTCTCTCAATGACTATCGCCCTGTAGCCCTCACCTCAGTAGTGATGAAGTGCTTTGAACGCCTGGTCAGAGACTTCATCATTTCTTCACTACCCGACACACTGGATCCACTACAGTTTGCATACCGTCAGAACCGCTCCACTGACGATGCAATCTCTCATCTCCTCCACACATCACTCACTCACCTGGACACTAGGAAAGGGAATTATGTTAAAATGCTCTTCATCGACTACAGCTCTGCATTTAATACCATAATTCCCTCTACACTCACCACCAAGCTGGAGCACCTGGGACTCAGCTCATCTATATGTCAGTGGATCTCCAATTTTCTGACTGGCAGACCACAGGCAGTAAGGATGGGCGGACATGTCTCAGCTACACTCACTCTCAGCACTGGAGCCCCCCAGGGTTGTGTTCTGAGCCCCCTGCTGTACTCTTTGTACACCCACGACTGCGTGGCCACTACCAACTCCACCTCCATCATCAAGTTTGCTGACGACACCATCGTGGTCGGACTGATCACCAACAATGATGAGTCGGACTACCTAGAGGAGATTGGAAATCTGGAGAACTGGTGCCAGAGGAACAAGCTCCTCCTGAACATCAGTAAGACAAAGGAGCTGATAGTGGACTTTTGTACAAAGCAGGAGAGGAACTACCAGATCACCGTCATCAACAGGAGCCCAGTGGAGAGAGTGGACAGCTTCAGATACCTCGGTGTTCACATCACTCAGAACCTGTCATGGTCCTGTCACATCAACACCATGGTGAAAAAAGCCCGGCAGCGTCTGTACCACCTCAGACGCTTGAGAGACCTTAGACTGCCCTCCAAGGTGCTCAGGAACTTCTACTCCTGCACCGTAGAAAGCATCCTGACGGGAAACATCACGACCTGGTTCGGGAACAGCACCATGCAGGACAGATGAGCTCTACAGAGGGTGGTGCGATCAGCCGAGCGCATCATCCGCACTGAGCTCCCTGACCTGCACTCGATCTACAGCAAGCGGTGCTGGACTAAGGCCAGGAAGATTGTGAAGGACCTCAGTCACCCCAGTAATGGACTGTTCTCTTTGTTGCGGTCTGGGAAGCGATTCCGCTCCCTAAAGGCCAACACAGAGAGGCTGAGGAGGAGCTTCTTCCCGCAGGCGATAAGGTCTCTGAATCACAATCACACCTCCACACAGGACTAATAACATCTTTTTAAGCTCACAACATTGACTGGACAATCATGGACATATTCATACATACTTGCACTAAATATTTATACATCTGGACAATTGCACATGTTACTTTCACTAGTCACCTTTCATGCATATTTGCACAACCATGGTCAATTTAAATTCTCTCTCTCTCTCTCTCTCTCTCATCTATATATATATATATACACACACACACTTCCCCCCCTATATTTCTATATTTTGCAATATTTTATTATGCCCTTATTGTACAGTTAATTTTACTAGTTAAATTTATTTCTTTAGTATTTCCTTTTATTGATATTTATTTTACGTACAAGCTTTTATTTTCTTTTTAAGGTCACTGGCGGTCGTGTAAGCATTTCACTGCATATGTATGACTGTGTATGTGACAAATAAAATTTGAATTTGAATTTGAACTGTAATTCTAACCAGCATAATCAATACTTTGCCCAAATTGTACTGTCGAGGCATATGTGGATATTTAATTTAGTGAAATACAAACAAGCAAACAAACATCTGTATTTGGAAAAAGAATACTAACTAGAAACATTAACTAGGAACTGTAAATATTGTTACGGTTTTCAACCGCTAGCAGGGATCTTGGAGGACGAGTTGGTTTTGGGTCTCCCCAATGCAAATGGCTGAGGAGTCTTTTTATTTCACACACCGCACGCTCACACATGCAGTGGTTACTCAAACGGAATGGTTATTACCGTCGCGCTCACCGCCGTTTAAAGGCGACAGTGGCCAAAATAAATCAATAATATAATGTTGCATATAGTTTTATGCAACATTAAATACAATTGTTATTGAACCAGTTGTTGTGCAAAAAAGATCCACAATTATCTATAAAACTGCACTCAAAAACAAAATGGCAGTGGGCCTCTATTCTGCTGCTGCATCTAAACAATTTTTAACTTCAATTTTAAATTGCTGTGAAAAACTATGCAAAACAGCAGTGCAAAAACGAATGGTTATGACTATAACCTCGGTTCCTGTGGAAAAATTTTATTGAATTATAATTGTAGTCAAGTGTAAGGTACCAAATACCCAGAAGGCCTCTGTCTAAGAGGCCTTGATCCAACTCGCTACAAAAACAGAAAAGGCGCCTGCACGACAAATTGAGGAAGTGAGAAAACACGCAGGCAGGAGGCAAGGGATAGGTAACAGACAAGAAAACTAAAGAAAAACAATAATATCAATAATATTTACTAACATTTTATCATTATGTACTAATAATATCTACTCGTAATATCTACATGGTTAATGATAATGTTTTAATGATAATTAAAGAAAAAGTATGCAAAGTGTGACCCAAGAACAACCCGTACACACAGAGTGCAAGAAATTAAGGAACTTTATTGGAGGAAAAAATACAGAAAATGCAAGCATCGATAAAAATTATAAAAATAAACTTTCGGTTCTGCTTTAATTGGGGCACAAAGTGAAAAAAGCCAGACTTCTGCTTTTAAGAAGCAGAAAAACAGCATAAATCATATTTGTTATAAAGAAAAAATCTAATTAATCAGTAATTTTCAGCAATATCATCCTCAGAGGTAGGCCCCTCAGAGTTCTAACCAGTAGGCCCCTCAGAGTTCTAACCAGATGCAAATTGTGGTGGTTCGGTTTGAGTAGGGGAAGGTGTAACCACCTGCTCCCAGAAGGAATCTCAGATGAGAGGATGAGCGAGAAGAACGCTGCCTGCGGGCTAGAATTAAACAAAATTAAAGAGAATTTAGTAAACATGGGTTTAGTAAATCTGGGGAAAAATGCACTCTGCACATATTAAAAGAAACATTACATTATTTACATTATTGATTTTAGTAGTATAGGATCTAAGAACTAGCAATATAAATAATCATACCAATAATCAGATTAATGTGATTGTCTTAAACTAACCATAGTATAGCAATAGTAGTAGGTAAATGAAAAATAAATATTAACAAACCTAATCAATGAACTGATTTAAGCGGATTTAATTAATCGTTAATCTTAATATCTATCCTATATTAATTAAGTAAATTAAACAAAAGTATACCAATTGATATATATGTTCAAAATCATTAAAATAATCATTTAGTTATATAAAGAGATTTAATGTATAATCAAAATGAATAACCAGAATATATTAAAGTACTAATAGATAAATAATCTCTATACAAGTAAATACATAATGGACAGTTAAAGACAAATTAGATAAAATTAACTATGATAAGAACAACCAAAATTATAATACTTACACATCTTGATGAGGAAGATTTTGAAAGATTGCGGCTTCCACAAAAACCCAAGTTACCAACGGTGGTCAATGGTCTGGTCAAGAAAAAAAAGGAATAAACCGAACTTTCTCCAAAAAAGGAGAACGTAAGACCGTCTAACGTCTTAGGCCTGCCCAGACATGAATAAATATGAGATGAGAGGAAAAATTATGCAATTGGGAGGTGCCACATCAATCTGATCAGAATAGAATTAGCTCACATCTCATGAGTATTAAAAAGGTTTTGTGACTTAAGAAGGAGCAAACATTGATGTAATTGTTAAGTGAAGGTATATAAACCCTGTAAAATTAAGGAAGTGAGGGAGGAAAGGAGAGAAATCTTGCAGTTTTTATCTGTTCGTCTTTTGTCTGGCTAGTCCAGTGCCGTCCATTTACTTTTGGTTGCAATAAACTCTTTTGCTATTTCAGTACTTGAGTAGTTATTGATTTTGTTTGGAAAATTTACATAGTTCACAACAAATTTGCCACGACATTCCCTGAGGGAGAGGAACGAGGTACAACACATATTGTATGGGATATCACGCCCTCTCGTGTCCTGGCTGAAGCCACCTTTATTCACGCCGTAAGGCAGGCAAACCTGTGGTGACGTAGGTGTAGCCCCGCCTACACCTATAAACCATCGTCGCCACGGTAGACCTTTAGTTCGACAACCGCTCTTCGCCGAGCGTAACTGTGAGGCGGGGCAGCATTGTGTTGTACCTCGTTCCTCTCCCTCAGGGAACCGAGGTTATAGTCATAACCATTCGTTCCCTTTCAGTCGATTCACTCGGTACAACACATATTGTATGGGACATATATTCACGCCCCGCCGAGCATCTACCAAAGTCAGGCACAAGAACCCTGGTAGCTACTCTACTGCATCATGGACCCCGCAGAGAGGACAGAATGAGCCACCGAGGGGGCCGTTATATCAAGTCGGTACAACCGGACAAAAGTGTCCGCTGAGGACCAACTGGCTGCCGTGCAAATATCATCCACGGACATCCCTTTGAACAGCGCCCATGATGTTGCCATAGCTCTTGTTGAGTGCGCTCTCACACCCTGAGGCAGTGGCACACCCTTACTGCTATAAGCTAATGAAATCCACAATCCAATGGGAATGCCGCTGTTTAGACAGTGCTTTACCTTTCACTGGACTAGCAAAACAGACAAACAGTTGATCACATAAGCGCATATTCACTGGACGATCCATGTAGACCAGTAGAGCACGTACAGGTCACAAATTATGCAATTTTCCCTGCTCCTCACAAGCAAAAGGAGGGGGACAAAGGCTTTGAAGGTCAAAGACCATAGAGCTATAATCAATGGAGACCACCTTGGGTACATAGGCCGCGTTCAGTCTTAGAGTAACCTTTAAACCATTAGCAGCAAACTGCGTACAAGATGGATGCATGGACACAGCGTGGAGATCACCCACTCGTTTAGCAGATGCTAAAGCAAGAAGAAGTGCTGTCTTATATGAAAGACTTTTCATATCTATAGACTCAACTGGCTCAAAAGGAGGCCCACAGAGGGCCTCAAGTACTAGCAATAGATCCCAAGACGGAACACTGGACCTCACAGTAGGTCGCAGACGTTGTACTCGTACTGCTACTCGTAAATCGTACTGCCAGCGGATGAGCCCCTGGTGACACTCCATCAAAACCAACATGACAGGCTGATATAGCCGCCAAGTACACTTTAATAGTAGAGAAGGAAAGGCCTTTTTCTAATAGTTCCTGTAGAAAAGACAAAACCTCCACCATGGAGCACTGAAATGGAAGAACATTACATTCTCGACACCATTGCTCAAAAGCTCGCCACTTGTAAGCATATAAGCCTCTCGTAGACGAAGTCTGAGCACTTTGAATTGTCTCAATCACATTCGGGGGAAGCCCTTTAGCTATCAGATTGGACCTTTCAACAGGTAAGCATGCAAGTTCCACAGCTCGGGACACGGGTGCACTACCTCTCCCCCTGCCTGATACAGAAGGTCCCTGAGGAGAGGAAGTTTCCATGGCTCTGCTGCTAGCAGGCTGACTATCTCTGCATACCACAACTTCGCCAGCCAACGAGGGGCCACCAGGATTAGTGACAGGTTCTGCTGGCGCACCCTCTCTGTGACTGGCAGAATCAGTTCAACTGGAGGAAAAGCATACAATAGAGCTGGGGGGCCATGAGTGTGCCAGCGCATCGATCCCCAGCGGGGCATTGCGGTCCGTTATGGAGAAGAATAGCGGGCAGTGAGCATTCTCCTTTGATGCAAAAAGATCCACTGCTGCCCTGCCGAAGCGCTCCCAGATCTGAGCTACCACCCTGTAACCTCCATTCCCTCTCCATAGCAATAGAGAATGAGATAGTTTTAGCAGTGGGAGTGAGCGAGTCCCCCCTTGTCTATTGATATACGACACCACTGTTGTGTTGTCTGTCCTGATCAGAACATGATGGCGTGTCAGGGTCAGACGAAAATGCCTCAGGGCTGAAAACACTGCTAACAGCTCCAAACAGTTGATGTGAAGCCTGCGCTGTTCCTATGACCACGCCCCCCTGACCGCGGAGCCGTTGCACAGAGCGCCCCAGCCGCTGAGCGAGGCATCTGTTGACACCACTTTGCGAAACGACACCCTGCCTATCGGAGAGCCCTGACGTAATAGCCTGGGTTCCCTCCAGGGCAGAAGAGCTGTCATGCATGACGGTGTCACTGTCAACCTCCTGTTGAGGTGGTGCGCATGTTCAACAGCCCGAGAGGCACCATGGCGATCATAGACGCCATCATTCCCATTAACTGTAAAAACACTTGGAAACGAAGTGTGTGTTGCAACTGAAACAGAGAAAGGCAGCGCTGAAACACAGCTATTCTGTGCTCTGAGAGATGTGCTCGGCTGGTAACGGAGCATATCTCCAGACCCAGGAATGAAAACTGTTGACTCAGAGTCAATGAGCTTTTCTTCATGTTTATTGAGAACCCTAAAGTCTGAATGTGAGACACAACTAGCGCTGTTTGTTTCTCCGCCTGCTCGCCTGAGCTCGCTATCAGCGCCCAGTCGTCTAAATAGGCCAGTATGCGAATGCCCCTCTCCCGAAGAGGAGACAGAGCCGCCTCGACGCACTGCGTGAATGTTCGGGGAGCTAGCGACAGGCCGAACGGCAGCACTAGGTACTCATTGGCCACGCCCTCGAATGCAAACCTCAGAAACTTTCTGTGGTGCGGAAAGATCGCTATATGAAAGTAAGCATCTGTGAGATCTATCGTAGTGAACCAATCCCCCGGGCCTATTGCATTTAGCAGTTACCTCAGTGTAAGCATTTAGAATTTGTACGTTCTTAGAAACGTGTTCAATATTCTCAGATCCAAAATAGGACGCAGTCCTCCCCCTCTCTTCGGAACAACAAAATAATGGCTGTACCAACCTGAGTTCGCTTCCGAAGGAGGAACCACTCCAATCGCCCCTTTGCTCAGAAGAGAATTTATCTCCTCCCGAAGCACCGCTGCTGCGGCGTCCGACACTCCAATTTTCTAGTCGGTATCCCATAGCGACCGTGTTTTGCACCCATGTCGAGACTGCGCATGCGCGCCACTCAAGGAAGTGGGAAGCCAAACGACTCACCTTGATCGTTCTGCCAGAGTGCAGCCTCATCGATGGAACTGGGCTTTTTTGTTTTGCAACAATTTAAACAGGAAAACTCTTTATTGGTTTTAATAATGAAACATTCACATTGCTTACAAAAGGCACAATTTTTGGGGCAATCAAACTGTAAACATTGAGGTCACTTGCTGAAAGTCCCTGAGAATTTCTTAACACGCCCCAACCGAGGTTCATAACTTGAACATAAGCACTTGTGTGTGAGGGGGGGGATTGTGCTTGGGAGACTGTGTTAGGGAAGTGCAGCGCCGTTTGGGACTGACTCCCTGAACATAACTTAGCGGCCTCTTGGGCGGCATTGAGAGAGGAGAAACAGTGTCTCCCTGCTGCCAGAGCTCCCCTCTCTTTAAAATGTGAGCTAGGAGGAGTGAGGATATATATATATAATTTTATAATATTAAGTAAATATTATGAACACAAAAGAGAGAGGTGTTTTGCTGTTCTGCGAATTCCCCCATCAGCGAAACCGGTTTGATATCTTCACACCTATCATGAATGAAAGGTGAGAAGAGGTTCTGTGGGTGCGCTTCAGCTCGGAGAGCGCTGTCGCGTTGTATTCAAAGAATAGACTAAAACTATTCATGATTTGCTAAATCATGTTTGCTTCAGCATTGGAAACAATATTGTATTAGGTTAACTTTATTCAAGATTATACACTTTTGTATTCATGGTAAAAATTTGTCTATTTGCACACATGCGGGCATCTTTAAATTTGAACAGAAAACAATAGTGGGCTGGTAGGAACGTTAGTTTTCCTATAACTTAAATGGCTGAATGAAGTTAAATATACACAATAAATTAATAATTGCGTTTGCTTTACATTTGAGCACTCATGTGTAAATAGCTTTTTCATTGCATATACAGTATACTACCATATCATATATTTGTGTCTAATCCTGTTTTATTCATATTTTACATCATTACATGCCGTTTGTAATTTACTTGCGATTGTACTTTTAAAATGTAACCTACGTATCTACAGCATAAGCATATTTAACTACTTCAGCAGTGAATTAGAAACTTGGTCGGTCTGGCTTTTAGATAAAGTCCTTCAGAGCAAGCATTGTGTCAGAAGATTCTGCGGAATCTCTTCTCACCTTTCATTCAGGTGTGAATTTATCAAACTGTGTGCACTGTTGGTAAATACTGTAGGGGGTTTAGATGAATGAAGAAGAGAGCAGACATCTCTGTCTAAAATAGAAAAAAATAAAATAAATATAAATGGTTAATGATAGCAATTGAATTAGACTTAAGTGTTGGATGTGATACTTTTATTTTTATTTACTGTATGGACAGTCGCATTATGCCTTCTCTATGTTATTAATCTCTCTCTCTCTCCCTATACATACATACATATACATACAGTTTATCTAGCAAGTACTGTAGTCTATATATTTGTGTTTGGTGTTTTCCTGGGGGGGGGGGTGTTTCTGTCTGCATTTTTACCTTTTATGAGTTTATGTGTGTGTTTGTGACGTTATCTTCTTCTTCAACGTGCTTCCAACTAGGGCTGGGCGATATGGCTGAAAACTGTATCACGATATCAGTGTTTCATATCGGTCGATATTTTTTATGACCCATTTAAAATAAGAACCAGGAGAAGAATATATTATATTTAAACATTTTTATTTTAAACTTAACCTTCCTATGATCATAGTCCCATCAGTTATTAAGACAGAAATGTCAACAACCATGGAAAAATCTAATAATTAAAATGTAAACATAAGTCTAAATTGTTAATTGTGAACACTTAACAATTATCTCTTAACATTTAAGGTGCAAAATTAAAAGAAAATTAAAGAAATGCTTAATAAAGTGTAATAAAATAGTGCAATGCGTTTATAATATCCGATGCCTTTAGAGAAAACTACAACAAAAATATATTGTTGTAATATATTTGAGTTTGATGTTAATTCACTGGCACTGTATACTACTGTATATGTCTCATGTGCACTGGATGCAGTAAAAGAAGAATACTGTTTTTCTCCATGCCTCCGTTTCTTTTCCTCTGGTTGTCTCACACAAAAAGCAAGTAATATTATAGATGTTAGTTGTGCATATTGGCATAATTGTCATACCAAAGAATAAACTACCCGCCAATGTGGCTAGTGAGACTAAAGTTATTAACCGCCACAGCCGAATTTTACCCTCATTTGGCGGGTGGGCGGGTGCCAATGTCAACGCCATCTTGTCTCCGTTTATGCTTCCTGAATCGCGACCGTACTACTTCCGGGTCCTAGAGCCGGTCGCGGAGTGAGTGCGCATGACAGCAACCAAACTAGCTTCGCGACCTCCCTTATTCAGTATTGGGCCAGGGGTAGCTCAGTGGTTAAGGCATTGGACTACGGTTCGGAAGATCCCAGGTTCAAACCCCACAACCACCAAGTTGCCACTGTTGGGCCCTTGAGCAAGGCCCTTAACCCTCAACTGCTCAGATGTGTAATGAGATAAAAATGTAAGTCGCTCTGGATAAGAGCGTCTGCTAAATGCCTAAATGTAAATGTATTTACATGTACAGTTTGAGATCGACACGTTTATGAGCTCTGTCGCTTGCTGTCAATGGGCGCCTAAGAGAGATAACACATTTTCGGCTTCAGTAGACACACAATACTTCAGACTGAAACAAGACTGCCCCCTACAGGTAATAAAGGACATTTTCACATCTTGCCTCGCAAAGCCGCGGCAAGTCGCGGGATCCCTTTTCTCAAAACGTGCGTTTTTAATGGCGACATCTGTAAACAAATTGAGCAATTTAGCAAGGTGAGACATTACATATGCATTAGGCACTGTGTTTTACCTTTCTACAGTTGATGCAGAACAAGACTGACCTGTTTGACCTTGGATCCAAAGAACATTGAGCTGCTCCAATGGGAACTACTGGATATATGTGCACTTCACTGTGAATACACCTCACCTTCACCAATCATGGCTTCCATAAAGTCTGCATTCAACAAGGCTTTCATTGATTGATGTTTGATTATACCTCAAGTTTACCAAGGCCTGATGCATCCTCCCTGCATACTCACTGTCACCTGTATGTTCCTGCTTGGTCAAGGGAGGCTTACAGCACAATGAGATTCCATGCTGTGGCTTCTCTGTGGTCACTCTGTGGTTTCATGCTGGCAATCATCCCCAGGCTTTACCTTGGACCCCATGGGCTTGGAATGTTCCATCTTTGAGGAGAGAGGGTTAAAGGAGACATACTTGAGGGAGGGGAAGATAACCCACGCTGCCATCTCCTATGGCAGCTGCATGAGAAGCTGCTTAAGCATCACCTAGTTGATGATTCCTTCAATATCACATTCTTCTGACAGGTTTCACCAGCCACTGGCATTGTGGAGAGGATACACGTGGGGAGCCGTGTTCGCAGTAGGCAAGGAAATGCATTCAGTGGCATTGTTGCTCAAAGATGCAACCCATCTGCTAAATAATTTCCTTCCTTCTTTACCCAGGGTACTTCAGCAAGTTGTTTGTGGGAACTGTCAAGCAGCACGCTTGACCTCACCAGACAGCAGCCACAGAAGTCAGGCTGACCACTGTGACTTGTGGATCCCCTGTCACAGCATGCCCAAATAGTTCACGGAAGGCCTCAGAGTCATCGAGCTGCCCCATCTTAGCCAGTGGGATGTTGGCTGGGCTGTCAATGGAGCACCCAACTGGACTACTCACAGCTTGCGGCCAGCTCTGAAGTAATCGCTGGCCCTCAGCCTGGGCTTGGAGCAGTGTCTGGAAACATTGTCCAGGCTCCATGCAGTGATTGACAAGCTTATGTTGTTGGGACTCATGAATGCTTGAGAGGGTGTGAACAAGCTCTGCAAATTATAAGAAGATTTCTGGGCATGCTATTCATCTTAGGTTTTGCATCAGTGTAATACTTTTGAGATGTTTGATTAATAAAGAGACTGAAAGCAGGCTTAGTTGTTTCAGTTCTCTTTATTCTAGCTCACATATTGAATCAAATGAATGCGTTTCAGTACAAACACGCATGACCACACATGCTCTTGTGCTGGCTCTCTCAGGAACAGGTCATTGTCTCGCTTGCTTTCTCTCTCTCTCTTCTGCCAACACAAAGAAACACATAAATAAAATTGCATAATGAGCTACAGGTGCAAAGCATTACATGCTACCTGTTGGCTTCAACTGCCTCTCTCTGAAGATGACGCTCGACCACACCCCCACTACCACAACAGTATAGTTTAGTCTCTCCTGATTTGTCATACTTTTTGGTTTCAGAGACAGTGCAAGTTCAATGGTGAAGGTTTTAGTGAATGAAACAAGTTTGATTCCTACAACATAAATTCTTGAAGAGCCACTACTGCACCCTTAACAACAGAAGTATCAGTGTGTATTATATAATGGCCCATTTAAGCTGCTTATAATACATTGTATTATAAATGTTGCCTTATTTAAGTCAATTTGGATGAATATATCTCTCAAGTGGCCCCAAATTTATTGAAAGTCTTTTTTACAAGCATTATTAGGTTTCACTGTTGTCCCTGCCCAGAAACTTATTGGTGTCTTATTTGTAACCTGTTTTTTTATTGTGCCATCTTAGCAATGTGTACAAATTCATAATTATGTCTATATAAAGCAAGCAGGAATGAAACTAATTAATTACATTATTCTGCCAATCATAAAAATTAATCAAAAGTTTTATTTTTTAATATATATATATTTGTTTTTTTATAGAACTTTTTACTGTAAAAAAGAATTCTTATTCTTGTTCTTATATTTAGCTTTTTCCAGTTCTTTTTGTGTACTTCACATACAGTACCATATACTCAGCTGATTGCCTGGCAGCTTGAGTGAGCATTTTACACAGGAGCTATTCTGGAACCAAAAATCCTCTGAATTATGGTATACTCCCATATGTAATTTATGGTCCTGTAAGATGAGCTCTCTCTCTCTCTCTCTCTCTCTCTCCTTTTTATGCCATTTTCTTTGCCCTTTGTTACTCTCCATACTGTATGTACATGCCCAATTTGCAGTATAGTTTTAAATACAGCAGGTAGACCTGGGAGCTTTAATATCGTACACTACAATCAGAAATCACAGTCAAATTGTACTTGTTCATGCAGGTGCACATACATATGCTAACTTTGCTTATTTAAAAATGGCTTACACAGCATTACAAAAGACTAAAAAAGTGGCACATTATATTTACTTACAGCATTAACCTTTTTTTTTTTTTTTTTTTGCAATTTCACCTACAGTAGCCCTTGTATTGAAACTACATTGGCCAGCCTTTGCTCTCCATGTACATCAATGAGCCTTGGCCAATTACGACTAGGGTTGGGTACCGAAAACCGCTGCCAATACGGCACTGGTACCTATAGAACCGGTATGTAACGGACCGAAACAGAACGCAAATTTCGGTGCCTCATTTCGGTGCCACTTAAATGCCTGAACTGTCGATTAAAATATTTGTTCTCTAGATTCATATATTTTTGTAGATTAATAGTTTGTTAGATTAAATAAAAAAATTAAAAGCACAAATCATCCGGAAATGAGAGACCATCTGACATGCGCGTGAATGCAGTAACTAACGTTACATTCGCTCTGACGGCAGCAGGCGGTCTACCGATAGCTTAGCATGCTAAATTAAACAACTTTCGTTAAAATGCCTAAAACTAAACAGTCGAAAGTGTGGCTGTATTTCACAAGAATGGATTCCGACACAGCGACGTGCAGCGAATGTTTTACAGCAGTTGCGTGTAAAGGCGGAAACACGTCAAATCTAATGAAACATTCGAGGGCAGATGGAAAAAAGTTAAAAGCAGAATAAATACACGGAATAAAGTTAAAAGCAGAGGGAGGCACCATGTTTAACAGCTTGTGGACAACAGCTGGCGCTATCGGTGTGGACGACCCTCAGTCCCAGTCACACCAACTGTAGCAAAAAGGAGTCACCGATTATGATGACGTCAGCAGCCTTTCCGCAGGTTAGTAGTAGGATAATGTAATGTTAATAGCAAAATGCAAATCTTCCATTCATGTCCCATGCAGGGCATGCAATAAGTCAGGAAAGAAGTCGTATTTTGACAGAAAAGGCAAATATGGTGAAATTTCTACAAAAGAATTGATAAAATTTGAAGCTTACATATTCATATACTGTGTACTATAAACTTTTAATATATTGTTCAATTTTAAGCATAAAATTTTTGGTTCAATAAAAATTCATTCTTGAGTCATCCACTATAATTTTGTGGCTTAAAAGTATCGGTTCAGGCACCGTTTTGGCACCGGTACTGTTTACAAAGTATCGATTTGGCACCGGTATCGAAAAAAAAAAAACGATACCCAACCCTATTTACGACCCTGCAGGTTTGGACTTGATCCACAATTTGGCTTTTGTCAAGGTTGATCAAATGCTTACCCATGCCCATTTGTTTTCAACACATCAACTCTTGGGACAAAATATCTACTGGCTGACGCCATCCATTTCCAGGTGCCAATATACAGTACAGTAACTGTAGCTTCTGTGCCAAATTGTAACTGTAGCTACTGTGTCAAGGGCCAAATTGTGTTGTCTAGATGACTGGGTCCAAAACTGCAGCTCTTGTGGGATGTTCCAGGAGTTAATCAGAGGCGTCCAAGGAAGAAAAACTGGTGTAACCTGTAGTTCAATTCAATAAAATAGCTACAGTAGCTCAAATTCATGAGAAGGTTAATGTTATGTCCCAGAACACAGTGCATTGCTGTTTTGGTGGCAAAAGGGGAGGACCTACTGTACTCAATATTAGGTGGTGTGTCATGGTCAAGGTTATGGCTGTTGAAACATTTTCTATTCAAACATATTTTAATTAGTATTTGAGAGGAAAATTACACCTTTTTCTGTACAATTACAGACATATAAGCACAGGTTTTGTTACTACAATTAATGAAATGCATCTCACTCTAATAGACAGTTTGCGTTCATTAGTATTTAGTAAGCTGTTTATCACAGTGATGAATGTGGGTGGTATGGAAATGATTAGTCTAATGGTGCTACACAATAAAGCAGATTGGAAAGAAAAAAAAGATTGTGAAAATTTTATTTATCAAAATATGTGGTGTTTTGCACAGCAGGATTTCACCAGGCTATTGTCCAGTCACCTTAAAGATTTGTCCATGAAAGTTTGATTACATGGAATAGTATGTAAAACAGGTCAAATCAAAATGTTTATCTTCTACTTTATCATCTTCTCTTTACCAATGTCTTGTTCTGAGTCTGCTGATGATTCATTCATGAATTTCCATATCTGCTTCATTGTCATTCATCTCAGGCAGTGACTTTCATATTAAACGCAGAACCTTTGTAAATTATTTATTTATCTATTTATTAATAAAAATAATTAAAAAAGAAAAAAATATATATCAATCACAACTAAAAGCCCTAATACAGGGGTGCAACATAAGTTCATGATGAACATGTGCACATGTGATTGATTTCGTCCCTCTATACATACTGTATATCTACATTCTCACCTTCCTCTGCCTGGACTCTTTAATATCTCAGATGGTCTTGCGATGGCTTATACTCTCATATCCTCTCCTTGTCAGACTCATCTCTTGTCACTTCTGTAACTCCTGTGGGTATGGTGGTGTCAGCCTTCTCTTGCCTGGAAGGGTTTTTTTTCCTTTCTGAAATTGTGTCCCTTATCGACCCACACATTTAATCGTGTGGTTGCGGAAGCTCCTGACACTCAGATTTGCTGCTGTGTGTGTGTGTGTGTGTGTGTGTGTGTGTGTGTGTGTGTGTGTGTGTGTGCGCGTGTGTGTGTGTGCGCGCGCGCGCATGTGTGTGTTTGTGTGTATGTGTGCATGTGTGTTTGTGTGTGTGTGTGTGTGTGTGTGTGTGTGTTTAGTGTGCTCCAAGCTTTCCCTCTATGTCAGATGAAGCAGATATCTGGCTCTCTCACTGACATTTTGCGTCTAATGAAACAATGAGTGAACCTCTGTGCTCTATCAGTCGTCTTTCTCTTTTACTCTGCTTCCCTCCCTCCCCAACCCACAGACACAATAACAGCAGGATGAGTGACAGGAGCCACAGAGTTGGAGTTAGGAGCAAATAGACCTCCTGTTTGATATCATTCACTGACTCCAAGCATCGACTATATCTCAGGACTCCACTGCCATCCATTAATTCGTACACCTTTGTTTTTTTTTTTTTTGTTGTATTTAAAAAAAAAAAAAAGGACGTAATAAGCAGGGAGACAAGTCTGTTAATTAATCATTAACACTGCTCTGTTGAATGCTCAGTAGTGATGTCATGGTAACAACTTAAACAGAGACTTGTATAGACACAATAAACAGATTTAAAAATGTGTAATCACTTGGTATGCACAGCTTACTTTGATGAGAGGTTCGTTTTTATCTTAAATGTCACTGCTTTGTTAGTAACATGACAAGCTGCAGTATTTGTCTTTTCTTAACTTCAAGAGAGAGCCAACAAACAGAGGCTGGTAATGAAACATCTGTTAGCTGTTATAATGTAAGTGATAAAAGGAACTAACTTGTTTACAGATGATCCACAGCTTAAAATGTAAAAGTTATAACCAAATAAAATTGATGGTGTGTCATCCTTTACAAATTGGAATCTTTGCCAAAGTACAGGTGTAAGAGAGGAAAAACTGCATATCTGTCATCAGAAACTAATCACCTTCAGGGTGGTAGCAGCACTACACTTCACATCAGGCCACATCACAAGACTTTGTTATTTATTGTTTTTCTATAATGGCATCCACAGCTTGTTTTATTCCTTCCAATTCACACTCTTACTCTGCTAAAAACTCCTTGACTGATTAGTATCCTAAAAGTCCCTCTAAGCAGTGTCTGGAATAAAGAAAATTCTTTTTTTTGCTCCCTAAGCGTTATTGGTGGCTACTACACAGCATGAGCTGAATATAACTTCATGACTGATGTATCCTGGAGCACATCAACCGAGAGGGCTAGCAAGCTTTTCCCCAGGTAGTAGGGCACAGACCACCAGAGCACTCTACTAATCGATACGTCCATACACTCCTCACTCTTGGGTTTCTCTCTCGCTTTTTTCACTTCTCTGTCTGTCTTCTATCTTCATGAATCTCCTCAAATCCCCGTCTGCTAAGTAACCAAAACAATGCTTTACACTTCATCATTTGACAAAGAGAATTCAACTGGCATTGGCAGGTAAAATAAATATGTTGTCAAGCCATTTCTGCATGATTGACTAGACTGCCCAAAAACAAATGCAAAAAAGTCTTTAGCAGCATGAGGTTTGCCAGAGGCCATTTTTGGCTCCAGCCAGATGGTATTTGCCAAGAGCTAGGAGGGCTGCCAGTTTCTCAAACAATCACAGCCACCTGTGATGAATGGCTCAGTGGCCACAGCAACACCGACCCAGCTGCAGGCGCGCAGGCTGTAGATGGAAGCAAGGGGAAGCTGTGAAGGGACGATAGACTAAACAGGATTTAGATGCTTTCATGTTGTGTTAGGCCTAAGCGGAAAAAGTCATGTTTACTGCAGCTTGAAAATATATAAAGAAAAAAACTACGAACAGATTCTAGGGTTTTGCATTGCTGTGGATAAATGCAGCTGTTTTACTTATATTCGACTGTTTATTGATCCACATTCAAGTCTCATCACTGTGGTCGAGTATCCAAAATATGTTTATTATGCTTTATTCTCATTTATGTAGCAAGAAGGAGATTTGCCTTAATGTTTTCTGTTTGTACTGTAGATCTAACCTACATTTTTTTTTTTCCAGAGAGATATGCTTGATGTGAACCAGATCATGAAAGACTTGGCCAGCATGGTGCATGAACAAGGGGACACGATAGGTGAGGTCTTAATTATGTGTGTCCGTGCTTGAGGTATTTGTGTGTCCGTGTCTAAGGTGGGGGACTACTTTATGGTAAGCTAGTTAGGCCTGATATTGATAATCACTCCTCCTCGTCTTTCTTTGTTCTCTAACTCCCTGCTGCACAGGAGTAGAGGAAAAGAAGACACTGACACTCGATAATGATTCAGTTGACACAATACATCAGAGACAGAACATGCTGAAGTGTTATCTCAGATCAGATCTGAGGGGATACTGAGAGAACACTGGATTTGTGAATGAGGATTGAGTACACTGGTTATAAGATGCACAAGAAAAAAAAGAAAGACCGAGGAAAAAAATCTAAGAAAAAAGGTGTTTTTTGTATAAAATTTATCTTTATCTTTTTTATTTAATCAAACTGGAGTGGTTTTACATTATAAATTATTATTAAATAAGCCAGGCAGAGGTGTCAAGTAACGAAGTACAAAGGGACGAGGTAACTAAGCGTGTGTAATCTGTCACTGGGCATGCGCATGAGGAAAAAAAAAGGAAACGGCACATTTACTTATCGCTAACAACTCCGTTTGTCTATGTCATCTTTATTTTCTTCTACTTTATATCAAAGGACGTTACAGATAAGAAGTATAAACATACCATTCCGACACCCTGTTGGTTGGTACGCGGTCGTTACACGACGTTACGCCACACACTCCAGCAAGGACGTTTTAATAAATTAGCATTTTCGGTTGATAAGGTTGTGATAAGTAGACGAAGCTGTCCGTGATAGAGACTCAAGATTCGAGATGTCACAACCAAGCACCAGCGAGGAAGGTAACAGGAATTTTATATATATATATATATATATATATATATATATATATACACAGTCGCTTGCAAAAGTATTCGGCCCCCTTGAACTTTTCCACATTTTGTCACATTACAGCTACAAAAATTAATCAATTTTATTGGAATTCCACGTGAAAGACCAATACAAAGTGGTGTACACGTGAGAAGTGGAACGAAAACCATACATGATTCCAAACATTTTTTACAAATAAATAACTGAAAAGTGGGGTGTGCGTAATTATTCAGCCCCCTGAGTCAATACTTTGTAGAACCACCTTTTGCTGCAGTTCCAGCTGCCAGTCTTTTAGGGTATGTCTCTACCAGCTTTGCACATCTAGAGACTGAAATCCTTGTCCATTCTTCTTTGCAAAACAGCTCCAAGTCAGTCAGATTAGATGGACAGCGTTTGTGATCAGCAGTTTTCAGATCTTGCCACAGAATCTCGATTGGATTTAGATCTGGACTTTGACCGGGCCTTTCTAACACATGGATATGTTTTGTTTTACACCATTGTTGTCCTGGCTTTATGTTTAGGGTCGTTGTCCTGCTGGAAGGTGAAACTCCGCCCCAGTCTCAAGTCTTTTGCAGACTCCAAGAGGTTTTATTCCAAGATTGCCCTGTATTTGGCTTCATCCATCTTCCCATCAACTCTGACCAGCTTCCCTGTCCCTGCTGAAGAGAAGCACCCCCAGAGCATGATGCTGCCACCACCATATTTGACAGTGGGGATGGTGTGTTCAGAGTGATGTGCAGTGTTAGTTTTCCGCCACACATAGTGTTTTGCAGAGTCACCATGGGCCTCTTGGCTGCATTTCTGATCAGCGCTCTCCTTGTTCGGCCTGTGAGTTTAGGTGGACGGCCTTGTCTTGGTAGGTTTACAGTTGTGCCGTACTCCTTCCATTTCTGAATGATCGCTTGAACAGTGCTCCGTGGGATGTTCAAGGCTTTGGAAATCTTTTTGTAGCCTAAGCCTGCTTTAAATTTTTCAATAACTTTATCCCTGACCTGTCTGGTGTGTTCTTTGGACTTCATGGTGTTGTTGCTCCCAATATTCTCTTAGACAACCTCTGACGCCGTCACAAAATAGATTACACACAGGTGCACTCTATTTAGTCATTTGCACTCATCAGGCAATGTCTATGGGCAACTGACTGCACTCAGACCAAAGGAGGATGAATAATTATGCACACCCCATTTTTCAGTTATTTATTTGTAAAAAATGTTTGGAATCATGTATAATTTTCGTTCCACCTCTCACGTGTACACCCCTCTGTATTGGTCTTTCACATGGAATTCCAATAAAATTGATTCATGTTTGTGGCTGTAATGTGACAAAATGTGGAAAAGTTCAAGGGGGCCGAATACTTTTGCAAGACACTGTGTGTGTGTATATATATATATATATATATATATATATATATACTGTACTGGCGGCGTGGTGGTGTAGTGGTTAGCACTGTCGCCTTGCACCTCCAGGGTCTGGGTTCAATTCCCGGCCAGGCTCGATTCCCGTCTCTGTGTGCATGGAGTTTGCATGTTCTCCCCGTGCTTGGTGGGTTTCCTCCGGGTACTCCGGTTTCCTCCCACATTCCAAAGATATGCAGGTTAGGCTAATTGGCGTTCCTAAATTGCCCATAGTGTGTGATTGGGTGTGTGAGTGTGTGTATGTGTGTGTGCCCTGCGATGGATTGGCACCCTGTCTAAGGTGTACCCCGCCTAGTGCCCGAAGTCTCCTGGGATAGGCTCCAGGTCCCCCGCGAACACAGGATTAAGCGGTATAGAAAATGAATGAATGAATGAATGAATATACTGTACTGTGTATATATATACATATATATATATATATATATATATATATATATATACATATATACACACACACACACAAGCCTGCCCTGGGTACACTAATTTTCTTGTATGCTGCCCTCACAGATTCCTAAGCTTGGATGTACTGTACATTTACATTCCAGTAAAGGTTACCGATGACATGCCTCTGATGTTTGACTTTTTGCACCATTAAAATACTTATAGGCAACTAGTTAACATATCTTCTACTCCATAAAACATGTTAATGCTCAGTAGTACACATATAGGGTTCTTTAATGTGTTTGCATTGTACAAAAATGCATTCTTTTTCAATTGCCATATACAGTATCCCAAATCACTATGGCCGTTAAAAAAACAACAACACGTTTTTCTTTTCTTTTTTTCATGAGGTGGTAGTGTACAGTAGTATACAGGCCCGTGGCACAGTCTAAGCTTTTATCCTTAATGCGTTTTTCCCCGTCACGTTACTTTTACTTTTATACTTTAAGTAGATTTGAAACCAGTACTTTTACACTTTTACTGTACTTGAGTAAAAAGCTTGAGTTGATACTTCAACTTCTAAAGAAGTCTTTTTAAATCCTAGTATCTATACTTTTACTCAAGTAATGAATGTGAATACTTTTGACACCACTGAAGCCAGGTATGCATAATATAAAACCAATGTTATATTATGCATTGAAATTCATATCTCAATCGTTCGACATACTGTATATAAAAAATAAATGTCATTTTATTATTGAAGTTATATATATTATTTTATTATTTTAGTAATATTTATAAACATCATGTTACATCAGGTTTCTCTTAATGTGTGGCAAGCTTATAAACAAACCCAATAAAGCATTTTGATGCCTTTTCGTTATAGTATTTATATTTTGTTGTAATTAGAGATACAAGTGCATTATTTGCATAAAAAGGCAAGTAACAGCAACATCTGGTGGATTTTTACATAGCCTCATACTGTACAGTGGGTATAGAAAGTATTAAGATCCCCTTAAATTTTCACTCTGTTATATTGCAGCCATTTGCTAAAATCATTTAAGTTCATTTTTCCCCTCATACACACAGCACCCCATATTGACAGAAAAACACAGTGACATTTTTGCAGATTTATTAAAAAAGAAAAACTGAAATATCACATGGTCCTAAGTATTCAGACCCTTTGCTGTGACACTCATAGATTTAACTCGGGTGCTGTCTGTTTTTTCTGATCATCCTTGAGATGGTTCTACACCTTCATTTGAGTCCAGCTGTGTTTGATTATACTGATTGGACTTGATTGGGAAAGCCACTCACCTGTCTATATAAGACCTTACAGCTCACAATGCATGTCAGAGGAAATGAGAATCATGAGATCAAAGGAACTGCCTGAAGTGCTCAGAGACAGAATAGTGGCAAAGCACAGATCTGGCCAAGGTTACAAAAAAATTCTGCTGCACTTACTGTAAGGTTCCTAAGTGCACAGTGGTCTCCATAATTCTTAAATGGAAGATGTTTGGGATGACCAGAACCCTTCCTAGAGCTGACCATCCAGCCAAACTGAGCTATCGGAGGAAAAGAGCCTTGATGAGAGAGGTAAAGAAGAACCCAAAGATCACTGTGGCTGAGCTCCAGAGATGCAGTCTGGAGATGGGAGAACGTTGTAGAAAGTCAACCATCACTGCAGTCCTCCACCAGTCGGGGCTTTATGGCAGAGTGGCCTGACAGAAGCCTCTCCTCAGTCCAAGATGCATGGAAAACCTCCAAGATGGTGAGAGACAAGATTCTCTGGTCTGATGAGACCAAGATATAACTTTTTGGCCTTCGTGGTATGTGTGGAGAAAACCAGGCACTGCTCATCACCTGTCCAATACATTCCCAACAGTGAAGTATGGTGGTGGCAGCATCATGCTGTGGGGGTGGTTTTCCTGCCTGCAGGGCCAGGATGACTGGTTGCAAATTGAGGGAAAGGTGAATGTGGCCAAGTACAGGTATATCCTGGACGAAAACCTTCTCCAGAGTACTCAGGACCTCAGACTGGGCCGAAGGTTTACCTTCCAACAAGACAAAGACCCTAAGCACACAGCTAAAAGCTATTTTAAGCCAGAGCCCTGACTTAAACCCAATGGAGCATCCCTGGAGAGACCTAAAAATGGCTGTCCACCAACGTTTACCATAGAAACTGACAGAACTGGAGAGGATCTGCAAGGAGGAATGGCAAAGGATCCCCAAATCCAGGTGTGAAAAACCTGTTGCATCTTTCCCAAAAAAGACTCATGGCTATATTACATCAAAAGGGTGCTTCTACTAAATACTGAGCAAAGAGTCTGAATACTTAGGGCCATATGATATTTTCATATGAAATTTCAACAATTCTGTGTTTTTCTGTCAATATGGGGTGTTGTGTGTACATTAATGAGGAAAACAATGAATGAGGGGGTCTGAATACTTTATGTACTCTCTGTACCTCCTGTATACGATTTCTGGCCAAAATTATGTGGACACCTAGCAGTCAGAAAGGTTCCTTTACTTAAAAAGTGCTAAAAAAAAAGTGGTGCTAGTAATGTTTGTTAACCTTCTAAACACAGTGAATGTTTATTTATTTATTTATTTATTTATTCATTTACTTATTTTTGTATTAATAATGAATGAATGAATAAATGAATTATATAAGTATATATCTTTAATTAATTATAATAAATTTATATTAATTATATTATATATTATTAATGAATAAATACAGGCTTCATGATTGTTATATGATCATGATTAGTCATTTTTTATTATCATATTGTCATATTTCATTTTAGCCTTTATATATATATTACTGTACTGTATATAAACACAACAGAGCAGCAAAGGGATCACATAGGCAAGAAAACCATAGACATATACGATCACATTTTTCCCGGTTATTTGTATTATTATATAAATTTTGTAAATTCTCCAATTTTTGCAAAACATTTTCTTACTCCAGTAGTGATACAATTTACACATTTAAAAAACTAATAATAGCTTTGGTTCTGCATATCATATCAAAACACCCAAACATACAGTTTGACTTCTGAATCTTCCAATGTCGACTCAGACCAACAGGAAGATCAAAAAAGGATATTTGTTTATACTGTACATATTTTTAGAATAAAGAATCAGTCATTGTTCAATTTCTAGCATTACTCTGTGACACTCAAAATTCATGGGTTAAATACCGACCTGATCTTGCACAAAAGCTTTTTTGGAAGCTCCAATGAGCAAGAGCAAATTGATTCTATTATATATATAAATAAAGCCATAAGAAAAGCTATGAGCAGTAACCTTAACCATTTGTATACATTTACTTTCATTGTCCTATACAGATTCTTAGTAATTTGCCAACTCTGAGCTGAAACACTGGAATGTGAATCTCCAACAAGAAATAATTCCGTAAAAGTTCCCTGTTTCAGATAAAATTATTAAGTTAAATTAAAACCACCTCACTTTATCCAGCCCCCTTAGAGACATACTGCGATGCTGTCCCTATTGGAAAATTAATCCATTTATATTCTAATTGGTACCTACCCGTCATGGTGTCCTTTTGTCTCGCAATTTTAATTAATCCTCTGTGTCCCATACTTCTCTTAGTAGATGAATAGAGGACATATTCCTCAAGGAGACTTTAAGGATATGCCTTTCTTTTAATATGCTCTATCAATATATTTAAGTCAAGGAGTAATTCAAATTAATACAAATATTTTGTTGCAGTTAAAGTGTTCACAGAAATAAATAAAACGTGCATTAAATGTGCAAAAAATGAAACCTGTGTATCATGCTACATTCTTCTTCTTTTTTTTTCTTAATTGAAAGATATTCATGCAGATAACATGGAATAACATGGCTGTTCATTCTGGATCAGCGACTGTGCAGTGTGGAAGCTCATGTGCAATAGAACTCTCCTTACAGCTCAGTGACTATCCATCCTTGGGTGAAATATGCTATGTCTACAGTAATATCTAGAGGAGGAGAGTTTTGCAGATTTACCTCCTAGTTGAACAATCATATTGAACTCTTGCTTCAGTAGCATCTGAAAAGTAGACAGGACTGGCCATTTTAAGTTGTCATGCAACTGCTGAAATGCTCTAAACTAAGTGTGTGGTTTTAGATAACAATGTGCAAAGTGCAGTGCTGGTACTCCTGCACACAGCACTGGTCATGATGGAATTCACTACTTCACAGTGCCAGACAGCACTGTGGAATAGTGAATATCTGGCTTATTTTTATAATATGTTTTTGGTGTTGGTTTTGTTGTTGTTGCAGCATGACCCTAACTAGGTAACAGCTCCTGATATCTTTGACTAGTGGATGTATTAATTGACTAGGTTATGCAACCCCTAATATATACTCACACTTATAGCTTGCTCTCCAGGCAATCTCCAATTGTTAAAAGCGTTATACACATACAATTTAATTGAATAGAGATTTATTTGGATATTGGATAAAATAAAGGCAATAATGTTTTAATAATAATAATAATAATAATAATAATAATAACCATAATTTTAATAACAACCCATTTTCTTCCCCAGCTGGGACATTTAGACAATGAAAAATGACAGAAGATTCTGCATTCTTTTGATCATCATCAATAGCTGTGGATATCAGAAGATATGATTAATGTAACTGTAAAAGTCTCTCATCAGGTTACAAAGCAAGGATACAATAAATCTGAGCAGTAAAGTGCTTTTGGCCTTTTCAAACAAGATCTCACATGTGGTGTTTCTCTCTGTGTGGTACAATTAAATCTCTATTCTATCCGTCTCCACATCTTCTCCCACCGTTCTCCCTTTTTTGTCTTTCTCTCAGTAGGACAGCTTGTTGAAGACCTTGTGTTGTCAGTGGAACATATATAGAGTTAAGTCAAGACAGTAAAGAGATTCTCTGCCCACGCTTCCTCTATTTTTTATCTTGAACACATGCAGAAGAATGTCTGGCAGACGTGAATGAGAATTTAACAAAAAGGAAATTTATGGAAGGAATAATTTAACAAAGAACTGTAGCTGCTGGTTTTCCCTTTGAGTTTTATCCTTTTTTCTGCATAAATAATAAGCAGGTTTTCTGCCTTTGTTCTCCCAAAAGAGACAAAAAATGGAAAGATTATTGGTAATACTCAGCACTTTGCTCAGTTTAGGATTATTAATGTTCTGAGTTCAATTAAACTGTGTCGTCTGAATGGGTATGTTTGTATATAAGGGGGCACACATTAACACAAGTGACTTCTGAAAGCCAGATGTCAGAAAATTCTTGAGTCTTGTAACACAAAAGTTTACATCACCATTTATAGGTGTCTTTTTTTAAACTACATATAGCTGGATTAGTGTTAATAGCAGAACATGAAATGCTCCATTTAATACTTATAGTCAATATTTAAAGTAATGGTCTTTATTTTGTTAAAATATGTTATTAAATATTTTATTGTTTTTATTTAAAGGTCTTTAATTGTCATAAATGTATTTTAATGGGAATATAATAATTAATTCCATGTAAAATATGTTTTACATTTTATGAACTATGATTTTATGAACATACAGAAATATGGTATATGTAGACATACAAAACAATTCTGATTACATGCTTCCAGGAGTCTGTAGAGAGCACGGATTTACACTTCCATGCAAAAATCTTGATGGACTCTTACAATGCACAATGGCTTTACCTGAGCTTTTAAAGAGCCTGCATTCTACAAGTAAAAATCAAAGGAGCCACAGAACAGAATGCCATTACAATAAACTGTTAGAACTTATCTGAGTAAAGATGGGGGGGGGGGGGGAGCAAAAGAAAAGAAAACGTATGTCTCTGCCAAGGTCAGTCCAAGTTCATTTTCCTTTGAGCACTACACACTTGAGTGGCTTAGATAATTACTGTCATCTTTTTATATTCAGCCTTGAAATATGTTCATAAAAATCTGATGCCAAATCCAACCAAGTTAAAATAGTGGGAAACACCAGCCTATCAAATTACCATGATTTTAAATAGCTTGTCCATCGTTTGTGGTTTCTGGTTTGTCTCATTTTATTATTATTTTCATTCATTTATTTGGATAGTTTAGTTTCTAATTCTTGATGTTGAGCAAATTTGCTACAAACTATTACCTTATCCTTCATCCCATTATGAGGTCAGATTCTGTTAATGATGCACTGATGCATTCTTTGACATACTGTTAAAATATACATAAACAACATTTGAGAGACTATAGATGCTTTGTAGAGTCTCTAAAGGGGATCAGTCAAAAGGGTATTACCAAACAGGGCAGCTAGGAACTTGACTACGGAAAAGTTTGTGGTTATGATGTATAACAGTTAGTTCAAAAAGAACAATCTGATTGGACGAGAGGCATTCTGCAATAGCACTATATGTATCACTCCACATCCCAGGTATTCTAATAGCTATTAATTATACTTTCAGTTACAGCATGGGTGAAAGTAGGTCTGTACAATTTGCCGTACTGAGGAGAGAGAGCATCTGCCTGTCAAAAACCCTATTAAAAACTATAGAAAGTATTTTAGCAGGAAAACACGTAACATTATCTCCAAAAAACACTTTGAATCCTTAATAATTGCTTTCAAGTTGTCGCATGAGAAGCATCCATTTTCTTTTATTTAGCGAATAAATTGTGTGACAAATTTGGATTAACCCCCCCCCCCCCCCCCCCCCCAAAAAAAAACAAAAAAAACTACAAGTTAACGGAGTCGATATTATAAGGAAAAATAAGTAGACTGTTCATCACCTCCTAAGTTTTTTCTCTTCGCGTTTTGGCTACATAGTTCCGAATGCACAACTATAATTTTAAAAAGAAAGAATAGAAAATTCCTTTCACCCCTGTTAATTACACTAACTGTCGGTTGCTAACTCTTGGTTGCCAGCTTTCCCAATCGTGGTGGGTTAGCTCTGCCAGTCAGAGAACAATATGTACTGGTGGAGCAAAATAACTGGTTAAATAAAGAACCAAATCAAAGTCAATTGAAAAATATTGCGTTGTAAAAAAAACAATATCACACTCGAGGTTGTTCTCTATTACTGGATATAGGACGTCTGTGATGCCTTATTACCCCATCACACTCGTTATATATCCAGCAGTACAGCACTCCCTCTCATGTAATATTCCTAAACTATACAAGAGTTCCGACCCAGGAATCTGATTAGGCAAGAGGCATTCCACTAGTGATGATGATAAAGCACAACAGCACAGGGTCCTAAAACAATTTGCAAGCATGTTCTAACAATTAATTACACTAACAGTTCATGGGTGAAAGTAGGTCAGTGCACGCTGTTTATTGGACAAAATATGGCTGTAATGCCTTTGACACTTGGGCTGCACCCTTATGCCTACGACCACATCACAGTCATGCTATATCGAGCAGTACAACACTCCCTCTTGTGTTATATTGCTTAATTATACAAGTGTTAGTTTGGCCCCAGCTATCTGATTGGATGAGAGGCGTTTCATGAGACAATAATAGATCTGTTGTTAATCTGTTGATAATGCTGTTTGTGGAACTGTTGTATAAAAACACACTCAAGGTTGTGCTGTTGTGCAAAATATCAGCATGGTTTATATTCAGGACTCTGGCTGCATCCTCATGTACAATAAGTACAATATGCATGTGATGCTGTGATTTTTTTACTTTGGTCACCCATACTGAGTGATATTTCTTCTTTTACTGTATTTAGCAATAATAGTTTTTTTTACTTTGGTCTACAGGCATCACATTATAAACACATTTCAGTAGTTTGCTTTCCATTTGTCAGAATTAATGACTTTTTTTGTTTATCTAATTAGAAGCAGTTGGTAAAGAAAATGTTTTTAACTTTTCTTTTTTAATAAACTCAAGAAGTGAGAGCTCTTGGGCAATATGCTATAGTTTTGTAAGGGGCTTGGCTAAATTTAAGTTCATGAGAGGAAATAAATCAAATGGATCGATTAGATTAGTTTGAACAACTTGCATTACTTATGCTGGAACATGTAGTCCTAGTTTTAGATATTGTATCATTTTTGGACTGGAACCAGACAATCAAATCTTGGAATGATATCTATCATTACTGGTTGAATATTGCTTGGTTCAATACAAATGTACTGGTAGACGGTATGTGCAGTATATGGGTTTGTGTGTACAGTGTATGGAATTGGTGGAGGGATGACAGGCCAAGATAAACATATCAAGGAAGCTTAGATTAAAGTTTCTAACAGACTGACTAGCTGTAACAAAGGCTTAACACTAGTGTTGTGACATGCTTCAGAAAACTACAGGTCATGCTGTGGTGCTGCTCCTGACACACATTACTGTAACACACATTTCTGATCTCTCTCTCCCTCACTCTCTGTATATGCGTGTATGTCATGTGTGTGTGTGTGTGTGTGTGTGTGTGTGTGTGTGTGTGTGTGTGTGTGTGTGTGTGTGTGTTTGTCTGTATGTCTAGTCCACATTCATTTGCTCTATGTTTTTGCGGTCCAGCTAAAGTCCAATCAGCCAAATGCATTGTGCTTATTAACCGACTAAAAAGGTGCCCCAGCTCTGCTGCCCTCATGCCACTTTGAGTTTCAAGCCAATTAGGTGTTTGTTTTATGACTTAGCCTGCTGCCTCCCTATATTCTTATTTATTTTATTATTTGTGTATGTGTGTGAGTAAGTGCCTGAGGAGTCTTCAGATAAGAGCTCTTTTTATTTACAGTCATTTAGAGAATTTGTTCTTGTAATTCCTTAATGAATTGGGGATGTAGAGTTTGAGGAAATTAAAAAGCATCAGTCATTTCATTGCATTTTTGAAGCCTGTGTTATGAACATTTTCCTAGCTGATAAGTTTATTGTGCTCTGCTTGTGCATTTAAAGGCTTCATTAAAAGGGTGGAAAGTGTGACACGGGTGACCAGGCCAGAACAGATGTGCAAATGTTGTAAAATCATTAACATCCCAATTATATATCTCAAATAATTTGGTGTTTCTGCTTTTGAAGTTGTCAGCAGCACAGAGAAGTAAAAACTAAAATAAAATAATAAAATAACGCCTTCTTAAGTGTCATTGTCTACGCAGTATGAATAATTCAGGTAGTTAAGAGAGTGAACATAAGATGTTGGGAATGGTTTGCTATGATTCAGACTATTATAATAAATTCTCTGTAATACAGTGCTCACAGTGGTGTTAGTCATGGCTCACTGTGACCACAAGGTTCATTTAACTTTGTGTGGTATTCCCCAATATCATACTTCAACCTAATGACCCATAGCACTCAGCCTAACAACAGTGAGATGCCACCTACCCTGCAGGGTCTTCATATCACACATGTCTAGTGATTCATCAAACCCACACCTCGTTCTCCACTCCCGCTTATTGAAATATTGATTGATTATGTGACAGCACAATGTGTCATCTTCCTTTCGTGGTTCTAAGAGCCTCATTCTTCATTTTTTCTTGGCTTCTTACTGGTACAGTAATTGGTCACGGATGATAGATCAGTAATCTAAAAAGGGGGTAGGAGGAAGTACTTAAGCCAAGAGGGTCAGACTGGTCATTTGCACACACACACACACACACACACACACACACACACACACACACACACACACACACAAATTGGTTGTCTGAATGTACCATTTTTATGTAACTCTCTGAGACCTTCTGACCAAGCACCTCTATCATGCTTAAAGTCCGTGACCTTGGTGATGATGGTGAGAGATCACACAGGGGTGGGATAAGCAAACAGAAATTAAGTATAACAAATGGGGGGAAAAAAGTCTACCCTAAATCTGTTGAACTTTAAAAACTTTAAAAATAATTTTAAAAGCTGTCTTCATTTGTATTTTAAGAACAGATATAGATAGATATGTAGATATGATGTCGTCAGCATTAGGCAGCCATTCAATACATCACCCAAATTCTCAACATGTCCAATAGTTATGTTTAGTTAATATGCAGTACAGTAAATACATTATAACAATTATAGCAGTGCTGTCTGGCATTCTGCAGTCTGGATGTGTGCCCAGTATAGTATTTTAGAAATTCAATATAAATCCTTTGTTTATTTATATAAAAAAGTCAGAACTAGCTCTTTAAATGATATTATTATAACTAACTTTAGATGAGTTATAGCCTTTTTGAAAGGTTCCAATCTGGCTTTCGTTCTCAACATAGTGTTGAGACCGCGCATGTGAAGATATCAAATGACTTGCTGTTGGCTGCTGATTCTGGACTTTTATCGATTCTTATACTCCTTGATCTCAGTGCCGCTTTTGATACTGTCTCACACACCATACTATTGAACAGATTGGAATCTATTGGTATTACTGGTATAGCCCTTTCTTGGTTTCATTCCTATTTTTCTGATCGCACGCAATTTGTACAAATTCAAATTCAATGTTTCAATCAACCACTACTCCAGTTGTCACTGGTGTCCCTCAGGGCTCCGTGCTAGGACCTCTCCTGTTTCTTATCTATCTTCTTCCAATAGGGAGCATATTTAGGAAATATGGCATTCAATTTCACTGTTATGCAGACGATACCCAACTCTATCTCTCCTCTAAACCTTCCATGATGTCTCTCCCTTCTGCTCTTGTTGAGTGCCTTGAAGAGTTAAAGGCTTGGTTTTCAAGCAATTTTCTTAAATTGAATAATAGTAAAACTGAAATTCTTCTTGTCGGCACAAAATCAACATTAGGAAAGGCAAACATTTCTTCTGTTTTAATTGACAATCTTAATGTTCCTTTATCCAACCAGGTCAAAAGTTTGGGAGTCATCTTTGATCAAACACAGTCATTCGACACCCATATTAATAGTGTTACCCGCTCAGCATTCTTTCATATTAGGAATATCAATCGTTTACGTCCCGCCCTTTCAACGAAGAGTACGGCTATTCTTGTGCATGCTCTTGTTACATCGAGAATTGATTATTGCAATGCTTTATTTTATGGGCTTCCTTCAAAAATACTTCATAAATTGCAGTTAGTACAAAATGCTGCTGCTCAGGTCATATCCAAAACTTCTAGTTTTCAACACATCACTCCCGTTTTGCAAAATCTGCATTGGCTCCCTGTTAAATACCGTGTAGATTTTAAGGTTCTACTTTTAACCTACAAAGCACTAAACAACTTGGAACCTTCAAATCTTTTGGACCTTCTTGATATACATATCCCATCGCATGATTTAAGGTCTGCCTCTGCAATTACACTCGTTCGTCCACGTACACGGACAGTTTCTATGGGGGCTCGAGCCTTTGGTTATGCGGCACCTTTTTTATGGAACCGACTTCCTGTCGAGGTCCGCAACAGTCCAAGTCTCCCAGTTTGTTTGTTTAGGCAAGCTTTTATGTAATGCAGTTTTTCTGTCTGTTTTGTTTTTAATCATTGTTCTTATACTTTGACTGTAAGGTGTCCTTGAGTGCCATGAAAGGCGCCATTAAATAAAATGTATTATTATTATTATTATTATTATTATTATATCTTTATGTTTCATACATTGGAGGACCAGAAACCAGTCTATCTGTATGTCTGTCCAGTCACGCAAACTAGCTGGACCGAATTTTATGAAATTTTGGCAGTACTTTGGAATTTGCCTAAAGTTTATTCTGTGCCATAAATAAAATCAAAAAGTTGAAAACCGCAAGTTTTGTCAGCATACTGATCATGTGTCAAACTGTGGGTGCGTCAACCACTGGACAGAATTTATTTACTGTAAACCTTTGCAGAACTTGCATATCTGCCTGCACCATAAGCAGAGGTGGGTAGTAACGAGTTACATTTACTCCGTTACATTTACTTGAGTAATTTTTGTGAAAAATGTACAAGTAGTACATTTCTTTATGAGCAGTTACACTGCACCATACTTTTTACTTGCATGAGTATCGAATGCTTTTTTCATGTTTGTGTGATTATATGTTAACTTTAATTGTACATATAATGTTATTTTAACAGTCTATGAATATTTAAGTATATTTCAGTGCAGAATTAATTGCCAACATGCAAAAAAATATGATGCACCCCTTGCATCATATACAGTACAAAGCATGTTACAAAGCATGTTACTGCAGTGTCTTCTCTATCTGTCAAAGCTGACACACACTTCATTACATTATGATTGAAACAGTTACTCAGTACTTCAGTAGTCTTTTCACCAAATACGTTTTTACTCTTACTTGAGGTTTATTTTGGAGGTCTCTTTTTACTTCTACTTGAGTAATATTATTTTGAAGTACAACTACTCCTACTTGAGTAAATTATGGCTACTCTACCTACCTCTGCGCTTTAGTGAAATCAAAATGTTGTGTAAATGCCATATTATGAACGGTTATGTGCTAGATTTAATAATCTACTTTAAAATAAGCTAATAATAAGCTACTTGCTCAGTGTGAACAAACACCTACTTCAATAGATATTAATTAGAAAAGTTCAACTGAACATTTTTACTGGGATTAGTTAATGTTACTGCTGAAATAACAGTGCTGAAGTGGTTTAAGTGCATTTTAAGACAAAACTCAACTTTTATCCTATCTACTTTTTCATTTTGTCATCTGTGATTCACTCTCTGATTACCGAACAGAGAGTGTATTTGGCTGATGACAAAAGGAGTACAACTTAGCGTAAACAAGATTATCAAAAAAGATAGTTACATTTTTTATTTCTTTCGATTAATAAGTTAGACAGAGAGTTCTGCCGTACAGAAAGATGGGCAGACATGACTGTGTGCTTCAACCTGGAATAATATCACTGATTACATTAAAGGTAATCAGCTACTTTTTAGCTTTATCCTTTTAACTCTTCCCATCAACGACTGGTACTTATAGTACTCTAGTACAGTATATATGCCAAACTAATCAATATTATATGGCCAAAAGTAGGGGGATGCCTGATCATCAAACTCATAATTGTTCCTAATTGCAAAACTGAAAGCACTGTTATCGAGTGTGTCTTTGTATACTGTAGAATTACAATTCCCCTTCACTAGAACTAAGAGGTCCAAATCATGTTCCACCATGACATTGCTGATTGCACAAAAAGATCTCCAGAAAGGCATAGTTTAGTTGGCAAGGTTGGTGTGGAAACACTCGAGTGGGCTGCACAGAGCCCTGACCTCAACCCACTAACACAGTTGTCATGAACTGGAAAGCTGACTGCACCCCCAGGCATTCTCATCTGAAATCAGTGCCTGGCCTCACTAATGCTCTTGTGGCTGAATGAGCAAATCCTCACAGCCACGGTGCAAAATTTAGTGAAAAGCTTTTCCGGAATAGAAGTTGTTATACCAACAAAAGCAGGAATATCTTTGAAATGGGATGTTTAAGAATCAGTTACATAGGGATGTCCTGCTCAGGTGTCCACAAACATTTGACACATACAGTAGTATATGAAAATACAATAAATATAGTCCTACTTACCTAGCAAAACAATTCTGTAAAACAATAAATCACACAGAAGGTTATTAAACCCAATTTTAGTTGTAAAAATGTACTGTATAGGTTTTAAGAAATGGTTTTGTTCTATTGTCACCTACAACCATTTTTGCTGCAATAAGCCCACTTAACAATAGAATCAACACATTTAAATATTGTGGAAAATAAAGAACTTAAAAATAGATTTAATAGAATTATATTTGATTTATAGTAATCTTATTAGAGTAGCCACTGATCTAACAGATGATCAACTGAAATGGAGTGGACAGGGAAAGGGCGGGTGCCTCTGGAGCCTGGAAAGCTCACCATTTAAGCCATGGCCTACTTTCACTTGAGGAAGATGGAATAAAAAAATCTTATAAGCGGATAAATTTGACAATCAGCAAGATTCTTGTACTGGCTGGGTAAGATGTAATTTTTTTTAATCCAATGTCACTATAGTCTGGAAGTGTTTATGATTCATGTTTTTGGTAGTAGATCCTCTGTTGAGGCTTATGGTGGCCAATCACATGCATTTTTGCAAAGCATTTACCTGAATGTAACTCACTGAGAAAGGAATGACTTTTCAAAGACTTCCATAGATTATTTCATTCATTTAGTTCATGTGGATTATATTGACATATTTTATGACACATCGTTGAAAGATAAACATAGATCATTTAATATGTTGTTGACACTCAGTCCATGTTTGTCTTCTTAATGCTGTTCATATATTTAATTTTTAATGTTTAAAGCTGACCATCAAAATAAAGATTAAACAAAAGTTATTGTTTAACATCTGACTAAAAGCTCTCTGGTTCTCTGGCTTTTTGACTCACCCTGTTTGTCACTGTCTTTCCTTGGCATGGCAGCAACAGAAAACACAACCAAATCAAATCAGAGGAAGATAAACAAAACCTCATTAGTTCTAGCAGCCAGGCGGAGGTGAAGTCTGCAGCGTTTTGCTGCTGCGGAGCCTGCGCTACTTTAACCCTGCTGTAACGGACTCACTTTTGCCTTAGTTGTGCTCCCATGTGTGCTGAACCACGCATTTGTTTTTAATTGGGAAGGGAATTGAGTTTGCATTTGAATCAATGTTCTCATTTCCTAGAATAAGTACATGTTCATCGGTACAAGACAACTAATTTGGATTATTCAAAACCAATAAATGGCTGCCTTTCTCATAAATTAAAAAAGCAAGTGCAAAACCTGGCTTTTGTGCATTTCTCATTTACAATCAGTGTGTGTGTGTGTGTGTGTGTTTCCAGGTGAATAAAACTATATTTCCCCTTTGTGCTATAGTGACATCATCTAAAAGGGCACGAATATTTTGAGAACATGGAATGTAAATGTCATTATCAGAAATAGTCTTGAAATATGTCAAATGCCAATGTTAATACAATGAAAACATGATTTTAAACCAAACCAAAGTGCAACACAAAAGACAACACTACAGCATTACAGTCAAGTTATAGTCATGTTGTGCTAGAATAAGTTTGGAGTAGTTTTTAATCTTCCTTGATAGAATGATAAGAAATAAAATGCTTGATAAGAGATTGATGTTGTGGATATCATTTTTAAGCTTTGGCATACGGTATTATTCCTAACATTAATGAATGTGCTGTACTGTATAAAATACACTGCCTGGCCCCCAAAAAAATATCACATTGTGATTAAAATAAGCAAATATGGATGAGCCTTTAATTGCATAATTACATCAATGATTAATATGTTTCAGCTGCCAGCAACTGTATTTTATTTAAATAATCTTAACATTTTTTAACATCTTTGAAAAGACATTACACTGTTTTTAAGAAGGGTTCAATTATTAGATTGTATCAACTAAAGAAAAAACTAAGGAGGTTGTGCAAATTAGGTTAAGAATTGTCCAAAACATTATTAAAACCTTGAAGAACAGAGCCCTCTCAACTTCATAGAAAGAAATATGGTTTGAAAAAAAAAAAGATTTCTGAATCATGAATTTTCAGAGATCACATAAAGGCTTGGTAAGCTGCATCATTAGTATTCAAGTTAGTATTCAGTAGTTAAATTGAGGGAAAGATTTTAGATTTGGACTTTGGAGCAATGAAAAACGTGTCATGAGCTCTGATGAGTCCAGATTGTAATTCAAAGTGCACAAGCAGTGCAAATTAATTCTATATATTTAATGATTTTATATATACATAATTTTTTTTCTTTTTTTAGGGGAATGGGGTGCATTGTATTTACCTACCCAACCATGGGCCAGGTGTTTCTGCAAAAACACCCAGGAACTGCCATGACCTTGACCAAGATGAAGCAGTTACTGGAGCTTAATAAAAATTACATTAATAATAATAATAATAATAATAGTTATTAATAATAATAACAGACTGTTCAATACTGTTTAGTCTTAATGATTTTACTGTTTAGTGTGGATATTTACTACTAAAATACCACATGTCTGGAATTGAGTATTGTTTATTTAATCTCATTTGTTGGCTGTGATATTGTGCTCTCAGATGATGAAGTTGAACAGAGAAAAACTGTCTGACAATTTACACTTTATCCAATTTAGAACTTTTGTCAAGTATTAAAATGAATACTGAAAATCAGTGGCTCCCTGCTGGATATATAGTGCACTACATGGGGCATAGAAGTCGTTATTTCATACCACATGCAGTGCACCAGCATTTGTGATTCAGCCATACAAGCCTGAAATGCTTTGTATGTTTTTTATTATTATTTTTAAAGACATTTATGGAATACATTATTTATTTATTTTTCCCCTCAAGCCCAGATTTCTGCTGAATGTTTGTCTCACAATAAAGAGTCCACATGATTAGAAGTCATACGTTGAATTTATTATCTTTAAATGATTCCACAACTGCAGAGAATAAATCATGTTCTTATTTGTATGTATATATAATATAATTAAGTAATAATAATAATAATAATAATAATAATAATAATAATTGACACAGTGGCTTTTATTATGTGGCTAGTATGCCGAGTACTCCTTGCACTTTTGGGGTTGGGGATTTGAACCTTGCCTCTGTTAAGTGTGTGGCACTTACATATTCTCCGTAAGCTTGGTGGGTTTCCTCTGTGTACATCCTTCCATGGTCTAAAGATACAATATTCCAGATTTCCCCTAGTGATTACATGTGTGCTAGTACCTTGCAATGTGTTATTTCCCCATCCACGGTGTACCCTGCATTGTGCCCCAAGTTCCCTTGGACAGGCATACCCTACATACTGTACAGTAGGATAAGTGGTATCCTCAATCTGCTGTATATCATTGAGCGGCCTATCAACTGGGAGCTTTATGTTTGTCAGAATTAGTCCATCTGCACCTTCCTTGTCCTTCACAAATGCTTTTAAGGCATTTAAAGGCAGCATTTACAAGTAGTGCTTTGTAAGGTATGTGAATGTGTGTGACAGAACCGACAGCCTGAAGTAAAAAAAAAAAAAAAACCGAACAGTGCAAAATAGTACTTTGCTGAAGCATATAATTTTTTTTTACAGAAAATGCTGTGATGTACTAAACATGAATAATAGTGATATTGTTTTGTTTTATTCTTCAGACAGCATTGAGGAATACATTCAGACTACTTCCTCACACGTAGAATCTGCTAACCAGGAGCTGGCAAAGGCCAGTCATCACCAGGTAAAATTTTAGCAGCATATTTCTGATTTAAAAAATATATTATAATTATATATCTCTTTGTCCCATTTCATGAGATCCACTTTTCCAATCATTTCAACCTGGTCGATTTAACTTATACTGTATGTCCAAAAAAGTCTAAACAAACTCGTTTTTTTTTTCTTTGGTCATTCATATGTATAGATGATTTAATAACTAACAATAACAATTGTGTGTGTGTGTGTTTCACAATTGTGTGTGTGTGTGTGTGTGTGTGTGTGTGTAGGTGTGTGTGTGTGAGAGTGTGAGTGTGTGTGTGTGTGTGTGTGTGTGTGTGTGTGTGTGTGTGTGTGTGTGTGTGTGTGTGTGTGAGAGAGAGAGAGAGAGTGTGTGTGTGTGTGTGTGTGAGAGAGAAAGAGAGTGTGTGTGTGTGAGAGTGTGTGTGTGTGTGAGTGTGTGAGAGAGAGAGAGAGAGAGAGAGTGAGTGAGTGTGTGTGTGTGTGTGTGTGTGTGAGAGTGTGTGTGTGAGTGTGTGAGTGTGTGTGTGAGAGTGTGTGTGTGTGTGTGAGTGTGTGTGTGAGAGTGTGTGTGTGTGTGTGTGAGTGTGTGAGAGGGTGTGTGTGTGTGTGTGTGTGTGTGTGTGTGTGTGTGTGTGTGTGAGTGTGTGAGAGGGTGTGTGTGTGTGTGTGTGTGTGTGTGTGTGTGTGTGTGTGTGTGTGTGTGTGTGTGTGTGTGTGTGTGTGTGTGAGTGTGTGTCCGGTGCCCTGTGATGTACGGGTGTCCCCTACAGGGTGTATTCCTGTCTTGCAGCCAGTATTTCTGGAATACTGTCTCTGGAATCAGTAAAACTGTGAGAAACATGAATTCTGTAATTAGCATAGCATTTTTATCTGATGTTTTACAGATCAACTTATAGCATAATTATGTTATAATATGAGGCATAGTATGTAACATACTTTGCCTTTCATATATAACATGTCATTAGTTGTATAGCCTGGTTGTGGGAATTGAACTCAGTCTCCACTATTTTGTCTTCTTAGTGTTACAGTTAAAACTTCATAAACAGTAGTTTTTATTGCATTTAGAAAAGTCCAAGAACAGCATGACAATTATGTAAAAGGTGTTGGACTTTTTTATTAAATATGTTTACAGGGCTTCTAGATTTCATCAAATTTTCTAGACTGTCATTTGAGATACATACTGTATCTAATACTAACAGAGTTCAAGATGTCATTGAATGCTGAAGGACCAAGGATGTTTATGAATGATGATGTTTATGAATTGAGTACCGCATAAAAAGTTGACCAACAGAAACTACATGCTGGCATACTCTTTTGACAAAGTTCCCATAAGGATAAAAGAAAAGGTTCTCATTTGCTAAGCTTCCAGTTTTTGAATGAGCCTTAGACCATAATAATGTTGCACAGCTATATATTTTGGAGTATGTGTTGTTATTTTACAATTATTATGGTTCTTTGTTAGCAAAAAGCTCACTAATTCACTCTGACCTACTGTTGTTCATTAATCTAAAGTTACAGGAATACATTTCCGCCACTATGGCAATATGTTAACTGATATGTATATAGCAGCATTATTTTCATACTTCACTTATAGCTCCAAGCATATTTTTTTTCTTAAAGTTAATTGTGCCATATACATTGTTTAATTAAAATGTATCATTAATACACCACTGCTATCCATTTTCTGTTTCATTCCTAGGCGCAAAAAGGAAAGTGTATGGAAAAAATGCGGGGAAAAGTAAAGCAATTGCAATTTTTATTTGCTTTTGATATTCCCTTTTCTGTTCTTTATTTTAAAGTTTTACATCTGTTATTTCTCTGCCCGCGTTTGACTTTATTTGATAAATTAATATGCCTGCCCTTCTCCTGCTTTGGTTTTAAATCCGAAAACAAGCAGCAGATTAGTTTATTTTTTTGTCATCACTGCTGTCTTCATTCTTGAAATACTGTGGTTTAGTTGTATGTAGACATAAAAATGAGTTTCTGTCTTTCGCACATTGGTTTCCTTCGTGACTTCGTGAAATTGCAGTGTGACTGCTGCCTTCTAGTTTTCTATTCATTTATTTATTTATTTATTTATTTATTTAGTAGATGTCCACAAAGAATTCTTTGAATTAAGATTAGGAAATGATAACGTTGTTGTGCAGATCGGTGCACTAGATAAAAGCAAAGACAAAGAATTTTATTTCTAATATTTTTAAACCAGTTTTTATTATTTTTACTATTAATGTTATGTGAATCATTATTTGAAGGCGGCACGTTGGTGTACTGGTTAGCACTGTCGCCTTGCACCTCCAGGGTCCGGGTTCAATTCCCGGCCAGGCTCGATTCCCGTCTCTGTGTGCATGGAGTTTGCATGTTCTCCCCGTGCTTGGTGGGTTTCCTCCGGGTACTCCGGTTTCCTCCCACAGTCCAAAGATATGCAGGATAGGCTAATTGGCATTCCCAAAAAATTGCCCGTAGTGTGTGTATGCCCTGCGATGGATTGGCACCCTATCCAGAGTGCACACTGCCTTGTGCCCTAAGCCTCCTGGGATAGGCTACAGGCCCCCGTGACCCTGAAAACAGGATAAAGCAGTATAGAAGATGAATGAGTGAGGTTCATTATTTGCACTAGGTTAGCAGGAAGCCTTGAGACTATCCCAGGGGACTTTGGGCATGAAGTGGGGTACACCCTGGTGCCAGTTTATTACAGGAAATACAAACACACACACACTACAGGCAAGTTGGAAATGCCAATTAGCCTACTCTGCATGTCTTTTGCCTGTGGTAGGAAACCAGAGTACACAAAGAAAACCCACCAAGCACAGGGAGAACATGCAAGCACCGACGCGAGTTGGGAATCAATTCTTCCACCCTGGAGGTGTGAAGCAACAGTGCTTAACCTCTACATCAATGTGCTGTCACTCAGCAATTCATACTTAAAATAAATGTATTTATTTTAACAGACAAAAACAACACACAATCACTTAAGACTGGGCTGAAAAAATCTGGTCTGACTTCTTCATCTATCTTCCATTTTCATTCCTTTCTCCTTTTAGAAGTGAGAAAGTGAGGGAGCAAATGAGTGAATGGCAACAGCTTTTGGATTAATTGTCATTTCATTATCTTACTGAGAGTTCAGCCGTGACCAAACTCACACAGAGCAATTTAGCACTTCACCAGTCCCGCTAGCTGCACCCAGAGGAGAGGGAGGGGGCGCCTGTAACTCTAAACACCCGTATATTTCGCACAAGCACCTCTCCTAAATCTCTATATATTTGTCGTATGTGATAGCCAATTAAAAAAAGACAAGGCTTTTTTTCCCCCTATAAATGTATGTAGCCCTACTGTATATGTATAATACACAACTGAAATAAATCCAACCTTTAATACATCAACGTTTTATCAGTGCATGTTTATCAGTGATGGTGCACGAGTCCAATCAGCTCAGCTGAACAATATTAACAACTAAACACTTCAGGCATCAAATATCATTGTTGCTTTCATCGTTCTGACAAACCTTACATTTTTGTGTTAAATTTCACACACACAGAGCAGTGTATAGTACTGAACTATAGCTATGTGATAAGTTTGAGCTTTGAGTTTTGCTCTGCTCTTATTTAACTCATGCTATTTTGTCTGAGGTGCATGCTGTTGTCTGCCTATTGAGTGTACTCAGACCAAACCGCTTCAAACAGAGCTCTCTCTGTCTCTCTTTCTCACTCCTTTTATCTTACTCTTCCTTACACACACACATACACACACACACACACACACGCGCGCGCAAAGGAAGCAGAGAGAAACCTACAGTGGCATTCATAAGGAATCATAAGGCTTATGAAATTCATTATAACTGTGACAGTTAATTGCATTTCATGATAATTCTTCAGATCCCTCAGACAAAAGCTGACTGAGCTTTCAGATCCTAATACTACCAAGTCAATAGACTGTTTGAGTTAAATTTATTTCAGTTAATAAATGTAACTAACTTAAAAAATGACTATATACAGTATATATATATATATATATATATATATATATATATATATATATATATATATATATATATATATATATATATATATATATAGACCTACAGTGCAGAAATTAATTTCACATCACATTGCCCTGGTCTGTCTGGGAAAATCCCAGCTATTGTTAATCTAAATGTTTGAGTGACATAGGTGTGACCGGGCAGCCAAGGAGAGCGAACTGGGAACCACATGTTTGGACAATGATGACTTCACTGTACTAGTCAGTCTGGCGCTAGTCACCGTTGAGTGAGCATCTTACTGCATTTTAAATGACTGAGCCAGTAGAGCAACGAATCGTCATCATATTTTGCATTAAGCTTGTTGATATTAATGTTTCTCTGCGGAATCTATTTGGATAATTCATAAGGCTTTCGGGAATGATGCAAGGAGTGCACGCAAATAAAAGTGTGGCACAAAAGCTTCAAAGATGGTTGAGAAACTGTTGAAAAGTTGAAAGAGATCCATATTCTGGAAAGTCTGCTCAAGCAAAACATGTGAGAATGTTGAACATGTATGGCCTGAAATCAACAAAGATTGGCGGCTGACGGTGCGAGAGCGAGAAGCATAATTATTCAATAATGAGTTTATTACATGTAATCCAGTCATCACATGGCTGAATACGTGTGTGTGTGTGTGTGTGTGTATGTGTGTGTGTGTTTGTGTGTGTGTGTGTGTGCGCGCGCGCATGTGTGAGTAGACTACCCCATATGTGTATGTACTGTATGTGTTGAATCATGGCAATGTGTCCAACTATGTCATGCACATCTACAGTGCAAAACAGGACCACAAGCCCGTGTTTATTTGCTACACCACATCAGCTCAACTGGGACTGAATGTTTATGCAAATATCACCTAAGCCGATTACATGCCAAGCAGTGTCACTGCAAATGCTACTTATTATACAGACTTCCAATTTTCCAAGCAGATAAGATAGAGGCAGAATAATGTTATGTCAGTAATCATCCTTCTGCATTATTATGGTATTATAAAGACATGTTTCATGTCAACCAAGGTAAATAGCTTTCTATATTGAAACTCAATGTGAATTCATGTTTTATAGGCAAATTCTTATTAAAAATTCTGTAGGGGTACTAATTTTTGAACATGACATATATATAGTGCTGAGAAAAAGTATTTGCCTTCTTACTAATTTTTTTTGTTTTTTTTATTGGCCACATCTTAAATCACACTTAAATTATTCAGATAATACAATTTTTATGTTATGCAAAGATATCCTGGGTAAATACAAAATGCAGTTTTTAAAAGATGATTCCATTTATTAAGGAAAAAAGCTGTCAAAATCTTTCCCTATGTGAAAAAAATAAGTGTCACCTTGCTAAGTCATGAATGAACTGTGATTAACCACATTTTGTGGAATGCTGAGTTAAGTTTCAGGCCTGCTGAATCAAGAAATCACTATGCCGCTCACTCGCATGCTAAAAGATCTCAAAAGGCAACACATCATTCTGCGATCTACAGAATTTCAAGAACAGCTTATTATTAAAAAATGAAAAAAACTAAGGCCAGTGGTGAACCTTCCCAAGAGTGGCGGGCCTACCAAAACTACTTCAAGAGCACAATGACAACTCATCCAGGAGCCCATAAAAGAAGCCAGAACAACATTTAAAGAATTACAGGCCTCCCTTTCATCAGTTTAGGTAAGTGTTGATGATTCAACAATAAGAAAGAGATGAAAAAATAAAAAAAAAGAACACTAAAGCTCATCCCACCTCACCAAAACACATCTTGATTATCCCCAAGACAGTTGGGCAAATATTTTATGGACTAATGAGACACAAGTTGAACTTTTTGGAAGGTGTCCATCCTGTTACATCTGGCATAAAAGGAACACTGGTGATGGTAGTGTGATGATCTCGGGCTGCTTTGCATTTTGATTTACCATAATTTATGGAACCATGAATTCTGCATGCTACCAGAAAATGTCCAACCATCAGTTTGTGACCTCAAGGTATAAGTTACACAGCAGGACAATGTTAAGAATCACACCAGCAAGTCCAAAAATAACCTAAGGTGTTGGAATGGCCTAGTCCAAGTCAGACTTAAATCCAATTGATATCCTGTGGCATGACCTTAAACAGGCCCTTCATGCTCAAAAACCTTCCAATGTGGCTGAATTAAAACAATTCTGCAAAGAGTGAGTCAAAATTCAGCCCCAGTGACGTGAAAGAATCACTGACAGTTCGTATTGTTGTTTTTCCCTAGTAAATGAAATCATTATTTCAAAGTTGCATTTTGTATTTACATGTTTAATAGTAAATATGTTTGATGATCTGAATAATTTAAGTGTCAAAGAAACAGAAGAAGACAAATACTTTTTCTGTGTCTGTGTATGTTCAAATGTTCAAATAATATAGTGGGTCGTAGTATTAGGAAAATGCAACCTCAGATGAACAAGAAACATATATAACTTTTTTTCACAGTGCCAAAAAAAATTAAGCCAAAAAGAAAAAAATATGTGTGCAACACTAAGTAAGTGATTTGACAAAGTGATTCAATAGCTTGGAATTTAACCTTTTTTAGCCAATTTCCTTCATGATTTATCAATCACCGACATGGTTGTGAATTAATTTTGGCATTCACTTAATTGTGGCGTTCACTTATGCACAGCTCTTTTAAGACCTGCCATAGCATTTCAATTGGGTTGAGGCCCAGACTAAGCCATTTCAAAACCTTGATTCTTTTATTTTTAGACATTCTGAAGTATATTTGGTGATGTACTTCTGATCATTGTCCTGTTGCATGACACAATTTTGACCAAACCTTAGCTGTTGGAAAGATGGCTTTACATTTGCTTCTAGAATACTCATTGTCAACTTATTGATTGCAAGATGCCCAGGTCCTGTTGCAAAAAATAATAATAATAAAAAAATCATTAACCTCACTATACTTGACAGTGGGTATGAGATGATTCTGCTAAAGTGCTGTTCAGTTTCCCTAAATATGGCACTTGGCATTAGGGCCAAATAATTCCATTTGGTCTCATTTATCCATAAGAGATAGTTCCAGGAACCTTGTCCTTTTGTTTCTGTTTTGTTTTGCAAACATCAGTCATACTTCCATGTTTTTTTTTAGACTGAAGAGGCTTTCTCCTGGCAATCCTTCCAAACAAATTATACTTGTTCAGTCATCTCCTAAGATGTATTACTACTTCTTTCTTTCTTTCTCTGAGCATTGCATGGTCTGACCTTGGGGATGAATATGCTGGGTCGTCCACTCTTGAAAAGACCATTGACTGTTTGGAATGCCATCCGTCCTTCCGTCCGCCCGCCCGCCTAAATATTAAATCACTCCTTGCTCACTGGGTAGGTGTGTGAAGGGGCAGGGCCATGGGAATGGGCATCAGATCGTGAGTAATCCCTACTAATGGAACCTGGGCTTCTCCCCGTGCTATAAAACACAGCGGAGAGCATAGCTTGGTGTCTGTTGGACTGTCTGTGTAAATCTGGAGAACAGCAAAGCTGATTTGCATGTCAGACACTAAAAATGTGCTTGAGTCTCACAGGAGGGAAGTAGGAGCTGCCTGGGGACGAGACTCAAGTGTGCGCAGGCTTCACAGGAGGGACGTCGGAGCTGCCTGTTGAAGACTTGCAGGTGTTGCTATGTGCCATGGACTTCAGAGGCATAAGTGGAATGTTCCTTTGATCGCCGCAGTAAGGACATCCGTGAGCTCACTGCCGGAGCTCCCGCGGCTTTTAAACATGGAAATGGATTTCGTGACCTACCGCTGAGGAGGAAAAGGCAGCTAGGAGATACGCATCGAGGCAGTCATTCCAGGTCAGGGAATGCCATCACAGAGGACTCCCATCTCTCATGAGAGGAGAGCCATCACGAGTGAACAGCGCAGGAGCTGCTGCCTGCATGGACCCACGCCACCACTCTGCCCACCTCCACCACTCACCAGGCTGTGTCCGCATGCCAGGCTGTGTCCGCTTTTTCCTTCCTCCCATCTTAAACCATCTCCTTCCCTATTATTCCAAGTAAAATGACCCCTTTTCCATAAGACCTCACCTCATGGCTGTGCGTCAATAAGTGCTTTAACAAAATCAGAAGATTTTGTTCTCAGAAATGTTCCACATCTTTGCAGAGATTAGGGTTGTTGAAACTTTCACTGTCATGCTCTTGTCTGCCTAGAAAAACATGTGGCTTTTTCTCACAATTGGGAGGAAATGGTCCACCAAGCTAAATGCATGATACCACTGCCTAGCATACAGGTGTCTCTCACTCCATTGGGACACCATGTTTTTGTTTTACCAGTCATAGGCTGATAAGCCACTGAAAATCCCATAATTCCACTGTTGTGACTGCTATCATCAGTCCAAACATCCTCAACAGATGCTAGTACCAAATACGACATCTGGGTCAAATCTGATTGGCCAACATATTATCTGCTGTACGTTTTAAATGATGGAATGACTGCCTTGTACTGCCACACTCCGTATGGCTAGTTCCATGTAGCCATACAGCTAGTGCATGGCAGTATAAGGCAGTCATGCCATCATTTAAAATGCTTGGCAGAGGGTTTTAAAGGGTTTTTTCTGGAGAAGAAGAGAGTTACATTTGTGTCAAATGCACCATAAATTTGAAATATATCAAGTCTATTTAGCTCCGTAGGAATGCAGAAGCTTGATTTGAGTCTTGATCCACAATTACTTGCGACCAACATTATGATAATGTATGTACTGTATATGCACCTCAAGATTGATTTAGGATATTTGTGCACATACTGTAGGTGGTCCGATTCAGATACACGTTTTTTTTTAGATGGTCAGTGCAAAGACAGTAAGCACATAACTAAGGCCCTTTCACTCTTTTAGAGGTTCCAGCACCAGCTGGTAGAAAGTGTGTAGTCTTGCAATATGGATAATTTTTCTACCAAAGGCAAACCTTGTACTACACTTTACAAAAAGAAAATTCTTCATTATGGACTGTTGAATTATAAACTGGGTTTTATTTTTGTTTTATTGTATTCCTTAAAATACAATATTATGCAATATAATTTTAATACAGTATAATTATTGCATTTTTTTAAAAACCCTATGTGCGATTGTGTTTGGTACAGCACACAGGCTTTTTTATTTTTATTACTTTTATTTTTTTTTTACAGACATTGCCTTGTTAACCTGTCATGTTTCTATCTGTATTTAATTGTTATACAGTATATACTGTATACTCACTGGCTGCTTCAATATGTACACCTATTTAACATCATAATGGGGAAGAAAGGTGATTTAAGTGACTTTGAACATGGCATGATTGTTGGCGTCATTGTCGATGGTTTAAGTATTTCAGAAACTGCTGATGCCCTGGGATTTTCACACAGTCATCTCGAGGGTTTACTTAGAGTTTTCTGAAAACAGAAAAGACATTTTCATCCTTTATTCATCCCAATTATATTATATACATACACATTCTAGATCCATTACATGTAAAGTGAAATGTCTCAAGCATAAACTACTGCATCAATTATTCCATGGTATGGAATGAATCTGCCTGTTTCACTGCTGAGGCATTATTGAAGACCAGGTTATCATAATGTAGCAGGCTTCAGATCGTCTGTATTGTTGGGGCACATTTTCCCATCTTCCTCTTGACAATACTCCATGAATTCTCAATGCGGTTCAGGTCAGGACTGGCTGGCCAGTCAAGCATAGTAATGTCATGGTCATGAGGTTCTCTAAAATCTCTTGGATCTTTACCAACTGTGAAAACTTCACACTGCGCTTCAAGCAACTTGGATTCTGTGCCTCTCTACTCCTTCTCCAGGCACCTTGATTTTCAAATGAAATGCAAAATTTACTTTTATCTGAACAGAGGATCTTGGACCACTGAGCAACAGTACTGTTCTTTTTTTCCTTAGCCCTGGTAAAACACTACTGATGTTGTCTCTGGTTCAAGAGTGGTGTAATACTTTGAATCCAACAGTTTTAGGTTATTTCCTGAAGACATCCCTACATAGTGGCTCTTGATACACTGCCTCCGGCTTCAATTCATTCTTCTTAAGGCTGTAATTATCCCTGTTGCTTGTGCACCTTTCCCTACCAATCATTTCCCTTCCGGTCAACTTCAATATAGCACCTTTTGTGGCCCTTACCCCCTTTGTGGAAGGTCTCTTGTGGAAGCAGTCTTCCCCTATTCATACTGTACAAATAGCTTTTTTTTTATTATCATGAGCTACAAACTGTAAACATTGAAATAGTTAATGAAATGGTTCATTTCAAATGTAATGAACCTAGAATATAATATATAATAATTATAATAATCTAATTTATATGAATATAAAAATCATTTAAAAAAAGTCATCTGATTGTAGTATGTCGGATGTAGGGGGGGGGGGTTGCAGGAAAGTGCTGCTAATCATCAGATCATCACGTGTACAGTGTATCATCAAGTGTACAGACCGCTATAAAAGTAGACATATTGGAGGTTTGCTGATCTGGACCGTTCCATTATCTGTTAACACACTGACAAGGAAAGGGTTGTAAAAAACCCTGGAAGTACATCTTAGACACTATACGCCACACTGAGCATGTTAAATGTTAAAGTCCATGACAGCACAATTAGAAGAAGACTGAAGTATGGTTTGTTTGGAAGGATGCCAGGAGAAATCCTGTTCTATCTAAAAAGAACACACACCCAGAACTGAAGTTTGCAAAATGGCATGTGAACAAATCACAAGACTTCTGGAACAATGTCCTATGAATAGATGATCACGGTTCAGCCATTTGGCCTTGATGACCAGTGCCATGTTTGGCGAAAACCAAACAACATTTCAAAAACATTTCAGCAGAAATATCCCATAGCCACTGTGAAGCAGGACAGTGTAGTGGTGATGATTTGGGCTTATTTTGCAGCCACAGGATCTTGGAGCCTGCAGTCATTACCTTAGTCCATGAACTTCTCTGTATACCTGAGCATTCGAAAAAGCAAACATAGAAGGAATAATTAGGTCATGCAACAGGACAATAAAGCACTGTAATAAGTCCATATCATAATGGCTGAAAATTAAAAGAATCAGTGTTTTGGAATGGGTTAGTCAATGCCCAGACCTCAAACTAATTGAAATCCTGTGTCAGGACCTTAAGAGAGCTGTGCATATGCGAATGCTCCAAAACCTCAATGAACTAAACCACTGTTTACTTCAAGTTGTTGCTGCTAAATCTGTCTGTACAAGCTATTGAATTATGGGGGTACTTATTATTGGACACATTTAAATTTTTAATTATTTATTTTTTGCTATAAAATTTTTTTGTTAAGTAAATGCTCTTCAGAGCTTCACACCCATTTGTGATCAGATTTTATTATTTTAATGATTTTATTTCATTTATATATATATATATATATATATACACACACACACACACACACACACACACACACACACTTCTCTTCATCTTTAGCCCAGTAGGGAAAATCACTCTAAAATAGAATAACAGTCCTTTTGTTGTTGAAAGCTCTTTTTGTACCTCTTCACCTTATTCACTTTTTATTTTGCTGTTTTCCCTAAAAGGCAGTGGAAGCCAGGATGACACAGAATGAGAAGCGCCACAGGGAGTCTACTGAGAGAGAGAGGGAGAGAGAGGGAAAGGAGAAAGTTTAAGAAAGAAGCTGCAGAATCTGTGGTGACCAGCTGCAACAGAGAAGATAGCAGAGAGCGGCTTTTAATTCTCAATCCCCACAGAGCCTTTGAAAATTACCAATCTTCTTATCACAGACGCAGGGCTGCTTATGCAAATTGTTGTAGAGTGGAACGTTTAAATGGAAAATTACTCGACAGCAGTTTTTTGCCTCCTCTCCACTCCCCCCACCCTCGCTTTGCCTCTCTCTCTTTCCACATAGAAAGCCTGTTTCCAGTCTCAGATAAGAAGATGAATTGTGCTCCGTGCTTTGAAGCGCGTCAGGATTTAAAGACTCCAAGCCCAGCTCTGGTCTAGCACTGCTGCTCTCAACCGTTTTGTAGTGAGAAGCGAATGAAAAAAAGTGAAAAAGAAAAGCATTTCAAAGCATCATAAGTTCTGTGCTCCCAAACACGGGTGCTGCCTGCGGATGTCAACTTTGGAAAATATATATTTAAATAGATCTACTCAGCACTTAAATGCACTTCCCAATTTTTATATTTATCTGTTTGTACTTCTGGTTTAATTTATAAACATGACACAGTATTGGGGAACAGCAGAGGGTATTAAAAACTGTTTGAGGAATATAATGCCAAATAGCACTTGTGGCATTCTAAAAATACATTATTGTACATAATACAAATTCCATCATGTTATCCCTTATCCGAGATGCAGGATGTGCCCGCAAGGACCGGAACTTGTTACTGGCTATTAAAACATGAAAGGAATTTGAATTTGTTTTATGTCTTTGGACAAAAGTTCAGTTTGTGACAATATACAGATGTTATTAAGATTCGTTTTAATTTAAGATCCTGATAATTAAACAGCTACATTATGAATTATACTCTTTTTTTCCCACTTCACTGTAGTGTTGCAGTCCTGCTCTTGACTAGTACATACAGGAAAAACCTTAATACACATGGAGAACCACAATCTATCCATACAGATACGTACTGTATAATAATTTTAAGCGATTAATATCCTACCATGCTTTGTGGCATGTATAAAAATACTGAGCATGCCCAATTAACCTAGATTGTGGATCAAGAGAACAGGATCTAAGTAACCTTAAGAGATGTGCACAGACTGCAGGAGTTTCAGTTACAAAGACTGCTCAACTGGCTGTTGTTTTAACAAGAGCAACACCTAAGGTGTCATGTGCATTCTATGATCTATGATATAGATGTGTAAAAAGGTCAACTTGTGGTCAGACTTTTGGACATCCAATAACTAAATCCAATGTTCTGTTATTGCGAATGTCAGTGCAGGACATGACCAGACTGTCAGATTGCCAAAAAAACTATTTATATCACATTTATATATATAAAAATCATCTGATTGTACACTGACAAGTACTGTATTTACTGTATTATCTATTGTTGTTGTTTTTTTTCTCTGGTCTTACACAAGCATAAAACATATGACAACCACATGGAAAGCAGTTATTGACTCCAGACAGTATATATTTGTGGGTTTTCCTACGTTTCCAAATTTGATTCCAAATTGGTGTGATCTCAAGATTATAAGAAATGAAAGGGCTTTCGTGAGGAAGTTGCCCAAATTTAGTATTGCATGTCATGGTGCGGAAAAGACCCTAGACATAAAAAAAAAATGTTGACCATAATAAAAATTTAACGTACTGTAGTTGATCACTAAAATAACATGATAGCAGCTGTTAAGTCATTGGAAGATGGTGGTTCCCAGGTGGTTCCTACTGTATGTACCACTTCATATTGGTTAATAGAGTGTGAAAATATGCTGAATTCCTTGCTTAGTGTTGGCATAGAAGATGTTGAACTGTCAACAACAGTAAAAACCTCTAATACAACTAAATCCAACTCTGTGCACTAAACTAATATGTGATAATGAATAATGCACTGCATTAGTGACATTTATTAAGACAGTCTGTGCCAGGTTCATAGCTCTTATAATCAAAGACTACAGAGGCCCTAAAAGAAGACGTGTTTCCCATAATGCTACTGTAATTATTTGATGTGCATGAAAAACTATCTGTGCACACAAGAAAGTATCTTGTGCATCAGATGATTAGATACATCAGATATGTTTTTACACATCCAACCCTGAACAATTAACCAGTGAATAGTATGCCCTAATAGATACAACATTGTGTATGTTGATGTTTATTATAATTGTTCGACAGGTACAGTATTAAGTAAAGGGTGACATCTTAGACAGCTCTTAACAGTCTGATATGAGTTTGACATGATTCATGCTGGAGTCCTAGGTGATTTAGAAGTATAATGATATATATTTTATAGCTAATGTATAGTATTTATAATACATAATACATTCAAGCTGATTTAACCCCTAAGACCCGGACTGTACTATTGTGTACCCTGTAATTTCTCCTAACTGTTTCTATTTATTAGTACCTGATAACTTTGAACTTAATATCTTTAAATGTGCAAAGAAATAATACCCAATCCTCATATGGGGGTCTTACAATGATATACACTTAGTGTAATTCAATTCAATTCAATTTTATTTATATAGCGCTTTTAACAGTTTCACCAAAACTAAAAATACACAGACAAAAATTTTCGTTTTTTTTTTTTTGTGTGAAAGAAAATGTCTAGATAATAATGAGATGAACGAATGAATGATGCATGAAATGTCTCTGATGAGCAAGCCTAGGGTGATGTCCTCATATGAGATCAGTGCTGTATCAAGAAATCAATGATATTACTGTAGATTTGGGTGACCAAGAATTGTGGGCATCCCTTAGCCGGGTTGCTTTTGTACATTTATTTTCTTACTAATGACTGTCATTTCCTCAATAAGCCACCTTAATTGAAACTATGTACTACTAAAAATAATTAATTTAATAATGTGTGTTTCTGTAATAATTATTGAAATTTTACATAGCTTCTATTCTATTTTTTGTTTCCACAGAAGCAGCTGAGAAAAAGAAAATGCTACTTACTAATAGGTGGAGTTTTCATTCTAATTGTCCTGATCTTCATCATTGCTATGTCAACCAGAAACTAAAAACAAACCCACAGGTAAGCCTTCTTACCAGTACACAAAATTAATATACTCATATGCACAATAAATTCATTATCCTATCTCTTTACGTAATCAAAAAGTTGTGTGATCATGTTCTTTTATTTATTTTACTTGTCTTTTGGTAATCTAAAAACTTGTGAACCCAAAAAGAATCAATGTTTGTTTTCATTTTGCCATTAATTATGATGAATGAAAACAGAGTGTATATAATTTGCATTTAAAAAATAAGCACCAATTAGCACAAATGCTACAATTGAACTCTAGACATTAGGATAGCATGAGATAATAAATCAGTATGAAATGAAATAGTCACTGGAAAGTAGGGCTGCACGATATATAGAAAAAATATCGTTATCGCGATAATGGCATGTGCGATAACCATATCGCAAAGAGTTGCGATAAATACTTTTATGTGCCAAGCATTTGTGTGTCCAAATTTGACCAATCAGATGGGCCCTTACTATGTTTACACCCGCTTATATCTTTATATATATATATATATATATATATCTTTATATATATATATATATATATATATATAAATATATATATATATATATATATATATATATATATATATATATATATATATATATATATACTGTATATATATATATATTATATATTATTTATATATTTATACTTCATTCTGTCGCGAACTAAGCCCGGATGATCAGAAGACTTAGCGATTAGCCGTTAGCCATTTGTAGCGTGGACGGTAAACCCAAACGCAGAAGCAAGCGAGTAGGCAGAATAACCACGCAAATTAGTCACAGGACTCTCATAGAAGGGGAGCAAAGGAAAAACACACATTTAACCTGCGTCCTATAAACACACACTCGAATCAGAAAGTAAACAATCTGAACCGACATGCGTGAACACAGTGACTAAGCTCTATGCGATGGTTTGTTTACTCCTCTTATACTTCCGGATTCGCGCCCGCATTACTTCCGGGTCCTAGTGCTGGTCGCGGAGCGAGTGTGTGTGCGTGCGTGTGTATGCGTGCGTGCGTGTGTGTGTGTGTGTGTGTGTGTGACAAATAATATTTTTTTATTTAATTTTTGTTTAATAATATTTTTTTAATAAAAAAAACAAAAAAACAGACAAGCCAAAGAGAATATTTAGTTTAAAAGATGCTCTTGTTTTAAGACACTATTGATGAGTGTACGGTTACATGTAAATATAAAGTAATGTTTGAAAGTAATTCATATTGTGTTGGCAGGTTTATAGTAACAGCAAACCAGAAGTCAGAATATCTGCTGAGGGGTTTAAGTCATTCATAGTGTTTTGAAGACTAAATATTTGCAACTTCCTTGACATATAGTTTCTTTTTAGCCTGAATTAGATTTAATTACATCAGACGAATATCTATTACCTGTTTATTTTAGTATGATCATTACATATAAATAAATAAAAAAAAAATAGGCAATAATAATAATTAAAAAATGCATTTCTCTAGGGAAATGTTATATCGCAAGAAATATCGTTATCACAATATTCAACAACAATATCGCATATCGCATATTTTCCTAATATCGTGCAGCCCTACTGGAAAGTTTTTTTTTTTTTGTTAAAGTCACTCGTGCTAATATTTAAATGTATTATATTCCTGAATAATTTGTTTATTCAAGATGAAAAAGATACTCTTTAAAATACAGTGCTCATCCATCAGTAATAGCGTCATGTTTATTTTTCAATTTCCATGTTCCTTGCCTCATTCTACATGGGTGAGGTGAGACTTGGAGACGATCAGAGGACTGAGTCTATTTTCACGAGATAGAACAGGGGATGTTAATCTGTGTGGTTGATCTCCTCTCACAGCCTCCTGTGAGAGATCAGGCTGAGTGACAGTCTGGTCTCCTCAAAATATCGATCAACACACCCATTTCTTTCTCCTTTTTTTTTTTTAGATAACCTGCACTGCATTTCCTCTTTTCTGTCTCTCTTACTTATTTCCATTCTATTTTCTTGAAAATTAATCTGTCCTATTGATAATGATTACATTCATTATATTGTAGTATAAGTAAACATACTAATATAAATGATACCAATAACGATCTGATTATTATTAAATTATGTTATAGTATAGTTCCAAAGAAGTGCAAACTTACAGCCCCTGCACATCCCATGTCTCTAATTGCTCTCACCTACAGTACATCTTGGTCCTTCTTTATTTGCATCATTGATTAATTTTCTAGCTTTTCAATGCCTGGTTGTCTAGCTTGGGTTCTTACACTAGTTGTCAATTGTCTTTGTGTTGTCATGCATACGACAGTATCGCTTTATAATACCTTATCACTCTATATTTTTGGCTTGTTCACAGTTCATGTATCGTTCTTGTTTTCCTATTGGTTTGTTAAGGAAAAAGACTATTTTGTTGATGACATTTATTTCTGAATCTTAAATGAATGGGTTAATTAAGTTCTTGCCATATAAAGTGCTTAATGCGATTTTTTATTTATTTATTTATATATATATATATAAATAATTAACCTGCTCATTGGTTGTTCTCATCTCAGTATGTACATTGGGTTATCTCCCCAAGATTGACTGTCAGATATCATTTATTACTTGCTTACAAGAATCATATTTGTAGTGAAAATGGGATTTCATTGTAGGCACCGTGTAGTGTGTGGGGAATGAATGGAGGCAGTGTGGCAGCCTGAGCAATAATGTCTGGTACGCTGCCATCACAAGCTCTGCTGTAAGCCTGGCAGAGCTAGCCAACCTGCTGTGTACAGGGAATCAGCTCCAAAAGCAGTATGGATTTATAAGGAATTAACAGCTCTGAGTCTATGTAAACACAATGCTCTCTGTTCTGTCATTAGCCTGCTTTATTGTTTATTTTATTTTTGTCATGTGTTCTCTTTCTTGGCTGTTTAACCTATAGTTTGCTTTTGGTTAGAAGCTTCAGTCTCATCTTTCTTTTTGGGTCGCTTGTTTGAGGACGGAAATGAATTTAAACCATAAATCAAATGAATATCCGAACGATGGAATAAAATTTAAAAATAATAGCAAGTAATCTACAACATGTTTGTGGAATGTCCTGAAAGAGATAAGAGCACCAAAGCAAGGATGGGAAAAAAATAAAGCATGAGAACGAGGGTCTGTTCAGAGGCACAAAAAGGCAGAGGGGAAAACACAGAGCCTAATATATCAGTTTAATGAGAGTGGCAATGACAGAAATAACTGTGGAGCCGCTTCGCCTCTCAAATCAATAGCCTGGCGCTTTATGGCGCACTAAATAACGCAATAACTGCAGCCTGACACTTATTCCTGCAAATTATGTTACCAGTGCTGCCCTCACATCTTGTTTACAGAGTCATTTGGGGAAAGAGATTCTTCAATATGCATGTCAGTGCCATGCATTAACAGTAGTGTGCAGATCCATTAAAAATGCGCCAATGAGGGACAGGCCATGGCTTGCTGAGTCACTCGGCTGCTAAAAATGAACCCTTAATGGTGGGACAATTGGCTATTGCTCTTTTCATTTCTATTTCAGTGACCACAATGCAATACAGCCTGCTTTGAACGTCTCTATTGGACCGTTTTGATGTTCTACAATCTTTCACAACCTCTATGACCTAGATAGGACTGTCCCACAAAGCAAGACATTTCTGGATCCAGAATTAAGTGACCTCAGCAAATAATATGCGGTGTAAAGTTGTACACTTTTATATATACAGAGCTGTCAGGGACCTAAGAGTAATAAGCAGACTAAAGTCTCTGGGATGTCTGAACAACCACACACACACACATGCATGCACACACACACACACACACACACACACACACACACACACACACACACACACACACACACACACACACACACACACACACCATGGTGTCAGCAAGCACAGGAATTTTTATTGAGCTCATATCTATTTCACCCAGACACTCTTACAGACTAGACAGTATTTTATTGCTGACAAAGATGGTTTTATTCTAGTCTGAAATTAGATTGAGATGTATGCAGAGTGAAATCAGTTGAAGTTGTATTTTTCTGAGCAGTATCAGATTAAGCCTATCATAAGTAGACTTTTGCGGATTATAGAGGTGTGAGCCTGCGGAGAGCAAAACAAAAAGTCCAGTCAATTGATTTAATGGGAGTGGAGATGACAGCAATAGCATCCATCAGTATTATTATGCGTATTATAGATTTTATTTGTGTATTTTTGTCCAGCTGTCTCAAATTAGAATACACACACACACATACACTCTCCCAGCCCGCAAGGACAGATGCCTCTGAGCAGATGGGCACATGGCCAATATTCTTCCCTGAGTCTACCCAGTACAGGTCTGCATCACCAGGCCAAGTTTCAATTTGACCCTTATCCAGTTTGTGGCTGACTGCTGAGTGTGGGATTAGTGGGCCAGCATGTGTCTATACCAGCCACCGCTCCTCAATCTGAGCCTGCCGTGTGGGCTGCAATCATACTGTGGAGTCAGACGCAGTCTCCGAGTGAAAAGACATCAGACAGAAGCTGCTGTGCCAAAGAGGCATGCTTCAGCAGGATACAGGGTTAAAGCCACCCTGTCAGCTAGTGTTTACCTCCAGCAGCCCTCAGGATCCTTTCAACTCCTTTCTCATCCTCTGCTTTTATCCTCTCAGTACGCACTAGCAGAAAAGCTGCACACTGCATCAGCAAGATGGTATTAGATGGATTTTACTGGAGCTTCTATATAGAGTCAAGTGGTGGTTTGTTTAATCTTTTATTATTATTATTTTTTATTTAATGTCAGATGCAACATACAAAATGGATATATTCACTTGGTTTGTTCCTTAACTCTCAGGTTGCTGCCTAACATGCATAGCTACCGTATCCTATTTATTTACAGTGATGCTGAATCTGACAAGTTGCAGACCTAAAACCACCAGCCAGGACAGTCGTTTAAAGGATTCATATAGTACAGTATACCTGCTTTGCCCATTTTACAGTTTTATCTGCTCTAATACATGAGCATTTATTCAACATCATATACAAGACAAATATAGCACGCTGCCTGATCTGGAATCCACTTGGGCAGTGGGCTTGGCCAATGCATTACAATATTTGAACAGCTTGGGAAGAACACCTGAATATATACAAGTTGCAATTTTTCACCTCCTACTTCTAGAGGGTGAGAGAATAAGCTTGTTTTTGACAGTTTTGTGCTGTTTTTAAAGCAATATTTGACTAATGACACAGACAGCATGCACTCACAGCTTCACACGCAAGGCGCAAAGCAGCAGCTGATCACTGGTTCTCTTTGGCAGGCATTAGAACGTACATTTCCTTCACTTTTCTTTTCACCTTATGTACCTAATCTGTTATTTGAATATTATATTTGATTTTACATTACATTTGTTTGTCCTGGAGCATATCCCAGGAGACTTAGGGAACGAGGTGCGGTACACCATGGACAGGGTGCCAATCCATCGCAGGGCACATACTGTACATACACAACGGGCAATTTTGAAATGCCAATTATGCTAATCTGCATGTCTTTGGACTGTGGGAGGACACCACCGGAGTACCAGCACGAAACCCACCAAGCACGAAGAGAACATGCAAATTCAATGCACAAAGTGGGGGGCATCGAACCCAGATTCTGGAGGTGCAAAGTGACAATGCTAACCACTAAGTCACCATGCCGCCAAGTCCCAATTATTCATTAATTCATTTTCTATACCGCTTAATCCTGTGTTCAGTGTCGCGGGGGACCTGGAGCCTATCCCAGGAGACTTCGGGCACTAGGCGGGGTACACCCTGGACAGGGTGCCAATCCATCGCAGGGCACACACACATACACACACTCACATACTACGGGCAATTTAGGAACGGCAATTAGCCTAACCTGCATATCTTTGGACTGTGGGAGGAAACCGGAGTACCTGGAGGAAACCCACCAAGCACGAAGAGAACATGCAAATTCAATGCACAAAGTGGTGGGCATCGAACCCAGATTCTGGAGGTGCAAAGTGACAATGCTAACCACTAAGTCACCATGCCGCCAAGTCCCAATTAGATTCTTTTAAATTACTTCACTTGCTTGACACTTTTGTTCAAAGTGACCTACTATAGAGACATGATCCAGTTAAACCATTAAGGGTCTTACACAATGATCAAACTTCAGCAGTTTGGTAGTGTTGACAGTTAAACACAACTGTCCAGTCTGGAGCCCAAAAAACTTAAGCACTGACACGCCATGTACAGAGACAGTAAGAGAGCAGAATACTAACCACCAGACCACTAAAGTATTAGAGACTGGTTGGCTAGAACATCATTTGTTAAGCTCGGTCTTTGAAAGTATGAAGCAAACTCTGGAGCCTGACTCAAAGTTAAAAAATTTGTCTGCTATACTTTTGGTTGATTTGATTTTTAGATTTTCCTTGACTATGCTTCAAAGAGACAAAGCTCTATTTCAAGCACCTTGATAAATATTTAAGAATTAATGCTCAAGCTACATTTTTATATTTAGCCGAAAAAAGCTGATTTTCTTTTGGTAAAATGCAACAGTCAGGATCCCAAATAAAGAGGCTTATTTAAATTACTTTATAAACCTAGTTGTCAACATTGAGCTGGCTTCCTGATGAGAAATTACAAGGATGAGCGGATCAAATTCAAATTTTATTTGTCACATACACAGTCATACACAGTACGATATGCAGTGAAATGCTTAAATGACCGCCCGTACCCTTAAAATTTTAAAAACAGTTAACAAGAAATAAACAGAACACAATCTAAAAATATATTTTTTAAAAATATATAAGAAATATTAAAAACTTATCTATTCAATGAGAGGAAAAAATAAAGTCGAATTTAAATGGAAATTCACTACCGTTCAAAAGGGGATTTCAAAATAACACATATGGAATTAGGTAATTACGTAACAACAACAACAGCAGTTGGTTGTTATTTTAAGACACAGAGGTCGGCCTTTCTGTAATAGTTCTTGCAAGAACAGTATTGTCAAGTGCGTTTGCAAAATCCGTCAAGCACCATAATGACCAGGAGGGCGAGACCAATACCTACCTCTGCTCCAGACGAGAAGTTCATTTAGAGTTATCAGCCTGAAAAATGACCAATTAACAGCAGCTCAGATTAGAGGCGTTAACAGAGCAGAAGTAGCAGACACATCTCACCATTAACTGTTCAAAGGAGATTAATGCATTCCTTTACAATGTAGAAAGAAATAAAAATCAGGAACGATCATGGAGTTAGAAAGTGACCCCAAACTTCTGAACGGTAGTGTAAGTGGAAATGTCCAAGACGTGTACAAATGTGCATGTGTGTAGATGTCCATGGTACATAAATATCCATAATCTGCAATGAGATTATAAGATCCATAATCTTATCCAGTGCGACTTACATTTTTATTTTTATCCCATTACATATCTGAGCAGTTGAGGGTTAAGGGCCTTGCTCAAGGGCCCAACAGTGGCAACTTGGTGGTTGTGGGGTTTGAACCTGGGATCTTCCGAACCGTAGTCCAATGCCTTAACCACTGAGCTACCCCTGACCTCGTGTGTACAGATGAGTAATGTCCATTAGTGTGCAGTGTGCAAAGATGCAGGAAGGATTAGTCCTGTATAATGTCCATAACTGTGCATTTTGCAATGTGCAAAAATGCAGGGATGGTTTAGTCCTGAGTAGTGATCTGGTTGAGAGACCATATCACCTGCGGGAAGAAGCTCCTCCTCAGTCTCTCTGTGTTAGCATTCCAGGAGAGGAAATGCTTTCCTGACCGCAACAGAGAGAACAGTCCATTGCTGGGGTGACTGAGGTCCTTCACGATCTTCCTGGCCTTGGTCCAGCACCACTTGCTGTAGATCGAGTGCAGATCAGGGAGCTTGGTGCGGATGATGCGCTCAGCTCCCGAACCAGTTTGAGATGTTTCCCATCAGGATGGTGCAGGACTAAAAGTTCTTGGACGGCAGTCTGAAGTCTCTCAAGCGCCTGAGGTGGTACAGCCGCCGCCTGCCGGGCCTTTTTCACCACGGTGTTGATGTGACAGGACCATGACAGGTCCTGGAGAAGGAATAAAAAAGTTTTTAAGAGCCTAAAGAAACTCCATTACTTGTAATGAAAATACATTGGTCCATAAAATAATCTGATATAGCTGGTGACTCTTAAGGATGTGGTGCGCAGAGTTACTACATTCACACCTAGAGGAAGCTTACCGTAGCCAGTAGACAAATTTCTATGCTTTCTATGGAAACTGGAGAACATTAAGGAAATCCATACCCACACAGCCAGAGCATGCAAAGGTTAAGGTCCAGTTATGTAAAGTTCCTTGCTTGCAAACTATAAGCAAGAAAAAAATATGAGTTTGATGTCATTACGTTCTGTTTTATAGTGGTACTTCCTGTTGCTACTTTTTGACTAGCTCCCTAAACATTTGTCTTGAACTCAAAGTAGCAAATGAATGTGTGTTCCTCCTATATGTCTATTCATCTTTAAGTACTCTATCTGATGTGTAAGTCTGATGCCTATCTGAGTATTCTGGTCTGATGAGATACGGTCAGCTAAATAACCGAGACACAAACTAATTGTATGAAAATGTTATGGTCAGTTTTTAAATTATTGATTCAGATAAATTTTTTTCAAGTACTTGGATCAGTCTGCTGAAATAATATACTGCATCTACAGTACATCTGGACCAACGTCTGTCAATGAACAAATCCTGGTCATATATTTTATATCGCAACATTTGCTTTGAAAAGAAGCTTTATTGGGATTATAAAAAAGTACTCTGTCCAAAAATAAAAAGTCACACTCTCCAACATTTTATTGAGCTTCCTTCAGCTTTAATTACAGCAGCTAGTCATCATAGCATTGTTTCGCCAAATTTAGGAAAAGTCACAACATTTATTTTCATCCAGATGCATTAATTCTCAACAATTTCTATTGATGATTGAACTTTAGACTTGAGCTACTCCATAAACTCTTCTCTGAGTCATCACCTGACCAAGACCTAGACAACTGGTCAACTGAAGCAACTTTAGATCATAACATTAAGCTTCCAGAAGCTTGTACAGTGGGCACTAACATGATTGGTACATTGCTTCATGCACTTCCCTTCTGACCTTTATGCACACATCACTGGAAGGATTTTTTGTCAGTCTGGACTTATTAGATCACATGACCTTTTTCCCATTGCTACAAAGTTCAATCTGTATGCTCCTTATAGCACTTTTTTTCTGATTAGCCTAACAAGTGGTTTTCTTATGGCCAAACAGCTGTTTAGTGCAAAGTCTGTGAGATCTCGTCACATTGTAAACATGGAAATGCTTTTACGTTCGGGACTATCTGACCATTTTGATTCATACACATTCACATTCCATACAAACTTATATAATTCTTTTGATTGTGTAAAGCTGTTTCGAGACAATGTCAATTGCGCTATACAAATAAAATCGAATTGAATTGAATTTTACGTCTCTATTAAACATAGCTCTGATTTCTACAGTCATTTTTTAGGATGCAATTTAAGTGGTCTTCAGTCCTTCATTGATTCAGTCATTCAAAGTTGATAATTCATTATTATACCTCCAGGTTTTGATCATGGGTTAAACAATTCTAATTAAAATAGTTTCATCTTCATCATCGTTTTTATTGTTTGATGCAATCCAAAAATTTTACCCTTCTGAATTACAGTAACATCTTTTTCACAACTATAGCATACAATGTTCGGCATGGTTGTTTACGAAACGAAGAGCTACACACACTGTATCAGTTATCGGTAAAACAATTGTCGCCAGCTGAAAGATATTAATCACTGCCATAATTTCCCAATCAAATGCTCACAAATATTTACTTATTTCAGTCCAAATAACATATTTTGTTTGAAGAATTGTGGTGTGCCACACCTGATGCATGCTGTTGCTTTTTCATGTGTATGTTTGTTTGGCACATTGTTATGTTTGGAATCACCCCGAAATATTGAGTACAGTACTATCGATTGATTCGAATTGTTTTTTCTTTACTGGATTTTTAACCACCTACTTCTGGGATAAACGTAAACCTGTGTTTCCAGTCGTATAGTTAAGCGCTTACCTTAGTCCTTAAATGGTTAATCCACTCCTTAACAACCAAATGTGACAAGAAGCTCTTTGTCTGAACCCAAATCTTTTTAGACAACGCTTTGTGGGTAACCTCACCTCATGCAAATTGCAAACCACATTAGCTTTGTAGAACTAGTTTGCTGCTTTGAGATTAATGGCAGGGTGACTACTTGATTTAATAGGGTTATTTCATTGCTTCCAGGCAGGAATAAACAACAAAGTTAATTCAAGACATTAGTCTTTTCTGAGTGAGAGAAGTTTGAGTTTACTTCTGACTGCAGTTGCAGGGTCAGTAGGATTATTGCTTCATTTTTTTTTTATCTGTTTTGAAAAATATGTTTGACTATCAGCACAAATTCTGCTTTTGTCCCTTACTTAGTCAGTCTTTTTCATATGTCCTGTGATGAGTGGGTACAGTAGAAATGTCACTTGAAAATGGTTGCCTGCACATCTTTAACATGATGAGAGATAACAGTCTGAAATAAATAGAAAAAAGTATCTGGTCAGATATCCGATCAAACCCATATGTGATTCTGCAACATTCCATTCCAAATCTAGTCCTACATTTGTTACATAATAGGCCCCACTCTTCTGTAAAGGCTGCCCACTAAGTTTTGGTTTGTGTCTGTGTGGCACAAGCATTGGCAAAGTCAGCCACTGATGTTGGGTGAGGAGGCATGGCATTACATTTACATTTAAGCATTTGGAAGACACTCTTATCCAGAGCACATCCAGAGCACATTACATTTTTATCTCATTATACATCTGAGCAGTTGAGGGTTAAGGGCCTTGCTCAAGGGCCCAACAGTGGCAACTTGGTGGTTGTGGGGTTTGAACCTGGGATCTCCCGAACCATAGTCCAATGTCTTAACCACTGAGCTACCCCTGGCCCAGTCAATGTTCCAACTTATCCCAACAGAGATCAAAAGGGTTGATGTGAAAGGTCTGGACAGGCCCCTTAAGTTGTTCCAAAAGACAATCAACACCTGACCTTTACGGATATGAAGGTCAGGTGTTGATTTTAAAGCAAAATGCACTTTTGTGTATATGTATATATATTCTCTCTCTCTCTCTCTCTCTCTCTCTCTCTCTCTCTCTGTCTTTATGGGGTTTTTGGAAGTCCCAGTCCTAAACTGGCATGAAATCCAATGGCTTACGAAGCAATATTTGAAATATGAAATATATTCTTCTAGTAGAGTATAGTCAGACATCCTCTTCTTGTTCTTTCTCCTGCCATAATCTTTAGGAAGCATTAAGAAATAAAGCTGATTGGTTGTGCTTGGCTTCCCACAACTCCAGACGAAGGTTTAAGCTGGTACAGTGTAGCATGTTCAGCACTCTGAACTGCTCATACTCTGATGGAAAGAGCTGGGCTGATGGCCTTCAGGGTGCACGGCATCATACACAGCTTGACTATGTGTAATAAAGGGAGAAAGGACCTTTTAAGAGCTTAAAAAACACAGATCACCACCACAGACTACAGGGGCCCATTTGGCTACATTGATTTGCCCTGAAAACCATTTGACTTTTAAATCATGTTTTAATTTGTCTTCAGAAAAGCAATTCATTTGCTGAGGCCTGAAGTTAAATGCTATCTGATGTGTAAATTGTATTGTTTCTCATTATCTAGTGCTCATCCTTCCATGATAAGATTTCTAATTAGTTATTTACGATTGAAGCTAGACTTTCTATGTTTCCCACCTGTTAACATGTGTTTGTAGGTGTTGATTTTTTTTCATCCTCTGTGCATTCTGGAGATTTGGTGATGACCTCTAGTTCCTCCTTTCTTCCTGTAAGGCTTAATGCTGGTGGGTGAACTTTTGGTTGGCTGGGAGCTACTCAATGCTGGAGATCCTCCCTGTTGTGGCTTTGATGCATATTGGTGCATATTGCCAGCAGTGTCTGGATCCTGGCCTGAGAAGCAGTCTGATTTGAGGGAGCCCTCTGATCGCCACTGGTTTAAAGCTGTTTTTTTCCCCCACTACCTGTTACCTCTTGCTCCTCTTCCTGGCTTTTATAATGGCTCTTATCCTTTTTTTTCTGTCTTCCTCTTGCTATTTTCCTCTCCACACTTTTTCTATCTCTCCTCCCACTCAGTTCTTATTCTTAGCCAACATTAACACATTGTGGTCATGCTTACATCAAAGCTGATGGACAGATATGTTTCCATGAGCAAACACCCTATAGACATTCATCTGTGCACATAATGTAACTGTCTTTCTTTATCCTTTTTCATGTTCACACTCACTCACTTTCTCTTTTTTCTGGCAGAATATCAGTTGAAAAATTTTCTTCTGTTTGTATCTTAGAAATGTTTATGAGACATATTGTCACAGTTATTTTGCAGCTTTTGAAACAATATTGCAAACCACAGAAAGTGGCAATAACAATTATGTGGTGAGAGCAGTGATGCCATTTCCATAAAGAATATTGTGCACCAGCTGCTGTGAGTGTTATATCTGTGTCAAAGAATGAAGGCACTCTTTGAATTGTGTGTTCATAAAACACTGTGATACAGAAGTCCTAGAGAACAGGTATAATAATGACATATCCACAATACACAAGTGACTTGAAGTATTAAAACCAGCCATATGGAAATGGAAAAACCACAACCTACTGTATTTGCTATGTATATAGTCATACACTTATTGGTGGGTCAGGTGTGGGTGCTTGGGAACTACTTTCAGTCACATGTGGCCTGCTGCCCTTTACATTACTCGAATCATAATTATGAATTCATGATTATGAAGATCCTACTGTAAATGCATGCGGTACTATTGAATTTCAGCATATAATATATCTTCGTAGCTAGAGACTTGATGTTAAAAAAAAAAACAGGTTTTGTCATACATTTGAGTCTCTGATAAAATCACTACCACAATGGAACCATGGACGTTGTGGGACTGAGCTTGCAGATGTCGGACGTTATGACACTTTAGTGTGAATGCTAAAGGTGTGTAAGTTATTGAACCATTGCATATCTTATAACATGGTTTAATACTGGTATTTACTGTAATTAGTTAGTAGGTCTATTAGACAGCTTGGCAACTAGTGGCAAGAAAGGTAAGATATTCAAAGCATCATGAACATTAGTAGTGACAGCTCTTACGTATGTGAAGGTTGTTGGACAGGAGCAGGGTGATGTTTGAGTGCTTGAGCATTTTGCCAATTAAGAAAACACGACTTTGGCAAAGTAACGTTGTTTATCATGGGTTTGGGACTGGCTTCCTACATGCATTATAGGGCATCAGCTTTGATATTTTTGGAACCAGGATAATATAATATTGTGGAATTGAATGAGAAGAATGATTTGTGTGCTTTATTATCAAGGCTGTGGTAAAGACTTGTTTCAGAATGGTGAAAATGTGATTTGTTTGGAGATTTCACCATAGTTCTTTTGATTGCCCCCTGGGCTATCATGTGAGAGTCTTGAAATAGTACTGAAGATGCAAATGAAACATTAGTAGAAGTTTGAAGATTCTTTGGTAGGCTTGAACACTTTGAGGTTCTGCTACTGCTTGGACATTGTCAGGATCTGTTTCATGTGCTGGATATGCTTGGCTGTATCAAGATGGCCTTTTTTTTTGCCTTATAAGCCCAATTCTTATGACATTATTTAGCATTCATAGTGTCCTGAGTTTATACTGAGGTCCTTCTTCTACTCATCACCTTGAGTCTAAATAGCTTGGTTTTTGGTTTCAGCGCTGATGATACTAGAGGTAGTAATCTATATTTTAACTATAACTATTAGACACTGTTACTAATGAGCGATGAAGACCCCTCCACATAAATTGAATACTGCCATGATGTTACTAAGGCTTATATTTTTTTGTAACTGGCTGGCAAGGATAGCATGTATGGTAGAGAGCTGCAGTTTCTGTCCACTAACATGTATTGAGCAAAAATAGCTTGGCAGAATTCACTGAAATCTGTTGTTTCCATGTTTTCAGCAAAGCGTCTGTGATAAAGGTGGACAGATTAAGATATAGATTTTGGTTCTATGGTTTTATTTAATACCAATCGGGTAGACAAACAAAATGATTGTCTGGCCGAATGGCTGGTGAATAATCATATTTAATGGATCTCAGGCTTCCTCCACGTTATAAAAACGAGGTGTGGAGTTTAGCTCGGTTAAGCCAACCAGCCCCAGACACCATGGTGGACTTCTGTCTGTGGCCGCATCCAAGGAAACCTAGAAGGCAGCAAGAGGAGCAGTTTGAGGCAGCGTGCAGGAGCCATCGCTCACCAGCCTTGTGCCCGCATGCTAGCCGGGCACTGCCTCCAGACCTGCACGTCCACAATTACTAGTTTCCTTCCCCACTGGTAACACTTAGTTAGATAGGACAGATAAGACTTTCATCAAAAATGGTGGTGTTATGGCATAGGCATGTATGGCTTTTAATAGGTCAGTGTCATTGGTGTTTCTTGAAGACATAACTGGTGATAGAAGTAGCAGTAGAAGTAGTAGGATAAATTCTAAAAGTCATAGAACAAAACATTGTTCAGATTCAGTCAAATGTTGAATGGCCCAGGAATACCTGTAAAAAGAAAAAAGTTTCTTTAGGCAGAGAAAAGCAATGCTTTTACAGGGCCAAATCATCAGCTGATCATTCTTTTCACATACTGAAGGCAAAGCTGGAGGAACAATGAAGCCCTGGCAAAGCATTTCAAGAGAGTAAACTCATTGACCTAAAGGCATTCCAAACTTCAGACAACAATCGAAAGAAAAGTTTTTTGATCAGAGTATTAAAAATAATTCTTATATTTGATATTAGTCTCTGTGTGCATGGAGTTTGCATGTACTCTTGGTGAGTTTTCTCCGGGTACTCCGGTTTCCTCCCACAGTCCCAAAGATATGCAGGTTAGGCTAATCGGCATTCCCAAATTGACCGTAGTGTGTGTGAATGAGTGTGTGTGTGTGTGTGTGTGCGTGTGTGTGTGTGCCCTGCGATGGATTGGCACCCTGGCCAGGGTGTACCCTGCCTCTTGCCCTAAGCCTCCTGGGATAGACTCCAGGCCCCCGCGACACTGAATACAGGATAAAGCGGTATAGAAGATGAGTGAGTGTGTAAGATATTAATTTGTCCAATTACTTTTGATTATGTTAAAATAATTTTGTAAAAAAAAAAAACCTAACCACTATTCCACCATGCCACTGTTAGTGCAACATTTATTTATTTTTTGGAATGTCTTTGATTGGTCCATGAAATCTCCATTGTAGTGGATTACAGGGTAAAAAAATTTAATAATGAACCTGACAGCATGGTCTGCTTGAATATTGTTCCCTCTACTTTGGCAACATATGCTTTATTTATGTGTTCTCACTCACTCATCATCTACAGTATACCGCTTTATCCTGTATTGAGGATCACGGGGGACCTGGAGCAAGGCGGGGTACACCCTGGACAGGGTGCCAATCCATTGCAGGGCACACACACATGCTACAGGCAATTTGGGAACTCCAATTAGCCTAATCTACAGGTCTTTGGACTGTGGGAGTAAACCAGCGTACCCGGATGAAACTTAGCAAGTATGGGGAAAACATGCAAACTTCTTGCACACTGAGTCAGGAATCAAGCCTGGCTAGGAATCGAACACAGACCCTGGAGGTGCAAGGTGACAGCTAACCACTACACCACTGTGCCGCTCATAGTTAGTGTTCCAATTTCTTAATCCATGTTCCCTTTTTTAACATTACGGGCCTGTGTACCCAATGACCTATAAAGGCCTTATCATGTAGTGAACTATTCTGCAAGTTTTGGCTTTTTTTTTTTTTTTACTGAGTCTAAAAGTGTAGGCGAGAATACCAAATTCATTCCAGATATCCTATACTGTCGGTCACAGCAATTGTTTTAAGAATTTAGCACGGGGATGTGCTTTGCTCCTGATGAGAAAAAAAAAACGCGTAGGTCACCATTTTTTTACAGAAGGTAAAATATTAGCAATCAGGACCATGTGCTAAGTTAAATCCCTAACACGATCCCATCATAGATAATGGCATATTACTGTAAATAATTTTGTGCATATTCTGTTATTTTGTATGTATGATCTTGAAAAGAAAAATGTACTTGACTAAAGCAAAAAGGAGAGTCTGTTTAACCAAAGTGCTCTTGAAGACTCACTAGACTATCACTTCTTATTTCTCACCAACCACTCACACTTAACCACTTCCCTGTGCCTCTTTATATTTAGCCCCTGCAGTTGTGTGACCATGATTTGTGTGTGTGTTTGTGTGCGTGTGCGTGCGCGTGCATGCGCGTGCGTGTGTGTGCGTGCGTGTGTGTGCGTGTGTTTCGAGGGGGTTGCTAAGCCATGGCCTGGGGATGTAGTGACAATAGCATAAAAAGCATCATGGTCATCACTCTTTCAAAAAAAAATGCTAGGGTCCACTTTCTCTTATTTCATAGACTGTACTCCCCCCGCTCCCCTCTTTCATTCTTTTCCCCCAGTGGAGCAGACGCAAAGTGTAGCAAGTGAGCGAGTGAAGTGTTTTGGTGTCTACAGGGAATGAAAGGCAGGTAATAGATGTGTGGTGTAAAAGTAAAGTAATGTTGCGGGCAGTGAAGCAAAAAAGTAAAGCTGGACAGGAACTGAGTAAGAGAAACTGGGCATATGGGAAAAGGTACAGGCTCCTTTGTCATGTAACACATTGTAAAAAGTCATTTGAAACTCACTCACTCAAACTCGGGGAGACTAGAGCCTATCCCAGGAGACTTGGGGGTACACCCTGGTCAGGGTGCCAATCCATCGCAGAGCACAAAACATACTGACACACACACACACACACACACACACACACACACACACTGGGCAATTTGGGAACGCCAATTAGCCTAATGTGCATGTCTTTGGACTGTGGAAGGAAACTCACCAAGCACAGGAAGAACATGCAAACTCCAAGCACAAATACCCGAGGCTGGAATTAAAATCGATAAAAAGCGACAGTGTACTGATCTAACGTGCCACCCATTTGAAACTCAATTTCAGATAATCAGCGTATCACCATTGTGCAGATTGGTGGTCATGAGAACGAGGATTGATAACTGATCAAAGAGTGGCTGGGAAGCATCTTGCTTTGTACCTCTTTTTATTAGTCTATACTGAATTGCATAACACACACTGTGCGAATCATGATCATTTTTCTGGACTCACTGAACTCTTACCTGGAATTTAATTAAAACTTTAATGACACATGCTCTCTGAAACTGTACTTGTATAATATGGTGATATAGAATAGAGTTAACTGCAGATTTGAGCACTACACAGACAGGTGCGTGGGATTGGTGCAAGGTTGCCAAGAACAGAAGCAGGTCTCAGATATGTGGAATTCTGACCTTGAACTTAAGCCCGATTTTAGTGCCATGTGTGACAGCTTGATGTAACCACAGTATGTCATGCTCAATTCATGCTTCTATTATTTCATATACTCTTAAGTCAATAGGTATTTGGATGATGACAATTTAATTACATTTAATTAAGTAGTTAATTCATTAATTTATTTATTCATGCACTTTGTCTGTGAACACCGCCATAATGGATTTGCTATTAAAGTGTGACATTTGAATTTTTAGTGACAATTAAACTAAAAAAAAATATAATAATAATTAAGAATTGTAGGCATTAATCATTAATAAGTCCCTCCATTTTACAGAATCAAAAGTAATTGGACAATTTAACATTGTCAAAAATATTAAGATAATTTTTAATATTTGTTTCCAAGAACTTTGCTGTCGAATGACTGCCTGAAATCTGGAAACTATGGTCATTACCAATTGCTAAATTTCCTCTCTTGAGATGCTTTGCTAGACTTTTATTGTAGGCATCTTGTTTATGAATCTGTCTGACTTCAGTTTTCACTTCAGTAAGTGGAAAGCATGTTTAATTGGGTTGAGGTCAGGTGAATGACTCTGCCTTTCAAAGCAGTTTATTTATTTGCCTTGGATTGCTTTTGCGATACATTTTTGTGCCATTATGCATCTGTGCTGAGAAGCGCTGTCATTTTTGTAGCATTTGACTTAATCTGAGTAGAAAATATAGCTCTATATGCTTCAGAATTATTTTTGATACTTTTATCAACAGTCACATCCAGTGATCCAGTTTCATTTGGCACCATTTGAACACTCTAAGGGTTTCTCTGCTAGGTCCCGTTAAAGTTTTTAGCCTAAAGATGGTCTCCTTCACTGGCATCGACACCTCTTTGAATGGAATTTTGAAAGTTCCCATTAACAGCTGCTAAATGCAAACACAACACTTTTAATCAATGCCAGACCTTTTACCACTTCAATTTGTCATGAAATAACAAGAAACAGGCCATCAAACTGGCCATCGAATTGCTTATCAGTCAATTGTCTAATTAGTTTTGAGCCTGTGAAAATGGCTGTAATTTCTAAATGGTTAATGCGTTTTTTTTTTTTTTTTTTTGTTAAACCCATTGACTTAAAGCTGAAAGTCTCAATTTCACTAATCTTTGCTTCATTTAAAAACAATTGTGGTGATGTACAGAGGCAAAAACACAGAAATTATGTTAGTGTATTGAATACACTAACGTAAAAATTTTTTAGATCACTTTCTAACTCCATGATGGTTCCTGATTTTTATTTCTTTCTAGATTGTAAAGGAATGCTGAAGGCGTCCAAAAAATGCATTAATCTCCTTTGAACAGTTGATATTGAGATGTTTCTGCTACTTCTGCTCTGTAAAGACTTCATAACGTCTCTAATCTGAGCTGCTGTTAATTGGTCATTTTTCCTGCTGATAACTCTAAATTAACTTCTCGTCTGCAGCAGAGGTACGTAGGTTTTGGTCTCGCCCTCCTGGGACGGCCTTCATGAGAGCCAGTTTCATTATGGTGCTTGACGGATTTTGCAAATGCACTTGACAATACTGTTCTTGCAAGAACTATTACAGAAAGGCCGACCTCTGTGTCTTACAATAACAACTAACTGGTGTTTTTGTTGTTGTTACATAATTACCTAATTCCATACAGTATGTGTTATTTTATAGTTTTGAAATCCGCAGTATTGTTGTAGAATGTAAAAAATAAATCACTAAACAAAAACAAAGAAATTTGCAAGTGATCTAAAACTTTTGAACGGTAGTGTATATACTGTACACACAGTGAGACCTTGGATTATAAAAAAAACTCCTTAAAAAAATCTTTAAATGGATGATTCAACAATTTAATTCTGTCTTCAATGGTACTTAGGACTGATTGTTAGAGATGATTGTTATGGACAATATTCATTCATAATTCATTATTTTAAATAATATGACAGGTAGAATCCATATTGTTAAATTAAACCAAATTCACAGTGATTATATATATTAATTACAAACTGTCCTATTTGTGCTCTAATACTTTATATTGCAAATAGATTAGTTTAAATGCTTGCCATTTTCTCATTTATATATTTTATTGAAATTTTATTTTTGTTTAATATTTATTTAAATTTATTCATTTATGTTACAGTGTATTCCATTTGACAGGAAAACAAGTTTGTTCTTTAGTCTGTATTTTCTAGCCATTTTTCTGCATTTATTATAATTTTTTTTTATTGAAGTTAGGGGGGTGGGTGCCTAAATCTAAATCATTTAATTTTGATGCAGTGGTCTAGACACTACTTAAAAATCCAATCTCAGATATTTTTACTTAAAGTTCTGAGTGGTGCACACAGACAATTAATGTGTATGCTGTGCAACCCTTGTATGAATATGCATACATTTCTGACATTAACATTTGGGAAAAAAGAGCAGACTCTGAATACAGCCTACTAATTATATTTTGCTTTAGAATCAAATAATGCTAACAAATAATATGGTGCATGATATAAAATGTTCTGGTTCTTTCACCTATTTTGGTGTGATTCTCTTCTACAGATCCCAGTTGCTGCACTGCTGTGACCTTTCCTCAGCTTTCAACAGGCCATCCCGTTTTCCTCTCGCCTTTTCTGTTTGTGTGCTTGCTCTTTTATCTGTGTTGTGTAAATGGGAAGGGGGATTTTACTGTATGTCGTGAGTGTCAAGGGTTTGTAATTCCAACAAAGCATAAACAACACTTAATTCCATTTGCTTAACCAGGTCATCTTGGTCGTCAAACAACTACAGTAATTAGATTTGAATCCTGTTTGGCTGGTTGGAATTAAAACCTACAGCCTTTTCTAGATTATTTTTTTGTAATTTTAGGTGATTACAGGTTCTTTTAACTGGCACTCCTTTCTTAAGTTCATGTTAACGTGTAATGTTGACGTTTCCTAAAAAATATGTGCTCCCTTATCTATCTATCTATCTATCTATCTATCTATCTATCTATCTATCTTATGACACTACACTACATAATATATAATTCATGATAACACAACCATTGTCAAATTCTTATTTCAGAACATATTCTATGCTAATCAAGTCATTGGAATAGACAGGATTTTGAGAAAAAAAATTTTTTTGATAAAAACAATTAATATAATGTTTCAAACAAACTTTCGAAGTCATTCACACAATCAAGGATGCCGATAAGGGACTCTGAGTGGAAATATCAGTGCATTTTTACCCACATCCACTCTAAGCAGTACAATTGGTCTTGTGTCTAAAACTGCCATAGGCAACCATATCAATCATATCATAGTTTATCAAGACTATAGTTCAAATAAAATCCAAAAATAAATCTTTTACACAGTCTGAAACCAACAGAAACACATTATGAGAACGGAAGGCACAGAGTAGATAATTTTATTATTCTGTCTTCTTTTGCAGTTGCAGCCTACATTCTCTTCCTACTGTTCTTTTTAAATGATGCCTGACAATTACTATGTGCTTAGTATAATTATGCAGCATCATGGAAATCTGAACTATTTTAAACTCCCACTAATCCGTTCCCTCTACCAGAGGCTTTCTGTCACACAAAATACACACAGAGCTAACAAACTCACAGCACTGCCAGTTGAGGAAGTCTAACAGGAGGAAAGAAGTTGGACTGAGAAGTTACAGGTTTGTGCTTGCCTCAACTATTTAGCCTATAAGCTAATCATGATAAGACAAGCATCTCACTTTTCTCTATTATTTTTTTTTCCATTTGGCACATTTACGTAGATTTACCCCAAAGTTGTCATTCTTAGATAGAAACAGACATTACTTTATCTCTGTACAGATTGATTATGCTTCTTCTGGTGGATGGAAACTGAAGTTAAAAATAAAATAGAAACACTGAAACATAACTCTGGATACAGCCCATTTCTTATGTGAGTGTCCCATTTAGTAATGTTGAGTGGAGCTTTAAAATGATACTACATACACATGAGTGAAGTACATACTGTACATATGTACACTCACCTGTCTTTTTAATACCTGTACACATGCTCATTACAGGAATACCTTATCATTCATCCAAATTATACAAGCAGCCCATGAAGATGTAGCAGTGCAATCCATAAAATCAAGCGGATATTATGCTATATATTATCAAGGTTAAATGCTTCAAATCAAGCGGATACAGGTTAAATGCTTCAATTAATATTCACATCCAACATCAGAATGGGGGAAAATTTTTACCATGGCATGATTGTTGTTGCCAGATAAGGTTTGAGGATTTCAGAAACTGTTAATCTCCTTTGATTTCCATACATTCAATAACTGTCACAAGAGCTTACATAGAATGGTGCAATAACCATCCCGTGAGCAGCTGTTCAGTAAGCAGAAACAGTTTGTTGTTGAAAGAAGTAGATGGACACACTACAGTATGGCCTAGTTTGTGTTTTCACACTGTTTGAAGGGGCTGTTTGATTGTGCTGTTGTTGTACCTCAAATGGGTTGTCGTTGTTGCACCTTTAACTCATGAGCAGAGGTAGAGACATAGTTGACAAAGAGATCTGTGTGAAAGAGAGAACCCAACGTCGCGGCTACCCAAAAGATATTTTATATGAAGTAGATCAGACATCAAGAGTCATTAGTGCATCAAGAACAATAAATTGAAAGATCATCTGATACTGCTCTGTGCTAGATCTAGTGCTAGACCTTTTTTTTTTTAATCACATTAGAATATTTAAGTGTTTAAAAGTGCAATTGCCATCACTGGGCTCATTCTAGGATTAAGAGACACAGTAATCTCTTAAACCCTCTTTCATTATATTTATTGGTTACAGGAATATGGCTTAGTCTGTGATTGGTTAGGTCACTAACACGCTGAAATAGGAGTCATTCCTAGTACGTGAAGGCAGCATCTTTTTGAATTTTGAATCTTTTTAAAGTGTCTGCTTTTTGAGAAACAGTAATCAACTGGGGAGCTCTGATCAGGGCACTGTGTTAGGTGAGTGCACGGGGAGCACCTGAACACTAAGTTCATTCCCTCTTTTGCTTGAAAGCAGTGGTATTTCAGACATGTATGATACATATCACACTAGACGCTGATACTGTTGTGTTAAATGTCATGCCTACCTCATATCTTCTACTGTCCAGTTTCTGGGTTTATACCCACAGCAGCTTCATATTTATATTTTTGGCTGACAGGAGCAGGACAGCAAGTGTGAAGAATTAAAGCAATATAAAAGAATTTCCTATTAAAGTGACCCATACTATAAGTTAAATTGCCAATCAGAATATAATAACACATTAAAGAAAAATGCAGTGTCACATGGTTATTCATGACTGATCCCTGGGTCTTAATGGAATATCTGCAATTTGCATAGAGTTTGTAGACAAGGTAAAAGCAGCTGACTATTTTTTCTGAATCCATCTTTATTTCCATCTTTATTTGGATGTTAAAGCATTGGCTAAGTAGCAGGAATGGTGCATCATTAGCCCCTCTCTCCTTCTCCCATTTGCGCCTGGGTTAGTAGAGGATAAATCACTGGGTTATTGCTCCTAGAGGTCTCATGAATCAGACAACTCTCCATGGTGGGAAATTAAAGACTTTCTAATGGGCTGAGCCGCAGGAACATATTGCATTTGTGAACACAATGGCTACCCTTCACATACTGATTTGTGCATCTAGTTCTGCCTCACAAACCTTGCAATTATGAATGCAACAAGTTGTCTCAGATTGAGTGGGAAGGGCATGGATACATTTGAGTAATGCCTTCAATCAGGCAGAGTCCAACTGGCAGTCCAGCATTCGTGTCAAGGTATACAAACTCCCCACCAGCAATTCATGAAAGAAAGGGCACATTGTTTCTGATGGTTCTAATGCAATTTAGCTATTTCTGCCAATTTTTTGTTTTGTCATAACATAAAAGCAGTAAGTTGGTCAGAAATTATGTCATCAACTGGCACAGGACAAATTATTAAAAAAAAAGGGGTACATACTGTATGCACATCTGTCTTAGAAAATTCTAGAAGAATAGAAAGTTATGCATGCTTTTGGTAATGTGTGCAAACTCAAATGAAAGTTTATAAGTGGAGACGTTTAACATTTTTTAAAAATGTTTACCAGCACCTCACGACAAATATTCCTTATCCAACAGCTCCTTCTTAATAATCTGCTATATGTTATAAATCAAAACCCAGTTGCACTGATAAGATTAGAGCTGGATCTCAAACTGACAGAACTGTGTACCAGCATGTTGGCCATTACTATGACCAAATTTAATATAATTTTCTTCACAGAACATTAAAATATGGTTTGCTGATATACACATGTTTTGGATTTTTTTTCCCCAAAAAATTTTCAAAAGCAACAAAGATTTCAATACGTAGTAATATTAAGTTATACATGAATATTCAAATTAGCCAAAAGCCTAATACATGACTGTAGCCATCCCTCACCCTTGAACTTAGCATTTCTTTATTATAAAAATATACTTTTTGTTTTTCTGGCATACCCAAATGTCTGGTATAAATATTAAATTGTAAACTATACTATATAATAATATACAGTGGAACCTCGGATTACGAGTAACGCGGTTTACAGGTATTCCGCAATAAGAGCAAACATTTTTAGTACATTGACTTGAAAACTAGCATTGTCTTGGTTTACGAGCACTGTCTTGGTTTACGAGCACCGAGTACCAAGTATCACGCATGCGCTTCTTGTTTTGACACTGAGCGTCACGTCATCACAACTGAGCCAACAGTTTTTCTCTCTCTTGCGCTGCAGAATTGTGGGTAATCGTCTCCCCTGCTGGGTGAATACACACAAAAGCCGACACCCACACACACAAAAGCCGAGAGAGAGTGACTGTGTGTTTGTGTGCGCGCGTGTGTTTGTTTGGGAACATGAGAGGAGGGGGGCTGTAAAGGCGATTGTGTGTTTGCGCTCATTCACTTACACCAACACACACATTCACTCTCTCTCGGCTTTACAGTCCCCCTCCTCTCAGGTTCCCAAACAAACACACAAACTCTGCTCTGTCGCGATTCTTTTCAAAAGTAAGGTGCTGGTAAATTTGTTTTTGTTGTTGTTTTACTTTACTGCAGTGATTCCGTTAGTATGCGCTCATGCGAGTGTGACTAGCGATGTTCCTTGCTAATTTTTAAACGGTTAATTTTTAAACGGTTTTAAAAACGGTCTGTGTGTGTGTGTGTGTGTGTGTGTGTGTGTGCCTGCGTGCACAAACGGAAACACTTATCTGTCTGGATTTATTTTTACTTTTTTTTTTTTTTTTTTAAGGTAAAGTGCAGGTTAATTTGTTTTATTTTTATGTATTAATTTTTTTTGTGCTGTAGAATGAATAATTTGAGTTTCCATTATTTCCTATGGGAAAATTTGGAATACGAGCCCACTTCCAGAACGAAATATGCTCGTAATCCAAGGTTCCACTGTAATAATTAAAATAAAAGTTTGTTTGAATGAATGAATGAATGAAACGGTTTGTACAGCATAGCCTGCTGCACAGGGAGATAAACAGGCAAAGGGCCTAAGGGAAATCTGCTCAGTATTGGACATGATGTTTTGTGTTGATCAGTGTATGTATATACAGTACCAGTGAAAGGTTTGGACACAAGGTTTTATTTATTTGCTACATTATTGAATAATACTGGATTTTTTCAGAACTATGAAATAACACATATACAGGTCCTTCTCAAAAAATTTGCATATTATGATAAAGTTCATTATTTTTTGTAATGTACTGATAAACATTATCAGATTATCAGAATAAAGATTCATTACATACAACTGAAGTAGTTCAAGCCTCCAAGTTCAAGTTCCAGGTTTTAACCAGGTGTCCACTTTGATGTATTTAGTAAGCGAAAAAAATTACAAACGTACTATCACTTAGCGACTAATGTGAAATTGTGACGCAGATGTGAAACCACGAGATGAGTAATGCATTCATTCATTCATTTTCTATACCGCTTAATCCTGTGTTCAGGGTCGCAGGGGACCTGGAGCCTATCCCAGGAGACTTCGGGCACTAGGCGGTGTACACCCTGGACAGGGTGCCAATCCATCGCAGGGCACACACACATACACACACTCACACACCCAATCACACACTACGGGCAATTTAGGAACGCCAATTAGCCTAACCTGCATATCTTTGGACTGTGGGAGGAAACCGGAGTACCCGGAGGAAACCCACCAAGCACGGGGAGAACATGCAAACTCCATGCACACAGAGATGGGAATCGAGCCTGGCCGGGGAATCGAACCCAGACCCTGGAGGTGCAAGGCGACAGTGCTAACCACTACACCACCGTGCCGCCATGAGTAATGCATTGGTTGTAAATTACAATTTGTAATGTGATTTTTTTTCTTTCTCTCAGTGAATTTCTTTTCTCTCAAAAATATGACATGTTAAGTTTGCCCAAGATAAATACATAAAAATAATAAAATATATATTTTTCTGCCATTACAAACATTCTCTCGCGCACCCCTGGTGGTCAGACTGTTTGGGAACCGCTGAATTAAGGCAAGTCGTCCAGGTCATGAAGCTGCAAAGCTGTAGACCATCACACTATCACCCCCATGTTCCGCCAAATGTAAAGTGACACACACCTTCCAAAAAGTTAAACTTTTGTCTCATCGGACTATTTGCCCCCAAATTTTGCTGCTAATCAAGATTATTTTTGGCAAATGGGATCCATTTTGCAATGAGTCTTATTGTTGAATCATGAATACTGATCTTAACTGAGGCAAGTGAGGCTTCTGTTCTTTCAGCATTGTTCTGGGTAGTGTTAATTTCGTCACAAAAGTAATGATGAAAAATATTCTTGACGACCTTTTGTCCTGTGACTAAGGCGAGACAATGACAAGATATCACAGATATTAATGAACAGTGACAAAATCAGCATGCAATATTGTTGATGAAAAAAGACCAGACTAAAATGTGGTTTAAAAAACTTTTAACTTATAAAACAACTGGTCAATTTTCATCACAATATGGTGTTCATTTATTATGGCATGAGCAGCAGTATTTCCTGGGTCACGGTGCGCGGCATACGTATCAGAAGTAGTTTGTGTGTGCAGTGCCGGGATGTTACAAACTCAGTCATCTTTAACTCTTCGATATTTGGGCCCATTTTCTTCATATTGAACTGGAGAAATAAGCTGATGTGTAATAATATCAGAGGGGAAACAGTGTGGGCACACAATTGCTGGGAAAATAAATTCTACAAGCCAGAAGAGACACATCAATAAAACATAACATAAAAATCATCCAGTTTTATAGCATATTTGTGGTAATTATGTAACCAAATGTTAACATGATTATGTTGTGATGCATTTTATTTTATTGTATGGTTAAACTGTTGCCAAACATTAAGCTAATAGGTTAGCAAATGATTGTGATCCATAGGAGTGTTAGGTTTACATACATAGGTTTAGGTTTACATACAGTACCTGTAATAAAGATAATGAATTATGGTCGCATTGTTCACCAATAAATGTAGACATTTTAATGTGGACACAATGCCGACGCATCCTTCACCATTAATATGTAATATTTAGCTCTGGGTCAGAGTTGTATCGAATCTTTAACTATTCGGATTAATTGAAAACTGAAATGGAAAGCCCTTCGGGGACGCGTTGGTTGCCGATGGCTGCGCTCTGGAACTTCTCCTGCGGGTTTCTTCATTGCGGGACTTTGGAGTTCTGGCACAAAGTCTCGTTGAGAGTTCTTGAAGAGCGGATGACGCCAGTAGCAGTGGCGAGGCGCCCGCAAGGGCGGGAGCCCGAGCTGCTTGGAAGATGTTATACAGTAGGTTGCAGTCGTGATGTTAACTTCCCTTTCTTTCTCTTACTCCTTAGGGTTTTTGTCCCTTCGGGGTCAGTCCATCCCACGGGTGATTGGTTCAATCGGATGTGGTTGTGGGGCTTAGCCACACCTCATGTGGTTCCTCCTTTTGTGCATACATTAGCCCGGTGTTTCGGCTGTCACGTGTGACCCATCCGGTTGGAGTTTTTAATGCCTTTTATAAAGTAATTTTGCATGAGCTCGGTTCATGCTACAAATTTCCCGTGTTCACCAACATTCTTGGAATAAAGCCAGCTTTAGATTGACACCAAACATTACATATCTTACCCATTCATTACTTCCTTTATCTAATAAAAGGGGTTTGTAAATGCTGATTACACCTTTAAAGTTATGAATAAAACATACTGAGTAAATATATGTATACTGTATGCGTTTTGCCCTACTGGCACACTTTGGCATAGATGTTTAAAATAGTGTTGATGCCGTATGCCTTTGTTCATTAAAAGGGATGTGCTCTGGAGGTCAAGAGAGTGTCCAGGTGTGTGACTTGGTGGCTCTCCCCCAGCTCGGGGTGAAGCTGTAAAACTGTCTGCTTTATTTACTGGATCGCCAATTTACACCCTTGGTTTTGGGGGTTATTTCGAGGCATCTGGTCTTATTGTATGCCTTGTGAAGTTTTCTTCAACTTTTTCTCATAGACGCTCACATCTGATCGCGAATCAGATAAGATTATCGGCATGGCGCCATGCATGCTGGGATAGGGTCTCTGGCATGTGATCCATTGACTGCTGTCTCTCTCTTTGGGGGCCCTGTTATTTGCTACAGGAGCTATCCTTACAACAGTCTAAGTGTGTAAATTCATATAAAAAAAAAAGTATGGTTCATACTGCTCCTATTGTTTTGTACAGTAGTTGAAAAAATATGGACATGCAGCAATTGTTGTAATGGTTAAAAATAAATATAATTAGCTGAAAACATCAGATGAAAAGATACAATTTTAAATGTTAACATAATTATTTTGAGAAAAACCTTTGAAAAATATTTTTGGCTTGACTAGATTGACTCAGGGTTAATTAATCCTAATCTTAATGTTAAAATGTTACATTTTCATTGACTAAACTAAAATACTTAAGAGTTCCTCTGACTAAAAATACACTTACAGTAAATGTCCAGACTTTTAGTCAACTAAAACTTGACTAAACAAAACTAGGATAACAACTAACAGGGATTTATCCTGGGACTAAGACTAAAATTGAAAATAGCTGAAAAAAGTCCCAAATAGTCTCAAAGCCCTAGAAATATCTTTGTAACCCTTTCTAGACTGATACTCTAAATGCCAGATACCTTGTTTCACATATTTGGTTCTTAAATTTCATGATGCTTTATTATTTATTTTTAGATATTTTAGCATGCTTCACTTTATCAGACAGGTTTTTAAGTATTTAAGCATTTAAGTGATTTCTTAATTCAACAGGTCTGGTAGTAATTAGACCTGGGTGTGATGAATTAAATAAAACTAATTTAAATTAATTAATTTTAACTAATTTAAATTAATTTAACTGTAGTTTTTCAACATCGTTTTTGTCTTAATAAATGAAATAATCATTTAAACTGCATTTTGCATTTACTTTGGACAGCAAGGTTCCACATTAGGGTGTTTCCAGGTTTTCTTAAAATGGATTACCATAAATTTTCTCACAATTTCTTATAATTTATTAACCCTACTGTAGATAACCACTATGCCTACGTTTACACTGCAGGTCTCGATGCTTAATTCCGATTTGTTGCCTATATCTGATTTTTTTTGACCGTCTGTTTACACGTTCTTTTAACTATGACTCATATCAGATACACGTGTTTACACTTGCCATACCATCTGAAACATCGCGCATACTTAAAGAGAGATTCTTGCGCTACACATTGGACAAGAAAGATGAAGGTGAAACATGCTTAACGCTATCTCTGCTATATATGCAAAGTTCGTGCACCATGGCTTTAAAACGGAGGAGGAGAAAACGCCATAATTGCAACCTGCGCATATGCTTTATTCATCAAATACTGATTTCTTAATGTTATTTAGCCCAAATAAGCATTAACACAAGGGGTGTGTGTATGTGTGTGTGGGGGGGGGGTCTTTTCCTCTTCCATGTCACCTGCGATGTTGTAATTCCACATGCGCTTCCACCGGAGAATAACATTACGTCATTAAACCGCGAAGAAGTCGCAGTTTTAATGACGTACAGAACACAAAGCCTCAGGAAATCCGATCTGTCTGTTTACACGACAATCACGTTAGCACATACAGTATCTGATTTATATCCGATTTATTTCCACATATGAAGGAGGCCTGAAACCGATCTCGAAATATCGGAATGCATGCATTTTTTTTCCTGTTTACACGGACATAGAACTTATCCGATGTGTGTCACATATGAGCAAGAAATCGGAATTGGGTCACATTTACCTGGCAGTGTAAACGTAGCCATAGAAAGATAGATAGATGTGTAGATACTAGGGATGTAACGGTATCAAAACTTCACGGTACGGTAATACCTCGGTATGAATGGCACGGTACGGTATTTATTGAATCATTTACAGGAAAAACTAATCTAATGAAGAGACTCGAAAAAAGTGCCAGAAGTGTTTATTAAACAGTATACATGAACACTGAACATATCAATGGCATACAAATTAGCCATCTATCTGTAAACTTTCAAACAGAAACTTAAATTTTTCAATTTTAATAACAAAAAATTATTAAGGCATATAAAAAAAATAAAGTTTCAATTTAGTATTCTTGAAAACTCAGAAAAAAAATAAAAATAGCAGCCTACTTATTGCAGCTGGCCCATGTGCTGAATGAGTATTTGAAAACACTTGACTCATTCACTCACTTATTCAGACAGAGACAGGATTTTTTTCCCCTTTCTCGTTTCTTTTCAGAGAGAAACTGAAATGACTCGATAAAACTACAGGTCTTCTGAGAAAAGTTTGCTCAGCCGAATGGAGCGAACGGGAGGTAGCGGGAACTACAATTTCCATCAGCCCCGGCGTGACCATTATACTTTGCGGTCTGTTGATGCTACAGATCCGTCATGCGGAAATGGCGGGTGCTGCAATTAGCGGCGAAGGTAAAGAGATGGAAAGAGTAATTAATCATTACGGAGTAAGCGGGTTTTAAATCGGATTTTTTTATATTTTTTTATTCCGGATGTGCGCATTACTGGATCTGCAGTGACAACAGACCGCAAAGGATGATGGCCACGCCTGGGCTGATGGGAATTGTAGTTCCCGCTACCTCCCGTTCGCTCCATTCGCCTGAGCAAACGTTTCTCAGAAGACCTATAGTTTTACCGTCATGCGACCACGGTATTATCGAAATAAATTGTTATTGCGGTATTTACAATACTATTACATCCCTAGTAGATACAGTATACTGTACCAATAATACAAATGCATGTGACTTTTTCCATAATAGTTTAGGAATAGTATTAATACAGTATGTCCTTTCAGGATGATTGCTCACTCATGCGGAAACACTGTATCGTTGCCGTAGTTTTTCCACAGGAGAAGAAAATTTTTCATCTTGCAGGGATTTAGTGTTGAAATATGGTCAAAGTATTTATCTATTCAACAACATTAATTATGTCCAAATTTCATGATTACTGTATATGTTGTAAAATATGGTATTTACTGTAATACCCAGCAACATAATAACAGCCCTCACATTTGTAGGGATTTTTTTCTGTTTGCGGCAAGGTGAAGATCTTTCAGAGCTTTCAAATTTTCCAGAAATGTAATATGTTTGTGGTACATTTATATTGTTTATGCGATTATTGCATTAAAAGCTGCAGATTTCTATTACGTTCGTAGTTTATTAGGTTAGTGGACTGTTATTGTATTGGTGGGTGCTGCATGGTACTTTGTAAAAGAAGCAAAAATTTCTTTTCATTCTATCCCTTTTTTCCTCAAGAAGTAGAGCCAACTCATTTGTAGTCTCTACAGTAGATTTACAGTGGCTTGCAAAAGTATTCGGCCCCCTTGAACTTTTCCACATTTTGTCACATTACAGCCACAAACATGAATCAATTTTATTGGAATTCCACGTGAAAGACCAATACAAAGTGGTGTACAGGTGAGAAGTGGAACGAAAATCATACATGATTCCAAACATTTTTTACAAATAAATAACTGAAAAGTGGGGTGTGCGTAATTATTCAGCCCCCTGAGTCAATACTTTGTAGAATCACCTTTTGCTGCAATTACAGCTGCCAGTCTTTTAGGGTATGTCTCTACCAGTTTTGCAGATCTAGAGACTGAAATCCTTGCCCATTCTTCTTTGCAAAACAGCTCCAGCTCAGTCAGATTAGATGGACAGCGTTTGTGAACAGCAGTTTTCAGATCTTGCCACAGATTCTCGATTGGATTTAGATCTGGACTTTGACTGGGCCATTCTAACACATGGATATGTTTTGTTTGAAACCATTCCATTGTTGCCCTGGCTTTATGTTTAGGGTCGTTGTCCTGCTGGAACGTGAATCTCCGCCCCAGTCTCAAGTCTTTTGCAGACCCCAAGAGGTTTTCTTCCAAGATTGCCCTGTATTTGACTCCATCCATCTTCCCATCAACTCTGACCAGCTTCCTTGTCCCTGCTGAAGAGAAGCACCCCCAGAGCATGATGCTGCCACCACCATATTTGACAGTGGGGATGGTGTGTTAAGAGTGATGTGCGGTGTTAGTTTTCCGCCACACATAGCGTTTTGCATTTTGGCCAAAAAGTTCCATTTTGGTCTCATCTGACCAGAGCACCTTCTTCCACATGTTTGCTGTGCAAACGGGACTTCTTATGGTTTTCTGTTAACAATGGCTTTCTTCTTGCCACTCTTCCATAAAGGCCAACTTTGTGCAGTGCACGACTAATAGTTGTCCTATGGACAGATTCCCCCAACTGAGCTGTAGATCTCTGCAGCTCATCCAGAGTCACCATGGGCCACTTGGCTGAATTTCTGATCAGCGCTCTCCTTGTTCGGCCTGTGAGTTTAGGTGGACGGCCTTGTCTTGGTAGGTTTACAGTTGCCATACTCCTTCCATTTCTGAATGATTGCTTAAACAGTGCTCCGTGGGATGTTCAAGGCTTTGGAAATCGTTTTGTAGCCTAAGCCTGCTTTAAATTTCTCAATAACTTTATCCCTGACCTGTCTGGTGTGTTCTTTGGACTTCATGGTGTTGTTGCTCCCAATATTCTCTTAGACAACCTCTGAGGCAGTCACAGAGCAGCTGTATTTGTACTGACTTTAGATTACACACAGGTGCACTCTATTTAGTCATTAGCACTCATCAGGCAATGTCTATGAGCAACTGACTGCACTCAGACCAAAGGGGGCTGAATAACTACGCACACCCCACTTTTCAGTTATTTATTTGTAAAAAATGTTTGGAATCATGTATGATTTTTGTTCCACTTCTCACATGTACTGTACACCACTTTGTATTGGTCTTTCATGGGGAATTCCAATAAAATTGATTCATGTTTGTGGCTGTAATGTGACAAAATTTGGAAAAGTTCAAGGGGGCCGAATACTTTTGCAAGCCACTGTATTTGTTACTGTGACAGGGCTATAAATGCTTTGTGATCAGTCACATGAAAGGCATGTCTCAAAATCTCTATACTTAAGTTATGTGCTGCAGACATCTTGTTTTTTGCCAGAATGTCTTCTCCAGTGGTGCTTCTTTTCACTACCAGGAGGCTAACCTCTGGAAATAAGTACTGTAGGTAAACTAATATACAGCAAGATTGTAGTCTAAGAGAAGGGTCAGGCATACATTCACACTTCCTCAAAACTGTTCTGTACAGCAAATGCAGCTGCCTTCTAATAGCACAGAATTAATATGTAGATAGAAAATGCACAATTATCTCACAGTTTTATTCCATTTTTGTTTTTTAAATATACACTTATAATTTGCTATACAGTACATACATTTCTGGTCAATACATACAAAATACAATACCTGTACATGCTATACATACATTTCTGGTTACTTTCAAGATGATCATTTTAGTAATTAATGCAAAGCCTAAACTCTCCAATTTGACCTTGAGACTATTTGTTTTATTGCAAAAGACATTTTAATACTGTGGCCAGCCTTATATTTTAACCTGAAAGCAAGTGCTTTGGGATTCACAATCCTCAGTTGAGTCTTATTCTTACTCTAAGACAGTGGTTCTTGCCAATGATATAACTAATTACATTTAAATAGCCAAATAAGTGATGGTGGAGCAGTGCTTTTTTCATACTCCATACAGCAAGAATGTTCATTTATAAATTTTGTTCATTTTTATATTGTTTAGAGAAAACAAGGCAGTACAAAATGACACAAATATCCCAAGAGCATAAAATTCAGTGTTTCAAATATAGGTATACATGTTCAACTAGTATTTATTTATTGTTTTGACAAATAGGGTGCAATACTTACAGCAACCACTGACACCAGCTTCTCTAGCAATACTCTGTGTACGTCTTATCATAGTTTACAGTCAGTGAAACCTGAATTTTTTTTTCAAATGATAAGTTAAATGGTTACATTTTTTATGTTAGTTTTTAGTTAGTTTTTGTCTGTTTTCTGAAGCAAAGATCTGAAAATATTGTTCAGCGAGTCTCTGAACACATCATCAATGAACAGGTTAGGCCATGTAATCAGATTAGCTTGAAGCCATAGCATCAAAAGGGTGATGCAGGGTAATGACTAGTAAACTGACAAATAGTAAAATATGCCTCCTACACACATCATTTAGAATACTGGAATTAGAGGCGTCATGCCCATTTAACTTAAGAGGGGCTGTGCCCCATCAAATTTCTCAGATTAGATGGTTGTGGAAACTGTTAAATTCTCTGTTTAGAATAGGCATTTTAATTTTAAGCCAGAAGTGATTTTTATGATTAAGAAGTGATATTTATATTCTCAATGTTAAATCCAAATGGTGAACATGCACACCCCTTTCTTTGTTGGGTATTTGGTTCATTTCAACTGGAGAGCGCTGCATAGTATCAAGGGTAGTGACCGCTCACCAGCACAGCTGTAAGAGACAAGCAGAGATAAACAAGCTGATAAACTCAGTGTCAAGTATGAAAACCAATCTTAGATCATGACATGACAACAGTATGACTTTAGTACATATGTTAATTAGTAATAGCTCCAGAATTTCCATCGGTATAGTGTATTTCGCATCAGTAATCAATTGTAAGTGATTTATTTTAGTTTTAGCATTAGCTTGTTGTCCTTTGCTATCACTGAGTTATTTAATTTGTCAAATAAAATTAACACCATAGCTGTCAAACCCCTGGTCTGATCTTAAAGATTTTCATTTTTTTTCTCTCTCGTTTACATATCTATTCAAGTACATGGCATTTGTTTTGATCCGTCGCCATGTGCCCATGTCTCTGTGGCATCACTACCATCCCTCCCACTTCCTCTTTATTATTTTATCAAGATGATTTCACTCACCTGTACCCCTCGTTTTCGTTGTAATCATTCACCCTATTTATTCCCTCGTCTGTTGTCCTGCATCAGAGATCCCCCCCCCCCCCCCCTCTGTGTTTTTGTCTTTTTGCATCCAGACTGGGTCCAGCTGCGCTGTAGTTTCCCGTCCCGAGGCCGGCTTGCTCTCACTCTTCTTCGTGGCCATGCAGTTCAGCGGACTTCAGTCTCCTGGTCAAGGCCTTTTTCCTCTTCGGAGTGGTTTTTGTTTTTTTTGGGGGGGGACGTTGGCGCTCCTGGGTTTTGCTTAAAGAAAACAGTTCAGTTTGTTTCTTTTTTTTTTTGTTATTTTTTTCTGCCTGAATCAAGGCATTTCTTCAACAAATAAAACCTTGAAGAAGACCTGCATTTGTGTCCGTTCTGATTCCCTGACAGAACGATCCGACCAGCATGGACGCAGCAGATCCAGACCCCATCAGATCAGCAGTGGCCCAACAGGGGGTGCTCCTAGACCGGCATGAGACCCGATTGATCAGCACCATGAGAGAGGTCGAGTTCCTTGCCAACCAAGTGGCAGACCTCACTGCACACATCCAGGGGGACTCCAGTGGGAAGCCGCTCAAGCAGGTTCTGCCCACCTCTCCTCGCGTCATGATTATGAACCCTGCTGAAACAACCCACCTCCCTATGGTGGGGACCCCAACTCCTGTCGAGCCTTCCTGACACAATGTTCAGTAGTGTTCGCCCTCCAGCCATGCACATTCGCGACAGAAGAGACAAGGGTGGCATTTGTCTTGACTCTCTTACGGCAAAGCTCGTGAATGGCGAACTTCTGTCTGGGAATCCGGAGCCCCATGTTGTGACTCATTTAACGAGCTTCAGCAAGAGATGATGAGGCTCTTTGGACTGGTCTGTCAGAGGACAGGAGGCAGTGGACAAGCTCGCGCAGCTTCATCAGGCAGGTCGTTGGACTGGAATGAGGCAGCCTGTCGGGCAATGTTCCGGGACGGGCTCGAGGAGGACATACAGGACAAACTGGCCACTAACACAACATGCCCCATGACCTTGAAGACCTCATCAACCTGGCACTTCGCATTGAGGCTCGTCTCTGTCGTCGGCACCAGCACTGTATGGTCCGCTCCTCAAGCAGGGTGGAGGATTCCCACTCTCCCTTGGCGACCATTGACCTGCCAGAACATTAACCCATGCAGGTGGGATGCCTCCGTCTAACACCCCAGGAGAAACAACTGCATCTGACCAGAGGCCTGTGCCTCTATTGTGGGAAGCCAGGCCACTTTGCCGCAGCCTGCCCAGCAAAAGCCAAGGCTCACCAGTGAAGTGAGCGCTATTCCTTTTTCACACCTTTTTCTCTCGCACCCTTTAATCTGTATTGGTCCAGTACGGGGAGACTTCAGAGTCGTACTCGGCCTTGGTCGATTCAGGGGCTGAGGGCAATTTCATGGACAGCTCTATAGCTGCACGATTGGGTATTCCAGCCATTCCCTTGCCTGAACCTATCCCTGCCTGATCCCAAAATGGGACCTTAATTACTACTGTCTCTCATCAGACACCCAAGGTTAGCCTAGTGGTCTCAGGCAATCACTGTGAGGAAACCATGTTGTACCTTCTGGACTCTCCTAGTGCTCCTATAGTGTTGGGGCACCCCTGATTGGTATAACATGGCCCTTACGTTGATTGGTCTGGAAATTCTGCCTTGTCTTGGAGCCAAAATTGTATTGATTATCGTGGGTTGAATGACATTACTGTTAAGAACAGGTATCCCCTCCCTTTTATGTGTTCAGCTTTCGAACTCTTGCAGGGAGCCAAGGCCTTCACCAAGCTTGACCTGCGCAACGCTTACCACCTTATCTGTATTTGGAAGGAAGATGAGTGGAAGACAGCTTTCAACAAACCCACGGGACACTTTGAATACTGAGTCCTTCCATTTGGTCTGACCAATGCTCCTGCTGTCTTCCAGGCCCTGGTCAATGATGTGCTGAGAGACATGGCAAATCAATTTGTCTTTGTGTACCTAGATGACATCCTGATATTTTCTCCCTCTTTGAAGGTACACACTCGGCATGTCCGGCAGGTGTTGCAACGCCTTTTGGAAAACCAACTATTTGTGAAAGCGGAGAAATGGGTCTTCCATGCAAGGTTGGTTCCGTTCATAGGGTTCGTGATTTCGGCGGGTGAAATCAGAGCAGACCCTGCTAAAATAAGGGCGGTAGCTGAGTGGGCAACTCCTGACTCTTGGAAGGCTCTGCAACAGTTCTTGAGGTTTGCCAACTTTTATCGGCACTTCATCAGGAACTTTAGTCAGATGGCTGCACCCATAACAGTGCTCACCTCTCCAAAGGTATTGTTTAAATGGAGTAATTAGGCCCAGGAGGCCTTTGCTAAATTAACGTCCCAGTTTGTCTCTGCTTCTGTCTTGTCTACTCCAGATCGTGAACGACAGTTTATTGTTGAGGTGGATGCTTCCAATGTTGGAGTTGGTGCGGTCCTGTCACAACCCTCTCTTCGGGATGGGAAAGTGCATCCGTGCGCCTTCTTCTCCCACCGCCTAAGCCCCACTGAACGGAACTATGACATACAGTAGGTAATCGGGAGTTGTTGGCAGTCAGACTGGCTTTGGGTGAGTGGCGTCACTGGCTGGAGGGCACAGTCCAACCATTCGTGGTCTGGATCGACCACAAAAAAATTTAGAGCACATCAATTCAGCCAGGAGACTAAAATCTAGACAGGCCCGCTGGTCCCTTTTCTTTAGCCATTTTATTCTCCTACAGGCCTGGGTCCAAAAACACAAAACCGGACTCCCTTTCTCGCCTGTTTGAGACCCCCAAGAGAGAGGTCTCTATTGACATAATCCTGCCCAAAGGCATGGTGGTGGCCGCACTCTTATGAGATGTCGAGAGGGAGGTTCAGGAGGCCCTGCATAAGACCCGTAGACCCAGAGGGGTTCCAGCGGGCAAGTTGTATGTCTCCTTGATACTGCGCTCTAAAGTCATCCAGTGGGGTCACTCATCCAGACTAGTTTGTCACCCAGGAGTTCGGAGATCTCTGACCTCCATCCGTTAGCAATTTTGGTGGCCCTCCATGACCAGGGATGTCAGGCAGTTCGTGGCAGGTTGTTCAGTTTCAAGTTCATCTTCACCTCCCGTTGGTCTGCTTCTGCCATTACCCATCCCCGCCCACCCGTGGTCACATCTAGCTCTTGATTTTGTCACTGGCCTCCCCGAGTCAAGGGGCAACACCGTCATTCTCATGGTGGTGGACCGCTTCTCCAAAGCAGCCCACTTCATCCTTCCCAAGCTCCCCACTGCCAAAGAGACTGCTCAGGTGGTGGTTGACCAAGTATTCCAGATTCATGGTCTTCCATTTGACATGATCTCCGATATGGGTATTTTGGAAGGAATTTTGCAGAGAGATCGTGTCCTCAATGAGTCCGTCATCTGGATTCCATCCCCAGAACAATGGGCAGTCTGAGCGGGCTAACCAGGATTTGGAATGTGCTCTCCGCTGCCTGGCATCCAACAATCCGACCTCTTGGTGTCAACAGCTGTCCTGGGTAGAGTATACCCACAATACTCTACCAGTTTCTGTCAAAGGTATGTCGCCATTTCAGTGTTCTGTTGGCTATCAACCCCCTCTGTTCCCTTCACAGGAATCCGAAGCGACGGTTCCGTCTGCCTTGGCTTTAGTTCAACGTTGCCGGTGCACCTGGAGAAAAGCTAAGGAGGCATTGGCCCGGACTAGTAGACGGACCAAAGCCGCGTCCTCCGGACTCCTGTCCCTAACTATGTTTGTGGTCAAAGAGTAGGGCTTTCTACCAAGGACTTGCTTCTCAGGGTAGCCTCACGCAAGTTGGCTCCCAAGTTCATTGGCCCGTACCAGATCACAAAGGTCTTGAACCCAGTGGTGATTCGGCTCAAGCGTCCTTCCACGCTTGGTCAGGTACACCCAGTATTTCATGTTTCTAGGGTTAAACCTGTGTAGTCCTCCCCTCTTGTTCCTTCTGCTCCGACTCTAGTGAATAGTTCCCCAGTATACACTGTTAGGAGGTTGCTGGACGTCCATCGCAGAGGTCGGGGTTTTCAGTGCTTATTGGACTGGGAGGGCTATGGTCCATAGGAGAGGAGTTGGATTCCGGCCCGGGATGTTCTGGATCAGGCGCTGGTTGAGGACCTCTGTCGACAACGAGGTGAGCCCCCTCCTGGGGCGCCTAGTGGTGGCCATGGGGGTGGGGGGGGTTTAGGTACTGCCAAACCCCTGGTCTGATCTTTAAGATTTATTTTTTTTTCTCTCCCCCATGTTGTTTGCATGTCTATTCAAGCACATGGTGTTTGTTTTGATCCTCGCCATGTGCCCATGACTTCACTACCATCCCTCCCACTTCCTCTTTATTATTCTATCAAGATGATTTCACTCACTTGTTCCCCTCGTTTTCATTGTAATCATTCGCCCTATTTAATCCCTCTTGTCTGTTGTCCTGTGTCAGATCATTCCATGTCACCAGCTGTCTGCCCGTTTCGTGTCCTGTCTAGTCTTGTATGTGTAGTTCCTAATTTTGGCTCCAAGCCAGTATCCTCCGGTTTTGTTTTTTCACCTTCCCCCCCCCTCTCTGTGTTTTTGTCTTTTTGCATCCAGACTGAGTCCTGTATTTTTTTTTTTCTTAGTTTGCGCTGCCGTTTCCCGTCCCAAGGCTGGCATGCTCTCGCTCTTCTTCGCGGCCGTGCAGTTCAGCGGACTTAGGCCCTATCGCCCACTGCTGGCCTCTGAAGGAACTACAGCCATGTCTCCTGATGAAGGCCTTTTTCCTCTTCGGAGTGGTTTTTGTTTTTTAGGGGGGACGTTGGTGCTCCTGGATTTTGCTTAAAGAGAACAGTTCAGTTTGTTTGTTTTGTTTATTTTTTTTGCCTGAATCAAGGCATTTCTTCAACAAATAAAACTTTGAAGGAGACCTGCATTTGTGTCCGTTCTGATTGCCTGACAATAGCACTGTAATATGTCCATACAAATAATAAATTGAAATTGAACCACATACTGTACTTCTTTGTAGATTTAATCTATGTTGCATATAAATTAGTATGAACAATTAAATTTTAGCTTACTAACTCGAATATTATATGATTGGTCTACCAAAAAAAAAAAAAAACACTTTGTTGATTGCCAAGATTTCAAGTGTGGAACATATCTAAAAATTTTGTTCCTTACACAAAATAAATCCACAATTAACTGAAAGATGCACATCAACCAAAAATATGGGTGATTCTCCCCCCGACCCACCCCCCCCCACACACACACACACCTTGTTGAACTCAACATGATGGACCCTCAATCAATTACTCATACTGTAAGTAATCAGTTTAAGGCACTCATTTGTTAATAAAATAAAATTCAGCAGAGGAAACCTTGGCTAAGACCTGAAAACAATCTTTAAAGTTGTTCATTAGATTGTATAGTGTCTCCAGCTACTGGCACAATCAATGAAAAATCATCCTGAGGAGACATGAGTAAGGAACCAGGACATTTGTTCCATTTCAGGACAAGACACGCATGTTTATAGAACCTTATAGCAGGAAGCAGGAATTATGTCATATAATTATAATGAATTTTCATTATAGTCTACCAAAAAAAATTATAAACACAACAGGACAACATTGCTTTTTTAAATTATTATTATTATTATTATTATTATTTACTAAATAAAGGGATGTGGCATACCATTGAAGTCACTCAAACAACTTTGCAGAAGTAGTTTTCTGAATTGTCACCTTGTTCTACTATTGGTTGTCATAATTGAAAATATCTTCATGAACAAATTAGTCTTGCAACATATATTATATAGCTTCATATTGGGCACCTTTGTAATGCTGAGGTTTTATTTTAAAGCTAATTAAACAAATTTGGGGTCTTAAATCTAAATACGGGCTAATATTATTCACTTCCGGTGTTGCGTAATCTTCGCGGAGCAAGGAAAGACACGTAACAACAGCAACAACTTCAAAGCCAAACAAAAGTGTATTAAAGTGAAATAGACAAACAAACATATAAAGTGCACCAAAACCAAACAATATATACAAAATATATACAACTGTGATACATGGAGTAGAGACTGTGAACGCTGGAGAAATGGAATTGGGAAAAGAAGACACTGAACTAGTGGTGAGAACTAAGACTGTGAAGGTTAGTACCCCTTATGGAAAAGGAGGAAGTGTGGGGTTGGAGCAAGATTTTTTTGATGAAATGAGACAGGAAAAGAGAAAATCCTGTTTGAGGAATTGCATTATTTGAAGGCTTCTATTCTTCCAAAGCCCAGAAGTGAATGGGAATTGGAGGACCAGGCAAGTCAGCATACCCATCACCCTTTACCCTCACCAAGAACTTTTTTGCAACCATCTTCTACACCCCCTGCACTATCTGCGTACCCCGCCCAAACAGACCCTTCAGTCCATCCAGTTGGTGGTATGCAAGTGAACAGAAAGGTGCAGGGTCTTTCATTTCGCCGATATCACGAGCCACGAATTCCTGAACTTTTTGAGGGAGAAGATGAGAGTTTTTTTTGTTCGTTTTGAGAGAATTTCAAGAACGTGGGGCTGGCCAGTGGACGAGTGGGCTGCTCGAGTTGTTACCTTACTGACGGGAAAGGCCTTGGAGGCGTATGCTGGGATGGATGAGCTAAGAGCCGGCAACTACCATGACATCAAGGCAGCTGTTCTGGCCTAGTATAACGTGATGGAGGAGACCTATCGACTGCCGTTTAGAAGTCTCATGGTACCATCTGGAGAGACCATGAAAGAGACCTATAACCGTATTAATGGCTTATATGGGAGATGGATGCGACCAACAACAAAGACCAGATGGGGAGACCATGATTCTTGAGCAATATATTCGAATGCTTGCCCAGATGTAAGGCTTTGGGCCAAAGAAAATCAACCTCAGACTAGCGAATAGGCGGCTAGATTGGCTGAGAGATATGTGGCTGCTCATCAGGAACCACCCAGGACTAGTAAAGGTACTGTGGGTAGGGGTAAATTGGAGGAACCCAGTAATAGCAATGTCAGGTTAATGGGAAGGAAACCTGTTACTGCTTTTGTACCTCTAATCTGTTTCTATTGCCAGCAACCAGGCCATAAGGCGTCTGTCTGTCCCCTGAGAAAACCTAAGGTAACCCACATGTGTTATGTACCCCGGGATGAAATTTCATGTGCATTGTCATCTCACCCTGAAAAACATAGACATGTTGTAACCGTAACAGTAAATGGTCAGGTGGCTCAGGCTCTTGTAGACACAGGAAGTATCTAAACACTGGTGAAGTCTAACTTTATGAACGGGGAAATAATAAATTATGGAGAAACACTTAGTTTGGGGTGTGTTCATGGGGAAGAAAGGAATAAAAGTCAGAGATAAAACACTTGCACCGTGGTACAACAGGAAAACCCGCGCCCTAAAGAGAGGAACCCGTAACCTCGAGCGAAAATGGAGAAAAACTAAACTAGAAGTTCTTAGAATTGCGTATAAAGACAGTATGTGCAGCTATAGACAGGCTCTAAAAACTGCTAGGACTGAGCATCTTAGCCAACTGATAGCAAGAAACCAAAACAATCCCAGGTTCTTATTTAGTACAGTGGCTCGCCTAACAAAACCTAAGATGCCCGCAGAGAGTATCCCATCACAGTTTAGAAGTGAAGACTTTATGGACTTCTTTAATGAAAAAATCAATAATATTAGGAAGAAAATAACGAAGGTTAAACCTCTAATAGTATCTCACAATCCAGGTCAGCCTATAGCTTCACATTTAGATTTTCAGTGCTTTACAGGTATAGAACAGGAAGAGCTGTATAAACTTATCACCTCTGCTAAATCAACAACGTGCCTGTTAGACCCAATCCCAACCAGATTTTTAAAAGAAGTGATGCTTACGGTTGGAGAGCCACTTCTAAACATTATTAATTCTTCATTATATCTAGGTCACGTCCCTAGACCTTTCAAGTTAGGAGTTATTAAGCCACTTCTTAAAAAATCTAATTTGGACACGAATGAAATAAATTACAGACCGATTTCAAACCTTCCGTTCATATCAAAAATACTAGAAGAAGTAGTATCAGCTCAAATATGCACATTCTTGCAGGATAACAACATCCTTGAAGAATTTCAGTCAGGTTTCAGGCCCCATCATAGCACAGAAACTGCACTAGTTAAGATTACAAACGACTTGTTTTTAGCTTCAGACCAAGGCTGCATCTCATTGCTAGTCCTGCTCGATCTTAGTGCTGCATTCGACACTGTAGATCATAATATTCTCATAGATCGCTTACAAAATTATATAGGTATTCAGGGACAGGCATTAAAATGGTTTAGATCATACCTGTCTGATCGCTACCATTTTGTAGATCTAAATGGAGAACCGTCTGATGTAATGCCAGTGAAATATGGGGTCCCACAAGGGTCAGTTTTAGGACCTCTGTTGTTCTCAATATACATGCTTCCCTTGGGTAACATCATTAGAAGACATGGAATTAGTTTCCATTGTTATGCTGATGATACCCAATTATATATCTCAACAAAACCAGACGAAATACCCAAGTTGTCTAGATTAACTGAGTGTGTCCAGGACATAAAAGATTGGATGACCAATAACTTTCTTTTATTAAATTCAGATAAGACAGAGATATTACTTATTGGCCCAAAAACCAGCACACAACAGCTTTCACAATTCAGCCTGCGCTTAGAAGGATGTACTGTTACTACCAGCTCGACAGTAAAAGACCTGGGCGTAATATTAGACAGTAACTTGTCTTTTGAAAATCACATTTCAAATATCACAAAAACAGCCTTTTTCCATCTTAGAAATATTGCCAAACTTAGGAACATCTTATCCGTATCTGATGCAGAAAAGCTAGTTCATGCATTCATGACCTCCAGACTGGACTATTGTAATGAATTACTAGGTGGTTGTCCTGCATCCTCAATAAACAAGCTTCAGTTACGTAGTCCAAAATGCAGCCGCCAGGGTTCTCACTAGATCCAGAAAATAGGATCATATAACCCCAATATTATCATCCCTGCACTGGCTACCTGTTCAGTTTAGAATAAATTACAAAATAGTATTACTTACATACAAGGCTTTAAATGGTTTAGCTCCCACATACCTAACCAGTCTTCTGATACGCTACAATCCACCACGCGCCTTAAGATCACAAAGCTCCGGACTTCTGGTAGTTCCCAGAATTTCAAAATCTACCAAAGGGGGTAGGGCATTTTCATATTTAGCTCCAAAGCTTTGGAATAGCCTTCCAGACAGTGTTCGGGAAGCAGACACGGTTTCCCAGTTCAAAAGTAGACTCAAGACGCATCTTTTTAATCTGGCATACACATGACTCATCCCATAATCTCATACTCCAGTACACCTATCCCGAATGGCAACTACGCTAATTCTCCCCATCTGTTCTGTATTTCTCTACCCATCCCGAGGCATCGGGAGATTGTGCCAGCTTCAGTAGACAAAGGCCGACCCTGCGAGGTTCCTGAGGCATCCAGAGAAGGACCAGCTCCAGCTGGATTCAGCTTTATGATGGTTGGAGCTACACATGCTGCTCCTGTGCTTCCAGTGATCCAGACCTCATCTGCCCTCTGCACCTAATGACTCGTCCCTATGCTGAACTGGTCTTCATGTCAATTTAAATAATTTCTGTCAAATTGAATTTTCACCTGCACAACACACAAGATGTTATATCATTTCTATCTGTTATCACCCAAATGAGGATGGGTTCCCTGTTGAGTCTGGTTCCTCTCAAGGTTTCTTCCTAATGCCATCTCAGGGAGTTTTTCCTTGCCATCGTCGCCGTCACCCTTGGCTTGCTAATCAGAGACATTTCATTCATTCAGTCTCATTATTATCTACACATTTTTCTCACACATGCAAACTTCCAATTATTTTCTTTTCTAAAATTTTTTTTTCTTTTTTTTGTGTAAATTTTCTTTCATTTTTGTGAAGCTGCTTTGAGACAATGACCATTGTTAAAAGCACTATATGAATAAAATTGAATTGAAAAAAGATTTACCCAACTGCTGATGTAAATAAAATTGTGGCTGCTCAGGCATATTTACTGAGGGTGGGTGTAGTTGATAAGCTAGCCTATGTTGTGGTGCTAGGTGAGGATTTTCCACTTTTAAATGAACTTGTCCATGTAATTCACAGAGACTCTGCAGTGGTAACTAGATCACAGACTAAAGGCCTGCAACCTCTGCCTAATGTCCATGAATCTGGTGGGAAGGTTAAGAAAACCAAAAAAGAGTGAAAGCGAGAAAAACATAGGGGTAAAGAAAAAGCTCAGGATAGCCTACCAAATTTCCCTGGCCCTGCATCAGATTTAGTTGAAACTCAGTGGCAAGTCCCTGACAATTTTCGAGAATTGCAGGAATCTGATTTTACTTTACAAAAAGTTTGTGAAATAGACAGGAAAAGTGTGGGTGTACCAAAACTAGCTGGGGATAAGTACATTATTAAAGACAATCTTCTGTATTTAGTAGATACTGAAAATCCCAGAATGGTTGTGCCTGGTAAACTCCATCAAATGATCTGGCATTTAGGTCATACTATCCCATGGTCAGGACACTTAGGTCAGCAGAAAACGTATGACCGAATCAGTCAACGCTTTTATTGGCCTACGTTGTATCAGGATGTACAAGAATACTGTAGGACCTGTCCTCAATGCCAGATGGTAGCTCCAATTCACAAAGTCGACAGAAGTTACCTTAAACCCCTACCGATTATTGGTACCCCATTTGATCGCATAGGAATGGACATAATAGGACCTTTAGTGAAGAGTAGCTCAGGTAATCAGTTTGCATTAGTAATCTGTGATTACGCAACTAGATACCCTGAAGTGTACCCTTTGTGATCCGCTCAGGTTAAAAACATTGTGAAGTGTTTGATAGATCTAATTTCAAGGGTGGGTCTTCCTTCTGAAATTATCACTGATCAGGGAACCAATTTCATGGCCAAATTGATGAAATTGCTTTATAAGCAACTAGGAATAAGGGGTATTAGGACTACTCCTTTCCACCCTCAAACAGATGGTTTGGTTGAACGATTTAATGGTACTTTAAAAAACATGCTTAAGAAATTTGTCGATGAAACTGGTAGGGATTGGGATAAATGGATTCCTTTTCTTTTGTTTGCATATCGAGAAGTACCTCAATGTTCAACTGGTTTCTCTCCTTTTGAGTTATTGTATGGTAGGCAAGTTCGAGGTCCCCTGGACATGCTCAAAGAAGGATGGACAGCAGAGGACCCAGCCCAGTGCAGTGTTACTTCATACATCTTACAGATGAGGGATAAATTGGAGAACTTCAGGAGCATGGCTCAAGAAAATCTGCAGGAGGCTCAAAAGAAGCAGAAGGTATGGTACGACAAACATGCCAGAGAAAGAATTGCAACCCGGGCAAAAAGTACTGGTACTTTTACCTTCAGGTGCTTGCAAGTTGTTGGCCAAGTAGGAAGGGCCCTATCTGGTCAAGCGAAAGGTGGGCCATGTAACTTATGAGATTCTGTCTCCCAAAAGAAAACATCCCACGCCGATCTTACATGTTAAATTGTTGAGGGAGTTTAAAGATCGGACTGTTGAGAACGAGAATCGCGTGGCAATGATGGTCCAGGCTGTTGTTGAGGAAGCAGAAGAGGAGGAAATGGAACCAGTACGACATTCAGAGGACGTTCCTGGTGACCATTCCAACTTAAGTGATCAGCAGCAACAACAGCTAACGAAGGTACGTCAATACTTCTAATCACTGTTTCAAGAAAAACCAGGGTTGACAAGTTCTCATCCATGATATCATCTAGAAAGATTTTACCCCAATCCGACAGAAACCTTACAGAGTTCCTGAAAAGATGGTTGAGAAGTTGAAGACCGAGGTGAGGACGATGCTGGAGATGGGAATCGTAGAGCCCTCTCAGTCTGAATGGGCAAGTCCTATTCTCCTGGTACCTAAGAAGGATGGGGGAGAGAGGTTTTGCACAGACTTCCGGAAGTTAGATATTGTGTCTTGCTTTGATTCTTATCCAATGCCGTGTATAGATGAACTCATTGAAAGACTTGGTAAAGCTCATTACATGACCACACTTGACTTATGTAAGGGGTACTGGCAAGTACCACTTGAACCATCTTGCAGACCCTACACTGCTTTCCGGACCCCTACTGGGTTATACCAGTATACGGTAATGCCTTTTGGGTTACATGGAGCCCCAGCAACCTTTCAAAGACTGATGGATGGGATATTGTCTGGATGTGATCAATATGTTGCAGCATATTTGGATGATGTGATCATTTATAGTCAGTCATGGCAAGAACACCTCGAATATCTTTCTGACATACTGAAAAGACTTCAAAAAACTGGGCTCACGATTAATTCCTCTAAATGTTCATGGGCACAGGTGGAAGTGAAGTACTTGGGGTATCTTCTGGGTCGTGGCAAAGTCAAACCCCAAGCGCAAAAGCTTAAAGCCATTCAAAATATCCCACAGCCACAAACAAAGAAGCACGTAAGATCATTTTTGGGTTTAATCGGCTGGTAACGTCAATTTATTCCCCACTTTTCATCTCTGGCCTTCCCATTAACAGATTTGACCAAAAAAAAGTCCCTCTAAATTTCATTGGACAAGGGAGTGTCAAGAGGCTTTTGAAGCCCGGAAGCAATTGTTGTGTCAAGAACCAATTCTGCAAAGCCCTGATTTCTCTAAAAGATTTCTTGTGCAGGTGGATGCCTCAGATGTTGGACTGGGAGCAGTATTGGCCCAAGGAGTATTGGGGAATGAGCAACCAGTGTTGTTTCTGAGCAGGAAACTCTTTGAAAGAGAGAGACGATATTCAACGGTGGAAAAAGAAGGTTTGGCAATTAAATGGGCTGTGGACTCTCTAAGATACTATCTGCTCGGAAGGGAATTCACTCTGCAAACGGATCATCGATCATTGAAATGGATTCAATCTATGCAAAATAATAACTCTCGAATACTGTGCTGGTGCTTGACTCTGCAACCTTATAAGTTCACCATTGAGCATTGTCCAGGTAAGAAGAATTTAATTGCAGATTACTTATCTCGTTTAAATGACTAACAATGTCCAGAAGGGGTAGTAGGGAGAAATATGATACATGGAGTATGTTGAACATGAAATAATGATCTCACCAAGTTGTGTTTGAAACAATTTGTATTAATTATATTGTTTTTTCAGTCCCATGGAAGGTGCATATTCCAGTGTGACTGTTTTTCTTTTGTTCCTGTAAAGTGTTGGTATTTGTAAAAGACATTGTTGGTTAAAATGGTATTTTTGTTTGATATTCATGGTTTTCTTTGTCTTACCTTTTCCTGCGAAATAGGAGGGGCCGGCCTGCAAACAGGAAGCCCTATATGTCATCCATGTAGGGGGTGGAGTCTAGTCTCTGAGAATTTGAAAATGTATTTAAAATGTTTGTCTTTTGAATTTCTCTGTATTATTTTTTTTGAAAAGAGAGTTCGATAAAGAAAATGCATAATGTAATGTTTGTATAATGATGAAGATCATGTAAATTATTGAGTGAAAATTTATGTATAATTGAGTTGTCAATCAAAAGTAAGATTTGCTGTTATTGGCCTATTTGAATTGGAGAGGAGGAGCTCCAACTATATAGCTGACGTTGTTGAGTCAAACGGGCGTGGTTGTTTTTTTTTTTGTTGTTGTGTGAAGTCAAACAGTGTTTCTGTTGGATTAGAAGCCAATTGTCTGTTACCTTTGTCCTCATGTTAAATGACCCTGCTCTATTTCAACTGGAAAGTGAATCTACTGAAATCTTGTTTGGTACCTGCTGATGTCAAAATAAAAGAACATAATGAGAGATTTCTGACTTTTGTGCTTGAGTTGCTGCCTAAGCCTTCAAAATCAAGTACAGTCACACTACAACAACTATTAACAATGTGTGGAGTGTATGCCTGTGTGTGAGTGCGTATGCATGAATGTCCAAGTCCGTGCTTTTGTAAGTGTGTAATGGTGTATGGGAGAGATGGCTCGGTCTCACCGGTTTAAGATGGTAAATCCGGGAGCACAAGAAAACTGAATGAGAGGGGTATTGAATGAGTCCGACTAAGATTAATCCGGTGTAACCTCGGATACACCAATCAAGCTCTCTCTCTCACAAAATCCAGCGCGCTGTCTCCACATCTCTCCGTCCCGAGTCCTTTGCCGGTTCCGGCTTTATACCGGTACACGTGACCCGACACGTCATCGGGGTTCCCTCGAGGCACAACTGCGCATGCGCGCGAGAGCTTAATCCTGGAACCAAACACCATCGTCTTGGAGACAAAATAAAACCGTTTAGGGAATGTTTAAAAAGGCCTGGTGGTTTTGCTTTTTATTTACCACTTCATATTTAGCTAAAGTAAAACTACCCCTTATGTGGCTGCGCTACCCCTTTCCAAGAACAAAAAGATTTTTTGTGGTTACAGACAACTAGGAAAAATAGTACAGCTGAGGAGCATGGAAATGCAATTCCCATTTCATCACATCTACTGTAAGAAATTAATCATCAAATCAGTGAAGTTGGCTTGCTAATTAAACATTTACATGCTTAGATAACTTTGTTCAACTAACAAATACGTTTGTGTCACCTCTTTGGGCAGCAACTTGTCTTTCAGTGTTAGTGTGTCCTCTGTGCTCTAATTGAGAAACATTACATCTTCAATGTGCCCAAAGTTGTAGCATCAAGAGATTTGTATGCCCCTAATTTCTCTCTAGTATAAAAATATCAGAGTTCCCACGAGATATTTACAGCATCTATGTCAAAGTTATGGATCATTTAGCCACTGGCAGGATACCAAGTCATAAGAATATTCTCAAGTTAGAAAAAGTTAATAAAAAGTGTTGGCTGAATACCACTATATTTATTCTTATAATATTTATTCTTATCCTATATTATATTTATAATTGGTAATAAGTGGATAACATTTTAGCAGTGGTCATTAACTGGCAAATGATAATCCTGATCCAGACTGACCAAAGTATTTGAGTGGAATAAATCATTTATATTCTATACTGCTTATCCTGATACAGAGTTGCAGGGAGCGTGGAGATTAACCCAGGACACTTTGGGTATGAGCTGGGGTACACCCTGGACAGGGTGCTAATCCATCATGCATACACATTCACAGACATTACACTACACCACAGCATCATCAAATTGAAGTTAAAAACTAAAAAAAAAAAAAAAAAAAAAAGACACTTGCATCCAGTCATCTGCTCCAGTTTAGCATATAATTTAGTACAGCTTCATTTCCTGCATGTGCATTTATATTAATTATTTTATCAAAGGAAGCTTATTATAAAGGAAAGATTTTAAATAGAATTTTTCCCCCGTTCTGGTCTGATCAGTAAAGTGGTGTCATGGCCTGTGTCATGATCTTCCTGAATTTGTGCCTGGTTCTTGTAGTGTCGATTCTGTCTTCTTTGTCTTTCGGCTGTTCCCTTTCAGGGGTCGCCACAGCAAATCATCTGCCTCCATCTAACCCTATCCTCTGCATCCTCTTCTCTCACACCAACTAACTTCATGTCCTCTCTCACTGCATCCATAAATCTCCTCTTTGGTCTTCCTCTAGACCTCCTGCCTGGCAGTTCCAACCTCAGCATCCTTCTACCGATATATTCACCATCTCTCCTCTGAACATGTCCAAACCACCTCAATCTGGCCTCACTGACTTTATCCCCAAAACATCTCACATTGGTTGACCCTCTGATGAACTCATTCTTGATCCTATCCATCCTTGTCACTCCCAAGGAGAATCTCAACATCTTCAGCTCTGCTACCTCCAACTCTGCCTCCTGTCTTTTCTTCAGTGCCACTGTCTCTAAGCCGTAGAGCATCGCTGGTCTCACCACTGTCCTGTACACCTTTTCTTTCATTCTTGCTGATACTCTTTTATCGCAAAACACACCTGAAACTTTTTTCCACCCATTCCAACCTGCCTGTACCCGCCTCTTCACCTCCTTTCCACATTGTCCGTTGCTCTGGACCGTTGACCCTAAGTACTTAATGTCCTGCACCTTCTTTAACTCTACTCCCTGTATCCTCTTGGGTTCCTCCCATTCAAACACATGTATTCCATATTGCTGCGGCTAACCTTCATTCCTCTGCTTTCCAGAGCATACCTCCACCTCTTCAAATTTTCTTCCACCTGTTCCCTGCTCTCGCTACAAAGCACAATGTCATCTGCAAACATCATAGTCCATGGAGACTCCTGTCTAACCTCATCTGTCATCCTGTCCATCACCAGAGCAAACAAAAAGGGGCTTAGAGCCGATCCTTGATGCAGACGCACCTCCACCTTGAACTCTTCTGTCACACCTACAGCACATCTCACCACTGTCTTACAACTCTCATACATGTCCTGCACCACTCTAACATACTTCTCTGCCACTCCAGACTTCCTCATACAACACCACAGCTCCTCTCTCGCCACCCTGTCGTACGCCTTCTCTAAATCTACAAAGACACGATGCAACTCTTTATTACCTTCTCTGTACTTCTCCCCCAGCATCCTCAAAGCAAATACTGCATCTGATGTACTATTTCTAGGCATAAAACCATATTGCTGCTCACAAATGCTCACTTCTGCCCTTAACCTAGCGTCCACTACTCTTTCCCACAGCTTCATTGTATGGCTCATTAGCTTTATGCCTCTTTAATTGCCACAGCTCTGCACATCTCCCTTGTTCTTAAAAATCGGCACCAATACACTTCTCCTCCATTCTTCTGGAATCCTTTCTCCAAGATCTTGTTAAACAAACTAGTCAGAAACTCTACTGCCACCTCTCCTAAGCACTTCCATACTTCCACAGGTATGTCATCAGGACTAACAGCCTTTCCACTCTTCATCATCTTCAACACCCTTCTCATCTCACTTTTACTAATATTTGCTACTTCCTGCTCCACAACAGTCATCTCTTCTACTCTTTGTTCTCTTTTGTTTTCCTCATTCATCAACTCCTCAAAGTACTCCTTCCATCTTCCCATCTCCCTCCTGGCATCTGTCAGTACATTTCCATCTCTATCTTTAATCACTCTAACCTGCTGCACATCCTTCCCATCTCTATCTCTCTGCCTCGCCAACATGTACAGATCCACCTCACCCTGCTTACTGTCCAGCCTAGCATACAAGTCCTCACATGCTCTTTGTTTGGCCTTTGCCACCTCTACCTTCACCTTACACTGCATCTCCCTGTACACCTGTCTACTCTCTTCAGTCCTCTCAGTGTCCCACTTCTTCTTAGCTAGCCTCTTTCCCTGTATACACTCCTGGACTTCCTCGTTCCACCACCAAGTCTCCTTGTCCACTTTTGCCTTACCTGATAATACACCAAGTACCTTCCTACCTGTCTCCCTGATCACATTAGCTGTAGTTGTCCAGTCAACTGAAAGCACCTCCTGACCACCCATACAGTAGCCTGTCTCAACTCCTCCCTAAAGACAACACAACATTCTTCCTTTCTCAGCTTCCACCACTTTGTCCTCTGATCTGCATTTGTCCTCTTCACCTTCCTCACCACCAGGGTTATTTTACACACCACCATCCTGTGTCTGGCTACAATCTCCCCTACCAACACTTTGCAGTCACTAACCTTTTTTAGATTACAACGTCGACACAAGATGTAGTCTACCTGAGTGCTTCTGCCTTCACTCTTATACGTCACCCTATGTTCCTGCCTCTTCTGGAAGAAAGTACACTGGCTTGCAAAAGTATTTGGCCCCCTTGAACGTTTCCACATTTTGTCACATTACAGCCACAGTGGATGCGGACATTTTATTCCACTAGTTTTGACGCGTATCTTTGGTTGAGGTTCGTTACTTACGACACGAAGTCCATGGAGTTCTTTGTCTCTCGTACTTTATTTTCCAGCATACAGTCGTGTTGAGTAAATCCACTGTGGTTACAACACCAGTTGCTGTATCAACATGGTTTAGGATTACCTTACGGTTATAACATCACATTTGTTATATCTATCTGATTACGGTTGTGTTCTCCTAAACTTCTGCATCCAAACTGAAACTATTTTACCATGCAAAAGCCATACAGATTCGTATAACAGTGGAGTGACATCACAGACCAACATACGATTGTCAAAATTGATGCTTAACTAACAAACATAACAGTGAATGCTTAAATGACAAATAGAATGCTTAGTACTTAGCTAATGAATAGAATAAGATAAAATAAAATAAACACAACAACAAATTCATAACAAATACGACATGGCTCTTAAAGCCACAAACATGAATCAATTTTATTGGAATTCCATGTGAAAGACCAATACAAAGTGGTGTACACGTGAGAAGTAGAACGAAAATCATACATGATTCCAAACATTTATTTATTTTTTTTTACAAATAAATAACTGCAAAGTGGGGTGTGCGTAATTATTCACCCCCCTTTGGTCTGAGTGCAGTCAGTTGCCCATAGACATTGCCTGATGAGTGCTAATGACTAAATAGAGTGCACCTGTGTGTAATCCAGTGGTTCTCAAACTTTTTCTGTCATTCCCCACTTAAGGAGGTGAGCGAATTTTCAAGCCCCACTTGTCAACAAAATAATAATGAAATCGGCCAAGTTTACTGTTTATTGAAATATCAATTTCTAAACCAATAAGATCAAACAACACCAAGTTCAAAATAGATAAAATACACGTGCAATTGTTACAAGGCTTACGTTGTCACATATCTTTGCATAATTGACCCCATGTTTATTAGCTGCTCAGCAATCGTTTGTAGTTTTTTTGCACTGGCCAATTCTTTATGAAACTTTGAATGAAGCCATTTGTGCTTTGCTGTCCACTGATTCAGATTTTACCATGCAATTATCCTGCTGTCTGTATTCTGCCAGCTTTCTTTGAAAGAAGTCGAGTGGCTTATTAACGTGACTGGAGTGTGTTGTCTCTAAGCGTCTTCCTAATTTGTTGGGTCTCATGCGGTCTGCTGCCAGCGGTTTAAGACACAAAACGCACACAGGTCTCTCCTCTGCCCCCACCATCCCCACCATGAATCCAAGCTCAAGATAAGCTTCATTAGGGGTGGGCGATATAACCAAAATCTTCTATCACGGTAGGAGCAATTTTCTACCTCGATAACGATATATATCACAATATAGCAATTTGTATCTGAAAATGCATAAATAAAAATTCAAACACAAAGAAACATAATGTAATTACATAATGTAATTTTATTTACACTGTGAATTGCTGAGGTTTGCTGCATTTTTTTTACTTTGGCCATATTAATTTGGAAGCTTGGATTTCAGATGATAGAAAAGGTTTGACGTGTTTCCACTACTTGTTAAAACAGTGCACTTGCGTACCTTGCAAATCACGTTCGTCTCATTCGTAGCACTTTTCTTATACCCAAACCAATTCCACAACACAAACGATGCACCTTTTTTCTTTACAATATCCTCGTTGTTGGTTTCGTCACATGCAAGGAAACTGCACCGTCTTCTTCCATTGTCGAAGTGTATGTGAAGCCAAACACATCAAATGTGGGACGAAACCGCGGCACCCGATTGAACCAAATATCTGCGCAAATACAGCGCAGCGCAATTATCTGGATAGAGTAGAAATGATGTGGTTTATTTGCGCAGCCTGGTGGATCGCGCAGTGCCGCTGGAATCACAAACCTGCGCGACTCAATTTATTTAAAATGTCAGGACTGTTTAATATTGTTTCCGCCTTGCCATGCCTGGTTTGTACGTGTGCATCCCAGCGGGGTAAAATGTACTTTGATGGTCGGCGCGGTCTATTTCTATCAGAGTCGCACAGCGCTGCCCAGTGGATCGCGCATCAGTTTTCAATTCAATTTACTTGTATTAATGATCCATTTATTTGTGTGTGATTGTTTAGTTTTGAGCATACTTTCTTCATTATCAATAAAGAAGAGCATGAATTAGAACAGGTACTTTCCTATTATTTTCCACTAATTCCCTCCCGTTCATTGCGCCCACTAGTAATGTCAGTACAAATACAGCTGCTCTGTGATGGCCTCTGAGGTTGTCCATAAGAATATTGGGAGCAACAACACCATGAAGTCCAAAGAACACACCAGAGAGTTCAGGGATAAAATTATTGAGAAATTTAAAGCAGGCTTAGGCTACAAAAAAATTTCCAAAGCCTTTAACATCCCATGGAGCACTGTTCAAGCGATCATTCAGAAATGGAAGGAGTATGGCACAACTGTAATCCTACCAAGACAAGACCGTCCACCTAAACTCACAGGCCGAACAAGGAGAGCACTGATCAGAAATGCAGCCAAGAGGTCCAGGGTGACTCTGGACGAGCTGCAGAGATCTGCAGCTCAGGTGGGGGAATCTGTCCATAGGACAACTATTAGTCTTGCACTGCACAAAGTTGGCCCTTATGGAAGAGTGGCAAGAAGAAAGCCATTGTTAACAGAAAACCATAAGAAGTCCCGTGGTTTAAGAATGGTTTAAAACAAAACATATCCATGTGTTAGAATGACCCAGTCAAAGTCCAGATCTAAATCCAATCGAGAATCTGTGGCAAGATCTGAAAACTGCTGTTCACAAACGCTGTCCATCTAATCTGACTGAGCTGGAGCTGTTTTGCAAAGAAGAATGGGCAAGGATTTCAGTCTCTAGATCTGCAAAACTGGTAGAGACATACCCTAAAAGACTGGCAGCTGTAATTGCAGCAAAAGGTGGTTCTACAAAGTATTGACTCAGGGGGCATAATAATTATGCACACCCCACTTTTCAGTTATTTATTTGTAAAAAATGTTTGGAATCATTTTCAAAATTTTAGGATTTGGATTTTGTTCCACTTGTTCCACTAGAAGTGGATTTTAGTTCCACTTCTCACGTGTACACCACTTTCTATTGGTCTTTCATGTGGAATTCCAAAAAAATTGATTCATGTTTGTGGCTATAATGTGACAAAATGTGGAAAAGTTCAAGGGGGCCGAATACTTTTGCAAGCCACTGTATTTACAGTACTACTGCCATTTCCATCCTCTTTGCAAAGTCCACCACCATCTGTCCTTCTACATTCCTGTCCTGAAGTCCAAACCTGCTCATCACATTTTCATCACCTCTGTTCCCTTCCCCAACATGTCCATTGAAGTCTGCACCAATCACCACTCGCTCACCTCTGGTGATGCTCTGCATCACTTCATCTAACTCACTCCAGAATGTCTCCTTCTCTTCTAACTCACATCCTACCTGTGGGGCATAACCACTAACAACATTGAACATCACCCCTTCAATATCCAGCTTTAGACTCATCAACCTGTCTGATACTCTCTTCACCTCTAGAACATTCCTAACAAATTCCTCTTTCAGGATAACTCCTACTCCATTTCTTTTCCTATCCACACCATGGTAAAACAATTTGAACCCTGATCCTAAGCTTCTAGCCTTGCTATCTTTCCACCTGGTTTCCTGGACACACAGGATATCCACCTTCCTTCTCTGCATCATACCAACCAGCTCTCTTGCCTTCCCTGTCATGGTCCCAACATTCGAAGTCCCAACTTTCACTCCTAAACTCTTGCCTTTCCTTTTCACTCTCTGCTTTCGAACACACCTTCCACGCCTCCTTTTTCGACCAACAGTAGCCCAATTTCCAGCGGCACCCCGTATGTCAACAGCACCGGTGGCGGTCGTTGTTAACCCGGGCCGCGACCGATCCGGTATGGAAATTATATTTCTGATTAGCATCATTGATTTGGCAAATGTTTTTACGTCGGATGCCCTTCCTGACACAACCTTCTGCATTTATCCAGACTTGGGACTGGCACAAGAAGACACTGGATTGCAGTGTCTTCTTCCATGGTTGCATTTGTGGTATCGATTCTGTGTTGTCAACATTTGGTTTCAGATTCCACTTTCCAGGATGCACGTCTATTATGGTGTCCTGATTATTTTAATCTGTACAGTGTTCTTTTCTCATCATTTTGTCAATTTAAAGTCAGTGTTTTAGTTTGGGCTAGTCTTTCCTCTGTCTTGTTTTCCCTGTTAGTTTCTCTGCTAATGTTACTATGTTTAGCCATAGTCCTAGTTTTCATGTTCCTGTTAGTACCTTGTTTATGTTTTCTTTATTGCAGTGGAGTTTTAACATTATAAACAACCATCTGCACTTGAATCTGGCCTGGGTTTCCATCATGACAGCTTGTTTAAAATAAGGGAGAAAGTCTGACAAGGCAAGATATATTTATTTTCCAAACCTTGTGTTCAAAATTGATGTATCATTAGTTCAGAGACTAGAAAGCCCAACTCTGAAACATATGACTATTGCTGAATAGTATCTACTGAATAGGCATGAATCACATACTAATGGTTAAGAATTATAAGGTAACTGTTGTAAATATTTATTCATGCAATTTGCATTCTTGATTTAGACATTTGTAAGAAAATTGTTTTTCCAGAACTGAATCTTCACAAATTTTAGTTGAAATAATAATAACTACAGCAGTAAGGAAAATCATATGCATCATTAGTTTATGCGTAGACTATGTTGAGTTCACGTTAGAACCATTTAAGGTTGTACAAAATATGGTACAAAAAATACTTCCAAACTCAGTTTTCTGTGTTGGTCTTTACTAATAATTAGGGCTGTTCTATAAAATAATGTGCTCTGTTGTAGAGAGCAGGCACTACATGAAGTAGTTCCCTCATGCATTATGGATATCTCATTGTGCGTTTTAAAAAGATGGAGAAAAGCGAGCTGCCATGCTTAGTTGGGCCTGACCATGGATAGATTAAACCCACACCTCATTCAGCCTCCACTACTGCCTGCTTTTACCCACATTAACATGTCTGTTTTGATCACTATCTGCTTGTAAATTCATCATTTTTTCTCTGCAGTGGTGGGTAACATAGGTATGAAGAACTGTGCACTTACTAAGATGAAACCAAAGCCTCGCACTGCCTGAGTGACCCATGTGAACCATATCACTAATGGGAATTTAATCTCCTCTTGTATTGTTAATTTGAGACACTATTTGGATAACCATTGTAAAGTGAAAGCGAGACATTGTTCTGGCTAAATGAAAATGGAAAATTAGGAAATTTAGGCTCCTGTGTTGCAAACCATTGTTACTGGAACACAAGAGTCCAAAGTAATGCCTTAATTTTAGAGAAAATAGAACATCAAATTAAAGTTAGCCACATTTCATAATCATGTTCATTCTATAGGCCTTTAAAAATTACAACAAGCCTATGGTTGTCATGGTTGATCTAATGAAACATGCAATGGTTGTCTTTTTACATAATTGGTTAGTTTGCCATGAAAATACAGTTCTGGAATGTACACTGTCATGACAATTGTACCTACTTCTACTTCATTTTCCTGTACAATTTTACAGGCATTATATTTTCTTCTTTCATTTTTTATTAGAATTTTTGTAGGCATTTGTACTCCTATGTTTATTTTTATCTGTGGTCATTTTTGTCTCAACTGTAATTTTTTATTATTAATTCAGTTTTATTCTTTATTATTCTAAAAAAATGTATTGTATTGTGGATTAATAAATTTTATCTTATTTTAACTTATTTCCTTACTTTTTTTGTATTCAAGATAGTGGTAAAAAATGTCACTGCACATCTTTCTTTGTACTGTTGTATGTATGAAAAATTAAATTTCAATTGTAATTTGAGCTAGTCAGAGAAAACAGTAAAGTCTATTTATAGAATACTATTCAAACATAAAGAAATAGTCTAGGAAGTTAATTAAAAAGCACCTTAAAGACCACCAAGAGCAAAAAGCATGACTATTATTTAGTTCTTAATTTATTCCTGCAGATAATCTGTGGCCCATGACTCCAGTTTCTCCAGTGTCTATCTGGTCTACAAAATGAAAGTTTAGAGCCCTTGACCTAGCATAATTAGCAATGACAGCCTGTTTCCTTTTCAGAGTGCCTCTTACTTCAGAACAGACCACAGACATTGTTTGTCTTCATTCTTCTGTGATGTTTCTCAGGCAGTTTATCTTCTTCCTAGCAGGTATTTGCAGTCCTATTGTTTTGTCATGATGTGATGAGTAGACAAGAGAGTGCTAAACTCATTAAAATCGTTACAACACCCTTAGTTCCCTCACCCCACCCTTTCTGAAATCTTCATATTCAATACATGTACACAGTATTTATCTCTCTCCTTGTGGGCTTTTGTTCTCTAGGGAATATGTGACGGTTTGTGTGTGTGTGTGTGTGTGTGTGTGTGTGTGGACCTAAACGTGCTTCTAAAAATGCCTTTCTTTGATGAAAAATCTGTTGCTAAAAGAGAGAATTTCTGTATTTACCTATTTATATTTCATTTCAACATTCATCAGTGTGGCGTACATTTGGTTCTTGGAAGAAAAAAAAAAGCCAAAAAGCATGCTCTTACTGGAGCATTTGTGAATGTGGAAATGACATTTTGTCTGTGTTTGGCGTAGGCAGAGATGCTAGAAAAGACAGGCTGAAGACTAGGCTGTCACTATAAGCAGTCAAGCGCATATTCACAAAATGGAATTACTTTCTGACAATAGCTGTACTTGCTTTTGAAGCTCCTTGCCTTTGCTGAACTGTAAATCCTCTTTGCTTGCTGGCATCCTTTTTCCCCTAGCGTCAACATTTTGTCCCATAACTGCAAGTAATTACAAAGAGCTCACTTTTCATGTAAACTTTCTCAGTTCCTTGACTACCACACAAAAGAACATTAATGTAAAGCGAGTTAGTGACAAGCTTCCCCTTCATTATATACTAGTCAAAAGTATTATTATTTTTAGGCAGTGTGCCATCCATCTTACTTGTGAAATGTCAATCGTTTGTGACTCTAGGGGCCTGCACAAGGAGACTTTTTTTTTTTTACTACATTATCAACTGTAGTTATAGTAATATGCAAAAAATCATCTCAACCATCAATATCCATTGAGGAAGAAGGAAAATTAAATGAGTGTGCTTTTATAGGGTTAGCAAGCTCTACATGTAAATGTATTGAAAAATTTAATGACACATTGTTCTTATTTATAATTATAGTACATTAAATGTTGAATTCCATCTGCAAAATGAGTCAGTTCCTGGCTATACTTCCTGGAGATTACAACAATTAACCTTGAAGGACCTTTTTTTTAAGACAAAATTTTAAAACAAAGGAAACCCTTACAAAAAAACCTCTAAATAAATCAATCAATCAATAAATATTTGGCCATGCACCTCGTCTCTGTTAATGAGCTGCTAATATAGGAATGCTAATCTATTTAAATGTGCACAGTGACCTTATGGAATTACATTGTGTGTGAATATCCTTGTAAAATCCTCTTAGGATGACTATTGGGTATTATCTCTTTTGCTAAATACTGTATTTCTGTGTTTGAATATACTGATAAATATCAAAATCAAGATCCAAGATGGCGCCGGTGAAAATGGCTGCCGTCGCTCAGTGTCCTCCTCAACTTTGCATTTTTCTTATGTTTGCCGTGTTATTTTTTTTGTTTTTTTGCAACCTGCAACGCTCTCATGTTCTATGACAGACAAACTCTCCTGGACATTTGACAAAATTCGTAATCTGGACCTTCACCGACCGACTTTTTTGTGAACGGAGGTGATTTACCTTGGCTACCTGGGCAGAAGGAATGCCGGAAAAGGGGGAAAAGAGCCGGGATCCTGGTCAGGATCAAAGGTCCTGGACAAACGGTGGTGTACTGATGTACAAGTTTCCTGATCTTGAACATCTCATGATCAGATGCAGACCTTTTTATCTGCCCAGGGAGTTTTCGGCAATATTCTGTACCGCTGTTTATATTTCCCCCCACGCCGACATCACGCGCGCACTGGATGAACTGTTTGATGCTATCGACTGGCAGGAAACGTTACACCCAGAGGCTGCTTTCATCGTGGCTACCGATTTTAATAAAGCCAACATGAAGAAAGTTCTGCCGAAGTTTTACCAGCACGTAAACTTTCCAACGCGAGGTGAGAACATCTTGGACCATGTTTACACTCCTTACGCACATGCTTACAAAGCCCGCCCTCGACCGGCCTTCGGCAAATCAGATCACTCCTCGGTCCTGCTGCTGCCAGCTTATAGGCAGAAGCTGAAACGCGAGCAGACTATGACGCGTTTGGTTCAGCGATGGATCAACCATTCAGACAGCGCCCTGCGTCACTGCTTCGACATCACGGACTGGGAAGTTTTCCGGACTGCCGCTGACAACAACATCAACAACTACACTGAGTACGTCACGGATTTAATTCATAAATGCATCAATGACGTCGTACCGCGGGTTAATGTATGGATTTACCCCAACCAGAAGCCATGGGGTAACGGAGAGGTCCGCGCAGCACTCAGAGGGCAGACTGCAGCCTTTAAATCCGGAGACCCAAATGAGTACAAATCATCCCGGTATGCACTCAGAAAAGCAATACAAACTGCCAAGGGACTGTACAGAGAAAAGGTAGAATCCTGCTATACAGTAGCAGCTGTAACATCAGGAACATGTGGAGTGGACTGAAGACCATCACAGACTATAAGGGAAAGAGCTGCAGAGTGGGGGAGGTAACTGCTTCTCTACCTGATGAGCTGAACACCTTCTATGCACACTTTGATAACCACCTATCTCAGGAGGTTTCACTGGAAGAGGACAGCTGCCCTCTTCAGATATCTCAGGCCGACGTGTATAAATACTTCAGGAAAGTAAACACACGGAAAGCCCCTGGACCAGACAATATCTCAGGTCGTGTCTTCAGAGCATGCGCCCGCGAGCTAGCGGATGTCTTCACAGACATTTTTAACCATTCCCTGCACCAGCCTGCTGTCCCAACATGTTTCAAGAGGACCAACATCATCCCTGTCCCTAAGAAAATTAATGTGATCTGCCTAAATGACTATCGCCCAGTAACACTCACCTCCATTGCCATGAAGTGCTTTGAGCGCATAGTCAAAGCTCACATCACATCCTTACTCCCTGCTTCACTCGATCCGCTCCAGTTTGCCTACAGGTCTAATAGATCTACTGATGATGCAATTGCACTTCACACTGCACTCTCTCACCTGGACCAGAGGAACGCACATGTGTGGATGCTTTTCATTGATTATAGCTCCGCTTTCAACATAGCACTTAGCAACTTTTTTGCATAGCACTTTTAACAATTGACATTGTCTCAAAACAGCTTTACACAATCAAAAGAATTATTTACGTTTGTATGGAATGTGAATGTGTATGAATCAAAATGGTCAGATAGTCCCTGGTGAGCAAGCCACGGGCGACAATGGCAAGGAAAGACTCCCTGAGATGGTAATAGGAAGAAACCTTGAGAGGAACCAGACTCAACAGGGAACCCATCCTAATCTGGGTGAAACAGATTGCAGGAAATGATCTGCATTTATACAGTGTGTTAGGTGGCAGGCAGTTCAGCTATAATAGTTGAAATTCAAATTTTATTTGTCACATAAACAGTCATACACAGTACGAAATGCAGTGAAATGCTTATACGACCGCCAGTGACCTTAAAAATAAAATAAAATAAAACTTATACGTAAGGAATAAATATGAATAAAAAGAGATACTAAAGAAAATAAACATAACTAGTAAGATAAACTGTACAAGTAAGGGCATGATAAAAATATTACAAAATATAGAAATGTATATATAAAAAAAGATTTGTGTATATATATATATATATATATTTGAAAGTGGCAGTGGTTGTGCAAATATGCATAAAAAGTGATTTAAAGTGTCTTGTGCAATGGTCCAGATATATAAATATGTAGTGCAAGTGTGTATGAATGTGTCCATGATTGTCCAGTCAATGTTTAAAAGATATTGAGTTATTAGTCCTGTGTGGTGGTGTGATTGAGAGACCTTATCGCCTGCGGGAAGAAGCTCCTCCTCAGTCTCTCTGTGTTGGCCTTCAGGGAGAGGAATCGCTTCCCAGACCACAACAGAGTGAACAGTCCTTCACGATCTTCCTGGCCTTGGACCAGCACCGCTTGCTGTAGATCGAGTGCAGGTCAGGGAGCTCGGTGCGGATGATACACTCAGCTGATCACACCACCCTCTGTAGAGCTGCATGGTGCTGTTCCCGAACCAGGTCGTGATGTTTCCCGTCAGGATGCTCTCTATGGTGCAGGAGTAGAAATTCCTGAGCACCTTGAAGGGCAGTCTGAAGTCTCTCAAGCATCTGAGGTGGTAGAGATGCTGCCAGGCCTTTTCACCACGGTGTTGATGTGACAGGACCATGACAGTTCCTGCGTGATGTGAACACCGTGGTATCTGAAGCTGTCCACTCTCTCCACTGGGCTCCTGTTGATGATGGGGGTCTGGTAGTTCCTCTCCTGCTTTGTACTGAAGTCCACTATCAGCTCCTTTGTCTTGCTGACGTTCAGGAGGAGATTGTTTCTCTGGCACCAGTTCTCCAGATTTCCAACCTCCTCCAGATAGGCCGTCTCATCGTTGTTCGTGATCAGGCCAACCACGACAGTGTCGTCAGCAAACTTGATGATGGCGCTAGAATTGGTAGTGGCCATGCAGTCGTAGGTATACAAAGAGTACAGCAGGGGACTCAGAACACAACCCTGTGGGGCTCCAGGGCTGAGAGTGAGGGAGGCTGAGACATGTCCGCCCATCCTTACTGCCTGTCGTCTGCCAGTCAGAAAATTGGAGATCCACCGACATATAGATGAGCTGAGTCCCAGGTGCTCCAGCTTGGTGGCAGAGCTGTAGTCGATGAAGAGCATTTTTACACAATTCCCTTTCCTAGTGTCCAGGTGAGTCAGTGATGTGTGGAGAAGATGTGAGATTACATCGTCTGTGGAACGGTTTGTGCGGTATGCAAACTGTAATGGGTCCAGTGTGTCCAGTAGTGAAGAAATGATCTCTGGTCTCTGACCAGGCATTCAAAGCACTTCATCACTACTGAGGTCAGGGCTACAGGGCGATAGTCATTGAGAGAAGCAGGATGTGGTTTCTTTGGAACAGGAACAATGATGGACTCTTTGAAGCATGTGGGGATCACCGACTGAGATAAAGAGATGTTGAATATCTCAGTGAACACAGGTGCTAGCTGGTCTGCGTAGGCTCTGAGGATACGGCCTGAGATGCCGTCTGGTCCTGCTGCTTTCCTGATGTTCACTCTCTTGAAGGCTCTCCTCACATCATGCTCGGTGATGATGAACGCGCTTCCGGTGCTGGCAATATCTTCCTGTCTGCAGCCGTTAGCGCCGCTAGCATTAGCGCCGTTAGCATTAGCATCGCTAGCGTCTTTAGCTGCAGCCTCGAAGCGAGCGTAGAAAGTGTTGAGCTCGTTCGCCAGAGTCGCGTCCGCGTTCGTCATACCGGCTGTTGGTGCTTTATAATCCGTAATTGTCCTTAATACCTGCCACAGGCTCCTAGAGTCACTCAGTTGAAGCTGTGACTCTAGTTTTCTCCCGTAGCGCTGCTTCGCCTCTTTCACCGCCTTCCGCATGTTATATGACGGTTTGTACGGTTCCATGTCCCCCAACGCAAGTCCCGTGTTGTAGGCAGCGGTGCGAGATCTCAGAGCGTCGCGGATGGTTTTATCCACCCACGGCTTCTGGTTGGGAAACGTTCTGATAGTCTTTTTCTCCACGGCATCATCCGCTAGCTTCCCAATGAATCCCAAAACCGCTTCCATAAACACGCTGACATCATCAGAGCTGTTTCTGAACATGTCCCAGTCTGCGTCATCGAGTGCGTTCTGTAACGCGGCCATCGATTGGTCCATCCAGCGCGCAACCTCCCTCTGAACCGGAACTTCCTGTTTCAGCCTTTGTTTGTATCTTGGCATGAGGAAGATGGCGGCGTGGTCGGATTTTCCAAACGCGGGACGAGATTGTGCCTTGTAAACGTCTTTGACCGTGGTATAACAATGGTCCAGTGTCCTTTCGCCCCTGGTGGGGCAGGTGATGTGCTGATAAAAGTTAGGCGCTGCGCGTTTGAGGTTGGCACCATTAAAGTCCCCCGCCACAATGAGCGCAGCGTCCCGGTGTTGCGTTTGTTGTTGTGAAAGTGCCTCATGCAGCTCGAGTAACGGCACTCAACGGCACTGATTATGACCGATGTAAACTCCCGTGGCAGATAAAAAGGACAACACATGATGGACAGTAGTTCCAGGTTTGGTGTGCAGGAGCGTGTAAGAGGAACAACGCTTGTGCTGTTGCACGAGCTGTTGTTCACCATTAAACACACGCCGCCTCCCCTTGACTTCCTCGAGTCCCGCATCCTGTCCATGCGGTGAATTCGAGAAGAACTCGGCCGACTGTATGGCGTGGTCCGGTACCGCTGGGTTCAGCCATGTCTCGGTGAAGCAGAGGAGATTGCAGTCCCAAATGTCTCTCTGGAACTTTATCCTATGACTGGACGTTGGCGAGCAGGATGCTAGGCAGAGGTGTGCGGTGTGCACGAGCTCTCAGCCTGTTCCTGACGCCGGCTCGTTTCCCTCGGGGCCGCCGCTTCGCGTCGAGTCCTTTGTTCTTCTTCAGGATCTCACTCGGCCAGCTCAGATCTGGAGTTAAAAACGTCTCTATCATACCTAATATACTCAATGGTGGTGATTTTGCCGATTTTAAAACACTGTAAACTAACTAACAAAAACAAAGACAAGGTCGTCGGAGGAGTCGTCACGGCAGCCGACCTCACCGGCGCAATCTTGGAAACAACCTTAATTGATGTTAATTGATGTTAATTGATGTTAAAATGGAGTCCAGGTAGTTATTGGAGACTCAGATAGACTTGTAGAAAGTTCCAGTCCTGAACTATCGAATTGTCAAGTCCTCAGAAAAACAGCTGCCAACACCAGTTGAGGCCAGAACCGTCTTCTAAGTAGAGAGAATCATCCCCAGACACCAGACGCATCCCAAAGAGACACACGGGGCCTCCATGTGACGAGATCTCCAACCAAAAGTGGGGCACCAGGATGGGTCAGACAGGGCAGAGGGAGTCTGGATAACTGGCAGCTCAGGAATGAAATGTAGCTTGACAGAGAGAGAGAGAAAGAGTGAAAGAGGGACGCAGGGGGAGAGAGGAAAGAGAAAGAGGGGGAGAAAGAGAAGAAGAGGAGAGATGGCAGTTAGGTATGGTCACAGTCACATAATGTATAATGTGAATGTATATTTACTGTAGAGTGCAAGCAGGGACTCCGGCAGGACTAGCCAGGAGAGCCAGAAGGAAACACAAACATGAGATGTAAAGCAAACAATCACCTCACAGTCAACAAACCTGATTGATCAATGAAAGTGAGGAAGACAGCATCTAAACATGTCAGTTCACCATAATACTCTAGGTCCATGAGTCCCCCAGATCTGCTCCTTTACCTAAGGCAAATCTATTTATAAAAATGCTTGGCTAAATAAATAGGTTTTTGACCTAGACTTAAACACTGAGACTGTGTCTGAGTCCCAAACACTATTTGGAAGACTATTCCATAATTTTGGAACTTTCTAAGAATAATCTCTGCCCCCAGCTGTAGTTTTCATAATACGCGGTACTGACAAGCAGCCTGCATCCTTTGATCGAAGTAGGCGTGGCGGATCGTAAGACACTAGCAGTTCGCTCAGATACTGCGGCGCGAGACCATTTAATGCTTTATATGTCAAGAGTAGTATTTTAAAATCAATGCAAAATTTCACAGGGAGCCAATGCAGTGAAGATAGGATAGGGGTGATGTGCTCATATCTTCTGGTTCTAGTGATGACTCTCGCTGCTGCATTCTGGACTAGCTGAAGCTTGTTTATGCACCTAACTGAACAACCAGACAGTAAGGCATTACAATAGTCCAACCTAGAGGTGATAAAAGCATGAACTAGTTTTTCTGCATCGTTTAGCGACAATATATTTCTTATCTTGGCAATATTTCTGAGGTGAAAGAATGCTATCCTGGTAATATTATCTACATGAGCTTCAAATTAAAGGCTGGAATCTATAATCACGCCGAGGTCTTTTACTGTTGCACTTGATGGAATAGAAAGGCCATCTAAAGTTGCGGTGTGATCAAAAATTTTACTCCTAGCTGTATGCGGTCCTATGACTAGAACTTCTGTCTTATCTGGATTAAGCAGAAGGAAGTTAATTAGCATCCAATTTCTTATGTCCTGCACACATTGCTCAACGTTAGTAAGCTGGTTTTTCTCATCAGGTTTTGCTGAGACATATAACTGTGTGTCGTCAGCATAACAATGAAAACTAATACAGTGCTTACGGATTATGTTGTCAAGAGGAAGCATGTAAAGGGAAAAAAGCAGTGGGCCTAAAACTGAACCCTGCGGAACACCAAACTGCACTAGAGAACATGCAGAATAATCACCATTTAAGTCTACATACTGATAACGATCGGTCAAAGAGGATCTGAGCCCGGAGAGGGCTGTACCCTTAATTCATACTACATTTTCTAATCTGTGAAGAAGAATACTATGATCAATGGTGTCAAAAGCTGCACTGAGGTCGAGCAATACAACCATAGTTACACAACCCTGATCAGAGGCCAATAGGTGGTAATTTACTACTTTAACAATTGCTGTTTCTGTGCTGTGATGAGGCCTAAATCCTGACTGATACAGTTCATGTATGCCATTTCTATGTAGAAAATAGCTGCTCCGCTACTATCTTTAACAGATCTTAGAGATAAACGGGAGGTTTGATATTGGTCTGTAATTGGACAGCTGACAGGGGTTGAGGTCAGGTTTCTTAATTATTGGTTTGAAAACTGCTGATTTAAAAGATTTGGGAACATAACCAATGCTGAGTGAGGAATTAATTATTCTCAACAGCGGTTCTGTTATTACTGGTACTATCTGTTTAAGAAAATGTGTCGGTATAGGATCTAATATACAGGTTGATGAATTTGCAGAAGAGATGAGTGAAATTAGTTAATTCTCTTCAAGGGGAGTAAAGTATTCTAGGTTCCGATCTGACATAGCTAGGTTAACATCTGCATCAATTACATTGTTCGGTTTCAAAGCCTCAATTTTATGCCTGATATTTACAATTTTATTATTAAAAAAGGTCATGAAGTCCTCACTATTGCATGATGTTGTTGTGGAGATTTCTGTAGTGGTCTTATTTCTGGTTAATTTGGCTACGGTATTAAATAAAAATCTAGGATTATTTTTATTTTCTTCTATAAGAGTGGAGAGTTACATTGATCTAGCTATACTAAGAGCTTTCCTATAGTTCAGGATGCTCTCTTTCCATGCTATTTGAAATACTAACACTTTAGTTTGAGCGGTCTGTTTTAAAGTGCGCGTGTGATCGTTATACCAGGGAGCGAGTTTCTTATCTCTAATAATTTTTCTTTTAGCTGGAGCTACATTATCTAAGGTACAACAAAATGTCGACTCTAAATATTCAGTCGCCTGATCGAGTTCTGTGGGGTCAGACGGTGATCTAATCGAAGTTGGTAACTCTGGGAGATTACTGATAAAAAACCTCTGTGTGGTAGTTGATGTGAATGTACGTTTAATACGGTAGCGCGGTGCTGTGCGTACATTATCACTGTGACACACTTGAATTGAGACAAGATAGTGATCTGAGATAATTTCAGACAGTGGAATTGTGAATAAATTTCTTATACTTAATCCGAAGAATATTATTAAATCAAAAGTGTGACCTGCTTTATGAGTGGGTCCTACTACACACTGATTTACGCCTACTGAGTCCAGTATGGACATAAATGCTGTTCTCAGAGGGTCTTCTGGATTCTCAAAATGAATATTAAAATCTACAGCAATTAACACTTTGTCTACAGAAACAACTAGGTTTGAGAGGAAATCTGCAAATTCACTAAGAAATTCAGAATACGGCCCTGGAGGTCTGTAAATTATAATTAGTGGAATTGACTGACCTGACTTAATATACTTAAATACACTTACGTTACTACAGTATAAAGAATTTCAAATGAATTTAATTTGTGTCCGTGTTTTTGTACGATAGACAGATTATCATTGTAAATAACTGCCACGCCTCCTCTTCTACCAGTTAACCGAGGCTGGTGTATGTAGCTGTATCCAGGAGGACTAGCTTCATTTAAAGCTACATACTCGTCCTGTTTAACCCATGTTTCAGATAAACAGAGAATATCAAACTCCTGATCTGTGATAATTTCATGAACAATAACCGCATTTGAAGCGAGAGATCTAATATTTAACAATCCTATCTTCAGATCAGAGGTGCCGCCTGCGCATTCAGTATGATCTGAGTTTGTGGTTTTTATGTTAAGTTATTGAAACACTTTTTTGAGTCTTTCTACATCTTTGCTTAGATCGGAGAACAGACACAGTCTCAATATGGTGAGCCCTGAGTGACGACTCTATGCAGCTAGCAGACGGTTGGTTTAGGCTGTCTGTTTGCTCCCTGGCCTGGGCTCTGGATTGTCACCGATTAACTAGACCTCTACTGAGACTATGAGCTATACTACAGAAAATGAGAGCAGCACCTTCCCGAGTGGGATGGACACCGTCCCGCCCTAACAGGCCAGTTTTGCCCTCAATGGTCTTCCAATAATCTATGTAGCCCACATTATTTTCGGAGCACCACCTGGACATCCAGCGGTTCAGCGACCATAACCTGCTGTAAGCTATGTCGCCACGTCTCATTGGGATGGGACCAGAGTATACTACATCACCTCATCCTCACAAACACTCAGCACCGGTGTCCCTCAGGGATGTGTGCTCAGCCCTCTGCTGTACACTCTATTCACCCACGACTGCACTGCAACACATAGCTCCAACACCATCATCAAATTTGCAGACGACACCACCATCATCAGCTGCATTTCTGATGAGTTGAGTTGGCATACAGGGCAGAGGTGAGAGCCCTGACATCATGGTGCCGCGACAACAACCTGCTGCTTAATGTCAGCAAGACTAAGGAGCTCATCGTGGACTACAGGAGACTGCAGGGAGGAAGCCACACCCCCATCCACATCGAAGGAGTAGAGGTGGAGAGAGTCAGCTGCTTCAGATTCCTGGGCATCAATATCAGTGAGGATCTGAGTTGGTCACACCACACTGGTGCAATCACTAAAGCGGCAAGACAGCGGCTCTTCTTCCTGCGGCGACTGAGGAGGATCAGCATGGACCCCAGAATACTCACAAACTTTTATCAATGTACCATCGAGAGTATTCTGTCTGGCTGTATCACCACCTGGTATGGCAGCTGTAATGCTTTGGATCGCAATGCTCTGCAGAGGTTGGTGAGATCAGCACAGTGCATCACCAGGACTGAATTGCCAACCATGCAGGACCTCTACAGACAGCGCTGTAGGAGGAGGATGCAGCGGAACTTCTCTGACCCGAGCCACCCCAGCCACAGACTTTTCACGCTCGTGTCGTCGGGCAGGCGGTACAGGAGCATCAAAACCCGCACCAGCAGATACAGAGACAGTTTCTATCCACAAACCATTAGGCTTCTGAACTGCTGACATTCTACACACACCAATACACTCACCACAACTACTGGACTCTTAACAATGTCACTTTAAATTCATATTCAAATTACTTCATTGCACCTTGCACTGTTGCATGTAAATACTAAATTATCTTAAAAGCTTACTTGCACATAGAGATACCTTGCAATATTTTTATTATTTTTATTTTTATGTTTTATTTTTTCCCCTCCTCTTCCTATATTTATATTATATGTTTATGTAAAGTAGTGGAACACGAGTCTAAGAATTTCATTACGGTAATGATGCCTCATTGTTATCTGTTCAATTCAATTCAATTCAATTCAATTTTATTTATATAGCGCTTTTAACAATGGTCATTGTCTCAAAGCAGCTTCACAAAAATTAAAGAAATTTAACAAAAAATAAATAAATAAATAAAAAATAACAAAACAAACAAAAAAAATAATAATAATAGTAAATTAATAATAATTATAGAAAAGAAAATAATTGGAAGTGTGGATGTGTGAGAAAAATGTGCAGATAATAATAATGAGACGAATGAATGAAATTTCTCTGATGAGCAAGCCAAGGGTGGCGGCGACGGTGGCAAGGAAAAACTCCCTGAGATGGCATTAGGAAGAAACCTTGAGAGGAACCAGACTCAACAGGGAACCCATCCTCATTTGGGCGATAACAGATAGAAATGATATAACATCTTGTGTGTTGTGCAGGTGAAAATTCAATATGACAGAAATTATTTAAATTGACATGAAGACCAGTTCAGCATAGGGACAAGTCAGTAGGTGCAGAGGGCAGATGAGGTCTGGATCACTGGAAGCACAGGAGCAGCATGTGTAGCTCCAACCATCATAAAGCTGAATCCAGCTGGAGCTGGTCCTTCTCTGGATGCCTCAGGAACCTCGCAGGGTCGGCCTTTGTCTACTGAAGCTGGCAAAATCTCCCGATGCCTCGGGATGGGTAGAGAAATACAGAACAGATGGGGAGAATTAGCGTAGTTGCCATTCGGTATAGGTGTACTGGAGTATGAGATTATGGGATGAGTTATGTGTATGCCAGATTAAAAAGATGAGTCTTGAGTCTACTTTTGAACTGAGAAACCGTGTCTGCTCCCCGAACACTGTCTGGAAGGCTATTCCAAAGCTTTGGAGCTAAATATGAAAAAGCCCTACCCCCTTTTGTAGATTTTGAAATTCTGGGAACTACCAGAAGTCCGGAGCTTTGTGATCTTAAGGCGCATGGTGGATTGTAGCGTATCAGAAGACTGGTTAGGTATGTGGGAGCTAAACCATTTAAGGCCTTGTATGTAAGTAATACTATTTTGTAATTTATTCTAAACTGAACAGGTAGCCAGTGCAGGGATGATAATATTGGGGTTATATGATCATATTTTCTGGATCTAATGAGAACCCTGGCAGCTGCATTTTGGATTAACTGAAGATGACAGTCTTCATACATCTGTATATGACAATAATACTTGAAACTTGAAACAATAATGATTAGGTACTAATAAACAGAAAAAGTGAGAATAAATGACAAAATATACAACATTATAGTTTGGATTGGAGAAGGTTAGTATAAATCACAGTTTTTTTTCTCAACTGTTGTATAAAAACATTATACCTCAATATAGTTAACTTCTCAAATCAGAGCTGTGTATTTCGTCTTGGTTAAAAGCCTGGCTCAGACTGTAGCTGTAAGCTAATTTTAAATCAATCCACTCATTCTAATATATCATTGTTTCTATAGAAACAGATGTGTTCTATAGTATAGATGTGCATGATGGACACAACAGATAGTCTATACAGTATAAATAGAAGAAAGGTTTTGTCTGTGCATTGGTCAGAATTTGCGATTTCAATATCCTTACATTCCATACACTAGAGGACCCAAAACCAGTCTCAGAAATACTTCTATCTGTATGTTTGTCCGGACAGATTTTATCACAGCATCATGCAAAACTGGCTGGACAGAATTCAATTAAACTTTACAGATCCTTTGATATTTGCCTAAAGTTAAATCTGCACCATAAATGAAATCAAAATGTTGAGTAGAAGAGAAGTTTTATATGAACTGGAATATAGTAATTACATTACTGTATATAGCACATTTTTCCCCAAGGTGGGCATGTCTATATGCGCCAATCAACACAATAGTTTACCATGTATACAAGGACTATGCAGAAGACACAGAAACAACAGTAATAAACATATACAGTACAAGCTTGCAAAATCCTCAATACAAACACACACACACACACACACACAACAGCATGACACAGCATGGTTTACTCAAAAAAAAAAAAGATACGTACACCATGAAGCTTGCACCATGAATAAAATCAAAATGTTGAGTACAGTAGAAGGTAAGCTACAGTATGAGCAGATGTGCTAAATGCTAATCTGCTTATTTTTTTTAGCTTTAACCTTTTAACTTTATACAAACTCTTTTCCTGTAAATGACAGGTACTTGAGCTAGTCTAATAATAAATTTTCTTTTTTAAACAGAACATTTTCAGACCGTTTCAAGTTTCAAAGGATTCAAATTTTTTTTTAATCATCATTCTACACAGAATATTTCACAATGAAAATTAATTTGTAAACAAAAAAAAAAAGGCTGAAATATCCCATTTACATAAGTAGTCTGACCGATCACTGAGTACTTGTGTAATACTTGCTTGTGGGTGCTTTCGGGGCTTTAAGGCTGAAGAAGTTATAAGATTAATTAAATAAAACCCTCAGACACGGACGAGCTCTTCTTAACGCCAACAACTCCTCTTTTATTCTTTTTTCTCCCTCTTTCCCTTTCCGCTCTTCCCCCTTCATTAATAAAAGTCCTCATAACAATATCCAACAACACAAAATAGATACGACTGAATTAACATTGAATATTCCAATATAATATTTTCCAACATACTGTAATCTCTGCAATTATATAACTCTGTTAAACTCAATTTAAACTCTTACACTACATTCGCCCTTCTGAAAAGAAACAGTATTTTCCTGTATTTTCCTCATTTCCTGAAAATACAAAACAGAAACAGTACATCTATGTTACGTGCAGGTGTATGGGTGTAGTGCACGTAAGTGCGCATGCGTGTCTGCTGGTGCCGGCGTGTGCGCGCGCTCTCTCTCTCCCTTTTCTCTCTCTCGCTTTCCTTCTCACAGGAAGCCCCGCCCCGATTGGACGTGCTGTGACGTGCGCCAGGATTGGCCGTGCTGAGATCTGCGCGTCCTTTTAAGGCTGCGGATGAAAGCCGGAAGCGCGCGTTATTGTTGTGTTGAGTGCCCCATGTGTCGAGTGTTGTTTGAAATTAATGTTAGTTGAAAAGTTGTTTTTGTCGCGCCTTACTTTCACTGGTGTCTTTCTTTTTGGGTTGCTTTGTGTTGGGGTGGTGGAGGGTTGTCGCCACCACCTTTTTTTTGTGTGTTTTGTTTGTATATATTGTAAATACCTTTTTGTTTAGTTTTGTGTATATATGTGACTGTGTGGGTGATGGTGGATTAATGGACACTGCGAGTCAGGTAGATGGTCACTCAAGGCTGCCTTTATTGGCCTGGGATAAACAGCACCAAAAGTTGGTAATATTGCAGGTCATTAATGATGTATGACAGTCAGCAGAAAGTCAGCATGGAAACTGCTGCCGTTTGTGTAGCTCCGCCCCCTGTCCCTGATGAATGCGGATACAGCAGAGCACAACCAATGGCGTGTTTTCCCAATTTATGCATGAATTTAATCAACTTATTTAAACTCCGTTACCTATAGTTAAATTTAAGGAAGCAGTAGGGGTTGGGCGCCATTTTGGTTTAATCCTGTTTTCTCCTGGTTTTTGTATTTAGTTAGGGAGTTAGTTTAGCCCTGTCTCTTTTGGTTTATTATTCTTTTGTTGGTACTTTAGTTAGTTTTAAGGGAGGAGATAGGGCTGGGTTTTGTTTATTGTTTTGGTCTAGGCCCAACCCTGAAGCTGAGAGCTTCCTGTATGTGTGGGCGTCTGTGTGTATAAAAAAAAATAAATGACCACACACAGTATACTTTTGTTGAAAAGTTTCTTTATTATTATATATTATTTATTTCTTTGTTGTAGGGCACTGGTGGCTCAGTGGTAGGTGTTTCACCTGCCATGCGGAAGGCCCGGGTTCGATTGCAGCCAGTGCCCACACCCCAGCCACTGGATGCAGTGCCTGTCCCAAGCCCGGATAAAATGGGAGGGTTGCGTCAGGAAGGGCATCCGGCGTAAAACCTGTGCCAAGTTGTAGTGCGGACTGGATATTCCGCTGTGGCGACCCCTTGCCGGGAGCAGCCGAAAGACCAACAACATTTATTTCTTTGTTACGCTCAGGGACCCTAGACCTGTATACAAAGAAATATACACAAAAAAAGTTTTCGAGCCATTTGAAGTTTCCAAGCAACACACTTTGCTATTGAACCCAGTGAAAAAAGATTTAGATTTTCAAACATTAGAAAAAATTACCAAAATACAAACATTTGAACACTCGGAATATAACAGTTTCCCCATTTTTAAAAAAATATCTATTTTACATTATTCCACTCTGTTTTCAATCCAACATTATTTTATTAATTAAGGGGGAAGAATGGTTGGGAAGAATGGAATATGGTTCGGAAGATCCCAGGTTCAAATCCCACAACCACCAAGTTGCCACTGTTGGGCCCTTGAGCAAGGCCCTTATCCCTCAACTGCTCAGATAACATAAACGGACATTTTAAAGAACAGGTAAATGATTAAAGAGCTAATGCTGCTCACCTGTGCCAGAAGATGTGCCCTATCTGGTATCTATTGCCCCCATTGACAGTGTTTGTCACAGGGTAAGCTCTCGCACACATGCGCGATCGCAACGCGAGGGAACCCGGATGTGAGTCTGTTTATGTGCGACCAGCATAGCACCCGGAGAGATTTACCACAGCGCGCTGATTATTTTGAGAGAGAGTTTGTTTGTTGCTTCCCGAGGATTAGTTTCATGGTTTGGATTAATCTCGTTGGACACTCACAATTCACCTCTCGTTCCGTTACTCGAGCTCCCAGATTTGTCATCTATCCTGGTGAGACCGAGCCAATCACTCCTGTGCATCATCACACACACCGCAATAACACACACCCTGGACTTCCATACGTACACACACCCCCGCAAACACCATACACATTGTATATATTTGTATTATATTTTGTATATATTGGTTTTGGTGCACCTTGTTTGTTTGTTTGTTGGTTTGATTTGTACAATACACTTTGGTTTAATTTACTACAAGCTTTTGTGTCGAATCTTATATTGTCCCGCCTAGGTTGCGCAATACCGGAAGTGTTGTTTACCAGCCCATATTTTGATTCTCGACCCTGTAGCAAAGTAACTAAGTGGTTTTATAAATCCAAGCGTTACAACATAATCCTATACTCAGATGTTAATAAGCCCTTATACATCCCTGTAACGTAATGGAGGACGAACAGCACGTCCTGACCTTGTTGTCATGCCGTTTGTAGGCCTGTCACTAGGAAGTTCTACTTCCGATTCAGCTCTAGAACCCTCAAAACGTTCAACCTGAATAGGAGGTAATGTAACTTCTCTCTCCTGCATCAGTTGAGCTGGTCTTACTGCCTCTAGTGCAAAAGAATCATGAAAAACATAAGGTCTAGAACCTGATAGTGCTGTAAGTGGAGGCCATTCACCTTGAGGGGATGTCAGAAGTGGACTAGGTTCAGGAGACCACGCAGAGCGTTACGGTTTTAATCGATTATAGTGAATGACTTTTGGCTTTGACCTAGAATCAAGCAGATCTTTCACTTTATAAGTCACTCCCATGTCACCTGTTGGTGAGTCTAGTCTGCTCAAGACTTTGTATGGACCGGCCCATTTTGGAGAAAGTTTATGTCTTGACAGAGCCGGCAGGTCAACCCATACAAGATCATTAGGTTAATAAGTTGTACGTCGAATGTTATGGTTGTAGTAGTGCTTTTGCTGCACCCCAGCTGTCTGGATATTGTCTGCAACAGAGGTAAAAGCAGAATGTAGTCATCCAAGCATAGAATGCGCATACTCATTCGGAGTTCCAGATGTAACCCTGGAAGTTGCTGGGGGTATACCCAGAAGAAAATCAGCAGGTAAGCGAGCTTCTCTACCATGCGCCAAAAAGAAAAGTGTATGTTTCGTTGAGGAATAACACTTGTGTTGTAGGCAAATTCGACCTGTTTTAAGTGGTCATCTCATTCCGCTCCTTTGGTATAGAAATATTTTGCCAGATGATCTTTCACGGTTTGATTAGCACGTTCGACCATACCATCAGACATGGCGTGATATGGTGATGTTCGCGTTTTGTGAATCCCAAGCAGGGAACACAGTTCTTTGACCAAGTCAGAATCAAACTGCCGACCTTGATCAGTGTGCAGACTCTGAGGCACCCCATGTTGGCTCACACAATCTTCAAACAAGCATTTGGCGACATTATTGCACGCTGATCAGGAAATGCATACATACTGATCCAAGATGGCGGCGCGGCAGTAGCACGCAGCGGCCGCTCCAGAGCCAAAATGGTGCTCACGTTGTTTACGTTTTGTGTGTAGCGCGTTTATCTTACCGTGTGTATGGATATCGTCGCAACTGGTGTCCGTACATACAACAGCCAGACACTTTTCAACCTAAATAACCCGGTTAACGACATCCAAGATGAGCTGCAGGAAATGCTCCGCGAACTCGGCTTGCTCCGCGAACCAGGTCTCGAAGCCTCGGCATTGCCTGATGCCGGCAGCCGGAGGAGGGGACATCGGAAGCGGTGAGCGAGGAAGCGGAAGCGCGGCAAGCGGGCGGGAGTCTGTGCTAGGCTAAAAACAAACCATAGCCGGCCGGCTCTCTCGTCCATCATCTTATCCAACGTCTGCTCCCTGGACAATAAACTGGACTACATCCGACTCCAGCAGGCTACACAGCGTGAGGTTAGAGACTGCTGTGTCTTTGTTTTCACGGAGACATGGCTCAGCGACAGAGTACCGGATGCCGCTATTCAGCTAAACGGGCTAGCCTCGTTTCGCGCCGACAGAAATGCAGCTCTGTGCGGTAAGACTCGTGGTGGCGGCTTGTGTGTTTACATCAATGCGAAATGGTGCAAAAACTCTGTGCCAGTTTCTAGTTATTGCTCATCGCTGGTGGAGTTTGTGACTGTTAGATGCAGACCTTTTTATTTACCACGGGAATTCACCACTGTTTACATTATCGGAGTGTACATTCCACCTAGCGCTAATGCTAAGGAAGCGCTATGGGAACTGTATGCAAAGATCAGTGAACTGCAAAATACACACCCGGATGGACTGTTTATTGTTGCTGGAGATTTCAACCATGCAAATCTCAAGTCAGTGCTTCCTAGATTCTGGTCTAGGGTCCAGGGACGCAACAAAGAAAATAGTAAATAAATAAATAAACAGGGCAACCCAAAGTACCGTGCGTGGTTTTTATTTTTACACACACGCACACACACATACAAGCTCTGGGCTTCAGGGTTGGGCCAAGGCCAAAACAATAAACAACCACCCCCCTCCACTATCTCCACCCTCAAACTAACTAAACTATCAAAGAAAAGAATAGAAATCTAAATACAAAAACTAAACTAACTACCTAACTATCCAACAAAAACACAGGAGACAACGGGGGACAACAAAAATGGCACCCAACCCCTACTGCTTCCTTGTAACTATATACAAAACAAAAGAGCTAACAACATATATACAATATTTACAATAGGAAAGAAAACTATATACAGTACAAATAGCGGGAGGAACACTTCCATCCACGCTTACACAAAGAAAAGAAAGAAAACAAAAACAAAAAGGAAGGAGAGATCGCAGGGTGCGACACACAGGCTCTCTCTCCAACCAAACAAACAAGCAATAACTCACACAAAGTCAATCACTCAACGAGCCAATCAAACAACCCAAACAATCACATAATCACACAGTCCAACAATCCACCAATCCACCAATCAATCACTGAGCACGGAAGTCACACACACAGGGGCTTCCTGTGTGAAGGAGAGTGAGAGAGAGAGAAAGGGGGAAGAGATCGCGCACGCGCCGCCACCCGCCGTCGCGCATGCGCACATACATGCACTACGCACACACATACACCTGCACGTAACACATCAATATGTGGACTTTGCAACGAGAGGTGATAACACGCTGGATCTTGTTTACACAAACATCCCCGGCGCATATCGGGCAGAGCCCCGCCCCACCTCGGCTACTCAGACCACATCTCTGTTATGCTAATTCCAGCATACAGACCACTCGTCAGGCATTCAAATCCGGTTCTGAAGCAGGTGAAAACCTAGCCAGTAGGAGCCATCTCTGCTCTTCAGGACTGTTTCGAGAGCACTGACTGGAACATGTTTAGGATGGCTGCAACTTACAGCGACTTCACTGACTTGGAGGAGTATTCAATTCAATTCAATTTTATTTATATAGCGCTTTTAACAATGGTCATTGTCTCAAAGCAGCTTCACAAAAAATGAAAAAGATTTTGTTAGAAAAGAAAATATTAGGAAGTGTGTATGTGTGAGAAAAATGTGTTTAGGTAATAATGAGATGAAAGAATGATGAATGAAATGTCTCTGATGAGCAAGCCAAGGGGGACGGCGATGGTGGCAAGGAAAAACTCCCTGAGATGGCAATAGGAAGAAACCTTGAGAGGAACCAGACTCAACAGGGAACCCATCCTCATTTGGGTGATAACAGATAGAAATTATAACGTCATGTGTGTTGTGCAGGTGAAAATGCAATATGACAGAAAATCATTTAAATTAACATGAAGACCAGTTCAGCATAGGGATGAGCCAGTGGACAGGTGCAGAGGTCTGGATCACTGGAAGCGCAGGAGCAGCATGTGTAGCTCGAAATCGTCATGAAGGAGAATTCAGCTGGAGCTGGTCCTTCTCTGGATGCCTCAGGAACCTCGCAGGGCTGGCCTTTGTCTACTGGAGCTGGCACAATCTCCCGATGCCTCGGCATGGGTAGAAGGATACAGAACAGATGGGGAGAATTTGCGTAGTCAGTATGGGTGTACTAGAGTATGAGGTTATGGGATGAGTATGCCAGATTAAAAAGATGCTCTACTTTTGAACTGGGAAACCGTGTCTGCTCCCCGAACACTGTCTGGAAGGCTATTCCAAAGCTTTGGAGCTAAATATGAAAACACCCTACCCCCTTTTGTAGATTTTGAAATTCTGGGAACTACAGTACCAGAAGTCTGGAGTTTTGTGATCTTAAGGCGCGTGGTGGATTGTAGCGTATCAGAAGACTGGTTAGGTATGTGGGAGCTAAACCATTTAAGGCTTTGTATGTAAGTAACACTATTTTGTAATTTATTCTAGACTGAACAGGTAGCCAGTGCAGGGATGATAATATATGGGTTATGTGATCATATTTTATGGATCTAGTGAGAACCCTGGCGGCTGCATTTTGGACTAACTGAAGCTTGTTTATTGAGGATGCAGGCCAACCACCTAGTAATGCATTACAATAGTCCAATCTGAAGGTCATGAATGCATGAACTAGCTTTTCTGCATCAGATACAGATAAGATGTTCCTCAGTTTTGCAATAATTCTAAGATGGAAAAAGGCTGTTTTTGTGATATTTGAAATGTGATTTTCAAAGGACAAATTACTGTCTAATATTACGCCCAGGTCTTTTACTGTCGAGCTGGTAGTAACAGTACATCCTTCTAAACGCAGGCTGAATTGTGAAAGCTGTTGTGTGCTGGTTTTTGGGCTGATAAGTAATATCTCAGTCTTATCTGAATTTAGTAAAAGAAAGCTATTGGTCATCCAATCTTTAATGTCCTGGACACACTCAGTTAGTTCAGACAACTTAGATATTTCGTCTGGTTTGGTTGAGATATATACAGTAATTGGGTATCATCAGCATAACAATGGAAACTAAGCCCATGTCTTCTAATGATGTTACCCAAGGGAAGCATGTATATTGAGAACAGCAGAGGTCCTAAACCTGACCCTTGTTTGACCCCATTTTTCACTGGCTTTACACCAGACGGTTCTCCATTCAAATCTACAAAATGGTATCGATCAGACAGGTATGATCTAAACCATTTTAATGCCTGTCCCTGAATACCTATGTGATTTTGTAAGCAATCTATGAGAATGTTATGATCTACAGTGTCGAATGCAGCACTAAGATCGAGCAGGACTAGCAATGAGCTGCAGCCTTGGTCTGAAGCTAAAAACAAGTCGTTTGCAATTTTAACTAGTCCAGTTTCTGTACTATGATGGGGCCTGAAACCTGACTGAAATTCTTCAAGGATGTTGTTTTCCTGCAAGAATGTGCATATTTGAGCTGATACTACTTTTTCTAATATTTTTTATATGAACGGAAGGTTTGAAATCGGCCTATAATTTGTTATTTCATTCGCGTATAAAATTAGATTTTTTAAGAAGCGGCTTAATAACTGCCAACTTGAAAGCTTTAGGGACGTGACCAAGATGTAATGAAGAATTAATAATGTTTAGAAGTGGCTCTCCAACCGTAAGCATCACTTCCTTTAAGAATCTGGTTGGGATTGGGTCTAACTGGCACGTTGTTGATTTAGTGGAGGTAATAAGTTTATACAGCTCTTCCTGTCCTATCCCTGTAAAGCAGTGAAAATCTAAATGTGAAGCTATAGGCTGAACTGGATTGTGAGATACTATTAGAGGTTGAACCTCCATTATTTTCTTCCTGATACTATTGATTTTTTCATTAAAGAAGTACATAAAGTCTTCACTTCTAAACTGTGATGGGAGACTCTCTGCGGGCATCTTAGGTTTTGTTAGGCGAAGTACACGGAGTACACGTCATTAGTGTCCAGCTACATCAATAAGTGCACCGATGATGTCATTGTCTCCAAGAACATCATCTCACGACCCAACCAGAAACCGTGGATTACTGCGGAGGTGCGTACACTTCTGAGGACCCGAGACTCTGCTTTCGAAGCGGGAGACAAGGTAGCGCTTAGAAGAGCAAGGGCCGAACTTTCTTGGGCCATCAGAGAATACACCCAGAGAATCCACAACCACTTCACGAACAGCGGTGACACACGGTGCATGTGGCAGGGCTTACAAGCCATCACTAACTACAGAACAACCAGGTGCTGTGTCTCACTACAGCTGAGTGAGGAAAACTCTACGCAGAGTCAACCCACGTAAAGCTGCTGGACCAGACAACATCCCAGGCAGAGTGCTCAGAGAATGTGCTGAACAGCTGGCAGATGTTCTCACCGACATCTTCAACATCTCTCTGAGCAGCGCCGTCGTTCCCACGTGCTTCAAGGCCACCACCATTGTCCCTGTGCTCAAGAAGTCTACTGTGTCCTGTCTCAATGACTACTGTCCCGTTGCACTTACAGTACACCCACCATCATGAAGTGCTTCGAGCGGCTCGTCATGAGACACATCAAGACCCTGCTGCAATTTGCGTACCGTCCTAACCACTCAACGGACGACGCCATCTCCACTACACTCCATCTTGCCCTCACACACTTGGACAAGAAGGACACATACGTTCGAATGCTGCACATACATTTCAGCTCAGCATTCAACACTATCATCCCCCAACAACTGATCGGGAAGCTGAGCCAGTTGGGCCTGAACCTGGATCCTGGACTTTCTGACCGGAAGGCCTCAGTCAGTACGGATCTGGAACTTCACCTCCAGCACCACCACACTGAGCACTGGGGCCCCACAAGGCTGTGTGCTCAGTCCCCTGCTGTTCACACTGCTGACTCATGACTGTGTAGCAACACACAGTTCGAATCACATCATTAAGTTCGCTGATGACACGACCGTGGTTGGGACCTGTGGTATGGTATGGTACGCTGGTATGAATCATCTTTTCGTCTGCACAGGTCCCTGCCACGGTTTGGCGATCTTCTGTACCTGTCCGGTGAAGGAGAAAGAGCATCGGAATGTCTGATCCGTGAATGCCCATACGATGCACTTCCAGACGTATCATATCTAGGTGGGCTGCAGCGATGTGGTGATAGAGTTTGATGAGATTGCCCTCGTTGGTCATGCAACTGCAGTTTCAATGCTGAAACATCCTTACTTAACTGTTAGTAAGATCAGTAACAGATTGCTTCAGAACAACAGTGTCAGAATCGGAAATAGCATTAACTGTCTGCGCTGTGGAACAGTCTCTTACAGCAGACGAAACTGGCTGTACCAATCTAGCTGCCTGGCGAGCCCATTCAGCTTGGGTAGCGACTTGGAAGGCGTCTTTGAAAGTTTTCACTCCCCTCTCATGGCATTTAATCTGCAGTTCTTGATCCAAACCAGTCAAAAATCTGGACAGTTTCATATATTCAGAAGCATATTGTTAAAAATCTGGAAAAGCCTCTTTGACCAGTCTACATATATCTGCATACACTTCCATCGGTTCATTAGGTAATTTGTGGCGTGAATTTAGAAACGTTTGAAAAGATGCAATCACATACTTTTGACCAAAAGCATCTTGCAACTGCTTTTTGGCTTCAGCAAAGGAGCTCTGAATTTTCAGATGAAAAATTTTCCCAAACAATAAACAGTTCAGGTGGCAATCAAGTGGTCAACTCAGCTGCTAAAAGGGCATCCAAATTTACGCGGCTATCTTTATAACGAGCCTCTTGTATTACCTCGTAACGACGAGCCCATAGCTGTAATGACTCACTGCCATCATTGCGAAATGGCGGTGGTAATGAAATGTCTCTTGGAGAGGATTGTCCGCGGCGCGGTAGCGAGGCTTGAGCATTATGCTCACACGATGCTTGTGCGTCCTTGTCCGACATCACTGAAAATTATCCACGGCACACTGCGCTGTACACACTGAACGCGTATATAAAAAGAAACTCGAATGTCCGACGAAAAACACCGCTGTCACCAGTGTAATACTTGCTTGTGGGTGCTTTAAGGCTGAAGAAGTTTTTTAAGGCTGAAGTTAGATTAATTAAATAAAACCCTCAGACACGGACGAGCTCTTCTTAATGCCAACAACTCCTCTTTTATTCTTTTTTCTCCCTCTTTCCCTTTCCGTTCTTCCCCCTTCATTAATAAAAGTCCTCACAACAATATCCAACAACACAAAATGGATACGGCTGAATTAACATATTCCAATATAATATTTTCCAACATACTGTAATCTCTGTAATTATACAACTCTGTTAAACTCAATTTAAACTCTTACGCTTGGTTAAAACACCTTTGGCAGTAATGACAGCTTCAAGTCTGCATGAGCAGACTGCTTGGCCAAACCTTTTGCAGTTTTTTTTGTTCTTCTTTTTGGTCTTCGTGGAAAAGTGGAACCGTCCCCAGTCACCACGTGCATCCCAGGCAGGGCACTCAGGGCATCCACGAGACGAGATCTCCAAGCAGAAGCGGGACACCAGGAGTCAGACAGGTCCAGGGGGCAGAGGGGCTCTGCATCACTGGCAGCTCAGGAGCGACATGTATAGCTCAACAGAGAGACAGGGAGAAGGAAAGAGAGAGAGGGACAGAGAGAGAAGAGGAGAAAGCAGAAGAGAAGTAGGGATGGCAGTTAGGTATGGTCACTGTCACACAATATATAAAGTGAATGTATATTTAGTGCAGAGTTCAAGCAGGGACTCCGGCAGGACTAACTATTACAGCATAACTAAAAGGGAGAGCCAGAAGGAAACACAGACATGAGGGCTCCCTGAGATGAGATTGCAACCAATCACTTAACTGTCAGCAAACCTGAGTGATCAGTGAGAGTGGAGAAGACAGCATCTAAACATACCCGTCCACCATAATACTCTTTGTCCATGAGTCCCACAGATCTGCTCCTTTACCTAAGGCAAATCTATTTACAAAAATGCTTGGCCAAATAAAAAGGTTTATAGCCTAGACTTAAACACTGAGACTGTGTCTGAGTCCCAAACATTAATTGGAAGACTATTCCATAGCTTTGTAAGAAAAAGCTCTGGCCCTGCTGTAGTTTTCATAATATGTGGTACTGACAAGCAGCCTGCATCCTTTGATATAGGAGTGGCAGATCATAAGACACTAGCAGTTCACTCAAATATTGCGACGCGAGACCATTTAATGTTTTATACATCAAAAGTAGTATTTTAAAAGGAATGCGAAATTTGTTTAAGTTCAACCAGGCTGGATGGACAGCCTTGGTGCAGAGACATTTTTTGAGGTCTCTCCAGAGATGCTCTAATGTCCAATATGGTTGGGTGACTTCAGGACTTTTTCTTAAGCCACTAATGTTTGGCTGTATACTTTGGGTTGCTGTCTTCTTAGAATGTAAACTCAATGTAAACCTTTAGTAAGAGGGTGAGAAGGAAAGAAAGAGAAGTGTATTCACAAGTCACATAAGTGATGATGACCAAAAACACCAGATCATGCTCTTAACCAATAGTTGTGTAACATAAATATTATACCACTCCAGTATGGATAATGTTCATCAGACTGTGTGGTATTTTGTGTGTTATTTCCTACTTACGATATAGGGCACCATCAAAGTGACAGGATGAGCTGTGCCAGTTCAATTTGTGTTTGTAATTACTGTATATAGGTCTAGTCTTTTAGAACTATATTTCTCAACAAAGTATTCTATGCTTAATTATAGTAATAGCAACATATTTGTTTCACAAATAGTATTTGTCCCAAGGAAAACGGAACATCCTCCACTTCATGAAAAGCACCATGGTGACCAAAAATGTAAGCAATCAGAAAAAAATGCATATACAGTGGTGTGAAAAACTATTTGCCCCTCTCCTGATTTCTTATTCTTTTGCATGTTTGTCACACTTAAATGTTTCTGCTCATCAAAAACCGTTAACTATTAGTCAAAGATAACATAATTGAACACAAAATGCAGTTTTTAAATGAAGGTTTACGTTACTAAGGGAGAAAAAAAACTCCAAATCTACATGGCCCTGTGTGAAAAAGTGATTGCCCCCCTTGTTAAAAAATAACTTAACTGTGGTTTATCACACCTGAGTTCAATTTCTGTAGTCACCCCCAGGCCTGATTACTGCCACACCTGTTTCAATCAAGATATCACTTAAATAGGAGCTACCTGACACAGAGAAGTAGACCAAAAGCACCTCAAAAGCTAGACATCATGTCAAGATCCAAAGAAATTCAGGAACAAATGAGAACAAAAGTAATTGAGATCTATCAGTCTGGTAAAGGTTATAAAGCCGTTTCTAAAGCTTTGGGACTCCAGCGAACCACAGTGAGAGCCATTATCCACAAATGGCAAAAACATGGAACAGTGGTGAACCTTCCCAGGAGTGGCCGGCCGACCAAAATTACCCCAAGAGCGCAGAGACGACTCATCCGAGAGGCCACAAAAAGACCCCAGGACAACATCTAAAGAACTGCAGGCCTCACTTGCCTCAATTAAGGTCAGTGTTCACGACTCCACCATAAGAAAGAGACTGGGCAAAAATGGCCTGCATGGCAGATTTCCAAGGCGCAAACCACTTTTAAGCAAAAAGAACATTAAGGCTCGTCTCAATTTTGCTAAAAAAACATCTCAATGATTGCCAAGACTTTTGGGAAAATACCTTGTGGACCAAACGAGACAAAAGTTAAATTTTTTGGAAGGTGCGTGTCCCGTTACATCTGGCGTAAAAGTAACACAGCATTTCAGAAAAAGAACATCATACCAACAGTAAAATATGGTGGCGGTAGTGTGATGGTCTGGGGTTGTTTTGCTGCTTCAGGACCTGGAAGGCTTGCTGTGATAGATGGAACCATGAATTCTACTGTCTACCAAAAAATCCTGAAGGAGAATGTCCGGCCATCTGTTCGTCAACTCAAGCTGAAGCGATCTTGGGTGCTGCAGCAGGACAATGACCCAAAACACACCAGCAAATCCACCTCTGAATGGCTGAAGAAAAACAAAATGAAGACTTTGGAGTGGCCTAGTCAAAGTCCTGACCTGAATCCTATTGAGATGTTGTGGCATGACCTTAAAAAGGCAGTTCATGCTAGAAAACCCTCAAATAAAGCTGAATTACAACAATTCTGCAAAGATGAGTGGGCCAAAATTCCTCCAGAGCGCTGTAAAAGACTCGTTGCAAGTTATCGCAAACGGTTGATTGCAGTTATTGCTGCTAAGGGTGGCCCAACCAGTTATTAGGTTCAGGGGGCAATTACTTTTTCACACAGGGCCATGTAGGTTTGGATTTTTTTTTTCTCCCTAAATAATAAAACCCCTCATTTAAAAACTGCATTTTGTGTTTACTTGTGTTATCTTTGACTAATAGTTAAATGTGTTTGATGATCAGAAACATTTTATGTGACAAACATGCAAAAGAATAAGAAATCAGGAGGGGGGGGGCAAATAGTTTTTCACACCACTGTACATAATAATATGGTAAGGATTGTGATTCTAGTAGCTTCAGTATGTACTCAGTAAATAGCACTGCACGTAACCGCCACTATTCTCACCAAAACACAGCCCAAAAAGGGCAAAATTTCAAAATTTAATTATTGTTTCTATTTAAACAAATGACAAAATCTGGAACCTCTTCAGTGTGCTGTAATTACATTCACTTCATGTAGCTGTTCCATTAGCACATACCCTTTTATACTTCAGATATTTTTTATCTTTGAACTTTAGATTGTGTTTTTTTTCACATCCCTAATTGGGATATAATAGGAGACAGTCTTCCCTCAAATTTTCATCACAAATAGAGCTTTTGCCAGGGTTGGTATAATAACATAGTTATCTAAATGTAATCTAAGGCATATGGTGTGTGAGGAAGCAGCAGGATCTCAGTAAAAACATTCACACAATGCAGGGCATTACTCAGATGTACCTGTAAGGATAATTCCTTTGGTCTGCTAAAATATATGCTCTTTTTTCTTTCTTTCTTTTTTGAATAAAGTCAAAATTACATGCAGATGGAAATGAGTCACTAAATTCAGGGAATATTAGCACTACTGTACAATACAATTGCAGAGCAGAGAAAGCACTCAAAGTGTTTACAAGTTTGAGTCTTTTGATTTTGTATTAGGCTCAGAACAAGCTGTTTATGATAAAGGTCAATTTCATCTTTCCACACTTTTGTTGGTGATAAGAGAAAGAGTGATAGAGTTGAAGGCAGACACTAGTAAGCAGGAACTCAGGTGATGACCTCAAACAAATGCTGTGATGTTGTCTTCATTAGTGTAAATCCTGGGTTCAGAGGCTTTGCTTGATTATCCCTGATGCCTGAAAAGACTAGGGTTTCTGAAAGGTTTTTATGGCATGCTGCTTCAAAGAATTGATCAAAGGGCAAAAGCTGAGTGAGAGGATGGATACAAAGCATCAAGTGTATGTGTCTCAAAAAGCCAAGTCTTGAGAGGTCAGGGGAACTGGACCACTTCAACCGCAGTGCTACAACTAATGAAGGTGCCAATCTCTGTTTTTGTGTGGATGTTTGAAACAGACTGCAAGCAAGGGGTCAAATATAATGCCTAATACCAAAATATCTTAATGAATAATTAGATGTCAGTAACTAATACAAATAATACTGGATGGAGTTACTTTTCATGTCAGAAAATTTAGTGAAGAAGAGAAGATTTAGTATCATAGCTAATTGATTATAGATCTCTGATTATTTAATTATTTATCTGTAATTTGTGTTCATTTTTGGTTTGGCTGTTTGTTGGATAACAAGATGTTATCCAACATCTAAGTTCACATTTTATACTGTAAAAATCTTTATCATGTTCTATAAATGAGTCTTCTTATATTGTTTATTAAGAGTACTGTAGGGCACCAGCTAGAGGTGTTCCTTTAAACCAATTATCTATTATATTTCAAGCTCGCTGGGTTTATTTTGGCTTGCATGTTGGTGAAGTGGGAGCTGCCTCACTGCCACAGGGTCCTTAGTTCAATTCAGAGCTGGGATGCATGCTGTGTACAGCTTTTTATGTCTTGTGTCCACATGGATTTTTTCAGTGTTCTCCGCTTTGCGGAACAATTTCAGAAAACTTGCATATATAAAAGTGTGCCCCATGGTGCTTAGAATTGAAATGACATTCAATTCAGGGTTAAAGTGTTACAGGTCAGCTTTTGGTCCCACAATAACCTTGGTCAGTAAAAAACTATTGCTCAAAATAAAGGAATAAACATGGATATTGGGTCTTCTATATGCTTATAACAGTCATTATACAGTATGTCATTCAGGGTGTCCATGGAAACTACATGAACATGCAGCTTGTGCTTTTATAACATATGTGAAAATAGTTGAAAGGGAGACTGTCATCAGTGAAAGTTATTTTTAAATGGAGAAGTCTGAATATTTAATGAAACAATGCAAAGCTTACTTTTACAAGGAGTGTATCACTAAGATGGAAGCCATGATTAAATTATTCCTCTTAATGACTGCACATGGGAGTGAAGAAAGAAATAACTAATTTCCAGTATTTCTCTTTGGTGTGTGTGTGTGTGTGTGTGTGAGACTGACCACTCAATTACAGACTGTTTCTCCTGTGGTGAGCTCTCTCAGGAGTTCCTGCATGCACCAGGCCTCCTCACAGCAAGCTATTAGCCAGCCTAATTACTAAAGAGTTAGGCATAAGTCAACAGATGTGTGGAATAACCAAACCTGCCTTGTGAGACAGCATTGCTCTTGTGCTCCATGAGCAAACACTGCCACCTATTTTAATAGAGCTTTACATCAGCAACCCTGGGCAGCAAGCAGGGAACAGAGCACATAAATTGCTATTATCATTAGATTATTAATAATTAGGCCCTTATAATGAAAAAATATATATTTTCTTTATATAGGTAGATCATAACATTTTGTCACTATGATCTATTATCTTTTTAAATTACATTTCATTTTACAGTATGTTTCAGTCTCAAATTAAGTCTCTGTATGCATGGTGTAGCGTTATCCTTTATGGCAGTGCAGGCATGGTTGAGCATAACCTGCAAACAGAGAGAGATGTATGAAGCCAGCATTTAGCATTTAATGGCATTCAGCTGTGGCTTGGTATCAAGGTTATTTATTGGTGAGAGAGAGGAGTTCATCAGTAGCACCTGTTGGGGGGGGGTGTATGAGTATGCTGAACATAACTGAAGAGCATTCACAATGAGTGCAATCATAAAACTGACTCACATCTACCTCCTTTTTTAGTCTCTTGTGCACAAGTTACACTGGTGCCAAAACCTATAACATTGAAGGATGGTGATCCCTGACCCAGCAGAGGACCAGCAGCTCCTTCTGGGGCCTGGTGCAAGCCAGGGATGCTGTAGTCTCATTTCCCAGCAGTTTTCTGCACACAGCATGCTGGAGTACCTCTCAGTAAGGAGTCATTCCTGGAGCAGGTAGGGTGAACCCATGAGAAAAAACACCAGCACTTCTGTACACTGACATACAGCAAGCATGGCCTGCTACAGCCCCAAGGTGCCTGCCATCCACCAGTGTTACTGACAGAGGCGGCACAACTGACTAACAGTCAGTGATAAGGTGGCATATCAGAAAGCCGGTGGTCTTATGTTACAACCTTTCCGTTTCTCTCTTCCTCATCCTTCCCTGTCTCCTCTCTCCTGTTTTCCCATGCTCAAGCCCCTCCCTTCCTGAACCCAGCCCACTGTGTTTTGCCTTCTACTCCCTTCTACCCCTCATCTTTATCATTTCCTTTCCTGGTGTTATGTTCTCCAACCCCCTTTCTCTCTCCACACTTGTAACATTCAACGACTGCCAGGTCTGAGTAACAATTAATACTGTGAAACAGTGAGTACACAAAGAAACATGGGGAAGGTGAGGTACTGTATATGGTCATTGTGATATGCACAAACATATTTATTTTAGGGGAAAAAGAATAGTGTGGAGGTGACTACTTGTCCTATCCATCCTCTAATCTTGGACCCTGATTGGCCAGGGTGTGGACTTTTAATGAATAGAATGCTAGTGGATTTATCTTACATTAAGAATAAATGTGGTGCAGAAAGCACAATATAAAGAGGTGTAGCTGGATTTATCAATGTCAGCTCTGTTTCAGGGTGAGGGATCTCCACCCCTCCTTCCCTTCGAGGGATTCCCCTAACTGGGGATTTCCCTTTAAAACAGTCATGCAGTATACCCTAAAACATGCCTCTGATCAAGTAAAGAGAATTGAGGGACATAAAACTTAACCTAATGTTGCACTTTCTCACCTGTGTTTTTCTGTTATTATTGGGTGACACAAGACACTCAAGCTAAAGATAAAGAATTGCTGATACCGAAAAGCCACTGAGAAATCTCATTCTAACTGACTCACCACAATCTAATGGCAGGGAATGTAGTGGTAGATGATGCACTAGACTGACTCATACTGTAGCAATTTTTATTGGCCTACCATTATGTGAACACACCAGTGTCTGTTCTGTCACCAACGTCAGCTGGTAAATCCACTGACCATTCCAAAATCACCATTGCACCCTCCCACTGTGATCAATGTCTTCTTCGGAAGAATAGGTATAGATATTATCAGGCCATTAGATTAGACTGTAACGGGGCATTGCTTTGTGCCAGTTTTAGTGAATAATGCAATGAAATACCCCAAAAATTCTGCAAGCCGGGTTGCAGAAAACTTTTTTCACACATTTTCAACAAAAGAGTTGGAATCCTGAAAGAGATTAGGACTGTCAGATTGAACTAACCCCGGTGACCAGAAGACGTAGCTTTAGCGGTTAGCCCAATGTAGCGTGGATGGTGAACCCAAACGCGGGGATGAGTGAGTGGATAGGATAACCACGCGATTTAGTCTAAGGACTCTCACAAAAGGGGAGCAAGGGAAAAACACAAAATTAAACCCGCGTCCTAGAAATACACACTCAAGATCAGAAAGTAAAAACCCAAGAATAGTGAGTACTCACAGATTCGTAGAATGACAACCGTAACCGACATAGGCCGAAACTCAATGACTGAGCGTTGTACTGTAGTTTGTTTACTCCTTTTATACTTCCTGGTTTGACGCCTGTCTTACTTCCGGGTCCTAGTGCTGGGCGCAGATTGAGTGTGCATGACAAGGACTGATCATGGCATCATGTTTGTGTATCTGTAAGCAACATAAACCAAAGTCAAAGGTAAGTGGGAAACAAGTGATTTTTTTTATTCTCTTAAGTCCTGGACACATGCATGCACACACATACTGTACATACATACATACATTTACACATGTGCAGTCAGTGTCCAGGATTGCTCGTTAAGGAGGGTGAGGGTGATGCGCAGAATATGCAATCTCTGGGAGTTAATTTCCTCATGACCTCTGCCCTCAGAGGGTTGAGGATCCACTATGACCTCTGACCAGGATGAAATTATATTATAGATAGATAGATAGATAGATAGATGGATGGATGTTAGGTAGTTGTTTTACAATAGGAGTTCTGATCATAAGATTTGGAAAGCAGCACTAGCAGCAAGCAGATCCATTTAAATTTGTTAAATTTCATAGCCCATAATACAATCATATACCTAAGGATTATTTCTGTATATATGCCCTGATGGCATATACAGTATTTTTGAACTGGAAAGCACTCCACAAAAAAAAAAAGAAAAAGAAATGTAAGTCTCATGTACAATTTAAGAAACAGTCATGACAATAACATTCTTTAAACTGCCTGGACAAAAAAAACAGTATTCTTTAGTATTCACCCTCTAGAATTTTGTCTTTATTTTTTATTACTCTGTGCAATGTGGTTGGCTCATGCTCTCAGAAACACTCTTTCACAATTTGAGTACTGGACCATATCCATGCCATCAAGGAATGAAAAAAATAATTGATGGAACAACTTGATGGAACATTATACATTATTTTAGATAGCTGACTTAATAACTTGCAAACGTAGACCTGACCAACTGAAGCAACCCAAAATCATACCATTGCCTCCAGAAGCCTCCAATATTTAATCTTGCTATCAAATTGAAGCCCTTTTTTATTAGCTTTACTACCAAATGGCTTTCATGGACACACAGCTATTTAGTCCGAATCCTTGAGTTCTTATCATTTATTTATTTATTTATTTATTTATTTTAAATACTGTAAGAGTTTTAAAAACATAATAGGAGATTTAAACTGGGAGAATTACAAGCGGAAGCGGATATTGCAATGACGTGATTATATATATATACACACACACACACACTACATAATAGGGTGGTTTGCTTGTTACGAGTAGGCTGACATCTGTAAGCCTTCATAAAAAGAGCTATGAACCTCTGCTTTTTGAAATTGCATGGTGTATGTACAGTAAACATATTAGAAGACATTCTTGTAAACATATTTTCTCATAATAACTTTTCACCATTTTGATCATATGCGACAATCATTAAAACATAATAACCTGTTGGAGTATTACATTAGAGTGACACACATTAAAATATTTTATTGTATTACAAAATTAAAGCAGCTCCTGTAGTACAACTGACCAATTTATTATTTGTGTGTTATTGAATTCCACAACAAAGCTACTGTAATTTTTTAGGATAACAAATTACTTTGCAGCAAATAATTAAACCTAGGCATAAATCACTTCCTGTATATCATTATGGCTCAATGATAGAGAATCATGCATTCTTGCTCATGAGTCCTGCATACTTTCTCCTCTCTGAACTGTCCATGTGTACACTCAGCTGAGTTATAAAAGCTCTTCTAAATATAATCTGAAATTCGCTTGTGATACTTACTGTGGATGCGGACATATTATTCCACTAGTTTTGACGCGTATCTTTAATTTGAAGTTTCACTCACACAACAGAAGTCCGATGATCTCTTTGTCTCTTGTAGTTTATTTTGTGAGCATCAAAGAATCAACACTTCATACAGTCGTCTTGAGTAAATCCACTGTGGTTACAGACTCCAGTTGCTGTATGCTGTATGCTGTAAATTTCTTGAATTACGATTAGCTTGCGGTCAAAAGCTTGTGTTTCCGTAGCTTTCCGCATATAAACTGAAACCTTCTATCATGCGATAGTCAGTCATACAAATACATGTCATAGTGGAATGACATCACAGACAAACTTACGATTGTCAAAATGGATGCTTAACTAACAAATTTAAAGCTTATGGCTTATGTAATAAACTTAAATGCTTTACTAATGAATAGAATAAGGTAAAATAACATGAAATAAAAACAAATAAACACAACAACAAATTCATAACAAGTACGATATGGCTCTTACACTTACTGTCAAGATCATAAATCTCACAGTCAACTGAGTGTTCAGCCACCCAGCAAAACTTTACTCAGTCAAGGAAGAATAACCTGCACCACAGGGACTCCCTAAAAAGAGCTTTTTAAAAACACCAACTTTAAAGTTCTCCAGGGGGTGTTGGTCACTGAATGACTGAGAGTGCAAATATGGTGAATGAATTATGCATTCTCTAAAAATACCACAGTCTATTAAGCTGGATAGGTTCTGACTTTGTGTCTTCCTTAACAATGCTTACACACAGTATAAACTGAAAGTGCTTAACAGGAGATCGGCTAATTAAAAGTGAACCAGCCGATAAGAACAGCAGTTTAGAGGTCCATATTAAATGATGTATATGTCTTCAACATTATTATGGATTCTGCAGCCCTACCTCATGTATGGTTCTCCCATAAATGGTTTAATCGCAGACTTCACTTTAATTAGAAATATTTGCAACAGACCATTACTCATCACATATTACTCCAAGGCCAAGACTGATCATTTAAGTAAATAAATTTTATTATAAATAAGTAGTCTGGATTATTTTATTTTTTTTCTTCACATTTTTAATTACACTGTTACACTTTTGCAATTTCCAAATGATAACTTAGGGCAGTGTATGATGTGCTTCCAAGCCCATCTAATCTACACACATGGGGCATAGCAGAAACACCAGCATGCCCATTGTGTTCCAAGAGAGGCACACTAGAGCACATCCTCAGCTGCTGCAGCAAGGCACTTGGAGAAGGGCGATACCGGTGGAGACATGATCAAGTCCTGAAGACCATCGCTGAAGTTATCAGCACGGGACTGGAGTGGGCAAAGCAGTTTCGTCCCTCCAAGAAAACAATCACCTTTGTTAGAGCTGGGGAGCTGGTAGCCACAGTCAAAAGAACTCTGGTAGGGATCCTGACTTCAGCTAGGGATTGGCAGCTTTTGGTGGACCTTGAATGACAGCTGAAGTTCCCCAGCCACATTGCCTTCGACCAGACATGGTACTTGTGTCTGAGGCTACTAAGCAAGTGGTGCTGTTGGAGCTTACAGTCCCATGAGAAGACCGCTTGGATGAAGCCTTTGAAAGGAAACTATCCAGGTACGCGGGACTTGTCAGTGACTGTCAGCAGGTTGGGTGGAGAGCGAGGTGTCTTCCAGTGGAAGTAGGATGCAGAGGTTTTGCGGCCCGTTCCTTACCCCGAGCCCTAAGTAGTTTAGGCATCATTGGAGAGCGAAAGAGGAGAGCTATCCGCAGTACCACCGAAGCGGCAGAGAGGGCCTCAAGATGGCTGTGGCTTTAGAGAGGCCACCATGGAGTCATGGTAGCTAGTTAGACATCTGGACACAAGCTAGGGTCTGATCACTGAAGATGTGTCCAGATGCATCAGTAGGTGTATTTACAAAGGATATTAAAACATTCTGTTATGCAACTGCTCATATTTAACAGCAAAAATCTGTATTTTTAAATGTGAAAGCTTCATATGAACAATTAATGTTCTAATCAACCTTTTTGGAAAATAGTACTTAGTTAATTTAGGTTAGCTCACTTGTTTGCATGATGAGAACAGCTTAAATAGAGGCGTAACCACACCAGACAGATACATTTTTAAAGAAAATATAGTAAATTGAATTTCTGAGAATATCCATCTGTTAGAGTAAGTAAATATTGTGTTGGAACAGTGCAGTGGTACATCAGTTTTCAATTCCACATACCATTACAGTTTTTTGTTCAAGGCTGCCAGCTGTTTGTATGATCTTCCACTGGGTGGTCTGGTTTCTTCCCACTTCATGACAGTAACACAACAGGACATTAATACTTACAGTACCTGTATTAATAATATGATAATTGCAATATTACTTCCCAATAAAATATGTAATGCATTAATACATATAATAATACAATATTGCATACGTATATATTATATTACTGTACAATATTTACAAATGCTCTTGGGTCATATTTTTGGTACTTACTGTTTTAGGACTCTATAATTATTTTAAAAAATTGTAGATTATTTATTACTTTTTCTTTAGATAACAACTGTGAGCAACTGTAACCTAGCTTGAGCAATTTTTCCTCTGGGATTAATAAAGTTCTTTGAATCTTGAATTGAATAAAATATTGCTAGTAGGTAAATAGGCTTTATCTGAAAAAGATAAAGTCGTTATGGACAGTGAGTAAGTTATTTATTTTCATAAATAGGCATTTAAAATTAAATGTATCTTTTAAGAAATTAAGATATCCTTTTCTGCTTCAAGAGAGGTCATGTTATCAATTAGTTACTGCTTCAAACATACTGTATAATTGTGCAATATATGTATAAAAAAAACATAAGGAGCAAGGTAGCTTTACAGAAATAAAAAAAAATGCAAATATGAATTAAAAAAAAAAGTAAACGCATGTACAGATATGAAATGAGTAAGTCAAAAGTGAAAGTGGCAAGAAAGTTTCAGGCCAAAAAATATTTGAGCAATTTAAACATACAAAAATATGATTGTATCAACATAGTCCAAAGCTATATTCATGAACATTAAGTGGAACCATCATCAGTTATCCCATGTAACTATAAGCAGACCATCTGGGGCCATCTTCAGCAACAGTGACTGGTCTATAAGTGATAAGAAGTCTAACCAGATGCGGAGCACCAGGATGGATAAGGCATGTCCAGAGGGCCATGTAGGAAAACAGGGGGAAAATAGACAGAGGGAGAGGTGCAGAGGAAAGAGAATGAGAGAGAGGGAGAGAGAGAAAGAGAGTCAATCATGGATAATGTAATGTATATTTTGTATGCAGAGTGCAGCAGCAGACAGCAGCATCTAAACATACTATTTCACAATAACATTCTGTGGCAATGAGTCCCCTATTTCTGTTCCTATATCTAATAACAATCTACTTATACAAATAGATTTTCTAAAGAAATAAACATACAGCTCAGATTAAACACATAGACTGTGTATGAGTCCTGACCACTAAAAGAATCTCTGGCTCCAGCTGTAGTTTTCCTTACAAGAGGTACCAACAAACAGCACCTTTTGATTAAAATAGGTCTGGAGGAGCATAAAATACCAAGAATTCCCTAAGATATTGTGATGCAAGACTTTTTAGTACTTTAAAAGGTCAACAATAGTATTTTTGAATAGAAAACAAACAATATAATCCTAATTATTTAATAGAACTGTAAATTATATTGCACATGCTAAAATTATTGTTCCAGTTGCTGATGTAAATGTAAATACAGATGTGGCCATTAAGAATGCGCGTGTTTTCATGCGAGATGCCGCAATTTGGCACGCGGCGTGCTGCGACTTGCCACAAGCAACATTCCGGAATTTAAATAAATGTGTTGTGCTTCACTGAATATCCGACAGATGGCGCATGGAAGGACTTTATCCAAAAGCCAGACCAAGTACAACAAAGAATTGTGTATAATTAGTTAGCCTAAAACAATATTTTTTCCAATGCTGAAGCAAAAATGAATTTTATTTTGTTTTACAACAGATCTTTCATGATGAATATGCTTCATATTATTTTCATAATAATTAAATTAGATGCACAAAATCATGCTTTAAAATTCCTAATAAGTTTCTTATATAGGTTTTGTAATGTCTTAACAGGGACAAAATAATGAAAGACATGGCAATGCCTCAGTTTAAATGGTCTTGAAATTAAGTGAAAAGGCTATTGTGAAAAGGCTGATAAATGCGTGTTGTACAGTATACACAACGCGGCAGCGCGCTCAGTTACTGTAATCCTACTTCTCATCTTTCATGTAGGTCTGCTCTGTCTTGTTAAATCGTTTTAAACCCCTCAATTCTGCGAATTCCCCCATCAGCGATAACTTCACACCTATCGTGAATGAACGGAGAGAAGAGGGATTACAGTAAGTGCGGTTCTGTGGGTGTTCACCTCGGAGCGGCTGTCGCGTTGTATTCAGCGAATAGACTAAAACAAAATCATGTTTGCTTCAGCCTTGGAAACAATATTGTATTAGGATAACTTTATTAAAGATTATACATTTTTGTATTCTTTGTTGTACTTTGCATACACGTGCGGGCATCTTTAAATTTGAACAGAAAATAATAGTGGGCTGGTAGGCACGTTATTTTTCCTATAACTTAAATGCCTGAATGAAGTTAAATATACACAGTAAATTAATAATTGCGTTTGCTTTACATTTGAGCACTCATGTGTAAATTGCTTTTTCATTGCATATACTGCCATATCATATATCTGTGTCTAACATGCAGTTTGTAATTTACTTGCAATTGTACTTTTAAAATGTAAACTATGTATCTACAGTATAAGCATATTTAACTACATTTTATTTGATATAATTTTATTTAATTATCTTATTATAAATATGATTCTTATTCTCTATATTCTTGTCGAGTATAGTCCTTTAAAGCAAGCACTGTGTCAGAATATCCTGCGGAATCTCTTCTCACCTTTAGGTGTGATTGTTTCAAACTGTGTATAATAATGTAGGGGGGGTTTAGATGAATTAAGAAGACAGAGCGGACATCTCTGCCTAAAATAGATTTTTTAATTAAAATGATGATAGCAATTAAATCAGAGAGAATAGTTGGATTTGATACTTTTCTTTTTATTTACTGTATGGACAGTCGTATTATGCTTAATCTATATCAGTGTTTTTCAACCACTGTGCCGCGGTACACTAGTGTTGTCTACACAGCGCTGTCTACACCGGCAGAGTAATCATGTCATACTTTTCAATATCAATAGGTGGCAGCAGATAGCTAATTGCCTTGTATTTCGAGACGAGAATTAGTGATTAGTCATTGAGCTTCTCAACCCTGACTGCTATAAAAACTAAAAACAGAGAGAGACTAATAGATGTTGAGAGAGCTTCGGTTAGGTTTACACTGCAGGTCTCGATGCCCTATTCTGATTTGTTGCCTATGTCTGATTTTTTTAACTGTCTGTTTACATGTTAATTCAACTATGACTCATATCCGATACACGTGTTTACACTTGCATACCATCTGAAACATCGCACATAGTTAAAGGGAGGTTCTTGCACTACACACTAGCCAAGATAGAAGAAGGTGAAATATGCTTAATGTTAACAATGCGATATAGGCAAAGTTTGTGAAACGTAACCATGATTTTAAAACGGAGAAGGAGAAAAAAAAATTGCAGCCTGCGCATATTCTTTATTCACCAAATACTGATTTCTTAATGTTATTTAGCCCAAATAAGCATTAACACAAGGTGATTGTAACATTACGTTACGCTTTACGTGATTAAACCGCGAAGAAGTCACAGTTTTAATGACGTACAGAACACAATGCCTCAGGAAATCCAATCTGTCTGTTTACACGACAATCACATTAGCACTTATCTGATTTATTTCCACATACAGTATGCAGGAGGCCTGAAATGCGTTTTTTTTTCCTGTTTACATGGACATAGAACATATCCGATATGTGTCACATTTAACTGACAGTGTAAACGTAGCCATGTCTTTCTTCAATTCCTGCCAGGATATCAGCTCTGTCTTCATCCAAACAGGCCCAGGTTTCACACTGAGTAGGTAGAAATATGAAAGATTAAAAAATTGTGTTTATTTGATTCCTATTCAAGACACTTTGATAAGAATGACTGTATGTATATTGTTAATTGCACTTTTTATTTGAAAGAAGAAGAAATTTGAAAGTTCATGAAATACTTTTTCTTTGTGTTTATTTGATTCCTGTTCAAGACACTTCAATAAGAATGGCTGTATATTGTTAATATAGGCTACAGAGTTTCTTTTTTTTACAGTTTCGATTGTTGGTGTGCCTTGTGATTTTTTTCAATTAAAAATGTACCTTGGCTCAAATAAGGTTGAAAAACACTGATCTATATTATTTTTCTCCATATATACTCAGCAAAAAAAAAAGAAACGCCCCTTTTTCAGGACTGTGTATTTCAACAATAATGTTGTACAAATCCAAATAACTTTACAGATCTTCATTGTAAAGGGTTTAAACATTGTTTTCCATGCATGTTCAATTAACCATAATCAATTAATTAACATGCACCTGTGGAATGGTCGTTAAGACCTTAACAGCTTACAGAAAGTAGGTATTTAAGGTCACATTTCTAAAAACGCAGGACACTAAAGAGACTCGTCTACCGACTGTGAAAAACACCCAAAGAAAGATGCCCAGGGTCCCTGCTCATCTGCGTGAACGTGCATTAGGCATGCTGCAGGGAGGCATGAGGACTGCTGATGTGGCTATAGGGCAATAAATCGCCATGTCTGCACTGTGAGACGCCTAAGACGGCGCTACAGGGAGACGGGAAGGACAGCTGATCATCCTCGCAGTGGAAGACCACGTGTAACAGAGACCTGCGTGACAGGTACAGGATGGCCACAACAACTGACAGAGTCACACCAGGAACACACAATCCCTCCATCTCACAGCAAGAACTGACAAATCTGGTCCAGTCCATGAGGAGGAGATGCACTGCAGTACTTCAAGCAGCTGGTGGCCACCAGATACTGACTGGTTCTTTTGATTTTCAGCCTCCCTTCATTCAGGGACACATTGTGAAACATTTTTAGTTTATGTCTTATGGTGTCGACTCTTTTAGTGTTCATACACTACACATATTTACACATTAAGTTTACTGAAAGTAAAAACAGTTGAAAGTCAGAGGACGTTTCCAAACTCAGAAGGCTACGTGTCATAGCCGATAACTGCTCCTTTGATCTGCTGGTTACAGCGGGGCACAGACTGTTGATCAGTGTAAAGTAGCCTGTACAAGCCAATCCCTTCCCCCAAAAATAGTGTGAATGTCTGCAAAAAAATTAAAATAAAAATAATAATTATATATATATATTTATTTATTTATTTATTAAAGGGCTCTAAAACAACAGCAGTATGAAAGACAATGGAATATTACAGAACGTGCGTGCGAGTTGACGCCCATGCACCAATCACTGACCATTAAAATGTTGTATTTGAATTAAAATGACACTTATATATATTTATATTTAATTAAATTCTTAAATCATCGTGTTCACCAATGGGTTTACTGCATAAACAACGGAACAAAAGGTCTGGGGAGGAAACAGAGACATTTCTTTTTCTCATTTCTTTTTGCAATGAGTTTAATCATGCAGCACTTTTAGTATTCATAGCAAAAGCAACCCAACATTGTGATTAAAGTACCCAAAATAACAGAATTTTGACCTAGTATAAACAACCCAACGATGTGTTTACAGAAACCCAGCATTCTTTTTAGTGTACTACAGTACTAATGAATGGAGGAAGCGCAGTCAAAGCCCGGGGATTCTGCGTGCTGTCGCGTTGTATTCAGCGAGTAGCACATATTTTTGTGTTTGTTTCATTTCATGTCTATAGTTTTATCGAAAAATCTGCTCATATCTACGCACGCTTTTATCAGCCTTTAGATCAAAAAGCCGCACACGCAACTCACTTTCACTTTGCACAAGGCAGTGTTTATTGTTTAGTGTATATTTAAAGCGCATAAACACAATAAAACAATAATGTTTTAGGCTAACATATCATACATTTGTGTATTCTTTGTTGTAATTCGTCCTTTTGCACACGCGCGGGTGCGTTACAATAATAATGATAATAACAATAATAAATTCGGAGCACTAATAATAATAATAATAATAATATGAATGGAGAAAGCAGAGACAAAGAAGTATCACCATTGAAGGAGAAGAAAATGAAGAATAAATACATATCAGTATTGATAGATTGACGTTTATGAACTCTGTCGCTTGCTGTCAATGGGCGCCTAAGAGACATAACACATTTTCGGCTTCAGTAGACACACAATACTTCAGACTGAAACACGACTGCCCCCTACAGGTAATGAAGGGCATTTTCACAGCTTGCCGCGGGATCCCTTTTCTCGAAACGTGCGTTTTTAATGGCCAGATCTGTAGAGAGGCAATTTGGTTAAGGGTTATATCATAATACTTAAGCATAAGTTAACTTAAATAATCTTTTACAATATTTGCCATTTCTCAGACATTGCAGTCTAAATAGAATAAACTAGTTGAATAGCAGTATTTTATATTATGGTAGGGCAGAAGGAGACAAAACCAATGCAAGTTATTTTTAATTAAAGAGACAATTCTGAACTTTTGCAAAAGACATATTAGTGAGAAAGATACCCTGGGTCTAAGTTAGAAGTTTAATAAGAAATATTTAGCTTGTGTTCTTATGCTCATGATAGAAATGTTTTAATTCTACACTGTTTATAGGTTTTACACATTCACTGATTTTTCACAGCAATTTGCAGTATTGCTATATTTCTACAGCTACCTCAAACATTTATTCCAACAGTAAGTTGGAGTGAAGGGGAACATGAAAGAATAAAATAAAACATATGTAGGGATTAATAAACATTTTATCAGGATGAAAAAAAAAATGGCAATGCATGTCAACCTATTGAAGCTATAACATAGTTTCAGGGTGGCCACGTCCTTGGCTTTATATTGTTGTATACATACTTCTATTCTCTTTTCCATTTCATTCACATAAAGTGCAAGTGTATCAGTAAATCTGCAATGCAAGATTAATGTAGACTTCACTTTCTCTGTCCAATACACTGTTAAGTCCCTGCATTGTCATTTGCACTTCTGATGCTCAAGATGATGTACACAGTCAGAGTATTGTCACAAATATTAGCCTGTTCAAAAAATAGCAGTGTCATCATTCATCTTTATAAAGTGATGAATTTACCATTTAAACAAAAATGCTTGAAGTTTAATCTTTCTTGTGCATCTCTGAACTAATGTTTAGTTGTATAACCATGGTTTCTGAGAACTGCTTCACATCTGTGACAATTGTACTACAGTACATGCCACAATTCCTCTGCGTTTTTTGGTTTTGCCTCAGAAACAGCATTTTTATTGTCAGGCCACAAGTTTTCTATTGGATTAAGGTTTGGGGATTGGGCTGGCCACTCCATAACGTTAATCTTGTTGGTCTGGAACCAAGATGCTGCTCCTTAATGGTGTGCCTGTGGTGGTTGTCTTGTTGAAACACCTACTGTATTTCAAGGGCATTTCCTCTTTGGCATAAGGCAACATGACCTCTTTAAGTATTCTAATGTACTCAAATTGATCCATGATCCCTGAAATGTGAGTTAGTAGGCGCAAGTACGGGAAGCATTCCCATTTCATGATGCTTGTGTGCCATGCTTCACTGTCTTCACAGTGTACTGTGGCTTGAATTCAATGTTTGGGGGTCGCCTGGCAAACTGTCTGCGGCCCCTAGACCCAAAAAGAACAATTTTGATTTCATCACTCCACAAAATATTGCACCATTTCTCTTTAGGCCAGTCAATGTAACCTCTTCAGCACATGTCTTTTTTTTTCCAACAATGGGACTTTGCGGGGGCTTCTTGCTTATCGATTGACTTCACATAGCCGTCTTCTAATAGTAACAGTACTAACAGGTGACTTTAGATGTTCTTTGAGTCAATTTTGTTATTCTCCGATCCATTCGAATGGGATGAAAAAGTGGCCGTGGACTTTCTGGCCAACAGCAGCCCACATCATAATACATTGGCTCATTAATGTAGAGATAAATTTTTAACACCATTTACAAGTATAAAAATATAACACAATACAGAAATCATTCATTCATTCATCTTCTATACTGCTTTATCCTGTATTAGGGTCGCGGGGACCTGGAGCCTATCCCAGGAGACTCAGGGCATGAGGCAGGGTACACACTGGACAGTGTGCCAATCCATCGCAGAGCACATACACACACACACTCATTCACACACTATGGTCAATTTGGGAACGCCAATTATCCTAATCTGCATGTCTTTGGACTGTGGGAGGAAACCGGAGTACCCGGAGGAAAACCACCAAGCACGGGGAGAACATGCAAACTCCATGCACACAGAGACAGGAATCGAGCCTGGCCGGGAATCGAACCCAGACCCTGGAGGTGCAAGGCGACAGTGCTAACCACTACACCACCGTGCCGCCATACAGAAATCAGTGCTTTTTAAATATATTATTTGAAGTATCACTGAACATACAGTATGTTGGGTCATATTAGTAAAACAAAGAAACAAATGAGAGAACATCAAGACAAACAACATATAAATCTATAAAGACAATATTTTAAAAAGAATGGCAATAAAACTGAAGAGCTACAGTAAGCTGAAATAAAATCAGTAGCAGCATTAGCTCATGCTAGTTGCTTATTTAAATTATTATGGTAGTCAATATTAATTCGAAATAAGGCTGAGAAACAATATTTTGAATTAATATTGACTACGATAATAATTACTAGCACGAGTTAATGCTGCTACTGATTTTATTCCAGCTTACCTGTTCAGGTGGATTGGGTGGATCCCGCACTTAAATCCAACTAAAAACTACTGAAAATAAAACAAAACTCAGGCTCTATATCCCAACTTACATCTCGTATTCGCGTTCACACACACCGGACCTCATTACCCAGAATGCATCTACCGCACTGGACTACACTCCCGTCAACAGCTGTCGTAAATCAACCTCTCTCTCCCGCAACAACACACTCTTTGAGGAAAGAGATGCAATATTAGGGTTTCCATCATTTTTTATATATTTGCGTACTGACTGGGCCGGCCCACACTGGCCAGCGGCCCACCGGGATGGCCAGTCCGCCACTGGTGCAGGGTGTCCAATGCATTTATGTGATTTTAATTAAACGTTATTATATGGATATGGAGCTTTAGTCACTTTTTTCGTTCTGTTGGGGGACTTCAATGCTCACGTGGGCAATGACAGTGAGACCTGGAAGGGTGTGATTGGGATGAACGGCCCTCCCGATCTGAACCAGAGCGGTGTTTTGTTATTGGACTTCTGTGCTCATCACAGATTGTCCATAACGAACACCATGTTCAGGCATAAGGGTGTCCATATGTGCACCTGGCACCAGGACACCCTAGGCCACAGTTCGATGATCGACTTTGTGGTCGTGTCGTCGGACTTGCGGCCACATGTCTTGGACACTGGGGTGAAGAGAGGGGCGGAGCTGTCAACTGATCACCACCTGGTGGTGAGTTGGCTTCGTTGGCGGGGTAGGATGCCGGTCAGGCCTGGTAGACCCAAACGTATTGTGAGGGTCTGCTGGGAACGTCTGGCAGAGTCCCCTGTCAGGACGAGCTTCATCTCCCACCTCCGGCAAAGCTTCAACCACGTCCTGGGGGAGGTGGGGGACGTTGAGTCCGAATGGACTATGTTCCGCGCCTCCATTGTCGAGGCGGCCGACCGGAGCTGTGGCCGTAAGGTGGTCGGTGCCTGTCGTGGGGGCAACCAAAGAACCCGTTGGTGGACACCGGCGGTAAGGGATGCCATCAAGCTGAAGGAGGAGTCTTACCGGGCCTTTTTGGCTGGTGGCACTCCAGAGGCAGCTGATAGGTACCGGCAGGCCAAGCGGAATGCAGCTTTGGTGGTTGCTGAGGCAAAAACCCGGGCGTGGGAGGAGTTTGGGGAGGCCATGGAGAATGACTTCCAGACGGCTTCGAAGAGATTCTGGTCCACCATCCGGCGTCTCAGGAGGGGAAAGCAGTGCACGGTCAACACAGTGTTTAGTGGGGATGGTGTGCTGCTGACCTCGACTCGGGACGTTGTGGGTCGGTGGGGGGAGTACTGCGAAGACCTCCTTAATTCCACCAACATGCCTTCCGATGAGGAAGCAGGGTCTGGGGACATAGAGGTGGACACTTCCATCTCTGGGGCCGAGGTCGGCGTGGTGATCAAAAAGCTCCGTGGTGGCGGGGCCCCGGGGGTGGATGAGATCCGCCCAGAGTTCCTCAAGGCTCTGGATGTTGTAGGGCTGTCATGGTTGACACGTCTCTGCAGCATTGCATGGACATCGGGGACAGTGCCTCTGGACTGGCAAATCGGGGTGGTGGTCCCCCTCTTCAAGAAGGGGGACCGGAGAGTGTGTTGCAACTACAGAGGGATCACACTCCTCAGCCTCCCCAGGAAAGTCTATTCAGTGGTCCTGGAAAGGAGGGTCCGTCGGATAGTCGAACCTCGGATTCAGGAGGAGCAGTGTGGTTTTTGTCCAGGTCGCAGAACAGTGGACCAGCTCTACACCCTTAGCAGGGTCCTGGAGGGGGCATGGGCATTTGCCTAACCAGTCTACATGTGCTTTGTGGACTTGGAGAAGGCATTCGACCGTGTCCCTCGGGGAGTCCTGTGGGGTACTCCGGGAGTATGGGATATCGGATTCCCTGTTAAGGGCTGTCCGGTCCCTGTACAACCGGTGTCGGAGCTTGGTCCGCATTGCCGGTAGTAAGTCGGACCTGTTTCCGGTGAGAGTAGGACTCCGACAGGGCTGCCCTTTGTCACCGATCCTGTTCATAATTTTTATGGACAGGATTTCTAGACGCAGCCAGGGCGTTGAGGGGGTACAGTTTGGTGGGCTCAGGATTGGGTCACTGCTTTTTGCAGATCATCATCCTGCGACCTACAGCTCTCACTGGATCGGTTCGCAGCCGAGTGTGAAGCGGCTGGGATGAGAATCAGCACCTCCAAATCTGAGGCCATGGTCCTCAGCCGGAAAAGGGTGGAGTGCCCTCTCAGGGTTGGGAGTGAGATCCTGCCCCAAGTGGAGGAGTTTAAGTATCTCGGGGTCTTGTTCATGAGTGAGGGTAAAATGGAGCGGGAGATCGACAGGCGGATCGGGGCAGCGTCTGCAGTGATGTGGGCTCTGTATCGATCCGTCGTGGTGAAGAAGGAGCTGAGCCAAAAGGCAAAGCTCTCAATTTACCGGTCGATCTACGTTCCTACCCTCACCTATGGTCATGAGCTGTGGGTAGTGACCAAAAGAACAAGATCGCGAATCCAAGCGGCCGAAATGAGTTTCTTCCGCAGGGTGTCTAGGCTCTCCCTTAGAGATAGGGTGAAAAGCTCAGTCATCCGGGAGGGGTTCAGATTACAGCCGCTGCTCCTCCGCATCGAGAGGAGCCAGATGAGGTGGCTTGGGAATCTATTTAGGATGCCCCCTGGATGCCTCCCTTGTGAGGTGTTCCGGACACCCCCCACCGGAAAGAGACCCCGGGGAAGACCCAGGACACGCTGGAGAGACTATGTCTCTCTGCTGGCCTGGGAATGCCTTGGGATCCCCCCGGAAGAGCTGGAAGAAGTGGCCAGGGAGAGGGAAGTCTGGGCATCCCTGCTGAAGCTGCTGCCCCCGCAACCCGACCTCGGATAAGCGGAAGAAAATGGATGGATAGTCACTTTTTTCAACACACTGCTATTATTTTGAACACCACTGTACAGTATGTCTGCCACAAATTGAGTCTCAGATTCAGGCATCCACAGGATCGGATCTGTGGTGAGTTCGGCATTTATGGCCCAAAATCCCCGCTGTACCTCCTCCATTCATTTCAATCACTGTGTTCTTCTTAGTGAGCTGGGCCGCTAGGGTGCTAAAATTTGGAAGAAATTGGCAAACCCTAGAAAGCACTGTACGGCACAGAATGATGTCGGGCGAGGCTAGTCGACCACAGCTTTTATCTTGTCTTCTCCATCTTGGCGTATAGGTGGTTCTGCCAGAGATGTTGCAGTACCCGGAGCAGATGGATGACCTGATTCGGTAAGGACGAGCTGAAATTTACAATATCATCCAGGGAGTCAAAAGCGTACATTTTGAGCATCTCCCGGAGCACTTTGTTAATAAACCTCTAAGGACAATGCCTCTTGGATATGCTCGACCATTGCCATTTGCTTGGGAGGAGATGAGGAGTACAGCTTCCCCCTTGGGTAGCCTCCTCCAGGTCAAACCCGGGAAGAGGTTGATCGATACAAACAGTTAGTTGGGAGGAAGTTGACGAGGGTGGCTGGGAGAATGAGCCCTATGCGCTGTGGATCTGGCCTTCAGGTCACTGCCAGCCCCCGTCCCGGGAGTGACCCATCCCTTTTGGTTAATTTAGTGGGCATTAATTTAGTGCCCCTGGTGGTGACTCAACCTGCCGCAACGGAAGCAGCCCAGTCAGGGTTCAGCAGGCCCTGAAATTGCTTCTGCACCCGACTGCAAGGGTTCCCCTTGATCCTCCTTTGGGTCAGATTTTCCCAGCAGAGGAATTGCCTTGGTCCTAAAACTACCTGCATAACCCACACACTCCGCTTGATGCTCACAAAGTCAATTATCTATTCTAAAGTGCCTCTAAGTCCTTGGGGGGTTTGCACACCTCTAGCTCATCTTTGATCCTTTCTGATATGCTTTGGATGTATGCAGCCATAAGCACTGCATAATTCTATGCCACTGATCGGGCTCCTTGGCGAATGGGTAGGAGAGTAGAAACTACTCTGCTTGCCTTATGCGAGTGGTGAAAAGTGGTCTTGAAGGCCTCTATAAAGACTTCTATGGTGTATTGTTCAGACAGGAGGTTCTGCCAAACTACAGTGGCCTACTCTAATGCCCTGCCTATTAATCAGGACATCATGAAATTTTTGCCCTCTCAGTAGGAAACTGAGATGGTTGCATCTCGAATATTAGATAGCACTGCAGTAGAAATGCATTACACCCATCTGGTTCTCCCGCATATGGCTGGAGAGTGGGTGGTCTCATCTCAGCCATCAGGGGGGGACGGGGGGGTGCTTGTGCTACTGGCCCAGAGACAGGAGTTGACTCGAGAGTCAACCGCAACCTGGAAGTGGCCTGTGCCTTGAGGTGCCCATGGATTTGCTCCAAGCACTGTGGAATGGTCCTGCTCTCCGAAAACAACTCAGTTAGGACTTGTTTGTGTTTGCTGATCATCCCCGTCTGACCGGTCACTATCTCAGTCACCTGTTCTAAGTCCATGGTGCTCCAATGGGGGTGCTCCAATATAGCGCCACCGAATAAGTTGTTAAGTCTGAGAGCCCCAACACAGGAGTTAGAGGGGAATGATGGGACATGGGTGATTTTGTGTACTTTGGCGGGTATTAATCAGTTAGGACAAGCACTTCGCAGCACTAAGGTAATGCCGCTTTGTAACTCATACAACTAAAGAAGGGGGAATGTATTTTACCACACTAAGGAGCTCCCCAACTTGTGCTTCTGAACTTAGATGTATATATATATATATATACAGTACTGTTCAAAAGTTTGCAAAATTTCTTTGTTTTTGTTTTGTGATTTATTTTCTACATTTTACAACAATACTGGGGATATCAAAACTCTAAAATAACACATATGGAATTAGGAAATTATGTAACAACAACAAAAACAACAGTTATTTTAAGACACAGAGGTCAGCCTTTCTGTAATAGTTCTTGCAAGAACAGTATTGTCAAGAGCATTTGCAAAATCCGTCAAGCACCATAATGAAACTGGCTCTCATGAAGGCCATCCCAGGAGGGCAAGACCAAAACCTACCTCTGCCGCAGACGAGAAGTTACAGTAATTAAGAGTTATCAGCCTGAAAAATTACCAATTAACAGCACCTCAGATTAGAGGCGTTATGAAGTCTTTACAGAGCATAAGTAGCAGACATATCTCAATATCAACTGTTCAAAGGAGATTAATGCATTTTTGGATACCTTCACCCTTCCTTTACAATGTAGAAAGAAATAAAAATCAGGAACGATCATAGAGTTAGAAAGTCACCTCAAACTTTTGAACGATAGTGTATAGCTTTCCCTCTTTTTCTTGTGGAATATTTCTTATATATATATATATGTAGTTTTTTTTATCTTTCATATTAAGAATAATAGAATAATTTGAGTTTCCATTATTTTCTATGGGAAAATTAAATTTGGTTTACAAGTGTTTTGGAATACGAGCCCACTTCCGGAATGAATTATGATCATAATCCGAGGTTCCACTGTACTTGTATTCAGTTATTAATTAGTCTTCCACACAAACCGAATCCACAGCATGGTATTACAGTAATTACAAATACAGAGGTGTCAAGTAACGAAGTACAAATACTTCGTTACCTTACTTAAGTAGAGATTTTGGGTATCTATACTTTACTGGAGTAATTATTTTTCAGCCGACTTTTTACTTCTACTCCTTACATTTTTAAGCAATTATCTGTACTTTCTACTCCTTACAGTTTAAAAATAGCCTCGTTACTCTATTTTTATGATCAGAACGCGCACCCCCGCCCCCCCAACCCCCCCCCCCCCCCCCCCCGGTCACATGATAAGAACGCGTCCAACGGCAAACCCCCCCCCCCCCCACTTGAAGTATCAACCCAAGCTTAAGTAAAAAGCTTGGGTTGATACTTCAACTTCTAAAGAAGTATTTTTGAATCCTAGTATCTATACTTCTACTCAAGTAATGAATGTGAATACTTTTGACACCACTGTACAAATAGTATTACAATTAATAACTACTAGGGTAATATATTATAATACAACCTCAATTTTATAAATGTTGGGACAGTACAGAAATTGTGGTAATTAAACTAAAAAAGTCTCCTTACCTTGTATTGTATTAAAAACTCTGCAGTAAGGTGTAACAAAGTGTTTGTAGAACATATGCTCATCATATCTGGTCACTGCAGTATCCTCCAAAAAATGGTTACTATTATGTAACAGCATCATTTATTTGAATAATACTTTTTAAGCATTTGGGAACTGCTGACACCAGTTGGGATTACCCCCATTCTTCCTTTTGCAGGTCTTCAGCTGAGCAATTGTATAGGCTCTGTTACCATATTTTGCACTTCATAATGCACATTCTTAATTGCTGCAGGCAGGCTAGTCCTACACACATAATGTGTGTATCATAGCCATGCATGTGTGATGCCAAACAGTTTTCTGCTTGTATTGTCCTCATGGAAAATACAGAGATGATTATAAAAAAAGTGGCATTTGACTGGCAGCTACTCAAAAAAAAAAAAAAATCTGCATTAATGGTCCCTTCACAGACATGGAATTTACTCATGCTACAGGCACTTTTCTTCTTTTGCCCAGAGAACAAGCCGGTTGGTATCTCCAAAAGCCATTTGAAATGTTGACTCGTCAGACCAAAAAACAGTGCATTTCAGATGGGACAGTTTGGGACATTTCAGTAGTCTTCGATGCCTCTGGACAGAACTGATGTATGGCTTCCTTAAACATGAAGTTGCATTTGTAACTGCAGCAGCAAAAGGCAGCAAGCTTACATCATGATGTCCACTACAGAAGCATGACGGTTTTTAAGACAGTGATGACCGAAGGATCAGGAATCATGTATTCAGGAGTGGGTTTTGGACCTGCTCTTTATGTTTTCATAAATGTCTTGATTACATTGTATAATAACATTGGGGAATGTTATCCTAAAAGTATTGAATAATTTGGTGATGCATCTGTTAGACAAATTATAATATAAATATGCGTTTGCTTATTTGTTATACAGGTAGTCCCCAACTTACGAACATTTGAGTTACGAATTCCTGCAGATACGAACGGACTACAGTTCTGCTCCTGGTTCAATCACAGAAGAAGCTCACATGTATTGTACAAGATACACCAGATACCCATATTTACAATTATATATATAATATTTTTAGTGTGTAAGTGAATGTATAAAATGTCTAAAGTGAATCAGACCGGAAGAACCATAATAAAAAATGTCCAGAAAAGTTGTCCTGATGGTGAATAAAACTAACTTCGGGAAATCCTCAACGAAACAGATTTCACAGTCCAATACAATGGAAAACAGCTCTGAGACAAAATGGCATCCAGTGTTTCCGCTCACGAGTTAAAGGCACAGAGAAAACAATGTTACATTTTACAGTTTTTGGGCACATAATGGCAGTGTGGGGAAAAGGGACAGATTTAGTCGAGTGGATCGATATGTTTAACATTGTATATTTGTGTCAAAGGCATATAAGACTCATTTTGTTGGACTTGGGAACATGATCCCAAAACGGAACTACCGGTATTGCTTATATTATATATTTGCTCTTGTCTTTAGATATCTTTTCTGCTATAATTTTATTTTGCCTTAATTTTTGTTTTTAGTAAACTTATATACATGACGTGCAAGTATTAATTGTGTTACTCAAACCATAGCCCTGACCCCAAAACCCCCTTTTGCTAATAGCATTGTATTTTCTAAGAAAAATTCCTATGCCTACATTACTTTAGTGATTCTGAGGCCCTGTACAAATTCAAATTCAAATTTTATTGGTCACATACACAATCATACACAGTATAATATGCAGTGAAATGCTTTATACGACCGCCAGTGACCTTAAAAAAAGAAAATAAAAGCTTGTACGTAAAATAAATAATCAATAAAAAGTAAATACTAAAGAAATAATTTTAACTAGTAAAATAAAAACGTTAAATTAGCTGTGCATAAGGGCATAATAAAATATTGCAAAAATATATGATTAAAGTGTCAGTAGTTGTGCAAATATGCATGGAGGTGACATGTGCAATTGTCCAGATGTATGAGTATTTAGTGCAAGTGTGTATGAATGTGTCCATGATTGTTCAGTCAGTGTTGTGGGCTTAAAAGATGTTATTAGTCCTGTGTGGTGTAGTGATGATTGAGAGACCTTATCGCCTGCGGGAAGAAGCTCCTCCTCAGTCTCTCTGTGTTGGCCTTTAGGGAGCGGAATCTCTTCCCAGACCGCAACAAAGAGAACAGTCCATTACTGGGGTGACTGAGGTCCTTCATGATCTTCCTGGCCTTAGTCTCTCAAGCGTCTGAGGTGGTAGAGACGCTGCCGGGCTTTTTTCCCCACGGTGCTGATGTGACAGGACCATGATAGGTCCTGCGTGATGTGAACACCGAGGTATCTGAAGCTGTCCACTCTCTCCACTGGGCTCCTGTTGATGACGGGGGTCTGGTAGTTCCTCTCCTGCTTTGTACTAAAGTCCACTATCAGCTCCTTTGTCTTACTGACGTTCAGGAGGAGATTGTTCCTCTGGCACCAGTTCTCCAGATTTCCAATCTCCTCTAAGTAGTCCGACTCATCATTGTTGGTGATCAGTCCGACCACGACGGTGTCGTCAGCAAACTTGATGATGGAGGTGGAGTTGGTAGTGGCCATGCAGTCGTGGGTGTACAAAGAGTACAGCAGGGGGCTCAGAACACAACCCTGGGGGGCTCCAGTGCTAAGAGTGAGTGTGGCTGAGACATGTCCGCCCATCCTTACTGCCTGTGGTCTGCCAGTCAGAAAATTGGAGATCCACTGACATATACAGTAGATGAGCTCAGTCCCAGGTGCTCCAGCTTGGTGGTGAGTGTGGAGGGAATTATTGTGTTAAAAGCAGAGCTGTAGTCGATGAAGAGCATTTTAACATAATTCCCTTTCCTAGTGTCCAGGTGAGTGAGTGATGTGTGGAGGAGATTGCATCGTCTGTGGAGCGGTTCTGACGGTATGCAAACTGTAGTGGGTCCAGTGTGTCGGGTAGTTAAGAAATGATGAAGTCTCTGATAAGGCGTTCAAAGCATTTCATCACTACTGAGGTGAGAGCTACAGGGCGATAGTCATTGAGAGAAGCAGGATGTGGTTTCTTTGGAACAAGAACAATGATGGACTCTTTGAAGCATGTGGGGATCACCGACTGATATAAAGAGATGTTGAATATCTCAGTGAACACAGGTGCTAGCTGGTCTGCGCAGGCTCTGAGGATACGTCCTGAGATGCCGTCTGGTCCTGCTGCTTTCCTGGTGTTCACTCTCTTGAAGGCTCTCCTCACGTCGTGCTCGGAGATGATGAGCGCGTTCCCGGTGCTGGCTGTGTCTTCCTGTCTGCAGCCGTTAGCGCCGCTAGCATTAGCGCCGTTAGCATTAGCGGCGTTAGCATTAGCATCGCTAGCGTCTTTAGCTGCAGCCTCGAAGCGAGCATAGAAGATGTTGAGCTCGTCTGCCAGAGTCGCGTCCGCGTTCGTCATACCGGATGTTGGTGCTTTATAATCCGTTATTGTTCTCAGTCCCTGCCACAGGCTCCTAGAGTCACTCTGTTGAAGCTGTGACTCTAGTTTTCTCCCGTAGCGCTGCTTCGCCTCTTTCACCGCCTTCCGGACGTTATATGACGCAGCCTTGTACGGTTCCATGTCCCCCGACGCAAGTCCCGTGTTGTAGGCAGCTGTGCGAGATCTCAGAGCGTCGCGGATGGTTTTATCCACCCACGGCTTCTGGTTGGGAAACGTTCTGATAGTCTTTTTCTCTACCGTATCGTCTACCAGCTTTTCAATAAATCCCACAACCGCTTCCGTAAACACGCTGACGTCATCATCGGAGCTGTTTCTGAACATGTCCCAGTCTGCGTCATCGAGTGCGTCCTGTAACGCGGCCACCGATTGGTCCGTCCAGCGCGCGCCCTCCCTCTGGACCGGAACTTCCTGTTTCAGCCTTTGTTTATATTTTGGCATGAGGAAGATGGCGGCGTGATCGGATTTACCAAACGCTGGACGAGATTGTGCCTTGTAACCGTCTTTGACCGTGGTATAACAGTGGTCCAGTGTCCTTTCGCCCCTGGTGGGGCAGGTGATGTGCTGATAAAAGTTCGGCGCTGCGCGTTTGAGGTTGGCATTATTAAAATCCACCGCCACAATGAGCGCAGCGTCCCGGTGTTGTGTCTGGTGCTGTGTGAGCGCCTCATGCAGTTCGCATAAGGCAGTGTTAATGTCTGCTTGTGGAGGAATCACTTCCTCTGTACGAGGACACTGAGAAGCTGCTTTTTTCCGAGCTCCACCATACTGACCAACTTTTAAACTTTTTCGTCCCTTTACGAAGAGTGTACATAAAACGGATAAGTATCTTATAATATATTTACTCGAAACGCGTGTTATATCGTTAAGTTTTAATTGTTTTGCAGCACACCGCTTTTAGCCGGCATTAGCATCGCTAATTAGCATTAGCATCGCTAGCCCGGCTATCACGTTTGTTTGTTTGTTTGTAAAGTTTGTTTTCGCTTCCTCACACCGATTATTTTCCGTGTTTAGACACCATGTCGGTTGTGATTCTGCCTCTGAGTGCAGGTGAGGAGACATTGGAGCTGCACTCGGTGGATTTGGAGGTGGAGGCCGTGGAGAAGCTGATCCGTGAGCTACAGGTGAAGCTGGCCCGGTTACAGCAGCGGAAAGCCACGCTGGAATCGACGCGGACCGACACTCACCTGTCCCAGGTAAATTCTCGGCGTCGGGACATCACAGACCCTGGATACAGCAGCAGCGGAAGAAGCACGCCAAGCCCCGGGCGAGGACCTCTCCACCACCACCACCCGTCTTCGACATCTCGACCCAAAACCGCTTCGCTCCTCTCCGCGAGATGGCACACGACGTTCTGGTCATCGGAGACCATCGTTCGTCACGTGCGTGCTACCACGGCTAAAGGTAAGGTGCACACACGCTGTTTACCTGGTGCACGTGTTCTTGATGTTGCTGCACAGGTGCCTGCTGCCCTGAGGAGGAACATTGGAGCTGTGGTTCTTCATGCCGGCACGAACGACACCAGGCTGAAGCAGACGGAGATCCTAAAGAAGGACTTCAGGAGCCTGGTCGAGAAGGTCCGCAGCACATCGCCCACGACAAGGATCATCGTATCTGGACCGCTTCCCACATTTCAGCGAGGAATCGAGAAGTTCAGTAGATTATTTGCCTTTAATGAATGGTTACAATCTTGGTGTCAACAACAGAAATTACGCTTTGTTGATAACTGGAATGTTTCTGGGAGCGTCCTAGGCTCTATCACACCGATGGCCTACACCCTAGCAGAGCTGGAGCAGCGGTCCTCTCTGACAACATCTCCAGGACACTACGAACCATCTGACTGGCGGTAAGTCATACTGTAGATTCCAAACATATTAGACACATCACAACTCACCGTAGTGATAGACGAACACACATAGCTTGTCCTATAGAAACTGTGTCTGTTCCCCGAATACTGAGAAAAAAGAATAAATTTGTTAAATTTGCCCGAAACAATCTGATAACCATAAAACCAGAAAAAGGCAAAATAAGTAGTCAAAATCCACCTCTAAAATTTGGACTACTCAACATTAGATCCCTTGCGCCTAAAGCACTTATTGTTAATGAAATTATCTCAGATTATTGCCTTGACGCACTCTGTCTCACTGAAACCTGGCTTAAACCAAATGAATATTTTGGTCTGAATGAGTCTACTCCGTCAGGATATTTCTATAAGCACGAGCCCCGTCTAATTGGTCGCGGTGGTGGTGTCGCCACTATCTACAATGATGTACTCACTGTTACCCAGAAAATAAGGCCCAGGTTTAATTCATTTGAAGTGCTTATCATTAATGTTGCACTAAATGAAATACGTAATAAACCCTTGCTATATTTTACCTTGGCCACCGTGTACAGACCCCCGGGGCCATATGGCGATTTTCTTAAAGAATTTGGACATCTGCTATCAGACCTATTGGTTAACTCTGACAAAGTATTGATAGTAGGAGACTTTAACATTCATGTAGATGATGCTAACGACGCTTTAGCACTCACATTTATGGATTTACTAAATTCCTTTGGGGTTAAGCAAAATATAATTGGAGCAACTCACCGCTTTAATCATACGCTAGATTTAATTATATCCCATGGTATAGATGTCTCTAATATAGAGATCATACCTCAAAGTGATGATATCACAGATCATCACCTCCTGACATATACTCTACCCGTAGAACAGATTAGCTGTGTCTCCCCACGCTATCAATCTGTTAGAAATATGAATCCCACCACTAAAGACAGATTCACAAGTAATCTGCCGGATCTGTCCCAATTTCTTATTAGACCCCTAAATGCAGATGATCTAGATGAAGTGACTAGCAGCATGGGCACTATTTTTACCAGTACATTAGACACTGTTGCTCCCATCAGATTAAAAAAAGTCAGAGATAAAACATTGGCACCGTGGTACAACAGTCATACTCGCGCCCTAAAGAGAGCAACCCGTAACCTCGAGCGAAAATGGAGGAAAACTAAATTAGAAGTTTTTCGAATTGCGTATAAAGACAGTATGTGCAGCTATAGACAGGCTCTAAAAACTGCTAGGACCGAGCATCTTAGCCAACTGATAGCAAGAAACCAAAACAATCCCAGGTTCTTATTTAGTACAGTGGCTCGCCTAACGAAACCTAAGATGCCCGCAGAGAGTATCCCATCACAGTTTAGAAGTGAAGACTTTATGGACTTCTTTAATGAAAAAATCAATAATATCAGGAAGAAAATAATGGAGGTTCAACCTCTAATAGTATCTCACGATCCAGTTCAGCCTATAGCTTCACATTTAGATTTTCACTGCTTTACAGGTATAGGACAGGAAGAGCTGTATAAACTCATCACCTCGGCTAAATCAACAACGTGCCTGTTAGACCCAATCCCAACCAGATTTTTAAAAGAAGTGATGCTTACGGTTGGAGAGCCACTCCTAAACATTATTAATTCTTCATTACATCTAGGTCACGTCCCTAAACCTTTCAAGTTAGCAGTTATTAAGCCGCTTCTTAAAAAATCTAATTTGGACGCGAATGAAATAAAAAATTACAGACCGATCTCAAACCTCCCGTTCATATCAAAAATACTAGAAAAAGTAGTATCAGCTCAAATTTGCACATTCTTGCAGGATAACAACATCCTTGAAGAATTTCAGTCAGGTTTCAGGCCCCATCATAGCACAGAAACTGCACTAGTTAAGATTACAAATGACTTGTTTTTAGCTTCAGACCAAGGCTGCATCTCATTGCTAGTCCTGCTCGATCTTAGTGCTGCATTCGACACTATAGATCATAATATTCTCATAGATCGCTTACAAAATTATATAGGTATTCAGGGACAGGCACTAAAATGGTTTAGATCTTACCTGTCTGATCTCTACCATTTTGTAGATCTAAATGGAGAACCGTCTGGTATAATGCCAGTGAAATATGGGGTCCCACAAGGGTCAGTTTTAGGACCTCTGTTGTTCTCAATATACATGCTTCCCTTGGGTAACATCATTAGAAGACATGGGATTAGTTTCCATTGTTATGCTGATGATACCCAATTATATATCTCAACTAAACCAGACGAAATACCTAAGTTGTCTAGATTAACTGAGTGTGTCCAGGACATAAAAGATTGGATGACCAATAACTTTCTTTTATTAAATTCAGATAAGACAGAGATATTACTTATTGGCCCAAAAACCAGCACACAACAGCTTTCACAATTCAGCTTGCGCTTAGAAGGATGTACTGTTATTACCAGCTCAGCAGTAAAAGATCTGGGAGTAATATTAGACAGTAACTTGTCAATTGAAAATCACATTTCAAATATCACAAAAACAGCCTTTTTCCATCTTCGAAATATTGCTAAACTTAGGAACATCTTATCCGTATCTGATGCAGAAAAACTAGTTCATGCATTCATGACCTCCAGACTGGACTATTGTAATGCATTACTAGGTGGTTGTCCTGCATCCTCAATAAACAAGCTTCAGTTAATCCAAAATGCAGCTGCCAGGGTTCTCACTAGATCCAGAAAATATGATCATATAACCCCAATATTATCATCCCTGCACTGGCTACCTGTTCAGTTTAGAATAAATTACAAAATAGTATTACTTACATACAAGGCCTTAAATGGTCTAGCTCCCACATACCTAACCAGTCTTCTGATACGCTACAATCCACCACGCGCCTTAAGATCACAAAACTCCGAACTTCTGGTAGTTCCCAGAATTTCAAAATCTACAAAAGGGGGTAGGGCTTTTTCATATCTAGCTCCAAAGCTTTGGAATAGCCTTCCAGACAGTGTTCGGGGAGCAGACACGGTTTCTCAGTTCAAAAGTAGACTCAAGACGCATCTTTTTAATCTGGCATACACATAACTCATCCCAGTCCTCATACTCCTGTACACCTATACCGAATGGCAACTACGCTAATTCTCCCCATCTGTTCTGTATTTCTCTACCCATCCCGAGGCATCGGGAGATTTTGCCAGCTTCAGTAGACAAAGGCCGACCCTGCGAGGTTCCTGAGGCATCCAGAGAAGGACCAGCTCCAACTGGATTCAGCTTTATGATGGTTGGAGCTACACATGCTGCTCCTGTGCTTCCAGTGATCCAGACCTCATCTGCCCTCTGCACCTACTGACTCGTCCCTATGCTGAACTGGTCTTCATGACAAATTTAAATAATTTCTGTCATATTGAATTTTCACCTGCACAACACACAAGATGTTATATCATTTCTATCTGTTATCGCCCAAATGAGGATGGGTTCCCTGTTGAGTCTGGTTCCTCTCAAGGTTTCTTCCTAATGCCATCTCAGGGAGTTTTTCCTTGCCACCGTCGCCGTCACCCTTGGCTTGCTCATCAGAGAAATTTCATTCATTTGTCTCATTATTATCTGCACATTTTTCTCACACATCCACACTTCCAATTATTTTCTTTTCTATAATAATTATTATTATTTGTTTTTATTTATTTATTTTGTTTTCTATTATAATTTTATTTATTTATTTATTATTCTATATATAATTATTCTATATATATAAATTTTTTTTTTTTTTTTTTTTTTGTGAAGCTGCTTTGAGACAATGACCATTGTTAAAAGCGCTATATAAATAAAATTGAATTGAATTGAATTGAATTGAATGTAAACGGCACTGATTATGACCGATGTGAACTCCCGTGGAAGATAAAATGGACGACACATGATGGACAGTAGTTCCAGGAGCGTGTAAGAGGAACAACGCTCGCGCTGTTGCACCAGCTGTTGTTCACCATTAAGCACACGCCGCCTCCCCTTGACTTCCCCGAGTCCCGCGTCCTGTCCATGCGGTGAACCGAGAAGAACTCGGCCGGCTGTATGGCGTGGTCTGGCACCGCTGGGTTCAGCCATGTCTCGGTGAAACAGAGGAGATTGCAGTCCCGAATGTCTCTCTGGAACTTTATCCTGGCCCTGAGGTCATCGAGCTTGTTCTCCAGTGACTGGACGTTGGCGAGCAGGATACTAGGCAGAGGTGTGCGGTGTGCACGGGCCCTGAGCTGGTTCCTCACACCAGCTCGTTTCCCTCGGGTTCGTCGCTTCGCATCGCGTCCATTGTTCTCCCTCAGGATCTCACTCGGCCAGCTCGGATCCGGAGTTAAAACTGTCGAATTGTGAGTACATTGTATACCAATAGAAACAAGAGTGTCTCTATCATACCTAATGTACTCAATGGTGGTGATTTTTCCGATTTTAAAACACTGAAAACTAACTTAAAGAACAAAAACTAAGAAAAGGTGGTCGGAGCAGTCGTGACGGCAGCCAACCTCACCGGCGCCATCTTGGACATTCCTGGTGAATGGAATGTGAATGGTAAGTGAATGAAAGCATGAATTGGCATTGAGCAACTAAATAGGTGATCAGATTTAGGTGTATTATTAGTGAGAATTTCTTTTCTTGCATGTTGTGCAATGCAATAGTTGTGAATTAGGCTGTTGTGAATATTCACATTCTTGAAGTGACTAGATTCAGAATTTTTATCCTAATGTGACACAGATCTATTGTTTTTATGGTTGTCTGAATGCACAAATCTGATGTTTTCTGATAGGTTGTGAGACACTTTTGTATGTACAGTAGTCCTAGATCTGATACACATCTGATAGGTGATAATTAAACTTGTATGAAAATGGTCAGATTGTGAAAAAATAGCAATGCGGCTTGTTATGTAAGCATAGTCTTAATCAACACATACAGTATTGTACCAACTTAGACTGTTTTTTTTTTTTTTTTTTGCATGCTTTCTATGCTGTGACTGGCTCGTCAAGTCCTTACTAAATTATAAAATACAAACAGCGCAAGGACAGCTCTATTGTATACAGGAAAAGGATGGATAACCTGTATAACCTGGTCTGGATGCAGATTATAGCCCACTGTATCACTGTCTCCCTTTTTTAGGCCGTGGATGATGATCGATTGCGTATTGTGCTCTCTCCCAAAGGAGGAAAGGAAATTGGTGGGTATGATTGCTCCATCCTGGATGCGCAACATGATAGGGCACTCTTAACCCTAGTGACTTTGCTAGAAGCAGAGGAATTGGGATGAGCCATGCCCACTGCGCTGGAGGTCAGCCAGGTGGCGGCCCGTAGGTGATCGGAATAGACATTAGTTCAATGGGAAATTTTCCTTAGGTCTGATGAGTCAAATTTGAGATTTTTTCTATGTCTTTATTAGATGTAGAGAGGGTGATCAGACAGGTCCTGAATATATGGTTCCCACTGGGAAGCATGGAGGAGGAGGTTCGATGGTTTGGAAGCGCTCTGTCAGTGACACTAGTGACAGTAAATAGTAACTTTTCTTGTTCTTATGACAAAACCTTCAAGGGTTTGCATTTTGTGCCCTTAGTTTATGGTTTGCCTTGAACAATGTTTTATTGTTTTGTTTACCTTAAAATAATGGTCTATTTGTGTCTTTAAATTAAGTTATAACAAATGATTAGGGTCTCATATCAGTTACAAGGAAACCATTTCCTACTATTTTCTTCTAAGAGTGTATTAACTGTTTAGGGAATTAAAGTCAATATAGAGAACATCATATTATCAAATCATTTTACAAACCTGACCGCAAGAAATTTTACATATTTCTCTCAAATATCATGTTTTAATATACAAAAATGAACAAAAGGAATTTAAAATGTTGTGTTTGATCTGTTTGATCAAAAGTGAAATGGCATATCATTTAAATAGCTTTTTCAGTGGCATTTAATCACATTTTTGCATTTTTGTGGTTCTATAGAACAAAAAGTCTCAAGCATTGGAAGGAAGCCTGTAAACCAACACCAATAATAAAATAAGTGACTACAGTTGTGAAGTTCTACAGAGAATTCCTCTCCGAGTAGGAGATATAATTGTCAGGCAGTCTCTTTAGGACATGTATTAAATTTGGGTCAGCACTTTCTAAAATGAAAAGGATACGTTTGTCTGTCGCCCCTGTGGCATCAAATTGAATCTCCTATCCTGTGTGACAGAGTCGTAAGAGTTATGATAACAGGATTGGTGGGCCAAATCATTTTAGCCTCAGGTTCAACATAGAGGACTATAGCTAAATGACAGAGAAAGAGGGAGAGAGAAGAGGTTAGATGACAGGTGAAGGAAACCCTATAGTTCTGGATTTTGTTGCTTCCCCACTCTTTGTTTCCATTAGCTTCTTACACTCAAAGAGGTACAGTAAAGGTGGTAGTCACTGCTTCTCATTCACTGGTTTAAAATGTGAAGGGTTTATAATAGATTGTTGCTGAAGGTGTTCATATATATCAAATCTAGGTCACTTAATTCCAAACAACATAGATTTCAAATGTGATTTTTAATTGTAAGAGATCTACATTTTTATTAGCCTCACCATCTGTACCACATCTTGTGCCTTCTTGAGCATAGATGTAGAGTAGGATAGTCGTACTTTGGTTTATGGCAGGGATCTGAGCCAGACTGCACAGATTTATCAAATCTGTTTGAATTTTCATTGTATGGATACTTTATTGTATGCATTTGTAAGGTGCTTTATAAGAATAAGACTCTACCTGTCAGAAGAAAAATACTGTCTTCAAGATACTGCTAGCTTTAATTCTGCCAATATGATATAGCTATCCAGGACAGCAATATTAGCCAGTGGTAGGGATACCATTGTTCATTCCCCAGTCAGCGAGGAATACACAAGGAAATTGATGGCATCCATGAGCTCATGTAGATGAAAGAAGTCAGTTAGCACATTCCTTGAGGGGTTTTTCTTTTTCTTTTTTCTAACCTCACCCAAAACATGACTTTGCTCACACATTACCTTTCATGGGTTGTTTGATGGTTTTCTACACTTACTGTAGATAGCCACAACCTTTAGAATCTTGAAGGTTGCAAATTTCCAGCGAAGCCTTTCCTTTCCTCTGGTTTTCAACAGGGAAACACATCTTTGGCTTTTTAAAACAAGATATTGTTTTGGTTAACAAGTCAAGAGTAACAAGTAATACTATGAAAACAAGAGTAACAAGTTAGCATGGTTAGCCGTTTATAGCCTAGGACAAATTACCACTTCCTTTGAATTTAGTTTTTTTTTTTTTTTTAGACATATATGGAAATTACCAAATTTCTAACTGAAACCAGAATTGTGGCATTCAGGTGATAGATATATACCTTGCCTGAAGTGTAATGACAACTCCCTTTTGTTTTGTCATCTATCTGTCTTGTCTACTGTTATAAAATCCCTAGGGAACCAGTGGTGAGTAGAGGGGCAGAATTGCCTCTGTGGATTTCCATGCCATGTGTTTGACTGCTGTTTGGATTCATGAGCAGAATGATTGACTGCTGCTGGCATACAGGCTGCCACCGGAGCCAATACTCTGACAAATGGCATAGAGGGGTAGCAGCGGGGGAAATCATGCGGCTTGCCCATAGAAAGCTTCTAATAATTTCCCCAGTTTGTGCTCATAGAGCTGCTTTACTGCCAATGTCTGTCACTGCTGGAGATGTTATGATGCAATGGTTTCTGCTGATAACACACCGTGTAGTTGTGTACACATGAATAATGTGTTTTGGTAGTATGTGCAGTTGTTCAATGCCTGTATATGTGGTGGCCTGGGAAAACCCTTCACATGGTTTTTGCCTTTCACAAGAATTTGGTACCTTATTATGTATATAGGTTCAAAAATTACAGGAATTTGTGGACTTACTTGCACACATCTCAACGACAAAAAATTTTACTCCCTTCAACTCCCTTTACATTTAATGTTATCTACTTATGAAAAACAACATCACTGCCAAGTTTTAAACTTGAATGCAATCAACATCATCCACATGAAACTTATATCTTCTATCACCTGAGATAAAAGTCAGTCAAAACATTTAAATGAGTCTTTGCATTATTTTTGGACTCAACTGATCTCTGCCCAGTTTTCCATCAGTAGTAAGATAACCAAGGTGGGCATAGAAAGTCACCTAAACTACGTAAGGTGTGGATAGAAAGTCACATAAATAAAAGACTTTTTAGAGTAGATATCTCAAAATACAGTATATCACATGCAGGAAAACCTCAGACAGGATTTCACAGACTGTTGATAAGGTTTACAGTAAACATAAATTTAATAACAATGAGAGGTTCAGGTTCTTGTACATTATAATTTTTTTTTTTCAACTTTATTACCCAGGTGCCCATAAAAATATATATATTTCTGGGCATGTACAGCTTAAATGTTCTTTACATTGTGTAATATTATAGTCATCTGTGTGCTCTGTGGTGATGCTGTTACATATGCACAGTCAATTATGCTCTCTTGTGTACTTCCTTTAGACTGTGAAATAATTATAATCAATGACGTTTAAGATGGTTTGAACCACACACACACATACACACTCGTGCGCGCACACAAAAGTGAAGAATGACAATGTATTTGTAATTCTGTTCCAGCCAGATTTGTTTTTAAATTATGAACTTCTATGATTTATCCTAATGACTGTAACAACAAAAACAACAAAAATGTAAACATGGACAAATGACAGCCTAAGTCAATTTGTATCATGTGTTAATTTGGTTTAATTTAGCCATGTGGTTAAAAGATGCAAGTAAAAAAGACATGGGAAGTAAAATAGTATCTTACAAAGCATCAAGGCCAGTCTGTTGGAAACGTCTAAGTAGGGTTGCCAAAGTAACACTTGAACATACTTAATATTAATAAATATACTTTTGCTGGCAAACTGAACCCAACAACTGAAGTCATATGAAGTATTCTTTGGAACAGATGTGCCATGACAGCTCACTTTTAAGAATCCCTTGTGTGATCTACTACAGTTTTTTTTTCTTACTGTACATATAAATACAAACAAATACATCCTGTACACTTTTGTATCAGATTTTCTCTATATGAGGAGTGCTTTATACCTTAATTTTCTAGAATTAGGGAGTTTAATGTGTGGTACTCGATCTATAAATACCCAACAACTTTTTTTCCTTGATGTGAAGCCAGGGTGAAAATGGTGTCGCCAGTCAGAGATAGAGTGTACATCTAGTGAAGGTGTGATGCATACACACTGCTGGCTTATACACTGCTGGCTAGAGATGATAGATGAGCCTGGTGGATTCTTCTTTGGATAAAACTTGGATAAATTCACACACACCCTCCTTCTAACCCAATATGACAGCTCAGCAGTCCACCTGCAGCCAGCCATACTTGGGTGCTTCCAACTCATCATCATGGTCCACTAGACAACAAAAATAGCCTCCTCTTCTATTTACACTCATATAGCATTTGCCTGCTAGTGCTGAACCCTGGACTAAAAGAAGCTAATAGGTAAAGTTTGCAGGATATGGCCGAATTTATTTCAAAACTTAAGCAGTTGGTAGTAGAATAGAAGAAAGGGAAAGACATGAACATTATAAGATATTTATATTGCTAAAGGCATCTATATGTATCAAAATGTTTGCTTTATCTTTTCATATTCAACATATCATTATATTGATTCCAGAATTGCCAGCAATATAAAATGCTTTTGATGACTCCATTCAAGATAAGTGTTTGCCATAACAGAATAACTGTGTTGCCAAATGAGAAACACACAAAGCATGAGAGAAAAAAAAGGTGTGTTCCTGCTATAATGTAGAACGTGAAGCAAACTTGAATAAGAGTGAAGGATTACAAGAGTTCATCATTTATCCCCCCTGGGCTGCGAAACACCACTCTTTCAACTTCAAATACCGTTTGTTCTGCTCCAGTGTCTCAAGTGCGAAAAATTGTCACAGGATCAATTTGATTGACTCAGATCCAATTTGCTCGACCGCTTGTGGCAGCCAATTAAATTGAGCTATTTCAGCTGTAGCAATTTTTATCATGGCAGGTCTACCAATGTCCCTGTGGACTACCATGTGCCAAAGGAGTCTTCTGTTCAGGAGCAATAGAGAGTCATGAGAAATGTTTGCTTTTCATGCCTACGTTCTTTTGCCAAACCATGTAAAAGAGCATCCTTGTGGATGTTTCTCTTTCGACTTGGAGTAAATGCAATCCTGGCACATTTCTCAGCAGTAAAGCATCAGCCATTTATCACATTTAAGCTTGTTAATACTTAGGGAGCTTTTTCTCTGAGGCCTAAAGTTACTGCTAGAGGTTTTGAATCCTGCTGTTTGCTCTGAATGAATTTGTGTTGTTACAATCTGAATAAAACAACCAACATATTATTAAAATGTTTTAAAGTGTAAATCACTGACATAGAATTCATTTCATGTTTCATTTTGACTTTAGCGACAACAATATGCAGTGATAGCTGGTTGTGATAGATGGGATGGCTAAATTCGAATATTTATCAGTAGCTTGACAATGAAAGTATTAGGGCTGAGCAATGCATTATATCGCATGGTCTCAGTAATAGCAAAATAATAAATTGAGATGGACAGCTGCATTCGTGATTTCTAGTCCATAATTTACTACTGGGTTCATGCTGTTTGTTCTGAATAATAAGTACTTACAAGCATTTTGAAGGAAATGTGTGATCCTATACTTCAAATGCACCTTTTTAGTCACTACTGAAGATAGTGGTAAGTTACATTTGTGTTGGCAAAGTAAGTTGATAAATATTAACCCAGAATGACATTGTTGATTCTTGAAGGTGTTTCCTCTCAGTGTATTCATCTGAAATGATAGTCACTGTTTAGCTGCACAAATTTACATTTACATTTAGGCATTTGGCAGACGCTCTTATCCAGAGCGACTTACATTTTAATCTCATTATACATCTGAGCAGTTGAGGGTTAAGGGCCTTGCTCAAGGGCCCAACAGTGGCAACGGTGGTTGTGGGGTTTGAACCTGGGATCTTCCGAACCATAGTCCAATGCCTTAACCACTGAGCTACCCCTGGCCCAAATATACTCCTTTAGGCTGTGGCGAACAATCAGCCCTCTAACATTGCTTCTTTACACCGTCTATGTTTGTTTGTTTATAAACATGTAGCAAAAAAATGATTCCTGGTTCTACTAAAGTCCAAAAAATTATCCACTTAACAATTATAAAATTGCACAAACATGGCAGGTTAAAATATATTGAATGTAGTTACATGTATTTCCAACTTCCAATGATAAGATGTTAACCAGTGATGTAACGGTTAGCTCTACTGTAGGTGCATGAAGTTTTCATGTTCTCCCTGTGTGGGTACTCCAGTTTCGTCCCACAGTCCAAAGAACTGCAGATTGTCTATAGATTGTTTAAAGTGTTTAAATATGTTAGAGTGTTTGTGATTATTTTGGATTGGCACCCTGTCCAAGTTGTACATGTACTGTACCTCACCTATTGCCCTGTGATAGGCTCCAGGCCTCGTCCAACCCTGTATAGCATAAGCGGTGTAGAGAATGAGTGACTGAGCAAATGAATGAGTATTATAAGATTATAATAAGCCATACATAAGATTGTTAAACCTATTACACATTGTGTTATTAATTTCAAGCTTGAAAGAGTTCTTTTGCAAAGTATTTATATTTGAAGCATACATTTCTAGAAACAGTTAAAATTGTAAAGTAAGAAAATGTAAAAAAAAAAAAAACATTTAATGAGCACTGTATCTCTTAAATATAGTTCATACTATATATAGAAACTATGAGAGAGTTTTCTTGTATTTAAGACAGTTTCATTTGCCATGAAGTTCTTTTTTTGCAGTGTAGTCAATATTATGACTTATTATGACCAATTCCTGCTAATTCATTACTGCTGCCCCTAAATATAGATATTTACTGTAAATGTTTGGTAGCAGATTTGTTTAGTATCCTTTTTCTTCTCTTCATTCTATAGACCTGTTAAGTTTAATTTTACTCACTGTTTTCTTAGAACAATACTGAATAACAGCTTGTTATTTGTTTGACTTTACATGCATTCACTTAGAAATAACTGGAATAAAAATGGAAAAAGCAAAAAAAAAAAAAAAAAAGAGCCCATTATAAATAAATGAGTGTGAACAGAAAGATAATTCAGCAGTAAATGACCGTACATAAACTATGCACTATTTGCATTCACCAAATGTTGCTTGTTATCACAACATGCCTACACTTCAGAAATATGTGCTTATTTGGTTCATTTTTCCTCATCCTAGAGGAAAAGTACTACATTCCCTTACAATTTGTCTTGTGATAACAAGTCAGTGTTTCTTTTTGTCCAGGACAGAACAAGCACATACTGCATGGAAAACAAAGATAAACAGATTAATAACTTTGTTTGTTTGCTTGTTGTTCAGTCGTTATTCCCAAGATGTTCATATTGCTATTGCTTCTGATGATAATTTGTGTGCCAGCAATGACTAGAGATGTGTGTCTGTATACAGCATACTATATCATACTTTTGTTTCTTATTGAATCCAACATTGCTAAGATGATGGTAAACAGATTGAGTATATTTCATATATGGCCTGCAGTAGCCAAGATAACCCATTACCTCATATGAAGCTTAGTTCTACTATTTTCTGTTTTTAATTGAATAAATAAAAAGTATATAGAAACATAATAATAGATATTAGTGAATGCTGTTCACACTAGCTTCTATGCTTTTGTTTGTGTGTGTGTGTGTATGCGCGCGTGCGTTAACCACTAAGATAACTTAATAATAGAGAGAAATTTATTCTGAATGTGTCACGTTTAGCGTTAGGTCATGCTGAGCAACAGGTCGCAGGCTGGTGAATACACTGTAAAAAGTAATAAGTTGACTTTACTTAGAAAAGCCATGGAAACTGATTGCCTCAAAATTCTCAAGCAAATTAGGTCATACTTTTTGAGTTGATACTACTTACCTCATCTTTGTAGAGTTAACTTACGTATTTGTAGTGGTTACCATAAAACTTCAGTAGCGGTAACTAAATTTCAAAAGTTAAGCTAACTTACAGTTTTAAGTTGAGCTTTATAAGCAGAACTCAAACCAAACAGTTACTATAACATGCCTGCTTGTTCATTTTACTAGAAGAATCTGTGGAAACTGATTGCCTTAAATTTCTCAAGCAAGGTGTACTCAAAGTTCTAAGTACACATCTAAGAATACAAAGAAATTTGGCACGACACTGGAATGTTTATTTGCTCTCTAAAACACGATTAATTTCAGACATTACTAAAGGTATGCCTGTCAACATGGGCTGCCAAAAACATTTTAGACCAAAAAAATAAATAAAAATTAAAAATAAAAACACACATTTAAAATGCACTTAAAATAAGGGACAATACAATTCTTCTCTCTCTCCCTCTTTTAACATCCTTACAAAGTGGTCAAAAGCAGAGCTTGCAAACACTGAACAGTCTGTAAATTTAGTAAAGTTTTCCTAATACAGTTCTCTTCAAAATGGTCTTCTAATAAAACTCTTTAAAAACTAACTAACATTAAGTAAACTTGGACTTTATTTTTTTTTAAACATCCCTTTAAATAGGAATATTGTTCCTTTTCAACAACTGGAAAACTATCAGTGTAGTATTGAACAATTTGCTTTAGAGTTTTCTTAAAGACAATTTTATTCACTCAAACTCAACTTAGTAATGAACCCGTAATTAACCAGAAAAAAAATTTACATCCTGGCAATGATCTACTACTGCATCAAGCGATTTTTTAGTGATTGGATTTTAGGTTTGAGTGACTTATGGACAAAAGACAAAATCACTCTCTGAATGAAATCAAATGTGCTCCTCAGAGCTGCAGGATACTCTGAGTTTAGGGCATACAGTAAATCAGTCCAAAGAGCAGACACATTGCTTGTGGAAGATTGGGTCCTCCTTGAGAAGGAATGGTAGTCCATGAAGAACGGCAGTTCGTCTCGCGTTGATGTTGGATTTCTGCAAAGTTATGATAAAAAATGACTACTTAACAGAGCTCATGACACTAACACAAAACAGAGCAAAGAACAACAGCAAAAGAAACTGTTGTTTTAATATAAAAAAAAATTGTGTCTGAGGAGCTTACATCATTTTCAATCTGGTGCAGAATCTTCTAAAGTTTTGCGTCAATGTCTCCACCTTTAGTCCTGAAGATAGATGAAACGTTGAGTGAATTTGTCCAGTTCTTGAAAGAAGTCTGATTCCAAGTTTTTGCCAGATATGCGACTAAACTCTGTAAGAATCTAAAAATATATATTTTTTGTGACAAACTGACATTAAGCAATCACTTTTCACTGATATGTGCAAGTATGAATTAAATATAAATCTAAAAAGTCTTCATTGTCGGGGCCAGGGTTAGCTCAGTGGTTAAGGCATTGGAAGGTCCCAGGTTCAAACCCCACAACCACCAAGTTGTCACTGTTGGGCCCTTGAGCAACGCCCTTAACCCTCAACTACACAGATGTGTAATGAGATAAAAATGTAAGTCGCCAAGAGCGTCTGCCAAATGCGTAAATGTAAAAAGTGGTTAAACTACCTGAGGGCAAGTAAATTATAATTTTTTGATAAATTATCGACATTCTTACAAATATCTTCTTTTGTGTGCGGCAGAACAAAGACATTTATACAGGTTTGGAACTACCTGAGTAAATGAATTTTTGGGTGAACTATTTCTTTAAATGATCATAAAATCAATGCAGACAATCTGTAGTGTTTCAACAGTCGAGTCCTCTTTACACACGAACACAAGCAGAACTTACACTTCCACTGCATGAATTTAAGCCCCCAAAATAAGCATACACTAAATAAAAAACACAAAATATGTTACTTGCTTGTTAAGTAAGATATCCTCATTCAGGCATCCTGTTGTTCATTTCCATGTGAACGACACGTGCGGATCGAACGTTCTAGAAGGAATGTTCATGAAGGCCGCACGGGGTTTTACACATCATTAATGATAAACCATGAACTTAAAACAGATTAAAATGGCTTATAAGCTGTGAATAAAACGAGTGTTCAGTAAAAATTAATTTTTGCACCGTTGCTAGTAAGCCATTGGTCGCATTCCACATAAAACTATTCAACTAAACTAAACTATTCTTCAATGTGCCTTTTTACGTGTTTTCCTCTTTTTCCTCTTTCCTCACAACTAGCAAATGAAAATTTTATTTAAGTTTTTAATGGGCAATACATTGACACTGGGGTTTATAAACAGCTCATCATGAGTAAACTTACTTCTTGTGCCACCACATCCAGAAAACGCGCTGTTCAACCTGTTCAAGTTCTTCCTCATCAACGTCGTCTCCAAACACCTGTGTTCCGTCGTATTGCGCATGCGCGAGGCGAAAGCGCGTTTAAGAAATTCGAAGAGTTAGAAGAGTTGTTTCGCGCTGTCCTGATATTTAACCAAAGGCCCGTAAATACATCAAGCTCTGTTCATACTAATACTGTATGTTAGAGAGCAACAGCAGCTGATTGAGCAAAATGAATACATTAATAAATAAATACACGCGCACGTGTGTGTGTGCGTGATAAAGGGAACATAAATGTGCGTCTCTACTCCTTTTACCATGCGCACGCACACGCGCTTGGTAAAAAAAATAATAAATTAAAAAAGAGCATAACATTTGTTAACCCTATGCAAATAGAGAGACTGAAATAAATGTACATTTTAAAACATAAGCTGGAACATATCCCGTATGTACATAATATTATACACATTATAAACAGTATAGATAGATAGATAGTTTAATTATTTATAAATGTAATTATTTTTTAACTTAACTTAGAGTATTTACTATTTACTAATACACATTTGCAACAGTGTAAACAAGTCTTCAGTACAACACACTCAACACTCTTAAGTACTATGTACTAAATTTGTTTAGTTTAACCACTGCATCCACCAAAACGTTCACACTACTAATCTAATCAAGTTAAATCAACAAACGTTCTACAGTTAGTTAAATGTACAAGCTTTTCTTAAGTAGATTCAGCAATTACTTTTTACAGTGTAGGCACCTAAAGGCACTTACCTCGTTTAGTCTGCATTGGACCAATTTTCCTTTTTTCACAAAAGAAATGGAACGAAAAAAAAGAGAGGGCCTAACATTCATAATTCTGAAGGTGCCATTGTAAGCTCTGGTTGCAGTGACATGCCATATTCCATCTTAGTCCACATCTTGCATTCTAATGTACATTACATCTATAAACAGCAGTCAGGGGCACCATGGCAGTCATAAAAGCAGTTCTCCATATGGGTTGAGAATACACTTTAGAGAGCGAGATGCTGAGTCATGATGCTGAGTCATGAGCCCCACAGGACCAAGTGAAGTTGGTCAGGTGTTAAGGAACATGGTGCATGAGTCTGCTAAAAGGCCTAGACAGAACACTACAGGCTAGAGGATGAGACATTTTTATTTAATGAACAATTAATCACTACCAGAACCTGCATGTTCATGAATTTTATTATCCTGTCTCACAAGAACAAATATATAGCATGTTTTGTGATTGTTTTCTTGAGACACCAATGCAGGGTGGCATTTCCCCCTTAATATATGCCACATTCAACCTGGTACTGACTTCAATTCTGCAAAACACGTTTAGTGCTAATGTTGCACAGCATTAAATCAATAAGCTATGGACTGTAATGGCTTAAATCTATTAGCCATGGAAGAAAAACCTCTAAGTCAAATTTGCCATCCGTTCTGCTCTTGAATTCAGTTACACTGAAAGTGTCCCCTTTCAAATAGCAACATGTGATGTAATCTGCTTGATTGGTGAAGTATTAACCAGAAGTAATTTAAAGTAATGGTCCATTAGAGAGCACTGACAAGCAGGCTTCTATCCAAAAATCTTACTGGACAGGAACAGCATTGCTGAGTTCAATGAATACAGAATAAGTGAAGGGATTGAGAAGCAAAATTTTGATGTTTTACAGTATATGCATACTTCCTTTTAGTTTTTCTTGCTACCAAAAAAGACCCCCAAAAAATAAAAAAATATTTCATTTTACGGTATTTAAGCATATACACAGGATTAATAGCCCTTTTTATACATATTCTTTTATATAATTGGGGACCAAAAGCTATATTAGCATTCTCAGTGATCTTTAGCAAACTGTGCTCCACTAGCTATTAGTTCATACAAAATCACTCTAGGGTCACAAGAAGGTTTGCAGTGGAATTTATTTGCAGCATGTGCATTTGGAGTTTATGCATCTGTAAAGACCACTGATTTCCACACAATACTGTATATACCGTATATCAGCAAATATCAGAATAAGGCAAATAAAGATGTAGATTCATACTGCTAGATCTGCATAGTGGATAACTGAAAATACCTATATAGTGAATTCATTTCAGTATAAAAATATAAATAATTCCCAGATCTTAGCAAATCAATGTATTTATATTTCCAGGTTGGCGTATGAAAATCATTGTGGCCTTATTTGTGCAAGACAAACCCTGTTCACTGCAAAGTCCCTTGAAATCCAGATAAAAAAAATCCCTGTGGTATATTTCATCAATAGACATGACCAAGCACTACCTAATTTGACAGAAAGAGATCATTTATATGGCATGGCAAATGACCAGTCACAGGAATTTTCTTTTGATCATTTAGTCCATTGGCAAGCATGTTAGGCTATCATTTACTCACCACTAAATCACCTTCACATAGTAATTCATCTTCATAATGGTCTACAGTCAAAGTTATTTGGTCCTCGTGGACTTTTTCTGGCATGGGCTAAAAGTTTTAAAATTGGTATCTCTGTTGCATATTTTCAATATCTTCCCAAATGATTTACAAACAATTTGTCTGGAGATTGCACAGTTAATTTTACTAATTTTACTAGTTAAAATTATTTCTTAGTATTTCCTTTTTATTGATTATTTATTTTACGTACAAGATTTTATTTTCTTATTTTCTTTCTTTTTAAGGTCACTGGCGGTCGTATAAAAGCATTTCACTGCATATTATACTGTGTATGATTGTGTATGTGACTAATAAAATTTGAATTTGAATTTGAATTTGAATTTGATTGTTGAGGGGTTGGAAAAGAGGTGTGTGTGTGTGTGTGTGTGTGTGTGTGTGTGTGTGTGTGTGTGTGTGTGTGTGTGTGAAATCTAAGGTAAGGGGGCATGTTATCATATGTTAATAATAATAATTTTGGTACACAACTTCATCCTGAATAAAGGTTTAAAGAGCTTGAAACATTAAATTGTACCATAAAAGGTACCATTTAATGTGTTTGGGAGTAGTTCAAGAAGATGCTATCATTTTATTATTTTAGATAAAGTCACACTTCAAACTGGTCAGAAATCACCTACACTTAATATTAATTAAATCATATTAATATCAACATTAATTCATATCAAAGTATATATATAATTTATTATTAGTACACTCTATTGAAATACTGTGTAAATTACTCAGTTAAAAATTAAAAAGTTTAAAAACAGAGACTCATAATGAAATAAAAAAAATTGTAAACAGAGTATGTATGACTTGAAGATAAATACTTACACCACTGCCATAGGGAGAATCAGTCATAATGCCTGACAACATACTTGGACTCAATGAGGAATAGCTACATTACTGTTATGTTAATCAACCAACCTTACGAACGCCATTGTTAAAGATCTGGATAAGTCAGCCTTCTGACCTGAACCTGACATCACTTTTACTCAAGACTGAACTGAAGGGCAAATGCATAAACTGAAAATAATTGCATTACAGACCTAGCAAAGCATCTCCAGGGGAGACACTGAGCATCTGGTGATGACTGTAGTTTGCAGATTTCAGGGACTCATTGTAGTAAACAGGGCAATTCAAAGCATGTCAGGATTATTCTCATTTGCTTAGGTACATACTGTATGGCTCCTGAAAATGTCTGTGATCCCTACAGTATATGGTTAACTCAGCACACAGTTGGTGAACCTAAATACATTCTGGCAATATACAGTACACTGCCTGGCCAGAAAAATTGCCATTTCAGGAGTGGGACTAAACAGCTGTGTGGTCATAAATAATTTACATTTAGACATTTGATAGACACTCTTATCCAGAGTGCAACTCACTTGTTAATTTGTCTAATCAGGAAAAAAAAGGCTTTAATTTGTTAGGGACCACATAGATTGGACTTCAGATCAATGGCCATGTGGTCTGATGAGTCCAGATTACCCTATTCTAGAATGATGTGTGTGCAGGGTAATAAGGGAAGTGCATGAAATGATGCACCCATTATGCATAGTATCCATTGTATAAGCCTCTGTTGGTCAGGTCTAGGCTCTGCAATGTTGTGACAATAAAATTAATTCGGTTGACTACTTGAATATACTGAACAACAAGGTTATCACATCAAAGGATTTTTTTCTTCCTTCATGGCATGGACATGTTCCAGGAATGGAATTGTGGTTTGGGAGCATGGGGAATCATTGTCACACATGAATTGGCCATCACGATGAGATCAGTTTGGCAGTTTTACATTGTAGCTGCTTGATTAGTTACATTTAACATACATAGAAGACATACAAGAAATTAAAAACTCTAACTACAGTATTCAAGTTTTTAGACCAAATAATAATTTCTTGCTATTTAATTTCTGTCACTAGACATGCTAAAACTGTCGAGATGAGAAATTAGTTATAATACAGAAATGAAAAAAGGATGTGGTTTTGAACATCTTGCATACATGTCTTTCATCAATGCATGTTTGCATGGTTGTGACAGTGTCCTCTCCATCTCCAGCTTCCTTAAAGTAAACAAACCATTCCACCATATCTGCCATTGTCAATGTGTCTACACCTGCCAGTTGGCAGTGAATCATATGGTATGTTATTAAAAAATATGTATAAGGTGATGTATTCTCATAGATGGCTGGAGATATGTCCTACTTTGTGTGTCCTTTGCATTAATAAGGTTGGACTAAAGCACATTTGGCACAGTTCTGGTGCAGTGAACCTAATGGTGTTCACAGGGTGACAGGTTCATAGGAAGAAACCCACCAAAGCCCCCTTGCTCTGCCCACATGTCTTCTCAGTCTGCTATCTCCTGTGTGTGCCATCCACCCACAAGGACAGCCAGCTAATTTAGGCATGCACAATGACAGCCATGAAATGATGGGTAGGTTTGGTCTTTTTCAAGAGCACAGTAAACCCATCAGCCTTCGTTGGAAAGATGGGCACAGTCACAAGCATACAGTGAATTCCTAATTACCAGCCTTGCCTTGTCATCTGAATACTAACTTAATACGTACTGCATATCTTTAGATGTTCCAAACGAAATGTTTGTTTAATAACTGTTTAGAGATAAAATGCGTTACAATGAAGATAAAACTGCAAAATTATCATATTAAATGAATATCATTCAAGCCAAAATGCACTGTGAATCCTACACAATGTGTATTGTGCCAGTGAACCCAGGTAATGAGTGAAATTACAGAGACGTCTGTTTGGGAAATGTTCAAACACAAGGTAACTAAGGTTTGCTGATGGAAACTGACAAGCATTTTTGTGGAGCTATGGAACATTACAAAAAACACTGGTTGGGTGATTCTGCTGCAATTTGGTCAGATAGGCTGAGGAAGATGAAAAGAGATAGCACAGCTGCTCCCAGATTTGTTTTTAGTACCCCAGGCTGAACAAAGAGATCATGTTGGTTTTTGTGTGTTGGTTTAAGTTGCAATTGTTTACAAGTAAGTGTGATTCTTAATAATAAATAAATATTCTAAATAAAAGAATTAGCCGCATTTCAGAAGCAGTATCATGAGTACAACTACAACAAACCTTTGGATGTAGAAAAATGTAGAAAATTTCCAGTAAAAACGACACAAAATCAAATACTGATATCTGTAATTCTGTCCTTTCTTGACAAACCAGAAATTCCCATAAAGCAAAATATTCTCTGTCACGTCACTAATGTACTGTAGTTACATAACTGTTTAATGCTATGGTCTCAAGGAGTGATTGGAGCTGTTACGAAGTCTTCAGACTCTTTCTTCACCTTTCCCATCTCCACTTTAATTAAAGGGAAAAGTTATCTCTACATCAGAAAGAGGGTCAGAAGAGAAATCCATTTTTTTAAACAACCATCTGAGAAATAGTTGGTTGAAGGTAAATTTAAGGTTAATGCTTTTTCCTTCTTCTTTTTTCTTTCAAAGGTCTGGATGTGTCTGTTTGTGCAAGATAGTAGTGAGCATGCAGAAACCCATCACAGTGTTATCTCTGCTTGTGACACATGTGACTAGGAAGCCTGTGTGTATAATAGGCCAGTATTTACATATGGAAGACTGCCTACCTGTCTGCCTCAGGAATACAGTGGTTGAGGGAAGATTTGCAGGAATAAAAACACTTGTAGACAGGAGTAAATAGAAAATGAAAAATGCAACGAAGCAAGGAAATAGTGGGAGGGAAGTATGTGTGTGATGTGTGATAAAACAAGCTAAAAGCTTTGCACTGTCCGGCGCTGCTTTTGTGCGCGCATGTGTGTGTGTGTGTGTGTGTGTGTGTGTTTGTGTGTGTTTGTGTGTGTTTGTGCACTACAGAAAACCTTTTATTGTTGTTCCAGGGTGTTTAAATTCCAACATGGTTTCAACTGTTCAAATGCATAATTTAATGTCACAAAGTATAGCATTTTAAGTTGCAGTACCGTTACATATAATATTGTTTATATGACAAATCTACCCTCGTTATCCTTACACATTTCAATCTCTTATTTTTGCATGAATTTTGTATGCGAGAAATTCCAACAGGAAATAACAGGTAAATAAATGACTGTATGATTCTAAAAATATATCTATATATGCTTTCCTGGTTAAATGTATTAAGTCTTAATAACATATTTTTGATATATCATAAGTTTTATAACAGGCTAATGATATTCTTGATAATGTTAAACCTTAATGCTTTCAAGGATTAGTAAAAAAAAAATTTTTTTAATCCCTACCACCACACCAAAATAGAGAATAGGAATAAAGAGTGTTGTCCCCCAGTTCTCAAAAGAACTACTCTCTATCATTTAAGGTTAAGCTTTGTGTCAAATAAAGGCCAATCCTATTTGATTCATCCAAAGCAAAGTAAAATCTGTACCTCCACATCCTGAAAGTGTGAAGGGTGTATGTGTCAAAGTGTGTGTGTGTGTGTGTGGTGTGCACGCGAGTGTGCACGTTAGAGCCATTTTTGATGTGCACCAGCTTCACCAGAGTATATGAGCAGCAATGTGGGAGAATGAAGTCTAAAAAGCCTCTTCATATGTGGAGATAATATCAGCTCTAATTAAGTGCCGTGTTGGGAGAGAGACGCTCCTGTTGCATGCTACAGTTGTACCCCGGCCAGAGGAGCACAGAAAGATTATTATGGATGACAGATGCCACTATCTTTGGGGAAATAGGAGGATTATGTTGTTCTGGCAGCCTCAGTAGAGCACAACATGACAATGGAATCCATATAAACTGGTTGGAGGCAGTGCTGCAGAAATCAAGCAGAGTTATGCACCATGAAGGAACTCAGACAGGCAGATAAAATGTATGCAGTGCTGATTTTCTGATCTATCATAAAGTAAATTGATATATTTATATATGTGTATATACATTTAAAATATATCAACAAAGATTTTTAGTTAGTAATCTAATCGTGGGTCAATCTGGACACAGACCATCATCAGACCACCATCAGACCATGTGACATATACACACACACATTTATATATATATATATATATATATATATACACTACTCTTCAAACGTTTTAGAACACTTGCAAATGTTTTTTGTTAATGATTTATTTTCTACATTCTACAACAATACTGGGGATTTCAAAACTGTAAAATAACACATATGGGATTAGGTAATTACGTAACAACAAGAAAAACAGTTGTTGAAAAGTTGTTATGTTAAGACACAGAGGTCATCCTTTCTGTAATAGTTCTTGCAAGAATATTATTGTCAAGTGCATTTGCTAAATCCGTCAAGCACCATAATGAAACTGGCTCTCATGAAGGCCGTCCCAGGAGGACGAGACCAAAACCTGCCTCTGCTGCAGACAAGAAGTTCATTTAGAGTTATCAGCCTGAAAAATTACCAATTAACAGCAGCTCAGATTAGAGGCGTTATGAAGTCTTTACAGAGCAGAAGTAGCAGAAACATCTCAATATCAACTGTTCAAAGGAGATTCATGCATTTTTTGGATGCCTTCAGCAAAACTTTACAATGTAGAGAGAAATCCAAATCAGGAACGATCATGGAGTTAGAAAGTGTTCTAAAACTTTTGAACGGTAGTGTATATCAGTGCTAGCTTTTGAAACAGGGGAAGCTCATATTAGGTCTTCATCATAAAAGTCATTATGTTATTTGTACGTAACTGTTGTTTTTGCTGTTGTTACGTAATTACCTAATTCCATATGTGTTATTTTATAGTTTTGAAATTCCCAGTATTGTTGTAGAATGTAGAAAATAATTTTCAATAATTGTAACGCAGGGCTTTAGAGGGGGTCAATGAAATAGGAGGTGGTGAGAGTGCTTATGACAGGCACGGGAAGACCTTCCCGTTTGAATATGGCGTGGGATTATTAAATAAGAAACTTAAAAGGAAACCAAAAGAAAACTGATAACACAAAAATAAACAGACTTCTGCCATTTACGCGAGAATGGACGGGGCTCTGGAAACTGAAACAAAAAAATTTAAAATCCTCTCGGGGCATTCGCCCTTACCGAGCATTTATAGGAGATAGAGGGGTTTGTGTCTTTTGCACTTTTGACTTAAACTGAGTGCGCACGCTGAACTGCTGCAATGTCCGAGAGTCAATCTGGACCCTGCGAAAACTCAATCACCCAGGCTCTTAACACCGAGCCTGATGGTTCGCCGCTCTGTCACCATGGGTGGGTGTATGGGGGGGAATAAGGTACAAGCTGGTAACCAGCTTGGTACGGGCCTATGACATGGTCTCACATCCCAGTAGCCTTGAGGGGCAGTAGTAAGGGGTACTAGGGCAGGAGGCGCTGGGGGTTGGGCACCCATAAGGCAGCTTAGGGCGCACTGACATCCCCAGTTCAAAACAGAACGGGTCGGCCAGTCGATGTGAGGGTTATGTCGTTGAAGCCAGGGGAAACCCAACACTACTCTCTGTTCTGGCATCCAGGTTACCAGAAATGAGTTTCGCTCAGAGTGACATCCGAGCCGTAGTATGACTGGGGTGGTCCTCTGTGTCACAGGTTCACCTAACTTAATTACAGTAGCTGGCCGGCCAGGGAGACCAACGGGATGGTGGAAGGGAGCGGGCAAACTGGAATTCCCAGTGCCAGGGCTAGCCTACCATCAAAAAAAATTCCTGTGGCCCCTGAATCGATTAGTGCCTCCTTTCGGGCTCTGTGGATCCTGGTCCCTGAGAGCATAGCTGGTAGAAAGAGCCCTGCATGACGGGGTCTTGACTTTTGGGTCCTACCTGACAACCCCCCCACCCTCCTGGGGTGATCCTGTCTGTGGCTTGCTGCGCCACTGGTTGCTTGCCCTCTGGGAGGCCCGTGGGCTGCTATAGCCGGGGGAGCGACCGGCTAGGTGCTTGGAGCAGCTTTTGTGGGGTGGAGGAGATGTTTCCCACCTGGAGCGACAGGAACATCCGGCCTGACGCTCACGAAGGAGATTATCCAACCGGATGGCTAGCCTATAAAATTCCTCCAGATCCTGTGGAGGATCACGTATGGCAAGTTCATCCTTTAATCCTTCAACCCTTGAGTATACGGAGTAAGGCTGCATCATTCCACCCCGAGCTGGCGGCCCGGGTACAAATTTCGACTATATAGTCAGCTACAGATCGCCCCTCTTGACGAATCTAAAGGAGGGGCGACACTACATTACTTGCCGTATGCGGATGGAGAAAAGTGTCCCTAAGTGCCTCAACGAAGGTGGCGTGTTCAGAGAGGAGGTGCTGCCACTGCCAAAGGCCACACCTTTGCCTGTTCTGAACAGTTTATGCGTGGCTCTGCCCCTCGCGCGACCGGCGTCCTTACAGAAATCAAATAAAAAAATAAACATTAATAAAACAATAGAACTCACAGCTATGTTCAATAGTAAAAGTAAGCGCATTTACAGTACACATGCACAATGGTATGAGAACTCAGGGGATTGGGACTAAACAACTGTGTTGCAAAACCACTTACTGTATCAATAGAATTTGTTATTGTGCTATTAGTGACAAAGATATACCTTCTTTAAAACATTTTAATTAATTTCAAGTGTTCAGTTAAATCCATTTAAGTTTTGTTTGTAGATATACAACAACTGTCTTCTAGGTGACACCAGATAGTGGGACTAGGTGATATGTGAAGTGTGTTCAAAGTATGTTCAGTGGACGTCTCATAGTCTTGGGTGTTAAACTAATTTATTAACAAAGTAGCAAAATACTGCTGATAAACAACATTTTTTTGTTTGTTTATTTATATTTTTCTTATAAATAATCATAATTAAGATATGCATGTGTTAGTTAAGGAGTTTGAAGCACACTGTCTCAAGGGTTACTGGCTGCTAATAAGTCAGCCGTCTTTGATATTCATTTATAAAAGAAATGAAAACCTTCGGTGTGCCAATAATTCATGTGGTCTGTAAATTGAATGTAAATGAAGAAATGACATTTACACTCTAGGTTATCTGGTTCTAAATCAGCTGGATTCTAATCACTAGATCGAACCCAACAAGTTTTTCTGTGGCTGCACATTTAGTTAGATCACTGAAAAAGAATCATGATTTATTTCATTTGTTTTTACATAGCAAGTAATCAGTGAATTGAGACTATTTCTTAATGATGCCACTTTAAATAGAAAGATAGAGGCTGTCATTAGATCCAGTTGCCCTTTGTGTGTGTGTGTGTGTGTGTGTGTGTGTGTGTGTGTGTGTGTGTGTGTGTGTGTGTTACCGCTCATGCCAAGACAATACTGCAATTCTGCTTTTCAGAAAAGATAATTGGGTGTAGTCTGCTATGCATCAGCAAACTGCACCAGACTAGATTGCGGATGTATTTAGAGAACATCATTGCAGACATCATTCCCATCTTTGCTATCACCTACCTGTTGGAGTGATCACACTTTGGAAAATGCTTCAGAGCAGCCAAAGCTGGAACAGAATAACACTTAAATACTTTCCTCCAAACAGGCAGTTACTTAATAATTAAGTTCTAAATGTGCATATTCTATGAACTATTGTATTTGTATGATGGTCTTTGGATCTTTGGATCTTTACTGTATGCATGTGTGAAAAAAAGAATGTGCCATTTTATGCATCTTCAGATAAAATATTTCATTCTGAGAAAAGTTTCATTCCGATCACGACTATTGCCATGTCCCATTTTCAGCATGTTTTCAAATTTAAAATTTTATTTGTCACATACAGTCATACACAGAACGATATGCAGTGAAAAAAAATTATTATTTATTTTTTTCAAATGTGTATTGCGATGGGTCACTGTAATAATTATACCAAATTATACAACAATATGCTAAAAAAAAAAAAAAAAAAAAAAGTGCAACACAAATAGGTGATGCAGATTATCTCCTGTGTGGGTTGATCTTGCATTGATCTACAAGTAACATCTTTTATCTTGGAGTTCCAGTAGGGGGAGACAACGTGGCTTTCCCACGCTAAATACAGACAAGTGATGGGAAAAGCAGTGTGCTGGCCTTTCCACCCTTCTCACCATACAATTTCTCACAATTTCTTCTTATTTAAAGTAATTATTCTCCACAAAGAACTATAAGACTGTTAAAATGCTATTAATAATTCCTTCTGGGCAGTTGTAGTAAGATAAGGAATTAGGTATTTTTTGTATGAATTTGATGTTTAAAATATTGACCTTGTGTGAGCTAGCAGCATGGGAGCACATGTTCCTGCTGTAGAGGCCAACATGAAGACTGACTGATGTTTGCCATTACGATGTTTAACTTGGTCAATGTTACATTCAAATTTTTGTGCTAAAAATATTTACATGCTTGTCTTTATAATTTTTAAGTGATTTTGATGACATGCTTTAAAATGGTCCGGTTAAGCTAAAATGTATCTTGTATATTTTATGTAGATTTTTTTTTTAAAAAAGGTAAAATAAATTAAATAAACACTAAATGTGGAAGCGTGACGGCGGGCCTTACACCAGCTCCACTTATAGCACAGCTCCTTGTACGCTGCAAAGGAAGGCCAAGTTCTAGGCCACAGCCAATGGCGCGCCACTTAAAAAGGAGGCAAGGCTTCGTAATCCGGCACCTCCGGCTTCCTATTACCACTCACCCACCGTCTGGGAGTCAGAGATGGACTATAAAAGGACGGGAAAAACATATTTTTCCGTCCCTTTTATTACAGACTCTGAGAGCCCAGGAGAGCAACACCGCTGAAGGACTGAACGCCTGCCCGGCAAAGTCCTCTCCTCCCTCCTCCAAATTCAAACTGTTCTCCCAATCGGACATAAACACATGGAAAAACCCCAGGCCAAGCAACAAAAGTCCTATAACTGACCTGCACAGCCGCACAAATTCATATCCGGCGATCGAGTACTACTTCTGGTACCCAGCGCCAACTGCAAGGTCCTGACCCGGTGACAAGACAGTTATCGAGCGCACCAGACCACAAATTTGTTTTGAACTACAAATTACAAAATCCAGGTAAGCAAAAGAAAACAGAATTATAACTCATTCATTTACTGAAAAAATGGATTGAATCATTGCCACGTGTTTCAGCTTTACCTTTGGAGAGGACCTGACATATACAGTACCCACTGCCACGAGTGGATGAAGAGAAAAAAATGCATTCAGCACAGAGCGTGGCCCCTGGCAGTATAGAGTCCTTCCCATCGAGCTACACGGAGCCCTCGCCACCTTCCAGGGATTAATGGGATATTGTACTTTGTAAACACTATCACTATGCTGCCGTATACCTTGATGATATCATAATCCACTCAAGCAGTTGGGAAGACCACGTCTTCCACCGCCAACTTAAGAATGCCGGGCTAACGGCTAACCCAAACAAATGCCACCTTGGCTTAACAGAGGCATAATACCTGGGTTATCACATTGGACTAGGATTGCTGAAACCACAACTACATCCCCTACAGTGGATGACGAGAGTGAACGATACCAACCTCTGCATCACGTGCTGCTTCCTATCATTACAGGACCACTCCTTCTCCATCCAACATAGAGCGGGGGCACATCAAAGCATTGATGATGGACTCTCACAGTGCCACTCACTGTTTGCAGCAAAAAGGTGGGTGCTCAAAGCTGGGTGGTGGTACTGTGCTGGCAGGCCTTACACCATCTCAGCTTATAGCACAGCTCCTCGCACGCTGCAAATGAAGGCCACGTTCAAGGCCACAGCCAATGGCATGTCACTTAAAAAGAAGGTGGGGCTTTGTAATTTGTACTTCCTATTACCACTCACTGTCTGGGAGTCAGAGAAAATGGATGAGTGCGATGAGTGCGATGTTACAGACAAGAAAATACTCATTCTTTTCTTTTATTACAGGCTCTGAGAGCCCAGGAGAGTCACTAAACCAGGGAGGAAGCCTCGCCGCTGCCTGGCAAAGTCAACTGCGTCCTCACCTTCCTCCTCAGACAACCCAGCTCGTCGGCCTTGCGTTGCCCCTTGTTACTGCTGTTCGTCCCGCGAGGACGAGCACTCTGCATACCAGCTGTACTGACTACCAAATCAGAACCGCACTTCGTAATTCACCCATTTAAGTTTGTGTGTGTGTGGAAAAAAATATATATTTGAATAAAAGAAACTGTTCGAGCACTGCAACAACCTCCGTCTCTATCTGTGTCTGTGTCCCCCTCAGCTTAACGGCTTTACAGGAAGACATGTAGATTAGGCTATTTGGCGTTCCCAAATTGCCTGTAGAGTATGTGTGTGTGTGTGTATATGTGTGTGTGCTGTGCGATGGATTGGCAACCTGTCCAGCGTGTACCCTACCTTGTGCCCTAAGTCTCCTGGGATAGGCTCCAGGCTCCCTGTGGCCCTGAATACAGGATAAAGCGGTATAGACGAGACTAAATGTGGATCTACAAATTATATCATGGGGTACTTACAGTAGTACTGTACCCTTTGTAGTACCTGTAAGTACCCTTTTTTATTATTATTAAATAAATAATAACAAGTTGAAAAAGTTATATGTTGTTGGTCATCTGCGCTTGTATTTACCTAATACTAAAACCTGCTATGATGAGATGATTTTTATAATGTTTTTACACAAACGATGGAATTAAAAGAGGGGTTACTAACTTTTGAACATCACTGTATGAGTTTTGTCTACATTGAATTAAATGTAATACTCAATACTAGATACAGATGAGTAACAGCGAGAGCGATATGCTGGCTTTTCCATCCTTCTCTCCCCTGCTATTTCTTCTTATTTAAGGGTACAACACATAAACCCTAAATTTACATTTAGATGTTCAATAAATTTGAACTGTCAAAATGTATGCCTTTTAACGCTGTGTTTACTGTGATTTGCATAGTTTGCATTGCACACATTACTACTACTGTGTGCTCATTGTTGCACTGTTTGTTTTTTCACTGCTTTGTAATATTTCATGGCACTGTTTGTATTATCTACACTGTTATATGTTGTTTATTCATGTAAACCAACTATGCCAAGTTAAATTTCTAGAAACTTCAAATGTATGTGGCCAATACATTCATTAATTTATTTTCTATACCAGTTATCCTATACTTTGTCAAGGGAAGCCTATCCCAGGAGACTTCAAGAAATAAGGCAGGATACACCCTGGGGTGCTAATCCATCACAGGACTCACACACTAGTGATGGGTCGTTCATGAATGATTCATTCTGATTGAACGAGTCTTTAATGTGACTCAGAAGAACAAGTAGTCTCAGAGAGTGATTTGTTAATTTTCTACTGGGTGTGCATACACAAAGCATCGCAAAACCTCCGTAGGTTATGTAGAGTCTTCTCGTCCGAATCGATTGTTTTTTTTTGTCGCGTGATTCCAACAGACGCTATGTAGTGCAATAGATTCAAAAGAATGAACGACTAGAAGACTCATGAGAAGAACCGTTCAATTCTGTTTCCTGTTTCCCAAATTCTACTGTGTGTGGAATAAGGGATTGTGCAACCGACATAGCATTCAATTTTACAATTTTACATACAAACACATTTTCAATTTTAAGCTATTTGGAAAGCAACTCCAGAGGTTAGCAGATATTCTAAAGCAGAATAAGTGGAAATATAAAGTAAATCTCGTAAGTTTCCCAGGACTGTCCATGGTTTATTCTCTTCACCTTTTGGCTACATACTACTTGCAAAAACTTTCACCCCTGTTGGTCACCAGGGGCCTGTTTCAGAAAGGAGGTTCAAACAACTCGGAGTTTAAACTTGAACTCTGAGTTGATTGACGCAGAGATTAAAAACTCAGAGTTTTCGGTTTCAGAACAGCTGATCTGAGTAAGGTCAATCTACTCTGAGTGGACTAACTCAGAGTTAAGCGTGTACACCGCGACTCTAAAAAGCCATTATCAATGGAGCGCAGATATTACGAGTCACCATGGCAACAGCAGAAAAAAAGAGATCTGCATTTTTTTCCCCAGCTAAACTTGATATGCTCATAAAAACTTACAGCAAATATGAGCACATATTTTTTTTTAAAAAAGTAACACCACTGCATCGGCGAAACAGAGACAGTAGCATGGGAAAACATAGCTGCTCAAGATAATGCGTAAGTTTACATTTAAAGTATTTAAATATTTAAGTATAATAGATAATAAGTAATGTGTGATGTTTAAATTTTTAGGAAATAAAGAAGACCAAATAAAGTGTTTTGACTTGTGTTTATTTCATTTCATTTCATTTATTTTTTGTGGTGGTGGTGAGTGTGCAGAAAGCGTTTCAGAGCAAGGCACACTTTCCGCACAGCTCTGCATACAATGGCCTTACTCATATGCTCCGCATCCCCGATATTGTACAGAAAGCTTACATTAGCAAAGAAACGTAAAGCTGCACATAGTATCTGCTCGGATGTAAGAGCACGGTCACGATGGGTGATATTAGTGATGTAAGGACGGATTAGATTATGGATATATGTAATTGATAGCAATGAAAAACGGTAACGCTCAAACAAAAATGTACGGGGAAAAGACAAAAAAAAATCCTTGCCCGACGTAAATGTAATTCTCTTCGAATTAATGCAGCCTCCTCATCTATGGGATCCTCCAAAAAAGGACAAGCCATTCTCCTAACTGTCTTCTCTGTTTGTGTCCGAAATGTGGGCAATGAATGACTAAGGCTACGGTGAGAAATACCGCTGCGTCTATAAAAAAGGGGAGGAGACCGACAGAAACTCCGAGTTCAGAGAATAAAACCTGCTCCCGACCAGGTTAGGTTCACAGAGTAAGTTGCCACGGTAACTGACTCTGAGTAATAGTTACCTCTCTTTCAGAAACAGGCTTGAGTTACCTTGCTTTCTCGGGTTTGACAAACCTGCCTTTTTGAAACGGAAAACTCTGACTTTCTCTTATCTCAGGGTTACCAAACTCTGAGTTTTCACTTAACCTCCTTTCTGAAACAGGCCCCAGCTCCACCATTTAGTTAGTAAATTAATTCTACCAGTTGCAGAAGGATATGTGTTGGCAGGGCAAAATAAACAATCAAATAATAATCTGATGATAATAAATGGTGTTGTATAAATGCAATATCACAAGCATGTCTATAGACACAAGGGCCCACTATGCAAAACATTAAATCAAGAGAGATTTGTGTGTTTTGAATATAACTTAAACATACAGTAGCTTGTCACATACCTCTCTACAATATAGGTACTGTGTACAATACTGTATGTCTTTAGAGAATAGTTTTACTATAGCTAAGCTACATTTTATGTGAAAAACCGTTGGCTCAGTTGTGATGACCTGACGCTAGGTGTCAAAACAAGAAGCGCATGCATGATACATGATACTTGGTGCTCATAAACCAAGACAATGCTTGTTTTTCAAGTCAAAATTTATTTAAAAATCTTTGCTCGTCTTTCGGAACATTCGTAAACCGCGTTACTCGTAATCCGAGGTTCCACTGTATATGTAAATGCTAAAATATTTACAGTACATGCTATAGGTTTAAAAACCACTATGTTTGTTCAGAGGACATTAAGTAGAAGTGCATAGTATGTATTTAAGCTAATTTACCAACCAAATTTAAAAATTCTAATACTAAGAAACATTTAATGTAAAATAGCTTGGCAAACTAATTTTTAAACCTATTTTTTTAATCAGCATTCCTGATATTTGCTACCAATCTCTGTATGTAAGTTTGTAGTTTTGCTGATTCATTTTTTAGATTGATTCATCAGACTGCCCTCTGCTTTTCTGATCATATCTTGTGCTTTATTGACTTTATTAGTCAGGCGTAGCCACGATCAGGTCACTAAATGTTGATTCTGAGTTTGTTATACCGGGGTCAAATTGTTATTTCTTACATAATTAAAATGGAAGTGCTGCCATTCTATCAATAAGGACCAGTAAAAAATTGAATCACGGTTTCTAATACAAATAGAAAAAAGATACTCTATAAGATGACCCACATAAAAATCCTGTTTAAATCTTTGCAAAACAATTTACAGATGGCTTATAGAAACAATTACTGAATTGTGATGATTTCTACGCCTGGGGTATTTGCTTTGATTATGTTCATGATTATGCAATAGCAGCATATAGTGATGCCAACTGAACTGCTTCTTATTTATTTATTTATTTATTTATTTAGTTAGTTAGTTAGTTAGTTAGTTAGTTAGTTAGTTAGTTAGTTAGTTTTTAAGTTAATTAAAATTTCACACCAGGTGACTGTAAATAACAATAATAAAGGGGAGAAAAGTGGTGGCCCAAAATATTCCACCTAATAACCATAATTTTACAGCACCTATCAAATTTAGCCTAACCCTGCTGTTTTTGTAAATGACTGTAAAATGCATTGTACAATTCTAAATTTTTTATGAATACAGAAAAAACACAAATCCACAATATCTCTAGGTGCGTGACAGTTAACAATTACCATGAGAATTCTGTAAGACTTTCACAAATCCCAAATGGTGACAATGAGAGTTAGAAGATCATTTCACCTTATAGACACCATTTCTGGCATCAATACAGGTTTTGTCTGTCAGCTTTGTTTTCAGCCTGGCCCACAACACCCCCTACCTGCCTGCTTGATCCATTCCAGTCTCAACCACTGTTAGTTCTCAGAAAAGGTCAACTGTTGACCTTTAAAGCTGAGGTAGAACAGATCTATCACCTATCTGAACATCTCCCAGCAGGCGATAGAGAATATTAGTGTGTGGAGGGTGGTGGTGGTGGGGGTGTTGGAGGCCTGTGTATTTGTGTGTGTGTACAAGTATATGCAAGTGTGTACAAGTTTATGCATATGTTGTGATTGTACTTCTTGCAAGCCATAGTTTTTTTCATTATGAGTACATTTGAAATGTTCAGCCCAGATAATACCCAAGATAATATCATCCACTGTCATTCCATATCAGTGTTTTGAATATGGAGGAATTATTTGAAATCATTGAAGTTTGTTTCACCTCTGTTAACATGGTAGCAGTTAAATTAGGAATTTAATCCTTAGTGTGACTACCGTTCAGCACACTTCAGAGAGGATGCCTGAACAAAAAAGACAATGCAGGAGGAACTGTCGGCACATGTCAAAAATCGAATAATGAAGCCAGATTCAGGTACACTAAGCAGAGCAGATAAGAGAGAGGGCAAATTACAGAGGTCCCAGTATGTAGCTTTTACACGTATGCGCTTTTACACACAGAAATTATGCATATCTTTCTCTTTTCCTGTAGATTTGCCAGAGGAGCACTAGGTAATTTATCTTATGTTTGTTGGATTGCTGTCCTAGAATAACCTCAGGGCTTCAGCACAACTTGATTTGACATTGATTGAGCACCACTACTGTATAGGGTCAAAAGTATGTCAGATGGACACCTGACCATCACACCCATGTGCATTTGTTTGAATATCCCACTCCAAATCTATCAATATTCATATGGTGGTGTTTGCCTCTTTGATGCTATAACAACCACATGTGGAAAACTTTCACATTGTGAAATTGGAGCCTCCAACAACAACCTGGACCCCAGTTACATTTAGGCAATTGGCAGATGCCCTTATACATCTGAGCAGTTGAGGGTTAAGGGCCTTGCTCAAGGGTCCAACAGTGGCAACATAGTGGTCGTGGGGTTTGAACGTAGGCCTCTCCGAACCGTAGTCCAATGCCTTAACCACTGAGCTACTTAAAGACATCAACTGTTATATTGAACTGCCAGCCTCCTAACACACAGTATGACTGCAGATCAATCTCTGCTACCCGTTATCACCCAAATGAGGATGTGTTTCTTGTTGAGTCTGGTTCCTCTTAAGGTTTCTTCCTATTACAGTACCATCTCAGGGAGTTTTCTCAGGGAGTCGCCGTCACCCTCAGCTTGCTCATCAGACAATCTTATCACGTTGATTCATACACATTCACACTTCATACAAACTTCAATAATTTCTTTTGATTGTGTAAAGCTGCTTTGTGGCAATGAAAATTGTTAAAAGTGCTATACAAATAAAATGTATTTGAAATTGAATACTACAGCATACATTCATAACATTCATAACAATGGTGTGCTTCCAAGTTTGTGGCAACATTTTGTAGTCAGCTCATGTGCAGTATGGGTGTAATGGGCAGACGTCCACCTACTTTTGGTCATGTAAACAGTATTGTTAGCTAGCATTAACTACGTGAAATTACTTTTTGTATTGTTTCCATAATTGTTTTATGGCTTCAGAATTATCTAGTTACCTTGGACCAGAAGTCAAGGTATAATGTTGAAGTAAATAAATTCTTCTTCTTTGTCTTTCGGCTGTTCCCTTTCAGGGGTCGCCACAGCGAATCATCTGCCTCCATCTAACCCTATTCTCTGCATCCTCTTCTCTCACACCAACTAACTTCATGTCCTCTCTCACTGCATCCATAAATCTCCACTTTGGTCTTCCTCTAGACCTCCTGCCTGGCAGTTCCAATCTCAGCATCCTTCTACCGATATGCTCACCATCTCTCCTCTGAACATGTCCAAACCACCTCAATCTGGCCTCTCTGACTTTATCTCCAAAACATCTCACATGGGTTGTCCCTCTGATGAACTCATTCTTGATCCTATCCATCCTTGTCACTCCCAAGGAGAACCTCAACATCTTCAGCTCTGCTACCTCCAACTCTGCCTCCTGTCTTTTCTTCAGTGCCACTGTCTCTAAGCCGTAGAGCATCGCTGGTCTCACCACTGTCCTGTACACCTTTCCTTTCATTCTCACCAATACTCTTTTATCGCACAACACACCTGAAACTTTTCTCCACCCATTCCAACCTGCCTGTACCCGCCTCTTCACCTCCTTTCCTCACTCTCCATTGCTCTGGACCGTTGACCCTAAGTACTTAAAGTCCTGCACCTTCTTTACCTCTGCTCCCTGTAGCCTCACCGTTCCTCTTGGGTTCCTCTCATTCACACACATGTATTCCGTCTTGCTGCGGCTAACCTTCATTCCTCTGCTTTCCAGAGCATACCTCCACATCTCCAAATTTTTTTCCACCTGTTCCCTGCTCTCGCTACAAAGTACAATGTCATCTGCAAACATCATAGTTCATGGAGACTCCTGTCTAACCTCATCTGTCATCCTGTCCATCACCAGAGCAAACAAAAAGGGGCTTAGAGCCGATCCTTGATGTAGACCCACCTCCACCTCCACCTTGAACTCTTCTGTCACACCTACAGCACATCTCACCACTGTCTTAGCACCCTCATACATGTCCTGCACCACTCTAACATACTTCTCTGCCACTTCAGACTTCCTCATACATACATACATACATACAACACCACAGCTCCTCTCTCGGCACCCTGTCATACGACTTCTCTAAATCTACAAAGACACAATGCAACTCTTTATTACCTTCTCTGTACTTCTCCGCTAGCATCCTCAAAGCAAATACTGCATCTGATGTACTCTTTCTAGGCATGAAACCATATTGCTGCTCACAAATGCTCACCTCTGCCCTTAACCTAGCTTCCACTACTCTTTCCCACAGCTTCATTGTATGGCTCATTAGCTTTATGCCTCTGTAATTGCCACAGCTCTGCACATCTCCCTTGTTCTTAAGAATCGGCACCAATACACTTCTCCTCCATTCCTCTGGAATCCTCTCACTCTTCAAGATCTTGTTAAACAAACTAGTCAGAAACTCTACTGCCACCTCTCCTAAGCACTTCCATACCCTCCACAGGTATTTCATCAGGACCAACAGCCTTTCCACTCTTCATCCTCTTCAACGCCCTTCTCACCGCACTTTTACTAATATTTTAGTAATTCACTTTTAGGAAAACTTCCTGCTCCACAACAGTCACCTCTTCTACTCTTTGTTCTCTTTCATTTTCCTCATTCATCAACTCCTCAACGTACTCCATCCATCTTCCCATCACCCTCCTAGCATCTGTCAGTACATTTCCATCTCTACCTTTAATCACTGCACATCTAACCTGCTGCACATCCTTCCCATCTCTATCTTTCTGCCTCGCCAACCTGTACAGATCAACCTCACCCTCCTTACTGTCCAGCCTAGCATACAAGTCCTCATATGCTCTTTGTTTGGCCTTTGCCACCTCTACCTTCACCTTACGCTGCATCTCCCTGTACTCCTGTCTACTCTCTTCAGTCCTCTCAGAGTCCCACTTCTTCTTAGCTAGCCTCTTTCCCTGTATACACTCCTGGACTTCCTTGTTCCACCACCAAGTCTCCTTGTCCACTTTTCCCTTACCTGATACACCAAGTACCCTCCTACCTGTCTCCCTGATCACATTGGCTGTAGTTGTCCAGTCAACTGAAAGCACCTCCTGACCACCCAGAGCCTGTCTCAACTTCTCCCTAAAGACAACACAACATTCTTCCTTTCTCAGCTTCCACCACTTTGTCCTCTGCTCTGCCTTTGTCCTCTTCACTTTCCTCACCACCAGGGTTATTTTACACACCACCATTCTGTGTTGTCTGGCTACACTCTCCCCTACCAACACTTTGCAGTCACTAATCTCTTTCAGATTACAACGTCGACACAAGATGTAGTCTACAGTACCTGAGTGCTTCTGCCTTCACTCTTATATGTCACCCTATGTTCCTGCCTCTTCTGGAAGAAAGTATTTACTACTGCCATTACACTCCTCTTTGCAAAGTCCACCACCATCTGTCCTTCTACAGTACATTCCTGTCCTGAAGACCAAACCTGCCCATCACATTTTCATCACCTCTGTTCCCTTCCCCAACATGTCCATTGAAGTCTGCACCAATCACCACTCTCTCACCTCTGGGGATGCTCTGCATTACTTCATCTAACTCACTCCAGAATGTCTCACTCTCTTCTAACTCACATCCTACCTGTGGGGCATAGCCACTAACAACATTGAACATCACCCCTTCAATATCCAGCTTTAGACTCATCAACCTGACTGATACTCTCTTCACCTCTAGAACATTTCTTACAAACTCCTCTTTCAGAATAACTCCTACTCCATTTCTTTACCTATCCACACCATGGTAAAACAATTTGAACCCTGATCCTAAGCTTCTAGCCTTGCTACCTTTCCACCTGGTCTCCTGGACACACAGGATATCTACCTTCCTTCTCTGCATCATATCAACCAACTCTCTTGCCTTCCCTGTCATGGTCCCAACATTCAAAGTCCCTACTTTCACTACTAAACTCTTGCCTTTCCTTTTCTCTCTCTGCTTTCGAACACGCCTTCCTCCTCTCCTTTTTCGACCAACAGTAGCCCAATTTCCACCGGCACCCTGTAGGTCAACAGCACCAGTGGCGGTCATTGTTAACCCGGGCCGCGACCGATCCGGTATGGAAATTATATTTCTGATTTGCACCATTGATTTGGCAAATGTTTTTACGTCGGATGCCCTTCCTGACACAACCCTCTGCATTTATCCAGACTTGGACTTGGGACTGGCACAAGAAGACATTGGATTTCACCCCCCCCCCCCCTTGGTTGCATTGTTGAAGTAAATAAATTCTAATACATTATTCAAATAATACATTACTGAATACACGCCATTCCCTGCTCAAGGATTAATTAATAAGGATTTACCAAGTTATTGTTTGAAAATAACATGCAAAAGTAAAACAGTCACTGACTAACTTTAAAGTTTCTTAAATCTGACAACTATGCTGACTGCAACACAATCGTCTCATGCTCAGTTAAGTAAGGAATAAATTCACTGAAGTGTAATCATTGCACCTGAATGTGTATTTACTACATGGAGGCTTGGCCTGGCCATTCCTCTAAGTGGATTTCTACTCTGATGGGCTGTTTGTTTATTGGAGTGGCTGTTGTTCTGGATGCACTCCATGGAGGATACAAATTGCATTATTCACGGCAAGCAGACCAGTAATGGCGCTGATGAATGATGGCCCCTGTTTCACTCCTGACAGAGAAGGTCGGGAGAAGAGCTCTATACAATTACCACTGAAATTCTGTTCAATCAGAGGAACTCTACAGCCTCAACAGGCAGTAAGAGATTCGAATTGAGCATTTAGGCTTATGTTCTTATAACAGCTGATTGTACACGTAGTTCCCAAGTGCTGTTTTTTCATTACTGAAGAAAACTTGTGACTATACGAGTAATGTTCCATTCATCAATTTCAGGTTTCAGTATTATTTGCTTGTCCATTTCTATCATTCAGCATATATATACGAGATTACATGAGTCATTACATTTGGAATAATAATCAAGCTTTGACTTTACACTCCACAAAAGTCCAATAAAACTTTGAAAACAAACATGACTTTAGTGTATTTCTTCAAAGCGTCTGACAACAATGGCCTCATATCTTTTTGTTTGGGATGGAGGCAACAAAGGGCTGAAAAATCAAGAAATTCTTGCACATAAAAGAACATCTACAGTAGCATCAGGTCTGTACTACTATTAGCCATAAAAGGAGTTGTCTTAGAGAGCCAGAATCTCTCAGAAGTAAAGATGGGCTGAGGCTCTCCAATCTTTGAAAGAGAGTTTAAAAATATTGTGGAATACTTTGAAAACAATGCTCCTCAACATCAAATTGCAAAGGTGGTATGTGTATTGTGTGTAGGGTGTGTGTGTGTGTGTGTGTGTGTGTGTGTGTGTGTGTATAGAGTGTGTAGCTTGTGTGTTTGTGTAGTATGTGTGTAGTGTGTATGTGTAGTGTAGTGTTGTGTAATGTGTGTCCATTGTGTGAATTTTGCAAATGTCCCAAAATATCTGACTTTGTGTTGAGCCCATGACATGCATTGTTCAGCTCAGTTACATCTAGAAGTTTATTACAACCCAAGTTTTGCACCTTTTTTATGGTCCTTCTGCTGCTTTTGTCACTTTTGTAAGGAGTGGGGCCCAGCAGAGTGGCTCTGTGTTTAAGTGCACACGTGATCAGCTGCTCACGCTCTCCAAACCAGTGCATCTTACCGGAGTCAGGCACAAGATTTTTCCCAGAGATTAGACGGCAGAGCCAGTACGAAGCTGAGAGGTAAGCGGAGAAAATTTTAACTGCTGGTCCCATCTGTCATCATGGGGAACGTCATCATGGGATCCTTGTGTAATAAGATGGACGAATAAGATGTCCTATCAAGGCCTAATAAGGCAGCCTATCTCCACAAGGAGTGTTAGAAGATGGTCACAGGAAGCCAGTGAGACCCTGCAGGATTGCTTTGAGAATACAGATTGGAATGTGCTGTGTGAACCACACAAGGAAGACGTCAACAAAATCATGGACTGTTTTATTGATTATATAAACTTCTGCCACATCACCATTATCCCTCCAACAACAGTATATTGTTATCCCAACAACAAGCCTTGAATAATCAGCGACTCGAAAGAACTGTTAAACAATAAGAAGAGAGCCTTTAGGTCTGGTGACAGGGATGAACTGAAAAGGATACAGTGGGAACTGAGGGTAAGACTGAGGGAGTGCAAGGACTCCTATCGACAGAAGCGGGAGAATAAACTTCAGCATAACGACATCAGATATGTGTGGATGGGAATTAAGCAGATTCCTTGATTCAACGTTAATGACAGTTAGGAGGGGTGCAGCCTGGACAGAGCTAACAAGCTGAATTTGAAACCAGCACACCACCTTCACTGACTTTGACTGCTAGTCAGGTGAGAAGACAGCTAGAAAACTCAACCAAAAGAAGGCTGCAGGCCCTGATGGTATTAGGATTCTAAAGTTTTGTGTTGTTCAGCTGTCTGGTATCCTGCAATACATCTTCAACCTGAGTCTGATGCAGGAAAGAATACAGGTGCTATGGAAAACATCCTGTGTAGTACCGATACTAAAGAAGGCCATCCCTTCTGGCCTCAACGATTTTAGACCAGACCCACCGGAATACAGGAATTGGAGTATAGAGGACTTCTGGACAGCTTTGTGAAGTGGTGCACCAGAAACCATCTTCTCCTAAACATAATAAAAACCAAGGAGATGGTAGGTGTAAAACTGTGATTAAACCTGTTAGCATCTTGAGTGAGGAGCTTGGAGTTATGGACAACTACAAGTACTTAGGTGTTCACTTGAACAGCATATTGGATTGGAGGACCAACACCAATGCTGTGTATAAAAAGGGGTTGAGCAAACTTTATTTCCTGAGGAAGCTCAGATCCTTCAACGTATGCAGCAGGATGCTGGAAATGTTTTATCAGTCTGTCGTGGCTAGTGTCCTTTATAGTACTGTGGTCTGCTGGGGGAGCAGCATCAGTGCCAGGCATGCAAGCAAGATACTGTAAATGAAATCAACTGCAAGGTTGAACACATAATCGGACACACACTTGACAGGTTGGAGACAGTAAGGGACAACCGATCACTGAACAAACTCTTGTCAATCATGGAAAATCTATCCTACCCTTTACATTATTCAATACAGGGGCAGCAGAGTGTATTCTCTAACAGACTGATCCAGCTTCCATTCCTACTATTCCCTGTAAAAAAAAAAAAAAAAGCGTTAAAAAACGGTCAAATGACTGGCAGCAATGGCTGCCAAACAAAATCCGTAAAATTAAGGTAAAATACTCTAGTTCATATGGTTCATCAGATGCAGTATTTGCTTTGAGGATGCTGATGGAGAAGTACAGAGAAGGTAATAAAGAGTTGCATTGTGTCTTTGTAGATTTAGAGAAGGCGTACGACAGGGTGCCGAGAGAGGAGCTGTGGTGTTGTATGAGGAAGTCTGGAGTGGCAGAGAAGTATGTTAGAGTGGTGCAGAACATGTATGAGGGTGCTAAGACAGTGGTGAGATGTGCTGTAGGTGTGACAGAAGAGTTCAAGGTGGAGGTGGGTCTGCATCAAGGATCGGCTCTAAGCCCCTTTTTGTTTGCTCTGGTGATGGACAGGATGACAGATGAGGTTAGACAGGAGTCTCCATGGACTATGATGTTTGCAGATGACATTGTGCTTTGTAGCGAGAGCAGGGAACAGGTGGAAGAAAACTTAGAGAGGTGGAGGTACACTCTGGAAAGCAGAGGAATGAAGGTTAGCTGCAGCAAGACGGAATACATGTGTGTGAATGAGAGGAACCCAAGAGGAACGGTGAGGCTACAGGGAGCAGAGGTAAAGAAGGTGCAGGACTTTAAGTACTTAGGGACAACGGTCCAGAGCAACGGAGAGTGTGGAAAGGAGGTGAAGAGGCGGGTACAGGCAGGTTGGAATGGGTGGAGAAAAGTGTCAGGTGTGTTGTGCGATAAAAGAGTATCGGCGAGAATGAAAGGAAAGGTGTACAGGACAGTGGTGAGACCAGCGATGCTCTACGGCTTAGAGACAGTGGCACTGAAGAAAAGACAGGAGGCAGAGCTAGAGGTAGCAGAGCTGAAGATGTTGAGGTTCTCCTTGGGAGTGACAAGGATGGATAGGATCAAGAATGAGTTCATCAGAGGGACAACCCATGTTAGATGTTTTGGAGATAAAGTCAGAGAGGCCAGATTGAGGTGGTTTGGACATGTTCAGAGGAGAGATGGTGAGCATATCGGTAGAAGGATGCTGAGGTTGGAACTGCCAGGCAGGAGGTCTAGAGGAAGACCAAAGAGGAGATTTATGGATGCAGTGAGAGAGGACATGAAGTTAGTTGGTGTGAGAGAAGAGGATGCAGAGGATAGGGTTAGATGGAGGCAGATGATTCGCTGTGGCGACCCCTGAAAGGGAACAGCCGAAAGACAAAGAAGAAGAAGAAGAAGACTCTAGTTCATATTATGCTCAAAAACATTCAATTTACAGGAATTGTTATTTTATGTTTTACAGAGAAACACCATTATTTTACAGATTTTTCCTACATTTATACAATTAAACAGTTTCATTAAACGATCAGCACTAGAAGTTTAGCATGAAACACCGTTATTTTACAGATTTTTCCTACATTTATACAATTAAACACTTTCATTAAACGATCAGCACTAGAAGTTTAGCATGAAACACCGTTATTTTACAGATTTTTCCTAAATTTATACGATTAAACACGTTCATTAAACGATCAGCACTAGAAGTTTAGCATGAAACACCGTTATTTTACAGATTTTTCCTACATTTATACAATTAAACACTTTCATTAAACGATCAGCACTAGAAGTTTAGCATGAAACACCGTTATTTTACAGATTTTTCCTAAATTTATACGATTAAACACGTTCATTAAACGATCAGCAGTAGAAGTTTAGCAGTGAAACACCATGATTTTACAGATTTTTGCTAAATTTATACGATTGAAGACCTTCAATAAAGCACGAGCACTATACTGTATGTTTAGCAGTGAAACACCATTATTTTACAGATTTTTCCCAAAATGTATACGATTTAACACATTCAGCACTAGACGTGTAGCAGCAAAATGTTATTTTACAGTTTTTTCCAAAATTATTACAATCAAACATCTTCAATAAAGCAAAAGCATTAGGCATTTAGCAGGGAAACACTGTTATTTACAGATATTTCATAAATTGAAGATCAAACACCTTCAAACAAAGCAATAACATAAAACCCCTGATATTTAACTTTTTTTTAAATACATTTTTTCTCTAAAGTTTTTGGTACAAAAATGACACCATACAGTAGTTCCCCTCATACAAGCTAAATATCAAAAATGTAACTTAAAGCGATGCTTTAAAACAGCTACACAGTAAATACATTATCCTTGTGTCAGAATATGCAGGAATGCATTAAGAAAGCTGATGGCTAGATTGCCATGGTGAAATTTCAGAACAACTGTAAAACAAAAATATATTTTTTGATAAGTATCAGTCTTCTAAATTCTTTTCACATTCTTTGAAGGCATGAAGCAGATACTATAGCCTACATGTAAGTGATAATGTAAGAATAATCTTTTAAAAAGTCATGAAAAAATGCTAAACTTGCATCTAGAACTTAAATATTAAAGTATTATAAAACTAATATGATTTACCTCAAAATTACAAAGAAAAACAATATTTTTTTTTGTATGGACATTAACCTTTATCTAATGAGTTTCGTATTTAATTACAATTTATTATTGTAATTTTACATAAAGTTACACATAATTTACAAAAACAGAAAAAACACAGTAAAAATAATATGGTATTTTTACTGTTAAGAAATGTGAAAAAAAGTTAATTTTTCAATATTGAAATAATACTTAAAAAACAGTCGACTTCGTAATTTACAGATAATGTCTGTAATTTTACAGAGATTTGTATGTAGTTTAAAAAAAAAAGGAAAACTACTATACAATTTGAAAGTTATTTTCCGTAAATTTAGGACTTTTTTTTTACAGTGTTCATCATTGCACTGTACGACTCACCTCTATGTAACAGATGACAATAGCAGCTTATATACATATCCCATTATTTGCTGTCACTTTACTCTCACATACATATACACTGACAATTTGCACATTTCATTACTTTTTGAGGTCACTTTACACACATACATACTGTACACTGAAAATTTGCACATTTCATCTCTTTTTCTTATTTTGAATTGCCAGTTTGCAAACTGTTTCTTCTTCTGCAATGCTTTATTTATTAATTAAATTAATAACAATTAAATTCTCCCCACCCGTCTTTTTTCCCTCTCCCTAACTAGTGTTTGTGTAACCTGCTGCTGCTGTAACACAATAACTTCAGCATATAATGAAAAAAAAAATAATGGCAGCAGAGGTTTTGAGCATGCTAAGACCCCCAAAAGGGCCCTCATGTTAATAATAATAATAATAATAATAATAATAATAATAATAATCCTTAGAAGAACAAGAGGGCCCTCGCACATTCATGACATCAGCACTATTAAAACATCAGCATTATCAGAGCATAGTATTCACATTGTACTGTATGTAAAGTCTAGCTGTCTAGCTAGCAAATTTATTTTTGTGATATAAATTCAGTAAAAGTTAAAATGTTAGGGTGAGTCATTAACTTTTCAAATGATGAAGGTAAGCTGCTATCCAGGAAGTTGAGTTTCATCATTCAAGATTCAAGATTCAAAGAACTTTATTAATCCCAAAGGGAAATTGCTTAAATTACTCATAAAAAGTAATAACCCAAATACAAAATCTGTTAATTACCAGTGCTGCTGATTTGTTAATGATTTGGGTTAGCTTGGTCCTTTCTCTCATGATATACTGTATGGTACAGTACAGTATATAGTATGTGGACACCCCATTACATATTTGTCCCCCCTTCACTGTTATAAAAACCTCCAATCTCCTTGAACCAATCTTCTCTAGACCACTAGATTTTGCAACATGGCGATTCATCCATTTAGCTTTAACAGTATTAGACACTACTGTCAGAAGAGAAAGTCTGGCACACTGTTCGCATTTCAATATCAAAGTGTTCTGGGTGATCAAGATGAGGGCTTTGAGCAGCCATTGTGTACAGTACCTTCACTGACATTGCTTTGTCATCCTGGAACAATTGTAAACAATAATGTATGTTACACAGATTATTTAAATCTGTACTTAGATGAACTTGTGTGTTGTTAATACGTAATGTATTGCTAAAGCATCTTACTTTATGAAGTTCATAATCTCCACTGCATGGCACAGCAGGGATATGCAGATGATTTTAGCTCAGTGTGAGCTACATTTAATGAAGTCATTTATCTCTAATCTACTGCGTGCCCCTTGCCCTAGGTGTATTAGCGAGTCTGCGAAGGACACAATGTTGTTCAGATTACCAGAGGAACAATAAAATCCTTAAACTTAGGGAAGCCCAAAGGAAATAATAACTCCAATGAAAGAATGGTGCTGCCTTCCTGTGTTGACAATACCAATTCAGCATGAATATCAGGTTGGATAATAACAAATATGGGCATTAATGTGTGCCCTTATAAACAGAGCTTACGTTTTTTGGTGATATAAATTCAGTAAAAGTTAAAATGTTAGTGTGAGTCATTAACTTTTTGAATGATGAAGGTAAGCTACTAGCCAGGAAGTTGAGTTTTATAAACAATCTGATTTTCAGCGTTAGTTCATCATCTTCATATCCGCTTTAATTTTTACGCCCACAGTTTAAACTTGCCTTAGATGACTGTTGCATACTCATACAAGTTACAAATGACTGGTGTTACATTTAACACTCATGATTTCAATGTGTGGGAGAAAGCACAGGAGAAGGTGCATGACTCAGCTGCAGAGGAGTATAAAAAAACTGATATGAGTTATTTATCTTAGTTGACTGTGTTATCTTTGTTTGGGCTTAGTTGCTCATCCTCATAGTTGTCCAATAGTTGTACTGTGTGATAAACAGACAACTGAAGTAATCTTACTTATATCTGGTAGTCTTCTCAACTCCTGTTCACCACAAATAAATTCTGCTAAGTTTAGACGTTTGTTCCTATAGCAGCTATAGCAAAATTCTACAGACTTAACTTACAAATAAACAATAAAATAATGAACCAATATAAATTGGCACCAGAGGCACAGAGAGTTAGTGAACATTTATCAAGAGATGAAGCAGTGAATAAAATGTTTTTGTCCTTTTCAGCAAGATTTTTTTCCCTAATGCTTTGATTTGGGTGAAAGATACAGCAGTTGTATGCAGAATCATTTAAAATTTAATTAAGCCATAAGTACAGTACGCAACACATTCGAAGAACCCTAAAGCTGTTCTACAGTATGTGCCAGGACAAAACTCAACAAGTCAGTATTCTTAACGAAGCATTCACCATAAAATGGTACAAACCGGATTCCAAAAAAGTTGGGACACCGTGAAATTTGGAATCAACATATTTTTCCTTTAAAATGATACATTTTCTCAGATTAAACTTTTGATCTGTCATCTATGTTTATTCTGAATAAAATATTGACATTTGCCATCTCCACATCATTGCATTCAGTTTTTATTCACAATTTGTTTAGTGTCCCAACTTTTTTGGAATCCGGTTTGTATTTATAGTGAAGTATTTATAATATACATGACTTACAAGACCCTCATGATTTGGCTGGTGGGCACAAATTTTTATGATAACCTCTTTGAACTCTTTGAATATTGTGCATGTGATATTTTTTTCAAACCATACGAGCAACTTTTAAATTTTGCCAACCTTTCCAAAGACTGAGCAGAAATTGCTAATATCTAATGTTTATCTTTAAAGAAAAATCTGATCCACTTTAATTTAATCAGTGATATTATTATTATTATTTCAGGTTGAAGCCCACATCTGACTGTCTTATTGGATGGCACACCTCTCAGCCTACCTTATCAATACAAAGAAATAACCTTTTGTAAGGTTGAGTATCTTACACTTTGTATACACTGAATCTGTTGGAGTACAAAGCAGAGTGATAAATTTAAAAAGTAGATTGCATAAAGACATTTTGTCTTAAAAAGACTCCAGCGAGTTAAAATTCAATTATCACTTCAGCGCTATTATTTCAAAAGTGAAAACATTAAGTAATTCCAGTAAAAAAAATTCAGTTTAGTTTTTCTAATTAATAACTGCTGGTGCAGGTGTTTGTTTACATTGAATAATTAGCTTATTATTCGCTTATAATTATATTATTAAATCAAGCACATAACTGTTCATATCATCACTTTTACACAACATTTTGATTTTAGCACATACAGTAACAATGTGCTCTCAGTTTGGGTATTTTACATGCCATCACCTCATACTGCTACGGATATGTTTCCTTTAACAACCCATGTTTTATCTCATAATGGTGCTTCGCATCACTGCTTTTTATTAGAGCCACTGTTTCAGAACATACAGTATGAGACAAATTGGTTTTAAACTTCTCACAAGAAGGATTAAGTTACGTTGGCCTGTCCATCCGTCTTTGAAGGTTCTGTTTTCATAGTCTACTTGCCTTTTTTTGGAGTAAACCATGCGGTGTCATGTTCTTGTTTATGTTTTATGAGTATTTGAGCACTTTGTAGGTGCATTACGGTCATTTCTGTGTCGTCCGCACTCTCTGTGTATACACGGTAAACCATAGCGTTAATTGGTTCTGTTAAGTGAAACGTATAGCCATGCCCTCCTAGTGGGTAAAGACATACAGACAGACAAACTGACAATTTTTATTCTGAGACTGGTTTCTGGTCCCCCAATAAATGAAACATAAAGATATCATTTAAAGAGCGGGTTCTGACCAATGTACAGACAAAAACATTATTTTATTTACAGTACAGTATATAACTATTATGAATGCTTTCTGTAAGAAAATTCCAAAGACAAGGAGCAGTGCAGCTAAAGAGTAGTAAAGAGAAGCCTTGATAAGGAAAAGTGGTGAAAGGGAGGTGTAAAAAAAAAAAAAAAAAAAAAAGAAGCTATTTAAGTTTTTTTTTTCTAGAATTAACATTAAATACACTGTAACTTTTCTTAAACATTGTTAAACATTATAAGTGGAGATCTTAGTCCAGGGAAGCTCCACTTAATATTAAATGTAAAGGTAAGTCTAAGCATTGCTTTTCCACAGAAAACATTATAAGATTTCTGTATTTAAAATCATTCCAATAACTATGAGCTAACCAATTACATAAAAATGATGGACCATTTCAGACATTTTGTCAGGGACTGTCTTTGGTTTCATCTAATATTCAGCATATTAGCATCCTACTGTGAAGGAAATTAAAGATGTGAGTGGAGAACACATGCTGTGGACACTTATCTTACAGGATCCATACCTGATAAGACTTTAATCTATTACCTCTCATCACAGCAGTCAGACTTCTGAGGTCTCATCCTCTTAACATGCTTTTACTGTCCAAATATTGGCCCATGCCTATGTGTCCCCATTCATACACATGCAAAAAGTGGGGCTGTTAATTAACTCAGGACTGTGGTTTCATGCTTGCAGATTAGTTTATTCTATTTCCATTTTTTCTCCCAAATTGGTCATTATGCCAATCTCCACCTATTAACTGGCTCCCCTCTCTTGCACCCCAGCTACAATCCAAGAAGAGTAAAATCTATGTTTATTCAAGACTAGTGAAGCCAGCCAAATTCATATTTTCTAACTGCTGCTTCAACTGCATAACAGGGCAGCTGAAAATGCTCAGAGGAAAACACTAAACGACTTTCCTGCACATACATACAGTTCTCAACATTTAAGATTGGAGAGAGAGGAGAGAGCAGTGGCATGCTACACACCCGAACAGCACGGCCAGTGTACTTCTCATGGATCCCCAAACATGGTTGACTGAGGGATGATTATGACTTCTTATGAAATGGCCCCATAACATGTCCAACCATAGCAATGTGTTATATATTAACAATTTCTAAATTAACAATTTGGTGATGACAAATCTCATAGTAGAAATCAATGCAGCAGAAGCAAGCCAATGTTATATATATTTTTCATGCCATATTTTAGCCAAATTAAATGCACACAGTTTTTGTGTTTACCAGTAATGGCATTTCAGAAGGGAGCATGGAACTGCTCAGCTCAGGGCTGTGAACCACAGTATTGGAGGTTAATTGTGTTTTCCCTCTGTAGCTGCATGTTTCAGAGCATGGTCTCAGGTCCATGAATGTGGACACTGAGTTTATGTGTTAGTGCTGTAAGATTTCCGTATGATCATGGTAATTTGAGCTCAGAGAAATTCTGCAGCAGAGAGAGGAAGGGTTTGAATTTTCATGCTGTCTCATGCTTTTCAGTTTTTCATACACGCATACACAATATAAGATCCCGTCTCTTGTCTAATTTAAAGTAAGTGAGGTGGGGTGGGGATGGGGGGTAATTAAAGCAATAACTGGCATGCTTTATTATAAGATAAATAATACATTGTTAGTTAAGGCTTCAAATTTTCTTTTTCTATTAAAAATAGGTTTGAGAAGTGATTTTGTAATAAAGTGAATGTTTTTATACTCTTTTATCTATTTTCAACTATTCACGTAATTTCTAGGACAACTATGTAAAAAAAAGAATAAACACATTTATTTAAATGTTCCCATATTATAACTGGACAGTTGAATTGTAGTGACATTTGCTAAGATTTTCTAATGCCAGTGTTACATAATTGGCTGCAGAGGAATACTTATGAAGAGGAGTTACCAGCCAAACCAATAATTTTTTTTGTTTAATGCTCGTGGCTAATATTGCATATATTTGAATATTTATAACATACATTTAAATAGGATATATTCCTGGAAAAACATGTATTAGACTCACCCTAATACACCTAGACAAGCTTCACCACTTTAACCAGACTATCAAAAACGTTCTTCTTCCGCAACACAGCTAGGAGCTCTAGTCAGCAAATCAAGACCTATTATAATCAACAGGTCTTCACACCAACTGCACTTGCACAGCAGTCGCCAGCAATCTCACAGGAGTAAAGGATTTTTTTCCCTTCTGTTTGGGAAGTCTTTCCTGCATAAGTGGATCTGTTACACATTTATACATAATCTGTTCAATAAAAACAGTCTGTGCAGGTTTACTTAATAACATTTTTTATCATCTTATATAATATGTCTAATCTAAAGAATTATTATTTTATTCATCATCATCTGATAATTATTTAATCATCTAAATTATCATTAGGACTTTAATAGTGATATCCAGCTTAAAAATGACACCACCACATTTCCAGAGGTCCCTATCCTCTGAGTACTAACCACTTCTCATGCATAAAACTTCCTATTTCCTAAATAGTAACAGTGAATGTCATATGTTGTGCAAGTTTTAAGCTTTTATATTGTGCAATTGATATTTCTGTTTTGCCCATGTCTTGTTCAGTGACTACCTTTGAAGCTGTCCTTTGTATGGTTTGTTTGTGGATGTCTTTGTACCATTGCTTGGGTTGTGACACTGAATCTGGATACTTTTTAGTGTTTTAAATTAATCCTCTCCAGATGCATTCTCAGATATCCCCTGCAACCCATCTGTTTAAATTTCAATCCTAGAACATATCGGGCTTATCTTCTGCAACCTTGGTCTCAGTGCAGCTTTTGAATCCATAAAACAACATATCCTTCTAGACAAAGTAGAACATGTTGTTGGGGTCAAGAGAACAGCTCCTTCCAATATCTTACCTGACTGACTGTTATCAGTTAGGTGAAAGACACTGGTGACTTTGCATGCAAAAGTAGTTTGGTGTTCCTCAAAGGTCTGTTTTAGGGGCTTTTTTCTAGTCATTTCTGGTATTATTTTTAACTGCTATGCCTATAACATTCAGCTATACTATATGTTTCAGCAAAACCAGATGACCAAGGCTTACTAATGCTGAAGAATGTGTATGCTTAATCTCAGATTTTGTTGTAAATCTGCATGACCTTTCAGTTACATTAAATGCATAGATGAATGACCTAGAATGTCATTGTACGATGCAGAAAAACAATATGCTTCTGGCTCTTTCCTTTAGTTACTTTAGTTGCAATTGTAGCTGGAACTTCCAGAGTCCCCTCTTGCAACAATCACAATAGGAAAAAAATAGACCACTGCATGCTCTTATTATTCCTAATGTTATGTGTTTTCTTGCTGCCAGAAGCAAGGGCGTAGATTTGCTCTGGACATTGGTGGGGACATATGACTCCACCCCACCCCCCAATCCTCAATTTTTTTATATGCTGCAGAATGCAAAATAACTTTACATTAATACTAGCAATGCTTCGATTGATATTAATCCACTCGAAATGCAATTCATTAAGTTAAATTAAGGAATAGTGTAATGTTAAAGGAATGTTTAATAACTGACAAAAAGATAGTCTTTAATAAAATAAAAACTATTCTTTATTGGGCCATAGTGCAAATGAAACATCTCAAACATCAGTATATATATAAAAGTAAATTACACCTGAACATGAACTACTGTTAGGTACCACACAGCAGCTCAATGCCTATTGCTCCTACTATATGAAGGAGACAAAAACATGCCTTCGCCTCTCGTTAACAGAAATAAACTGCTGGCATATTTGTTTGACATCAATATTGTCCAGGCTGTTCTTTTTTCTTCTGATTAACACTAACGAAGATATTTTGTAGAATGCTGAAAACCTGTAACCATTGATTTACTCAATCATGCTCTGGGGGGGGGGGGTGCTTCTCTTCAGCAGGGACAGGGAAGCTGGTCAGAGTTGATGGGAAGATGGATGGAGCCAAATACAGGGCAATCTTGGAAGAAAACCTCTCAGAGTCTGCAAAAGAATTGAGACTGGGGCGGAGGTTCACGTTCCAGCAGGACAAAAACCCTAAACATAAAGCCAGGGCAACATTGGAATGGTTTAAAACAAAAACATATCCATGTGTTAGAATGGCCCAGTCAAAGTCCAGATCTAAATTCAATCGAGAATCTGTGGCAAGATCTGAAAGCTGCTGTTCACAAACGCTGTCCATCTAATCTGACTGAGCTGGAGCTGTTTTGCATAGAAGAATGGGCGAGGATTTCAGTCTCTAGATGTGCAAAGCTGGTAGAGACATACCCTAAAAGACTGGCAGCTGGAATTGCAGCAAAAGGTGGTTCTACAACGTATTGACTCAGGGGACTGAATAATTACGCACACCCCACTTTTCAGTTATTTATTTGTAGAAAATGTTTGGAATCACGTATGATTTTTGTTCCACTTCTCAAGTATACACCACTTTGTATTGGTCTTTCACGTGGAATTCCAATAAAATTGATTCATGTTTGTGGCTGTAATGTGACAAAATGTGGAAAAGTTCAAGGGGGCAGAATACTTTTGCAAGTCACTGTATATATAATAATATCAAGTCATCGTTCAACATCACCTGTGACCCCTTCTCTCTCCATCGCTGTCTGATATACAGCACAGCCGTTTAGGTTCTGTCACCTGACAAAACAGGATAAACACATGCCATTTCAAAAGCAATCATTTTATTTCACTTTTTCTGAGTCTTAGTGTGCAAACCTCAAATCAAATCATTAATGTTCGCCAAGTCAGTGAATGCATTTTAAAAACTATTTGTGCGAAGTGGATTGTCTGTTGGTGAACTGTCAACTAAATTCTAGCCATGGCAATATTAGTATGTAGCTTATCAATTTCTTTCACAAGACAATTTATACTTTTACATTTAGCTGTTTAATCTGCTGTTAGTTTTAAGTCCGTATTCACAGACTATACCTGCCCTGCTATAATGAATGTTAGTCAAAGCGGTAAAAAAAAAAAAAAACATTAACGTTAACTGTTGTCGTTACTTTGATGGATTCACTAGCGAACTTGAAGTGACTTACACTTTTCTTTGAAAAAAAGCTTCTTATGTCCAGCTTCTTTTTTTTTCATCCTCACATGTATGTCTGTCACCCAACACACACTGAACACAGCCATAGCCTATCACATGATAGCAGGGAAAGGCACAGCCAATCAAAATGTTCATATGTGTTTTGAGGGCGGGAGGACTCAAGGAGAGAACGTGATTTATCCCTTTCTGCGTGTCTAGGTTAATGTTGACAGAACGATTTTTTAAAAAAGTGGATTAAATTATTGGTGGGGACATTTCAATGGTCGGAGGATATTGGTGTGGACACATCCCCTCCGTCCACCCTAAATCTATGCCCCTGGCCAGAAGTGATGGTGCCCAAAAGGGGCAGTTTGGTGATGTTAAATAACTTGGTGCGTGGTACCTTTGTTTTCAGACCACATAATATTTCGGTGAGCGATACTATTAATATTAAAATAAATAACACTTAAGAGTTGGTTTCATGTCAGTTATGTTCAGCAACTACATAAAGACTGCAACTCAATGATAGCAGTAAATTGTTGCTACCATCATGTATATTACTAGTAGAGCTTTGTAAACCCATTCTGGAAATGGCCACGCAAACCCAAGGCTCCACTGTACTTGACCATGAACTTGTATGCTTTGGTTCATGCGTAGGTAATTTTTTTCTTACACTTTTATAACTATGGTGAGGGTTAATTCTTATTTTAGAAATTGTATACAGTAGCTCTCTCTGAAGTTCAAATTGGCCTTCTAATTCTTACAGCTTTTGAGTGGTTTGCTTTAAAGTCTTTTTTGAATGCTGGATTGTTGTACTGTAACTTTGCCCCTGGCCTGTGATGTTTGTTGATGATGTCAATAACTTTTTTCAGACCTTTCATAATATTTTTGCCATCAATTTCTGCTGTCTTCCTTGGCTAAATTGTTTGATGTCTGGTTAGTATGCAGTACCAGTGGTTACTTTATTTTTCATCACATTCCAAACTGTTATATTGGCTATTCCCAATGATTGTGAAGTCGTTGCTCCTTTTTAACACTAAGGCTGAATCCCAATTCTACAGTATTTTCTACCCCTTCTCCTACCCCTCGCACCTTCCCCTCGTCCCTTGAAACGAAGTGGAAAGGGGAAGGGTTTAAATATTTCTCCTAAGCAATGGGACACCACTACAACACTGTTATACGTCATCATACGTTGTCGCTAGTTCCTAAATAATGATAAATTATAAGTTTATTTTATATAGCGCTTTTCAAGAGATTCAAGGCCGCTTTACAATAACAAAAAAGTTTGCACATAGAAAGAGACATCTGAAAGACATCAAAACAAAATACAAATAAACCTGAAAACTGGTAGAATTTAGCTATACACATATTCAAAGATTGGGAAAACAGGAAGAGAAAAGATATGTTTTAAGGGGGGTTCTGAAATCCTGTAGTGAAGAAAGATCACGGATGTGTTTGGGAATAGAATTCCAGAGTGTAGGGGCAGAAATACTAAATGCTCGTCCTCCAAATGATGCTAATCTGTGGCGAGAAATTAACAGTAGACCATCATCTGCAGATCGGAGTGTGTGAATAGGGGAGTAAGAATGAATAAGATCAGAAATATATGGGGGGGCAAGATCATGGAGTGCTTTGAAGGTGATAAGGAGAATCTTGTATTGAATGCGGGAGCGAACAGGTAGACAAGGAAGTTTGTGTACAATGGGAGTGATGTGTGAGAATTTCTTTGAATAAGTGAGGACTCTAGCAGCAGAGTTCTGAATGTATTGGAGCTTATTTAATGTTGTATTTGGCTGACCATAAAAAAATAGAATTACAGTAGTCGAGTCGAGAAATAATGAAAGCGTGAACCAGTGTGCCAGCATCCTTGATGGCTAAGAAGGGCCGTAGACGAGCTATATTACGGAGGTGATAGAAGGCAGATTTAGTAAGTGAAGAAATGTGAGGTAGAAAGGAAAGATGGGAGACAAAAGTTATACCCAGATTTTTTACGGTGGTGGAAGGTCTAACCAAGGTCCCGGAAATGTTAACAGTATCAGTACTGAAAGAAGCAACGGCTTTAGGTGAACCAACGAGTAAGTAGTCTGTTTTATCAGTATTGAGCTTGAGAAGGTTACTGGTCATCCAAGCATTTATGTCATCAACACAAGCTGAAACAGAGTTAGTGGGAAAGGGATGGTAGTGTCGAAAACTGATATAGAGTTGAGTGTTGTCTGCATAACAGTGGAAATTGAAACCATGACGGCGGATGATTTTACCTAGAGGAAGCATGTAGATGATGAACAGTAGTGGGCCAAGAACAGAACCCTGTGGAACACCATGAGAAACAGGAGCGTAGAGGATTTAGACTGGCGGATAGTAATATAGTGTTGACGGTCGGACAGATAAGAAGCGAACCAGGATAAGGCAGTTCCAGAAATACCAAGAGCAGAGAGTTGTGAAATGAGAATACTGTGAGAGATAGTATCAAATGCAGAAGAAAGATCTAACAGAATCAAAATGCTAACAGAGCCAGCATCAGAGGCCATAAGAAGGTCATTGACAACCTTAAGAAGCGCTGTCTTGGTACTGTGGTGAGGACGAAAACTGGATTGGAAGCATTCATACAGATTGCGAGATGACAAGTAGGACTGAAGTTGAACAGCAACAACTTTTTCAAGTATTTTTGAGAGTAGCGGAAATTTGAAATTGGTCGGTAGTTGGCCATATCAGCCGGGTCAAGGCCAGGTTTCTTTAATGTTACGTCAGAGGACATGCGCCGATGTTTATCACATATTCCAATAAGAGAAGATTTTTAAAAAAGTTGCTCATTTTCACCACGAAAACAGATGAGCCTTCGGGTTTCCTCAGCCGTCCCTATACAGAATATAAATTACAAAACTGTGGTCACGTTGCAATAAGTACAGTAAGAATAGTGTAAGCACTGTTCATTTACATGTACACTTATGGCCGTAAGCAAAACAAACAATGCGTTATCAAATGCTCGGCAAACTGCCATGCTACTGAACTTTCATATTTGCTTGTAGCATGCAGTAAAGTGTATGTGACATAAAAATATATTTTTGTAATATCATGCAATCGGTGCTATCCGCTAGCAAACTTTAGCGATTTTTTTGCAAATGTTTCTTTACAGAACATCACCATAAACTCAAACACAAGACTAAAGGTAATATACATATAATGAAAACTTGTCATAAAAATCTTTATTAATGGCAAAAATTACTTAACATTTATGGGTCTGCTTGCTCGAGTGAGCAGCCATGTTGAAAATTTCGCTTAGCCCTTTGTTTGAAGTGAGGTCCCGAAAAATCTTCGTTTGGAGGGCTATCTGTCCCTTACCCTTACCCCTACCCCTCCAACCAAAAGAGAAATGAGACACCTCTACCCCTTCACGTGAACGCCCCAAACGGAGTGGTAGGGCTAAGTGTAGGGGTAAGGGGTAGAATTGGGATTCAGCCTAACACTAACACAAGCCACATTGTTCAATTCCGATTTGTTGGTCATATCGAATTTGTATGTCACAACAGTTTACACTGATAATTACAACTTTTATGACTCTAACATGGACATATCTGTCCTCTGAAACACATCATATTTGTGTGACAACTCATTCATTTTAAACAGTAGATGCTATTTAGCAAAACTATTTTTGGGATTGTGCTTGGCACAGAGGATGGCAAGCAATTAGTCAGCTCTACTTGATGATGTCCAGAAAAAGGAAGGATGTTAGACGCCTCGGTTTGGCTGTTTTAGGAGCTACTGCTAGCACTGCTGTGAAATCCCCACCCTGCTGGTGCTGAATGACGTCAGTGAGCACCCCACTCAATCACAAAGGCAAAAAATCCTATGAATACTGATCATTAGACAATATATCAGATATGCATGTGATCTAGGCCCACGTATAAAAATGGCTCTGATCTGATCTGAAAAACATCAGATTTATGCATTCAGACAGTCCCAAAAAAGCAAGATCAGTGTCACTAGAGGGGGAAAAAATCGTTATTTAATCACTTCACGCTGGCAAAGTGAATGTAGCCTAAATGTTGCCTTCACAGATGAAATCCAGTGTTCAAACAAATAGTAACCATGTAGAGCTATTAATTGTCTAAACAATTAGAAACACCTGTTTCTAGTATTTTATCACTTATTTTTGTCACTGAAAAAATGGTTGTATTCAAATAAAGGGAGACATGTTCATATTTATTTTTAATCTCAATTCCAAATATCTTCAGGAAATAGCGAAATAAAATAATTAGCATTACCATTTCTATACTTTCTGAACAGACTGTAATATAAATGCCATACCTGAAGCAATAATTTGAAATTCAGGGTATTCTGTTGATTTTGAGCTGGCTTCAAATTGTCTGTAACTTTTTGTCTTTATATATATATATATTGTCTTTATATATATTGTCTTTAAGAACGTTTTGTTTGAAGTATTGTAATTCGCTACATTTTAAAGCATATTTGCGACTGAGTAAAAAATAAATGAATGAGAATGCTAAAATAATAAAAAATATTATGCTTTTGCGCTCGCGTGTGTGTATCATGTGCTGGTCGCGCGCCGCTCCAGACTTCACTCCAGGTTTTCTGACATCAGCAGCTACCTGACCTTCCACACGGTCGCTTCTGCCCTGAGAGTGACGTTATCGACTAGCGCGACCATATATAACCCGGAGAGAGACGCGGGAAAGAGGAAAGAGATTGTGATTTTGGCGTTTTGATATTTGGTTGTGTATTCCGGTTTTGACTTTTTGCCTCCAATTGACTTTGATTATTGCTTTGTCCCTTTGGTTTGGTTGGTCTTTGTATATATTTATAGATAATTTCACTGTTTTTGGTTTAGGGAGTCCGGGAAGGTACCTGTATTTTTGTTTGTGTGTTTTTTTTTTTTTTTGCAGGTAATCTAGCTACTAAATATAAATACCATTTTGTTTATTATTTTGGCCTGGGTCCATCCTGAATCTGATCCTTCTCCTCCTGTTTGTGTGTGTGTGTGTGTGTGTGTGTGTGTGTGTGTGTGTGTGTGTGTGTGTGTGTGTGTGTGTGTGTGTGTGTGTGTGTGTGTTGTATATACAAACCTCATTATTTCATCAGTTAATGACTGGATCTAGTTCTTTCTGCCATATACCACCATTTCCATACAGTTTAAAATAGAACCCTGAACCATTCTTTTGCTGTTTGGCCCTAGACTGGGACGTAACACCATATTTAAGTGACCACTTTGATTTTCAAGCACATCAAAGACAACAGCTTTATTATGCAAAGGTGTTCCTTCAGTTAAAAACAACTAGTTTGAGATTTATATCTGCTCATCTTTTTTGAACTACTCTAGAATGCCTCATCCCACCCCCGCTGTTAAAATTTTTTAAAAAGTAACTCGGTAACTTTTACTCTGAGTACATTTTTTAATGAGCTACTTTTTACTTTTACTTGAGTAGATTTTTATAATGGTAACTTTACTTGTACTTATATATATATACACACACACACACACCTCAGTGACGCATCTAACAAAAATAACCTGGTTGTGTCCAGTCCAATAAGTGGCTACTGTGCTTGGACAGAGGACAAAAAAACTGAATGCTTTGGGGTGATGAAACATTTGTTACTGACCATGTCAACCACTTGAAAAGTGTAATGGTGGTTAAATCACATAGAAGGTCACTTATTAAATGCCTGGCGCTGTACATCACGGAAGTGCTGCTTTCTTCTGTCAGAATGACTCACACACACCTCCACAACAGCTTTCCTCAAATACATGCAAACTTATACTGACATCTCAGTCTGTCCCTTAGCATCATAATACTGTGAAAATTATATTGTAGCACTTTGTTTACAGAAACAGCATTAAACAGACTAATTATGAGATGACTGATCATGCTGGGGAAAGAGAGAATGTATCATTTTAAAAGGGGCTTAATTTAAAATAAAAGTTTTTAAATCACAGTTGCTGATGCAATACGAATGTTGACAAGACACATGGGAAAAGCTCTGATTGCCTCATTTTTATTTTGCTTCTTTCTTTGTAGTTCAGACAGGACCCATCCATGCTGTCCATCATGTTGCTACCTACCAGGAGGCAGAATTGGCATCTGCTGGTTGCAGCAATTAATGTCTGCCAAAAGAGATGCTTTCCATCACCTTCTTTTAATAGCTTGCGTATGGAGTGCATCTCAGCAGATGTTACATGGGGATTCATTAACGCCCTGTGTTACTCATAGTCCTCCCTTGTAAGCTATTATACACAACAGTCAGTATGAGCTATATTTTAGGATTATTATACATCACTCCCTCAGCTTACTCCCAAAGGCAACATATACCATGTTAAAGCAGAATTTAAATGAAGGGACATCTTTGCCCTTTAAATAAATAGCTCCAAGTTTCAGCTTTTTATAACTGAGTTGTATCTATTGTTATAATACGTAAAGTACTAGTCAAAACTTTGGACACAAGTTTGGATTTATTTTTCTACATTCTAGAATAATACTGGAGATTCCCAAACTATGAAATAACATATATAAAATTAGTTAGTTGTTACTTTAAGAGATGAATCTCAGCTGTCCTGAAATAGGACAAGAACAGTATTGTCAAGTGCATTTACAAAACCCATCAAGCACCATGATGAAACTGGCTTTCATGAAGACCATTCCAGGAAATCAAGACCAAAACATACTTCTGCTACAGAGGAGAAGTTAATTTAGAGTTACCAGCCTCAAAAATCACCAATTAACAAATGGAACCTCAGATTAGAGCCATTGTGAATGCTTTACAGAACAAAAGTAGCAGGCACATCTCAATATTAACTGTTCGAATGAGATTATTGCATATGTTAATGCCTTCAGCATTGTTTTATAATGTAGAAAGAAAGAAATCTCCAGAAAGATCGTGGAATTAAAAGGTGTGTCCAAACTTTTGACTGGTAGTACCTTAGTAAGAACATACAGTAAAACACAAAATTCTGGAGCATGTGAATGTGATAGTCATCCCTAAGGCCTTGTTCACACGGGCGTCAAATTTTTTGGATAAACGAACGAGCTCTGAACGTCCTATACGTTTATGTTGCGTGTTGTAGTGCCGCTCGATTGACTTCTACACTGGCGTTCGTTTGTCTCTGTCTAACGACAGCCTGCAGCCCAAATTGTAGTTTGTGTGTTTAACCTGTGGGGGCAGTGTGTCGGGAAGTGGATATCAAAGCCCTTGTCATTTTATTTGAGGTGCCTCCTTTTAATATGGACCATTTTGCTATATTAGACATTAATCTTATTGTTTTAAAAATTCTAATAAAATTATTATATTTTTATATAATATATAAAAATACATAAATTATATATATAATATATAAAAATATTGTTTAAAATAATACGGCGACGTAGTGAGAGAAAAAAAATTGCCGCCGCTACTGGGTTCACCCTCTGACTGCACAACGTCGGATTAAAGGAAGTTTTTTGTGGTTTATGAAGAAATGCGAACATTTCCACGCAAGTTTTATTTTTTAAGCATTTTATTTTTGCCCTTTTTCCGCATTTGCCTATGTACAGTATAGCCTGTAGGATCATGGGATATATCCGGTCCTCCGAAGCGTAAAATGGACGCGGAGAAAACGAACTAGACTCGGTTTCCTTGCGTTTGTTGGGATTTGAACGCCATGAAAAAGCTGCATGCAACGTTTTTTTAACACCGTATAAACGCGCAGCCGGACATACGCACGTCACCAAAGCCCATGTGAACACCGTCATTAACTCCTATGTGTAGAAAACCCTCTGCGCTTCATCCGCGGTCACCGGACGCTATGAACGGCAGAAAAACGGTCGATTTTAACGCCCGTGTGAACAAGGCCTAAAAGACACATTATGCCACACCATGCCTTTGACACACAATTTCATTCATAAATAAACCTAAAACAACACATTATTCAGAATAAAAAGATAATATGTTTGAAATAGGAGAAGCAGTTTTTTTTTCTTTTTGGAAGGTTTACAGGGCATCTGGTTGGGACTAAAGATCAAGATTTGGATCCTGAACTGGACAAAACTGACACTAAACAAAATCAGATATGAAGCTAAAAGGTCAAACAAAGACTAAACTAATTAACCTAAAGATACAGCACTCATTCATCCATTGTATCTACCTGAGTGAAATTTCTGGGGTTTAAATTTGACTATTTGTTCCTATGGTTCCTATTCTTCTAAATAGAACCAACTACAGTAGTTGTTATAACACACGTACAAATAAATGCTATAATAGAAAATAGAAAACCGGTCTGGACTCCAGTTGAGACCATTTATGAACTCAGGTGATAGCTTACGGTAGGTTCTGCCAAATTCATAGCCCATGTCGAGATCCTGGAATTCTCTTATTTTCTCTCCCCTCGATATTATAGGGTTTTATAATAATAATAATGGCGGCGCGGTGGTTATAGTGGTTAGCATTGTCACCTTGCACCACCAGGGTCTGGGTTCGATTCCCCAGCCAGGCTCGATTCCCATCTCTGTTTGCATGGAGTCTGCATGTTCTCCCCGTGCTTGGTGGGTTTCCTCCTGGTACTCCGGTTTCCTCCCACAGTCCAAAGATATGCAGGTTAGGCTAATTGGCGTTCCTAAATTGCCCGTAGTGTGTGATTTGGTGTGTGAGTGTGTGTATGTGTGTGTGCCCTGCGATGGATTGGCACCCTGTCCTGATCACAGGAAAAGCGGTATAGAAAATGAATGAATGAATAATAATAATAATATAATAATATATTATATTATTTGTTTGTTTGCTTGTGTTTTTGTGAAGAACGTAAGAAAGAAACAAACACAATGAAAATACGGTTTCTGGTTTAAGCCCTTTCAGGTTTAAATGCAAACACAGATGTACAGACTGAGCAACCCTGAAGTTGTATGTATGTTTTCTGTGTGTAATGTAGTGCAATTATAATAAAAGAGGTCTCTTAAATACAGGAAAATGTTAAGAACATAGATCAAGCCCCAAGATTTATAAAACTCAATCACAGACCATGGATCATTCCTCTGATGTCCATCATTTTTTATGGCCAATCAGCTTTCATCACTATGACAAGGCTGGCAACACTGTTGTGCTAGGGACAGATTGACAGGGAAAGCAGCAAAGAAATGACACTGAGAAAAAGCCTCCAGTGCAAAGTGGTTTAAACAGCTTGGCGTCTCTGTTCTGTGTCTGTCTTCCTTTATGTATATGAACTGTTAGTATTGGGAGGGGTGGGACTGAGAGGGGCAGATGAGACATTGACAAATGTATATACTTTAGATCACACTGCAACAAGTGGGAAACAGAAAGAAAGGGAGAAGGGAGGGAGACAAATAAAGGGAGAAAAGGAATATGTCAGACATGCTTTGCATACTTCTGGGGGGGGAAATGCTCTTACCTTAAAAAAGGAACCACCAAAGATTAATGCAATTGTCATGAATACTGACAGGTGCTGAGCATATACTGTTAACAAATCAAATGAAATCTACAATGCTGAGATGAATTCATGACAGCAAATCATGATAATATAATATTGCAATTATCAAGCTGGAATGCTAAAAAGGTGGAAATTATTGCTTGGGTTGGTCGTTTAAAAGAAAATGTGATGAAAGGCCAGAAAACCTGGTCAAAATTATGCGTAGATAAAGATGTGATAGGAGAAAGCAGGGATAAGGCTTTATTTGATTTATGAGGAAAAATATGCCATACACAAAAAAGTGGCATGGATTTGCCCAGGATTAAGATCTCAAACTAAATACAGTCATGACACATAAGCAATTATATTGTGTATGCCTTTGGGAGGCTCACTCCCAGTGAGGATAATTTTTACAGTGAGAACACCATTTTAGGTTTTCCCCCAACTGGCAAAACAACACGCTCCATGCACAAATACAAGGGAAAGGGGACTTGCTGGCCTTCTTACATGACTCCTCTTTTGGCTCTAATCATTTAACCATGCATTTATTATTATTATTATTATTATTATTATTCATTCATTCATTCATTCATTCATTCATTTTCTATACCGCTTAATCCTGTGTTCAGGGTCGCGGGGGACCTGGAGCCTATCCCAGGAGACTTCGGGCACTAGGTGCCAATTTGGACAGGGTGCCAATCCATCGCAGGGCACACACACATACACACACTCACACACCCAATCACACACTACGGGCAATTTAGGAACGCCAGTTAGCCTAACCTGCATATCTTTGGACTGTGGGAGGAAACCGGAGTACCCGGAGGAAACCCACCAAGCACGGGGAGAACATGCAAACTCCATGCACACAGAGACGGGAATCGAGCCTGGCCGGGGAATCGAACCCAGACCCTGGAGGTGCAAGGCGACAGTGCTAACCACTACACCGCCGCCTATTATTATTATTATTATTGTTTTTACTGTTGTTGTCCATTAGTACATTGTTGATTGGCATTGTCTTGATATGATGTATTTAAGTGTAATACAAGTTTGTTTTTTGTTTTTTTTGTTTGTTTGTTTGTTTGTTTGTTTGTTTAATCCACATATGGTCTAATCTCATACAGGACTATCTTTTGGGAATACGCATGCTAATTAAATAGTAAACTACATTTTTAAAAGAAATGACAAGATAAATTTTAATCACTGATTTAGAACATTATAAGACTACTTTCACCTCCTGTTTGACTACTTGCTCATTATCTCACCTGACATCAATAGCTAATTTAAAACAAATAGTCAAATAAAAGTAAAAACCTTTAGTTTAATTGGTGAGATAGGTAGCTGATGTCTGTTTTCCAGTGAAAGTGATGTTACTTGTTGAAAAACAAATAGCACGATAAATCAATAATTTGTCCTCTACAGTAACTTGTCTTATGACATTAAATGTTCAGCAAAGCTCAAATGGCATAAATGAGCGTTGTAATGCTTATCCAGTCATGGCGGAAATTTAATGAAGGAGAAGGCTTTTAATTTGTCTATGATCAAACCCAAAAAGTGTGAGAGAAACATAGCAACAATGAGCAAGGAGAGATCATGTCTTGTGATGTAAGCCTAGCTTTCAAAAAAAGTTTTAAACTAGACAGTTTAGTTTAATCTTTAAACTAGATTTAAAGTTTATAGAAAGAGATGAAGCCAAATGAAAGGAAGTACACTCAGATACAGATAAACTGATGTCACTTTATGTCATGACCATAAAAATTAAAGCTAGGAGTGTGAGTCATGAGTGAGCAGTGTATTCTGTAGCATACAGAGTAACGGAGGAACATCTCATTGCTGCCTTTTTTTTCCCTAGGCTTCACTACAGTCCATTTAGTCATAGAGTGGCTCTCATTATTTTTCAATTAAGAGCAGTTCAGTCAATGATGATTTCAGTCATTTTTGTAATGAATGTCACTTTCAGCATTTTCATCACTGCCTTCTCACTGCCACCTTCAAGCAGAGGTCATTTTATCTGGTTATTTACCATGGAAGCATGCTCAGTAACACACGTATACACACACACATACTCACACACACACACACACACTCACACACACAAAAAAGGAATGAGAATGGACCATAGTCCGAGGGCAGAGAAACTCCAAACTGATCTAGTTCCAGTTCTTGGGGGAAATCCTCTCTGCCATAAAATCCATTTCATTTCAATTGGTCTGTGAAGTGATAAACAATCCAAATAATGTCCCTGAAGTGCTCTAATCTGCTTAGTGCTGGAAGATGGGTGAAGAGCGGCGTTAATTTCATCAGAATGGCGGCTGACGGAGTGCTGGTGTCTGATGTTGGAGCCCGCAGCAGGAAAAATGACCTCCTCCTTTATCCCATTACAAACCGAAGACACTCCCACATCTGCCACTAATAAGAAAACTTAATTACACAGCACAGAAGTATAAAGACAATTGCACCCAATAAGGGCAAAAATGTTTATTGTAAGGAACAATCATGCATATTTATACCTGAATCTGAATCCAAATGTTATTTGTGCTCTGGTTATGTTACTCCTCCTAATGCCATACAGTTTTGCTTTTTCTTCTGTTTTACAGTGATCACCAAAAACATGACAAAATGATGTGGGCTCAAAGGTTATGTGCATGGCAAAAATATTGGTTCAGATTGCTATTGTATTATTTCATCAACCTCTAGCATGAATAATTGAGGTCTCAAAAAATCTTCAGTTGTTTGCTTATACAAGAACAAAGGAAGCTACTCTATGTACATATGCTTGCTATAGTTTGATTCGGGAAATGTGAAATTTATGACGGAATGCCAAGTGAAAAATAGACTAGGGTATTCTCCGCCTTGAATGATAGGGGTCAAGAGCCTTTATCTGAAATACTTCGGATGATACAAAACCATAAAAACACCCACCCATAAATAGACATGCACACATCTATAGCCTACTAGAGAGCTTTAGAAATACTAAAAGTGCAGGTGGATATAGAGCTTTATTTAGTGCCCTCAAACCACCAAACTTTAATGTGATTTATTGATCACTTTAAAGAGATTACAGAAGCCTGAACTTTGTTTTTCTTCCCTGAGATTGGCCAACATTCCCCTGCTTTAATGGTTTTCTTCAGGGTTATTGACTGATATATTATCCTCTGACTTTGCGAGCCAAGGTTTTCCGATAGTCAATTACTCTACCACTGTGAAGCAGAAAAGTGAGAGAGGGAGAGAAAAAAGGTGAGAGGTAGTTTCCAAAGCTGAATTCTGTCAACAAGAGAAACTGTTGCTTGTTTTTTACTCTTGCAGTTCTTTATGCCTTGAATCAATTTGAAAGCTCACATGTATTTAATACCTGTTGACCAAACCATTAACTGCTTTACTTTCATTGTAAAAATTGCATCAGTGTTGGCTTTTGTACTGTTTGTAAGCCCATGACAGTTAGGTCACTGCTATCATGCTCATCATGCAAGTCCAAAAATAAGCCATAATTTTGCTGTGTTTAAAATTTTCATAATCTTCGACATCACAGTTGTAAAGAAAAGTTTTTTTTTAATCTGTAGTACAATTGTATAATTATAGTAAATGTCACTATCAGTAATGTAATATAATAAAGTGTTTCACTTTACAGTACTGTTTTAGATCTTCATTAAATACGGAAGAACAACACAGTAATGCTTCATTCATTATTAATGACTTTCCACGGAAAATTCATATAAATCACTTAACTAAATTATAAAAAATTATGCCATTGCCTTCTCATTATTTTCTTTGTTTAATAATTACCTTCCATTTATATCTAATCCAGGTATACTGTGTTAACATAAGTGTTGTTATTATTATTATTATTATTATTATTATTATTATTATTGTTGTTGTTGTTGTTGTTGTTGTAACTATTAGAATTTGTAAGCCTTTGTTTTGGTTTGGTTTGGTTTTTTTGCTTAGTTTTTTTCTCCAGCTCAACAACAAAGTGAAACACATTTGGTATGACTGAAGTGTCACTGTGTTTTCTTCAGTAGTTAATGAAGATGAGGAACAAAAAAATGTCACATGCTGCGCTGCACACTCTTGCTTCCATAAGGAATGATGTGGAAAGGTAATTAATTATTTTATATTATTTTAAGGCATATTATATATTACATATAAGGCATGTTTGCAAACAGATTTGAGAGTATGTTAAAGGGGAATTTGTTCATTTTATGAATATGCTGCTTGTATGAATTACATTATTGTTGTCCATTTTTTTCATTAAACCTTAAACGACTTAAAACAAAATATCATATACATAAGCACAGTTTCTGTGTTTTAAATGAATTTCTCATGGAAACTCATAAATAATGACTGTCGTATTGCTTTGTTATTCTTCAGAAAATCTAGATCAGCACTGTAAAATAAAATACACTTATATTACTAGTAAGTAAGATAGTGATATTTTTGACCACTTCATTATGTGTATATATATATATATATAATAATTAATAATTATAATTATGTATTGTCATTATTATTATTATTATTAGTAGTAGTAGTAGTAGTAGCCATTTGTTTATAATTTAAATATCTTTGTAAACTATTTTGGATGTATTGCTACATTATACTGTAGACATGCACTCTTGTTAAATAGTGTTATTTGTTCTTCACTTTAGACTCAACTTCCCAAATATAATAAAAAAACTTCTGAACTTTTGTTCTTGTAATAAGATTTACTATACTCATATAAATATTTAAATACATTTTAGACAAGGAAGTACTGGAATAAGCTGAAGTTTTAAGTAGATCTAGTTAGTATGTCAATATGTTCAACAATTACTCAGTAATCATTCAGTAAGAATTCTAATTACAGTAAAAACTGTAAGACTCCAAAATTATTACGCAAGCTAATTACTGCATATATTCTGCCATACAGAAATCAGAACATATTTTTTAAACTAGTATTTCTTCCTAGTAATTCTTTCTATTTGATATAACTCAAATATAAGAACTTTATACGTAGTTAGTTAGGGTGTAGTTACCTAGGAGTTGTTTAACATATTGTAAAATGTTCCTGTTTCTTTTAGTAAATATTTTTTGTTTGTTTCAAATAAAATTCTTAAGTATTTATTTATCAGTGTTAGTATATTTATGTTAAACTAAGATTATATTAATATTGTGCATCAGCAAAAAATCAGCTATGCTCCAATACTAAGAATGGATAACAGAAACACACTTTTGGACAGCAATGGCTTTTATATATCCCACTGCACCCATATATTTTGAATGTAACACACAATGTTCAGCAAAATACAGGTGCAGCTTTTTTATTGCCTTTTTTTTATTGTGTTGCAGCACAAAAATAAAACATTTAAAGAATAATCTATTTTAAGTAAATGTACTAGTAATTTATAGAGGTTTCACAACAAATCTGTTGCGATGCCATTTTTAGGGTTTTACTTTGGAATTATTTTTCAATAAAATAATTATGAATTACTTCATAATTATTTTATTACTTTTATTCTATTTTTGTTTGTCAAAGAAAGCCATCAAAAGCATCCAGTGTGTGAGCAAAATATTGACTCTCATACATTGTTTTGCTTTACTTATAAATATCTTGATATTATTTAAAAAAAAAAAAAATTTATTATTTTGTTGTGTATTTGTGTAGTTCTTCATAAACGCAGAGGGGAAAAGGTCATAAGGTTGTAAAGGGTTACAAGGGTTTTTCTACGATAGGAGTGCCAGGATATTAATGATTAATTATTATTAATTATTATTACTTGTAAGTTACTACTTTATTATTCATATTATTTAGTAGCACTATAATAGTTTTAAAATGCTAAATTTAATTTTAGTAAATAAATAGTTACTAAAATAAAATTTAGCATTTAGTAATTTTTTTTACACTTAATTCATTATTGCAGTTGACATACTTAATAATGAGACTTAACAATGTAGCTAACATTAAATAAATTGCATTTCTTAATTCTTAATAAAAATAGTTTCTTAATTGGGCAGCACGGTGGCTTAGTGGTTAGCACTGCCTATTTCTGCGTCAGTGGTTCGATTTCTGCCTCAGGTCTGTGCATGGAGTTTGCATGTTTTCCCAGTGCTTGGTGGGTTTCCTCCCACAATCTAATGACTGATTAAGTCCAAAGCAGATTAGGCTGACTGGCTTTCCCAAATTACCCATGCAGGGTGTACACTGCCATGTGCCCTAAGTTTCCTTAGAGACCACCCGCAACCTTTTACAGGATAACACGGTAGATGATGATGATGAAGAGTGAGTGGTTTCTTTATTGTAATTAAAATTTTATTTAAAATGTCTTTAATAAATCTTAGAACAGTATACTGTTCATATTGATATGTCATGCGCAGTAGACATTTAACTGTTACATGTTAAACTACTTTTCTTTTTATGGTACAGTATATAATCAGACATACAGTACGAGGTAAATTAAATATTTGCCAGCATACTGACTGCTTATAAGCTTTATGGTGTTATTGAAAATAAATCTATGTCAGAATATCTGTATCAAGGTAAAGCTGTGATTATGTGAGTAAGGAAAGTCATTTGTAACATCTTGTTTGATTGTGTTTCTTGTTGATTGTTTTCTCCAGTTAATATCCTTGATGTCTTATGCAGCCTTCAGTATTTGACAGTTAAAGTAAATTGGATATTCTGTATATTGAAGAATGTCATAATTTTTTACGGCTTCAAACACCAGATTGATTCTATAGGTTTTATTTATTTTTTATTTTTTTTGTGCATTACAATGCAGTAACTCTCACAGATGCAAGAGGAGAATATAAATCTAATATATTTTCTTGCCTTTAACTCCGTGTCCACTGAGAATTAATCTCTAGACTCTTCTTTCAGCAAGTTCTGGTGTTCTAAAAGGTCTCCTGTATTAGTCTTCCATTTAATGTATTTCAGTGAGATAAGGCAAGAACACCCCTCAGGAGAAAGGCTTGGTAGATATAAAGACCATTCCATACACCTGTAGCGAAACTATGGAGCACTTCCTCAATGTTACCTGTAAAGTACCAGTCAGGTTTGAACATGCATATGTTGAATGTAACCTTTATCGTCAGTGTGTTGCATGGAAGAAAATCAAAATGTATGTCCCATGCCTGTTGAAAGGCTACTGTTCATGTGTTTACAAACAAATATGGATTCTGTTCACAGGGATGTTTCCAGGGCAAACATTGAAAGAGAAAATTATAATCAAAATGATTGTTAAACACCAGTCCAGAGCCCTTTATAGAAATGAAAAACACATCACACAATATTTATATGTTTTTGATACTAAAGTCACTGTCCCTGATGGCCAGGCCACTTGTAGTGAAGAGCACTGGTGCCCCCTGGTGCTAGCTGTCTAGGCAAAGAACGTTCAAGTTTAGAGTTAACAGAAGAATTAGATCAAAATCCTTGTAGCAGCAGTAAGAGAATTATGAATGTACAGGAGAAGAAATATCCTGGATCAGACATTATATAAAATACTGTCATGCATTATACATAATGCATTACACATAAATCAATTCTCACTTAATCATCTAATTTTCACTTACATTAATAAATACACACATAGCATTTACAAAACTAATTAGGTGCCACTTACTGAAGTGACAGAGATGTTTCTTTCTTTCTTTTTTCTAAATGAGACAGCATGAATACAGATGAATCATCAATTTCTGGCTGCTTTATTTTTGAAGTACATTTTCCTAAGCACATTATGCTTGAGTATGAAAATTGTTTTCAATATATATCATAGCAGGTTTCTTAGCAATGGAACCAAAATTAATTCTAATAGTTGGGCGGCCTGAAATCCCCCTGATGATCTCTCATTAGAGCAGCTATCAGAAGGAAAAACTACAACACTACACCAGAGTCTAATGCATGCAGATTACAAGCATTTACGGGCATGACAAACAGTTGCTGTAGGTAAGGTTTGCACAAAAAAAGAAAGTCATGGAGAAATCATTGGGTGAATGGCCATGTCACAAATCACACTTCTTTTGTGCAATGTTTGATCATACATATAATTTGCATACATTTTTTCACATTTATCACGATATCACCACATATCTTTGTACAAACATAGTAAGTTTAGGCCAGGTTGAGGTATCAAGTTTATACTTAAAGTTCATATGAACAACAATAAAAAAAACTATCCATGGAAATGTGGCCTGTGATCAGTTTGACTGAACTACAGTATGCTGTCAGGTGCCTAATATAAGTTTAAAGAAATTCAGATGATGGCTAGTCCCTAAATGTTCAGGTCAAAGGCAATACAGTGTGTGTGTGTGTGTGTGTGTGTGTGTGTAAGTCATCCTACACAGTAGGCTTCTTCCTCCTCCTCTCCTCTCATTGGAGTTCCCATTATTTCTTATGGGGAAATTTGCATGCTTTGATATACTGTACAAGCACGCTTCCGGAATGAAGTATGCTCACAATCCAAGGTTTAACTGTACATACATTGGTTACCTGAAGAAAATAATGTTTCAGTCTTGAAGTTCAGAAACTTCTTCAAAACATGTATATTCCCCTGAGATAGGCTCCAGGCTTCCCGCCACCCTGTGTAGGCTAAACGATACAGAAAATGAATGAAGGAATTTTCTTAGTGAGCAGAGTTGTAAATAAAAAATGATGTAACAAAACAGAGAAAGCTAAAACAAAAAATGAATGCCATTTCAAAGGTCTATAGATCAGCCTGCTGATTCATTCTGTATTTCATATGGCTGAATTCCCAGCAATAAGGCAAGCTTGTGCTCTACAGTATGTGCTGTATGTGTTAATGTACAAAGTGCCATTTTACCTTTCCCCAAATTTCTGACTTTTTACAATTAGACAAAAAACCCAATTTCCAAGTCAACCTTAGGCTGAAAAAGAGTTTGACTGCAAAAAAAAAAAAAAAAAAAAAGCATTTTAGCATTCTAGTATTATAAATTGCCAAAGAATAGTTTTACACGGTTTCTTTGAGTCACAAAGATATACATTTTGGTTATATCAGTATACATTTTGTATTATTTAGCTAAATGTATATCTCCATATCACAAAGTTTTGTCACAATGGATACATCACCTGCAGTTGTGTTGGTGTTGATTTAAGTATCAGTAACATGTTGGTTTGGTATCAGTATTAATATCAGTGCTCAGTATCAGTAGAATGCTTGTTGGAACAGCAAACTCATGCTTTGATTATGTGTTTAGAGAAGGTCACTAGCAGCAAACTGGAACAAGGAAAAGTGTTATGATGCAAACAAATCATTACCACTTTGGAAGTAGACGAGAACATCTTTTCATAATATGGGTAGCAACTGCATATCATCTGTTCAAGTGTCAACCAATAACATATAACCATGGTCCCATAAGATTATAAGTTCACAATTCAGAGAATGTGATTCAGATGTTGAGGTCATACCTGGATGTAGTGAACACAGAAGCAACCAATGTATCTCTTGTACACAAAGTGATTGTGTGATCTTGAGCTTGAGCTTCCAAAATGATAAAACTGCTAATGCTACTTTAAAGCTTCTAATGGATCTCTCTCTCTCTCTCTCTCTCTCTCTCTCTCTCTATATATATATATATATATATATATATATATATATATATATATATATATATATATATATATATATATATACATACTGCTTATACAGTAAAAGCAATACAGTAATAATACGAACTAGCTAGATTCATTAATGTCTCAGAAAGATTAACAGCATCATACTATAAGTTGAAATATTGGCCAGTACTGACAAGTCTTATCACAACTTCAGATTTGAGGTGGTCAGACACACGGACAAGGGTTTTTAAGGATCCCTCATTGTTTTGTCTCTCCAGATGCCTCTCCTTCACAAAAAAGTAGGGTCAGTAATCCCTTTTAGACACGCATCATTTTTTTTCATAATATTTTTGGCAAACGATGATGTCACAATAGTCTCAGTTTTGCATTCACCAAATGCATAATTATTTTTTGTGTTTTCAGGCATTTCTCCTGCAGTTCTGCAGACATCTGCCCAGAGAAGGCAAACACTGTCTGTATGCCTGTGAGTGTTTGTACAGTGAAAAACATGACAAATTTGTGCCCTTGTCCTTCTTAGTGTTGATTAAGCCTGTAACCTGTAACCTGCTGCTTTTTCAAAGTCAGTGCACCCAGTGGAAGCTTAGCCTTTGATCAGTCGTTTAAAAAGCTCTTTGTGTGCTCTCCTTACTGCCCTTAACACTTCTCTTACTCCCTCCTTCTCTTCATCTGGTGAATTTGCCTCTTCACGTCTCCACTGATCACCAGCGAAGCTTGAAACACGAGAGCCTCTTATTCATACTCTGTCTCAGTTGGGCTGGAGGTGAAGCATGAGGATAACAGTGTGATCAAGAGAGCTCACTTGGCATATGGAGAATGATTAGGGCTTATCACACTGTCTGGGTGTGAGTAAAGAAAGGGAAAGGTTTGATAAATTACATTGCATCTCTAGTTCGCGTGTGCTTTTACAGGAGGAACTGAACTAAGTAAAGCAATGTCACATGATGAGATGTAAAATGTAAAATTGACCGATTAAACATATTTTTACTATAATGTTCAGTCAGTGAAAGTAGGATTCAAGAACATAAATGAAATGCATGCTTTAATAGTGTGATTCTGAAAATAAAACCACTGTCAAAGTTCATGTGTGTCAAGAACTAACCTGGGGTGCGTTTCCCGTACAACTATGTAGTTCTTTGCTTAACCACCATGGTACGATGCAACGTTGAAGAAACTAATGCCTCTTTTCCACTGCATAGAACGACACGACACAGTTCAGTTCAACTCACTTCGGTTCGGCGCAGTTCGGCTCGGTTTGCGCTTCCACTGCAGTGTAGTAACACTTTAGCGTGGGCGGGATTATTCACGCGTGCGGCGCCGCTACTGCCGTGACGTCATCGTAAGCGCGCCACAAACACACACACAACAATCATATTGATGCATATCGATGGCATGGTGTTCTTCATTCTCGGCATGTGGATGTTTTTAACAGCGAGACGAAGGAGTTTGTTTCAAAAGAGGCCGACGGTTAATACAAAAAGGTGCGTCCGATCCTTCTCTGGCTGTTTCTAAATATATCGGTTCTGTTGTGTCTCGTGTCGCAAGTTCGGTGACGCAGTAATGACGATTTTCTCTGGCTAATCAGTGACCAGCGTGTTTACACGTCACGTTTTGGTAACGGTTCGGCGCGCTTGGAACCTCGGGCGAGGTGGTACTAAAAAAACAGGTACTATGTACTGGTCCCAGTGGATAACCCCCCAAAAGTGAGTAGAACTGAGCCGTGTCGTGTCGTACTATGCAGTGGAAAAGCGCCATAACTAACTAGTCACAAGTGTTTCCCAAAACCATAGTACCTGAACTTTGTTGGTTTAAACTGTTGCTCTTCTTCTTCTTCGATACAATGGCGGAGTAGTGCCATAGGCACATATCGCCCCCTACTGTATAGTGTGTTTATTTTTTTTCTCTCTCTCTCTCTTCGGCTCGCATTCAATGTGCGTTCGCAGTGACGTAACGTAGAAGTGGTGTAATAATGTCACAAACGCAACATTTTTCATTTTTGAATATTTCATTTGAACTAATTTTTTATTTGGTATTGATACATCAGTATCAATTTAAATAAAAAGAAATTATGGGTTTTGAAAATGCTGGGATTGTGTTGTGAACACCTGTTACCTATTTTGCTCAATATTATTTCCTATATAAGTCTCTTTACATACAGCCATGGTTTAATGAGAGTTGACGTAAATTGTGGTTTTCGTGTCATTTTTTTCACTAAAAAAAATAAAAAGAGCTTGCAGTTACAAATTCGGACAAAAAAAATTTGAATAAAATCGCACAAAAAATTTATGCTTCTGGGAATGGGTATGAGAGAAGCCCAGAGGAAGTCAGAAACAAGTGGAGGGACTTTGCAAGTGTGACCAAACAAGCATGTCCAGTGGTGGCCTGAAACTGAACCCCTCCAAAAGCTGCTGTGTAATTGTAGTTACTGCAATTCTCCACAACATTGCAGTCAAGGAAAATGTCCTGCTTTGTGATGAGGAAGAGGAGGGTCTTTCTAGTGCTGCTGTGGATGAGGAAGATTACACTTCTGATGAGGATGAGGATGATAATGATGACTAATTCCTTCGAACACACATCAAGGCAGAATGCATCCTGCAGGAGCAGAAGTCAGACAACTGTTAATTCAGAATATGTTTGGTTAGGTTTTTTTTTTTTTTTTTTTTCAGTTTGGATCCTGTATTTTTTTTTGTTTTTTGTTTAAATGAATCTCGAATTAACTTGTGTTAATAAATATTTTGTTTATTTGCCTAAATGGTTTCCCCCCTGCACATGTACTTTAAATAATTTTACAAACAAGTTGGATATATATATTATATATATTATTAAATAAACCTATGAATGAATAGTCCATATCCTACTTCTCAGAAGGGCACTGGTGGCTCAGCGGCAGCTGCCGCGTAGACGGCCCGAGTGCCCAAACCCCAGTTTGTTAATTTATTTGGGTACATTCATTGAATATATATTGAGTAATATTTTAAATAGGCTTACACTATGGTAGTGTATAAATTTTACAATTTCTTAGTGCTTACCACTTTGTGCACTGTACATGTTGAATACATGAACAGTACAGATAACATTAATTATAAGTGAAAACCTCTAACATACTGCTACAAATATTGTTATGAGACATTTCTCTTAGGGTCTGTTTAAAGATACTCACTTAAAAACTCACCTTTTCTTCGCACTGTCACGTTCTGCTATGGTGTTGGACTGTGGGCTTGGTGTTGAGGCATAAATGCAGAGGGGATGCAGTGAAACAGAAAAGCGTCTTTAATAACAAAATGCAAACATGAACAAAACATGAACAAAACATGAACTAAGGAAGTTGGCTTAAACTTGGAGCATAAGAAACATAACTCATAAACACTTAGACATAAGACAAGGGATTACACAACTAATATACAATACAGACATGGGGACACAAACAGGACGAGACAAGACATACTAAACAGCCTAGAGGACTAAACACATGGGACTATACATGCAAGGGATAAACAAACACAAGACAGGCTTGGCTAGGTCTACTGGCTGAGCTGCACATTAGCTGCTAAGCTAGCTCATAGCTAATCAGACTAATGGCTACATAGGCCAGTAGCCTGAGACCCAAGGGAATGAACAGACAAGGTACACAGCAGACTAGGTATGAAACAGACTAAGAACTCTAAAGGTTAGTGGCTAAAGATGTTAGTACCTAAACAGACTAAGAGCTAAGCAGACAAGGAGACTAGACAGGCTCAAAGACTAGACAGACTAAGATCTAAACATGTTAGTATCACCCTCATTAGTATTTAAACAGACTACTAGCTAAACATGCAATGGGGGTTACTTACACCAAAGGGTAAACACAAAAGGCTAATTCTCCTAGAGGCTAATCCTGCTAGGAGACATAGAGACAAGGACATCTTAATATAAACAAACTTAACTTAAAGTGCTCCTGAAACCAAAAGGCCAACCATACTGTTAAACTAAAACAGAAAAGAACAAAACAAAACCCACATAACAGAAATTAATGCTCGACCCAGTTTCCCAGAACAAACAGGTATTTATAATGGTGCTAATGAGCCTCCTCAGTTCAGCAGAGCATCCACGTCACCTAACTGAGGAGGCTTCTGGGAAACTGAGTCTAGAAACAAAACTACAGACTAAAAACACTGCCCTCTAGTGGGCAACCCTCACACGCACAAACGAAACCAAGGCTGTGTTCCAACCGGCATAAATAATGCTTCCGTATGGCACTTCGATGGGAGAATAATTGCGATGGTACCGCTGTTATATCGTTTAAAGTGAATTTGTAATCAAAATAACCGAAAAATTAATAAACTAATATCTGAGCACCAAAACATTAAGTTTTCCAAATCGCTCAAAGTGGTTGGGAAATTTTTTAGAAACTAATAGGGCGTAGGGTCGTTAACTGTAAATAGAACACACCCACCCGCGGTGAGGAACTCTGCTTCTAACCACAGTTCGAAGGCTGTAGTTCCAACCACGTAAGTTTGCGACGTTGTTTGCGAATGTTCGTTTGAACTATGGTTTCGGGAAACACCTAGTTGTTGAACTATGTTGGTAACGACGGAACTTGTGACCATAGTTGGCTAACGATGCTTTTGGGAAACGCACCCCTGGATAGGTGACAGGGTTGATCCGGTGGGTGATGCGATATGGTCCGATGTATCTAGGTGAAAGTTTTCTTGACTCGTGTGAAGGTAAATATTTTTTGTTGAAAGCCATACCTTGTCACCTACGTGGTACAAACGTCCTGGAGGGTGTCAACGGCGATGTTGGGTAGTGTAGCGGACGTTGGCTCGTTGGATGGCATGATAAGTCTGGTTCCATAACTGCCGACACCTGCGGACTAACTGTTGGGCTGACGGTACATCAACCTCCGGTTCTTGGTGGTTGAACATCGAAGGTTGGAAACCTTGGCATACCTCAAATGGGCTTAGCCTTGTAGCAGAGGAGGTGTGGAGGTTGTGTGAAAGTTCTGCCCAAATGAGGTAATGAACCCAGGAGCACTGTTGATCTGCTATAAAACATCTCAGATAGTGCGCCAGTTGTAGGTTGGCCCGCTCCCTCTGACCGATATCCAGATAACAGGCTGTAGGTGGAGTCGATCAGACGGCAGAAGGCCTTCCAGAACCGGGCTGTGAACTGGGGCCCTCTGTCCGAGACGATGTCCTTGGGGAACCCATGCAGACGGACTACGTGCTCTAATATCAACTCTGCTGTCTCCTTAGCTGACGGGAGTCCGGCGAGAGCCACCAGATGCACGGTTTTAGAGAACCGATCCACGATTGTGAGGATGGTGTCCTTTCCTTCGGAGGCCGGCAGGCCCGTGATGAAGTCGACGGCGATGTGCGTCCAGGGCCGTCGAGGAACTGGGAGTGGTTGTAGTTCTCCTGGGGTTGGTTGATTGGAGCTTTTGGCCCTGGCGCACACGGGGCATGCCTGAACGAACTCTCGGACGTCCCTCGTCATGGACGGCCACCAAAAGTCGCGCTGAAGGAATTGGAGGGATCGTCGGGTGCCCGGATGTCCTGAGATGGGTGATGAGTGCCCCCATTGGAGGACCTCTGGTCTTATCACCTCGGGCACGAAGAGTCGTCCAGGTGGCACACCTGCCGGTTCGGTCTCTGTACCTTGTGCCTGGCGGACTCTCATTTCCAGGTCCAGTTGGAGGGGGGCGATGACCCTGGAGGAGGGAAGAACCGACGCGGGGTCCATCCGGGGGAGGTCCACCTCTAGCTGTCGTGAGAGGGCGTCTGCCTTGGTGTTTTTGGACCCCGGGCGGTATGAGAGGTGAAAGTTGTAACTTTCAAAAAAGAGGGCCCACCGCGCCTGTCATGGGTTTAGTTGTTTTATTGTCTTTATGGTGATGAGGTTTTGATGGTCTGTCCAGATTATGAATGGCTCGCTGACGCCCTGGAGCCAGTGAAGCCATTCCTCCAGAGCCCACTTTATGGCCAGCAGTTCGCGGTCCCCTACCCTGTATCGCTGCTGAGTGGGATTAAATTTTCTGGAGAAAAAGCTACATGGGTGTAGCTTTTGATCTGGACCTCGTTGCGAGAGGATAGCTCCAGAAGCATCCACATCTGAAGCATCCACCTCTACAACGAATGGTTGACTGGCATCTGGATGGTGGAGAATAGGTGCAGTGGTGAAACGGTGACACAGTGACCGGAAGGCAGAGATGGCGGCCGGGTTGAGTTGAAACGGAAGGGGTGAAGGACGTGTCAGGGCGGTTAGGGGGGCGGCAACTGTACTGTAGTCCCGGATAAAGCGACGATAGAAATTCGCAAACCCGAGAAACCGTTGAAGCTGCTTAAGGGTCTTGGGTAGGGGCCAATGACGCACAACCTCTAGCTTCTGCGGGTCCATGGCCACACCCTGGGGCGAGATGACAAAACCCAGGAACGTGGTGGAGCGCTCGTGAAAAGCGCACTTTTCCAACTTACAGTACAGTTGGTGGGCGAGTAATCTCTTGAGAACCGCTCTGACGTGCTGGGTGTGTTCTTCCATAGTTCGTGAGTAGATCAAAATATCATCCAGGTAGGCGAATGACCACCGGCCGAGCATGTCACGAAGAACATCATTGATCAGATGTTGAAATGCGGCGGGGGCATTGCACAGTCCAAACGGCATGACAAGGGTTTCATAATGTCCGGTGGGTGTAATGAAGGCCGTCTTCCACTCATCGCCCTCTCTGATGCGCACCAAGTTGTAGGCGCTCCTGAGGTCCAACTTCGTAAAGATGGTGGCGCCAGAGAGAGCGTCCAGGGCTGAGTTGGTAAGAGGCAGAGGATGTCGGTTTTTGACGGTGATGTTGTTGAGCCCCCGATAGTCGACACAGGGGCGAAGTTCACCTCCTTTTTTCTTCACGAAGAAGAACCCCGCAGCTGCAGGTGAGGAGGATGGTCTGATGGTGCCTTGGCGCAGGGCGTTGGTGACGTATTCCTCCATCACCTTAGTCTCGGTGGAGGTGAGCGAATAGAGGTGGCCACGGGGTGGAACCATACCAGGTTGGAGGTCAATGGCGAGGTCGTAGGGGCGATGAGGAGGAAGATGGGTGGCCCGTCGTTTACAGAAGACCTCCGCCAGGTCTCAATATGGCTCGGGGACAGCGTTGGTGTCGACGTCGGGGGCCTCGGTCTCCCTAGAGCACGTCCCAGCCGCTGCCCATAGGCATAGTTCATTGCAGGTCGCACCCCACTGGAGGATCCGATTTTGGGTCCAGGAGATCAGAGGGTCATGTTGGAGCAGCCAGGGGTGGCCAAGAATGATGGGAGGTGACGAGATGGGGGTGACGAAAAATCTGAGTTGCTCCTGGTGCTGGTCGATGGAGATAGTGACGGGTTCGGTTCGGGTGCTGATTGGGCTGGTGGTTAGGGGGCGACCGTCGACAGATGTGATACGAACGGGCTGGGATAATGCCTCGAGTTTTACCCCCAGTTTTTTGGCGTATGAAGAGTCAATGAAGTTACCTGCTGCCCCGGAGTCGATGAACGCAGCACTTCGGACTCGTTTGTGGCCAACCTGGAGGTGTACCTGAACCGTGAGATGGGAGGAGTTGGTGGTGATGGCGGAGAGACGAAGGTGACCCGGCGAGTATCTCTCTCCTCTCACCGGGCCTGGGCGTTTCCCGGTCTGTGAGGAAAGGTTGCCCGGTGGTGTGTGGCTGACCCGCAATAGGCACAGAGCCCCTCACGGAAGAGTCTCTTCCGTTCTGCAGCGGTCAAGGAGGCGCATCCTAGTTGCATGGGTTCCCCGGCTCCGGTGTCAACCACGGCAGGAGGTGGAGAACCGACATGTCCCGGGGTGGTGTAGGTGACGGAGTCTGCGGGACGTGGAGTGGTGACGGTGAAGGCGGGTGCGGGTCGTGAAGTGGTGACGGCAAAGGTGGGTGCAGGTGGCAGGGTGCGAGGGGCTGGCCTCGGGCGAGAGAGGAGGCGCTGGTCGATCCGAAGAGCGAGTTGGATCAGGCCCTCTAGGGTCGCAGGAAGCTCTCGCCCGGCTAGTTCGTCCTTGATTCGAGAAGCCAGTCCCTCGTAGTAGGATGTCCGGAGCGCTGCATCGCCCCACGTGGTTTGAACGGCGAGAGTGCGAAATTCGGCCGTATAACGGCTCACGGGCAATCCTCCCTGCCTCAGGTGATAAAGTCTGGTGTCGGTCTCCACCTCGCCCGCTGGATGTTCAAAGGTGAGTTTGAGTTGGTGGGTGAACTCATTGTAAGAGTGGGCGGTGTCCGTATCTGCCTGTAGAACTGCCGTGGCCCACTCTGCTGCCTGCCCTTTTAGCAACGAGACGAGAAGAGCAATGCGAAGGCGATCGGTGGAGTACTTGGTGGCATTGAACTCAAACACCAGATCGAGAGCTGTCAGAAATACGCTGCACTTCCCGTCCGTGCCGTTCCACTTCTCTGGTAGAGAAAGAAAAACATCAGAAGGAGGGGGGGGGGGGGATGATGCGGCGCCGCGGCCTCCGCGGCGTGCGAAAGAGCAGTGACGCCATCAACAGCTGCGCGGAGATCCGTATTCTCCCGCCGGAGCTCAGCGACCTCGCGGCGGAGAGAAGCGAGATCCCCGGTTAGCTGATTGATTAGCGCCGCATGCTGATCTACAACGTCGCAGAGACTCGCATAATCCGCTGGGTTTACCGCGGAGGGCTCAGTCATTCTGTCAAGATGGACTAACCTGAGGTGACCAGAAGATGTAGCTTTAGCGGTTAGCCCAATGTAGCGTGGAGGATAAACCCAAACGCGGAAAGAAGCGAGTAGGCAGGATAACCACGCGATTTAGTTTAAGGACTCTCACAAAAACGGAGCAAGGGAAAAACACAAATTTAACCCGCGTCCTAAAAATACACACACAATAGCAAAAGACAACGGAACCAACATGTGAGTACTCACGGTTTGCTGAAACGACAGCTGGATCTGACATGGGCCGAACTCAATGACTGAGCGGTAAGCTATCGTTTGTTTACCTCTTTTATACTTCCTGGTTTTGCGCCCGTCTTACTTCCGGGTCCTAGTGCCGGGCGCAGATTGAGTGTGTATGACAATTAATAAGCATAGGAGGAGTCAGATGAGCGCAAGGAGGAGTCAGATACGCGCAGGAAGGGGTTAAATGACAAAGGTGTAATTATAATGGGAAAATTAATTAATAGAAACTGGATTATAATGGAATAAAATTTTGCTTTGGTCATCAGATGAAATGTACAAAGGGAGGAGTTTGGGAAGTTCCCCGGGACGTCCCCTCCTCTCCAGAATTGTATAAAAGAAGTGTGGTTTTCGCTGTAAAATTCAGTCTGACTTTGGCACTGCTTGTGATTTGATCTAGAGCATTGCTAGGCCTGGCTCACTTGGGTTCTTATTGCTGCAATGATAAACCTGACTTACTTCATCCAGCTCTGAGTGGTTTCTGAAATCTTCTTTGATTATACTTTAAATTGTCTTTGTAAGTAATTTGTTAACTGTTTGATATTTTAAATTCAGGCAACTTCAACAAGGTGGAAGAATTATCTCCCACAAAACGATTACAGAGTTCCTTGAACGCGGCGATGGCAGTGGAGTTGAGTTTGAAAGGGAGAGAGGAGGGATGGGTCAGAGCGGTTAATCCCAGATAAAGCAACGATAGAAGTTCGCAAACCCGAGAAACCGTTGAAGTTGCTGAAGAATCTTGGGTAGGGGCCAATGACGCACAACTTACAGCTTCTGCGGGTCCATTGCCATACCCTGGGGCAAGATGACAAAACCCAGGAACGTGGTGGAGCGCTCGTGAAAAGCGCACTTCTCCAACTTGCAGTACAGTTGGTGGGCGAGTAATCTCTTTAGGACCGCTCTGACATGCTGGACGTGTTCATCTGCGTTGCGGGAGTAAATGAGGATATCATCCAGGTAAACGAATGCCCACTGGCCAAGCATGTCCCGGAGGACATCGTTTATGAAATGTTGAAAAGCAGCGGGGACATTGCACAGTCGAAATGGAATCACTAAACTTTCACAGTGTCTGGTGGGGGTAATGAAAGCTGTCTTCCACTCATCACCCTCTCTGATGCGCACCAAGTTGTAGGCGCTCCAACATAGGGAGGGAGGTGCGTTGCCCGTCTTTTACAGAAGACCTCAGCCAGGTCCTGGTAGGCAGTGGGGATGTCGTTGGTGTCGATGTCAGGGGCCTCGGACTCCCTACAGCAAGTCCCAGCCGAAGCCCTCGGTGCAGGTTGCGCCCCACTGTAGAATCCTGTTCTGGGTCCATGAAATGTGTCGGTCATGTTGAATTAACCAGGGATATCCAAGAATGATGGGTGGTGATGATACAGTGGTGAGGTGAAATCTGAGCTGTTCTTGATGTTGGTCAATAGACAGGGTGATGGGTTGGGTTTGGGCGATGATGGGGCTCGATGAGAGGGGCTGACCGTCCACAGATGTAATTCGAACGGGCTGGGATAACGCATAAATTTTTACCCCCAATTGTTTGGCATAAGAAGAGTCAATGAAGTTACCTGCCGCACCGGAGTCGATGAACGCAGTGCTTCTGACTCGTTTGTTGGCTAATTGGAGGTGCACTTGAACCGTGAGATGAGAGGAGTTGGTCGTGATGGTCGAGAGGAGGAGGTGACCCGGTGAGTTGCTCTCATTTCTCACCGGGCCTGTGCGTTTCCCAGCCGGAGAGGTCAAATCGCTCGGTGATGCGTCGCCGCTCCCATTCTGCAGCGGTCAAGGAGGCGTGTCCTAATTGCATGGGTTGGTGGTCAAGGTGCAATGTAGGAGTAGGTGGGAGCAAGCAGCAGGGTCCTCGGGGCTGGCTTTGGATGAGAGAGGAGGCGTTGATCGATGTGGAGGGCAAGCTGGATCAATCCCTCCAGTGTGGCGGGAAGCTCTCGTCCGGCAAGGTTGTCCTTAATACGGGAAGCCAGTCCCTCGTAATAGAATGTCCAGAGCACGGCGTCTCCCCAGGATGTCTGCACAGCAAGGGTGTGAAAATCTGCTGTGTAACGGCTCATGGACGATCCTCCCTGCCGCAGGTGATAGAGCGTGATGTCGGTCTCCACCGCGCCCGCAAGATGTTCAAAAGTAAGCTTGAACTGTGAATTCATTATATGAATGGGCGGTGTCTGCGTCTGACCGAAGAACTGCCGTGGCCCACCCAGGTGCCTGCCCACATAGCAACGAGACTAGGAGAGCAATGCGTAGCTGATTGGTGGAGTACTTGGTGGAATTGAACTCAAACATCAAATCTAGCGCTCTCAAAATCACACTACATTCCACATCCGTGCCATCCCATTTATCTGGTAGTGAAAGAAAAACATCAGAAGGGGGGGAGGGGGGCGTTGGGCACCGCGGCGACATCTTGGATGCTCTGGCGCAGAGTAGCGATCTCTTCGGTTAGCTTATTGATAAGCATGTCATGCTGGTCCACCACATCGCAGAGGCATGCATGATCCGCTGTTCACAGCGGGAGGCTCAGTCATTCTGTCAAGAACTAACCTGAATATCCCAGAATACGTAGCTTTGGCGGTCTGTCCTTTGTAGCGTGGATGGTAAACCCAAACGCAGAGTAACACGAGTAGGCAGGATAACCACACGATTTGTTTTAAGGACTCTCACAAATGGGGAGCAAGGGATAAACACAATTTAACCCGCGTCCTATAAACACACACTCAATCTGAACCCAAGAAAAGTGAGTACTCACAAAATAGCTAGCAAACAGTCTGAACCGACATGGGTGAACTCAATGACTGAGCGATGTGATGCACCATTTTGTTTCCTTTTATGCTTCCTGTGTTGTGACCGTACTACTTCCAGATCCTAGTGCCGGTCAAGGAGCGAGTGTGTGTGACAATGTGGGGTCAATAAATTTGTATGCGACATAACTAAAAAGATAATCCTTATTCAGAAACAATAAATACAAACATAAGCCGGAAGACAAGAAACAATATATGGATCAACAATGCTCTGAAACTGCATGATTCATTTGGCAGGACTTGCATAATGTGTAAATGACAGTGAATAAACAACCAAACTAATCATGGTGAAGCATAGAACAGATTAAAAAGTAATCGTCCAATGAGGAAAGACATAGGACCAAAACCAAAACAAATATATTTGGCCAAAGACAAGGAAAATGCACATGGAGAACACAGAAAATAAAAAAATGCTCACAGCATTGGGAAATGTGCGTTGCATCGGGAGGGGGAGTTTGTGAAAGTTACATTCTCTATGTCTGAGAACTGTTATCAATTTCTCTGGGATGTTTTTTCTTTGAGATTAAAAAGATTGGCCTCTGATGATCAACAACTTTTTCTCAGTTCTGCCACTAAAATATGAAAGGAAACACAAAGACAGCCATGAGCAAAAACAAACTACTGAGTTGTATAGTGCATTTGCCAATGATGTAAATCATAGTTATGGCTTCAATGGCTTCAATCCCTATATCCCTATACAATATATGTGTCATGCACACTCAGCCGCGGCCGGCACTAGGACCCGGAAGTAAGACGGTCGCGAACCTGAAAGCATAAAAGGATACAAGATGGCGCCGCACACCGCTCTGTCATTGAGTTTTGCCCATGTCATTTCCCGTGGAAACGGAATCGTTCCCGTGTATGTGAATACTCACTTTCTTGGCTTTGCTTCCAGACTGAGTGTGTGTTTATAGAACGAGGGTTAGATTGTGTCTTTCCTTTGCTCATTTATTGTGAGAGTTCTTAGATCAAATCGCGTGATTATCCTGCTCGCTTGTGTTCCATCCGTGTTTGGGTTTACCATTCACGCTACAGTGCTAACTGCTAAAGCTATGTCTTTTTGGTCGTCATTAGGTTAGTTCTGACAATATGTACTATAAGTAATCAATGCCTTTGTGGTGTAGGCCCTTTCTTTTTCATCAGCTATTTTAACAATGTAACTTAAAGCACTGTTTTGCTACTACAGATAATGGTGTACAAAAAGTTGAATATTTTTAATTAACAGAACAAATAAAAGTTTTAGAATGTTGAAATATTTTAAACAAAGTACAAACCGGATTCCAAAAAAGTTGGGACACTAAACAAATTGTGAATAAAAACTGAATGCAATGATGTGGAGATGGCAAATGTCAATATTTTATTCAGAATAGAACATAAATCACGGAACAAAAGTTTAAACTGAGAAAATGTATAATTTTAAGGGAAAAATATGGTGAATCAAAATGTCATGGTGTCAACAAATCCGAAAAAAGTTGGGACAAGGCCAGTTTCACCACTGTGTGGCATCTCCCCTTCTTCTTACAACACTCAACAGACGTCTGGGGACCGAGGAGACCAGTTTCTCAAGTTTAGAAATAGGAATGCTCTCCCATTCTTGTCTAATACAGGCCTCTAACTGTTCAGTCGTCTTGGGCCTTCTTTGTCGCACCTTCCTCTTTATGATGCGCCAAATGTTCTCTATAGGGGAAAGATCTGGCCTGCAGACTGGCCATTTCAGTACCCGGATCCTTCTCCTACGCAGCCATGATGTTGTGATTGATGCAGAATGTGGTCTGGCATTATCTTGTTGAAAAATGCAGGGTCTTCCCTGAAAGAGATGACTAGATGTTGTTCTAGAACCTGAATATATTTTTCTGCATTGATGGTGCCTTTCCAGACATGCAAGTTGCCCATGCCACACGCACTCATGCAACCCCACCATCAGAGATGCAGGCTTCTGAACTGAGCGTTGATAACAACTTGGGTTGTCCTTGTCCTCTTTGGTCCGGATGACATGGCGTCCCACATTTCCAACAAGAACTTTGAATCGTGACTCGTCTGACCACAGAACAGTCTTTTACCACACTCCATTTTAAATGATCCCTGGCCCAATGAAAACGCCTGTGCTTGTGGATCTTTGACCCTTGACCCTTACGCACAGAGATTGTTCCAGATTCTCTGAAACTTCGGATGATATTATGCACAGTTGATGATGATAACTGCAAAGTCTTTGCAATTTTTCGCTGGGTAACACCTTTCTGATATTGCTCCACTATCTTTCTGCACAACATTGTGGGAATTGGTGATCCTCTACCCATCTTGGCTTCTTAGAGACTGCCACTCTGAGAAGCTCTTTTTATACCCAATCATGTTGCCAATTAACCTAATTACTGTTAATTGGTCTTCCAGCTCTTCGTTATGCTCAAATTTACTTTTTCCAGCCTCTTATTGCTACTTGTCCCAACTTTTTTGGGATTTGTTGACACCTTGAAATTTGGAATCAACATATTTTTCCTTTAAAATGATACATTTTCTCGACAACCCAGTTTGCTGGGGTTTGGGCATTGACTGGGAATTGAACCCGGGCCTTCAGGGGAAAAATCATTGAGCCACCAATGCACAAATCTAACTAGTCATCTTTAGTCTCCAGTTATATTTTGCAGGAAGAATGTTTTGCTTATATGCTCCATATCGTTTAGAATTAGTAATACTCTCCTCTTGAGCAGCAATATGGTTTTATGCCTAGAAAGAGTACATCAGATACAGTATTTGCTTGGAGGATACTGGTGGAGAAGTACAAAGAAGGTAATAAAGAGTTGCATGTGTCTTTGTAGATTTAGAGAAGGCGTACGACAGGGTGCCGAGAGAGGAGCTGAGGTGTTGTATGAGGAAGTCTGGAGTGGCAGAGAAGTATGTTAGAGTGGTGCAGGACATGTATGAGAGCCCTAAGACAGTGGTAAGATGTGCTGTAGGTGTGACAGAAGAGTTCAAGGTGGAGGTAGTCTGCTAAGCACCTTTTTGTTTGCTTTGGTGATGGACAGGATGATTGATGAGGTAAGACAGGAGTCTCCATGGACTATGATGTTTGCAGATGACATTGTGCTTTGTAGCGAGAGCATGGAACAGGTGGAGGAAAATTTGGAGAGGTGGAGGTACGCTCTGGAAAGCAGAGGAATGAAGGTTAGCCACAGCAAGACGGAATACATGTGTGTCAATGAGAGGGACCCAAGAGGAACAGTGAGGCTACAGGGAGCAGAGGTAAAGAAGGTGCAGGATTTTAAGTTCTTAGGGTCAACGGTCCAGAGCAACGGAGAGTGTTCAAAGGAGGTGAAGAGGCAGGTACAGGCAGGTTGGAATGGGTGGAGAAAAGTGTCAGGTGTGTTGTGCGGTAAAAGATTATCAGCGAGAATGAAAGGAAAGGTGTACAGGATAGTGGTGAGACCAGCAATGCTCAACGACTTAGAGACAGTGGCACTGAAGAAAAGACAGGAGGCAGAGCTAGAGGTAGCAGAGCTGAAGATGTTGAGGTTCTCTTTGGGAGCGACAAGGATGGATAGGATCAGGAATGAGTTAATCAGATGGACAACCCATGTTAGATGTTTTGGAAATAAAGTCAGAGAGGCCAGATTGAGGTGGTTCTGAGGCGAGATGGTGAATATATCGGTAGAAGGATGCTGAGGTTGGAACTGCCAGGCAGGAGATCTAGAGGAAGACCAAAGAGGAGATTTATGGATGCAGTGAGAGAGGACATGAAGTTCAAGAGGATGCAGAGGATAGGGTTAGATGGAGGCAGATGATTCGCTGTGGCGACCCCTGAAAGGGAACAGACGAAAGACAAAGAAGAAGAAGAAAAAACTTGAAAAGTGCTTTCACTTCATGCTGTTTGAGACAGTTGTTTACTTAATAAAGTAAACAAAGACTTGCAAGAGCATCACTTAAATAGAATGAAAGTGGTAACACTGCTAGAAATTTTGCAGGAAATGCAAAAACGTTCTTCAAATCAGATGAATCAAAGCAGATTCATCTAACATCATTTTATATTTTTAACAATGAAAATTCTATTTGCAGAAAAATCTTGTTCAGATACAACTGAATATGAAGACATATCAAATTTATTTTTAAGGAAGCAAGAAGTATTATGAATTATGAAAAATAAATAATGATTTTAAAAAAGTTTGAGTTTTATTACTCCGGTTTCCTCCCACAGTCCAAAGATATGCAGGTTAGGCTAACTGGCGTTCCTAAATTGCCCGTAGTGTGTGATTGGGTGTGTGAGTGTGTGTATGTGTGTGTGCCCTGCGATGGATTGGCACCCTGTCCAGGGTGTACCCCACCTAGTGCCCGAAGTCTCCTGGGATAGGCCTCAGGTCCCCCGTGACCCTGAACACAGGATTAAGCAGTATAGAAGATGAATGAACCTCATGTGCCAGAGTAAAACAATTAAATCCAAAATAATGTTTATCATGTTTTGAAGGGAAACTGGTTAAGTGCATATGTTATATTAGACGTGTACATAAGGATCAGTAGTATTCTTCCTGTTCAGTTTTCTTTTGAAAATATTACTGTGAACTGCATCATGGCTCCCAAATGCAGAAAACCATTCAATAAATGTTCAAAGACCACTAATTAATACCAGATGCAAAATATGCACATCTTATCTTTAAGAAGGGATGCAATACGATTATTTTATGTTTTAAAGATTTTTAAGCGTTGCTTTAAACAATAGCTGGTAATCCTGATAGAGGGAAGTGACATAGTGTAGAGTACAACAGCTATTTGGACAAAAACAACAGTTACTTAAAAGATTCAGACACAGACTAACATGTGCCTGCTTCCCTACTAGACTCAGTGGGTAAGAGGCATGTGGAGAAGGATGTGGAGGAGGAGGAAGTGGAGGATTTCAGCAGGTTTATTCGATTTCAAGATGACTGGAAAATGTAGAACTATCACCCAAACCATAAGAGCCAGGATCTCCACAAGCCAGAGTAATGATTGACCTGCCTCACAATTCAAGGTGTATTACACTTTTTCACTGAGGAGCTGTGGTAAATGGAACAAAACCAGAGCAAAGCAAAGCTAAAGTGAAGCAGCATCAAGTAGACACCTGTTACTGTAAAGGAAATGAAAGCTTTGATTGGGATATGTGACACAACAGGGCTTCTCTGTCTGCCATCAAGGAGTGGCTTTTCCAGAATAGTTTGGAAATCTATGGCAAGGGACAGATTTCCAGTGTACTGTGAGTGATAATAATAATAATAATAATAATGCAATAATATTGTGCAGATATCTCCCTCTACAAAATACCCATGCTCATGACATAAACTGCTCTGAAAAGCTGTGAAAACTAATATTTCCCCTGTACCCCAGTACATTTCATTCAATCTCTTAGGTGAATGGAACTTGGTGACTTTGTGTCAATTGCATCAGTATGTCCATCTATTCATGATAACACAAAGAATCTCTAAAAATGTTGAGCAGCAAGTTCCCTTAGGTGACCATAAATAAAACTACCTTAAAAGAATAACCCAGAGGTCCCATAAAGGGGGTAAGTAAAGATGAACCCCATGGCCCCTGACTGACTGGGGCACCTAAAATGCAGTTGAAAAGTGTTGACATGGTCATGTTTGGGGGGCTAGTATATTCACAGGGCCTAGAATCTCTACCGGTGCCCTTTGAACATCCTCAATTTTCCTGTTTGGCAAGACATAAGGTCTGTCAAGGTACTGTCTATTTACCATGATTCCTATGAGAAAGGGTCAGTGAAGTGGAGAAAGCAAGAGTGTAGTCAGACTGAGGTTGTAGTGCCAGCATGCCTTCATGAATACCAAATAATGGGTAGTATTAATTGCATAATTTCTAAAAAAAAAAAAAAAAAAAAAAAAAAGATGCTGAAGAAATCTCTTCTTGGTTGTCTAATGCTATAATGCAGGCTGTTTAATGCTACAGTGCATTGCTTCAAGGTGTGCTGGAGGAAGGACATTCAAACCAAGTACAAGAGTGGCTGCGATGAGTGGCAGGAACAAGAACACACCTCAACCAACAGTACCTGAGGCAGCCACATCTGAGCATGACTGTATGAAACTCTTTCAGATGACTTCACACTGCCAAGAAGTGACACTGATGCTTGTGCCAGTGCCACTGTTTTTACGGCAGCAGAAAGTACAACAAGGCTATACATATTGAGTGCTTTGCCAACCACATTCACACTGACACCTTTAGTGACATAATCATGATGCCAAACACAGCATCTTTACACTGATAAAACGGTGGTATATAGAAAAGTGCTACCAAAAAACATGAAATATGAATACATGGCTGGAACAACAAGTGTTCAGTACAGTTTTTATTACTGTTAATTAAAAAAAATTAAGATTAAAGGAAAAGCAATAATTTACAATAAATTGCAATAGTTGTCAATTTGTTTTCATTTCATCTTTTTATCTGCTTCAGAACCTGAGAAAGTGAGGTTTTAATGAACATTGATATATATTGTAGTGTTTTACCGCCGGAAAGGATGTTGGAGAGACGAGTGAGCTTGCTTGCTGCCCAATTCAATGGCTGGGAGTACTTTATTTAGTCTCACAGCACTGTAGAGCATGAGCAGCACATTCACTGCTATAACACACACAGAGAAAGCACGCACACACACACACACATGCCTGGCCGAAGCCACTAACCTAAAAAAACTTCCTAACCATGGTGAACACCAAAAGAGCTCCTCCCGCAAGGCATGATGGTCGTCAGCCGCCGCCCCGCCCACGCCACAATATATATTTTTACGCAGGTTAAAAGAAATTTGTTTTCAAATGCTTCAGCTTAGGTGCTTTAGGTCTTTATGGGTTAAGTAGCACTAGTAAGTTTCAAGTGAATTTCCATGAATTTACTGAATTTCCTTATGGTGTGGGACAAGAAAACCACAAGCTTCACCGTCGGACTGATTTATCTTTAGAATGGTGATTAGACACTTCTCTGCTTACATCCATCCTTTTTCTTTTCTGATCAATTAAAGGTCAAAATCACACATTCTTTTTTTTCACAGGGGCTGGACATAAATTTGTGGACAAATAAACCACACCTAAGTGTCTTTCTAGTAGCAGTTTCCTTGACCTTATGCAAATTCCACCAAACCCGTAGATGCCTTTGTTTCTTCTCAAGTTTGAGGTATGTTGTGTTTATTTTCATTGCTCAGAAGATGGGGAAAGCTTGGAAAGGAAGACTCACAGTGGCAGTTAGCTGGAATGCAGGATGGTGTAAGCCAGGCACGAACTTTGCGAATCAGTCTGCCTTTATGCCAACTCTACTGTAGCTACCCAGAGTTTCACAAATAAAAGTATCTAGCACTCATTAAAAGTATTGAACACCCAATGATAAAACATGGATAGAAAAAGAAAACCCGGCAGGGCAAAAAAAGGTAAGCCAAAAAAGAAAAAAACTTTTCCTGGATGAGGGCAAAAAACTTTTACAAAGATAAATAATTGATTTAAGCAGTGTGCTTATAATGTTGAGTACAGTGGTGATGAGAAAGAATCATGAGCCATCAGCCAAAGAGGAATGAGATGGTGGTGTTTCGTGCTTACATGCTATGTGCTGTGAACTAGCTAAATAAACTAATTAAAGAACAAAACTTAATCTGTTAATCGGTTAATCTGACCATTTTAAAGTGTATGCTAAATGAATTAAATGGATAAAAAATGTTAGACAAAGATTCTCCAACTTAATATATCATTGTCTAAATTTGTTTTCTGTTCAAGGGGAAAGGTCTAAAAGTCAAGGGCAAAAAATAATCATTGATGAGCAAATAACTTACTAAACTTGCTTGTAAATTACATGCAACATAATGTACAAGTCAGTCTGAGACAAAATATTTTTAAGCCTACAGTAGGTTCAAATGTTCCAAGCAAGTGCAAAAGAAATGGCACTGTTTGCCTGCAAATGGTTGCTTGTGAACTTAAGCAGCTTCAACTTTGACAGAAAAGGTTACTGTAACACGGCCACACATGCGACGGGTGGTTGCTAGGCAACCCCGCAGCATTGACAATCAACGGAGACGAGCTACACCTGGCCAGTAGGATATTTAAGTTCCCAGAAACCAGCGCACGCTGTGCGAACATTAGATAGCACCAGGTACGAGAGCGTGGCTCTGGTATAGGGAAAAAGAGAAGTGAAAAGAAATAGAAAATAGAAAGATAAAAAGAAGTAGAAAGATAGAAGGAAGTGAAAAGATAGAAAGAAAAGAAGTAGAAAGATAGAAAGAAGTGAAAAGATAGAAAAGAAATAGAAAGATAGAAAGAAGTGAAAAGAAATAGAAAGATAGAAAGAAGTGAAAAGAAATAGAAAGATAGAAAGAAGTGAAAAGAAAGAAAAGAAATAGAAAGAAGTAGAAAGATAGAAAGAAGTGAAAAGAAAGAAAAGAAATAGAACGATAGAAAGAAGTAGAAAGATAGAAAGAAGTGAAAAGAAAGAAAAGAAATAGAAAGAAGTGAGAAGATAGAAAAGAAAAGAGAAGAGAGAAGGAAAGAAAAAAAAAGAAGCGAAGGTGAAAAGCAAAGTGAATCATAAAGCACTAAATAATTTACCTACTTTTAAGGACGAGAAGTAGGGTGGCATGCGCCGACATAAGCAGGCCTTCATTCCCTTCATAACGCTGCGTGGTGTTCACGCGAACCAACCAGTCCCCGGCGAAAATAAACAATCCACGGCCCAATGCCCACTCCGAGTCCTGCGTTGGGGCTCCCATATGTGTTAGTATACCGAGGGGCGCCATATTGAAGCACCCCCTCATAACAGAATGTTCGCACCAGATCAGGAGCCCGCGGATTTGGAGCGGGTACGCGAAATAGTGACCGGTCAGGCTGGGATGATCGGCAAACATGAACACGCGCTGACCGAACTATTTTCGGAGCTAAAGGGCATTTCGCAGCGCTTAGACAAAATCCAGGGGCGCCTCGAGGCACAGGGCACTTCCAGATTGCCGTTGACCCCGGAATCACTTCCGGGGTCGGCTCCCGCTGCCGCTACCGTAGCACAAGCACCCCCCTGGTGGCCGAAACGAGATTACCTACTCCCCAGCCTTATGCTGGGGAACCTGAGAGATGCAGTGCCTTCCAACTCCAGTGCTCTTTAGTATTTGAGATGCAACCATCCCAATTTCCCACTGAGAGAGCCAAGATAGCGTTCATGATATCACTATTGATGGGAAGGGCCCTGGAGTGGGCTACCACAGTGTGGCAAAACCTCCTAGCAGCACACACTACGGCAAATGATTTCACACAGGCACTCAAGGCCACCTTTCACCATCCACATCTGTCTAGCGGTGTAGTCTCGCCTCTCCTTCGCATTCGGCAAGGGGGCCGATCAGTGGCGGATTATACCATCGAATTCCGGACACGAGCTGCTAATTCAGGCTGGAACGCTGAAGCTCTGAAGCACGCATACATTCAAGGCCTTTCGGAGAAGCTCAAAGATGAGCTGGCAGTACGCGAACCACCCGAGAATCTAGAATCCCTGTACAGTATGGCCATCAAGATAGATAACCGCCTCCGTGAGCGTAGGGCGGAATGCGCAGGGAATTTCAGGGTAGAGCCGATCTCTCCCCAGCGAGAGTTAGAACGGGAGGTGGACCAGGGAGAGCCCATGCAGCTAGGTGCCGCAGAGATCCCAGAGACCCCCCGGTTTCGCTCGGGCTGCTTCCGTTGTGGCAGGTCCGGCCACCACCAGGGGCGCTGTCCGCTGAATAAGCCAAAAGGGGGGGGTCACTCTCGGGTGGGGGACCGACAGTGACCCAAAGGCCAGACCCTCAGCGATCGGGGCTCTTCCTCCCTATCACCACAGAAGTCACAGTTCCACACAACCTTCACCTCCTTCTTGGGGTTCGTGGTATCCAGGGGCCACCTTCAAATGGATCCCGCCAAAATAAGGGCTGTGGTCAGTTGGCCCCGTCTTACCTCGCTTCGGGCAGTTCAGCGCTTCCTGGGGTTCGCCAATTTTTTTTCGACGGTTCATCCGAAACTTTAGCACCCTGGCGGCCCCACTTAGCACCCTCACAAAGAGGAACCCAGGGTGATTTAAATGGACAGAGGAGGCTCAAGGGGCCTTCCAGGCTATAAAAGCAAAGCTCACCACAGTCCCAGTCTTACGGATGCCGGACCCAGGGACCCAGTTCATAGTGGAGGTAGACGCATCTGATGTGGGGGTGGGCGCTGTCCTCTCCCAGCGTTCCGGGGAGGACCAGAAACTACATCCCTGCACCTACTTCTCACACCGCCTGACCCCGGGAGAGAGAAATTATGGCATTGGAGATCGGGAGCTCCTTGCCATAAAGCTGTCTTTAGAAGAGTGGAGACACTGGCTGGAGGGGGCCAAACAGCAAATACTGATCTGGACCGACCACAAGAACTTAGAATATATCCGGACGGCCAAACGCTTAAACCCCTGACAGGCCAGATGGTCCCTCTTCTTCTCCCGGTTTGACTATGTGCTCTCGTTCCGTCCGGGCTCAAGAAACCTCAAGCCGGACGCCCTCTCGCGCCAATGGGACCCTCCATTAGAGGAGCCAGGAACCGAGAGCATCATCCCAGCACCATGCATCCTTGCCCCCGTACGCTGGGCCATTGAACAAAAGATCAAGCAGACACAGCGACAGGAACCAGATCCGGGAGGAGGACCCCCCGGAAAGCTATATGTTCCTGCCAACACCCGTTCCCAAGCTCTTGCATGGGGTCACACATCCCCATTTACGGCACACCCGGGCACCACTAGAACACTTGAGTTTCTTCGCCGGCGCCTTTGGTGGCCTAGCATGGAGAGGGATGTTCGGGCTTATGTGGCAGCCTGTCCGACCTGCGCACAGAACAAGGAACCCCGTACACAGACTGCTACGCCCATTACCTATTACGCGTCCATGGTCCCATCTCTCCTTGGACTTTGTTACGGGTCTGCCCGCCTCCAAGGGGAACACAGTCATTCTGGTGGTCGTAGATCGGTTCTCCAAAGCCTGTAAGTGTATTCCCTTGCCAAAACTTCCATCGGCCAAGGAGACAGCGCAGTTGGTCCTCCATCAGGTGGCCCGGGTACATGGCCTCCCAACCGACCTGGTCTCTGACCGGGGCCCGCAGTTTGCTAGCCGGTTTTGGGGAGCGTTCTGTAAACTCATTGGGGCCACAGCCAGCTTGACATCGGGCTTTCACCCTGAGTCAAACGGGCAAACAGAGAGGGTGAATCAGGACTTAGAGCGCGCCCTCAGGTGCGTAACCTCCTCCAACCCGTCATCTTGGTCCGACCACCTGATGTGGGTCGAGTATGCCCACAACACCCTGTGGCACTCCTCCCTGGGCATGTCACCCTTTGAGTGCCAATTTTGCCAATTCCCACAGGAGGAACCTGAGGTAGGGGTCCCCGCTGCACGAACCTTAGTACAGCGGTGCCGTCGGACCTGGAGGAAGGCCCGAGCCGCCCTATAAGTGTCCAGACGCAGGGCAACATTCACGGAGAATCGAAAGCGATGGGTAGAGCCCTCCTTACGTATAGAGCAACAGGTGTGGTTGTCCACCAAGGACCTCCAACTAAAACTCGAGTCACGGAAGCTGGCCCCCCGGTACATTGGGCTGTTTAAAATCATGAGAAGGATTAATCCTGTGGCATACCGCTTGGCTCTCCCCCGGTCAATGAAGATCAACCCTACATTCCATGTGTCACGCCTGAAACCAGTACTCTGCAGCACCTTGGCTCCCAAACCTCCTCCACTTCCACCGCGTATCATTGACAGGTCCACAGCTTTCACAGTTCGACGTATCCTGGATTCCAGACAGTTTCAGGGCGCCACACAGTACCTAGTGGATGCCAGCACTGGGTGCCAGCCCGGCACATATTAGACCCCGAACTTATTAGAGAATTCCGGGCTAGCCGTAGGGCTGGCACAGGAACGTCAGGGGTCGTCCCTAGACGGGGGGGGGGGGTACTGTAACACGGCCACACATGCGACGGGTGGTTGCTAGGCAACCCCGCAGCATTGACAATCAACGGAGACGAGCTACACCTGGCCAGTAGGATATTTAAGTTCCCAGAAACCAGCGCACGCTGTGCGAACATTAGATAGCACCAGGTACGAGAGCGTGGCTCTGGTATAGGGAAAATGAGAAGTGAAAAGAAATAGAAAAGAAATAGAAAGATAGAAAGAAGTAGAGATAGAAGGAAGTGAAAAGATAGAAAAGAAAAGAAATAGAAAGATAGAAAGGAGTAGAAAGATAGAAAGAAGTGAGAAGATAGAAAAGAAATAGAAAGATAGAAAGAAATAGAAAGAGAAGAGAGAAGGGAAAAAAAAAAGAAGCGAAGGTGAAAAGCAAAGTGAATCATAAAGCACTAAATAATTTACCTACTTTTAAGGACGAGAAGTACGGTGGCACGCGCCGACATAAGCGGGCCTTCATTCCCTTCATAACGCTGCGTGGTGTTCACGCGAACCAACCAGTCCCCGGCGAAAAGAAACAATCCACGGCCAAACGCCCACTCCAAGTCCTGCGTTGGGGCTCCCATATGTGTTAGTATACCGAGGGGCGCCATATTGAAGCACCCCCTCATAACAGTTACAGGTTCACAGTGTAGTTTTAAAAGAAATTTTACATAGAAGAGAAATGTCTTCATTCACTGATCTTCACACCTAAACAACCTAAAAGCAAAGTGTCTTTGTTTTCATGCCTGAATAAACTGACCTTAAAGGCAACACAAGAAGACACTGTAATATCACAATGGTTTTGAAGTAAAAAGTTACATGTGCTCTAGGACAGTCAAAGCCTAGTGTGGGAAATTGCAATGTCTGCCTTCAATTAACTGTCTAAACCTTGGCATTAAAAGTGGTCACTAGATAGAGACACTGACCTTTTCTTTGCACATTTGGATAGTGGAATCCTCACTGCATTGGCACCTTAATGTACAATGATACAAAATGATGAAGTCTGACTTTTCCATGCCTTCTAAAAAATTTTAATTTATTGATTTCTTTTTTTCTAAAGTAGGAAACATAGACTCCATTGCATTGTGCTATTGCATTCCTAATGCGGTGTGGGCTGGATCCAGATTGACTTGCTGTGGGGTCCAGATCTGCATTAGAGTCCAAGCTTTGAGAAGGCTTGCTGTAAGGGTTATACTATCCGATATACAGCTCAGTAATAAAAAAAAAAAACTATATATTTTTATATATTTAACCATGAAATTTTACAGTGTAAGCAAACAAGTGATATTTTCAAGAAAGAGAAAGGATGGCTATGGTGGATGGAGCAAAGATCCACTTAGAGGTGAACTATTAAATGTTATTGTGTGATAGAAGTTAGGTTACAGTGAATCATTCATACGATTAGATTGGTATACGTCATTCAAGAATGTATTGCAAGTATGTTGAATAAAAAAAACATATATGTATTTCTCTATATAAAAGGTTGCACTAGTCATCATGCATTCAGTGCATAAAAACAAATAAACCTCAGTCACACAGGAAATTTTTGTCACACAGGAAAGTTTTGGTGACATCTTTACAGGAGCAGCTGTGTGTGATGACCAGCCAGTGCCTTTGAAAAAAAAGTAATTAAAAATGTTATTAAAGCATAGATGTTTAGAATCATATGCACTTATACCTTGAATAAAATGTGTTACTGTTCATCTGAAATACAGTATTCAGATGCTGAGTCAGAAAAGGAAAGTTTATATAGTGTGAATACAATGCGCTCCTGTTGTCCTTGAGAGTCTGATGGTTCTAATTTAGTTTAGATTCTAATTTAGACTATTTTGCAATATCAGCATCATATTTATGTATCATTACACTAAGTAAGTTTTGATTTTTTTTTTCTTTCTGTACACACAAACATCAGGGGAAAAAAACTTGGAAAATTATAATAAAATATATATTTGCACTAATGAATTGAAATTGTTGATTCCTGCCCTGTTTTTTGTTGTTAGTCTACCTCTTTGGGGCTCTCCAAAAATGCTCATCAGTGGCTTATGGGTGGATCATGGGAAAATCCCATTTAAGTAGCACGATAAACTCAGCAAGGATTTTCTTACTTGTGTTTCTTTGGACAATGAGACTTTCTGCCTATAGCTGTGCTGGACCTGTAAGCCAAACCATAATGAACTGGTGCCACTCCCTCTCCCCACACCTCAAAATGGCACTATAGCATATATTCTTCAGGGAGGTGGGGGGGGGGGGGGATTTGATGCTGTCATATTGAGCTGGAATATTCAGGAATCATGTTTGCAGGAAGCAGATTGCGTTGAATGCCAGCATTGAAATTTTAGCAGATTACTCTCTGTTTGCCTGCTGCATTCTCTTTGTAGTCTACATTTCTGTCATGGCATTTACGAAATGAGGTTGCAAGTTCAAGCTTTATTTTATTATAAACATATGCTGAGTGATAATGTGAGTAAAATCGCAATCTAACATAACAGATGCCAGACAAAGTCATCTGGAGAAAAAAAAACATAAATACGCACACAAACTAGGAAACAATTAAAGCAGGTGGCATGATTGCAATCATTTGCTTCTGACGCAAAGGGAATGAAGGGAGCTGTAGTTCAGTGCTTCCAATGCACTTTCCAAAAATTTCCTCAGAAGAAGCATATAGTAATCCCATAGAGCAATGTACTCACTTACCCACTCACGCACTCACTCGCATCACTACCACTTATCCTATTCATCCAATTAATCTGTATGGCTTTGGACAGAGTACACAGAGGAGCATGGGGAGAACATGCAAACTCCACACACACTGACCCGAGGCCGGATTTGAACCCTGAAGGTGTGAGGCTATTTTTGCTTATCACTACACCCCATGCTACCTCTAAAACAAATTAAATAAGGTACAGTAAATCATTCCATATGAACAAAGGTCATTGACACCCTGTTTCAGAAGCATGAAATGCTGCTTTTGTTAATGAAATGGTTTAATAAAAATGTTGAAATAGATGCATTATACAGTACTGTACTCAATTTTATTGAAGTTTTATGGCTTCTCTAGGCTGTGGTACAGATGTCTGTAATAAAATGATGCAACTAAATATACACTGTATTCAATTACTACAAAAATAAGGGTATAGTAGATTCTAATGTGAGGGATACTAATGAATTGAGTGCTTACCCTCTATTTCGGACATTAAATTTATCACCTTCTAAAAGTTATTGAATGAAATTGCAGTACCAGTCAGGCTTGAACGCAACCCATCTTGAATATATAAAGCAGAAGGTCTTTCCCAAAGTACACTAAGCTTATTAATAAACTCTCCACTGTTGTCCTCACACCACTTTTCTTGACAGATGTTTGGTACAGATTGTCTACTAAATGGTTCTTCTGCTCTCTTGCAAATGAATGAAACTTTAGAATACTAAGTATTTCTTATTGTTCAACATTTTTAAGTCTCTCTTATCATGTTATAACTGTTAATGATATGGTGCTTTATACATGTAAAAAGTACATTTTTATTATTTTATTTATCTACACAATGTGTGAATTTATGTTTCTATTATGTACACCAAGAATGTTTTACTTTCTCCACAAAGTTTAGTGGCAAGTGGTCTACTCCTGTCCTTCTGAATGTCCTTGGCCTTGCTATATGAAAAGCGGATTTATATTCCTAGATTGCAACAAAATCATGTATATTCAGAAAATGTTTGGTAATTCCATGATTTGAACCAGGCACGCATTAAGCTTGTATCCCTAATAACTGAGAAACAGAAAATGAAAATTTTGGAGGCAGCAGAGAGTTCTAGCCCCAGTGTTGGCAAGTAAATAAAATGAAACAACATACAGTTTTATCAGTTTACTGTAGTTAACCTTGGGTTCAGGTGATCACATAAACATTTGTGAAGGTATTGTAAACACATTGGTCTCTGGTACCTTCTCTTTCATTTATTTCATTCAAGTGAATTGTGTTACTAAAATTTCCATTATACTGTTTAACAAAAGCTTAATAGCAACATTCACATTATCACCCTGAAATGACTCAAATTAGATTTTTTCGCCTAATGTAGGCGAAATAGGATACAGTAAAGTGCTGACATTGCTGACATTGTCAGTCAGCACTGGGAGTGCAGTGATTTCATTTCCACAATGGTGGACAGTGGAGAAAGTAGTCAGTGGAGGGAGAGTGAATTCTGTGGTTTGGTAGATATTTGGGGCAATTGGTCTGTCTGACAAAAATTGAAGGCAATCAAGAAAAAGAAATAGAGCAGTGTTTGAAATATTTCATAGATCAAAAGACATATCGATGTGCAGATGTGTGCCATTTCGAAGGGACAAATGTGTCCATATTAGAATTTGATAAATGTCTCTTGTAATTATGAATGTGAACTGTCAATACATGCAAGAGTAACACATGATTTCCATTCATTTCTATATACATTTTATGGTATGTTTACTTTAGGAATTTTGTAAACATTTTTGCAGCTTCAGTCACATTTCTATAAACATAAACACACAGCAGTTTCTCATGCCCTGCTGTGCAAATCTGTATAGACTGTATAGTCTGATGTAACAGGTCTGTTTGCTTCCCCACTAATGTTGCTTCACTTTCCTCACACACCCATCTCTTCACCAAGGTAAGTGATTTGTAATCTAGCTTGCATAGCAAGCCAAGGATGCAGAAACCCTTTTTAAAAGTTTTTCCAATGTCCATCCATCCATCCATCCATCCATCCATTTTCTTCCGCTTATCCGAGGTCGGGTCGCGGGGGCAGCAGCTTCAGCAGGGATGCCCAGACTTCCCTCTTCCTGGCCACTTCTTCCAGCTCTTCCGGGGAGATCCCAAGGCGTTCCCAGGCCAGCCGAGAGACATAGTCCCTCCAGCATGTCCCGGGTCTTCCCCGGGGTCTCTTTCCGGTGGGACGTGTCCGGAACACCTCACAAGGGAGGCGTCCAGTGGGCATCCTAAATAGATGCCCAAGCCACCTCATCTGGCTCCTCTCGATGCGGAGGAGCAGCGGCTCTACTCTAAGCCCCTCCCGGATGACTGAGCTTTCCACCCTATCTCTAAGGGAGAGCCCAGACACCCTGTGGAGGAATCTCATTTTGGCCGCTTGTATTCGCGATCTTGTTCTTTCGGTCACTACCCACAGCTCATGACCATAGGTGAGGGTAGGAACGTAGATCGACCGGTAAATTGAGAGTTTTGCCTTTTGGCTCAGCTCCTTCTTCACCACGACGGACCGATACAGAGCCCGCATAACTGCAGACGCTGCCCCGATCCGCCTGTCGATCTCCCGTTCCATTTTACCCTCACTCATGAACAAGACCCCAAGATACTTGAACTCCTCCACTTGGGGCAGGATCTCACTCCCAACCCTGAGAGGGCACTCCACCCAATTCTGGCTGAGGACCATGGCCTCAGATTTAGAGGTGCTGATTCTCATCCCGGCCACTTCACACTCGGCTGCGAACCGATCCAGTGAGAGCTTTAGGTCACAGGGTGATGAGGCCAGCAGAACAACGTCATCTGCAAAAAGCAGTGACCCAATCCTGAGCCCACCAAACTGGACCCCCTCAACGCCCTGGCTGCGCCTAGAAATCCTGTCCATAAAAATAATGAACAGGATCGGTGACAAAGGTCAGCCCTGTCGGAGTCCTAGTTTCACCGGAAACAGGTCCGACTTACTACCGGCAATGCGGACCAAGCTCCGACACTGGTTGTACAGGGACTGGACAGCCCTTAACAGGGAATCTGATATCCCATACTCCCGGAGTACCCCCCACAGGGACATGGTCGAATGCCTTCTCCAAGTCCACAAAGCACATGTAGACTGGTTGGGCAAACTCCCATGCCCCCTCCAGGACCCTGCTAAGGGTGTAGAGCTTGTCCACTGTTCCGCGACCTGGACGAAAACCACACTGCTCCCCCTGAATTTGAGGTTCGACTATCCGACGGACCCTCCTTTCCAGGACCCCTGAATAGACTTTCCCGGGGAGGCTGAGGGGTGTGAACCCTCTGTAGTTGGAACACACTCTCCGGTCCCCCTTCTTGAAGAGGGGGACCACCACCCCGGTTTGCCAGTCCAGAGGCACTGTCCACGATGTCCATGCAATGTTGCAAAGACGTGTCAACCATGACAGCCCTACAACATCCAGAGCCTTGAGGAACTCCGGGCGGATCTCACCACGGAGCCTTTTGATCACCTCCGCGACCTCGGCCCCAGAGATGGAAGAGTCCACCTCTATGTTCCCAGACTCTGCTTCCTCATCGGAAGGCATGTGGGTGGAATTAAGGAGGTCTTCGAAGTACTCCCCCCACCGACCCACATCGTCCCGAGTCGAGGCCAGCAGGGCACCATCCCCACTATACACTGTGTTGACCGTGCACTGCTTTCCCCTCCTGAGACGCCGGATGATGGACCAGAATCTCTTCGAAGCCATCTGGAAGTCATTCTCCATGGCCTCCCCAAACTCCTCCCACACCCGGGTTTTTGCCTCAGCAACCACCGAAGCTGCATTCCGCTTGGCCTGCCAGTACCTATCAGCTGCCTCCGGAGTACCACCAGCCAAAAAGGCCCGGTAAGACTCCTTCTTCAGCTTGATGGCATCCCTCACCGCCGGTGTCCACCAATGGGTTCTTGGGTTGCCACCGCGACAGGCACCGACCACCTTGCAGCCACAGCTCCGATTGGCCGCCTCGACAATGGAGGCGCGGAACATAGTCCATTCGGACTCAATGTCCCCCACCTCCCCCAGGACGTGGTTGAAGCTTTGCCGGAGGTGGGAGTTGAAGCTCGTCCTGACAGGGGACTCTGCCAGACGTTCCCAGCAGACCCTCACAATACGTTTGGGTCTACTAGGCCTGACCTACCCCTACCCCGCCAACGAAGCCAACTCACCACCAGGTGGTGATCAGTTGACAGCTCCGCCCCTCTCTTCACCCGAGTGTCCAAGACATGTGGCCGCAAGTCCGACGACACGACCGCAAAGTCGATCATCGAACTGCGGCCTAGGGTGTCCTGGTGCCAGGTGCACATAGCGACACCCTTATGCCTGAACATGGTGTTCGTTATGGACAATCAGTGATGAGCACAGAAGTCCAATAACAAAACACCGCTCTGGTTCAGATCGGGGGGGCCGTTCATCGCAATCAGGCCCTTCCAGATCTCACTGTCATTGCCCATGTGAGCATTGAAGTCCCCCAACAGAACGATGGAGTCCTCAGGAGGGACGTTCTCTAGCGCCCCCTCCAGAGACCCCGAAAAGGGCGGGTACTCCAAACTGCTGTTTGGCGCATAAGCGCAAAAAACAGTAAGGATCCGTTCCCCCACCCGAAGGCAGAGGAAGGCCACCCTCACGTCCACTGCAGTGAACCCCAATGTACAGGCCCCGAGCCGGGGGGCAATAAGTATGCCCACACCTGCTCGTCGCCTCTCACAGGTGGCAAGTCCAGAGTAGAAGAGAGTCGAGCCCCTCTCAAGGAGACTGGTTCCAGAGTCCAAGCTGTGCGTCGAGGTGAGTCCAACTATATCTAGCCGGAACTTCTCAACCTCACGCACTAGCTCAGGCTCCTTCCCCGCCAGAGAGGTGACATTCCACGTCCCTAGAGCCAGCTTCTGCAGCCGAGGATCAGACCGCCAAGACCCCTGTCTTCGGCCACCGCCCAGCTCACACTGCACCCGACCTCTTTGGCCCCTCCTACAGGTGGTGAGCCCATGGGAAGGGGGACCCACGTTGCCTCTTCGGGCTGTGCCCGGCCGGGCCCCATGGTTGCAGGCCCGACCACCAGGCGCTCGCCATCGGGCCCCACCTCCAGGCCTGGCTCCAGAGGGTGACCCAGGTCTGGGCGAGGGAAAACATTTTCCAAGGTTTTTACTCATCATAAGAGGTCTTTTGAACCACTCTTTGTCTGTTCCCTCACCTAGGACCAGATTGCCATGGGTGACCCTGCCAGGGGCATGAAGCCCCCGACAACATAGCTCCCAGGATCATTGGGACACGCAAACCCCTCCACCATGATAAGGTGGTGGTTTTTCCAATGTAATTGTTTTTAATTGAACATTTTCCCTTGATTTCCATTATAGCGTAGCAATATTTCAGTATAGTGTACAGTATTTTGTACTGTATATATTACTGCAATTACAAAAAAAAAGTTTTACAGTTGTTTACTTAAATTGTCCTTTTGTGAACCCCTGGTTGCCAGTTTTTTATGGGGTGGGGCTTGTGGTGTTATCTGCTGTGAATAATGGCAAAATGTCTACAGCATTCTAAATATTTATATGTGAGGAAAGAACATAGTGAACAGGTACGGGAGTTTTCTCTCTCACATGCACACAGACACATACACACAGCCAATACAGTATACAGGGCATAATCATATATCTAACTATTCCTTCATATGACACATGGAAAGACCAGGAATACCAAGATGAAAGAAGCACAGTCAGTGAATGGCTACAAGAGAGAGAGAGAGTTGGCTCTGTGCTGTGCTCTAATTGGAGACATTATAGATGACAGTCAGACACTAGTCTAGTCATGAGCAGAATGCCAATTTGGTAATTAGAGGACCACAGTAGCTGAGCTATTAAAATAAATAATGTTCATTTCTCAAAGCACAATGTTGTAATCCAATGACAAGTTTTAATTTGTAGTCTGCATGTCTGTCTATACGATCATCATAGGTTAATTTACATGGAATTAAACTGAACTGAGACACTTTGGTTGGTCAACTACCGCAGATGCACTAAAGAAATTAAATTTAGCCAATTACAGGATAAATTATACACAGTATTCACAATATCTGAAAATACATAAACATTTAAAATAATCAAATAGTTTAATATCTATAATCAGCATATAATTAATATAATGTTTCTTTATTTTTCTTTTCTTTTTTTTAATCCACATGGTTGTTTAGAAGGTTTGCTTCTTAAACATTCTTTCTTTCTGCTGCAAATGCTTAAATGCTTTTCAACATTAAGCCATACTTTAGTAAGGGCAAATTGTAAGAGTTTCTTCCAATTTGCCATGTAATTATGAGCTTTGACTTAATAGCAGCAAACACTTTTTCTCCAATAAGCACCCCCATTGCCACTGGCTGCTAGCTAGTTTGCCATCCAAGAACATAAAGGCATTCAGTTTGGGGACTTGAAAAGACACTGTAATTACCTACTGCTTTGATTACCTTTCGGTTGGAGCATTTGGGCTGTCGGTTCAATACCTATTACTTTGCACATGCTTGTGATGGCTCTAGTTCCATTCACAGTAAAGGGTGAAGATTAAAGAGGACAATAGTTATAGTTTTCTCTTTCTGCTGAATGCTTTAAAAATCTATTGATTGTGGCTGTAGAGAATGAACCTACCTAGCAAGATTTAGTTTCCTGAAATGTTAGGGGTCCTTTTTAAATAAACACAGCAAAAAAGTACTCATCCATCCATCCATCCATCCATCCATCCATCCATCTATCTATCTATCTATAACATTTGCAGAAAAATTTATGTTTCCATGCTTTTTTATTAAATACTCATAAAGAGAGAGAGAGAGAGAGCATAGTATTTACAAAACCCTACTGTATATGGCTAAGAAATGCTTATAGTTTTCTGAATATTTTCAGTATTTATTATTCTTAGGAATATCCTATTTTAATGTGCCCACCCTCTGCAAAGTGAACCCCGTGCCCTGCCTCATCATCATACTAAAACCAGACCGTCCTTTACTCCTTATCATCAGAACTCCATAAAGGACTCACCAATTCAATGCACCCGCTCAATGCACAGCATTGCAGCATTCCTCTGAGCTCCTGTTCCATCACTCTACCTATGTCTATGCTACTATTTTACTGTACTTGCTGTTATGTCTTATAGTTTTCCCCATTTTATTTAGCTTAGCTCTGTTGATTAATTATCCTGTTAAAAGTTCCTACCATTGTGTCTTCTTTTATGGGTTTACAGTGTGTGTTTGCCGGTTTATAGTGTTGTTTTGTTCTTTTTTTGACTTGTTCTAACATTAGCTTTGTTGTTGTTGTTGTTGTTGTTGTTCTTTCTTTTCACTGTCAATATTTTGTGGCTCAACTTAGTTATTAAATCACTAAAGCAGATTTTATTGAATATAAGCAGGGTCAAATTTGGAAATAATACAAACAGTGCATACAGTATGAGCATGGGTATCCAAAAAAATTTCTTAATGCCTTTACTCTGTAACATCCCATTAGAAGTGGCCGAGTTCCTCTCATGAGCCAAAGTCTCTGCCTTTTATTTTCAATTGATGATGTTCTTTATCTTAGTATAGAATTAATTCCTAACACTTAAGTTTTATTAAAACATTTTACATTACATTTATGGAATTTGGCAGAATTAAAAAAAAAAAAATCTCATTACACATCAGATCAGTTGAAGGTTAAGAGCCCTTATGGAGCTCATGGGCCCCAACAGTGATAACTTGGAGGTGGTGCTGGGGTTTTGAACCTAGGACATTCTGATCTGTAGTCTAATGCCTTAATCACTGAGTTACCCCTGCCCCTGTACAGTATGTATTATGATTGAATAAAATCACAATACAGGAGTAATACTGTATTATACAGTATAATGCTATAAATATGCAATTACAAGAGTGAGTCAAACATTACCCATACTTTGGCTGTAGAATTTGTTTTAATTATAATTTTAATAAAATAGTAACTTTTAAAAAGGAAAAATACATTGTTTTTCAACATAATCTCCTTGATTTTCAATATACTTTGTCTATCTTTTGTATCATCAACAGTGGTGTAAAGTATTTGAGTAAATGGACTTCGTTACTATACTTTAGTATTTTTTTTTTTGGCTACTTTGTACTTATACTGAGTATCAAACTACGTATCGACTACATTTTTGATTGAATTTATGTATTTTTAACTCCAGTACATTTGAACGGACACTTACCGTTACTCTTTTTTTTTTTTCTTTTTTTTTTTTGAGGGGAAAAAAAATCTTTTACTTGTGCCTTTTTTGAACATTTGAGTTTGACTGAGACTGACATTTTGAAATATTGCAGTGTTCAATTTCATTTCTATATTAGGAAATAAAACATAAATAAACAGTTTTTCACATTTCTTGGTGTTCTTTGAGCCTACATTTAGTACAAGTAAAATACTTTGAAGAAATTAATCATGCTAACTAATAAAGCTACTTTCATGTGACCAAACAGGTAAAATGTCAATGGAGCGAAATCAGGACTATAGTGAGGATGCTTTAACATCTCATTTTTAACTCCACGTTTTTGGAGAGTGTCGACAGTGCTGTCAGAAGTGTGCGAATATGCATTGTCATGTAAGATCAAAACTCCCTTGGATTGCAGTCCTATGTGTTTAATCAGAAATTTAGGTTTCAGCACTTCAATAAGCATCTCACTATAACAAATTTTCATGGGGTAAAGGCTCCAAACTCTTAGCCTGCTTTAATTCCACAACAGGCTTTGATGGGTATTTTGGGTCTGTTTTCTTACAGTAACACTAAATTCAATTAAGTCCAATTTTCTAGTGTCTAGCTGATTATTTAAGGCAATACTGGAGATCCAAAAGGTGCTGATCAGTAGCAGTTGGACTTGCTTTAAGTTTCTGAAGACATTTTATCTCTTATTCGAAAGGTATCATCAGTTCTAACTATCTGGCTTCCATGTATATAAACTCTGTGCAATCATTAGGTCGTTGACACACTAATGGTGGTGACCTACTGTATGGGTGGTTGCTGCACCCATGTGTGACATTAGGATAATTTAAGTCAAAGTATGAATGACTGTGAAACAAACTTGGGAGTGATGAAGAAACTGCATTGTAAGTGGATGGTAAGTGATGTTTTAGACCACTTTCTGTGGACAGTAACATTAAGTTTAGAACAACAGGTAGTCTTCAGTTCTGAAAAATGTGTACAGCATGGAAGTGCCAAAACGTGCAACTACTCAGATTAACAGTAGAAGCTGGTTCAAAGGTGGATCAATCCAAATCGACCCCCCCCATTGACCCCATTGTGTAGTTCTTGCATATACAGGTCCTTCTCAAAAAATTAGCATATTGTGATAAAGTTCATTATTTTCTGTAATGTACTGATAAACATTAGACTTTCATATATTTTAGATTCATTACACACAACTGAAGTAGTTCAAGCCTTTTATTGTTTTAATATTGATGATTGTGGCATACAGCTCATGAAAACCCAAAATTCCTATTTAAAAAAATTTGCATATCATGAAAAGGTTCTCTAAACGAGATATTAACCTAATCATCTGAATCAACTAATTAACTCTAAACACCTGCAAAAGATTCCTGAGGCTTTTAAAAACTCCCAGCCTGGTTCATTACTCAAAACCGCAATCATGGGTAAGACTGCCGACCTGACTGCTGTCCAGAAAGCCATCATTGACACCCTCAAGCAAGAGGGAAAGACACAGAAAGAAATTTCTGAACAAATAGGCTGTTCCCAGAGTGCTGTATCAAGGCACCTCAGTGGGAAGTCTGTGGGAAGGAAAAAGTGTGGCAGAAAACGCTGCACAACGAGAAGAGGTGACCGGGCCCTGAGGAAGATCCTCAGAGCCACTGTGTACAGGCGTGTGCAGGAAATGGGCTACAGGTGCCGCACTCCCCAGGTCAAGCCACTTTTGAACCAGAAACAGCAGCAGAATCGCCTGACCTGCCGCCACAGGCTGATTGCCTCCATGCCACACCGCATTGAAGCAGTCATTTCTGCAAAAGGATTCCTGACCAAGTATTGAGTGCATAACTGAAAATAATTATTTGAAGGTTGACTTTTTTTTGTATTAAAAACACTTTTCTTTTATTGGTCGGATGAAATATGCAAATTTTTTGAGAATTTTGGGTTTTCATGCCACAATCATCAATATTAAAACAATAAAAGGCTTGAACTACTTCAGTTGTGTGTAATGAATCTAAAATATATGAAAGTCTAATGTTTATCAGTACATTACAGAAAATAATGAACTTTATCACAATATGCTAATTTTTTGAGAAGGACCTGTAAGAAGATGGCGCCGTCCGCGGAGCCGTGTGGTTCATGTAAATTTTTCCTTTAGGCAACACTTCAGGGGCCTTATGTACAAAGACTTGCGTTGAATTCATACTAAAACATTGCGTATGGACAAAGCTGTAAATGTGTGTACGCAGAAAAAAAATCTGATGTATGAAACACTGCGTACGCGGAATCCCACGCATATTCTCTTTGTACATCCGAATTAACGTGAAATTGAGCGTACGTGCTCGAGTGTAAAACCCCTCCCTGCCTCCTCCCCCGTATAAATATGGTAATGACTCCACTTTGGCAAAACCAAACGAAAAAGCAATGGTAAAAGCAAGCAAGAAGAGAAACTTCACAGAATGTGAATTGGAGGTGCTCCTATCGGAGGTAGACTGGAGAAAAACTGTGTTATTTGCAAGTTTGTCCTCCGGAATTAATAAAAAAATAAAATACAAAAAAACTTAGCTGGAATAATATCTTTAGATACATCACTCACCAAGAAGCCACCCATCGTGCACCCTGCCACCTTGGAGCCTCATCCCAACCATGCTGTTTGTAAGGATGAATGAATCATGGGTTGACGAAAGCCACCTTGCCACAATATTTGTTAGGCGCATTTGAGCATCACATATTATTTGAACATTTATTGAATGGAAATGTTTCCAATTGACGTATGCAAATTCGTCTTCAGATGGCGCCTTTATAGCAATGTGCGTGCAGTCGATCGCTCCGATTACATTAGGAAAACCGGCGATCGCTACAAATTGCGCTTTAATGTTTGGCTGGTCAACTGCATGGTATGGAAACCTTATATACCTGCTAGACTTGCGGATGATCCCGTCCCATACAGCTGGCTTAACCCCTAGCAGTCTGCCAGTTCCCTTTGGAAAGAACCAGTTGCCAGGAAGCCAAGCATTGTCAGCACCTGTAAGGGAATGGGTAATGCGTGGCTCATCGCTGTCTCTCTTTCCAAATTTTTACCCAACTCAGCACAGAGCTCCAAGAGGATAGCTCTTGGAAATCTGAAATCATCATCGTGGGCCAGAAAATCACTGTGATCCCTAAAAACGCGCTCCCTTCGGATTCGGCCATTGACAATGTCCTCTAATAAGGCCAACACTGCCATGGCCATAGACTAAGGGTTGTATATATTTGCAAATGCTTTTATATGTTCTAAATCACATAATTGGTAGAAAAATATTGTGTCAATTTACCCATTTTATCAATTATAAATTAATAGCAATGTTTTTCACATGTGTTGGTTCGATACTTTGTAGTGTGCAATTTAACATAATTGCCTCTAGGAGTCGCCAACGGAAATAAAACAAACACACACAAGAAATACACGTACGCCAGACATGAAGTTGGCGTGGAAGAACGCACATTCTCACGTTAATTTCACTGTTAGTAAATCCGACCGTGAGCGTGAAAACTGGCGTAAGCAAAGTTTTTGTGCGTACGCAGCATTGATACATGAGGTCCCAGCTCTTTTCATATTTTGCGTGAGGTGGCTATTTAAAAAAAAAAAAAAAAAAGGTTTCGCCTTCCAAAGCAACAGATTATGGAGCTTCCTGACCTGCTCAGACTTGTGGTCTATGTACCATGTCCAGCTGCTTGCTGCTTTTTGTTTAAAATATGTTTCATTGATCATTAGCCATCACTCATGACTGGATCGACTTTTCTTTAGACATGTTTTAATTTATGATGAAAATTGATTTAGTTAAATGAGAAACTTGGGAGTTTCAAACACCGCATCAATAAATTTTTCTGAGTGATTGTAATGCTTAATACACCTACTGTATGAGGTTTGACTCGCTGTGAGATGCGGTGTTATACCCCTATCTCACCTACATGGTTTCGCATGGTGGCCGTAAGTAGGGTTCATCATGATTCACCACAAGTTTTTGCGCTGTGATTACGTTTCCATCTTTCTACGTGAAAAATTCTAATTAAATAAAAAGTATTATATTATATAAAAATTAAACTTCGAGGATTGTTAGCAATCGCGGCAGCTCACGGTGAGTCAAACCGCATAGGTGAGAGAGGGGTATTAGGCACCATGAGCCGCCTCGAGTGCCCGCCTGGACTTCGGCGAAGATCTGCAAGGTCCGCAAGCTTCAGCTTGTTAAAATCCCTTCCGATTCATGTTAAAATTTTTTTATTTTTTTGCCTGGTAAGATGGAAACGTAATCACAGCACCAAAACTCACGCTGAATCATGATGAACCGGACTTCATCACGCGCGAAACGGCCACCGCGTAGGTGAGATATGGGCATTAAACCTCAACTCTTGTCATCTCATCGTATTCATTCCATAGAGCGCTATACAACCCCAGCAACTGACATGCTTCACATTGTTTCTAAAGCTGGGGAATAGTGTTGTCAGCTGTTTGTCAATCAAACATGATTGTATACCCGGTTCGTTTCACCGTCACTACAGGTTACATGAAAATATTAGTGACAGATTGGTGATTTAATTTATATTATATTATATTATATTATGTCATGCTATTGATAAGTGAACCCATGTCAAAATAAATGTTATTTTAAAAATTTTGCGCAATGTATAATTTGCATAGAAAGTGCTGTCTTTCTTAACACTGTCATGCACAAGGAGTGAAAAATCGATTCCTGAGCAACCGATGTCAGCTAATTCAGTGCCTTCACTGTAGACAGCGCCTTGTAACGTCGGACATAGAGGCAGGGACTTAAGAAGACTCCTAAGGAACAGTTCGAGAAACAAACTTAGAAACGTAATCACTTCACGTAAGATATATCTTAAGTGTCTTCTTAGTGCCCTAAGAGTTTGCGTTATCGGGAAACCGGGCCCAGAGCTCCCAGAGCTGAGCTTTGAAACCCACTCTTCAGGAAGCCTATGGGTGATGTCAACCAGAATTTGTTCAGTTCATTTTTATAAAGTCTATGGTTTAAACAGGAAGATGCCATCCGATTGCCTGGCCTTCTTCTTTTTGTGCAGTACACATAGTGAGGTACTGTATGTACTGCACTGTGATGTAATACAGTACAGAAAACTCAAGTTGAAATATCATGATTCTGATTACATCCAAAGATGCTTCTCCTTCATTCACTTTTGGTGAATGTAGCCCTAGCCAGGAGGAGTTGATGTCATCAGGCAGTATCCAATGATCATTGGGTGTTTCAACCCTAAACCGCAACACCCTCAACATTGGTGGGTCAGCAGTAGTGGCCAAATCACTGCCCATCAACTCCCCCTGGCTTCCAGCTAAGCTCCTCTCTCCTGCTCCATAACCAGCAAGAAGTCCTCTCTGCTGCCTTCCCAATCCTGCGAACGGTCATCTTTCTCTCTCTCCCCGTCACCCCAATGGCTGTAAGCATTTTCCATACTGACTGGGAATCCTCTACAGCCAACCTCAACTGGAAAGAGCCATACACAGTAAGGTCATCCATATAACCTCTTATAACCGATTGCATTTTTGGGCTTCCTTCCCAGCAGCTGTTATTATGAGGTTCATTTCCATGATGAAGAGGATGGGGGAGATTGTACAGCCAGATATGATCCCTCTTTCCAAGTTTTGCCACAGGGTGGTAAAGTGGCCTGTCTTGAATCATACAAACCGGATTCCAAAAAAGTTGGGACACTAAACAAATTGTGAATAAAAACTGAATGCAATGATGTGGAGATGGCAAATGTCAATATTTTATTCAGAATAGAACATAAATCACGGAACAAAAGTTTAAACTGAGAAAATGTATCATTTTAAGGGAAAATATGGTGAATCAAAATGTCATGGTGTCAACAAATCCGAAAAAAGTTGGGACAAGTCCATTTTCACCACTGTGTGGCATCTCCCCTTCTTCTTACAACACTCAACAGACGTCTGGGGACCGAGGAGGCCAGTTTCTCAAGTTTAGAAATAGGAATGCTCTCCCATTCTTGTCTAATACAGGCCTCTAACTGTTCAATCGTCTTGGGCCTTCTTTGTCGCACCTTCCTCTTTATGATGCGCCAAATGTTCTCTATAGGGGAAAGATCTGGACTGCAGACTGGCCATTTCAGTACCCGGATCCTTCTCCTACGCAGCCATGATGTTGTGATTGATGCAGAATGTGGTCTTGCATTATCTTGTTGAAAAATGCAGGGTTTTCCCTGAAAGAGATGACTAGATGTTGTTCTAGAACCTGAATATATTTTTCTGCATTGGTGGTGCCTTTCCAGACATGCAAGCTGCCCATGCCACACGCACTCATGCAACCCTATACCATCAGAGATGCAGGCTTCTGAACTGAGCGTTGATAACAACTTGGGTTGTCCTTGTCCTCTTTGGTCCGGATGACATGGCGTCCCACATTTCCAACAAGAACTTCGAATCGTGACTCGTCTGACCACAGAACAGTCTTCCATTTTGCCACACTCCATTTTAAATGATCCCTGGCCCAATGAAAATGCCTGTGCTTGTGGATCTTGCTTAGAAATGGCTTTTTCTTTGCACTGTAGAGTTTCAGCTGGCAACGGCGGATGGCACGGTGGATTGTGTTCACTGACAATGCTTTCTGGAAGTATTCCTGAGCCCATTCTGTGATTTCCTTTACAGTAGCATTCCTGTTTGTGGTGCAGTGCCGTTTAAGGGCCCGGAGATCACAGGCATCCAGTATGGTGTTACGCCCTTGACACTTACGCACAGAGATTGTTCCAGATTCTCTGAATCTTCAGATGATATTATGCACAGTTGATGATGATAACTGCAAAGTCTTTGCAATTTTTCGCTGGGTAACACCTTTCTGATATTGCTCCACTATCTTTCTGCGCAACATTGTGAGAATTGGTGATCCTCTACCCATCTTGGCTTCTGAGAGACACTGCCACTCTTAGAAGCTCTTTTTATACCCAATCATGTTGTCAATTAACCTAGTTACTGTTAATTGGTCTTCCAGCTCTTCGTTATGCTCAAATTTACTTTTTCCAGCCTCTTATTGCTACTTGTCCCAACTTTTTTGGGATTTGTTGACACCGTGAAATTTGGAATCAACATATTTTTCCTTTAAAATGATACATTTTCTCGGATTAAACTTTTGATCTGTCATCTATGTTCTATTCTGAATAAAATATTGACATTTGCCATCTCCACATCATTGCATTCAGTTTTTATTCACAATTTGTTTAGTGTCCCAACTTTTTTGGAATCCGGTTTGTAGCTGGATTCCGCCAAAGTAACTGATGATCATTCTCTTGATGTGCTGAGGTATGAGGTAATGGTCTGCATGGATGAGGGCATGAGGGATTGATCCGTAGGCACTAGCCAAGTCCAGCCAAACAACGGTCAGGTTTCCATTGCTGACCTTGGTCTCCCAGATCATCTGACTGAGAACTCCGTGTTCCAGACATCCAGAAAAGCCCGGGATCCCTCCTTTCTGGATAGCGGTGTCGATGTTTACAGTCTATGGTTGAGGAGTTCTCTTCTTTTGGCACAAAGCAGCCTTCTGCCCTTTTCCAACACGATGGAATGTTGCCCTTCTTCCAAATCCTCTGGAACAGCTTCCATAGCCTCCGGAGGAGCATTGGGCACTTCTTATATACCTTATAGGGTATGCCGCTTGGGCAGGGGGCAGAACCTGACCTGGTCTTCTTCACCACCTCCTGGATTTCTTCCAGGATGGTTCGCTGATGTTGAGCTCCTTTACAGGTATATCAATACTGTCGATATTTGGGTTGGCATCCAGGACCTGGTTTCTGAAGATGTCATTGTGGGTTTCTCTCAAGAATGTCTCCACGACTTCTCTGGGACTGGTCTGCCTTCCAGACTTTACTTCACCCAGCAGTGTTCTGGTGAATCGGAAGGGATCTTTGGTGAACTGAGATCTTTTGTTCTCCCTATCCTTCCTTCTTTTCCGAGTGCTTTCTGCTCTTCGGAGTCTGCAGAGACGTTCTCGGAGTTGACGTCAGGTCCTTGATGCCTTCTCTTTCGTAACCATGGATCTTTTTTGAACTGCTTATTAAGTGCCTTAATTTCTTCCCTTAAGCGGTGGATTTTCCTTTCTCTTCTGCTTGGTTGGTGTACAGCCCTGATGTTCACCTTCTTGTCCTCCAATCCGAACCGCTCCCTTGCCATGTTATCATTGTGAGAGTGTTGACTTTCTGCTCAACTGTCCCTGCTAGTGTGGCTTCTAGCACTTTGTCGAGATCTTGGTCTAGTTAGTCCCATTCCTTGGTGTCTCCCATCTTGGGCCATTTAATTCGCTCCCTCGCAGGGTGGGTTTGTCTCTCTGGGGAGGTATTGGAAGAGTTCTTCCTGAGGTCTTGAGGTGACACAGGTGCTGAGAGATCTCCAGGACTATGGGCTTCTTCCTGCCTGGAGCTCTCCTGCGTCTCACCAGTTGCTACCACTGTGCGCTGCATCTGTGATCCCTTCTTTCCGCATTTGGTCCTGCCTTGATGTATTTTAAGGCCTTTTTGTGTTCTTGCAGACCTTTCCGCAGTGACACTTTACTTCCATAACTTCCCCAGTTAATGTCGTGTCCGTGAATCCGTTGTCATAGCCATTACCATTGTGTCTATCCTGTTGAGTCGCTCATCCTCCCCACCTCTCGGGCGACTCTGGGGGTATTGCTTCGTATAACTTTCCATAGCTTGAGTTGGTGCCCTCTTGCGAGTGCTGTGCATGAGGTTGCTAACATAGTACACCCACGCCAGTCTTTCCTGAAGGTCTCTCTGTCTCTCCAGAGTCATCAAGTACATGCGTAAAAATGTGCTCCAAAAAGAAACTGATGTTTCTAGATATCTGTCTAAGTTACTTAACAGTACAGTGGAACAGTACAAAATGCGCGCACACACACACACACACACACACACACACACACACACACACAGATGTTGATTATACCAGTAAGAGATGAGCACTAAGACCCAGCAGGGGAGATGATTACCCGCAGCACAAAAGAGAGAAAAACCATTGGCTCAGTTGTGGTCACGTGACGCTCGGCGTCAAATCAAGAAGCGCATGTGTGATACATGATACTCGGTGCTCGTAAACCAAGACAATGCTCGTTTTCCAAGTTAAAATTTATAAAAATATTTGCTTGTCTTGGGGAACACTTGCAAACCGCGTTACTCGTAATCTGAGGTTTTACTGTATTTGAATGCATTTTAAACATAATTGAATTTGATACACAATTGAGTAACAGTGCTAATGCTCATGTTTAGGTTAGAAAATCAGTGCACTTTTGTGTGAGCATCAGCTGAAAAGGAGTCATTATTTAAAATGTAGGGTGTATATTGTGAAATAAAGTAGAGTGAGTAGAAGTAAAATGTATAATATATCGAAAATAATCAAGTAAAGTACAGTGGAACCTCGGATTACGAGTGACAAGGTTTACGAGTGTTCCGCAAGACGAGCAAAGATTTTTAATAAATTTTGACTTGCAAAACGAGCGTTGACTTGGTATACGAGTACCGAGTATCATGTTTCACGCATGCGCTTCTTGTTTTGACGCCGAGCGTCACGTCATCACAACGGTTTTTCTCTCTCTTGCGCTGCAGAATTGTAGGTACTGGTCTCCCCTGCTGGGTCTTAATGCTTGTCTCATTTACATTTAGTCATTTGGCAGACGCTCTTATCCAGAGCGACTTACATTTTTATCTCATTACACATCTGAGCAGTTGAAGGTTAAGGGCCTTGCTCAAGGGCCCAACAGTGGCAACTTGGTGGTTATCGGGTTTGAATCTGGGATCTTCCGAACCGTAGTCCAATGCCTTAACCACTGAGCTACCCCTGACCCCTGGTTGTCTCTTAATGATATAATCAACATCCGTGCACGTGTGTACTGTTTACTATAATACTGTGACCCCGTGTGTGTAAAACATTTTATTTTGTGTTCGGAAGCGCGTGTGTACAGCGCGTGTACTGTTTCTTGTAACACACGTGTGTGTGCGCTAGTAAAGCTCTCAATACAGCGATTAAAAATCCATTTTCTTCCTCAAGTGTAGTCCAGTGCGGGAGATGCATTGTGGGTAGATGCATTGTGGGTAATGCAGTCCGGGCTGTTTGAACGCGAATGCGAGATGTAAGCTGGATATAGAGCCTGAGTTTTGGTCTTCAGTAGTTTTTTTTGTTGGATTTAAGTGCAGGATCCACCCGAAAGTTTTTCTATAGCCCGACAATGCAGAAAATAAAAGAACGGGGGCATCGAGCAGTTCGTCCATCTCATCATTACACGAGCATGAATTAACGGACTGTTACGCTGTCACGAGCAACATTAAAATAAAGCAGAGAAGCTTTAATAATTTAGGGGAGGGCAACAGTCTTTCCGTTAATGTGTTTAATTCAGACAAAAGGAGAAATTTTTACTGTGTAAGATGAGAAGGGGGGACAGGAGGGGCTGAAAGCAAGAGTCTCCACTTACTCTAGCCTCACTCACACACATACTGCACGCACGCGCCCACACACATACTGCCTGCACGCACAAACGATTAATTTTTTACTTTTTTGAAAGGTAAAATGCACGTTAATTTGTTTTATTTTTACTTTATATTTTGTATAAATTATTTTTATGTATTCATTTTTTTGGCTGTAGAACGAATAATTTAAGTTTCCATTATTTTCTATGGGAAAATTTAATTTGGTTTATGAGTGTTTTGGAATACGAGCCCACTTCCGGAACGAATTATGCTCGTAATCCGAGGTTCCACTGTACATAGAATACTTAAATTACTTAAAGTACTTAAATACAGTAATGACTTAGTTATACTTTGTTACTTGCCACCTGTGGTACAGTACTGTATGTACTGTTTGACTGTCACCATCCTCTGAAGCATAAAATGCGAGTTATCAAAACTCCACCAGGGTGAGAACATGCCTAGAGGGACTGTGCACAAATAAAAAGAACATAAACACATCAAGGAATCGGTCAAGAGCTGTGGCTACCCAAATTAGCATTTCATTAAATCAAAAAAAAAAAAAAAAGAGACAACACCCAGGGCAGAACACTCAACAAAGTGTTTCCAAACCAACGCACAAAGTAATGTACAGATTTGTACATTGGAGAAACCAAACAATCACTTCACAAACTTATGGCAACACAGGAGAGGCAGATCCTCAAGACAAGGCTCAAAACAAAGACCCTGAAAGATAAATGGCATTCTTTTGAAGACAGCAGTGTCCACGTTCTGGACAGGGAGGACTGGTTGTTTGAACGAGGTATAAAAGAGGCCATCTATGCCAAATTGGAACAATTTGTTTTCAGCAGAAGAGGTGGCCTAACACACCATTTATCACCCATTTACAATGCAGTTTTTTCATCACTACTAAGGCGGTTTCACTGTCATTCGTACCTTGACTCATGAGACCCTAATGACACGCATGAAAGAAAAACGACGGGTTACCATTAGGGAGTCAACAACTTAATGACTTCACTGAGTTTTATACCTGTCATTCCAAACCACTTAGTTACAGTAGAAGTAATAAAGTCTTTCAGGTACAGCATCTTCAGAAACTTTGAACCCCATTAGCAATTATAATAGCCAATGAACAGCACCTTTGAGATAACCATGATTTGGATGATTGAGAATCTTCATGCACATGTAATGCTGAAGAATTCTGATGTATTCCTCTTTCTTCCTTTCATCCATTTGCACCACTTCCACTGACAGTAAAACTGACCCACAGCATGATAAAACACAATCATGCTAATCAGATGGTACAGTGTTCTTGGGATTGAAGGTCTTATCTCCATTTCTTTAAGAATACCTATGGTCAGAATTATTCTCAACAAAGCTTTTTACTGTATTTATCCATGTGGTCAGAGAAGGGGGGTAACTAAATACTTTAACATTAATGTCAATGTTGTACTTAAGTGCGGTTTTCACATATCTGTACTTTATTTGAGTAGTTTTATTAGTTGATTCTTTTGACTTTTACTACACTATATCCTATAACAAATATCTATACTTTATACTTCACTATCTTTCTGCATGATTTGTGTGACATAACCACACAACAGTGTGTAGGCAAAAAAAAGTAAAACAAAAACAAACGAGGAAAAATGTTTTAGATTTTCGATTATTCAGAAGCCACAATGGCTTTGATGACATACAATATTGCATACACTTGGCATTCTCTCCACCATCTTTGTGAGTTAGTCACCTGGAATGATTTTTCAACAGTCTTGGAAGTTGCAAAGTTGTCATTAAGGTAAAAATCTAAATAATTAACTATGTTTTGTTTTCTGTTGTTTACCACAGTATTGTTTTACAATGTAAAAATAAAAACAAGAAAAAATTGAAACTCTTGAAGGAGTTGGTACTGTATATTCGAAGTTTTTGAAGAGTATTTGAAGAGGAACTTCCATCTTGTGGTAGATTGTTTGTTGGTGGTTCCTGTGGTTTTTCCTGACCAGTTGAGCTAATTCCTTGTCAGATAACAGTGACAGTTTGGGTCTTTTCCCAGACCTTGGCAAATTGACTATGCCTCCCAGTACCTTCTACTTGAATACAGTTGTTTGAACTGATATTGGAAACTGCAGTTGTTTAGAAATGGCTCCTTGCTGATTTGCGTAAATCTCCCATCCACTTTCTCAGATCTGGACTGAGCTCATTGGACAGAGCCCATTGTACTGTGTTTTGGTCAGTGCAATTAGTGCTGTCAAACAAACCCTTTTTATTTTGGCACAGTGAAGCTAGCAGCTGTAGTTAATAGTGATCATCAATAGGAAGAGGCCTTGAGCTCGGCAAATTAAAAGGAACTGCAGGTCTGCATGAGTAATTTTGACCCTGTGTTGATTTCAGACAACCAAAGTTTAATTAAACCTTGTTCTTCAAAAGCTTGGCGTTTTCTTCTATAAACAATGTACTGAGCTGATCAAAACTTTGAATATACCAAATCAATATCCAATACCATATAAAATTTTCCTGTTTTTATTTTTACATTGTAAAACAATCCTGAAGACATCATGACTGTAATATAACACATATGGAATTGTGTGGTAAACAACAGAAAACAAAATATGGTTAATTATTTAGATTTTTCAAAAAATAATTCCAGGTGACTAACTCACAAACATGGTGGAGAGAATGCCAAGTGTATGCAATATGTCATCAAAGCCATTGTGGCTTCTGAATAATCTAAAATCTTAAACATTTTGCCTTTTTTTTTTTTTACTTTTTTTGGGACTACATAATTCCATATGTTATTCCATAGCCTTGAGTATTGTTCTACAATGTAAAAAAAATACCTGAAATAAAGTGTGTGTGTGTGTGTGTGTGTGTGTGTTACAGGATAAGCAGTATAGATAATGAGTGAGTGACTCAGAATAATTCATTCAGGTTTGGTGCTTTAATGTTTTGGTACTAACGTCTTTTATTGGGTCATTTTGTGCAGTCATCTGTACACAGGTCATAAGCCTTCTTTTATGTTTTGATGAGGTTGTGATGGCACAGACATTATTTATTAGGCTTGTGCCTATACAACTTGGTCTATCCTGAGAAAAGCACACTTACAGTACCTACAGTAGCAAGCCTTTAGACATTTGTAGAGCAGACTGACTGTATTTACTACTACATTTGTTTCTCGATAACGCACACTATTCGCGCGCTAAGTAAACTCTTAAGATATATCTTACGTTAAGTGATAACTTTTCTAAGTGTATTTCTCGAACTGTCTCTTAGGAGTCTTCTTAAGTCGCTGCCTCTTACGTCCGACGTTACGCGGCGCTGTCTACAGTGATGGTCCTGAATTAGCGGACATCGGTTGCTCAGGAATCGATTTTTGACTCCTTTTTCATGACAGCGTTAAGAAAGACGGCACTTTCTATGCAAATTAAACATTGCACTAAATTCTTTTAATAGCGTTTATTTTGACATGGGTTAACTTATCAATAACATGCCATAATAGACAAATATATAAATTAAATCACCAAACTGTCGCTAATATTTTCATGTAACCTGTAGTGACGGTGAAACGAACCGGTTATACAATCATAGTTGATGAACAAACAGCTGATAACACTCCACCAGCTTCAGAAACACTGTGAAGTGTCAGTTGTTGGGGTTGTATAGCGCACTTATGGAATGAATACGATGAGATGACAGAGAGGAGGTTTAATACCCCTAACTCACCTACTCGGTTTCGCGCAGGGGCCGTAAGTGCGGTTCATCATGATTCAGCGTGAGTTTTGGTGCCGTGATTACATTTCCATTTTACCACGCAAAAAAAAAAATGTTTAACATGCGGAAGCTCGCGGACCTTACAGATCTTTGCGGACCGTCGGGCGGTCACTCGAGGCGGAACATGGTGCCTAATACCCCTCTCTCACCTGTGTGGCCTGACTCATCTCCGTGAGCTGCTGGTTATTTTCTCATTTAATTAAATCAAATTTCATTAAAAAAAACATGTCTCAAGAAAAGTCCATAAAGTTATCGATAATGACTAATGATCAATGAAACATATTTTAAACAAAAAGCAGCGAGCAGCTGGACATCGGGACGGAGAGCGTAAGTACGACGCGTTGGCCTGGCAAGTGCAGGACTGAGCAGCTCAAGAAGCTCCATAATCTGTTGCCTTGGAAGGCAAAACCTTTTTCTTTTTTTTTTTTTAATAACGACCACGGGGAAAATATGAAAAGGGCTGAAGTTTTGTCTAAAGGAAAAATGTACATGACCCACACGGCTCCACGGACCGCGCCGTCTTCAGTTTAACACAACACCACGCTGTATCGCTGCCAAATTGTTTGCCAGCTGTTTAATATTAAAAGTTATTGCCAATTTTAATGCATTAGTCACATTATGAAATAGGCTAATTAAAAGTCACTCTATTAGTTCTGATATCAAATAAAATAACTTTCTTAAACAGGTCTACAGTATATTCCATCATTAATACGACTTTGATAACGTGCCATAATGTGTTTGCATACACCGCTGATTTATAAAGACTGCTGCTCAGTGGCGGCGATTAGAGTCTTGAGCTGAAACTACGCTAAGTATGAGTTAAGGTTGGTCCAGACCAACCTTACGAACGTATGGAACGATATTGCGGACAATATTCAAATGCAATTGCAAATAGCATTTGCAATTGCGTTTCCCATACGTGGACGCACAAACTGTGCCATAATTCAAATGCAATTGCAAACTTTGCATTACCGTTTGCTGATTCGCCTTTGCGAGCGCACACTGACTGCCAAATTTCAAATGAAAAAACTAAGTCCATTTGCATTTGTATTTCCCAGGTCTTACACGTCATGAACCTGTCATATTTAAATAGCAAAATCAATCACCACGTTTGCTTTTTCACTTTCTCTGCACCGCGCGTCAAGCCGGCCAAAATTCAAACGCAATCGCTAATCCATTTGCAATTGCATTTCCAACACGTTACACAGAAACCTGTCAATCAGCGTCAGGGGCGGGTCTATACTGTGGGGCGGGATTGTATGGGGAGTGACGTCACTCGCACTCGCCGACCAAGAGGGGGATATTTGAGCACTGGAGGTGAACCGAGATTATCTCATTTGTTTATCAAGAAATAAACACACAAAAATGACAAATCGCATATTTTCTTGCTCCGGAGTGGACAGAGAAATTTTTACAAATGAAAATATTTTTAGATCTTCTCCTTGACGCGCGGCGCAGAGAAAGTGAAAAAGCAAACGTGGTGATTGATTTTGCTATTTAAATATGACAGGTTCATGACGTGTAAGACCTGGGAAATACAAATGCAAATGGACTTTGTTTTTTCATTTGAAATTTGGCAGTCAGTGTGCGCTCGCAAAGGCGAATCAGCAAACCATAATGCAAAGTTATGCAAAGTTTGCAATTGCATTTGAATTATGGCACAGTTTGTGCGTCCACATATGGGAAACGCAATTGCAAATGCTATTTGCAATTGCATTTGAATATTGTCCGCGATATCATTCCATACGAACGTGTGACTTAGCTAAGAGATACTTAGCGTAATAATGTTTCGGGAAATGCGCCATAACGTTAAGAGAGAGGTTAAGGTACAACTTAAGAACTACTTCGCTTTCGAGAAACCGGGCCCTGGTCCTTTTCCCAGTATGTAAAATTAAAATTAAAATATGCAGATTAAAAGGTAGAAAGATTGGGTTAGAAACTATCTAAATAAGTATTTTCACATCTACAGTACTGTATGTTTCCTTGTACTAGAAAGGTCAAAGGACAATATTGGCAGGAAAATCTATTTTTGATCAAAACCCAGAACTTGAGAGTTTGTCCTGAACTGCTACTGTACATATATTTGATTCTGCTTGAGATTTAGATATTGTTCCCCCTATATACAGTAAGAGAAACTAAGCATGTAGTCAAATGACATATAGTCAAATACGCCTGACCACACTTTTACATTTTCATTTAGGCATTTGGCAACCGCTCGTATCCAAAGCGACTTAAAAAGTGCTTTGTAGTTTCACACACAAACATTTATACCCCACCAACATACTCATACCTTACACGCAGGCGCATATGTACACACACACACACACACACACACACACACACATGCACATATAAACATACACACAATATCCTTTCCCTTTAGACATCCGCTTTTTTCATACCTTGGTGTGCTTGGCTGTGATAAAGAGTTGTTACCGGGGCAACAAAGACCTAATTCAAAAGCTGGGAATTGTTAGTCACTAACCCCTGCAGAAAAGTAAGGGGATTTAGGGTGGGGGGTTGTGATTGGGGGAAATGAACAAGAGAGACAGTTAATTACAGAATGCAAATTATGTTGTCAGAAGAGCCATTCAAAAAAGAGTCTTCTCCTGCATTCCTGCTCCTCCCTCTGGTGCAAGTTTAATAAGCATCTCTTTCAAACAGCCCTGCCAGTAGCTTTTAGAGCGCGCTGCAAATAATCTCAGAATGATGAACAGACTTGTCTCACCTCCTCCAGGCCTTGACAGCCTAATTCATGCAAAATATGCGGCTGCAAAAAAAAGCCATGAGCACATAAGACTATCCTCTTAGTGCATGTTGAACAACATCTCCCATTAGACTTGCTTAAAACTCATCGTCACTTATTTTAATAAAACTTTTACCTTTTATTTTAAAACCTTTAAAATGTTCATTCAACAACACATAGCACCATTAAAGGTTAAAGTGTTAAAGGGCAATTTCCATCAGGTAAGTTAGCTAGATAATCAGGATAATATTAAAGGACTCTAAAGCAGCTAGGTACTGTATAGTAGATATTTTTGTAGCTTTAAGCTTAATTCCTTTATGCCTTTGAAACAGTTGTGACAGTTTATCTGTTATTGTTGAAAACATTCATTCATTCATTTTCTATACCGCTTAATCCTGTGTTCAGGGTCGCGGGGGACCTGGAGCCTATCACAGGAGACTTCGGGCACTAGGCGGGGTACACCCTGGACAGGGTGCCAATCCATCGCAGGGCACACACACACTTACACACACACTACGGGCAATTTAGGAACGCCAATTAGCCTAACCTGCATATCTTTGGACTGTGGGAGGAAACCGGAGTACCCGGAGGAAACCCACCAAGCACGGGGAGAACATGCAAACTCCATGCACACAGAGACGGGAATCGAGCCTGGACGGGGAATTGAACCCAGACCCTGGAGGTGCAAGGCGACAGTGCTAACCACTACACCACCGCTCCGCCTTGTTGAAAACAGTAAAGATTTATTGGTTTCTGATATATGTGTTATTTTATTCAGTACTTCTTTCATGTGTCTTTAGTAAGCACATTATCCTAATCAGAGATCTGATTCCATGATAAGACTCTATGTCAAAATGGTCATACACAGAATAGGCAATCGAAAACCAAGCAATTATCAAAAAAGGGGAAAATCAAAGAGTAGTCAGAAACGAAGCAAAAGGGTCATACACAGAGTAACATTTAGGATCAAGCATAAGATAAGCAGTAAGCAAAGACACGGTCTGTAGCATGGTGGTCTGAAGGCCTTAAGTAGGCCTCTGGGTGTCCTGGAGAACCAATCAGCTGGGAGGAGGCGGGACCAACAAAGGACAGTCAGAGCAGCAGCCAATAGATTTCCAGGCACACTGAAGAGGGTGGAACCTGAAGCAAGGGGAGACACACCCTATCCCACCACCAGCAGAGACAAAGCCAGCATAACCAGACACACAAAAAACAAATAAATCCAATATTGTAACAGTCGGATTCCATGGCCTAACCTGGGAACCCCGGGTGCAGCATTTACATTTACACATTCTACTCAAACAGCACATTCAAACTGCATGAATGGTGTGAAACAATCTGCATTGTGAGCATCTTAGGCATTATAATCACAGCAACAGTTATTACAGTAAGTACAAATGTGCAGTAACTAGGTACTGTAAGATTATCCAATGAAGAAAAGATTGCTTTTGGGAAGTGCAATCTTAAAGTATCTAGATCCAGGACAACAACAACAGGAGAGAGTGAGTTGTAAGCAGTGGCAGTGGACTATCAGTAGTTCAACATTATCCCAATGTCATTTAGTCAATGTTGGTACAACTTTATAACCACAAAAGTTTTTGCTGGGAAGGCAACCTCACATAAACAACAACAGTCTTATAATGTTATTGCTGAAGTCATAACATTAATGATACCGAAATATTTACATTTTAACGAAAGAGAAAAGAGAATTTTTATCACATATTTAAAATTTGGCACATATTTAAGGAATGAAATCAATTTACTACTAAGTTTAGAAGGCAAGGACAAATATTTTCTAAAATGCCAGATTTGGTAATACTATTTCTGTGATGTAGTGCTGTGAGTTTGACTTTTTGCAGAAAGGATGTTCATATGCAACAAGGTTATTTTTTCCTAGTTGAAGCTTACAACACTATTGCCCACACTACTGTGTTTATCAAATGTAATAAATATTATTACTAGTATTCAAAAAATGATAAATGCAACAAGCACTGATCAGAGCAGGAGCACAAATCATGCTGCCCTGTTCTTGTTCTATGAGCATTGGTACTGAAGGAGGTTCAAAGAAGAGAACAGTTAAATACTGGGTTAAAACTGGCTGTGGGCTACTGTAGCTTAACAACACTTAACTGTGTAACTGTTAAGGACTTGTTTTATGGTAAATAATTTATAGTAAACCTAATGCAACTCTACAAATAAAGGCAAAATGTACAATACATACAGATATACACCAATACCTATGGCCAGCCTATCAGGTCGATTTCAATGAAAAGCCAATTTAGCACAAAATGTGGAAAAATGTCAATGCTGGCCACTATTAAAAGGCACCAGTACCCAGTGCACCAAAGCCCGCAGTCCAACCCAGCTGTGCACCCATGGGATGTTTGACCAGACAAACAAGTGCAATCCATAGGGGCCCCACCCACAATCCACAGAACCCAAAAGCATACACTGCAAATGTCCTGACCCCTAGAGGTCTTGTCCGGTCATGTCCCGAGGGGACAAAGCTGTCCAGGCAGCACAAGGAGAACCTACAAATTATTGCATATAATGTTTTGTGTTGTAATGTTTTTGGTCTTTAAGTCTTTAAGTCAAAAAATGTGATTGTGATCAAAGTGATTGTGTTTTCTGTGCAAAAGTTCAGTGGAAAAAATGTCTACCTTTCCATTGGCTTTATTTCTTTGGAGAATTTCAGGTCTTTTGTTTGATTTTTGATTTGGGTGGAAATTTTGCTCGAACCTGGTATGCGTCTGGGTCTGCTTCCATGTGCACCTCACCAAGTGAGACACAGGAAGCACATCTGGTATATCAAACAAAGCAAAACTATGTTTAAACCTGCTCAAAATGCTGCAAAACTGCTTCCTAAATGATGGTATGTTGTCGACTCTCAACCTGATGCTACTTGGTTACTCTAAAAAATGTTTTGTCATTATTATTGTCATCATGGCGCACCAAAATGTACCGTCACTGCTCATGGTCATAATCGCAGCAGCTCAAAGGAGAAGAAGTAACATGATGAAACAGGAAGATCCAGAGGGTGAGATGAGCCAAAGTAGTAGTCTATGAGCTTTCTGTCAACATTCATGTTTACAGAATGAATCACATTTGGCATTAGGGTTTTCCTGCTGCGACGACACTGTCAAAAACAGTTTTGTAGCAGTGCTTATACTTTGGGCTCATCTTTATTCAGGCCAAGTGTTATTTGTCAGTTCAAGTGGATACAGATTTCTATGTTTTACACACATTTCGTCTGAAGTGAAATCAATAGAACTGCATGTGCACAGGGCTTCAAACCCCACTTAACTTCAAGTTTGTGATTGCCACACAGTCTGCAATATAAGAACACTGCAGTTAAAATTTTCTGAGCGCTCATGTGCATTTGAAACAAAAAAAGAAAAGATAACTGTAAAAGTAGGAGGATGGGGTTTTGAATAATGCCCACATGAGCCTCATCACAAACCCCTATTATCTTAATTGTACAAGACATGCAGTCCCAACCTAAAAGTGAATCAAAGTGATCAATGCATTTATTTTAAATTAGAGCCCCACAAAGCACAAAGGTGCTGTAGGCAGTGCATGGAAGTGCTGGGTGAAGGGAATGAAAGCAGTATCACTGATGGTGTACTCTAATTAAAAGCAAAATTAATCCCACCGACATGGAGGACTAACTACACATAGCCAATCTCTCAGTGCACCCCCAGTGGAGAGCAGTAGAAGCTGAGTGGTAATTACAGTTATCTGCAGCTTGTTTTATTAACATGTCCTCAGAGAATGAAGAAGGTATGCTCATCTGCAACACTGGCTGATTCCCCATTTGATAGGTGTGCACAAAAACACTTTTATGTTATATGAAGCTAAAACATCCATGCAAACTCTCCCAATATGATTAATAGCCGGATATGAATCTATTAAACAGTCTAAGATAAAGGTAGCTTAAGGGGATATGAAGATGAGATATGAAGTAGGGATTTAAGAATTAGCTAAGTAGATTCAGAGGGAACAGCTGGGAAATTGAAGTAGAATTGTAGGGCATAGGTATTTTCTTTTATAAATTATTTATTTCCTCATGTTTACATTCATATTTATGTACCATTATATTTCATTTGCCTGATCATCTTTTCATAATTTTTTTAAATAGAATTTCTGTGTAATTGGCATTATCCTACAATCACAATCACTTATAACATCTTATTTTCAATTCAATTCAATTTTATTTATATAGCGCTTTTAACAATGGTCATTGTCTCAAAGCAGCTTCACAAAAATAAAAGAAATTTAACAAAATAATAATAATAATAATAATAATAATAATAATAAATAAATAAATAAATTTAAATAAAAAAAATAATAAAATAAAATAAAATAAAATCATAATAATAATAATAATAATATAAAAGAAAATAATTCATATTTTATTTATGTTATAATTTACATGTGACAACTCTTCTTATTTTGGTGTGGAATTATAAGGTCATCAGTTGATCAAAATAAACTGAGAGAAATGTATGAATAAATAAAATCTAAAATATTTAGAATCATATGGTAAAGATAATGCAAGCAGGGTTTTCATGCTGTGCAGTTTTTCGTTAATTTTTCATTTTACTTTAGATTAAAATTTGAAATTGGAAAATGTTTTATATTGAAAATTTTGAATTATAAAAAAAAAGAAGAAAAACATATTTTAGAAATAAACTATTAAATATCAGTGAAAGGCTCTTTTAAAGAAATGTGCAATGAACGGAAAATCTGTATCATGTTTTACTTACTGTCTTTTATAGAAATCTGATGTACATTAAAAAAATATTTTTCAAAGGCAAAACTTATATCAGCAACATAGATTTATGCATTTGTAACCAATGGATTCAATGGACTTGATTCACTCATCTTTGTCTGCCCCATTTCGGTCTTTGAGTGATCTGAAAGATTTAGTGAACTGATCCTACATTTGGAATAATTACTTGTTGTTTTTAATTAATTTTTATTTGGTTTCTTACCATACATAGACTATTTGCTACACCGATTAGAGGAACTATGTGTTCATTCATCATGCCAGAATGGAGAATGGCAGCAATGCAATTTCACACTCAGTGCAATGATGTGCCACTGGTGTAGCAACCTGAGCTCTGCTAATGTAACCCTGGGGACTGGTTGAACAGCGTGGAGATTTACATCCTGAACAAACACACTGCTGGCATCTGCACCTCTACTCAACAAACCGAGGAGGTTGTTGTAAACAGTGCATGTTTACATACAGTATGATGATTGCTCTTGCAGTGATAACTAGTAATTGATTAGCTTCGGACAGGGAACCTCAACCGATTGACAAAGCGGAGAAAGATTTGTGGTAAGCGTATGCTATTTCAGATATCAGATTATATTTTCAAATCAAACAATGCATACTTTACATTTAAGGAAGAACCACATCAAGCAATGTTAGTGTTACTGGCTGCATTTTTTTTCTTTTGTATACGAGTCATTTTTTTATTTTTTTTGGTGGATTTATGGAGTTCTGGCCTTTTCCATGTTTCTCATCTTAAAGTGCAAAGTTCTGTTACTTTGATCAGTTCAATAGTTTCTACTACATAATTTTTTGTACTACAAAACTTTACTCTTTTTCATGAATAGAAAGCCCAGGCACTTATTATTATTATTATTATTATTATTATTATTGTTCTAAATATATCGACAGTATATATTTGAACATTAGTGCATGTGGTAAAGTGGCATTTTTTTATCGAATTGTAAGGGTTGAATTTTTATATAATCAGTAGGTGTGGTTAAGCATACTTTGCAATGTCCAATTAAGCGAGCTCATTATTCCCTTTAATTCAATTAAATTCAATTCAATTCAATTTTATTTATATAGCGCTTTTAACAATGGTCATTGTCTCAAAGCAGCTTCACAAAAATTAAAGAAATTTAACAAAAAATAAAAATTAAATAAAATAATAATAATAATAATAATAATAATAATAATAATAAATAAATAAATAAATAAATAAATAAAAATAATAATAATAATAATAATAATTATAGAAAAGAAAATAAGGACCGTAGTGATAAATTTCACTGGGCTAAATATTAATAAGGGAAAAAATACACATACAGTGGGGCAAAAAAGTATCTAGTCAGCCAATTGTGCAAGTTCTCCCACTTAAAAAGATGAGAGAGGCCTGTAATTTTCATTATAGGTACCTCAACTTTGAGAGACAAAAAAAGAAAAAAAAAATCCAAAAAATCACATAGTAGAATTTTTAATTAATTAATTGGTGAATAAGTGTTTAGTCACCTACAAACAAGCAAGATTTTTGACTCTCACAGACCTGAGAGTCTAACTAACTTCCTCTTTAAGAATTTCAGAAACACACGGGGGTACCTAGTGAATGATCTGCAGAGAGCTGGGACCACACTGTGCCGCTAGGGACTCAAATCCTGCAGTGCCAGACATGTCCCCCTGCTTAAGCCAGTACATGTCCAGACCCATCTGAATTTTGCTAGAGAGCACTTGGATGATCCAGAAGAAGACTGGGAGAATTACATATGGTCAGATGAAACCAAAATAAAACTTTTTGATAAAAACACATACCATACCTACTGTGAAGAACACCACAGTACACCATACCTACTGTGAAGCATGGGGGTGGAAACATCATGCTTTGGGGGACCAGGACATCTGATCTGTGTAGAGGAAAGAATGAATGAGGCCATGTAGCATGAAATTTTGAATGAAAACCTCCTTCCACCGGCAAGGGCATTGAAGATGAAGTCTCCAGATCTCAACCCCATAGAAAATCTTTGGAGGGAGTTGAAAGTCCATGTTGCCAAGCGACAGCCCCAAAACATCACTGCTCTAGAGGAGATCTGCATGGAGGAATGGACCAAAATACCAGCAACAGTGTGTGAAAACCTTGTGAAGACTTACAGAAAATGTTTGACCTCTGTCATTGTCTGTGAATTTTTGTTATTGACCAAATACTTATTTTCCACCATAATTTGCAGTTAAATTCTTTAAAAATCCTACAATGTGAACTTCTGGATTTTTTTTTCTTATTATTTTGTCTCTTATAGTTGGGGTATAACCACGATGAAAATTACAGGCCTCTCTCATCTTTTTAAGTGGGAGAACTTGCACAATTGGTGGCTGACGAAATACTTTTTTGCCCCACTGTACATTATATATACACACGTTTTTAGATGTACAAAAAAATGACACAATTGACAACAAATATATGTATTAAAGCAATAAAACGTATGAAACATCAGTGCACACTGCAGACGCACATGTAGAGGACATGCTGTTCCCCTTGGCATGGCTTCATGCTATATTCGTACAAAAGTCTGCCATTTACTGTATGATTGCAATGTGTTTCCAAAAGAAAAATAAATACCAAACACACTGTGTTTCTTTTGTTGGAACTGAATGCTTATGGATTGCTATATGCTAATTATGTCTAATCACACTGCAAGCAAACACATGTTGTTTATTGAGTTAAAAAAAAAAATTCTGCCCTGTCTGTTTATTAACAAATCACTACATATGGCAAGAAATAGAGGCCCCATGATAAAGAGCTTTATCTAATCTGCTTCATGCAGCTCCAACAGTGAAAAACATTTCACGCTTTTACAGTTTTATATACATTGTGTAGGAGTGTAAAGTTACTTGGTCTTGGTCGCGGGGGACCTGGAGCCTATCCCAGGAGACTTCGGGCACTAGGCGGGGTACACCCTGGACAGGGTGCCAATCCATCGCAGGGCACACACACATACACACACTCACACATCCAATCACACACTACGGGCAATTTAGGAACGCCAATTAGCCTAACCTGCATATCTTTGGACTGTGGGAGGAAACCGGAGTACCCGGAGGAAACCCACCAAGCACGGGGAGAACATGCAAACTCCATGCACACAGAGACGGGAATCGAGCCTGGCCGGGGAATCGAACCCAGACCCTGGAGGTGCAAGGCGACAGTACTAACCCCAGTGGTTGTTTAATGTTATTATTGCCTGTACATTAAACCATTCTGGGAGTGAAAACATTTTGATGTACTGTACTTTCTTTGCTGCGCATCTTACAGCTGATGTGGAACAAAATGATTCATTAAAGCTTTCAGCATGACTTGGCCTTTAGTAGGCTCAAATGTGGTATTTGTTCTTATTTGTTACAAATAAAATAAGGATGTTTGTGATATTTATTTGCGTGAAGTGACCTACTTATTTTGAAGTGAGGTGAACGAAAATGGGCTTGGACTCCGTAAGGACTTGGTAAGTGAGGAAAATATAGTTTTATCCATGAGTCTGCAGTAAGAGGGAGTCTTGGGAAGTGGTGCCATACATACACACACACACACACACACACACACATATACACATTTATTTATTTATTTATATTTTTTTAACAAAATAGATTTAAAAATCCCACCGTGTCTGCAGATTTTGGACATCACACCTTCCTTTGAGACACTTTACCAGATGTCAGCACAGCACATTAATATACGACATAAAAATAGCACCAGGGCACAAAGGCAAAAAACGGCCTGTATCAGACCCAAATAACATAGTAACCTGAAATGTACAAAAATATACAAGATTAAAAATGCGCCATACGCAATGTATTTACTTTAGGTAGAGTTGGTGATTAAAGAATTTAAATTATTAAAATCAAAACGCCGGCCAGGCTCGAGTCCCGTCTCTGTGTGCATGGAGTTTGCATGTTCTCCCCGTGCTTGGTGGGTTTCCTCCGGGTACTCCGGTTTCCTCCCACAGTCCAAAGATATGCAGGTTAGGCTAATTGGCGTTCCTAAATTGCCCGTAGTGTGTGATTGGGTGTGTGAGTGTGTGTATGTGTGTGTGCCCTGCAATGGATTGGCACCCTGTCCAGGGTGTACCCCGCCTAGTGCCCGAAGTCTCCTGGGATAGGCTCCAGGTCCCCCGCGACCCTGAACACAGGATTAAGCGGTATAGAAGATGAATGAATGAATGAAAATCAAAATGCATGCAACATAAAATAAGTATCACTGCTTAGTGCTACTTTCCTTAAATGTATATTTATAGATTTTTTTTTTTTTTTATCTTAATCAGGATACTTGGTCTAGGGGAAATACACCCACCTGAAACAAGGATAAATTGTCCTCTTTAGGCAGTAGCAGAGAGCAAAGGAGATGAAGGAAGAAATAGGCATGGCAGTTTCTCTGCCATCAGAGTTCTCTTCACCCCCCACCTCCACCCCAACCCCCCCAACAACTACCACTACCCTCCCTTTCCCATTCTGCTTGTGTGAAATGAGCAAGGGTCTTATCTCTTAGAAACACACCAGCCAGAGGAGACACAGGCAGCGAGAGAGGATAGAAGGAGCAGGAAATAGACAGTGAGGGAGGAGGGACGGCAGAAAGCGAGGGAGAGGCAGTGTGTTTGAGAGCATTGAGCCACGTGGACTGCACACTAATCGCAGTGGTGTTTGGTATGCTATGAGCTTCACATTTGTTTCGAGCAGCGGCAAACATTAATCTAGTTTAACACCAGAGTAAGCGCGGCATTCAAGTGCTCATCTCACTGCGCACACCTCACTGCGCTCCAGTGTAAACCGATGTCCTAACACATCACCAGAACAAGATTGTTTTATGATCATCTCTACCTGAAAGAATCAGAAGCATTTACATAAACTGTTTGAGGCGAGGAAAGTTCTCTTACCTGTGTAATGAAGAATTAAATGTTGTCGCCTGATTTCAGTGTTGTTGGTGAGAAATCAAAGAGGAATTGATGCAATTAAGGCTAAGTGTGAAACAGAGAATCAGGTGAGGTGTAAGGGTTTCCCAGTGGAACATGACTTTATTACTGCAAATATTTTCTGCTTCAGTCACTCATGTCCACTGATATCAGTCTACCATATCTGTGGTGAGAAAATTGCCTCCTTTCTTTCCTGACAAATATGATTGCCTTTTGATAAAAGACTATCAAAGGTGTGTGTTGCTAAGGGAACAAAATTGAGGAACCCAAGTGTCATTGCTAAAAGCTGAGAAATAGGACAATCAAATCACAAAATCAGTATTAGCGCAATTGGTTGAACTATTATTGCGATCAATTTAGCACCTACCTGTGTGTGTGTGTGTGCGCGCGCGCGTGTGTGTGAGAGAGAGAGAGAGAGAGAAACATGCTCGATTTTTTTTATATTATTAAAATACAGCAAACTGATTTATTATAATTCATGGCCTAGCACTCTTGTATATTGTTTCCATGCTATGAACCATTATAGACTCATTAGGTGCAGAACAGTGCATTTAAACTATAATCCAATGTTGCTTTTTGAAAAGACAAACAAAAATATGGACCACATAAATATGCACCTAAAAACATAACATATGCACCACTTGACTCTCACTTGAAGAGTGTGACCTGGTAATGGGGGGAAAAATGTCTCCACAAAATTATTCAGATTGGAATTTGCCTTAATTTGAATTTCATAATTGCTCTCACATGCCTGTAATTAAGGTGTAATTATCCTCTGCTCTTCTGAATGCAGGTACAATTGATGCAGATGTTGCCAGTCACTGCTTTAGCCAGCGGCCTTCACCCCAATTTGATTCCACAGGTGCGAATATAAAGATGGAATATCGTCATGACTAGGGGGTTAACGTTAGAACATGGAATTAGCTCAGTGGATCTGTGCCTGATACTCGAATATAAAGTAGAGTAGTGCATATAAAATGTAATGTAATATGTCATTTGTAATTAGTAAACAAGACACACTAACATCTGGAGAACTGAGAGGTTGAGCAGGGGTGACTTCGTTATAATTATTATGAGACTTATAAGACTTGTTTGCATAACAATAATTATAGAAATAATTTATAAATAACAATGTAAGTAACCATGATTTATACATTTAATGAACATGCTACCATTTGTCAAATCTGTGAAGTGAAGCAAATCCTGTAACTTGTAGATTATAGTTTTAAATATGTCTGAATTAAATATTACTGACTTGTCTCAAGTTTCAAAGTAAAAAATTTTCCCTTCAAAATCATAGAAGCATGCGAATTCTTTTAATGTCTTTCCTTTTTCAGTTTGTTTGTGATTAAATTGCTGACAAATGTCATCATGAGATAGCGCTACAACCTGACCTTAACGATTCAAGCATGTGTATTTGGATATAATAGCGGAGCCAGACTGCCCTCTAATGGTCATAAAATGGAACTGTCGTATACAAACAAAAAAAAACAAAAAAACAGGCTGATATTTTATATATATATATATATATATATATATATATATATATATATATATATATATATATATAAAATATCAGCCAGTTTTTTTTTGTTTGTATACGACAGTTCCATTTTATATATATATATGCATATATATAAATTTGAAAAAAAAAAAAAAAAAAAAAAAAATTATATATATATATATATATATATATATATATATATATATATATATATATATATATATATATAATTTTTTTTTCCAATTTCCAATATAATATTTAATATATATATATAAAATATCAGCCTGTTTTTTTTGTTTGTATACGACAGTTCCATTTTATATATATATATATATATATGCATATATATAAATTGGGGGGGGGGAATATATATATATATATATATATATATATATATATATATATATATATATATATAATCTGTGAATTTGTAAGCAATAGTACACATGAATTGAATATTGACTCCGAAAATAAAAAGACATGTATGATTTTTTATTTTTTTTATCTTTACAACAACAACAAACAAACAAAAAAGTGTAATTTCCCATAGGACACATTTAAGGGACATCATGCAACGTTAGTCATAAAAATGTTCTGCACACCACGTCTTTGTCTGGTATAAGGAGTGGCAAAGAGGATTTAGCTACGTCTTCATGGATTGATTTTTTTCCCCCACTTCTTCATACTGTAGTCCAGTCACAGCCAGAAGGATTAAATATAATTTCCTGTTCCACTACATATGAAATTCTATGCTTTGTGAGTTTTAAATCCAACTGGGTGGCTGAATATGCTGCTGTGTGTGTTAGAGAGAGGGAGACCATAAGTGTGATCCTGTCTTTTGAGATGTAGCAAAATCACTCATTTTATACCTCCTTGCATGTTTCCGTCTAAAAATACAAAATTTAACATTACAGCTGAAATCAGCCTTCAGTCCTTAGTCTTTCATTTGAGTGAGCTTATTAAAAATTAGGAAAGGTCAATGCGTAGTCTACATCTGTTTCCAGTTGTTCATTCAGTCATTTAGCTTTAGCCCAATTTGTTAAAGCAAATGCAAATATAAATAACATTTGGCAGACACACTCAGTGCAAATTTAATGTGTGCTTTAATGTCTCTATCAATAAATATGTAAAAGCATACAGTAGGCGAGGACTGAGTACTGAGCCTTGTAGGATATCATTGTGCATGTGTGCATGGAGCAGATTTGGTTCCCTTCCAGGTCAACTAATATGACTGTCCCTCCATGTAAGCAAACCATTGCCATGATTTTTCAAAAATTCCATGATTAATAGGGGCTGACAAGAAAGTCTTGTGGTTGCCTGTGCCAAATGCTGCTAAGTATTTTGATGACAGTTTGGCTGATCTAATGGCATGGAGGTTCTCAGTTATGTCCACATGGGCAGTTTTTCTGGAATGTGCCAGATTTTGAGGACAGACAGATTGGTTTCTCAAGGGCTGTTTTATCTGAGAGAGACGGTTGATTGTAGACAGTTGATTGTACTGTAGGTTAAGGCTCTGGGTCCCCGATGTTGCCCCTCTGACCATCTTTGCTTCGGGAGCACAGCATCATGGCTGACCCCACCTTCTTAATAAACTGGAAAATGTGAAGAAAAACAATTCACTCTAATGTATAAGTAACAATATACTGTAAAGGTCAAGATAATACACAAAGATCAGAATTCTACCTTATAAAGGGGTAATGAATAAATCCAAAATTAAACTATTACTCACCTTATCACTGAGTTTCTTTGTTTGTTTTTAAAGCATAATACCTGTATATAGATTTGTTTCTGCTGTAGAGTTCATTTGTAATTTAGTTCCTACTAATCTCTGAATGTCTATTTTCACATTTATTAGAAGCTGAAGGAATTAGGAGGAAAATGCCATGACATTTCGCTTGTACAATTTAATATGATTAGAACTGAATCGGCAGATATGAAGTTTATGAATTACTTTGGTTGTTATTTTATTCTCCGGAGATACCACAGGCTGAACACTAGGTGTCACACCTTATCATCCACACACGCTTCACTTCACACAGACCAGAGACAAGCAGTCACTCGTGACATGGGCAAATATTCCCTGTTTCCCACAAGAGCTGTTTGACAGATGAGAGTGTGAATTAGTGCGCACATCAACAGATTACAGATTATCACTTTAACTAACTTTGAGATTGATTCTGTATGTAGCAGGGAGAGAGGGCAGTTGCCAGCTTTCCAATATTATACTGGTTCTTACCAGGCCAGTATAAGATTCTTCTAAGGAAATAACCACATTAATAATATCATTTTCATCTTGAAGTCTCTTGTCATCTCAAAATTTTATTACTGCAACTCACTCCTGGCAGGCGCTTCCCTTGAGCACAACCAGACCCCTTGAGCCAATCCAGAACACAGTCATACACCTTGTTCTCAAATTGTCTACATCACTCCATTGCTTTGTTCCTGCCATTGACGTCCTGAACTCAGATATAAAACATTTATTCTCTCTTATGAAGCCAAAATTAGACGAATTGCCACGTAACTGATGGTACTTTAGGACACAAGGAAGACATGCATCAACACGCTTTTCTGTACCAACACCATGCTAGAATGAGCATCTGCTGGCTAGAAAAAACAGCCGAGTCACTGAAAGTTTAAACGCTACCTCAACATTAAACATTTAACGAAAATGAACCCTTTTCTAAAAAGAAGATGAGAAAAAAACTCGTCTTACTCGTTTTCCCTTTGTTCACTTGGGTTTCCTCTGTGTTCCCGGTTTTCCTCCCACTTCTCAAAAAAAAAAGTGTGTGTGTGTTTGTGAAGATACCAACATGGTAGTTTAAAAATTAAGATGCAGCTCACTGACATTTAGAGATAAAATAATTGTTGTCAGGTGAAACATATTAATCACTGCAGCAATTATAATTAATCTAAACAATGGCTCTTTAATTTTTTGCTTAATGAAATTAAATTTGAGACTTTTTTGTCAAGGTAGTGTAAATTGAGTAGTAATTTTGGGCTTAGTGTAGACAAGCTGGTATGCTTTTGATAAAAATCCAGTTTTGTCTCCTGGAGTCTCCGGTCTTCACAGAAATATATAACTGATTCATGATCTTAAAGAACTTAAAGCAGTAGTAGGGAAGATTTAACCATATAAAGAGACACCATTGCTACAGGTGATGTGAAACCAGTGAGTGACGAGAGTAATTTCTTATTGTATTTATCAAACCATATTGTCAGCAGCAGCTTTAAAAGTGATTTTGGTGGGGGAGAATGACATAAACGTATCCAAATTAAATAAAGAGGCTGTCAAACTCAACTTACGTTAATGTAAAACCCAGTTCAGAGTTGACAAGATACAGTCTAATTTACTGTATATAATTTAACAGCTCATTTTAAGTGGTTTCAGACACACCATCATTCCACTGTGATTAACCGAGCAGGTGTGTTTCCTGTTGCCAGCAGGGGTGACAGAAGTACACAAACTCAAAACTCAATTAAACGTACAAGTATTTGCCTAAAAATGTACTTCACTACAAGTAGAAGTATCACTTCAAATTTTAACACAAGTTGAATAACTAAGTACAAGCTCTAAAATGAACTCAACAAGGAAACTCTTCCTTCTTGGATATTTTTTTAACTAAGTTACTGAAAAACATTCATTCATTCATTCATTCATCTTCTTTACCGCTTAATCCTGTGTTCAGGGTCGCGGGGGCCTGGAGCCTATCCCAGGAGACTTCGGGCACTAGGTGGGGTACACCCTGGACAGGGTGCCAATCCATCGCAGGGCACACACACATACACACACTCACACACTACGGGCAATTTAGGAACGCCAATTAGCCTAACCTGCATATCTTTGGACTGTGGGAGGAAACCGGAGTACCCGGAGGAAACCCACCAAGCACGGGGAGAACATGCAAACTCCATGCACACAGAGACGGGAATCGAACCCAGATCCTGGAGGTGCAAGGCGACAGTGCTAACCACACCACCACGCTGCCCTACTGATAAACAGATAAACACAATTGAAGTTGATACTGTTGATAACATGAATGTACTTGTCTAGTAGAGACTGATAGTAACAAGAGATGACATTAATTAAATGAATGGCAGTATCACTGTTAGGATCTTTCATTACGTTTACTTTTGCTGCCCTGTATAATGAAAGTAGTCTACACAATTAAATGTAATGAGTCTCAATTTAAAATGTAGGAAGTAAAAGTACAGGTTTTTCATTAAAAAAAAAATGTAGTTAGTAGGAGTAAAAAGTATCACATACTAAAATACCTATACAAAAGTAAAGTACAGTTACACAAAAAATTACTTACACAGTACTTACGAAGTAGTATTTTGTTACTCATCACCTCTGATTGCCAGTGGGATCAAACAGAAAAACTAAAAATCATTAATCACTACCCAAAAAGGGTGCAACACATATTCATACTATACCATTCGGATGTTCAGTTTGGTGTGTCTTGTGAGTTGAGAGACTACAGTCAAGCTTTAACTAGTGCGCTGTCACATCCTCTATTAATTTGGTTAATTTGAATTAAAGAAACCGGCAACACATTGCTGAGGATTGATCTTGTATTCAATTATTACTTCAGAGATATGTAATTTGTACAGGCTTGAGAATTCCAATGAACAAGTTTATGTAAAGTGCAATGCTGCAAGACATTAGAAGAGATCATTTGCCATTTAGATTTATGACATTTTCGGCTCACTCGACAGGTGTAATGGAAAACTGGACACCCACGTGATCAGGTTTTATGAGAATCAATTTTTATTTTACCAAGTTGATTTGATGTCTTTCCATAGTGGAATGGAAAGCAACTCTGATTTTATATCAAAAATAATATCCCAAGTTGACTATTGTTGTGGCGGCGCGGTGGTGTAGTGGTTAGCACTGTCGTCTTGCACCTCCAGGGTCTGGGTTCGATTCCCCGGCCAGGCTCGATTCCCGTCTCTGTGTGCATGGAGTTTGCATGTTCTCCCCGTGCTTGGTGGGTTTCCTCCGGGTACTCCGGTTTCCTCACATAGTCCAAAGATATGCAGATTAGGCTAATTGGCGTTCCTAAATTGCCCGTAGTGTGTGATTGGGTGTGTGAGTGTGTGTATGTGTGTGTGCCCTGCGATGGATTGGCACTCTGTCCAGGGTGTACCCCGCCTAGTGCCCGAAGTCTCCTGGGATAGGCTCCAGGTCCCCCGTGACCCTGAACACAGGATTAAGCGGTATAGAAGATGAATGAATGAATGAATGAATGAATGAATGACTATTGTTGTGGTGGAAAAGATATGTTCCACATTTCCTCTGTCCTAAAAGAAGTGTTCACTGTTTAACAAGGTCACCACGGTGTCTATATCATAAGCATTATCTGCTCCTGATTCTCTTTCCCAAACTTTTCTATACATCACAGGCACACTCTCTGCCCTTACACTGTAGATTTGTTTGCAAAAATGTATTATATGTAATTTCAGTTATTTGCTATTAAACAAGATCTTGACAGAGTACTTTAAAACTAGACAAAGTGGTATAAAAAAGCTGCAAACCTGGCAACTGAAGCACTGGAACTGAAGCACTGGAAAGGTTTATAGAGAGAGCATGGGGCAGCATGTTTCTTGTCTCTACTAGTATGAGTTGCAGTTCTCTTTTTTTTTAACCACTCAGTGTAATAATGACTCACTAATTGAAGCAATAAGCATGCTTTACTAGGAAACCAATTCACAGGAACTAAATAGGGAGTGTGAAATAGCCAGGAATAGCAATTAGAGTTGATTCATATTAGAAGTGGAAAACAATGTTTGGCACATTAAGAATGGGATGAACAACAGAGAGGGAAGGGAAAGAGGCATTAAAATCCATGCATGGTTTGTATTAAAAAGTAGTTAATAATATTGACAGATCATTAAGATAAGTGCATTATCTGGCAATGGTAACTAAAGCTGCCAGAGTCAAGGGTATGGCTGGTAATAAGTGCTATAGCTTGAGAAATATATCAAATACTTTTCTTTATCAGAAAATTATATTTGCTGGGTTATAGTGGATGTGGAAAATCAGTAATGTCAGTAATGTTCACAGATAACAACTGAGGTTTAGATTTTCGTAGACATTTAACACAAAAGAGTCCAACTTCTTTCAAGGGTGTTGTGCGGTTTGTTGATTTAAATTTCCTCTGGTTGAAAAGAAAATTGGTTCCGCAACCAGAACACAATTTCTGAGTTGAATAGATCTTTTTTTTTTAGTTGTCTGTGGAACACAAGAAAATGGTCAGAGATGTCATTCATCTTTGCTGAGGTGTAGAGGTGGATATTGCATAGACTGACTTGATGGAGCATGAAATTCCTCTTTTATATGGTCTCCCAGTATATCAAAGATTACATCGAATCAATATACAATGGTGAAAACTCATATCAGACTGTTGTTACAGATCATAACAGATCATAATGGAGAGCTGAAGTCCATATACTTCACCCATAGTTATCTTAGAAAGGCAAGTGAATTGACTACACTAAATTGCTTCTATGTGTGAAAGAGTGCATGAATGCCCAAGATAGACTCCAGATCAATAATGACCAGGATAAAGTGGTTACTCAATGTAGGGAATATTTAATTTCTAGTGTGTTTCATGATATTACTGTATGTGTGCACGAGAACAGAGTGCTTTCTTTCTTTGACCTCGACACGCTGCACAATCAGCAAACACATTCCTTAGTATAATCTATGTTCAGGTCATAAAACCGTTGGAGGCTCCTAGCTAAGAACAACTCCCAAGCTCCTGTTCTTCTCCATGTTATCTTTTATAAACATTCCGGACCAGATGTAACCGCTTCTGCACCCTCCTTTTGATGCTTTGTGTGTGTGTGTGTGTGCATACTGTATATATACTTCTGTCTTCCACAATAAACTTTGAACGTCTCACTGAGCACTGACTTGTGTGATTCATTGGGGGGTTCCCTGAGCTCAGGCGGGACAGCAGAATACAGGCGGAGCACTGAGTAGACCAAAGGGGGTCTACCAAATTCAAGAAATCCTTACATTCAAGATGAGTAAATTTAAAGAAAATGAAAGAAATGTGGTTAATATGCATTGATTTTTTTCTAAGATAAAATCTTTTAATTATATTTCCAAATAATGCTAAGCACTCTTTATCTGATTTTTTTTTATTTAATCAGCTCCATTTTGTTTTGCACCAGCTTTGTAGCAAATTTTGAACCTTCCCAAACTCTAATGTTATGCACCAAATCAAATAAAAATTTTATTAAAATATACGGTCATACACAGTATGATATGCAGTAAAATTGTTTATATTACCCATGACCTGCGATTTAAAAAAGAAAATATTCAAATAGAGAAATAAAATATAAAATAAGAGAAAATTATACAATTATATAAGTTATCCAGGATAAGTTACAGCTAAGTGCACTGCTCGCTGTAGATTTAGTGCAGGATAGGGAGCTCGGTCCGATGATGCACTCAGCTTATCGCACCGTCCTCTGTAGAGCTTGTCTGTCCTGCATGGTGCCGTTCCAAAACCAGCTTGTGATGTTTCCTGTCAGGATGCCCTCGAGGTGCAGATGTACAAGTTCCTAAGCACCTTGGAGTGTAGTCTAAAGTCTCTCAAGCGTCTGAGGTTGAAGAGTTGCTGCCGGGCTTTTTTCACAACAGTGGCAATGTGCCAGGACCATGACCGGTCCTGCGTGATGTGAACACAGAGGTATCTGAAGCTGTCTACTCGGCTCTCGTTGATGACAGGGGTCCAGTTTTTCCTCTCCTGCTTTGTACTGAAGGCCACTATCAACTCCTTTGTCTTGCTGATGTTCAGGAGGAGGCTGTTCCTTTTGCACCAGTTATCCAGATTTCTAATCTCCTCCAGGTAGGCCATTGCATTGTTGTCATGAATCAAGCCCACAACAATTGTGTTGTCAGCAAACTTGATAGGTTTCACTTTTCCTCATCTTCCAAGCCTCTTAAAGCCAATTTTCCAGTCCAGTCTTCCTCAAAAACAACATTCCTTGATGAATGACTCACCATTCAAAAAGACTCTTAACTCTGTCTTCTACTGTCACTAGATCTTGTAGCTGTGCGGCCCCTATCTAACCTCTCGTGCATATATTTCCTGCACGAGAGAAATACATGTCTCACATTCCTGGCATTCCTCACTGGAATGCCCCGCTGGGTGTTTACCTATTTAAAATACAGTGTTATTAAGGTTGCTGTGTCCAGTTCTTAGTCTGCTACAGTATGTTCTACATATATTGATTGATAATTCCACTTTCAGATTTCCCCCCTCCATATCACATCTACTTTGTTGTGTATTGAATGCAAATATCTCACTTTTGGGTTGCCTTGCACCTCCAGGGTCTGGGTTCGATTCCCCGGCCAGGCTCGATTCCTGTCTCTGTGTGCATGGAGTTTGCATGTTCTCCTCGTGCTTGGTGGGTTTCCTCCGGGTACTCCGGTTTCCTCCCACAGTCCAAAGATATGCAGGTTAGGCTAATTGGCGTTCCTAAATTGCCCGTAGTGTGTGATTGGGTGTGTGTATGTGTGTGTGCCCTGCGATGGATTGGCACCCTGTCCAGGGTGTACCCCGCCTAGTGCCCGAAGTCTCCTGGGATAGGCTCCAGGTCCCCCGCGAGCCTGAACTCAGGATTAAGCGGTATAGAAAATGAATGAATGAATGAATGAATGAATCTCACTTTTGGTTCATTATCCCACTTCTGTTGCCATTGTTGTTTTGCTTTTCTCCACACCATACCTTTTCCCTCTGACTTTGACAATTTGATATTCACCTCACATCCTGCTGCTGTAACAGTCTGCCTATTAATTTCACCGGAAACCCGAATTGGCTAGGAGACATTTTTCCCTTGTGTAATTATTCTTTACTAGCTAACAAGATGGTGGCTTCTGGTTTCTCATATGAAGCCATTGGGTTCTCATGAAGCCTCAGTTATTTGTGATGTAAATGGCGTTACATTAATATCCACTAGATGTCGCCAAACACGATTAATCTTGTCCTGACAACCATTATCTGTACAAGAAGAAAAGTAAACCGGAAGAAACAACCACGGGAGCTAAGCGTGATTTTGTTTCCACTGGTTTTAATTCACAGGATGCTGGACAACTGCATTTGATAGTTTTTTTAAGTGCTTTATTGCATACACACGCCTGTTTCAGCGATAGGTCTACGTAGTGTGTTGTAAAGATGTAGAATAAACAGCTTTTGCTAAATTGAAGTCAGTGTAAATCTGAAGCCATAAGGATTTCCTGTACCGCTAGATTGTTATGGATCAGGTAAATGATGGAGGATTTGGGTCGGCGGCCCCTGTGTTTCTCCATCAGTCCACAGAGTCATCCGAAAGGATTTTGTCAGAAGAAGAAGTGGAGAAACTGAAGAAAGACCAGGTTTTGGTGTCAGACTTTAAGCAGCAGAAGTTGGAGATTGATGCTCAAAAAAACTGGGACTTGTTTTACAAAAGGAATACCACAAACTTTTTTAAAGACAGGCACTGGACAACGAGGGAATTTGAGGAGCTTAAAGCTTGCAGAGAGGTGAGTTGTTGAAGTGAAGCTCCAGTGTTTTATCTTTTTCATTAGTAAGTATTGGTTGACTGGTCTGTTTGGCCTTTCAGTTTGAGTCCCAGAGGCTGGTGATGCTGGAGGCTGGATGTGGAGTTGGCAATTGCATCTTTCCTTTGTTGGAAGAAGATCTCAACATCTTTATCTACGCATGTGACTTTTCACCTCGAGCTGTCCAGTTTGTGAAGGTAAGTGGCAAAAGTTGTGCAAATGTTTCCTTCAAGCCATCTGCCAGAAAAGTTTTCCTGTGTTGTATGGCTATGATGGTTGTATCACCACCACCACGACCACCACGTTTATGAATTGTTAAATCTGTTTGGTCAGAAGGTATTGATTTGTTTACGACAACCACGATTGTTCTAAAATGTTAATGTTCCATAGCAATAGCTCATTCCCTATGACTCATATGGCAGGCATTACCCATAATCTAAGACTTAACAAAGTAAATTGTGTTATTGTTGACATCATGGTGTCAGTGCTTTGATTTTCTGTAAAATGACTTTGTCTTTTGGACAAAGGGAGGCAGGTGAAGGAAAGACTATTTAGTGCAGATATATATTGTTTTTTTTTATGTTCTGGAAGATTAAATGTACCTATACATGGTTAAAGTAATGGACCATTCATTAATAAATGATGCTAAAAAAGGGAGGTAAAAGGCTTACCTTTGCGAAAAGTGACACTTTGTCCATGGCCAGTGGAAAAATCCATAAACCTCAAAAGTTCAGGAACTTCTGTAATTCTGGTTCCTCCTCAGGATCGGTATCCGAATAAGAAATGTATAAACTTTGTAACCACACAGACATTGTTTAGCTGCACAAATTAATTACCATTGATAGAACTCCCGAAAGGGGGACTTGACCCCTGAGACCACCACAGAGGAAATGCTGTTGGAATTGGAGTAATTCCAAAAGGTATGATGGTGTGCATACTGTACTTTACTTCATGACTGCTATAAAATGCATGAGTGAAGTTTGTAGGTGTGCATGTGTTTATTGGCCCTGCGCTGTACTGACACCCTGTCCAGGTTCTTCAAGTCACCTGGGATAGTCTCAGGCTGACCTGTCCAGGATAAGCAGTATAGAGAATGAGTAAGAGTGTTTTTACATTGGAGTTGTATCTGTGTAACATTAATGGCTGACTCCAAAGCCCAGTGCAGAACTGATATTGCTGTTCTAAAACCTAAAATTAATATTTTATTTATCTCCTGCCTTTCTGACTCCCTCCCTCACATACTCATTTACTTACTTACTGACTTATAATCAAAAACTGGGTAATTTTAGATGACAAAAATATCATATTATGATATTATAATTTTTTTGATATGTGATATCATGTATACATATTAATAATAAACTGTTACGTAAAAAAAATTTATTAACTTTACTTCCACCAAAAGAGAAATATAAGTGCAATATTAACCAGTTTAAAATTGTCCATCCCTGTGTTAATTCAGTCCATTCCTATACAAAATCTTGCTTTTTCTTTCCAGGAAAACTCTCTGTATTGTCCAGAGCGATGTCTGGCATTTCAGTGTGATCTGACTAAAGATGATCTCCATGCCACCATTGCAGAAAACAGTCTGGATGTTGCTACACTGATATTTGTCCTCTCTGCTATTCATCCTGACAGAATGCATCAAGTACTGGAAAACATTTATCGGGTAAAGAGACTTACAGTATAATCAGATTCTGTATTAAAGTTAGGTCTTTTAGGTTTTTCCCAAACCTAAGATTCAATGAAAATAATTTTGCAGTGGGATTAACAGAGGTAAAATTACTGTGAACATAATTCTGTTCATGTAATTAACAATTATGGTTGAACGTGTTTATTTATGTGTATTTATTTAAATATTCAGGCAAACTTCACTCATGCATTTTATGGTAGTCAAAAATTTTATCATTTTTGTTTGGGTTTGGCAGGTATTAAAACCAGGAGGAATCGTCTTATTCAGGGACTACGGCCTGTATGATCATGCCATGCTAAGGTTTAAGTCAGGAAGCAAGCTCGGGGAGAATTTTTATGTAAGACAGGATGGCACACGTTCCTATTTCTTCTCGCGAGGTTAGTCACTGTTAGTATTTTTATCAGCTTGTTTTTCTATTGTAAGTGTGATATAATGTGCTCTGTGCTTCTGTTTCAGAGTACTTGGCCAAGCTGTTTCAGCAGGCAGGGTTTCAGACACTCGTTAACGAATACGTTCTGAGAGAAACTGTAAACAAAAAGGAAGGACTGTGTGTTCAACGAGTATTTCTCCAGAGTAAATACCACAAACCTGAATGACTGTCGTTTTCATCAGTGTTTTATAGAGAAATGCATGTAATGTGATAAGATATTATATTTTATACATTGCATGAGTCAGTGTTTTATGAATTGAATCATGTTAAATAACTTGAACTTAATAAATTACTTTTTTATGGTCTTACTGTATTAATGATATTAAAGCATATGTTAACAGAGAGTGAGACATGCTGGATGTGCAGATATGCTCATAAGTGAAGTACATTAATAAGTCAGATGTTAATGTCATTAATAACTTTCAACACACGAGGGCAGCATAAACGAACAATTCAAGCATCTCCTGGGTGAGAGGGAGTAGTAGACATTTGCTTTTTATTATTATTATTATTATTATTATGAATCCTACATAAATTAGCCTATTACAATAACCCACACAAGCTGATGGCCTGGGATTCTTTTTTCAGACCTTACTTTTTTCTTAAAGTATTAAAGCATTTTCACAGTAATTACTATTAAGGGACTGGCAGTGAGAAAATAGCTTTGAAAATGACAAATTTTTTGTGTTTTTTTTTGTGCTAATCTAATTGGAATTTTAAAATCTAAATCAAATGATACTTTTAAATTCAAATGAAATTTGTAAACTACAAATCTGTATTAATTTTATTTTATGAACATAATTGGAAATTAGGTTATTTTCATTGTTTCATTGGTTTTCTTTCATATTTTCACATTCAGGTTTTCTTTTTCAGTGCATTAAAAATCTAATTATATTTGAATATGTATTTTATTTTTCCCATTTTATAAATTTTTTATTCATTCATCTTCTATACCGCTTTATCCCGTATTTAGGGTCACGGAGACCTGGAGCCTATCCCAGGAGACTCTGGGCACGAGGCAGGGTACACCCTGGACAGCGTGCCAATCCATCGCAGGGCACAAACACACACAAAAAAAATTTTTTTTTATTCTTGGTGAATTTGTATCCATGTTTCTCATCTCAGTGCTCAAATTCAACACAAAACAAATTTCATATCTAGGTAGGCAAAATTATTTGAGCCTGAATCATGGTGTGCCATTCTGTATCTCTTACCATTAAATGCCTTTCCCACTCAGGAGTGTCCAAATATCAACAGAACAAATGCAATTATGGATTTGAATCAGATTATTAAAATTGTTTTTAAAGTATTTCTTTAGTTGGAGTGTGTCACAGGAGTGTGGGGGGGAAGGTTGCTAGCTGTGGTTTTTTATTTGTTTGTTCATTCACCGTCTCTCTCTCTTTCTTTCTGCCAAATGCATACATATACACTAATCAGTCAGATTGTGTATGTCGCTTTTATCACAGCATTTATAATTCTGATGGTGTACGTTGATATCTGGCACCAAGACTCTTCTGTCCTATAAGTTGTTAAATCTGACTGCTTTATATCAGACTTGTTTTTCTGGCACATCCCACAGATGCTTGGTCAGATTTAGACCTGGGGAATTTTCAAGCCAAGTCAACAATTTGAACCGTCATTGAACTGTCTCTTGAACCTCAAATCACTTTGAACAATTTTGCAGTCTCAGGAGACAGTGGGGACAGGGGACAGGGGTCATATGGGGCACTCTGACTGATCTGCAGCTGTGCAGCCCCATTTGTAGCAAGCTATTATTTAATGTGTTCTGACAGGTTTTAAAAATCATCGCAAGTATTAATTTTTCAGCAAAATTGTGCCATAGTAGCTCTTCTGTGGGATCAGAACAGACAGATATGCTTTGCTTCCCATGCACCTCAGTGAGCCTTGGGAGCCCATGACTCTGTTATCAGTTGAGGGGTTGTCCCTATCCTTGGGCCACTTTTGGTAAGTACTAACCACTGTATACTGAAAGCATCTCGAGATCTGCTGTTTTGGCGATGCTTCAATGCTAAACATTACAATGTATACAAATAAATACACTTCAATATGGAGTTGGTTCTGCTTTTGCAGCTATAACAGCTACCACTTTTCTTGGCTAGATTTTGGAGTGTTTCTTTGGGACTTCATGCCCATTCATTCTGTAGAGCATTTATGACGTCAGGCACTGATGACGAATGAGATGGCCTGTCTCACAATCTCTGTTACGTCTTCCAATGCTGCTTGATGGGGTTGAGATCAAGGCTCTTTGCGGGCCAATCAAGTTCTTCACATCAAACTCATCAAACCATGTCTTTATTACCATGGCTGAGATGTGCAAAACAAAATAACAAAGTATCATGGGTCCGTTCTTCGTACGTTGCTTGACACATCCGAGATGAACTGATACAACTAAGATGAGATCATCGTGCTAATTACGCTCTGGCTAAGTTGGTTCTTCGAGCACACCTGTTGTTGATGATTAGTGTAGCTGGATTGAGTTGTCTAGGTTTATTGCGCGTTCGTGCGTTGGTTTAAAAGGCGATATGCATTGACAGTAGAAACACTGATCACAAGTCCTTTGATTGATTGACGAAATGACAAAAGAACGAGCTAAATTTTTTTTGTAACACATGTTATGCGCTGAAATGCCCCCCTCCCCCCCACGTGTTATGCGCTGAAATGCTCCCCTGCCATGGATCCCCCCCACCACACACACATAATCGCTATCAAATATTATATTAGAACATAATATGCGCATATGGTTTACAAATTACATGAGACAATAAAATAAGAAATATGCAAATAAATATGTTGTATATGGAAAAATAGAAATATGAATATTTTTTTCAAAAACATGTATACTTTTATATTGTGTATTTTATAATAAAATTATTCATTCATTCATTCATTTTCTATACCGCTTAATCCTGTGTTCAGGGTTGCGGGGGACCTGGAGCCTATCCCAGGAGACTTCGGGCACTAGGCGGGGTACACCCTGGACAGGGTGCCAATCCATCGCAGGGCACACACACATACACACACTCACACACCCAATCACACACTACGGGCAATTTAGGAACACCAATTAGCCTAACCTGCATATCTTTGGACTGTGGGAGGAAACCGGAGTACTCGGAGGAAACCCACCAAGCACGGGGAGAACATGCAAACTCCATGCACACAGAGACGGGAATCGAGCCTGGCCGGGGAATCGAACCCAGACCCTGGAGGTGCAAGGCGACATAATAAAATTAGTTTTGTCCAATTTTTCATTAAAAAAAAAAAAAATTTTATTATATATAAATATTTATTTGCATATTCATGACAAACCCCTGAAAAATAAATGTGTTACAAAATAAACATGATGAAAAATCAGGAAACATGACATAAGATACAATATACCACATGAGAAAACACAACAACAATTCAGTCAAACCGGAAAAGGTAGACGCCTCGTCCAATCAGCGATAAGAATCAACATGACTATGCATGGTTTGCTTGTTGATACTTACCGCTGATTGGTCAAGACATCCGTCACTCAAAATATACAGGAAGTACCGCAGCCTCTCTGAAATTTTTATGTATTTTCATTTAAGGATTCATTTCAGTATTTTAGGATTGTACAGCACTTTAGTTAAGTAAGTAGTGTTAATGTACTTATTTTTTTAAAGTAGATACAATTTTAATTTGCGAACTATACCTACCTTTTCCCGTTTGACTGAATTGTTGTTGTGTTTTCTCATTTGTTTCCGGATGTCATTTCGTTTTCTGATTTGTTATAATCACTCTTGGTCGGCGACTGCGAGTGACGTCACTCCCCATACAATCCCGCCCCACAGTATAGACCCGCCCCTGACGCTGATTGACAGGTTTCCGTGTAACGTGTTGGAAATGCAATTGCAAATGGATTAGCGATTGCGTTTGAATTTTGGCCGGCTTGACGCGCGGCGCAGAGAAAGTGAAAAAGCAAACATGGTGATTGATTTTGCTATTTAAATATGACAGGTTCATGACGTGTAAGACCTGGGAAATACAAATGGACTTTGCTTTTTCATTTGAAATTTGCCAGTCAGTGTGCGCTCGCGAAGGCGAAACAGCAAACGGTAATGCAAAGTTTGCAACTGCATTTGAATTATGGCACAGTTTGTGCGTCCATATATGGGAAACGCAATTTGAATAACGTCCGCGATATCGCTCCATAGCCTTCTCCGAATTGTTGTCTCAAAGTTGGAAGCCAAGTCCAAGATGTTGTGGTCTGCTGAAGCATTAAGATTAAATCTTCACTGGGGATAAGAGGCCTGATTGAAACACCTGAATTCAATCATTAACAGGTTTGGCCAAATACTTTAGTCCATATAGTGTGTATGTCAGTTAACTTTTGTCAGTTATGGCCTTCCATATGGTGGCACTATGAAAATGGGCGGAGCAATGGCGTTCCTCATTGCGGTCGAAACCGCACACTAAGATACTACACAGTATGCCAAAGCAGTATGCCTTTCCACATGCAGCGTACTGTGTAGGGTAGTAGTAGAGTAGAGTAGTGTAGTACCCGGAGGTCGCTTTGCGTTTCACGCGCGGCTCTGTCTCTCACGCGCTCCGTCTCTCACGCGCTCCGTGTGATGTGTTTATTATTTGCCGCGTTTTTACAGGAAGGATGTGTTTAAACAGCGCTCCTGACTCTTTCCGTCCTGCGTAAGAGACTGCAAGCTTTAGGGAGATAGTGTAGCTTTTTTTTAACGTTTATTGTTTTTACAGAGAGGTTTTTTTCCCTAGGCTAGCAGGGACCATTGTTTGAATATCTGGAAATCATCTCCGAGCATGGAGAGCAGAGAGAAGGACAGCAGGTCTGATGGAGAATGTGAGTCTGCTGATGAGGAAGAAGTGGATCCTCGGGTTCAGGTACCAGGGCTGTTTTGCCGCAGTGTGCTCGTTTTTTTCATTTTTATTTTATTTTTTTTCCATTTTTGTGAAACCAGTTTACTTTGCTGTCCAGTATATTAAACTTAAACATAAAAAACCCCCAAACAAACACGAGACTATATCAGTAGACTATGAGACTAGTCAAGGCCAATTTCAATGTCTATTGAATTATGTGCAGATATGTGAACATTTTGTCTTTTGTTTTGTCCCAGATCATATTAGTGCACATTGTAGACCAAAAAGATTGAATGGATTCTTGAGTTTGAGAGCTTAAGACTGTAACACAACATCTGGAGCAAAGTATTCCCACGGGACATTGCTTTCAAAGCTTTATGCTTTATATCTGCTGTTTTTCCTCTTCTCTAAATTTGGCATATTTTTTTGTAACAGGGGGAACTGGAGAAGCTGAATCAGTCCACAGATGACATCAACCGATGTGAGACCGAACTGGAGGTACAACAGTGGATTTATATATATATTTTTAACCTTCATGTATTGTGATCACTTTTTTTTGTTGTTGTTCTGTTTAGTTGTTTAAGTCTGAAGCTTCGTGCAAAGCTCAGTTATCATCATGACTAAAGATTACACAGACTAAATGTTTCCGCAAGTTGCCAGTCCTGTCTGTCTGTTGTATGCCTGTTGGCTGGGAATCAACAGTGTGGTTTTCACATCTGGCACATCAAAACGTTTGCTGTTTATTTTAATGTTAACTTCAATGCCTCATTTAATTTTCCTTTAAACCACTAAACGTGTAATTGCATAAAATAATATTGAAATGGCCCAGAGGTTTCACAGTACAACAGTATTATTGTACTCTGATGATTGACTATAAATCTAAAAATAAGCCAGGTGTTGCTGATTGAGCTAAAGAAATGGTAGAAATCATTAACCAAACCAGCTGTTCTTATGGCACATGACTGTATGCAAATAAACAACAAAATCGTTGCAACCCATGAAAGTTATTGTACTAAAGAGTCAGCAGTTCTGCCAAGCTCTAGCTAGAAACCTTTGATTGTTTGTGACTGTCGATCGGTTTAAATTCAGTGGTAGAATCATATGAGGTATTACTTCTGTATGTGTGGTGGCCTGGAAAAACCTTGGCATGGTTAAGATATGTGGTTCTGAAAATGTTTTTCTTTTGGATGTATTTCAACCTCACAAAGTTCTAGCAATATCAATTTTTAAAAAAAAAAGGAAGAAATTTGCTTTCAAAGATTAAATTTCACTTTTACTGAAATTTGCCCAGCCTTAACTCTGCATGCATAACCTAGTCTACTTATGGAAAAGCACTGTCTATGTGGAATTTTAAATGAATTATAAGTTTATGATGGTAAATGAGTTCTTACTTTCAGTCTCATTATTTAAGGTGAACATCACTCAGAACTAGGGCTGGATGATTCGTTTAAGAAATCGTTTTGTGATTACTTAGACACATTGCAATTTAAACTATTTAAATATTAAATGTTTTCCAGAACTTGGCTAGTTTTCCCATACACAGTTAATCAGCCATTCATGTGGCATCAGCACAATGTAAAAATCACACAAGTACAGGTTAAGAGCTTCAGTTACACATGTTTATGTTCACAACAAAGATCAGAGGGAAGTGTGTGGGGTTTGTTAATTTCTTCATGGCATTGATGTTTGGTAACAGATGGGCTGGTTTGAGTATTTCAGAAACTTGTGATCTCCTGGGAATTTAACACACAACAGTCCCTAGAGTAATAATCTGCTTATCTTGAAATGTAAGGCCTTACCACAAACCCAGTTCATCTTTTGTGGTAATGGGTGCAATTCCATATAATCTTTTCAAATGTTTGTAACTCAAAAACTTCCAAAAAGAATAATTATTCGATTCGTTCTTTTGCCTCTTTAAACAAGCTGTGTTTCCCCCCCACTTATCCAGTTGTTTTATTATAGTCTCAGGGGTAAAGCTAATCTATTTTGGATGACATTCTAACCCCTTCAGGACAGTGTACAGTATTAATTTAAATTGATTGTGAATGTATATACCACTACTGTGGAATCCTGAAAGTTTCACCGTTCCACTAGCCTTGGTTTCATCAAACTTAATGTGTGATGATTGATGCTGTGATTTCCAGGATGCCAGGCAGAGGTTTCGCTCTGTGCTGGTGGAAGCCACACTGAAACTGGATGAGCTGCTGAAAAAGATCGGCAAGGCCGTAGAGGACTCAAAGCCATACTGGGAGGCACGCCGTGTGGCACGCCAGGTGAGAATGCTAACTTTGAGTTTTGCTCAAAACACATCTCTAACAAGTAGTCCCCATATTCTCATGTATAGACTGGTGAGTTTTATGAATCTCTGAGGAGCATTTAGTAGCAATATACAGTACTGTATGTTACAATCTGCTCTCTTGTATGTATTTATATTATTGTTTACAGTACCTCTCCTGTTTTCTATCATGTGACAAAAATGGGCCCTTTTATTTGTAATTTTTTAATAGATGTTATTTGCTTACTTTATGCCAAGTCATTCATTGCAGACCAGAAATAGGTTGTGGTATAAAGATAGTGGTTGCAAAAAGTATTAAGACATGTGCCCTGTTTTGTTGTTCTCCCTGTGCACAAAAAAGGAGATGTTACTACAGTAATTAGTTCTCGACTGTCTGGCTGTGTGCTTATCAGAATCTGTGGATTTAGTTAATGGATGGAATAAATATGTGGCAGAAATTTTACTTTATGAAGCTGGGGTGTCCACCTCTGCACAACAAATGTCTATGACTAGAGAATTTTCTAGTAAATTGTGAACTTCAGCGGCAAATGTCTGTACATGATCTTCAGGAAGTAATCAAGTAGGCATGGATTAAACAAAATGACACCAGAGTACTGCTAATGTACTATTTTGTATTCAAATGTACTGATCTAGGCTAACAGTTAGTTATCACCACTAATTATAATCAATGTACTGAGTTATCCCATACATTGTATAAGAATGGCCACAATTAAAATCCTAATTTTATGTTGCATACACGGCCATACACAAGATATGCAGTGAAATGCTTATAATGTACAAACACCCATGACCTAAAATTTAAGAAAGAAAATAGAGTATTTAAATAGAGAAATAAGATAAAATTATGCAAATGTAGAAAAGCTTTCTCTGGAAAATGTACAGCATGTACAGTAAATGAAATGGTAAAGTGTATAAGGTATACAGGATAAGTACAGTACATACAGGGTTAGTATATTAAATTAAATGGCAGGTGTATTTTCATCTTGGCAAAACTGTAATTTAGACTGTTCTTTGGACTTGAGAGAAATTATTTTTGTTCTCCTAAATAGTTAAAAAACAGATTATTGACATTTTTAGCAGAATACACAGAGAGGGCAATATAACCCAGAGGGGAAAAATACTTCCTCTTAAGAGGATTTCTCTAGAAATTGTGTTGCTTAAATATAGAAACTCTTTATAACTGTGCTGCTTTGTCTTTTAGTGTTGGTGCACAGTCTATGCCATGTTAAATGGAAATCTATTCAGCTAGCATATATGAAGTATACTGGAATCACAAACCTTACATTGGAGAAGGGATAATAAAGCTACACAGCTTGAATATTGCAGCAGATATGTTATGGTAAAAAGCACAAGCAGCTCTGACTTGAGTATTTACAGATTAGACAGATCCCCTAATTGGTGATATTGTTTGATTTGAAGAGCAGCTCATTGTGTCCAACAGGACATTATATCTGCTTTTGAAGTCTATTTGTTGAAGCGAATCCCTTTAATCTCCACAAAAATCCCAAACACTTATAACTCACATTAGCTCCGGTGTGGTTGTGTGTTGGTGTTGACTATGCTTCAGCTGGAAAAGACCAAGACATTTTATAAAAAAAAAAAAAATAATAATAAAAAAAACCTGCTACTGAGAGATGCCCCCCCACTCTCTGGCTGTCCCCCCCTACCCCCCCCCCCCCCCCCCCCCCAACACCTCTTTTTTTTTCCCCTTGCTGTTTCCTTCCAATTCTCTCACCTACTGTACTTGTTTTTGTCAGGTTGTTAACATCTGGCTCAGTAGTGGTACAATGCCTACCAACCATGCACAAATAGTTTTTCACACTGTCTGTCACACACTTTTTCAGACAAGAGCTTGAGTCTAACCAAACTGATTACAGATTGTGGTATACGTTTCTGTACTGAATGCTGTGTGTTCTTGTTTACATCCAATTACAACCATAGTGTTCTCTTCATCAGCATTAAAAATTTTGTACTGAAACACAAATGTTAGTCATGAACATGGTTTCGTGAAGGTTTCCAAAACAGTAATGCCAAACAGAGAAAAATTGCTTGTATTTCCAGACTTAAGAGTGGATGTTACTACTGTACTGTATGTAATGAGTAAAACATTGTGGGACATGCCGTTTTAGAAAAAGAATCAACAGCATGTTCATGCAAAGTGGTCTGATACTGCAGCTTGATGATGATGATGATGATTATTATTTATAAGTAATGTTTTTGTGGTTATTATTTAGTTTAACATGTTAACCTTATCTATTTCCTTAAGGAAGTAGATATGTGAGCCATGTGAGGTAAAATATGAAAACAAACATTATCATTTATTTTGTTTAATTAGTTAAATTCATATTGGCAGTTAATGAGTGATTTATCATTAACATCCATATTTTCATTGGATTCCATAATAATTCATTCATTCCATATTTTTTTTATTTGGAATTTTCATTAAACAACTAGTTCCTGTACTTTACTTATATTGACATTATTCAAGAATTAATGTTGCTATTATTTTGACACATTATGATTGTGATTTTAAACGACAATACATAGCTCTTAAATGTTTCATTTTGTATTCAAACATATTTATCTAGGCTAACACCAAATAATGGCACAAATTATCTCATTAAGATGATGTGCTGTTGAGATTTGCCTTCAGCCAGCTGGAACTGTTGAAGCACATTCTGACCAATCAGAATCGACAGTATAACAGGGCTATAATATAATTTGTTTCTTATAAATCCCATAAGATGGAGGGTTTTTTTTTTCCTTTTGTTTTGTTTTTGTTTTTTTTTAGTTTTGACAAGTTGTCCTTTCCCACATCCACATTCCTTTTTGTTGAGCACTGGATACGAGGTGTTCAGATAGATAAGGTTATAGTGCTACTTGTTCACTTATTTGTTTATCATCTTACTGTAATGTTTAATGCAGGATGTTTTTAGAGTGACACAATAAGAAAGCATGATTCATCACGACAAGGCATTCTCCTTAGATTATTTACTAGAAAAGTAGACAGTTGAGGTTCTTAAGTGAGTAATTTTGTTTCTGAGACTTTATCAGATAAGATGAAGATTCATGGTTTAGGAATTAGTTAAGTCGGTGAGCCTTTTCAGATGAAGTGAATCCCAGATCATGAAAACTTTTGGCATTAGGTGTGCTGGCAAATGCTAAAATAACGTCTGTATTTTTGCACATTTTATATTTTCCTCATGGGTAATGAATTCCATTCCCTTAACTAATGATCCAAGTGTCAAACGATTGAAGGACTGGTTTATAACTGAAACGTTACAAATGTGTTGAAGTCAAAACAGTTCTGTTTTTTGAAAGGACACAGAAGCGACTAATGCACAGATGTAGGAAGTGTGGGTAAACCGTCATTTGCATAAAATCTGGCGTAACTAGTTATTGATCAACGTGTACAATAGGCTTTGTCACTACTTGTAGCAATGGTGGAAATCTGTTTTAATGCAAATGTGTCACTGAATGAATATTAAATAAGTATATGTGAATTAAAGACACTCCTACAAGAACCAATTTCTGCTAATACCACTGTCGCATTGGTCTAGAATGAAAATAATTTTTTTCATTATTTTAAAATACATTAAATTACAGATAGTGTGGACTTTGATGCTAAGAAAGTCCTCATAGCTGTTCATGTTTTCACATGCTGGGCCACTTTCACGCGTGTTCCTTTTTTTGTGTTTGGCTAAGATTAAAAGGAAATGAATCGGATAATAGAAGTGGCGCTTCCTTTTAGGGCTGCTCGATTATGGGGGAAAAAAATCATAATCACGTTTATTTTGGTCATGATTGAAATCACGATTATTTTACACGATTACTCATTGACTTTGGAAATATTTTGCATTTATTGAACAGAACAGTGAATTCTTCTTAAACCAGATTAAGACAGATAAAACAGATTTCAATGAGCTCAACAATGTAATGCACTTCCACAATCTTTGAAAACAAGTAATAAATAAAATATAAATATTAAATTAGTCCAAAATAAATTTGCTCACGTATGTGCCTTAACAAACTGAAAAATTCAAAACAACATTCTACATTTCTACTGTTGTGGTGGCGAAGTCCTCTGCTTTTAATACTTCATTAGCCACTTCTGAACGGAATTTTTCAAATAAAGCAGGCAGAGCATCTCTCGTGAAATGGTGTCGAGATGGCAAAGCATAAAGCTTGTCCAGAGTATTTATCATTTTCCTGAATCGTTCGTTCTCAACCCTGCTAATAGGTCACATGTCTTTGGCTAAAAAGTATGCAACGGCATCTGTTTTTTTTTTTTTTTTTTTTGTGCCTTTCTGAGCTGGATAGATACGGAGTTGCCGACACAACCGCGTAGCAAATCTTGCACCTAATGTTTTTGGTCCACGTCCGCTCCTTTGAATCCAAACTGTTCCCAAACAACAGAATTGCATCTACCTCGCGATGGTACAGTAGAAGGTGCGCGCGTGCAGATCATGCGCCGGGGTTTGGGCGCGTTCATATCATGCGCCGCTGGGGTGCGCGCAACCTTCACTAGAAGATTCAGAGACATATACTCATTTGGATTATGATTAAATTAGCATGTTTGTTTTGGCGTCGGTCCAGATTTAACCGTATTTGGGTCCGGATGCGGACCGGAGTCCGTCTATTGAGTACCCCGGGTATAGAGTGAGAGAGAGTTCGGGCTTCCGGAAGGGCGAAAGTGCGGATGCGCGCGCGTCGTTTTTTTCGATTACACCATTTTTGTGATCGTTGAGACCCGGAATCGAAATCCATTTAATTGCACAGCCCTACTTCCTTTGTTTATTTCTGACCTCTTCATTTTTGTTTGTTTAAAGCACTAGTGGCTACTAGCTGGATTTTCCAAAGTGGATGTGTTTATGGGTGCATACATCTCCCAGTTTTCTTCCTTTCGTAACTGATGATATCTGCTTCCAATGATCCTAAATGTTTGGCAGAGCATTAGTAAGACAGACCTGTTTAGAATGGGTTTTAAACAGTGACTGAAAATAAAACATCAAAAGTAGCCCTTACTGCATATAAAACAGCCATAAAACATTTAAGACAAATAAAATGGTGCAGTTCCGATTACATAAATTTAAACTGAGCATATAGCTTCAGTGTCATTTAGAATTATAGCATATTGTCTTATTTTAACATTCTGCAATATAATATTGATAAATAAATGATTCTACATGTTTTATTTTATACAAATATGGTATCTAGATAAAGATATTGAATCATTGATTTTGCTGTAATTGGGTTGAAAAATCCAATGATTTGTATTATGTTTTGTTGCACTTATTTGTTCAAGGTTTTGTTTACACATTCTCACTTCTTCTCTGTATTTGGCTGTGTTTCTCAGCAGCAAGATAAGCGTTGGACATTGAAAATAACCACTTTGTCAGATCACCCTATTTACTTACTTACTTCTTTACATCTTTGTGCATGTTTGTTTTACTTAAATCGTGTTTCTGTATTCATACTATAAACTTTAAAATGTATAGAGCTTTCTCAGGAATGAACCTTTAAAGAAGGCAAAACTAATAAATGACCTTTTATGGTATAGTAGTCCATACAGTACGTATAAATATAATGCAATAAACAAGACTGAATCAAGGCAACTGGGTCACGCACTGTGTTACAAACATGCCAAAATGATGTTTTTGTGCATGGAATGCATCCTTAGAACACATTAAACCAGATGTATCTGAATCCTTATTTTGTTCAGATATTTAAGAAAACAAAAACATACACAGGCTGAATGAGTGGCAGACATTAAAGAGAGGAATTTCCTTATTTAGATCCTTGTATAATAAACAACACAGTTTTTAGTTCTCAGTCTCTAAGGCCAGAAATGCTTGTCTCATTAAAGTTAATGATGCACTTTACCAAGTCATAAAAAAAGCTTCTCTGTTCTGAGGTTGAGGAAAGGCAAATGAATTGCTCTCCTATTTTTAAATCAATGGTACTGTAGCTTCATTTGGTCTCATGCATTTAAATGTAATAAACCTACTGTAGTATAGGGGCGAATAGGTAAAGATCATGTAGTTGTTTTCCACAAAACTTTAAAATATTTTGCTGTGTTTATGAATAAGCTGAATGTTAGATTTGCCTCCTTCTGAATTGAAACCTGATATTTAGCTGCATAGCTCATACACACTTGCACATTTGCACATAAAACCCGGTACACATTTAGACCTCATTGAGCTGAACAACTTTCACATTGCATGTCATGGGCTCTATTCAGCATGAAGTCAGTTATTTTTGGTTGTTTGCAAAACACACCCAAAGGATTTTTATGTACTCCTAGGGGTTTATACGATCGGCAACAAACTGGGCCTACTGTATGTGATCTATAAATACATTGAGGATGCAAAAATTGCGGAGGGATTTTTGATATCTCAAACAGGTCAGCCGTGACGACGCCTTAAACTTTTGCTGACAAGTGGTTAATGACTTTCTGTGTGACCAAACCCAGTGACCTCACATTGAGTGACATCAGGACAGCACGCCTGTACTGTAAAAAAATATGTTTAGAAATTTGCCACAGTATTTCTCCTATGTGAATATTTTTTCCTGCTTATAAGTGTAGCAGGCAGCACGGTGGTGTAGTGGTTAGCACCGTCGCCTTGCACCTCCAGGGTCTGGTTCGATTCCCCGGCCAGGCTCGATTCCCGTCTCTGTGTGCATGGAGTTTGCATGTTCTCCCCGTGCTTGGTGGGTTTCCTCCGGGTACTCCGGTTTCCTCCCACAGTCCAAAGATATGCAGGTTAGGCTAATTGGCGTTCCTAAATTGCCCGTAGTGTGTGATTGGGTGTGTGAGTGTGTGTATGTGTGTGCGCCCTGCGATGGATTGGCACCCTGTCCAGGGTGTACCCCGCCTAGTGCCCGAAGTCTCCTGGGATAGGCTCCAGGTCCCCCGTGACCCTGAACACAGGATTAAGTGGTATAGAAAATGAATGAATAAGTGTAGCATGGTACCATTTTCTCTTCTCCATCTGAAGTGTGAACTAAAAAAGCTGAGAAAGCATTCATCTTCTGTTGATCTAGGGATTTTTAGGTTTTGGTTCATTTTAATCTTAATATTCATTTTTTTTGTCTCATTTGATTATGTTGTCTGACTGCTTTTGACTGATACATAAACTATAATAAGAAACTGTTGCCAAGTGTAGTTTTTATGTTTGGTGATGTCAGACAAAGTTGAATTTTCAAAAAAAAAAATGTTGTTTTTGTCTCAGTGACTAATTTCCATTTTATTTTATGGTTTACCCTCAGTGTTGTTTTAAATGATTAAAAGTCCAATGATTATATTCATTATCTTTTGAGTTAATGTGCAATATATATATATATATATACGTAGTTGTTAACATGTAGTTCCCTTATTCATTTAGTTGATTTGGGAAGTTGTGTAGAGATAATCGTTTCTGTTAGGGAACCTGGAAGAGAGCTAGTTTACAGTTTCCTGAAAAACTGACTAGACTGATCACTTTTAAGCATCACTGTAGGTGTTAACAGGCAGTGCTTCACATCAATGCGTCAGTTCTGAATTTGCATAGTACAAGAGTCATTACAGTCAGGATAGATCTTTTGCCAGTTTATTGCCTTTTTTATTTGTTTGGCAATGAAGCTACTCAACATTTCTGACTAAACTGAAGTAAATTTTTGTATTTTTACCTTTTGTACAGCACCAGAATGGATTTGAAATGTAGCATTCAAGATGTGATTGAAATGTAAACTTTCAACTTTTATTCAAGGGGTTTAAAAATGAATAAACAATTTAGAATTCATAGCCACATTTTATGGTCCCTCACTGTTTTTACAGGCTCAGAAGTATTTGCACAAAACATCATTATTTTAGGAGTAATTTAATAACATTTTTAAGCAAAATCTTTGTAGTCAATGACCATCTGAAATCTGGAAATCACAGACCAAATGGCCAAGTTTCCTCTCTTGCTACAGCTTTCTTCAGTTGCTGTTTGTTTGTGGGTCTTTCTGCCTTCAGTTTTGGTGTTGCTGAGCTGGTGTTGCCGTGCATCCATCTTTTTTTTAAGAATGTGTCCTATCACATATTGAGAGCTTATTTAATGTATATTGATCAGCTACTACATAGTATTCAACACTTAATCAATGCCTGACGTTTATCTACTTAATTTGCTGTGCAATAGAAACCTGGCCATCAAACTGCTGCAGCAAGGAATCCCTTAATCAAGATTATCACATCTTCAATGCTTCATTGATTGCTCCACCGTGGTGGTGTACAGAGATTAATTAACTGTAGTTGTTCTGACCAGTGTGTGGAAAATAAAGGTAAAGATCTCTCCAGTATTTAAAGAGTTATAAGCATAAAAAGAAGAGTTATTCAAAAAGAGTTATAAACATTAAAAAAAAAATGCTTATTGCCATGAACAGGATGTCGATTGTATAAAAAAAAAAAGATAGGGTAAGTATAATGGTTGGTGCCATTTGGAGGGCCTTGTGTAGTAACCAAGCAGAAAGATTAGTCTTTATCTTTGAGTACCACATGATAAATCGGTTTTATCTGTAAAGAGTTTCTTCAGGCATTTACTATCAATACCTGTGATGAATTAGAGCATAAAAATAGTAAGACTTTAATGTTCTTATAGGAAGCATTTTCAGTTGTAAGGTCCACACTTCCCTAGGTCCTGGTATTCCCTTTTTGTTCAATGTGTTAACAGTTAGCTTCGTGCTCCTGTTTCAGTCCAAAGTTCCCAAAATGTGTAATGCCATGTGCTACAGAGGCACTCTTGTGTAATTATGTATTGTCAATGTGTTATGAAAGCAGACTAGAACATTGCAAAGAAGGTCCAAAAACACAAGCTGGTCCCACTGCAGGAGGTCCTATGAGTATGAGTCTGCTTAGTATCCTGGCATCATACTGCTTGTGTTGTAATACTGATCATGCTGCCTTGTGCCCGTTTCCCAGGCTCAGCTTGAGGCTCAAGGGACAACACAAGACTTCCAGAGAGCCACCGAGGTGCTTCGTGCTGCCAAAGAGACCATTGCCTTGGCTGAACAGAGACTGCTGGAGGAAGACAAACGGCACTTTGACTCGGCCTGGCAGGAGATGCTGAACCACGCCACACAGAGGGTGAGGAATATGTAATAACGTGAGCAAATGGGTTACGTAATTACTAATTGGCTGTGCAGTGCAATTTAAATAAAAGCTTTTAATTCAAAATGTAATCAAAAAAATTTTTATGAATTTTTTTTTTTTTTTTTTTTTTTTTGTAAAATGCTAATTTAAACATCAGAATCTACATATCATGCACAGGATCACTGAGCAGCTTAGCTTTTTATGTTTACGGTTTATTTTTAAACACATGTCAAATTTGAAGTGTCAAGTTAACCACAGCAGTGCAAATGGCAGTAAAGTTGTTGTGAATGTGGTGCATTTGAAGGTGATGGAGGCGGAACAAACGAAAAGCCGCAGTGAGCTGCTACATAAAGAGACAGCAGCCAGATATAATGCAGCCATGAGCCACATGAAGCAGCTGGAGAAGAAGCTGAAACGCACCATCAGCAAGTCAAAGTGAGCCTACTATTACGTGGTTAAAAGGTCTTAAAGTTTGATATTTAAAAGAACTTGTGTATATGACAATAGATTTCTCAAACTGTATTAGTGGATTTTGTTTACCTCAGTCACTTTCACACTGAAAAGATGAAACGTGTATGATGCAGGATATGATGCTTTTGGACGCTTTACTCATCACCTATTTGATTAGAGGATCTGATCACACAAGCATGTTGTGTTTCAGTAGGGATTTGAAAACTTCCTTTTCATAAAGTGTTTTTAATTTCTGGACACATAATCAGAAGTGCCAAACTGTACTTCCCAATTTGCAAGTATACAGTTTCATATCAGTCCAGCTGAAAAACGTGAGACATGGCATTAGATACACTTTTAATCTTAATTATGCTCTCTCTCTCGCTCTCTGGCGCACAGACCTTATTTTGAAATGAAAGCAAAGTACTACTTGGAGCTAGAGGTAAGTGTTTATAGACTTATGTTTCCATAAACATAAACTGTTGTGAGCCTGGACCGTGTCTAAATTACTGTCATTTAAGTTTAATCTTTATTTAACAAGTACATTTTGCCGCTTGTGCGATTCTTAACTCTCTCGCTCTGTGTTTTACTGCATCTCTTACCATCATAGCAACTGAAAACGAATGTGGATGACCTTCAGACCAAGTTGACACACTCTAAAGGAGAATATAAGACCGCTCTGAAAAACCTAGAGATGATCTCAGACGAGATCCACGAGCGCCGGCGCTCCTTAGCTATTGGCTTTCGGGAGCAAGGAGTGGGGTCAGAGGGTGATGGGGTCACTGGAGATGATATCACCAACTTTAAAATGGAGTCTGATGGCATATCCAGTAAGTAGACACTGAAAATACAGAAAATACTATTTCTGAAAATACTGAGTGTCACAGAAGTAGCTGCACAATTATTTTTGAAAACAATATTTTAAAAAGGAATTTTTATTTTTGCTATTATTTATATAATGAATAATATATATATAATGCCATAATGAAGGTCTCTGGCATGCAGTGTTTATGAATTGTGTGTCATCCAGATGGCAGTCACAAGGTCAGGGTTTAAAGGTTTTTATTTGAATCTAGTTTTTATTCCTTATCGTACAGGGCCAATGCTTGGATAGTTTAACAAAACAATGTGCACCAATCATAGAGCTGGCAATAAGAGTTCAAGTTCAATTTATTTGTATAGCACATTTACAACAGCCGTCAGGCTGACCAAAGTGCTTCACATAAAAACATACTCATAAAACACACCCCAAAACAATATATACAGAAGTACAGTAGCACAACCTGTTTAACACTGCTACTGTATATAGCGGAATTAATATGCTAAGGAAAAAAAAATTAGTTTTGAGTAAGGACTTAAAAGAGGATAGAGAAGGTGCCAGTCTGATCTCCAAAGGCAAAGTATTCCAAAGTTGAGGCCCTGCTACCGCAAACGCCCGTGCCCCTCTGCGCTTGAGCCTCACGCGTGGGACTACTAATAAAGCCTGATCACAAGATCTTAGTGTTCTGGAAGGAGAATAAGGGTGAAGAAGATCGGAGAGGTAAACTGGTGCTAGGTTGTGTAAGTGATGTGATCATGTTTACGACATTTACGAAGAAATCTTGCTGCTGCATTTTGGACAATTTGAGATTTGGAGATACCGCAGTATAATGAATTGCAGTAATCTAGACGAGCCGTAATGAATGCATGAACCGCCATTTCTAGAGTTTGGCGAGTAGTCGAAGCTGATAAAAACTGGATGCAATAACGGAGGCGATATGTTTATCAAATTTTAAATGCTGGTCAATGAGAACACCCAGGTTACGCACCTGTGATGATCTGAAGACAGATAAACTGTCCAGATCAGGGTTGAAGCTCTGAAAGGTCTCATTAGGACCAAAAACAATTACCTCGGTCTTGTCTTCATTTAGAAAGAGAAAGTTTTGAGCTAGCCATGATTTAACCTCCTCTAGACACTGCAAAAGATTAGTAGTGGCAGTAACGTTCTTTCTTATGATGGGAAGATAAATTTGAGTATCAACTGCATAGAAATGAAAAGATATCATATTTCCGTAAGATAGAACCCAGAGGTAGCGTATAGAGGGAGAACAAAGATGGACCCAGAATAGAGCCTTGTGGAAGGCCACAGGTCAGAGGTGCCAGGGAAGAAGTGAAATTACCCATCTTTACTAAAAACTGTCTATCAGCCAAGTATGACTGAAACCATTTCAAAACCCAAAACCATAGACCCACCCAAGACTCTAATCTAGATAGTAGTATAGAGTGATCGATAGTATCAAAGGCCGCCGATAGATCCAGGAGAAGCAGAATCACGGAGTCTCCAGAGTCAGTGGAGACATAAATATCATTTAACACTCTCAGAAGGGCGGACTCTGTACTATGAGCCGACTTAAAACCAGATTGCAAAACCTCGTGAATACCCATGTTAGTCACAAAACATTGTAATTGGCCCAGCACAATTTTCTCCAAAACCTTAGAAACAAAAGGTAAGACAGAGATAGGCCGAAAATTCTTTAGGGCAGAGGAATCCAGTGAAGGCTTCTTGAGCAAAGGAGTAACAGTAGCCACTTTAAGATTGGCCGGAACACAGCCCGTTTGAAGACACTTATTAATGAAGGATACCAAGCCTGGCCCAATTGAATGCAGAATTGAACTTAGGCTTAAACCCTCTTCTTGCTCTAACGATATCATCCACCCAAGATTCCTGTCAATGACCTGCTTCAAAACCTGGACATTGATTGGTTCAAAAACCTCCCAAAAAGTACGGACAGAAGGCATGGTAGGTGAATCCTTTAATGTTAAGGTAGGGCAAATGCCAAGTCTTAGGGTTTTAATTTTGTCGTTAAAGAATCTCAAGAAGCCTTCGCAAACAGCATCAGAAGCGACAGTCAAGGTATTAGCCAAAGGATTAACAACAGACTGAATAATTGAAAACAAAACCTTAGGTTTAGAGTGATTTGTTTCAGTTATATTAGAGAAATATGCAGCTTTTGCAGATTTAGCAGCAGATTGGTAAGATGTAAGTGAATCTTTAAATAATTGAAAGGAAATATGCAATCTGTCCTTTTTCCATTTTCGTTCTGCCTTTCTGCAGATTTGTCTTAGAAGATGAATCTCAGCGTTTTGCCACTGTTCAGATTTTGGTTTCTTCTTATGAGGTTTGAGGGGGGGCAGTTACATTAGCTGCCTCAAGCCAGGCAGAATTCAAGAGGCTAAGATGTTGATCAGCATCCAAGTCCAATAATGGTTGATCCAAGTGCAACTCTGAGCAAAGTTCAGTAAAGCACAAGTTGAAGTTTGAGCTAAACTGTGGAGAATAGAACCGAGACAGAGTAGCAGATGCATTAGACAAGTGAGAAAGATCAGGAAGAGACAGTGAAAATAATATGGGTTTATGGTCGGAGAGCAGAAAGTCTGAGAGCACAATATCAGTCACATCAAGTCCATAAGAGAGTACAAGATCCAGCGTATGTCCCTGAATGTGAGTAGAGCTGTTGATCCACTAAGTGAGATTAAAAGCGTCAATAAGATTGAGGAAATCACGTGAGAGTGGATTTGACGGGCAGCAGACATGGATATTAAAATCACCTACCAACACAAAACGATCACAGGTTGTGGCAATATAGCCAATAAATTCAGTAAACTGCTGTATAAAATCCTTAGTGGAGTGAGGAGGGCGGTAAATTACCCCTAAACCGACAGGCGAATAAGACTCGCTGTTCTTCATCTTGTCTAACTCTAGTGACATCAGAGATGTTTGAGGATGAAAACTGCAGTAACAACATCATGTCTGAGGAGGATTCAGAAACACAGTCTACATGTAGTATGAACTCTGGAGGCAACAGCCCTTTGCCACTGCAGTGCTCCTTCTCTTCTTCCATATCTCCATCATTTACATCTTCATCCTCCTCATCTCCTTCTCCCTTATCACGCCCATGCAGCCTGGAACTGCCCAGCACTGTTTCTCTGTCAGACTTTGCCTTGATTTCACCTATTCTTGGACCTCGAAGTGAATGCAGTGGAGCCTCCTCACCTGACTGTGACATGGAGAGAGGTGAGATGTTCACAGCATATGTTAAGGTTTATTTAGGTTTTCCAACTCTGCGGGAGGTAACAGTATCACTCATTCGCATTGTACCACACCACACACTTGTCCTTGATTATTATTATTATTATTATTATTATTATTATTATTATTATTATATCGTGCCTCATGGTATGTTATTTCTTACATATTGTCCACACCTGTTATGAAGATGGAGACACTCATTTTTGCACCTGTGACTCATGAAATTCTCATAATCGTTATGATATGTTAGACCTGATGCCTCTGACAAATGCAATGACAAAGCAGAGCTTCAGTTGGGGCCATTATATTTCCTGTGTTATAAAAACTAGCTACTTCCTCTCACTTTCTGAATATCACAAGATGCATGTATTAATTTATAGTTGTTTCAGTTTTCGTGTGTGTGTGTGTGTATATACAGGTGACAGAGCAGAGGGAGCAGAGGATGAGTTAAACAACACTCTCAACAACAGCAGTAGCAGCATTAAGTATCGCTTCAATTTCCTGTCCCTAAAACACGGCCAAATAGACAACAGCAAAACTACAGAGTATAAACCACTGGGAATCTCACCAGTGGTTTAGAGTCTCACCAGCACTACTCCACTGCTTTTTGGGGAAGAAATAGCTGCTATTATCCGATCACTCTCACCCTTGTGAAAGATGTGTGCAGCTCTCCATCTGTCTCTTGTATGATTCATCACCTTTTATTTTGCCAGGGCTACTCTGGACCTTACTGGTAAAATCGGTGAAACAGTTAGAGGATTTAATATGGTAGGAATAATTTCTTACAGCACATGAAGGAAAAAGAAAACTAAGCGATGACGTCTCATTCACCACTATGAGGCACATCATGGAAATGTTCCTCCTATATAATGTGATCAGATCTCTGGTTCTGGACCAGGGGCACCACAGACATCACTGACATGATGAAACAGAAAGCAGGCAAAATCAATATCTTGAGAATTGAAACAGATTGTTAATTGGCTGCATCGGTAGTGCAATAACGGCGCAAGTGCCATCATGCTGGATGGTTGTTCTCCACGTGCTCTTTTTAACCGTTTCATCATCTGTACTGTATGCTCTGCATTTTAGCAGCAGCAGGACCAATATAGTGGAAATGTGCATGATGCCATAAGCAATAGATAATTCAATTGTGATATTTTCAGCTCTTGTTTGTAGATTAAAACATGGATTATAAAGGAATAACCTAGTTTTACACTGTCACATACAGTAACTTTGTTAGTAGTTGGGCAGACTCGAAGATGCCAGCATGAATATTGATCAGTTCTGTAATACTGTAGCTTCTGCTGCTAGATACAGAGGCACAAAGCACAGCTTCAGTCAGACCACTAGACTACAGTATGTGGGCTTTATTTTTTCCCCACATTTGTTTGTTGCAGCTGTTTTGTGTATTAGAAATATCTTTAAAAGCTGTGATTTTACGTCTTGTTTATTCTAGTCATGGATTTCAGTCTTTGGTCTTTATTTAAGTAAACTGTGATTGTGATTTTTGTTTTTCCTGACTTAAAATAAAGTAGTATTCTGATCATTGTAATCTTTTCATGAGCGCTTTCTGTATTTGTTTATTTATTTCACTTATTATGGAAATTTTTTTTTGTTCTAGACATTCTAATTCTAATGTCTAGAACAAAGTAGACAGTCTAATGTCTAGACTCGATTCTAATTTTTTTATCTGATGTTTTTCAGATCAGATCCCAGTGCTTTTTTTGTGTGTGCGGTGTGTTATAAGATATATATCTGATACACAGTCATGTGACTTGAATGAGAACAGGCAGATCGGAATTCATGCAATTATTTTTTGGCCTCTGTGCAGTAGCTCATTTACATTGGCACTAGACCGGTACATTTGGGAGTGGAGTGAAACAGGGAGTGAGGTATGACAAAAATGCTTTATCTGAGAGGTATTTCAGTTGTACCATCTACAGACATTCTGATGCACTGGGAGCTGAAACATGTTACAAAGAACTTGTTCATATATAGGCCAAAATTATGCCCTTCAATTAGACTGATAGAGTTCCACAGCCCAAAAAAATAAATACATAAAAATAAACAACACAAAATATTAAGTAAAAATAAAACTAATTAACCTGCACTTTACCTTTAAAAAAAAGTACAAATAAATCCAGCTAGATAAGTGTTTCCTTTTGTGCGCGCAGGAGCTGTGTATGTGTGTGTGTGTGTGAATCTAAAGTAAGCTCCACTCTCCCCCCTTCTCATCTTACATAGTTACCCTTCCTCCACTCTTTTCAAACACGTGTGCACACAACGGAAACACTGTTGTATCTGAAAAATAAACTAGAAATCTCTCTGACACTCGATTGAGCGACACACCAACGGAATCACTGCTGTAAAGTAAAAATAAAACAAATTAACCTGCATTTTACCTTTGAAAAGAATCACGACAGAGCAGTGTTTCTGTGTAGAGCAGAGAGAAAGAGTATGTGTCTGTGGAGGCGAAAGTAGGAGGGGTCTTTCCGAGTGTGTGTGGCACGGTGTCCAATTATGCGCGCGCACACAGACACAAAGAGCAGGCTGAGCCTTGAGCAGAAAGAAAATGGATTTTTAACCTCTCTAATGAGACTTGCTTTTGCTTTACACACGCGCTGTACACACGCATACAGACACAAAATATGTACACGCGTGCACGGATGTTGATTATATGAGTAAGACGTGCACTAAGACCCAGCAGGAGAGACGATTACCCACAATTACGCAGCACAAGAGGGAGAAAAACCGTTGACTCAGTTGTGATTATGTGACGTTCGGCGTTAAAACAAGAAGCGCATACGTGATACATGATACTCGGTACTCGTAAACCAAGACTTGTTCGTTTTCCAAGTCAAAATGTATTAAAAATCTTTGCTCGTCTTGCAGATCGCTCGCAAACCTTGTTACTCGCAATCTGAGGTTTCACTGTGTATATGTAGATATGTGTTTACACATTACTGACAATAAGTTAGGGATATTGTGAGACTTAGTGGATGTCATACATACAATGTTTGTTTCACTTGAGACAGTTTTGGGATAGGGAGGCAATTGTATTGGGGTGATACCTCATTTTGTGTTTTCCATGTAATGGTCTCATTGTGTAAAGGTCTGCCTTATATTGGGGCCAATCCCAAAAGACAACCTTTTTCAATGTGGCATCAATTGCAACATTCTGTCTTTCATTATGAAACATTAGACTTTCATATATTTTAGATTCATTACACACAACAGAAGTAGTTCAAGCCTTTTATTGTTTTAATATTGATGATTGTGGCATACAGCTCATGAAAACCCAAAATCCCTATCTCAAAAAATTAGCATCTCATGAAAATGTTCTCTAAACGAGCTATTAACCTAATCATCTGAATCAACTAATTAACTCAACACCTGCAAAAGATTCCTGAGGCTTTTAAAAACTCCCAGCCTGGTTCATTACTCAAAACCGCAATCATGGGTAAGACTGCCGACCTGACAGCTCGAATTATTTCAAATTTTTTCTGGACAGCAGTGTGACATGGTGCATTATCCTGCTGGAAGTCAGAGGATGGGTACATGGTCAGAAACAATGCTCAGGTAGTCAGTGGCATTTAAACGATGACCAATTGGCACTAAAGGGCCTAAAGTGTGCCAAGAAAACATCCCCCCACACCATTACACCACCACCACCAGCCTGCATAGTGGTAACAAGGCATGATGGATCAATGTTCTCATTCTGTTTACGCCAAATTCTGACTCTACCATTTGAACGTCTCAACAGAAATCGAGACTCATCAGACCAGGCAACATTTTTCCAGTCTTCAACTGTATGATTTTGGTGAGCTTGTGCAAATTGTAGCCTCTTTTTCCTATTTGTAGTGGAGATGAGTGGAACCCGGTGGGGTCTTCTGCTGTTGTAGCCCATCTGCCTCAAGGTTGTGCATGTTGTGGCTTCACAAATACTTTGCTACATACCTCGGTTGTAACGAGTGGTTATTTCAGTCAAAGTTGCTCTTCTACCAGTTTGAATCAGTCGGCCCATTCTCCTCTGACCTCTAGCATCAACAAGGCATTTTCGCCCACAGGACTGCCGCATGCTGGATGTTTCTCCCTTTTCACACCATTCTTTGTAAACCCTAGAAATGGTTGTGCGTGTAAATCCCAGTAACTGAGCAGACTATGAAATACTCAGACCAGCCCGTCTGGCACAAACAACCATGCCACGCTCAAAATTGCCTAAATCACCTTTCTTTCCCATTCTGACATTCAGTTTGGAGTTCAGGAGATTGTCTTGACCAGGACCACACCCCTAAATGCATTGAAGCAACTGCCATGTGATTGGTTGATTAGATAATTGCATTAATGAGAAATTGTACAGGTGTTCCTAATAATCCTTTAAGTGAGTGTATATATATATATATATATATATATATATATATATTTGTTTGTTTCTGGACCTGAAAACAATTTAGCGCACTCCTCTATGGATTTCATTTAAGTATTTGCAGAACCTGGCAGATGCCAGTATCCCACTATTTAATGAAACCCAGATGAGCATGAATTAAGTTTCACTTCTTTTCAGTGTTTTCCCCCTCTTGTCATTTCTAGTAATTTTTCCATGTAACTGTTGCATGTCTAGCCAAATGTCTGTAAAACTGAATTGAGTTATAATTCGGAAATGGCTTCATAGTTGCTGTTATACTGATGTAAAACATATGGAAGATAAATTATGGAACCAATTAGTTTCTTTCACAGCATTCATAAGTCTTTGTGTATCAATCATGCACTTCATACTTTTCTGCTTTTCTGCCAAGAGGGGGAGACAACTGTTTGCAAACCATTTTACAGCACTTTTGCCCATGGGGTTTAAGCTTTATTGTTGGCCGCTCCTGCCGTGATCTACACCTTGGGTCTGGACTACTTTGTTTTCACCACTGTTGTTCCTGCTAGATTATCTGCCAGCTACTAACATTTATGCAAAACACATCAAATACACAATATGGATGTCAGGATACAAAGAAAGTGTTTTAAACCTTCATATTTTTATTCTTTTGATTAAAGTAAGTGTATTTGATCCAAATTAGAAGTTCAAATATGGAAAACATTTCTATAAATACCTACATTCCTTATATTACGTGAATCTACAGTAGTAAAGAAGATAATTGTTTATTATTTTGGTGTCTGTGTGATAAAAAATAAATAAAAACTGAGCACCACAACTAGGTAGAAAACTTTCCCAGAAATAAGATATAATTTGTAACCTAGCAAAATAATCGAGCTGGTATGTTTTCATATATAGATGAGTGCTATGATTCTTATATTCTTAACAAATTAAATAGTGCTTCACCATACTCAATTTACCAAGACAAGGGTCCAATGCATTATGACATACAACAAAGTACATTTCAACAGTTTATTGCAGTCTCCTGAGTGGAATAAAATAAATATGTATGCACCCATATTGCCAACACAATTTCTTTGGGAGCATGTGTCTTCTCACAGATTAATATCTCATTGCAAGCAATGACCATGAGAGCCAGACCAATTCCAAGTAAACAGTCTGTGATCTGTTAGACTATACACTGTGGCAAGTACAGATGGACAGCAGACATGTCCATATCAGTGGGAAAAAAAGGCCTTAATCCCCAAGCTTTTGTGGTGGAACAGCTTACATTCATGGCTAATAAGTTGTCACTGGAGCTGAGATACTCGAAGAGGAGTTGCACTGAACAAATCTAGGAAGAAGGGACCTTCTTGATTCGGCAGGAAAGTGGTGGGGATGACGTTGTAGATGCCTGCTGGGAGATGGTCCAGCTCCATATAGCAGAAACCACACCTGAGAAAAACAGAGGATGAGAATAGGTTGTTCACCATGGTGCTACTGATCTTTCAATTATATTCGGTCGTCTAATTTCTTTTAGAAACTACACCCAGAAACAGACTTTAATCTATTACAGACAATGTGAACAGAAGTGTGCTGACATGTATTGTCACGCAAGTTCACAATGCCCTTGGATAACAGTCCTCTGTTTAGACTTCAATAAACATCTCGCTGTAACGAATGTTCACGAACGCTGTTCAACGACTTTTGAACCTTTTCTTGGTCTGCAATAGAGGATGTTTCCATTCCATACTCTTCCGTTTACTCTCGGACTCGTATTGATGAATTCCTGTCTCGTCACTTTTCTTAGAGTCCACATTTTGTTTGCAGAACAAAAGCAGAATGCTTCTGTTTATGCTCTTCCATGAAGTGTTTCGGCACCAGGTACTCGAGGACCTCGGTTCTCAGACCACAAAAAATAATCGCTGCATGCTGCTCATCTATATTGTAAATCACAAGTGGGGCATTAAATTTGTCTTTGGATTGATTTTTAAGTTGAATCTGTATTTTGCTTTTCCGCACATAGTATAAACCATTTCTTTCATGACTCCAAAAAGTTGCCCTCTCTTCTCTTTATAGTAAAATAATCCATGTAAATGGTTTATGACAGCTAAGAATCACTGCTTTAGAGAAAGGTTGTTTTTACAATTCACGTACATCTGTAGTTCTCTTTTTGCATTTTTTCCATTCTTAATATGACAAGTTATTTTCTACCACAACACACACACTTTCCTTTGTTTAAGAACAGCAATACATTACCTGTAATCTCCACTGCCCTTTTTCTGGGTGCCTGAAGTTCCTGCATCTCCTCCAGCAGACACCGTCAGTACTTCAAAACCCACACTGTACTGCCTATTAAGGAAAACCCAACAACGCACAACACATTTAAAACTCTAAGAGGTGTCCTTAAAAGAACAAAGTCTACAAATATAGATAGCATACAAATTATGGAAACACAATGGCTCTGGTATCCTGTGGCAGACATTTGCTGGCATGGTTTATGCTCACTGTTCTTAGAGGGAAGAGTCAGATCAGTATAAAGCTGCAAAGCCACAGGGCATGAAGACTTACTGAATGGATTAATGTGTATGATTTTATGATATAAATCAGATACTATCAGGAGATATCAGGAGAGCTACAGAGCTCGAAGAATCTATGTCAAGCACTAAAGCTGTCGCGGTGACTCATGGTGGCCTCCCAATTTACTGGGGCAGCAATAAATCTTTATGGAAGCAAGAACTTAATATCAGTGATGTCAATCGAAAATTAACATGAAGCTGCAGACATTATGGTGTGGAGGTAATGAGATGAAATATAGTCTTACCTGGAGCCTCGGAGCTCAATGAGCAGAGGTCCAGATTTGTCCATGTTGAACTGGTAGATTGGGTTATGCTTGTAGGTGTCTTTATAGTTACCACAGCCTCCTGCACTGATCCCTTTCCACTGGCCATTTATCTTTTAGAAAGACAGTCTTTATTTATTAAAAACAGTCAAATATTACAAGCACAACGAACAAGACAAACTACCTTGCTTACCCTCTTTGTTTGGGAGAAAGGTGATGAAATTTTGGAGAAATTAAACTTGCACAATGAGTAGACCTGGTAGGAAATAGAGTAAATGTAGACTAATAAGTATTAGAACCACTCATAAATGGCAGGATTACTACGTAATCATTATATATTTTATTTCAGCAGAATGAAATTAAATTTCCTATACTATAATATATTATCTGCAGATGTGTTTATTAAAGGGCATGGCATGACATCACGAAGCTCTCATGAATTTGATAGAGCATCATATGATCCAGGAACACTGAGCTATGTTAATATTTTTTAATTTTTACAGAAAATTAGCCATATGTCTAACATTTTCTCAGCTGCTGCTTTTCCACAAGGTGTCAAAGAAACAAAGAGAGAGAAATTACCCTTAATGTGTAGTTGATGGTATTTTGCTTCTCGTATTGAGACACAACCAGCGTAAATGTGTGAGTTCCAGGACTGGTCAGTTTAAACTTGGTCAGGTAATGAGGGCTGTTGATCCTGATGCCGTCAATATAAGGAGGAGGGTCACCTAAAAGACAAATGTAAAATATAATTTGTTTGCACATATATAATAGTCTTTTAGCATATCCACCATCCTAAAAACTTAATGTAAGGCTAAGGTTCAAACAACGGCCATAAAACAGATGATTTTGTTTTGTCAACTCAGTTTGCTAAGCTGTGTTCAGAACCTCGATAAATCACTTTTTCACACAGGGCCATGTAGATTTGGAGTTTTTTTTTTTTTCTCCCTCAATAACATAAACCTTCATTTAAAAACTGCATTTTGTGTTCAATTATGTTATCTTTGACTAATAGTTAACGGTTTTTGATGAGCAGAAACATTTAAGTGTGACAAACATGCAAAAGAATAAGAAATCAGGAAGGGGGCAAATAGTTTTTCACACCACTGTAAATATTTGGTGTGAAAAACCACATGCTGGTGTCCATATGGTATGAGGAATGTCTTAAGATCTCAATGCAATCAAAAATCAAGATTTTTTTTGTTTTTGTTTAAAATGGCTGTCTACTAGACACAAAAGGTTTTCCTAAAAAGCTGAGTGGCAACGTAAAAAGAAAAAAAAAAAAATCACAAAATATACTACATACAAAAAAAGAAAGTACAAAAAAGAAAACATGAGTAGTATGCACCTTCATTTAATTATTTCTACATTTTTGTTTGTAAAATACCTACTTGGATAATAAACCTTCCTGCCATCACTCTTGTAAACCACTAAAGTGATGAACTCCCGGTTTTGAGCAAAGTCATCCTTAAAGAGAAGATGAAAAAATAAAGTGTAAATATGATTGCATACATTGCAAATATAAATGTAAATGGCCATGCTCTGTGACCAGCTATATACCTTGTCTGTGATGTGTCTGGTTAGTAGCACCCACAATGCAGCTCCACCTTGTGGACATTGCACCTCCAACTTGTACTGAGGGTTATTGGCCAAAGAATAAACATCTTTCACTGGACCCTGTTTTCCATCCCAGCTACTGCAAAAGACAAATCACCAATTACTATAGCAACCGTCTTCATTTACAGTGCCTTGAAAAAAATGTTCATATTAAATTTTTTCACATTACAACCACAAACGTAAATGCATTTTATTGAGATTATATGTAATAAACCAACACAAAGTCGAACATAATTGTGAAGTGGAAGGGAAATGATAATAACAAATATCTGAAAAGTGTGGCATGCATTTGTATTCAGCCCCATATAGTCAATATTTTGCAGAACCACCTTTCACTGCAATTACAGCTGCAAGCCTTTTGGGGGAAGTCTTTGCACATTTAGAGAATGAAATTTTTGTTCTGCGTTGTTTTATTAACGCCTATAGCAATATAGAAAGTCAATATTTCTAACGAACGACTAAATCCCAAATCCCGCTGCAATCGCTACTTGATGTGTTGAACAAGTGACCACAACAGCAATCCCACTCGTGATATTGCTTAAGTAACACACAAATATGCGCACACATACCCAGAGGTGTAGGAGATTTTCTTTGTTACTTAAGCTACTTACCTAGCTACTATACAACTGTTGGAAAATAAAATTTTGTATATATTCTGCTGACTCATAACTGAATTAAATTAAAAAGCTATATTAGCTATAAAAGCTTTCTCTGCATGCTACCATTATACGATCAATGTTATAGTCACATGTAAGAAGTATATTTACATTTCCATTCATTGTATTTTAGAAATAATGCCTGGATCATTCCTGTGTGGGTACCATATATCTGCATCTAATATCCAATGCAGAAAACCGAAAGCTACAAGGACATTGCTCTCAAAATCTGCATAATTTCCAAAAACTGCAGCTGCAAACTGTTGAAATTAGCATTCTTTTAATCACAAGAAACCATGCGCACCGCTGTGAACCCCTCTTGATTTTCTCTTTGATCTCTCTTTCTTCACTGCATGTGCTCCAACTCTGTGTTTAGTAGCATGGCAACTACAGTAAGTAATCTGCCTTCTGTTGAAGAAAAAATTGGACTAAACTCTGTGACCTTATTTTTGTTGTGCCACTTTGGGCTTTGTTTTCTGTGATTGCACTTTGTGACATCAGAAAGCCCTTCTTCTTCTTCTTTCATAAGCGTTTATAATGCTAGCATATAACTTGCTCTTTTAACATTTCTCATACACCTGGGTTATGAGCCAACATATTTAGGATCATTGATTCACAACTGCATATGTTTTTAAACAGATCTACTTTAAAGAAGCCTAAAAAGGAAATTATTTAATTTCTGTCAGCCTATTAATCTGGTATATGACAGAAAGGTGATCAAGCCTGGCATGTCTAAAATAGTCGTGGTAGTAAGAGTAGAAGACTTACCTGTGTAAGCAAGAGGACTCTCTGAACAGAGCAGGATTCCAGCTCAGGTAGATGACATCATAGTATTGGCATAAGTCTTCCCAGATGATCCAGAACACACCTTGAATACAGCACACAAGTTAGCTCACAGATCTTTAAGCTCTTTTCATCTTAGTGTTAAGCGGCATTCCCTTACCGTTATCAAACTTTTGTGCAGTATTGGGGTCAAACTTGAGGTACTTAAGGAGATCTGGTGTCCAGTTCTTCTCATCCCGCTCGCTGTAGCGGCCCTTCCACCTGAGATGACTCCAAGGGTTCTTAAGTTGCAGGAAACGCTTATCCTGGAGCCCATGACAAACAGAATCAAAATTCAAGTGCAGAATTCTACAACTCGGCAAGTAAGTAATGGGACAACATGTAAAGGACAAACAGTACAGGTGGTAGAATCTATGTTAAGGTGCATTGGTGTCCCAAGCCTTATTAAGACATTATATGTTGTTGTTTTATTTCATCAATAATTGATCACCAAATCCTGGTTGTGCAACTGACCTTGTATTCCCTGATGTCTAACACAGCATAAGCATGTGTGGGTACTAAGCCCCACCTCTCGCCTTCCTCCTCCGTCATTACACCTGTCGCTACAGTGATTAAGACATCTCCTTTGTGAAACCTGTTAAAGGAAATACACATGGACCTTGACTGTCAGAAGCAGTGCCAAAATGTTCTGCCTGCTAAACAAATAGAGCACTAAAACACTTCAAGAAGTTTGTGTGTGTGTGTGTATGCATAGATTCTACGCATATGTGTTCACCTTTGGTAAAGCATGCGAAAAGTTTCATCCTTGCTAAAGGACTGATTGTCTGAGTGCATTGCAATGCGTTCTGGAATCCAGCCAGTCAGCGCATGCAGGTCAATATTCTACAAAGAAGAAAAAAAAAATCATAATTTTTTCACAACATATATATTTTTTCAATCATAGTCTTAATTTAGAATTTTGCTTGTTTTTTTTGTAAATCTGGATGCAATGTTATTTCTATCCATATACTGTAGGGCAGTTGTTACCCGTTATTCATTTATCAACTTGTATATTACACTGCCCGGCCAAAACACTTCACTATCTTGTATTAATGATGGGAGTCACACCGCTGCATAAAGTCTTCCCCAGTGCAACCCAAAGATTCTCAATGGGGTTAAGGTCTGGACTCTGTCGTGAGCAATACATGTGTGAAAATGAGATTTTATGTTCCCTAAACCACTCTTTTACCATTTGAGCCCTATGTGTCCGGGCATCGTCATCTTGGAACATTTAGGCCTTAATGGTGCATCACTTCAATTGCCTCTCTTTGTACCCTTATGTCCCCATCAATCCCGAACAGGCAAACTTTGAACTCATAGACCACATGTTTTATGCTCCCTAGCAAAGTGAAGCATTTTTCCCCGGATTAGCATCAATGATAATTGTTTTTCTTAAGAGTACATAGCTGTTTACCCAATCCTTAGAGTTCGCTTGTCATTTCTCATGTGGAAATGCACTTACTTTCACTATTAAACATAGCCATGCGTTCTACTGTTTTTTTTATTGTTTGTGTTTGTTTGCTTTACGATTTGATTTCACTAGGCTTCTATGTGATCTCCCATCATGCTCATTCAGGATGTTTTTTTTTCCCCGACCACATTACCGCCTCAAAGATGATAGTTCTAAATTTGCTTGGTTAAATCCAAGTGGTGACTTTTTTGACCAGGCTGTGTACAGTATAATCAAGGCCTTTCTATTATCAAATGTACTTTAATATAGTAAATTAATATGTAACTTGTAGTCTATACTTACAGAGTTGGAGCCAGGGAAATCATATCCACCCATCACCTTCATGTAAGCTTTCTCTATGAGGGAAACCCACAGCTCATTTCTGTTACTTGAGTAGGAGCAGAGCAGCTCACCATTGCGGTCCACTGGGAGGAAATCATCAATGATCACCTTAATAAGATAAATTAGGGTAGAACTCTATTACTAGAAAGTAATCAGTCTGTAGATATTAGTGTTCTGCTTATATCTCAGCATTGTTGATTTCTCATATCAAATCACAGGTTTAAATTAATGAGGGCAGTTATACACTATTGTTTCTATTATGCACACAAACATTTATACAGTAGCAGAGCCTTGCATATTGTTTGCATCTGACCAAACCTTACCCCTTTCATTAATTATTTTCCTGCAGCCCTGACATGATTTATTTGTTATTAAAAGTCAGCACCATGTTTGTACCTTTCTAGGGACGCCATTGATGTGTAGTTTCACCATGTATTTCCCACATGGGTTATACTCTGGCTCACCCCTCCTGTTCTGTGGATAAATTACGCTGTAGACAAACACACAAAGGCACACTGCATTGCTTCTTGTTCATTACTTAACAAAATTGACTGTAGGAATGTCTAAAACCAAGGTTTTCAGCAAATGTGCAGCAATCACTACGTATATATTATTTCTGAAAAAGAAAACATGAATAACTGAAAGCATAATAACCTCGTGATTAGCTTCTTGTTAAATCGTCTTTCGTATGCTGCGCTGATGGCCAAAGAGGCAACAAAAGAACAATCTGATACCACGGTCTGCAGGAGTAACAGACAACATATTCAAATCTACAACCAATTATAGCTGTTTTTTGTTAATATTCCACAAACGTCAAGAGACTACAGTGCAAATTCAGGACAACATAACACCTGTTTGATGCTGAAGCTCGACACGGTAAAAATCATGGTGGGATTGTTGCAAATGTCATCAGGTCGGATCCAACGAGAGAAGATGGCTTTCTGTTTAGGAGATAAGGCCAGCTTTCCACACTTATCCCTGCAGATTAATGAAAATTATCATCTTTTCACTTAATCTTGTTAAAGAAATTTCACTAATAAAAATATGCATATTAATAAAGTTTTGTTTGCAAAATTAAAGAGATCTGAAGGGACATTTTTTTTTAAAAAGTACTCACGAAAATGGAACAGGAAAGGCAAAGCGTTCCCTTAGGTCAACATTCATGAAGGGCACATATTCAATTCCATTTATCTTGGAAGTCTTCCTTCAATACACAAAGCAGGAAACTTAACATGGAAAAGCCAGCTGAAAAAAAGCATGAAATAAACAGATTTTGAGTAACTATAGTTTATGATACGTAGTGTTACCTGAGCACTTCAATCTCCTCCTGTGTGTATCGCTGGCCTTGTGGCTCACTAGACTGCACTGCTCGCATCGGCTGTGGTTTGTCATGCAGGGAAAAATCTGGACCCAGGGGTAGGTACTGCCTCACAGGCGCAGAACCTTTAACAGTGGCGGAAGTGGATTTTTCCTGGGGTCCAGGTTTTGAAATCGCATCTTTTAGCCCCTCTGCCCTATGTACAGATGTAGAAAAGGAACTCATGTAGAGAAGGTTGTGATAAAATGTAAATAAGAGCAAACCATTACTTTAGATAGAGATATTGTATAAAATGATTAAGAGTTTTTCTGGAATTGTGCATGTTCTGTTCATAAATCAAAAGTCAATGAGTCTTTGCAGTTTACCTGTCCAGTGCCTGTCGAGCTAGCTGCTTCAGTTTACCCTGCAGCGTTTGATCCGTGGTCTCACTGGACTGTTGGAGAAAGACCGAAGAATTCAGAAGAGGTGTACTATAGTAGGTGAGCAATTCAGTTTATGGCAGGATCAAGTAAAGGACTCACCATCAGCCAGGGAGCTGTTGGGAGTGTTTTTTTTACACAAATAACTAAACTGTAAAACACAGAACTGCGGTCATGTCTTCACACCCACAAAACAAATGGGCACATCTAAATGTCAATTTAAACTACTTTAGCATTTAGGAGGACAATAAACTCAGAAAAACATTTAGTTATTGAGTTACTACTGCGTCATAAGTTCACTGTTCACTGATGGTCCTTCCTAGTCATACTTTTCATAGGTACTGACCACTTCATATCAGAAACACAACAAAAGACCTGCCATCACATGCTCTGATTGCAGTCACCTCGGTCATCAGCAGCTGCCTCTTGGAAAAGTCAATCAAATGCTTACACTTGCCTTTTTCCTGCTTCCAACACATTAGCTATGAGAACGTACTGTTCATTTGCTGTAAAATACGGCATGCACCAAAATATACAAGTACTGAAACTCTGAACTGTTAACGGGGCATCACTCCAGCTGTGCGTGTTCCTAGTAGCAAAAAGGAAGTTGTGTTGTGCAGTGGTTGTTGGAAATGGGTCTCTCGACTGATTATTTCCGCTCATATGGAAGTGGTTGTGAATGGGGACAGAGTTTAAAGAAGGTGGCAGAACAACTCCTCATACCCGTCCCATTCCCCCGATCTTACACCAACTGATGCCTACTTGAGGGGAACGTTAAAGAAACTGCCGTGTTCAACTGCATTACTCAAGGAATTCGTCTCCTTTTTCAGGAGTCTGTTTTCAGAAATCCATATTGAGAATCTACGTGAATATTATAAACATTTCTACAGCAAGGCGGTGCACACACACTTTGAACACTTACATTACACATACCATGGTAAATTAACATGCTAATCGTGTGCATGTTAGGTTCTTTCAGAAGAAATAAACTCATAGATGACAAGAAGTTAATGTTGTTCGTCTTTACATTTCAGTAATGTATATTTTGGAGCATACTTTATATCTCACCCCTGGACAGATGCTATTGTAACAAAACAATTAATGTTATTTACCTATCAGAAGGTTTAAGAAGGTGTGTCTTTTTTGCACTACTGGTGTCCTAAATGTAAGGTTAAATGTAATCCTAAATGTATCTATTTGTTAACACATCAAACAAGACATGCGGTCTATGACTCTCACTAAATAATTTAGAACAGTTTGACAGAGTCCTATACAGTGTCCTATATACTCCTTGAAATGGGTGCAAATACAAATGTAGGTGTGGTGTTTACACTTTTATCACAGGTTAACATGCAAGAGACATGTAGAGTGGCAGCAGCAAGCTAATTCCATGAATGCAATGTTGCAAGTCCACCAAAAATCGGAACATAAGAAACTGTGAGCATCTCTGAGTTGCAAGAACGAAGACACACTTCTATGAAAGCTAAATCTGCATTCTTAAAAAACAAACAAAAATTTTTTTTTATTTACCTTTACTCTATACTGATACTGTGATACTGTAACGTATTTATTCATGCTGCGATCACTTTTCATATACAGTACACTACAAATCGCTTTTGTAACTCTGAGTAAAAGCGAGTTATGCTTTGCTCTAAATGGGAAATGTAAATATAAACATACTATGGGGTGTCTGCAGTACAGAACTCACAGCTTGAATGCAAAGTTCCACAGCCTGTGTGTAGAGCTCAATGGCTTCCTCACTGTTACCTTTCTCATCCTCCTCAAATGCTTGGGTTACCAGAAAATATGAACGCTCCAGATCCAGCTGATGCTTGGTCTTTAACGGGTCACTGCTCTGAGCTTGAACTGGTGAGTATGACATGAACAAAACATTTAAATAATTACATACAAAGCACTGAACACCAAAATAAAAGACATAAAAAAGCGCTGAAAACATGCAATGGTTGGTTAGGCCTTTTATAATCTAACAGTATAATAGTAATGTTAGATGCTAAATATTTCCTGAGTTTAGATAATAAATGTTGAGAAGTTAAATCCTGACACACATGGACAAAGCAATCCACCTATATACAACAGGTACAAAAATAAAGTTGGTAATTTGAGTTACACACATACCAAGGGTGGGTGGAGTGCTTACTGATTAGATGATTTAGACAAGTTACACACATAACTAATGTTATGGCCCCAATTGTGCTTAGAATATTATTTCCTGCTTAAATGATTTTTCCTCCATTGCCTGATTCCATCTTTTGTGTTGAATTTTTTTTAATCGATAATGGAAACTGATCAACCAACCGAGTACAACAACAAGAGACTGAGAGCAACTACAACACAATTAAAAAAAAATTGTGTGACAGTTGTCCTATTTCCTTTAAACATTCCTTAGAGGTGTATATAATTTTGCCACCTGAAAAAGTTTTAAGTATTTATAAGTAATTTTGTTAGAACAGATAATCTACCCTATACCTTGACAGCAAATGTTAATTTCCGTGTGTAATATTTGTTTTATAATAACTATAAACAAAACAGGTATATGGTGAAGTTTTTGTTTAGTCACTTTAGTAAGAATGACATGAACACTGTCCTACACCTTACACCATAATAACATACTTTCCTGATGAGCTGCGCTCTCGGCTAGTCACACCCATACTCAAACTGGCCTGAGAGGAACATATTAGATTATGAATTAAGTGAGGCTTTCACGCTCAGAAAAGACAATGAGCTACAGCTCTGGCAGACACACCCAAGTCTCTCTGAGTCTTATTAGACGCTAATATGTCAGAGAACTCACCAGCATTGAGTAAAGTCTGTACTCGTTCCAGATACTCATTCACCTTTCCCTGAATGTTGTCCAGTTTGGAGCCTGCCATGTCAGCGTAGATAAGAGCTTGTGCTGCCTCCTAATGAAAACAAAGTTAAAAAAAAAAAAAAAAAAGACATGGGTAATTAGTCGTCATTACAAATGAAAAAAAAAAAAACATTTAGCATGCCAGAGAGTTTAAAATTGGCAATTACAAGACTGAACAGTTTAGCCATGACATTTAATACCTCTCACACTCATTAACAATGCCTTTGTGGACAAGATTTTGTGTGTTTGAATAGAGAAAATTAAAATCCGCATAGTTCTGTGATCACTCCAGATTCAAGTCTGACACTCCTGTGCTAGGGCAGGGGTACTGAATTAAAATTTATGAAGAACCAGTCAATAATATGTTTTTTGAGCCGAGGCCAGAATTTCATATTTGTGTGATTAGGGCCCATATTCACAAAGCTTCTTAAGATTAAAAGTTACTCCCAGTGATGAAATTCTAAAAAAAAAAAGTCTTAGAATTATGACATTTTGTTAGAATGTCCCCTTAAATTTAGGATTAAAGCTTAGTAAAGATAAAAATCATTCACAAAACATCTTAGCCCTAAAAACAGCTCCTTTGGTAAAAATTGTTAAGAGTAGTGAGGATGACTTTTAAGAAGCTTAAGAGTTTCTATGGCATAGAACAAAATTGCGAAACGAAGAAATATTCTCCAAACACTAAACATAAACACTGCTCTTCTGTCCAATGATTTTCTTGTTATTTTCAACATTGCTGTTTTAATTAACTTTAAGATATTTACCCTATAACAGAAACTTATAGTAGTGCATAAAGTAGCCTGTAGTCATGACTATACAATTTCATTATATACAAACATTATGATTTTACTGTCTATTCTATTATCATACTGTGGAACCTTGGATTACGAGCATAACTCGTTCTGGAAGTGTGCTCGTATTCCAAAACACTCATAAATCAAAAAATTGGATTTTCCCAAAAGAAATAATGGAAACTCAATTTATCCGTTCAGCCCAAAAAAATAAATACATAAAAATAATTAACACAAAATATTACATAAAAATAAACCAATTAACCTGCACTTTACCTTAAAAAAAAAAAAAGTAAAAATAAATCCCGACAGGTAAGTGTTATCATTTATGCGCACTCTTGGTTCAGGTATCTTACACGACCTCACATCCACCTGCTGCGGATATGTTTGCTCTAACAACCTATCTTTTGTCTCATAGTAGCACTTCACTTACTGCTTTTTATTATTATCATCATCACCACGGTTTCGGAACATATGAGAGAAAATGGTTTTAAACTTCCTGTAGGAAGAATAAACACACACTGATCTATCTATTTTGGAAGATTCAGTTTTCACAGTCTACTTTCCTTTTTTTGGAACAAACCTTGCTGTGTTGTGCTTTCATTTCTGCTTCTTCCGCATACTGTCTAAAGTATACATGTTAAACTATCTTGCTGATTGGCTTTCTTGAGTGACGAGGATAGGCGCACCCACCTCGAGGAAAGAAACATTAGACTACTGTTTTATTAATTACTCTCATTTATCAGAAAATCATATGGGTCCGGACAGAAATGTCATGGTTGTACACCATTTAGTGATGTCTGAGCTAAAGCGACAACTAATAAGAAAGCCTGGGAAGTCTTTCAGGACAGGTAAGGGACAAAAAGTAGTTCTGTTCTGCATTTTGTTGGTGTTTTTTTATGTTCACTTGGAGAAAAGTGTCACTGCAAATTAATAAAAAGTTGGTTTGACTGATCACATTTACCCTACGATGAAATTTCCAGTTTCATCTTGATCAGTATAGTCTCTTCTAGGATGATCCCCCATCCACCCATAAAGCCTCAATGAATGTTTTGAATGGGTATTAAAATTGTGTAATGGCCTTCACAGTAACCAAATCACTAAATCTAACACCAATGAGTTAGACAATACTCTTCAATCATCTTCAAAACAAACAAACAAACAAAAAGAATTTGAGGAGAAACAAAACACTTTTTTTTCTGTTTTGTCATGATTTACATTTACACTGTAGAGTTACTGTATTCCTGTTAAGTGCTCTCTTGTATCTAACCTTAAATAATAGTCTAAAGCCATAGGCTGCAGTTGTATGATTTTGTTTACAACATTAGCTTAGCTTGCTTGTTGACCTACTTACTTGGTATTGAAACGAAAGTGTGTAGCCTAACGTACCTTGTAAAAGAAAATAGCCTCATTGTATTTTCCTTTCTGATCGTGTACCACTGCTGATTTTGCGAATTTCACGGCGTCCACCTCCAGCGCGCTACAGTCCATACTGAAGATGAAGTGTCACTAGCTAAGCAGCTAGTGCTACAACTGTTATTAGCTATTGCTTCATTGATGCTAGCTTAAGCATAAACGCTAACTACTCTACGTATACTGGGAATTTCCAGACTGATGAAATTCCGCTTTACAGTTGTTTAAATGGTAGGTTGTTAAACTTTCATTGAAATGTACACGGTCAAAACAAGCACTTATTACGGGACTACCAGGAACTTCCTAGGTCCGCTCAGCTCAACAACAAATCCCGAAAACATTCCGCTTGGTGGGCGTTTCCTCGAGCCTCTACGCGCACGCGACTGGCCACGTCTCAAATGCAGCTTTACTTCCTAAATACATGCACTACATAGGGCGCGAATAAAAGGTCTGTGCGCACGCTGTTAGGCACTATAGATATTACCCGATCACTTTTGGGGATTTAACCATAGCCTGTCATTTATGTACTTGCGACGTCATGGGGAAATCCACGCTGTCACTTCACTTAAGGGGGTGGGCGAATGTTCAAACCCCACTTGTCAACAAAATAATAACGAAATCGGCCAAGTTTACTGTTTATTGAAATATCAATTTCTAAACCAATAAGATCAAACAACACCAAGTTCAAAACAGATAAAATACACGTGTAATTATTATAAAAGGCTTACGTTGTCACTTATCATTGCATAATTGACCCCATGTTTATTAGCTGCTCAGCAATCGTTTGTAGTTTTTTTTGCACTGGCCAATTCTGTATGCAACTTTGAATGAAGCCATTTGTGCTTCGCTGTTCACTGATTCAGATGTTACCATGCGATTCTCCTGCTGTCTGTATTCTGCCAGCTTTCTTTGAAAGAAGTCAAGTGGCTTATTAACGTGACTGTGAGTGTCTAAGTGACTCTAAGTGTCTTCCTAATTTGTTGGGTCTCATGCGGTCTGCTGCCAGCGGTTTAAGACACAAAACACTCATGAGTCTCTCTTCTGCCCCCACCATCCCCACCATGAATCCAAACTCAAGCTAGGCTTCATTAGAGGTGGGCGATATAACCAAAAATCAGAAGCTATTTTCTACCTCGATAACGATATATATCACAATATAGCAATTTGTATCTGAAAATGCATAAATAATAATTCAAACACAAAGAAACATAATGTGATTTTATTTAACCTGTTAATTGCTGGGGTTTGCTGCATTTTTTTTTTACTTTTGCCATATTCATTTGGATTTCAGATAATAGAAAAGGTTTGACGCGTTTCCACCACTTGTTAAAACAGTGCACTTTTGTACCTTGCAAATCACGTTCATCTCATTCGTATCACTTTTCTTATACCCAAACCAATTCCACACCACAGACGATGCACCTTTTTTCTTTACAATCTCCTCGTTGTTGGTTTCGTCACATGTAAGCAAACTCTTACTGCAGCGTCTTCTTCCTTTGTCGAAGTGTATGTGAAGCCAAACACGTCAAAAGTGGGACGAAACCGCGGCACCCGATTGAACCAAATATCTGCGCAAATACAGCGCAGCGCGACTATCTGGATAGCGCAGTGATGATCTGGTTTATTTGCGCAGCCCGGTGGTGGATCGCGCAGCGCCGCTCGAATCACAAACCTGCGCGACCCCCTGTGTTTTATTTAAAAACCATTTAAAATGTCACGACTGTTTAATATTGTTTCCGCCTTGCCATGCCTGGTTTGTACGTGCGCATCCCAGCGGGGTAAAATGTACTTTGATGGTCGGCAGGGAGTCGCGCAGCGCTGCCCAGTGGGTCGCACAGGTTTCAATTCAATTTACTTGTATGATCCATTTATTTGTGTGTGGTTGTTTAGTTTTGAGCGTACGCTCTTCATTATCAATAAAGAAAAGCATGAATTAGAACAGGTATTTTCCTATTATTTTCCACTAATTTCCTCCCGCCCCACCTGTCATGTCTGTATTCCCCACTAGTGGGGCGCGCCCCACACTTTGAGAACCACTGGTCTAAGGAAACCTGCCTGGAAAATATTATGTGTACAATGGAGAAGACAGAGTAGGAGTGCAAGAGTATTAAAGAAGACCAGTAATGGAACGAGGCAGACTTGTTAAGATTTAACAGCCAAAGAGAATATCAGCTCAGTCTTTAAGTCGTTGGAATACTGATGGGAAAGTCACATGTTTAAACTTTGGCCCGATCAAGTTTCCACTGTTGGGCCTCAACTGCTCAGATGTAAAACTAGATAAAATGTAATAAAGTTGCTCTGGATGAATGCATCTGCCAAATGTTGTAAAAATACACGTAGGAGGAGTCATTAGGTGTAGTTTTCCTGGTGGACCTGTGAAGAGGTCTTGATCTTCGTGGGAATGGATGAAAGGGAAGTATTTAAAAAAAAATAGAAGACAGGTGTTGCCTAAGACTATGTTCCAAATTTTTTTTTTCCATTTTTCATACCTCTTTCGAACCATCTATCCTCTTAGTCCAAGGTTCCCATATTATCCTCTTTTCTATGGAAGTTGAACTGGACTTCTTTCTTATTAGGAAGAAACATTTTACTACTTATCCAAGTAGCTTCTTTATTCTGTGGTAAGTTTGTAATTTCCTCATATTTAAGTTCTTCTAGGTCAAAGGATTCTCAAATGTCTGAAAACACATCTTACATGAACAATGGAGAAGGTGAGAGCAGGAGGGAGAGTTGTTAGAAGAACAACTGTTAAGAAGAAAACAGCAATAGAGAGAGATAATGGGAGAGTTGTTAAGGTGTAACGAGCAGAGAGTAATGGGCAGTCCTTAATTGTGGCTTTCCTGGGGGACTTGTGAAGAGGTTTTGATCTTTTTGGGATGGATAAAAGGGCCAACTAACCAACTCACCTCAGACTGAAAAAGCTACTGTAATTGGATGAGCAATGAAACATTTCTACCTAAAATGAAATAGCTTCAGTCGATACAGTATGACACAGGTTCCAGATAACCTCACCTGGACGACTGAGGACCTTTACATACATTTGTCCTTCAGGTGAAGGTCAGTGGTGTCAAAAGTATTCACATTCATTACTTGAGTAGAAGTATAGATACTAGGGTTCAAAAATACTTGAAGTATCAACCCAAGCTTTATACTTAAGTAAAAGTTTAAAAGTACTGGTTTCAAAACTACTTAAAGTATAAAAGTAAAAGTACCGTGAGGGGCGACAAAAGCATTAAGGTCTCGCTTTCTGATCATGCGACGGGGGCGGGGGGGGGGGGGGGTACAGAAAGTACAGATAATTGCTTAAAAATGTAAGGAGTAGAAGTAAAAAGTCGACTGAAAAATAATTACTCCAGTAAAGTATAGATACCCAAAATTTCTACTTAAGTAAGGTAACGAAGTACTTGTACTTCGTTACTTGACACCTCTGGTGAAGGTACAGTACACTGCTGATTTTTGTCCTAAGATGTTATACTCTTTCTTTGTACATCCTCCTATGTACTGTAGAGGTTGTTTTGTCTCCCTAGTGTAAAGCTCCGAACACTGTTCACTGCATTGGACAGCATATATATTATATTGCTATTTTTTTTGTATTCGGTGTCCGGTCTTTGGGGATAGACATGTCTCTGTGTGTGGTGGGATTAAAGTGAACTGGTATTTGGTGTTTTGCAACCACATATCAAATCCTTTTTAGCTTCTCAGACACTCCAGCCACATAATGGATGATAGGATTTTTTTTCTGTTGGAATCCCACAAGATTTTGTGGGAGTCTTGGCTTTCTCTATTGTCCTTCTGTTGGATCTGGAAGCTTTTTGTTGAAAGCCCACTTAGGATATCCTCAGGGCTTAAGAGCTGTCCTAAGATGCTTATACTACTTACAGTATTTTTGGCTTCAAAATAGTTTGGCCATCCTGAAGCTGAACAGGATGAAAGCCTGGCCTAATATCTTGAGTGAAAGATACTTTACAGCTACATTTATCAGGCAGTCAAAAGTAATATATCTAAGCCCAAAGCAGTGGAGCTCAAACGTCAGGTCACGGACAGTAATATGGAAAACAGTACAGGGTGCACCACCATAAGAGCACTGTAATGAACTATAGTCCAAGGAATCAAACTTATGAGCCATAAGGGTGAGACAATTTAATGAAGGATCAGTAGGATAAAAAAATTCACTATATATTTCTATATTTATATATTTCAAAGTAGATGCAACATTTTACTTGTAATGAAAAAGATAAATGTTTTGAATAGACAATCAGTTGATTCCTCCTCCCCTTAATTGTGGTATCTTTATGAATAACAGCACTTTTCCGTTGTCAATTCCATTCATCAAATAGTAGCTGAGTTTTAGGTCCCTGAATTCATAATTTCCCAACCCCTTGTTGCTCACTCCTTGATATGGAATGTATATGAAGCATCCAAATACTGGATACACCACTGTGTGGCAGTCTTCACACAGAAAATCTGTGATGTGTATGGAATCAAAATGGCTAGGTCCTGCAGTGCACACATTTTTGTGATGTCACTTGGACACAAAAGATACAAAAAAAAAATTATAAAAGAAAATAAACTCCCACCTGACATGGATCCCCATTACTCCATACACTGCACAAACAGCTACTGTTCTAAAAGCTATGGGTTTGGTTTTAGGTCAGCATTTAAGACAATAATAAACCTGTAGGTATTATTGGACAATATAATGTTGGATTTATTTCAAATAATTTAATTCAGGACTACTTTTTTAAATATACATGAGGATTACACACTTTCACTACACTTTTTTAAAGGTTGTGTGATCAGTTCTATTCTAAACACCCTGTTTATTTATGACTGTTCCGATGTAAGCACAATATACCGAGGTCATAAACTACAGTACCACTTGTACTAAATACTGATAGTAATGTGTCATCATAGAGCGGAGGAATAGGGAGTAAGTCACAAATCTAGTAACACTGAGAGTCGACATTATAAATGACTTGCTTTGGCACTATACATTTGTTAAAAGAAATCCAATAGTTTGTGCTTCTCTTGAAGAAGCTTGGGGGATGGAACAGGACTTTTTAAGATATAAAGATAAAAATACAGGACTCGAAAGATATATGACACACAAGCTGTGGAACAAAACCAGAAGTCTCATGATACATGAACGTTTCTTTCCTTTTTATCTGGTAGACATTATAAGAGCATGTTTTTTTCTACTTCATTCAGCTCCTGAACTCTTCATGCACTTTTCGCACAGGAATGTAGTCTTCCATAAAAGCCCCACAAGTTTATATAAATGTGCTTAATTAATTTACTAGAATCTTTGTGGAAGTAAAACATAATCTAATCTAAGACAGAGAATAAAGGGATTAATTAAACAAGTTATTTCACTTTATTTAGTCTCCAGTGGTACTTTGTAACAGTTTGGAACAAAAGGATTTTGTTTACAATCTGCATTTTTTCCTTCTTATTTTCTTACGTGAATGTGAGAGGACAACAGGATAACAACAATTAATTTGTCTTGTTGAGATTCCAAAAAGGTAATGTTTTTAACCACAACATATCTTTTAAAAAATATATATTTTAAGTTCCCTACGATGGATTGGCACCCTGTCCAGGTTGTACCCCGCCTAGTGCCCGAAGTCTCCTGGGATAGGCTCCAGGTCCCCCGCGACCCTGAACACAGGATTAAGCGGTATAGAAAATGAATGAATGAATATTTTAAGTTTAAGCTTATTTGTTAAAAAAGATGGATAAATTTTTTGGGAAATTTGGGAAGGTATTCAGGACTTATAACTGTCCTTGAGCTGGTAACACTGCACTTCCCTGTTCCTGATCAGGTTCTTATATCATCAGGCTCCATCATGTTTTATTCCTTACGTATTACAGAACATTCCCAGTTGCACTGGTTGAAATATTATGCTTATGCAAGTTATTTCATGTACTGTTTTTGTTTTCATGAGTAGTTATGGACACCTGCTCGTAGGATATTTCTTCTCTGTACTGAACTACTCCTATGGGGCCGATCTCAGTCTGAGTACATATCTACACTGAGGATTTTTCTCATGAAATCTACTGTAAGTTACTTTCACAAGTAATAAAAACCAGCATGGTGTGTAAATCCTTACATCTGGCATTTATGTGTTAACAGAATAAGCTTCTGCTTTCTATTTTCTCATCAGCCAAATGCTATTTCCTTCCATACAACGAATTTCTGTAGAAATCACTGCATGTGGTTGCCAGATGTTGTGATGTTGTTATAGCTGTATGATAAGCTATAATGGACTTTGAGTGATCTAACACGAAAAAGGAGCCTCAGGCCTGAATCAGTAATTCTTTAGTAAAATGGTTATATTATTGTGGCCAAGATACTGTATGTTAGGTTACACTGTTGTATCTATAAGTGGCCTTTCTGACATTCTAAACAAGTACTGTAGCTACAGTTTTTACTTAAATTATTTAATTAATCACTCTTCATTAAAAAAATCTTCTTATGGTCACCTCCAGTTGTAGGACAACATTCACACAAATTTTAATAAGTGATGAGTAATCACTAATGGTGGCGGCGCGGTGGTGTAGTGGTTAGCACTGTCGTCTTGCACCTCCAGGGTCTGGGTTCGCTCAAGCTCGATTCCCGTCTCTGTGTGCATGGAGTTTCCATGTTCTCCCCGTGCTTGGTGGGTTTCCTCCGGGTACTCCGGTTTCCTCCCACAGTCCAAAGATATGCAGGTTAGGCTAATTGGCGTTCCTAAAATTGCCCGTAGTGTGTGATTGGGTGTGTGAGTGTGTGTATGTGTGTGTGCCCTTCGATGGATTGGCACCCTGTCCAGGGTGTACCCCGCCTAGTGCCCGAAGTCTCCTGGGATAGGCTCCAGGTCCCTGCGACCCTGAACACAGGATTAAGCGGTATAGAAAATGAATGAATGAATAATCACTAATGCTAAAGCCTTACAAACGGAAATTCATTAGTGATATTAAGTCATAGTTGTCATGCTGTTGTCATGATGTGAGCTGAGCTTGTTATTTGTACCGCACACTACAGTTAATACGACAGTGAGCGGTCTCTGCTCCTGATACTGCACAACCCTCTCCAGCTGGAATGAGTCAAATATCCCAAACAGAAAGATTGTCTGTATATACCATCAGATTTCACATGAGAATGCAAACATATATAAACACATTTGGCCTCAAAATTGTATTAGTAAAGCACATTTTTTAGTAAAACACAACTGTGAAAATAGAATTTAACAGATTCTACAGCCATCAAACCTGAAAAATTTGAAAGGGGAACATAAATAAGAGCAATTAAAAGCTACATCCTGATGTTGTTTCCTGTTATTTAAACTGTTAGAAGTACATTACCTAAACTCAACTTCTGTCAAGTCAAATCATTCATTAATTCATTAATCTTCTATACCACTATATATAGGCCTGCAGCCTAGCCAGGGAGACACCCTGCACAAGGTGCCAATCCAGTACAGGGCACACAGACAAATAATAAAAATACATTTGAAGTTTAAGCTTAATTGTTAAAAAAAGATGGATAAATTGTTTTGGGAATTTTGGGAAGGTATTCAGGACTTATAACTGTCCTTGAGCTGGTAACATTGCACTTCCCTGTTCCTGATCAGCTTCTTATATCATCAGGCTCCATCATGTTTTATTCCTTACGTATTACAGAACATTCCCAGTTGCACTGGCTGCAAGTTATTTCATGTATTGTTTTTGTTTTCATGAGTAGTTATGGACACCTGCTCCTAGGATCCTTCTTGTCTGTACACTTAAAAAGTTAAGGCAACTGGTTGCAAAGCAAACAGCATGATGTTTCCATGATGATTTCCTTTGAAATTTGTAGAAAATGAATATCTAATTTTTTCCGCTGAGTCCTTCCACCCCTACACTATTACTTGAACCAAGTAGTTCTTTGAACAAGTTCTTGCTGTTTTTGCATAGTACTGTAGGTGTACAGTAACTCAATCTAAAAAAGTCTTTCTGTCTGTTTTTACAATACTGGATTACTTATAAAAACATGTCTGCATGCTTGATTTCTTCAAATACAGTTTATGCCTGCTGTTAAGGTAATATTTATAACTAGTATATCCTTACAACTTAACCATCTGAACACGTTCCATGTTCCATGTTAATTCGAAACGTTAGACTATTTGGTAATTTGGATAGCTGTCCAAAGAATGAGGGTATAGGTTTTCTCTGCCAGTTTGTTTCTCTCATGCTCTTTCCAAGGAGTAACATTGTTCCTAGGAGTTTTTCTCTGGAATTGTTTCACTTGGCTTAATTTCCACAGTCACCAGTGAATCCAGTTTTTTCTTTTAATCCAGGCAGTCATGATGTCATGACGCAGACCATGAAAAAAGCTTCCATTAACAGCAGACCTAAAGCACAGATTATAGAAAACACTACTTCTAACAACCAAGAAAGGCCAACATGTCACTAGAGAGTAATCACATGTATACTTCACTATATAGGCTTGTTTGATAAAGGCTTGACAGAATGCAGTGTATACATTATACACTAACAACAAAGTTAGGACCATGTCTTTGAATCATTATGGAACTTTTACTGTCAAGTCACTATAGTATATCTTTACACTAAAGGGCCTCTAATACACAGTGGAGGATGGGGTTGTTCTTAAACGTTCAACAGTCAGTTATGTAACTATAGTGCTAGGCCAAGGAATAAAGCAAACATGTGAATGGAAAAAAGGCTTCATATTTATTTTAAGAGAATTGGCTCAATTATCCGGGTTTTATTGTCACCTTCATTTGAATCTCAACAACAGCAGCAGTGTGTCTGACGCCATTTTGAAGGAACAGGCGAACAGTGTAAAATGTTAAGAGGTAAGTTAAGCCCCTTACTAATTTTTATACTTTATTTTGATTTCTTAAATAAGCTCCTTTGTTGTAATAGTGTCAGCAATATAAATGAAATAAATTAAGCATTGTGAGCATTTCTGAAAACATCCTGTCCGCCATTATCCATTAGCATACTTGAGTTTGTTGTTGTGCCTCCACAGTTCACTGAAACAAGTTTTGGGGAGTTCACCTATGCGATTTCGCGTGGTGGCCGTAAGTACGGTTCATTATGATTCACTGTGAGTTTTTGGCGCTGTGAGTACGTTTCCATCTTTCCGCGTGTAAGGTTTTATTTTTATAGGTTTATATTGTAAGACACTGTAATCTAATTAGAAGATTCCTGTGCCTTGAGAACAGACCCCTCACTGTGCTTCCTCACACCTTCTATATCCTGTATCTAGACGAGGATACATCCAAATGGCTCTTGTCTGCTAGAACCCAATTTTGTTTAATCAGGAGAATGCAAATGTATCTCCTCACACCTGTCTGTCTCCGGGTCCCTCTATGACTGACATGTTAATGACTGGTTCTTTTGATGTTTGGGACGTAGCACCGTTTAAATGTGCTCCCTTTGCTGAGAATAAACAGAGATCTTCAGACATCATGCCTTCGTGTGTGTGTTTGTCTCTCCCAGTCGATCGGGCCCGGACCGGTAAGTGTATCAAGGTGCAGTGGACACAACAAGAAATAACTCTTATTCTCTTAGCTTAAAACTTAGCTCGGAAACACTTCTTCTACATTTTAAACTTAACACAGCGCAAAAAATTAAACATGTTTAATTTTTTTTGCCAGTCCTCGCGGAAGCTTGCGGACCTTACAGAACTTCGCAGAGTGCCAGCGGAACGTCGGCGGGCAATCGCACTGACTCACGGTGCCTGAGACCGCATCTCACCGTGAGGCAAAACCGCATAGGTAAGATAGGGTTTTATTAAGTCGCTCTGGATAAGAGCGTCTGCCAAATGCCTAAATGTAAATAGGGTAATGTTACAAAGGTATGAACCTAGAAATGGTTTACTGTACAAGTTCTCTCAGGTTTTAGTACAGATTGTGACTATTCCCACAAGAAAAGATGTTAGCATATAATGCTAAACAGTTGATTTCAATGGCATAGAAATTATCAGTTACAAATAGTTTTACAGATCTTAAAACTGCTGTAAATGTAATATACTCTATTTTACACAGTGTTTAATATTTTAATACCAGTGAAACATGAAATAAAAGCATGTTTAACACCAAAATGCAAGTAATTTTCCTTAATACATGTTGTTGTTGGTCTTTCGGCTGCTCCCGACAAGGGGTCGCCACAGCGGAATATCCAGTCCGCACTACAACTTGGCACAGGTTTTACGCCGGATGCCCTTCCTGACGCAACCCTACCATTTTTTTTATCCTGGCTTGGGACCGGCACTGTATCCAGTGGCTGGGGTTTGGGCACTGGCTGGAATCGAACCCGGGCCTTCCGCATGGCAGAGCGAAACACCTACCACTGAGCCACCAGTGCTGAGTACCTTTTGTTTTATCTGCTTAAACTAAAAAAGATTATTCCACTAATAATGTTAAAATCATCATGTATCTGACTAACTAATTTAGGATGTTTTACATGATTTATTTAAGTAGATTCTGCTGGGGGATAAAATCAAGCAGTAAATACTTAAAAATAATATGTGTCTGGCTAAATAATTTAGGATTTTTTACATGACATATTCAAGTAAATTCCACTTTAAAAAAATCAAGCCTTAAAAACTGCTTAAAAATAATACATGCAATTTTGCTACCATATTTTTTTTAAGTAGATAGCACATAAGATTTTTTTACAGTGTATGACAATTTCCATTATCTTTGTCATATTAAGCTATTTTTATGCGATAAGCAAAGGAAGTTTTTCATCAGGCAAATAAAATTGGGATGAATAAAGTTAAGCAGTGTTATACTTTTGTGTCTCCTACATAAATTCACACTATGCATCAAACTTCAGTGGTTTGCCACATACACAATTATACAAGGAACACTTTCACTCCTTCTCACTCATCTTCTATACCGCTTCATCCTCTATTCAGGGTCTCGCTGACCTGGAGCCTATCCCAAGAGACTTAGGGCACGACGCTGGGTACACTCTGGACAGTGAGCCTATCCATTGCAGGGCACACACTCACACACTCATTTACAGACTACGGGCAATTTTTTGGGAAGGCCAATTAGCCTATCCTGTATATCTTTGGACTATGGGAGGAAATCGGAATACCTGGAGGAAACCCACCAAGTACGGGGAGAACATGCAAACTCCATGCACACAGAGACGGGAATCGAGAATGGCGGGAAATCGAACCCGGACCCTGAAGGTGCAAGGCGACAGTGCTAACCACTATTATACAAGGAACACTATGTAGGAAATTACCAAATTACTGATTAAAGAGGCCACCTTCATCGTATTCAATATAATGTAGTAACATCTGTGTCAACTCTCAGTTTTCAATACACACTTGCAACAATGCAACTTCCATAATGATTTCCTTAGAAATTTGTAGAAAATGAACATCTACTTTTTCTGCTGAGTCTTTCCACCCCTAAACTCTGCTCTGCATGCACCCTCTGCATGCTTGATTCCTTCACCTACAGTTTATGTCAGCTGCTAAAGTAATCTTTATGATAACTAGTATATCCTTACTAACTAGCCATCTGCAAATTATCCATGTTAATTAGAAACACTAGACTCTTTGGTAACTTGGATAGCTGTCCAAAGAATGAGGGTATAGGTTTTCTCTGCCAGTTTGTTTCCCTCATGCTTTCTCCAAGTAGTCACATTGTTCCGAGGACTTTTTCTCTGGAATTGTTTCCCTTGGCTAACTCACTGATGGCTTAGATTCCTGTTAACTATTCTGGTATAGGAGACTCTATTCTATGTTATCCTTTCTCTATAAACAAAACAACAAAACTAAAATTATTGCAAAGGTAATATACACAACATGTCCTAAATAGAAAGGTGCACTCCTGAAGACCCAGATTTCCAGACTCTTCCAGTGGGTTAGATCTATCATCCCCTTAGTAATCTGAGAATTCAATATTTTAATAAACAAATGACAGAAATTGGTGGCACGGTGGCTTAGTGGTTTCCTCGGGTTATCCAGTTTCCTCCCATAGTCCAAAGACTTGTAGATTAGGTTTATTCCCAAATTGGGGGTTGTGTGTGAATGATAGTGTGAGTGTGTATATGTGTGTGTGTGCCCTGCAATCGAAGCACAAACACAGGCACGAAGGCACAAACAGATTCATTTTCCACACTGCTTCAAGCTTTTTTTCTTTCCAGAGGCTGTTGTTGCAGTTACTAAAGAACTAAAGAACAGTCACTACGCTTGGACACAAAATTAAAAAATGCTTACGCGCACACGTACGCATAGTCTCAATGTTATAGTAAACAGTACATGCATGCACAGATGTTGACTATACGAGTGACGAACATGAGAACATATTTTTTACATTAAATTACAGTTGCTCACTGAGACTGAGCATGGGAGACGATTACCCACAATTCTGCAGCACAAGAGAGAGAGAAGAACCATTGACTCAGCTGTGATCACGTGACGCTTGGCAGACAAAGCGCATACATACTACTCAAGACCTCGCTCATTTATCAAGTTAAAATTAAGTTAATAATTTTGCTTGTCTTTGCAAAAACCAAGTTACTTGCAATCCAAGGGTCCACTGTAACTGTATATATATTGATATATATATATATAATGTCACACAAAAATGTCACACATTAATATTTTGTTGGACCACCTTTTGCTTTGATTATGAAAATAATGTCTAATGATCCCTGAAACAAAGTTTCAAAATTCGATGCCTGAGGAATCCTGGTATCATCATCATCCTGGAATAGCCCATTCAGGTAGTGAGCTGACCTCATTTTTGGGGCACATAATGTTACTTAACCTGTACATGACCCCAGATTGCTCTCACAGGCTTGTACAGTAGGCAGTAGACAGTATGGGTGCATCACTTCAGCCGCCTCCCTTCTTACCCTCACTCTGAAACAGGATAAATCTAATCAGATCCAAATAACCTTTTCCAATATTTCCAAGTCCATTCTTTATGTAACAATGCGGGTCTCATGAGGGGCAGAACCGCGCAGAAATACTCTGCGCAGAACAGGCAAATCCATGGGCTGCCATTTATACACACAGTTGCCAGGAAATCAAACATGCACCGATTGGTGCGGGAGGAGAAATGATGATGACATAATAAAGACAATGAATGACGGTCGCATTGTCCCATCAATAAATGTAGACATTTTACTGTGGACACAATGCTCAACGCATTCTTCACCATTAATATGTAATGTTTAGCTCTCGGTAATGTTTAGCTCTGAGACTCTGGGTTAGAGTTGTATCGAGTCTTTAACGATTCGGGTTAAATTGATTAACTGAACCAAAATTTATAATGCACACTTTATCGACTATCCGACCAGGGTTTAGCACAATTTAGCTCTTTATAGCTGAATGACCTCGACTCCACTCGTTAGAGTGGGGCACACTAATTAGTTTTTACTACATTTAACACAACAACGTTGCTGAGATCTCTGCGGATCTCAGCCCTTTGTTAGACAAACATAACGACGTTAAACACAAAAATAAACGTGGCTTTTAATTGCACATTTTACCTTAACAAGATTAGCACTCCCATGCAATGCATTTGGCCACTTCCATGGAGCATTGCGCCGAGTTCAGTAGTTTCAGCATGAACTGCAGTTTAATTTTTTTTCCACATATAGCTGAGCTTGAAAATGGAACGCGCATTTCTCGCTCGCCATGAAGGCCTTTAAAAGATGATAGGAGGAACATCGCTCCAATCAATCTTCATCGCGATGAAGGGAGATTTCTTCGTTCCAACAGGCGATCTTGATAATATTAAAATGCACAGCAAAGAGATTTCTTCATCTTTACAGCACAATTTTAATATTATGAACTGCAGTTTACTTTAACCATTAACCGTGACTAAATGTTACACAAATAGCAGCTGTTAAAGTATAGTACTGGAGGTGGTTTTGAACCATCCAGTCAAGAGTAAGTTCGCGTTGCATTTCATTCATTTATACAGTACAGTGGTGTGCTGCAAAACAAGTACAGTGGTGTGAAAAACTATTTGCCCCCTTCCTGATTTCTTATTCTTTTGCATGTTTGTCACACTTAAATGTTTCTGCTCATCAAAAACCGTTAACTATTAGTCAAAGATAACATAATTGAACACAAAATGCAGTTTTTAAATGAAGGTTTATGTTATTAAGGGAGAAAAAAAACTCAAAATCTACATGGCCTTGTGTGAAAAAGTGATTGCCCCCCTTGTTAAAAAATAACTTAACTGTAGTTTATTACACCTGAGTTCAATTTCTGTAGTCACCCCCAGGCCTGATTACTGCCACACCTGTTTCAATCAAGAAATCACTTAAATAGGAGCTACCTGACACAGAGAAGTAGACCAAAAGCACCTCAACAGCTAGACATCATGCCAAGATCCAAAGAAATTCAGGAACAAATGTGAACAAAAGTAATTGAGATCTATCAGTCTGGTAAAGGTTATAAAGCCATTTCTAAAGCTTTGGGACTCCAGCGAACCACAGTGAGAGCCATTATCCACAAATGGCAAAAACATGGAACAGTGGTGAACCTTCCCAGGAGTGGCCGGCCGACCAAAATTACCCCAAGAGCGCAGAGACAACTCATCCGAGAGGCCACAAAAGACCCCAGGACAACATCTAAAGAACTGCAGGCCTCACTTGCCTCAATTAAGGTCAGTGTTCACGACTCCACCATAAGAAAGAGACTGGGCAAAAACGGCCTGCATGGCAGATTTCCAAGGCGCAAACCACTTTTAAGAAAAAAGAACATTAAGGCTCGTCTCAATTTTGCTAAAAAACATCTCAATGATTGCCAAGACTTTTGGGAAAATACCTTGTGGACCGACAAGACAAAAGTTGAACTTTTTGGAAGGTGCGTGTCCCGTTACATCTGGCGTAAAAGTAACACAGCATTTCAGAAAAAGAACATCATACCAACAGTAAAATATGGTGGTGGTAGTGTGATGGTCTGGGGTTGTTTTGCTGCTTCAGGACCTGGAAGGCTTGCTGTGATAGATGGAACCATGAATTCTACTGTCTACCAAAAAATCCTGAAGGAGAATGTCCGGCCATCTGTTCGTCAACTCAAGCTGAAGCGATCTTGGGTGCTGCAGCAGGACAATGACCCAAAACACACCAGCAAATCCACCTCTGAATGGCTGAAGAAAAACAAAATGAAGACTTTGGAGTGGCCTAGTCAAAGTCCTGACCTGAATCCTATTGAGATGTTGTGGCATGACCTTACAAAGGCGGTTCATGCTAGAAAACCCTCAAATAAAGCTGAATTACAACAATTCTGCAAAGATGAGTGGGCCAAAATTCCTCCAGAGCGCTGTAAAAGACTCGTTGCAAGTTATCGCAAACGCTTGATTGCAGTTATTGCTGCTAAGGGTGGCCCAACCAGTTATTAGGTTCAGGGTGCAATTACTTTTTCACACAGGGCCATGTAGGTTTGGATTTTTTTCTCCCTAAATAATAAAACCCCTCATTTAAAAACTGCATTTTGTGTTTACTTGTGTTATCTTTGACTAATAGTTAAATGTGTTTGATGATCAGAAACATTTTGTCTGACAAACATGCAAAAGAATAAGAAATCAGGAGGGGGGCAAATAGTTTTTCACACCACTGTATGTATACAGTATCGCAAAAACTCAATTATAAATAAAATAATAGAATAGAATAAGAGTGATTTCTGAGGCTGGTAAGTCTGAATTAACTTCTCTGCAGCAGAGGTAAGTCTCATCTGTCTTTCTTTCCTGGAAGTGTCTTTGTGTGAGCGAGCGAGCGAGAGAGAGCGAGAGAGAGAGCATCCTCTTGACTTTATCAGCCCTGACTTAATACTCCTTTCATAAACAAAACTATATTTAGAGACAGAAATAAGAGAGGAAGTCATAGTTTAAGCTTAAGTTCAGTCTTGTCTTTTGTCTTTTGCCATGAAACAGAAAGACAAATCCTGATTTTAATAAAAACACCTTTGGCATATCAAACTTAGGGACTTATGTCAGGACTTAATGATGACATATCCCCACCTAGGTCTTTGTGTCACTGAGCACCAACCAGGCTGACATTGCATTAGGGTGTATGAGAGAAAATCCAGCAGTTGTAAACCAGCCTCAGTGAAAATTAAACAAGGGTACATAGAGACTGTAGTGCACAAAGCTGCTTTACCTTCTCACCATGAACACCATGGAGTCCTGTCATTCCTCTTAGCCCTTTCTTTTCTCTCAGAACCTGAGAAATAACTTACCAAACTAAATACATTTTCTGACAATATTCAACTTTGGATACGATTACACAGCAGATTTTTTATTATTTCAATAGGACAAAAAATCATTTGCTTTTGCCTTTGACATCCAAGAACAAATCCCAGCCTGCTAGGAAGCCTTATGCTGCCAAGAGCTCTCTACACAAGAAAGAAACTTCAACTCAGATATTTTACACTCTGAATCTCCTGCTCATAAGACAACACAGACAAACAGTTCAGAATACTGTAATAACACTGATATCATGATCAATCGTCTTCATGATTAATGACAGTGTAAAACGAATGGGCTCAGATAGGCCAGGACTAACGTGGGCAGGTTTTGCTTTCACAAAACCGACTAGGCACTATTTACTCTTGCAACTGTAAGTCAAGGGTAATTTATCCTCATTTTAACAATTGGATTATTATTGTTGCATTGCTGCATAACTCAGACCTCAAGGAATCCTTTGATTATATGACACTTAATTATAATAAACTGTTCTAAGTTTTCTCATTTTTGAAGTTGTATCTTTCAGTGGATGGCTCAATAGATGGAGCACTAGATAGATTGAAAATTAGACATTTGACGATTGGAAAAATGTTACCTAGTCTGACAATTCTGAATTAATGTCATGGCATTAACAAGGATAATCCATGGATCCAACCTGTCTTGTCTCAATAGTTTAGTCTTGTGTTACAATATAATTGCCATTGGAAACTCTCCTTGTACACACTGGACCCATGAATACAAATTGAGCATTCTTTTATTCTTTTATGGCCACAATCTACCTACTTCATCATGGCTATTTCCAGCATGATAACATACCATGACATAAAGCAGGAGTTGTCCCAAACTAGGCTTATTAACATAATAATAAGTTTAGTCTGTCCTAACTGGAAAACCTTTTAAATTTGTTCAGACAAATCTGCAGCAATTATGTCTACATGACATGTATTATCAAGATGATTAGATGTTTCAAGTAGTAGTGGATGGCAACCCAATGGTAGAGCTGGACATTTTTGTTACAGGTAAGTTGCAGCCCCAGCAGCTACCACATGGGAGGGCTGCAGTGCACTTATCTCCACCTCCCATGCCTCTTCTCTCAGCTTCCAAGGACTCAAACAATCCAATACATGGGAAATTCATGCCAGTATTTATATAGTATTGTTAATAGACAACGAGAGTAGACAGACAGATACAGTAGATACACATCAAGACAGACATGAAGATAGCTAGATAGATAGATAGATATGAAAATCAAAGCACTACAAAGATTTAATTAAGCCACATAATAGTTTATAACATTACAGTATATCAATCTTCTGTCCAAAAATGGGGAATGCTTTTAATATTCATCAAACTAGTTACATACACCAAAGTCTCTGCTGGCAGGAGATGCTCCACAGATGTTTAGCATAGGGAGATCTGCAAAAAAAGAGTGCAATAACACCATCATTTCCTGTACTGTTCAGTGGAAGTTCTTGGGAAACAGAGACGAATGCCAGATGGGCAAGCATCTTATTTTCTCAAGACTGTAAGCTACTTTTTTTTGTTTGTTTATCATAGTGGATGAAATACTAGACTAGATCTTATTCTTTTATATTACTGATTGCTCAATCTATTGCAGTAACATTAAACTTTTAAGCCTTAAATGTAATTTTTATATGGATTGGCACGCTGTCAAGGGTGTACCCTGCCTCCTGGGCTCCAGGTCCCCACGACCCTAAATACAGGATAAAGCAGTGTAGAAGATGAATGAATGAATGAATGTAATTTTATTGATTTAATCTGCTTATTTATATTTAATACTTTTCTAGTTATTTTCTTAGTAATAAATAATATTTAGATGTTCTGATTATTAGCATAAGACTGGGCACGTACTAGATGTGTGAGCTTTTTAAATAGCTTATATTGTCTCATGTGCTTTGTATTAAATTTATTCAGACATTTCATGTCCAGGAATATAAATACACTGAACTCTTAACTGAACCATCTTGCTCACTCTTATCATCTGGGCCCCAGTCATCAAGCAGAAAAACTGTCTGGCTTCACAAATTGTAACCCATGGACAATTGGATAAATTATTAATTAGTTAATTTTATCAGCAATTTTTTTGCAGTAATAAATATTACTTGTGGCGGCGCGGTGGTGTAGTGGTTAGCACTGTCGCCTTGCACCTCCAGGGTCTGGGTTCGATTCCCCGGCCAGGCTCGATTCCCGTCTCTGTGTGCATGGAGTTTGCATGTTCTCCCCGTGCTTGGTGGGTTTCCTCCGGGTACTCCGGTTTCCTCCCACAGTCCAAAGATATGCAGGTTAGGCTAATTGGCGTTCCTAAATTGCCCGTAGTGTGTGAATGGGTGTGTGAGTGTGTGTATGTGTGTGTGCCCTGCGATGGATTGGCACCCTGTCCAGGGTGTACCCCGCCTAGTGCCCGAAGTCTCCTGGGATAGGCTCCAGGTCCCCCGCGACCCTGAACACAGGATTAAGCGGTATAGAGAATGAATGAATGAATGAAATATTACTTGTAAATGAGTTATAAAAACTTTTGTGTTTTTAGTATGTAGATATTCTTGAAACTATACCATCTTCTATATCCATTACAGGCAATACTGTTGAGAATAAGACCCAAGGATGAAACTGTACCTGATAATACCTTTAGCCCATTCAGTCTAGAAAGTTCTGACAGTCATGGTTCCACAGGCGATTCACTTCTCTTTTAATAATAATAATAATAATAATATGTAATTGTAATGTTTTGCTTAAGGGGCAGAGGAGTTCTGTCCACTAGGTCTCTGTACTGTTTACCATTATCACACCACACAACAGCAAAGTCATCTGAGAACTGCAAATGACAGGTTTCAGAGTTGTACTGAAGTCTGCTGATCACTTTTATCACTTTTTGACATGCAGCATATCCCCACAGCCATACAAACTGTGCTCTGTCCATCAGATAGTTACTGATTCAGGTTTTAATGTATTAAAGGCACCGGAGAAATCAAAGAACATGATTCTCACAGTGCTGCCTGCATTACTGAAGAAGATAAATGATGGCATCATCCACACCAATCTGTTGCTGGTAGGCAAACTGCAGAGAGTCCAGGAAGGTGCTAACCTGCGGTCTCAGATGAGCCAGCACCATCCTCTCCAAAAACCTTCATTATCTGGGATGTAAGGGCAACTGGTCTGTAGTCATTTAGAGTAGATGGAGATTACTTTTTTTTGGGACTGGAACAAGGCAGGAAGTCTTCGGCAGTGTAGGAACCTTCTCCTGATTCAGGTTGGGTAATATCATAACTGAGTAATAACATAGCTGGCAGGTGGTGGGTAGTAACGAGTTACATTTACTCTGTTAAGTAACTTAAAAAAATTAAAAAAAAACTTCTATGAGTAGTTTTACTGCACCATACTTTTAATGTTTACTTTGCAAAGAAGAAACGCTACTCTTACTCCGCTACTCTGTCAGTGATATAGGTATGTCTTGCTTTTTGAATTTTTTGAATTGCCATGACAGCCACATTGCAAATTTGACAGGGACATGGCTTGAAAGTACTACGAACTTGATAAATGGACATTTTATCCCATTTCTGATGTGTCCTCCAAAAATTTTAGGATTCAGTGACAACTTCATGGTCGCCGTCACAGTGAGATGGAGCCTTACATCTCTTCTTCTTGGCACTGATATTAGTCTTTTAACTCTCCCATCCTTTCTTATGAATAAGTCTGTCCCTCTGTCTCATTATGTCTCTCCCCCTCCCTCCCACTCTTGACTCTCCAGAATTTCACAAGGAGATATTAAAACGGTTTATGTTCATGGATGTAACCAAAGTACATGACACTGGACGTGTGGCCAAACACATGTCATTTGCTGACAATAAACAAAGAGATAGCTCAGACATCATTTGCATGCTGTGATTATTTTGTGTACAGTATCTGCATGCGTGTCTTTCTCTCTCTCAGTTAAGAAGCGTATCAAGCTAGCTGGTAAGCATATTGAATGACCCATCAAATAATTTTTTCCATTTTTAAAATGCAATGAATGGTAAAACAAACAGCAAATCAAACGCAACAGAGAACAGACACAAAACAAAAAATCCAACTGATACAAGTATTTTATATATACAGTAGACACAGACTAATTAGAGAAGACAAGGTGCAGGTGAATACAATGTGGCTGTGGTGAAATGCATGATGGAGACTAAAGTTTTAACATAAAAGTCCTCATGCAACACGAAAGTAAAAAAACGCAAAAAAGCAGAGTCAAGTGTGTGAGGATCGTGACATACAACCCTGCTAGATAAATCTCTCCTATTGTTCCACTTTTGCTGTTCTATGTTTTACTGTGTGTAACTTGAGTCAATAGAGTCTTTAGTAATCTCATCTGAGGAGCTGGATGCTGCACGAATATGTGGTTCAATAAATCTTCATAATAAAGCCAAGGATATCATGCCTTGTAGCCAAAAAAAACATTCTCTCTCTTAAAATGATTAGTGTCTCGTCCATCTTTTCTCCCCCTACAACAATGAATGTGATGACTTCCCAGATGGAGTTAAAGTAAGTAAACATAAAATAACAAGATATTCTGTTTAAGAGAGCAGCGAAGATATTGTCACAATACAGTCCTTTTTCCAGGTGTACTTCTTGAGCCCTGTGGAAAAAAATCTTTGAATGACACAAAAGGACATATAATCATCATCATGTCCAGGTTGGCCATGGTCACCTATACTGTACAAACAAACAATAAAAATATACTTACACTACTTTTAAACAATTTCTCATTGTGCAGTGTCTCTGTCAAAAAGGAAATGAAAAAAAAAAAAGCTCAGTAATTGACATATAAATGTAACATATAAACTGGTCATTTAGATGAGACCTAAGAAGGCCATTCCTTCTGGCCTCAACAACTTCAGACTGGTCCCACTGACGTCATAAGTGATGAAGGAGTTTGAACGCCTAGTTTTGGCACACCTAGGACTACTGGAAAAAAACTTCCTGGACCCACTACAATTTGCCTTCCAGCCTCATGTTGGAGTGGATGATGCGGTCATAAATTTCTTTTACTACATTCAGATAAGACAGAGATATTACTTATCGGCCCAAGAACCAGCACACAACAGCTTTCACAATTCAGCCTGCGTTTAGAAGGATTTACTGTTACTACCAGCTCAGCAGTAAAAGACCTGGGCGTAATATTAGACAGTGACTTGTCCTTTGAAAATCACATTTCAAATATCACAAAAACTTTTTCCATCTTAGAAATATTGCCAAACTTAGGAACATCTTATCAGTACCTGATGCAGAAAAGCTAGTTCCTGCATTCATGACCTCCAGACTGGACTATTGTAATGCATTACTAGGTGGTTGTCCTGCATCCTCAATAAACAAGCTTCAGTTAATCCAAAATGCAGCCGCCAGGGTTCTCACTAGATCCAGAAAATATGATCATATAACCCCAATATTATCATCCCTGCACTGGCTACCTGTTCAGTCTAGAATAAATTACAAAATAGTATTACTTACATACAAGGCCTTAAATGGTTTAGCTCCCACATACCTAACCAGTCTTCTGATACGCTACAATCCACCACGCGCTTTAAGATCACAAACCTCCGGACTTCTGGTAGTTCCCAGAATTTCCAAATTTACAAAATGTCAAGATGGACTAACCTGAGGTGACCAGAAGACGTAGCTTTAGCGGTTAGCCCAATGTAGCGTGGAGGATAAACCCAAACGCGGAAAGAAGCGAGCAGGCAGGATAACCACGCGATTTAGTTTAAGGACTCTCACAAAAGCGGAGCAAGGGAAAAACACAAATTTAACCCGCGTCCTAAAAATACACACACAATAGCAAAGACAAACGGAACCAACATGTGAGTACTCACGGTTTGCTGAAACGACAGCTGGAGCTGACATGGGCCGAACTCAATGACTGAGCGGTAAGCCATCGTTTGTTTACCTCTTTTATACTTCCTGGTTTTGCGCCCGTCTTACTTCCGGGTCCTAGTGCCGGGCGCAGATTGAGTGTGTATGACAGTACCCCCCTGTCCAGGACTGGCTCCTGACGGTCCTGGGATGGAGGATACCCTGTGACGGTAGTCCCGAATTAGCTGGGGGTCGAGAATGAACCGGGCCGGGATCCAAGATCGCTCCTCGGGGCCATAGCCCTCCCAGTCCACCAGGTATTGTGTACCTTTGCCCCGAGGGCGCAAGTCAAGGATTCGGCGCACGGTGTAGGCGGGACCGCCGTCAATGATCCGGGGAGGAGGAGCTGGGGGGGTGGGTGTAATCATGGGTGATGTGATGAAAGGCTTGAATTGGGATAGGTGAAATACTGGGTGAATCCGGAGCGCCGCAGGCAGCTGGAGCCGGTAGGTGACAGGGTTAATTCTGTGAGTGATGTGGTATGGTCCGATGAATCTGGGGGAAAGCTTCTTTGACTCGGTGTGGAGGTGGAGGTTTTTTGTGGACAGCCATACCTTGTCACCTACGTGGTATAGTCGTCCCGGAGGATGTCGGCGGCGATGTTGGTGGGTGTAGCGGGCATTGGCACGTTGGATGGCCTGGTTGGTCGTAGTCCAGAGCCGCCGACATCTGCGGACCAACTGTTGGGCTGACGGTACATCAACCTCCGGCTCTGGGTGGTTGAACACGGAGGGTTGGAAACCGTGGCATACCTCAAATGGGCTTAGGTTAGTGGCAGAGGAGATGTGGAGGTTGTGTGATAGTTCAGCCCAAATGAGGTAGCGTGCCCAGGAGCGCTGACGGTCCGCTACGAAACATCTCAGGTAGCGCTCCAGTTGTTGGTTGGTCCGCTCCGTCTGACCGTTAGTCTGTGGGTGGTATCCGGAGGACAGACTGCAGGTGGAATCGATCAGACGGCAGAAGGCCTTCCAGAACCGGGCTGTGAACTGGGGCCCTCTGTCCGAGACGATATCCTTGGGGAACCCATGCAGACGGACTACGTGCTCTAAAATCAGCTCTGCTGTTTCCTTTGCTGACGGGAGTCCGGCGAGAGCCACCAGATGCACGGTCTTAGAGAACCGATCCACGATCGTGAGGATGGTGTCCTTTCCTTCGGAGGCCGGCAGGCCCGTGATGAAGTCCACGGCAATGTGCGTCCAGGGCCGTCGAGGGACTGGAAGGGGTTGCAGTTCTCCTGGAGAGGGTCGGTTGGTGTTCTTTGCCCTGGCGCACACTGGGCATGCCTGAACGAACTCTTGGACGTCCCTCGTCATGGATGGCCACCAGAAGTCTTGCTGGATAAATTGGAGGGATCGTCGGGTGCCTGGATGGCCCGAAATTGGGGAGGAGTGTCCCCAGTGGAGAACCTCGGGTCTCATCCCTTCAGGCACGAAGAGTCGTCCAGGTGGCACACCTGCCGGTTCGGTCTCTGTACCTCGTGCCTGGCGCACTCTCGTTTCCAGGTCCAGTTGCAGGGGTGCGACGATCTTGGAAGAGGGGAGGACAGGCGCGGGGTCCGCCCGGGGGGGGTCCACCTCTAGTTGTCGGGAGAGGGCGTCCGCTTTGGTGTTCTTGGTCCCCGGGCGGTATGAGAGGTGGAAGTTGTAATTCTCAAAGAATAATGCCCACCGCGCCTGTCGTGGATTTAACTGTTTGATGTTTCTGATGGTGATTAGATTTTGATGGTCCGTCCAGACTATGAATGGCTCACTGACGCCCTGGAGCCAGTGACGCCACTCCTCCAGAGCCCACTTTATGGCCAGCAGTTCGCGGTCCCCCACCCCGTATCGCTGCTGAGTGGAGTCAAATTTTCTGGACAAAAAACCACAGGGGTGTAGTTTTTGGTCTGGACCTTGCTGTGAGAGGATAGCTCCAGCGCCCACATCTGAAGCATCCTCCTCCACAACGAATGATTTATTGACATCTGGGTGGTGGAGAATCGGTGCAGTGGTGAAGCGGTGACAAAGTGATCGAAAAGCGGAGACAGCTGCCGGGTTGAGGTGAAAAGGGAGAGAGGAGGGATGGGTCAGAGCGGTTAGGGGGGCGGCAACTGTACTGTAGTCCCGGATAAAGCGACGATAGAAGTTCGCAAACCCGAGAAACCGTTGAAGCTGTTTGAGGGTCTTGGGTAGGGGCCAATGACGCACAACCTCTAGCTTCTGCGGGTCCATGGCCACACCCTGGGGCGAGATGACAAAACCCAGGAACGTGGTGGAGCGCTCGTGAAAAGCGCACTTTTCCAACTTACAGTACAGTTGGTGGGCGAGTAATCTCTTTAGAACCGCCCTGACGTGCTGGGTGTGTTCTTCCATGGTGCGTGAATAAATTAAAATATCGTCCAGGTAGGCGAATGCCCACCGACCGAGCATGTCCCGAAGGACGTCGTTAATGAAGTGTTGGAATGCGGCGGGGGCATTGCACAGTCCGAATGGGATGACGAGGGTTTCATAATGTCCGGTGGGGGTGATGAACGCCGTCTTCCACTCATCGCCCTCTCTGATGCGCACCAAGTTGTAGGCGCTCCGGAGGTCCAACTTCGTAAAGATGGTGGCGCCAGAGAGGGCGTCCAGGGCTGAGTTGGTAAGAGGCAGAGGATGTCGATTTTTGATGGTGAGATGGTTGAGCCCCCGATAGTCGACACAAGGGCGAAGTTCACCGCCTCTCTTCTTCACGAAGAAGAACCCCGCGGCGGCAGGTGAGGAGGAGGGCCTGATGGTGCCTTGGCGCAGGGCGTTGTTTACATATTCCTCCATCACCTGGGTCTCGGTGGGTGTGAGTGAGTAGAGATGGCCGCGGGGGGGGATCGTACCGGGTTGGAGGTCTATGGCGAGGTCGTATGGGCGATGAGGAGGAAGATGGGTGGCTCGTCGCCTGCAGAAAACCTCCGATAGGTCTCGGTATGGCTCGGGGATGGAGTTGGTGTCGACGTCGGGGGCCTCGGACTCCCTAGAGCACGTCCCAGCCGCTGCCCGTAGGCATAGTTCGTTGCAGGTCGTGCCCCACTGAAGGATCCGGTTCTGGGTCCAGGAGATTAGAGGGTCATGTTGGAGCAGCCAGGGATGACCAAGGATGATGGGTGGAGACGAGATGGAGGTGACGAAGAATTTTAACTGTTCATGGTGTTGGTTGATGGAGACGGTGATGGGTTCTGTTCGGGTGCTGATTGGGCTGGTGGAGAGGGGGCGACCGTCGACAGAGGTGATGCCAACGGGCTGGGATAACGCCTCGAGTTTTACCCCCAGGGTTTTGGCATATGCAGAGTCAATGAAGTTACCTGCTGCCCCGGAGTCGATGAATGCAGCACTTCGGACCCGTTTGTGGCCAACCTGGAGGTGTACCTGAACCGTGAGACGGGAGGAGTTGGTGGTGATGGCGGAGAGACGAAGGTGACCCGGCGAGTATCTCTCTCCTCTCACCGGGCCTGGGCGTTTCCCGGTCTGAGAGGGCAGGTTGCCCTGTGATGTGTAGCTGACCCGCAATAGGCACAGAGCCCTTCACGGAAGCGTCTCTCCCGTTCTGCAGTGGTCAAGGAGGCGCGTCCTAGCTGCATGGGTTCCCCGGCTCCGGTGTCAACCACGGCAGGAGGTGGAGAACCGACATGTCCCGGGGTGGCGTAGGTGGCGGAGTCTGCGGGACGTGGAGTGGTGACAGTGAAGGCGGGTGCTGGTCGTGAAGTGGTGACGGCGAAGGTGGGTGCAGGTGGCAGGGTGCGAGGGGCTGGCCTCGGGCGAGAGAGGAGGCGCTGGTCGATCCGGAGAGCGAGTTGGATCAGGCCCTCTAGGGTCGCAGGAAGCTCTCGCCCGGCTAGTTCGTCCTTAATTCGAGAAGCCAGTCCCTCGTAGTAGGATGTCCGGAGTGCTGCATCACCCCACGTTGTTTGGACGGCGAGAGTGCGAAACTCGGCCGTATAGCGGCTCACGGGCAATCCTCCCTGCCTCAGGTGATAAAGTCTGGTGTCGGTCTCCACCTCGCCCGCTGGATGTTCGAAAGTGAGTTTGAGTTGGTGGGTGAACTCATTGTAAGAGTGGGCGGTGTCTGTATCTGCCTGTAAAACTGCCGTGGCCCACTCTGCTGCCTGCCCTTTTAGCAACGAGACGAGAAGAGCAATGCGAAGGCGATCGGTGGAGTACTTGGTGGCATTGAACTCAAACACCAGATCGAGAGCTGTCAGAAAAACGCTGCACTTCCCGTCCGTGCCGTTCCACTTCTCTGGTAGAGAAAGAAAAACATCAGAAGGAGGGGGGGGGGGGGATGCGGCGCCGCGGCCTCCGCGGCGTGCGATCGAGCAGTGACGCCATCAACAGCTGCGCGGAGATCCGTATTCTCCCGCCGGAGCTCAGCGACCTCGCCGCGGAGAGAAGCGAGATCCCCGGTTAGCTGATTGATTAGCGCCGCATGCTGATCTACAACGTCGCAGAGACTCGCATAATCCGCTGGGTTTACCGCGGAGGGCTCAGTCATTCTGTCAAGATGGACTAACCTGAGGTGACCAGAAGACGTAGCTTTAGCGGTTAGCCCAATGTAGCGTGGAGGATAAACCCAAATGCGGAAAGAAGCGAGCAGGCAGGATAACCACGCGATTTAGTTTAAGGACTCTCACAAAAGCGGAGCAAGGGAAAAACACAAATTTAACCCGCGTCCTAAAAATACACACACAATAGCAAAGACAAACGGAACCAACATGTGAGTACTCATGGTTTGCTGAAACGACAGCTGGAGCTGACATGGGCCGAACTCAATGACTGAGCGGTAAGCCATCGTTTGTTTACCTCTTTTATACTTCCTGGTTTTGCGCCCGTCTTACTTCCGGGTCCTAGTGCCGGGCGCAGATTGAGTGTGTATGACACAAAAGGGGGTAGAGCTTTTTCATATTTAGCTCCAAAGCTTTGAAATAGCCTTCCAGACAGTGTTCGGGGAGCAGACACGGTTTCCCAGTTCAAAAGTAGACTCAAGACGCATCTTTTTAATCTGGCATTCACGTAACTCATCCCATAATCTCATACTCCAGTACACCTATCCTGAATGGCAACTACGCTAATTCTCTCCATCTATTCTGTATTTTTCTACCCATCCCGAGGCATCGGGAGATTGTGCCAGCTTCAGTAGACAAAGGCCGACCCTGCGAGGTTCCTGAGGCATCCAGAGAAGGATCAGCTCCAGCTGGATTCTCATTCTTGATGCTTTGGAGCTACACATGCTGCTCCAGTGCTTCCAGTGATCCAGACCTCATCTGCCCTCTGCACCTACTGACTCATCCCTAGGCTGAATTGGACTTCATGTCAATTTAAATAATTTCTGTCATATTGAACTTTCACCTGCACAACACACATAATGTCATATCATTTCTATCTGTTATCACCCAAATGAGGATGTGTTCCATGTTGAGTCTGGTTCCTCTCAAGGTTTCTTCCTATTGCCTTTTCAGGGAGTTTTTCCTTGATTCCGTCGTCGTCACCCTTGGCTTGCTCATCAGAGACATTTCATTCATCATCCATTCATCTCATTAATATCTAGACACATTTTTCTCACACATACACACTTCCAAATATTTTCTTTTCTAAAAAAAAATTTCTTTCATTTTTGTGAAGCTGCTTTGAGACAATGACCATTGTTAAATTGAATTGAATTGAATATACTGTACGCATTGCAGTGTGCTCACTCTTTCCTGGATGGATGTAATGACACAATGGTTCAGTGAGAATCATGTTTTTTTTTTCTCCAGTGCCTTTAATACAGTACAACCATTTCTACTGAGTGAGAATGAGTGAGGGTGTCAGCACATTCATTCCTGGATAGCTGACTATCTGTTTTGGCGCTTTTCCACTGCATAATACGGCACGACACGGTTCAGTTCAGCTCACTTTTGGGGGGTTTTCCACTGGGAACAGTACATGGTACCTGGTCCTTTTTTTAGTAGAAAAGAGGCATTAGACTCCAGTTTGTAAGGTTGGGGACCACCCTGTCTGATCTGAGCAAACTTATTAAACGTATTTAACATATGCAACAGGATGTTGGAAATGTTTTATCAGTCTGTGGTTAGTGCATTTTATAGTGCTGTTATCCGCAAGGCTATCTGCTTTGAGACAATGTCAATTGTTAAAAGCGCTATACAAATAAAATTGAACACATAATCGGACACAAATCCTAACAATCCTGCCAATCATGTAAAATCCATTCCACCCACTACATTATATCATACAGAGGCAGCAGAGTTCATTCTATAGTGGATTGATCCAACTTAACTATCACATTTAACGGTTCAGGAAATCATTCCTACCATTCGCAATTGCACAGTACAACGATGACAATAGCAGCTTATATACATATTGTCATGGCGCTGTGCGAGGTCAGGCAGGCTGATAGGACCCAAGAGCAGACACCACTCTGGGATGATATTCTTAAAAAGGCTTTAGTGATGAAAATGTAGGAGATAGGGTTGGTAGTGCTTGGTGTTACTTTCTCACGGAATACAGGTGTATAATGAACACGGGACTGTAATGGAGGGCAGAGGTGCAGCTCTGAAGCGGTTCTCTGATGTTTAATGAAGTGAGATTCTGTAGTTCACCTTGACGTGGAGGATGGCTGCTGGGTGCCTTTATGTAGTGGAAAAAACAGACGTGGATGCAGAGATTAAGAGCAGAGGCGTTTCACCTGTTGGTGTCTCGAAGGATGTGCAATCCAGAAGTGAGAAACAATCTGGAAGTCGAGGGGCGAGGCGTGGGTCGATGTCCGTGAAGCAAATATCAGGTCTAACAAATCCGTAGGGACGAGCGAAAAGCGAAAGCCGTTAAACAAAGCACTTGGTCAAAAAACGCATGAATCATAGGAAAAATAACCGCGAGGAAACTGGGCTGTGGAGCACGCAATAATTCGGCAGCGAGAAAGCGCACTGCGCTTCCTTAAATGTCGGGAGAAATTATTGTGAATGGGGAGCCGGTGTGTGTGGGAGGGGCGGTACGAAGGTGTGGGAAAAGACGTGACAGTCTAGAGACAACGTGACCGCGAGTAGAGAAATCTGACAGCGTGGGAACAAAAACAACAACAAAAGAGAGGAGTGACAGGGGTTCGTGATAGTACCCCCCCCCTTACGAACGCCTCTGGGCGTTTGGACAGGGCGCCTCAGGGAAACGTTTGTAAAAGTCCGTAAACAATTTGGGGTCCAAAATGAACTTGGCAGCTACCCAGGTTCTCTCCTCAGGTCCATAACCCTCCCAATCTACCAGATACTGAATGCCTCTCCCTCGGCGACGGGCCTTGAGGAGTCGACGGGCTGTGAATGCCTCACCACCCTCTATGATCCGGGGAGGAGGAGGCGGGCGGGTGGGCGGACATAGCGGGTTGGAAATTAGACGTTTGATTTGGGATACATGAAAGGTTGGGTTGATGCGACGCATGGTGGAAGGTAAACTTAATCTTACAGAAGAGGGGTTGATGACCTTAGTTATGGTGAAGGGTCCGATGAACCTGGGTGAGAGTTTACGAGAGATCGTCTTTATGGGAACATCCCTTGTGGATAACATGAATCTCTGGCCGATGTGATACCTTGGAGCTGTGGGGTGATGTCGATCCGCTTGTTTCTTATAGTTTTTGACAGATTGGAGGAGTTGTCTTCTGGCTTGTAGCCAGGTTCTTTTGCACCGGCGGACAAACGCCTGGGCAGAAGGGACTGTTACCTCCTCCTCCTGGGAAGGAAACAAAGGTGGCTGATAGCCCAGGCAGCAGTGGAATGTGGACAAACCCGTGGAGGAAGTTGGGAGAGAGTTGTGGGCGTATTCGGCCCATGGGAGAAATCTGCTCCAAGAGGTTGGGTTCTGAGAGGTCATGCACCGAAGAGTTGCCTCCAACTCTTGATTCATTCTATCGGTTTGGCCATTTGTCTGTGGATGATAGCCTGAGGATAGACTTGTGGTGGCTCCAATGAGTTTACAGAAAGCTCTCCAAAACCTTGCTGTGAACTGTGGACCTCGATCCGAGACAATGTCCGTGGGGAGACCATGGAGGCGAAAAACGTGGAGAATGAGTAACTCAGCCGTCTGTTTGGCAGAAGGGAGTCCAGGGAGCGGCGCGAAGTGGGCAGCCTTGGAAAAGCGGTCGACAATAGTTAAGATGCAAGTATTGTTATTAGAGTTGGGTAGTCCAGTAACAAAATCGATGGCAATATGTGACCAAGGGCGGTGAGAGACTGGGAGTGGTCTAAGGAGGCCTGCCGGGGGCCTATTGCTGCTTTTGTTCCTGGTACAGGAGTCACATGCCGCCACATACAGTGTATGTACAGTGTTGGCATGTACAGTACTTGATAACATCCTCCTTCAATGTGGGCCACCAGAAACATTGTTGGATCAAAAACTGGGTACGTTTGCCCCCAGGGTGGCAAGCAAGCTTGGAGCTTGTCCCCATTCCAGGACCTGAGTGCGCATGGTTGCAGGAACAAAGAGACGACCCTGGGGAACATTACTTGGGGTAGGACCTTGGGCATGGGCTTGTTTTACCTGTCTTTCAATGTGTAGTAATGTGGCTGCCACTAAACAGCGAGGGTGAAGAATGGTCTCGTGGGGCAAGAAGACCTGGTCCGAGGAAAACTGCCGGGACAGAGCATCTGGCTTTGAGTTCTTGGCTCCAGGGCGGTAGGATAGGGTGAAATTAAACCTGGAGAAAAACAAGGACCACCTGGCCTGTCGGGCGTTAAGTCTCTTAGCTGTTTTCAAATACTCCAGGTTTTTATGGTCTGTCCAGACGAGAAAGGGGTGTTCAGTTCCCTCTAGCCAATGTCTCCACTCCTCTAAGGCTAATTTCACTGCTAGCAATTCTCGGTCTCCAATGTCATAATTTCTCTCAGCGGGTGAAAGGCGATGAGAAAAAAAAGAACAGGGGTGCAGCTTGTTATCCTTGGGAGTTCTCTGAGACAGTACTGCCCCCACCCCTGTTTCAGAGGCGTCCACTTCCACAACAAATTGTAAGGAGGGATCAGGGATAGTAAGGATAGGGGCCGATGTAAACTTGGTCTTGAGCCTTTGGAAGGCCTCCTCTGCCTGTTCGTTCCACTGGAAACGGAGTCTTGAGGAGGTTAGTGTTGTGAGTGGGGCAGCAATGGTGCTGTAGTTCCTTATGAATCGTCTGTAAAAATTAGCAAATCCCAGAAACCGTTGGAGATCACATCTAGAAGTGGGGGCCGGCCAATCAGTGACAGCTTCTACCTTGGTGGGGTCCATCTGGATCATGGATGGTGAAATAATGAAACCAAGGAAAGCGATAGACTCCTGATGAAATTCACACTTCTCGGCTTTGATGAATAATTTATTCTCAAGGAGTCTTCGCAATACTAGGCGCACATGGTTCTTATGTTCTTCGAGAGAACGTGAAAAAATCAAAATATCGTCAAGTTAGATGAAAACAAAAGAGTTCAGAAAAGAGAGGAGTGACAGGGGTTCGTGACACATATCCCATTATTCACTGTCACTTTATGCAGACTTTAAGCACAGTGACAATTTGCACATTTCATCTGTATTCATTTATATATATAGAGTATATATATTTCCGCTCCACCTTACTTCTGCTGTGTAACCTGCTGCTGTAACATAATAATTTCCCTCACAGGATCATTAAATCTGTCCGTCCGTCCGTCCATCCATCCATCCATCCATCCACAAAACATCTCGGCCAAAATCAGTGAAGCAAGGAGGCAGAATGCTTTGTGCTCTGGTGTGCGTGAGGGGGGGGGGGGGAGTGTGCTGGTTATTAACCTTTGTTCCTTGACTTCCTGGCTTTCCAGTTGTCCCCTGCCTCCCTGTGGTTCTGAGTAGGAACAAACATTCATATAACATTCTTCATGCTTCATGAAAAACCATTTACTTTTATTTAAAAGCAAATGCTCCTTAGGCTAACTTACCAAAATCAAATACAGCTATGAGCAGCAGTAATAAACACATCAGGTCCCGCTTTATTTTAGAACATGTGTGTTTATAAAGCCTAGTTGGTGGTCTGACTATTCTGCTCCATTTGGATTCAATCAGGTTGTTAATTCAAAGAAGGAGCCTACATGCAATCATAAGTTCAACAAAATCAGTTGTTACTTCATCCATATAGCCCTAAATAACCTTAGAAAATAGCAGCCATTCACATAGCCACAGACAGATAAAGTTTCAGATTTGATTAAATCCGCAATGAAGGGTTTATCTAATCCTGTAAAATGCAGGTTTCACTTTATATAAAGCAATCCACAGCAAAACAGAATTTCTTGACCCATACTCTAAGCGGTAACAGGCAGAAGATCAGCCCCAGAAAATATTACAGAAATAAAAACAATTAGGCAAAGCTGGATTGAGAATGTTGGAAAAGTATGTTTGAGTGGCTGGAATAAGCTCTAACAGAAGTTGACAAACTAGTTGGGTAGTAGAGGATGTAGGATGTAAGGATATACATTAAATCTAGTCTCTATCAACAAGAGACAATATAGTGGCTGGAAGTTTTGGTTAAATGAAATAGGAAAAAACGTCTTAAAGCAAATATATACACTTTTGTAAAAAAGGAATACAACTCTGTGTGAGGCCAAATGCTCTCTGCTCACAGTCTGCATGCATGTATATGTGTGTGTGGTGTGAACTCTTTCCAGAATACTTACCATTAACAGTTTGTTTCTTGTCTCATGTTCAAGCTCAAATGCAAGGGCATGTGCTACAACAATGATAGAATTTATTATTACCTTAATTGTCATTTTTCAGGTGAGATATATTTTGGAGCAAGCCAGAAGTGTTATTATATTAGAGTAAGACAACAGATATAAAACAAAGACAGCAAACAAAGACTTAAGTATTAAAGTATAGAAACTTTAACTAAAATGTTCTGTTTTGATTGAGGAGCATTTTGTACAGTATTTTGTAAGGGCCACCCATCATGGTTAGCTGGGTCTTTGGAGATTTATTTGGCTTGAAAGCTGAAGTGAGTGTTATGTGGATTTCTTCCAGTGTTGGAAGCTGTGACCTGGTGATTAAAAAAAAAAAACTTGTTTTGATTTGTTTAGGTGGAAACTGTTGGGGGAGATGTGTTTTCCTAAGCCTCCTTAGGAAATTAAGCCTCTGTAGATAGGTTGGATCATGATGTGGACCTTAAGGAATTTGAAAACGTTGGCCTCAACATGCATTATTAGTAGTTTTCTTTTCTTTTTTCTTTTCTTTTCTTGCCTTGTAGAGAATCCTAGGTGGTAGAACTACAATAATAATTTTACGTACTCACTGTCACAGTCGGGCCAGGTTCCGAACCAAGTCAGACGCAATGCCCTCCATCTCCGGAATACTAACCACTGCCACCTGATTTCAATCAATGTACATCCCATAAAAACACACACCATGCTGCACTCAGTGTCCGGGCTCATACTAGCGAAAGTGGACCACTAACAACCTCCTATGATCGCTTTGTGTCACATTTCAGGGAAGTGTTTGAACGAACTGTCAACGCCCCAGCCGTCTTCCAAAATTTCATGCATGAGACCATCCGAGCCTTCCAGCAAACAAAACCCTGCAGACCTCCTCTCCGGATGACCGCGGACATCTTGTGCCCCTGAACCTGATGTGGAACCCATGCAGCTGGACAGGGGTAGCATCTCAATGGCCGAACGGAGAAGGCTTACCCTGAGTCTCTGCTTGTACTGCGGTGTGAGTGTCCCATTCGTCACCCTCGTCACATGGTGAGTACTATGTCTACTAATATAGAAAGATTACAACCCCTCACCACAAATATAAGCCTTACTGCCTCCCACGTTACTGTTCCAGTGGCAGCTCTCCTCGATTCTGGGGCAGCCGGAAACTTAATCTCTGGAGACCTGTGTCACCTTAAGATCAAAATCACCCCGACAGAACAACTCTTTCAGGTACAATGCATTACTGGAAAACCCCTGTCCAAGAAATTAGTACATCTATACACCAGTCCAGTTACACTAGAAATAGGCCTGTTCCATCAGGAGGAAATTTCATTCTTAGTTCTGGAGGAATCCACATCTGATGTTGTCTTAGGACGTCCATGGTTGATAAAGCACAATCCTAACTGCTGGAATTGTGTCCTTCAACCACAAATTTTCCCCAACTTACCGTTGAAACCACAAATGTTAAACCTACAGTCAACATCTATCGAAAGTCTATTGAAAAAGAGGTCAGTGGAAGTTCCCCCTCAATACTTCTCCTTCGCCAACGTATTCTGCCCCAAGAGAGCAACCTAGTTACCACCATATTGACGATGGGACTGTACGATTAACCTGCTTCCCGGTAAACCACTGCCCCGTGGACGCATCTATCCGTTCTTACTCCCTGAAAGAAAGACAATGGAGGAGTATATTGCAGAGGCTCTCCAACAAGGCTACATCCATCCGTCAACTTCCCGTCTTGGCCACGAAGCTTTTTCTTTGCCTGGTGATGCCATACAGCCTTGTCAACGCCCCAGCCGTCTTCCAAAATTTCATACACAAGACCCTCCGAGTCTTCCTGCACCAGTTTGTTATAGTCTACTGTTACATCCCTATATTCTTTGTCTTTGTTCTGTTTTTTTTGGGAAGTGCTGTATTTGTGTTTTTGTGCAGGATGATGTCTGATTGGTTCCTGTCCTCTACCTCGTGCCCCACCCTGCTAGATCAGGTGACTTCCTGCTGCCTATAAAGGTCCCACCATCACTTCCTGCTGCGGCCTTTTTTCTGTGCTCACTTGCTGTGTTATTGCTGTGTGATTGTTAGTAAGACTGAGATTTTGTGTGAATTCATGTTGAGTGTGAGATTGTTACCTGTTTGTGTTTTGTCAACTAATTGTAACTTTGACTACGGCCTGTTTGACTTTGAGTTTTGGATTGCCCTTTGGACTTGGTTGCTGATTGTAAATATTGTAATTTTGGGGAGGTAGGGAGACCGACGCCATTTTTGTTGAAGCCATTTATTGATTGTTTTATGTACAGGGAGTTAGGGAAGTTTTATTGTACAGTATTTCATTTTCTTTTCTTTTGAAAAATAGGGAATTTAGAGGGTTTAATATTCTTTGCTTTCTGTTTGTTATTTTGGCCTGGTCGGCTCCTGAAGTCAATTCCCCCACTTCCATTTGTGAAGAATCATTGTTTTCTATTAAATTATTGTTTATTTGCCTTTAAACTCCTCGGTGTCCTTGTACTCTTTCATGTTGCGCCTTCACCCTAGACGGGGCGTAACATGAAATTGGGGGCTCGTCCTGTTTGTTTCTCAGATGAATCTATGCACCTTTCCATCAGCAAAACAAGTTAAATTTAGCATCATTCAACTTGTTTGCCTGGGGTTTTTACTTTGTGTGGGAGGAAAATCGGGTTGCGTGATGCCGTCGAAATTTGAATTAGATAAGTTTACGATCGCCCCCACACATGAACAATTTGAAAAGTGCCGTAAGGATGATTTATTACTGATTGCGGATTTCTTTGATGTTAACGTTCCTCATACTGCACTTAAGAGGGAGATTAAAGAGGTGTTGCGCACGGAGCTCTTAAAACAAAGGATATTACCGGAAGCGGGTGTGGTTTCGGGTGTTGCTTCTCACATTGATCTATCTGAAGGTTTGGGTCCTGCTGAGGCGGAACTCAAATCTGACATAGTCTCTGGCATAGATCCCGTTCCCCCATCTTCATCGGATGATAAAATGTTGGCAATCCGCTTGAAAGAATTAGAGCTGGAACTCAGTCGCCAACAATATGAGAGTCAGCTGCTACAGGTCCGAGCTCTTGAGCTTGAGACGCATCGTGATGTCCGTCTGAAAGAGCTCGAGCTCCAGTTAAAGGATGGCCGACCTCCGATTCCCTCTACAGAGGCAAAAGGGAATATAATTCCTGCTCCAGTAAGTGCATCCTCTCCTCTCCCTGCAGCGTCGCAAACTGCACTGGTAAGTTCCTTTGAGTTTGACATTAGCAAACAAATCTCGTTAGTTCCGTCATTCAAATTCAAATTTTATTGGTCACATACACAATCATACACAGTATAATATGCAGTGAAATGCTTTATACGACCGCCAGTGACCTTAAAAAAAGAAAATAAAAGCTTGTACGTAAAAGCTTGTACGTCATTCAGAGAGAGTGAAGTTGACACGTACTTCACTGTTTTTGAACACATCGCGACCACATTACAGTGGCCTAAGAATATTTGGCCTTTGCTTTTGCAGTGTAAACTGTTAGGAAAAGCACAAGAGGTGTGCTCTGCTCTAACATTAGAACAAAGTTTGGATTATGACGTGATTAAAGCGGCAGTGTTACGTGCGTATGAATTAGTTCCAGAGGCTTATCGTCAAAAATTCAGAAGACATGTAAAAATCCCCAGTCAAACGTTTGTTGAATTTGCTCGAGAAAAGACCACTCTGTTTGAGAAATGGTGTAATGCTAGTAAAATCTTCACTTTTGAACAGTTAAAAGAGTTAATCTTGGTGGAGGAGTTTAAAAATTGCATTTCAGGGAAAATTGTTGTCTATTTGAACGAACAGAAAGTTTCCTCTCTTGCTGCTGCTGCTGCTGTCTTTGCAGATGAATTTGTACTCACTCACAAAGTTGCTTTTTCATCACCACGTTCTTTAGCATGCTCTTCAGTAGATCGTCCTAATTTTAAGCGTACACAAAAAGACCAACAACCGCCCGATGCTCTTTTGGCAGATCGAGAATGTTATTATTGTCATGAGAAAGGACATCTGATTGCTGCTTGTCCAGCACTGCAGCGAAAGAACCAGCGGAAAGCTCAAAACGCATCTAAGAGTGTAGCTTTAGTTCGTGTTCCCTCTTCTGAGCCATTAAACTCTGTTGACCCAACATTTGAACCGTTCATTTAGGATGGAGCTGTTGCTTTGTGTAATTCTGATTCTGAGTTTAGACCTGTGCGTATCTTAAGAGATACGGGTGCGGCGCAGTCGTTCATTTTAGCAAGTACGCTACTATTCTCTTCTCAGTCTAGCTGTGGGTCTGATGTGTTGATTCAAGGAATTGAGTTGGGGATTGTAAGAGTTCCTTTACACAGTATATACTTACGTTCTAACATTGTGACTGGGTTAGTCAAAATTGCTATACAATCTCAATTGCCAGTAAAAGGGATTTCCCTTATTCTTGGAAACGATCTAGCTGGAAGTAAAGTTTCTACCTTACCCGAGGTTGTTGATGTACCTTGTACATCTAATGATGTGTTAGTGCAAGAGTTTCCCAATGTTTTTCAGGCATGTGTTGTCACTCGTGCACAAGCCCGTAAGTTTGAGGATGAGGTTGATCTTTCTGACTCATTTTTGGGTTCGGGAATGTCAAATTCGAAGGCTGAAGTTGGAAATGAGTGTTCCTTAGATGTGATGGTTCAGCCTAGCTTTGATTTTTCTTTCAGTAAACAACAATTAATTAGTGCGCAGGAAACTGATGAAACACTGTCGACATGTCGATCCTCTGTAGTAGATGGGTTTGATTTGTCTAAATATGCTGTTGCCTATTTTCTAGATGAGGGTGTACTCATGCGAAAGTGGAGTCCAGAGAAAGTAAAACATGATTGGAGTTCTGTATTTCAAGTGGTTGTTCCACAACCTTACCGTGGGTACATATTAGGTCTGGCACATGATCACGAACTTTCAGGACACTTAGGTGTTAGGAAAACTTACCATAACCTCTTGAAACATTTCTTCTGGCCAGGAATGAAGTCCTCTGTCTCACAGTATTGTCGTTCATGCCATACCTGTCAAATTGCAGGTAAGCCTAATCAGGTTGTGTCACCGGCCCCTTTGAAGCCAGTTCCGGTTTTAAATGAGCCGTTTGAAAAGCTTGTTATAGACTGTGTAGGACCTTTGCCTAAGACTAAGTCTGGATATGTATATTTGTTGACTATGATGTGCTCTGCCACTAGATTTCCTGAAGCTGTCCCATTACGTTCTCTCAAGTCCCCCAACATTGTGAAAGCCCTTGTAAAATTTTGCACCACTTTTGGTCTGCCGAAGGTTATTCAATCTGACCCAGGAACCAATTTCATTTCTCGTATATTTCGTAAGGTAATGAATGAGCTGAACATTACACATAATGTGTCCAGTGCCTATAGACCTCAATCTCAAGGTGTGATTGAAAGATTCCACCAAACCCTAAAAACCATGATTCGTACTTATTGTGTAGAGCATCAGAAGGATTGGGATGAGCAGTTACCACTTTTGTTGTTTGCAGTTCGTAACACAGTGCAGGAGTCTTTGGGATTTAGTCCAGCGGAATTAGTCTTTGGACACTCCCTTCGTGGTCCTTTAAAGTTGCTTCAAGAGCATCTTCTTGTTAAGGTCCCCCTCTTCTAAGTCCTCCACCCATGTGCTAGATCATGTTAGTTCTTTTCGTGAAAGGTTGCATTCTGTTTGGAACCTAGCTTGTCAGTCTTTGCTCTCTTCACAGTCCAGAATGAAGGATAATTATGACAAAAAGCCTGTTAAACGTTCTTTCAAGGTTGGTGATAAAGTGCTTGTGTTATTGCCTTTGCCAGGTTCCTCTCTGCAAGCGAAGTTTGCAGGCCCGTATGAAGTACAGGAGAAGCTAAGTGACATAGACTATGTTATCCGAACTCCTGAAAGGCACAAAAAGTCCCGTGTTTGCCACATTAACATGTTAAAGTCATACATTTCCCATTCAGACTCTAAAAATTCTAAATCTTCTCCAGCCACTTGCCCCTCTGTTGCAGTTCCTGTAGAAGTCATTTCGTCTGCTGAGTCTCCATGTGTGGAGGATCTTCGTTTGGGCAGTGCCGCCATCTCCAGTGCTTGCTTACAGAATTCAGAAATTATTGCTACTTTAAGTTCAAAACTCTCTCACTTATCTGAATCATATCGAAATGAGTTGGTACAATTAATTAAAAGATTTTCATCACTTTTCTCAGATGTGCCTACTGTAACTTCTGTCTTACAGCATGACATTGATGTAGGTGATCATCGTCCAATCAAACAAAATGCATATCGTGTAAACCCTACAAAGCATGAGCTAATGAAACAGGAAACCGACTACCTTGTGGAGCATGGTTTAGCTGTACCTAGCTCTAGTCCCTGGTGCTCACCCTGCTTGCTGGTTCCCAAACCTGATGGGTCTTAACGTTTTTGCACAGACTACAGAAAGGTTAACCAGGTCACTACGGCAGATTCATATCCTCTCCCACGAATTGAGGATTGTATTGATAGAATTGGAAGTTCTACATTTGTAACCAAATTGGACTTACTCAAGGGTTATTGGCAAGTGCCACTAACCGAACGTGCTTCAGAAATTTCAGCGTTCGCTACTCCAGACGCCTTTCTACAGTATAAGGTGTTAGCTTTTGGTCTTCGGAATGCTCCAGCCACGTTTCAGCGTTTGGTGTGTAAAGTATTGTCCAATGTGAATAATTGTGAAGCTTATCTTGACGATGTTGTGTGTTATTCAAAATCCTGGGAAAGTCATTTGAAGACATTAGAGGAAGTGTTCACTAGATTTAAAGCAGCCAATTTAACACTAAATCTTGCCAAATGTGAATTTTGTCATGCTCCTGTCAGATATTTAGGAAAAGAAGTCGGTCAGGGTACCGTTAGACCGGTAGAAGCAAAAGTCAGTGCCATCGTTAACTTTCCTGTACCTCAGACGAAAAGAGAACTCCGACGCTTCCTAGGTATGGCCGGATACTACAGAAGTTTCTGTAGAAACTTTTCTGATGTAGTGAAACCCCTTACTGACAACCTTCAAAAAGCTGTTGCATTTACAGTATATGGTCCCCTCAGTGTCAAGTCGCTTTTTATTCTTTAAAGAACTTGTTGAGTAGTGCACCAATTTTAGCCACTCCTGATTTTTCCAGAGCTTTTAAACTTGAGGTTGACGCTAGTGGTACTGGTGCAGGTGCCGTATTGTTACAAGAAGATAAAAATGGAATTGATCACCCCTTGTGCTTCTTTTCTAAGAAATTCAATCGCTATCAGTGTAACTACAGTACAATTGAGAAAGAAGCCCTCGCCCTCTTGTTAGCTTTACAACACTTTGAAGTTTATGTTGGTTCAAGTTCACAACCTGTTGAAGTTTTTACTGATCATAACCCTCTTGTATTTTTGCAAAAGTTTTGTAACAAAAATCAAAGACTTATGCGTTGGGCTTTAATCTGTCAAGATTTTAACTTGGACATTAAATATAAGAAAGGCAAAGATAACGTTATTGCTGATTCTCTGTCAAGAAGTTGTTTATAAACATGTTTATTCTTGCGTATGGGGGTGTTACGTCCCTATATTCTTTGTCTTTGTTCTGTTTTTTTTGGGAAGTGCTGTATTTGTGTTTTTGTGCAGGATGATGTCTGATTGGTTCCTGTCCTCTACCTCGTGCCCCACCCTGCTAGATCAGGTGACTTCCTGCTGCCTATAAAGTCCCACCATCACTTCCTGCTGCGGCCTTTTTTCTGTGCTCACTTGCTGTGTTATTGCTGTGTGATTGTTAGTAAGACTGAGATTTTGTGTGAATTCATGTTGAGTGTGAGATTGTTACCTGTTTGTGTTTTGTCAACTAATTGTAACTTTGACTACGGCCTGTTTGATTTTGAGTTTTGGATTGCCCTTTGGACTTGGTTGCTGATTATAAATATTGTAATTTTGGGGAGATAGGGAGACCGACGCCATTTTTGTTGAAGCCATTTATTGATTGTTTTATGTACAGGGAGTTAGGGAAGTTTTATTGTACAGTATTTCATTTTCTTTTCTTTTGAAAAATAGGGAATTTAGAGGGTTTAATATTATTTGCTTTCTGTTTATTTTGGCCTGGTCGGCTCCTGAAGTCAATTCCCCCACTTCCATTTGTGAAGAATCATTGTTTTCTATTAAATTATTGTTTATTTGCCTTTAAACTCCTCGGTGTCCTTGTACTCTTTCATGTTGCGCCTTCACCCTAGACGGGGCGTAACACTACATTAATGACATCTTAATATTTTCCGAATCCGAACACCGACAACACATCACGAGGATACTCCAATGTCTGCGTGACTTTCAACTCTTCCTCAAAGCAAAAAAATGCTCCTTCCCCCAGCCATCAGTCAAATTCCTCATCTACATCATTGACTGAAATGAAGTAAGGATGGACAAGGAGAAGGTTTCCACCATTTCGACCTGGCCCGAACCTACTACCATCAAGGAGTTACAATGATTTCTGGGCTTTGCCAACTTTTATAGGAGGTTTACAGTTAATAAAAGCATAACCGTGAGCCCATCAACTTCCCTGCTCCGTGACAAGCCCAGATCTTTCAAATGGAGCCCGGAAGCCACCTCTGCATTTCAACAACTCAAACAAGTCCTTGGTTCAGCACCAATCCTCGTCCATCCCAATCTAGAGCCCACGTTCGTGGTGGATGCTTCGACAAATGGTGTAGGAGCCATTCTCTCCCAACAGCAGGGGAAGCCACTTAAGCTCCATCCATGTGCCTTCTTTTCACGGAAATTCAACCCGACAGAAAATAATTATGAATTGCTGGCAATCAAAATGGCCCTAGACGAATAGAGACATTGGTTGGAGGTGGCCCACCAGTTTTTGGTCTTGACAGATCATAAGAACCTAGGGTTAGAACCCTAGATACTTGCAGTATCTGAAAGGGGCGAAGCGACTCAATCCAAGACAGGCAAGGTGTGCAATGTTTTTCTCCTGCTTCGATTTCAAGATCTCCTATTGTTGGGTCAAAGAACACTAAGGCGGATGCCCTTCCCCCCCCCCCCCACACACACACACACACATTTTGGGTTTTCTATTAACACAGTGTCAAATTAAACAGAATTGATATGATAAAGAAAGTTAACGTCAAGCCTTTGGAGACTCAACATTGTGAAATAAAAGTGGACCATGCTTAAAAGCCAGGTCCATGTTAGGAAACTAATGGAGCACCACAAATTCTGCCATTAAGATTGGTCAAATATCCGAACAGAATTAAGGTAGAAGCTTGTTGATGGCTACCAAACAGGTCTGCTAAAGGTAAAATGTACTAAGGAACATTCAGTCAAAAATTTAATGTGCTGTATGTATATTTTTGCCACTGTATGAATAATTTTCATCCTGTGTTAATTTTAGAAATCCAAAATAAATTAAAACTTCTACTTCTATTAAATATCTATTTTACACAATGTACATTTTATGTTGATGTAAGACGTGTAAATGTGTTTGCAGTCATGTATAAAGAAGAATATATATTAAAAAAAAAAAAAAATAGAGGTAAGCTCATGAAACCTCATGAAAAATGTTTGTGAATAAAAGAGTATTTGAGAAAAAAATTATTAGTGTTTGGCCAGAAACTTACTTTTTACTTCCTTTATGTAGGAACCCCAAAAGTAGTAAACAAGTTTTGTTTTAAATATGCTGTGTGTCAGAAATAGTACAATGTACTAAAATGTATTTGTTGTTGTTTTATCATTATATGTTATATTATTTCCTTTACATTGGGAAGATAAAATAATAATTGTGTTTCAGTATCCAATAAGAAAGCTCATTCAATATAGGTGTACCAATGCAAGCCAATCAATGTTGAGCTTGAGGTTGCGTCATGACGTAGTCACGCGAAGAGGAAGTGCTTGAAAGCATGGTGAGTGTGTGCTTCTTTAACTCATCGTTGAAAGTAAATGGATTCATTTTCATGCGGGATTAACATTGGAATTCATCTTCTATTTAATGTGCCCCCACGAACGGGCCCCAACGATCGATCCAACGTTTGAACTATTTGACTGACTTATAAACTTTTGAACTATTTGACTGACTTTAGACGGATCCGAAATACTGTTATGGTGTAAACTACAGTATATCCAGAGTCTGAACTCAACTGGAAAGGATTATTTGTTTAGTTGGTTTCTTTTATTACATAGTTCTGAAGGGAAATGGAGTATTGAAAAGTGTTCTAACTAGTTTTCTCTTATTGTGATTTAACTAATGTATTCCAAAACAGAAACATAGACAAAGACAAAAAAAGAGTATAAGAAGTATAATAACGTAACTCTGAGATCAGAGACGAGGTTTATGTCTTTTATTTGACCAGAAACATTTGCATATTATCAGGGAAAAATTTATCAATCTGTCGTCCTGACACCATAAGGGGTTGTTATTGTTTTATTTACTTTTTTTATTTATAGTTTTTTTTAGAAGAAAACAAACTATTACATTATTGTTATACAATAAATCTTTGTGTGGCAACGCCGTGGTAGGGCAAATGAATTTACTCGATTACGCCACCCCGAGGTTAACCGGGGAAATAACAAAGGTCCGTTAGGCTAATGAATGAGAGACAAAAGGTACAAATGTACAAATTTTATTATGATGTATTCTTAAAATAGTTTAAAATAACACTTCATGACATGCAATGCCAAATGTCAAATACTCGTCACACACCATAGAACAGGGAACACGGCAATCTGTGTACACATACAAAGGAGTGAAATGACAATACAAACAATAAAAAAATACAATTTTTAGCACCGGCTTCTGGGCGGCAAAGGCGGACTAAAGAGGTCCCGGCCTTACGGGTGCACGTCACACACAAACACACACATCCACACCTTCACCCAAAGGGAAGAAACGTGAACACCAGCTATGCTGCACTCCAGACAATTATACTACCTCACAGTGTTCTAACACTAGCCTCCCCCAGCCCAACCGTACTCAAAATAAACAAACAAAACTATAAAACATAAACCACAAAAAGACATAAAGAGAACCACATTCTCATTGCTTTTTAAACAGCAAAAAGAAACAAAAGACAGAAAACAAAAACAACCATTACAGTTAAACAGACAATACAACAAGAAAAAGAAAATAATACAGTTCACCAGCTCAATGGAACACTATCCGAAGTTCAGAGTTCTCCCTACGCTATATTACTTTCTCCACCCTAACTGCATGAAAGCCGGGAACAGGAGCTCAATTCGGCCTTCAAACCACAAGAGGGCAACCCTGAGCCATTGCTGCTATTACGGCGAATAAAATAACAAAACAAACACTCCACAAAACCACCGAAGAAAAGACCCCGGAGACAGGACCACAAAGAGACGAAGAAGAGTCAGAGAAAAGAAGAGAAGAGACAGCGGCGCCGTCTTCAGTCGAGGCGGAAAGCCAATACTTTTCGCCCTCACAAGACGCATCAACACTCCGTCAAATGTCCGTAGCTTACTAAAAGAAAAGAGACATAACTACTCCACATTTCTTGTTATAAGCCAGAGAAAGTGAAACTCACTTACCCGGACGACCCGTTGTACCACGTGAGTTGTACTGCCACCCACAGTTCGCAGCGAGCCCTGCAGGCTAACACCGGCACAAAAGAAACTTTGTGGCTAAATGGTAAACAAATACCGATTAGCACCACCCAACGGCAGAACATACAGCACGTAAGGAGCATGTACCTACCTGACAACAAGTGGACAGCCTGACTCGGCCGAATGACAATTATCCAATGGACACTCGAATGGAGAAGCTCAACCAGATGGAAATTATCCCACAGACACACTAATGGAAAAATAAACCCTCACATTAAAAAGGTAGATGCCCACCTCTTCATTAGCCACCTAGCTACAAACAACACTTACCCACACCTTCGGTCCATACACACACCGTGAAAGCGGTCTCGGTCGTGACGTATGCCAGGTAGGACAAAAAAAACAGCCTTAAATACCATTGGGGACCATTCTGATAGGCTACCATTAATCACTAATCACCTAACTGTGAACCAATGGAAAAACTCCACTGCCCACATTGCCACAATCTATCCTTAGCTCTTGAATCGTCGGCCCGACGATTGCCCAATTGACCTAAACCCAAGGCCTGAACAATGCAGACGTAGGGTTAAACGAGGCATTAACAGCCTCGACACTTACCACACTCGTTACGGCCCGAGGAAGATGGTAGGGATTAGAATGATGGCCGGCAGTAGATCGCCCTGTGCGTCTCACTGCCCCATCACCACAAGGGGGACCTGCAGAACCAGGATTGATCACCGGTGATTGACTTACAACGCCCTGCCCTAATGGTTCAGAACTCGTCAGATCCTCAACGTCAGCACCTACCCCCAATGCCAATGAGCTGGGGCCGGCTAAAACCCGGTCCTGACTCTGTAGCTCGATAGCAGTGGGCTGAGTCCCCGGTACCACCCGAACCAGGTCAACCTCCTCAAAGGAGGAAGGCTCCTCAGGCAACGGCTCGTCGATGACTGATGATGTACCCTCCGGAGAAGATACTGAAACTCCCACCCCTATTCTTGCCTGTAGCAACGAGCGATGAACATGCTTGACCCGATTCACATCATTTACTGGTGCAATGGCGTAAACTGAACCTCCTAGCCCAGGTGCCTTCACCACCTGGTACACCACTGAACTCCAGCAGTCCTGAATCTTGTGACGACCCTTGAGACCATAGTTGCGGAGATAAACTAACTGGCCTACACCCAAGGGTACATCCCGGACGCGAGAGTCATACCTTTCCTTACGGCGTTCAGCAGCTAACTGTAGCTGTTCCCGAGCCCCTTCGAAAGCCACCTGCAACCTCGTCTGATGCTCTAGCACCCAGTTATTAACACTACCAGGACCTTTCTCCTGGCCACGACCCAACAGAAAATCGACAGGCAGTCGTGGTTCTTGCCCAAACATCAGAAAATATGGAGACTCCCTCGTCACTTGATGGGGAGTCGTGTTATAACAATAGAGTAACTGGGGGAGTGCAGACACCCACTCATCCTTCCGCGAACTGGGCAGAGTGCGCAACAGATTATGCAGCGTCCGATTAAACCGCTCACACTGCCCATTACCTGCAGGATGCCACGGGGTGGTGCGAGACCTTTCCACCTGGTACAAGCTACACAGCTGCTGTATGAGGGACACTCAAAACTGCGACCCTGGTCTGAGTGGATGCGAGCAGGGACACCGAACTTGCAAAACCACTCGGACAACACCAACACCTGAGCCACGGTTTCGGCCCTCTGGTTCCGAGTAGGGATCGCTTGCGTGAATTTAGTAAACACATCAGTCATTACCAATACGTTCTCGACTCCTGAGCGCGAGGGTTCGAGCAACGTAAAGTCAATGGCCAAGATCTCATTTGGTCTCTCTGCCAACAAATGGCCCATAAAACTCTGAGGCGCCAGCTGTGTATCCTTGGCCACCTGGCATCGCTCACACTTACGGCACCACTGAGCCACATCAGCTGTCAGGCCTGGCCAATAACAGCGTTGACGGACCAGCTCAGTTGTGCGGTCAATGCCCTGGTGCCCATGCCCTTCATGAACCCTAGCCAAAACCTCCCCCTGCAAAGCAGACGGAAGGACCAGCTGCAAACTTTCCTCACCTCCATCTGGCCGACAGACACGGCGATGCAGCACGCCCTCCTTGTCCACCAATCGACCCCACTGGCGAAGCAACACCAGGGCAGCTTTAGACATCTGTCTACGCTCGACCGAAGACGGGAGAGCCCCCTGTCGCCAAAACCTTAACACCGGGCCAATAACCGGGTCGTCCTGCTGACACAAACCCAGGTCACCCCCAAAACCGGGCAGCACAGAGACAACTGCCTGAGTCGCCGATGGACGCAACCCTGCCGCAAACACCTGCTTGACACTAACCGGTACCTCAACTCCCGGCAGCAGTGCACGTACTTCGTCCTGACCAGAAGGGTCCTGCCTGGAAAGGGCATCCGCATTTCTATTGCTCCTACTGGATCGGTACTTGATGGAGAAATCAAAGGCTGCAAGCTGGGCCGCCCAACATTGTTCGGTGGCAGCAAGTTTAGCTGTAGTCAAATGGCTAAGGGGATTATTGTCAGTATAAACAATACACTTATGCCCCAACAGATACTCACGAAATTTTTCAGTCATGGCCCACTTGAGCGCCAAAAACTCCAACTTCATGGAGCTATAGTTAACCATATTGCGCTCAGTGGGCCTAAGACTCCGGCTAGTGTACGCGATAGGCCGAACTTTCCCACCCTGCTCCTGGGAAAGGACTGCCCCCAAACCACCATGGCTTGCATACACCTCTAGAATGAATGGGAGGGAGAAATCAGCATAGGCCAGCACTGGGGCTGTGGTAAGCCTGACCTTTAACTCCTCGAAGCTCTGCTGACACTGCTCCGACCAAACGTCAGAAAAACTCCTACCAACCCGTACTCGGGGTCTAACAGCGGCACACTCCGCCACCACCCGATGCAAGGGAGCTGCCAACTTTGCGAAGCCTTGCACAAAACGCCGATAGTAGCTGGCGAACCCCAGAAACGAGCGTAGCTCAGACGCACTGGTGGGACACCGCCACTGTGAAACTGCCTCGATCTTACCTGGGTCAGTGGATACGCCCTGAGCAGAAATAACATGTCCTAGATACTTTATCTCTTTCTGGAAAAACGCACACTTCGCCAATTTAGCCCTCAAGCCCTCATGCTCCAAGCGACCAAGCACGACCTCCAACCGCTCCAAGTGCTGCGAAACGGAAGAGGAGAACACCACAATGTCGTCTAAATACAACAATAGTGAGCTACCCTGTTGATCCCTGAACAATCGTTCCATCAGGCGCTGAAATGTGCTTGGAGCATTACACAGCCCGAAAGGCATACGATTGAACTCAAACAGGCCGAAGGGAGTACAAAATGCCGTCTTAGCTCTATCCTTTTCGAGGACAGGGACTTGGTTATAACCACTAGCCAAATCCATAGTGGAAAACCACCCGGCCCCCGTCAAGAAATCGAGCGACTCCTCAATGCGCGGAAGAGGAAAAGCATCCTTCCTCGTCTTTGCGTTTAATTGACGGTAGTCAACACACATACGCAGGCTCCCGTCCTTTTTCCGGACAAGCACTATAGGCGACGCATAGGGACTGCAACTCTCCCTAATAACGTTAGCCTCCAGGAGCTGATTGATATGTGCCTTAACTACCTCATATTCCGACGGCGGGATTCGTCTATAGCGCTGACGAACAGGCACTACATCCAACAACGGAATCTCGTGCGAAATCACATCGGTGCAACCCAGATCACCCTCGTGGGCTGAAAACACCGACTGATATCGCCTCAACAACGTTCTAACCTCAGCTTGCTCCTCCTGTGACAAGACAGACAGATCAACGGCTTCAATTTGGTCTTTTATTGTAGCAACTGTCTCCACGACTTGCGAATGCATCAACACAGTCACTGACTCATCCTCGGTTACTCCTGCCGGTAGACTTACCACCTGAACGCTATTAAGTGTTCCTAACATCGTTCCAGCATACAGCATTACATCCATGGTCCCCACATTCACCACAGGCAAATAGACTGTACCACGGACGACTCTGACAAGCGCAGGCGAAGCCAGCAGTCCCGCTGGCAACCCGGATACCGGAGGCTCAAACAAAACAGTCCCCTCGGCATACTGTTCAGAGCATGTGGCTGGTACAAGTTTTAACATCCCACCTGGAACACGACACGACTCACGACCCCGCAATCTGGCCTTCCCCGGGCGTAGTACTAAGGACTGATCCTCCGTTAAGTGACAGTGTTGTAACGCCTGTAAAACACACTTTGGGGCCTGCACTAAGGAAGGACACTCAAACAAGCCAGGGCCATACTGATCGAAAAGCTCCTGGTAGCATCAGCTAAGGACATTCATCCCCAACACCCCAGGAACTCCAGTATTGATACCCCCAGGGGGATCCCTAACCACCAAAATCCCGCACTTAGGGATCAATCGATTACACATTTCAATGTCCAACTCCATGTAGCCAATGTACGGAATCGACAACCCATTGGCCGCACGGAGCTGGAGCCAATGGCATGCCTTTAAGCGATCTACACCCCAGGACTTTCAGTAATGGTGGACACCATCGACCCAGTGTCAACCAAACAAGGCACTTGGACCTTACTAATGTGGACAAGAAGATGAGGGCAAGATGACATTAAGTGAGAAAAAGCAATACCCGAGCCATTCCCCTCCCCAACCGCGCTTTGACTCTGCAACGCGGTGGGGACTAGTTTCCCAACGGCGCAGATGAGTCAGACTGAGCACTATTAGTTCGCGTCATAGCAATCGATGGAAAACGAGTAGGCACACGCTCCCCATCGCACTCTCGAGCAAAGTGCCCCGGTTTCTGACATCTTCGGCACACCATCTGGCTACGACGAGAAAATTGACTATTGGACTGGGGAGTCTGCAAGCGGGCGATACTTTGAGTTAACTTACTTATCTGTTCCTGCTGCAACCGCAACATTTCTTTAACCTCGCCCAACTCAGACTCCTGCCAAGACTGCGCGGAGTTCCCACGAGGCTCACCCCGTACCCCATACTGAATACCATAAGCAGATGGAAGTGAGTGACTACGACCCCTCGAACTCCCTGGCATACCTTCTCGTTCCCAACGGAGTGCTTCACCTCGTACATCTAACATGGTCAGAGCGGGTCGACTTCGTACCAGCTGTTTAAGCTCTCGCCGAAGGGCGTTATCAATAACGTGCTCAATAAACTGGTCACGCAACAACACTTGAAAATTTGGCATGGCGTAAGGCGACTTTTGCTTTACTTGCTCCAGGAGACCAATTAAAGCAAGGGAAAACTCCAACAAAGACTCTCCCTCCCGCTGTTTCCTGGAGAAGAAAGCTTCCTGCAAAGAAACATACGACTGTGAGCAACCGTACAACTCCCTTAACACAGAAATGATTGTTGTTGGATCATTACGTTCGCCCACGGAACGATAGCGAATCTCCTCTCTGGCCTCTCCCTCCAAATGATCAAAGAGGAAGAAAGCCTTATCAGCGGCTGACATATGACGAGACTGCATACAAGCCTGGGCTTCCTCAATCCATTCCTCAATGGCTACACCGGACCTGCCACTAAATTTTGCACATCTGCGATCTCGAGGTACCAAAACATACCTTTCTGGCAGGACAGCACGCTCCGCACCTGACTGCAATGTGGGGAGAAGAGGTTCATCCGTAACAGATGGCCCACTGGGACCCGGCTGGGCGGACGATTGGTCTTGCCGCAACCGCTCATTATCTGCTCGTAACTGAGCTACCATCTCCCTCAACTCACGCAATTCCTCCTCCATACCTGAAACACAATGGAGGCACACCGGACGTCGCCGCTGTCTCTTCTCCAACTCAACGTCTCCCTAAAACGAAAACACTGACAAAACGAAAAAAAAAGAAACAAACCAACCAACCAAAATAGAGTACACAGATCAACCAACAAGATATATGTACATCTGTACCCCAGTCTCTCAAGAAGGAAAACAGCCTATCCTGCCGATTACGCCAAAAATGTGGCAACGCCGTGGTAGGGCAAATGAATTTACTCGATTACGCCAAAAATGTGGCAACGCCGTGGTAGGGCAAATGAATTTACTCGATTACGCCACCCCGAGGTTAACCGGGGAAATAACAAAGGTCCGTTAGGCTAATGAATGAGAGACAAAAGGTACAAATGTACAAACTTTATTATGATGTATTCTTAAAATAGTTTAAAATAACACTTCATGACATGCAATGCCAAATGTCAAATACTCGTCACACACCATAGAACAGGGAACACGGCAATCTGTGTACACATACAAAGGAGTGAAATGACAATACAAACAATAAAAAAAATAAAATTTTTAGCACCGGCTTCTGGGCGGCAAAGGCGGACTAAAGAGGTCCCGGCCTTACAGGTGCACGTCACACACAAACACACACATCCACACCTTCACCCAAAGGGAAGAAACGTGAACACCAGCTATGCTGCACTCCAGACAATTATACTACCTCACAGTGTTCTAACACTAGCCTCCCCCAGCCCAACCGTACTCAAAATAAACAAACAAAACTATAAAACATAAACCACAAAAAGACATAAACAGAACCACATTCTCATTGCTTTTTAAACAGCAAAAAGAAACAAAAGACAGAAAACAAAAACAACCATTACAGTTAAACAGACAATACAACAAGAAAAAGAAAATAATACAATTCACCAGCTCAATGGAACACTATCCGAAGTTCAGAGTTCTCCCTACGCTATATTACTTTCTCCACCCTAACTGCATGAAAGCCGGGAACAGGAGCTCAATCCGGCCTTCAAACCACAAGAGGGCAACCCTGAGCCATTGCTGCTATTACGGCGAATAAAATAACAAAAAAAACACTCCACAAAACCACCGAAGAAAAGACCCCGGAGACAGGACCACAAAGAGACGAAGAAGAGTCAGAGAAAAGAAGAGAAGAGACAGCGGCGCCGTCTTCAGTCGAGGCGGAAAGCCAATACTTTTCGCCCTCACAAGACGCATCAACACTCCGTCAAATGTCCGTAGCTTACTAAAAGAAAAGAGACATAACTACCCCACATTTCTTGTTATAAGCCAGAGAAAGTGAAACTCACTTACCCGGACGATCCGTTGTACCACGTGAGTTGTACTGCCACCCACAGTTCGCAGCGAGCCCTGCAGGCTAACACCGGCACAAAAGAAACTTTGTGGCTAAATGGTAAACAAATACCGATTAGCACCACCCAACGGCAGAACATACAGCACGTAAGGAGCATGTACCTACCTGACAACAAGTGGACAGCCTGACTCGGCCGAATGACAATTATCCAATGGACACTCGAATGGAGAAGCTCAACCAGATGGAAATTATCCCACAGACACACTAATGGAAAAATAAACCCTCACATTAAAAAGGTAGATGCCCACCTCTTCATTAGCCACCTAGCTACAAACAACACTTACCCACACCTTCGGTCCATACACACACCGTGAAAGCGGTCTCGGTCGTGACGTATGCCAGGTAGGACAAAAAAAAACAGCCTTAAATACCATTGGGGACCATTCTGATAGGCTACCATTAATCACTAATCACCTAACTGTGAACCAATGGAAAAACTCCACTGCCCAGATTGCCACATTTGTTATTCTTTTTCCTTTTTGCAGTTGGTATTCTGGTATTTCATTGAGTCTAGCAAGTTATTTAATCTAAGAAGAAATTGAGTTATTGCTAAAATTTTAAACAGAAAGTTAAGAAGTTAACGGCCTAATTCACCATCCCACTGCTGGGGATCCAGGATTCTTGTTGATTATACAATTAAATTAACCCCTAGGGTTAAGAAAGGGTTTACATTTACTTATAAAACATTTTTGCTGACTTTTTGCGTTGATCCTGTGAATTTAAAAGATAACATGTTCTACAGTATGCCAGGCAAGCTGAGCAGTAAATTTAGATTTCAATAGGCACCGAAATGTTGGCCTAAATATTAACACAGCTTATTGGTCACATGGCCTCAAGATCAGGATAAGATTTGTAATGTAATTTTTCATTATGAATCTAATTACTCACTAAATATTTTAAATGTTTATTCCTTAAACAATTATTCCTCCTTATTCTGGACCAGATCTGCAGCGATATAGAAAAAAATGCAAAGACATAGAGAAGGCACAGCCAATCATAAGTAGTGTGTTGATGTCTGTGATTGGCTACTTTTGTGGCAGTTTTGTAACACTGGACAAAGTTGAGCAAGCATAGAAAATAAATGTTGCACGCGCATGCAGGCAGAGTCGAGCGCGCACAGAATCGAGAAGTCACGCGTGCGCAGAGAACATGTTGAGCGAGCAGGGGAGCACACTGCATGCGCAGAATCGAGCTGTTGAGCGCACTGGAGACACTGCACGTGCAGAGTGCTTTGTCTGCTCTCAAAATGTCAAACTCAGAATTGTGGCAAGAATATAATGCCATAGTAATACACCTGGCCATTAATAAAAATGAATATTTAGGCCTAAAAAAGATGCTTTGCATTTACATTTAAGCATTTGGCAGACGCTCTTATCCAGAGCGACTTACATTTTTTATCTCATTATACATCTGAGCAGTTGAGGGTTAAGGGCCTTGCTCAAGGGCCCAACAGTAGCAACTTGGTGGTTGTGGGGTTTGAACCTGGGATCTTCCGAACCGTAGTCCAATGCTTTAACCACTGAGCTACTGGCTTTAAAATCCATCTAAGATACGTTCATTGGCGTGTATAAACCCGCGGCTTGCACTTTCACTTAACAAAAGGAGCGTTGCGTTTTGAACAAAAGGATGATAAACGCGTGCGATTTATCGATAAAAATGCAGACATAACCCCCTCCCCCCCAGAAAAACAACAAACACAAATATATAGGCTACTCAAAAGGAAAGGCAAGAGTTTAGGAGTGAAAGTATGGACTTTGAATTTTGGGACCATGACAGGGAAGGGAAGAGAGTTGGTTGATATGATGCAGAGAAGGAAGGTGGATATACTGTGTGTCCAGGAGACCAGGTGGAAAGGTAGCAAGGCTAGAAACTTAGGATCAGGGTTCAAATTGTTTTACCATGGTGTGGATAGGAAAAGAAATGGAGTAGAAGTTATCCTGAAAGAGGAGTTTGTAAGGAATGTTCTAGAGGTGAAAAGAGTATCAGATAGGTTTTCCTGTTTTTGTATCATCCCGCGAAAGTTTCGCGTTTGTATCAGCGTTTAAATTACATAGCTTTTTCATTTATACAATTATATTATTTTTGATTGATTTTTGATTTTATTTTTTATTCCTTTCATGAAAATGCATTATTTATACAAGACACATACAACTCATTTAAGTTTCCCTTTACATATCCATGATCAGATTATTAATAGCAACTAGCTTTTACATCTTCATACTATTCGGCTTCGCCTTTTTTCTGCGATTTTTGGAGAACGCGCGAGTTTCCTCGGCTAATGGAATTCAGCTCCAAACAACTAAAACTCCGACACAGAGGTATGTTATCATGTCTACCATTCAGCTCGTTCAGTGTGTAGAGTGCAGGATGTTTAGACATTCTTCCTCCGTCATTAGCGATAATTTTATTTGTGATAGGTGTGTGTTAGTGAGCACTCTGACGAAGAATATATCAGCATTAGAGGAGCGCATCCAGACTTTAGAGAGGGTTAGAGAGCGTGAGAGCAGCGTTATTCCCATAGCGGACAGTCTGGGTGCCGCAGGCGGAGATAACCAGCACCGGAGCACACCTCCTCTGTGCTTCACGTGTTCAACAGGTTTGCTCTCCTCAGTGCTGCACCCGCTGAGAAACCTGAAAGAGCTCTGGTTATAGTAGACTCTATATTGAGGCACGTGAAATTAGCTAGACCTTTAGGGGCGCCAGCGGCAGTGGTTAGGTGTATCCCGGGAGCCAGAGCACCGGACATAGCAGGTAATCTTAGGGCTCTAGGACAGCACAGGTTCTCTAAGATAGTGGTACATGCTGGAGCTAATGATATACGCCTTCGTCAGTCAGAGGTTAGTAAGAGTAACTTTACAGAGGTGTTTAAATTAGCGAAGGCGATGTCCGATGAAGTAATATGCTCTGGTCCCATCCCAATGAGACGTGGCGACATAGCTTACAGCAGGTTATGGTTGCTGAACCGCTGGATGTCCAGGTGGTGCTCCGAAAATAATGTGGGCTTCATAGATAATTGGAAGACCTTTGAGGGCAAAGCTGGCCTGTTAGGGCGGGACGGTGTCCATCCCACTCGGGAAGGTGCTGCTTTCATTTCCTGTAGTATAGCTCATAGTCTCAGTAGAGGTCTAGTTAATCGGTGACAATCCAGAACCCAGGCCAGGGAGCAGACAGACAGGCTAAACCAACCGTCTGCTAGCTGCATAGAGTCGTCACTCAGGGTTCACCTTATTGAGACTGTGTGTAGGGAATATTTCATTTCTAGTGTATTTCATGATATTATGTGTGCATGAGAACAGGGTGTTTTCTTTCTTTGACCTCGACACGCTGCATTATCAGCAAAAACATTCCTTAGTATAATCTATGTTCATGTCATAAAACCATTGGAGGCTCCTAACGAAGAACAACTCCAAAGCTCCTGTTCTTCTCCATGTTATCTTTTATACACATTCTGGACCAGATGTAACCACTTCTGCACCCTCCTTTTGGTGCTTTGTGTGTGTGTGTGCATATATATACTTCTGTCTTCCACAATAAACTTTGAACGTCTCACTGAGCACTGACTTGTGTGATTCATTGAGGGGTTCCCTGAGCTCAGGCGGGACAGCAGAATACAGGCGGAGCACTGAGTAGACCAAAGGGGGTCTACCAAAATTCAAGAAATCCTTACACTGTGTCTGTTACCCGATCTAACCAAAAATGTAGAAAGACTCAGAAAGTCTGTTTTAATAATCTAATTAACATAAAGACCACAAACTCGGATCACACTGAATGTGCAGCCGGCACCTCTGATCTGAAGCTAGGACTGTTAAATATTAGATCTCTCGCATCAAAACCAGTTATTGTTAATGAAATTATCACAGATCAGGCGTTTGATATTGTAACTTGTCCAGCGTTACTTGTAGTTAATTGTCCTATATTTCTGTATGACTAGAGTGGTTGTAGTAATGCTACAGGGCACTAGAGGGAGCCCGAGAGTTTTCACACAGGATATAGAGGTAGCTGCTAGAAAGAAGAAGAGAGATTTTGTTTGGGAGAGGGAACATGCGGTTGTTTTACCTTGAGCTTCCAAAAAATCTCAGAGTCCTGATTGAGAAACTTTTTGATTTTAGCTCAAACATAAGGACTCCTTAATATCTGAGTATGTATGGGGTTGTTTTTTTTTCACTGCTCTAAAGTAAAGGAGAGGTGTTCATAACAGCTATCAATTTATGCACAAAATTTATGCACAAAAGGACCAGAAAAGGTGGAAAGCTGAAGTTGGATTGTTGCTCCAAAGTACTTGTTTTTCAGCGTACTCAATGTTTTTCCAGACAATGGACTGAACCTGCAACGTTTGGGGAAGTGAACGCGAATTTCGCGAAATGCCTGAACTGTCGATTTAAATATTTGTTCTCTAGATTCATATATTTTTGTAGATTAATAGACTATTAGATTAAATTAAAAAATTAAAAGCACAAATCATCAGGAAATGAGAGACAATCCGACATGCGCGTGAATGCAGTAACTAATGTTACACTCGCTCTGATGGCAGGTGGTCTACCGATAGCTTAGCATGCTAAATTCAACAACTTTCGTTAAAATGCCTAAAACTAAACAGTCGAAAGTGTGGCTGTATTTCACAAGAAAGGATTCCGACACCGCGACGTGCAGCAAATGTTTTATAGTAGTTGCGTGTAAAGGGGAAAACGTGTCAAATCTAATGAAAAATTCGAGGGCACACGGAATAAAGTTAAAAGCAGAATAAATACACGGAATAAAGTTAAAAGCAGAGGGAGGCACCGTGTTTAACAGCTTGTGGACAACAGCTGGCACCATCAGTGTGGACGACCCCAGTTGCTCCGACTTACGCCACTGGCTGGTGTGGTGGACATAGGCCTGAAGAGCACGTACTGGGCACAGTAGGTGAAGTTCCTCCTGCTCCGAATCTGCAAAAGGCGGAGGACAGAAGGCTTCCAGGATGACAGGGTGCATGGTTGAGAGGAACTTTCGGTAGATAGTTTGGGTGAGGATGCAAAATGGCCTTGACTAGCCCAGGGGCAAAGTCCAGACAAGATGGGGAGACTGATAAGGCACGCAGGTCTCTGATCCTCTGGAGCGAGGTAATGGCCATAAGAAGAACCATATTGAGAGTCAGAAGCTTGCCGGGCGCTGACTCTAGTGGTTCAAAAAAACATGGCAGGCTGAAATAGCAGCCACGTACGTTCTGAGGGTACTAGGGCACAAGCCCGAGGACAATTTCTCCTGCAGGAATTCCAGCACTGAAATGATTTGGCAGTGGACTGGGTCCACCTGCTTTGCCATGCACCAGCTTTCTAATACCTTCCATTTGAAGGCAAAAATTCTTCAAGTGGATGGAGCCCTAGAACTTAGGATGGTGTCAATTACGCAGGCTGAAAGGCCAGCTTGACTTAATTGGTCCCATTCAGGGGCCAAACATGAAGGTTCCAGAGCTCGGGCCGGGGATGAAATATTGTCCCCTGCGCCTGAGATAGAAGATCCCTCCTCACTGGAATCATCCAAGGTGAGCCGTCGAGAAGAGATTTTAGCTCTGAGAACCATACTCGGGCCGGCCAACGGGACGCTATCAATAAGAGGCGCAAACCATGTTGACGGACCCTCGCCAGGACTCCCGGGAGCAGAGTTACTGGAGAGTATGCATAGAGGCGTAAATTGGGCCACGTATGGGGCATCGCGTCCAGACCCAGGGGAGCTGGATGAGTCAGAGAGTAGTAGAGGGGACATTGTGCAGTCTCCTGGGAGGCAAAGAGGTCCACCTCTGCTGTAAAGAATCTCTCCCAGATTCGAGTGACTACTTCGGGTTGGAGTTTCCATTCCCCGTGATTCACAGCTTGTCTGGACAGTAAGTCTGCTCCCACATTCCTGTATCCTGGAATGTGAATCGCCCTGAGGGACAGGAACTTGTTCAGTAGGGACAGGGACAGATCAGTAGCCTGGCGTAATTCTATGAATGCTTCGTGATTCATATTGCTGCTCGTGCTGAGATCATTCAGCAGGTCGGCCTGGTACGCCTGCAAAACTGCCATGGTGTGCAAGGAAGCGCCGGCTTGACGTGCTGCTTGGAACGCCTTCCCTACCAGGTTATAAGAAGTTCTACACGGCTTGGAGGGAAGGGTTGGCTTCTTTAGTGAGGATCATGTCCCAGGAGCGGGATAGCCCGCGAACGTTTCCTCAATCTGGGGCATCATCACATAACCTCGTGCCTTTGCATCCACGATATTCGAATAAAACGAAGTCGATGGTACAAAGATACGGGAAGAAAAGGGTTTATTCCATGAACGAGACAACTCGTTGTGGAGATCATCAAAAAAGGGGAGAGAGCGACGTTGTGGTGCCATCTCCTGGCCACCCGACAGAAACCTGTCATCTAATATAGATCACTTAGGTTGAGCTTGCTCCTGTGGCCAATCAATGTGTAGTCGTTCGACTGCACGCGTTATAACTTCAATTAACTCCTCATACTCTTTATCATCTCTAGGGGATCGTTCTGAGGGAGCTAATTCCATTTCCACAGAAGCGGGAGAATGAATCTCTTCCGAACACTCACGAGAGGCACCGAAGTGCGCTCGTGAAGTGGAGGGAGAGATTCCGTGATCTGGGCAGATGGCGAGAGAAAGGAGGGACTCCGTCTCTCGTGCCTCGGCCAGATCAACCTGAGATCCCCAAGAGTGCAGCGCAGCTCGTGGTTCCCGGAAACGCGTGCGCGTAACACTTTCATCGGGAGATTATCACATTGCTCACACTCTCCTTTAAGTCCAAGGAGAGCGTGGCTCTCACTCAAACATTCAAAACAGAGGATGTGCGTAACGCCTTTGGAAAGAAAGCTATCGCACGGGCATCTAACTCTGAACTCCGCCATTCTATCTGGTGAGTTTATGGGGTTTTTTTTCTCTCTGTTTTAATTATGCTTGCTGCACACACGCAATTCACAATGTCGGTGAAGACAAATGATCTGATGTTTGTCGCCGGCTCACTAGTATTTATAACATGCAGCTGCGTCTAATCAGATGACGTCACCTGACCGAGGTTATATATAGCCAAAAATTTGGCGTGTTTGCAGACATGCTTCACAACCGGCAACAGGACAAAATGGTTCCCATAGCGTTTTCACGCAGCATCGAGAGAAGCCTTTGAAAAGGAACTGATATGTTTAGATGCTGTCTTCTAAAATTGAAGGAGTAGTGTTCAATGTTGTTAGTGGTTATGCCCTACAGGTAGGATATGAGTTAGAAGAGAAGGAGACATTCTGGAGTAAGTTAGATGAAGTGATGCAGAGCATCCCCAGAGGTGAGAGAGTGGTGACTGGTGCAGACTTCAATAGACATGTTGAGGAAGGGACAGAGGTGATGAAAATGTGATTGGCAGGTTTGGTCTTCAAGACAGGAATGTAGAAGGACAGATGGTGGTGGACTTTGCAAAGAGGAGTGAAATGGCAGTAGTAAATACTTTCTTTCAGAAGAGGCAGGAACATAGGGTGACATATAAGAGTGGAGGCAGAAGCACTCAGGTAGACTACATCTTGTGTCGACATTGTAATCTGAAAGAGATTAGTGACTGCAAAGTGTTGGTAGGGGAGAGTGTAGCCAGACAACACAGAATGGTGGTGTGTAAAATAACCCTGGTGGTGAGGAAGGTGAAGAGGACAAAGGCAGAGCAGAGGACAAAGTGGTGGATGCTGAGAAAGGAACAATGTTGTGTAGTCTTTAGGGAGGAGCTGAGACAGGGTATGGGTGGTCAGGAGGAGCTTTCAGTTGACTGGAGAACTACAGCCAATGTCATCAAGGAGACAGGTAGGAGGGTACTTGGTGTATCATCAGGTAAGGGAAAAGTGGACAAGGAGACTTGGTGGTGGAACGAGGAAGTCCAGGAGTGCATACAGGGAAAGAGGCTAGGTAAGAAGAAGTGGGACTCGGAGAGGACTGAAGAGAGTAGACAGGACTACAGGGAGATGCAGCGTAAGGTGAAGGTAGAGGTGGCAAAGTCCAAACAAAGAGCATATGAGGACTTGTATGGTAGGCTGGACAGTAAGGAGGGTGAGGTGGATCTGTACAGGTTGGCGAGGCAGAGAGATAGAGATGGGAAGGATGTGCAGCAGGTTAGAGTGATTAAAGATAGAGATGGAAATGTACTGACAAATGCCAGGAGGGTAATGGGAAGATGGAAGGAGTACTTTGAGGAGTTGATCAATGAGGAAAATGAAAGAGAACAAAGAGTAGAAGAGGTGACTGTTGTGGAGCAGGAAGTAGCAAATATTAGTAAAAGTGAGGTGAGAAGGGCATTGAAGAGGATGAAGAGTGGAAAGACTGTTGGTCCTGATGAAATACTGTACCTGTGGAGATCTGGAAGTGCTTAGGAGAGGTGGCAGTAGAGTTTCTGACTACTTTGCTTAACAAGATCTTGGAGAGTGAAAGGATTCCAGAAGAATGGAGGAGAAGTGTATTGGTGCCGATTTTTAAGAACAAGGGAGATGTGCAGAGCTATGGTTGTAAGTGCCATATCGCACTTTTTATGAATTTGTTGTTGTGTTTATTTTAGTTTATTTTATTTGCTGTTATTTCATTTATTCTACCTTGTTCTATTCATTAGTAAGCCATAAGCTTTATATATTTCTTAGTCGTGCATCATAAGTTGATAATCGTAGGTTGGTCTGTGATGTCATTCTACTATTACATGCATTTGTGTGACTGTGATATGCTAGAAAGCTCAGTATAGATTTGGAAGGCTACGGAAACACAAGCTTTAGACCGTCAGCTAGTGAGAGAGTAAGCTAGAAATGTAAAATACAGCAACGAGGTTGTTGTAACCGTAAGCTAACGTAAGCTGGGAAAGTAAGAAACAACAAGAGTGTTGTTAGATACCCAAGCCAAGATTGTAATCTACAAGAAACAGCAAACAGGTTGTTGTAAAACTCAGAGATTTGCAAGATGCAGCAACTGGTGTCTGTAATAACAGTGGAGTTACTCAAGACGACTGTATGAAGTGTTGATTCTTTGATGCTGACAAATAAACGACAAAAGACAAAGAGATCGGACTTCTGTCATGTGAGTGAAACTTTAAGACATTAGCTACGCGTCAAAACTAGTGAAATAAGCCAACCGCATCTACAAAAGTCTAAAGCTTTTCCGCTGTTTGAACGAAAACAAGTAACTGTTGAAATCGAAATGGAAGAGGATTTGAGTGCTCCGCGCTTCACTACGGCCGACGGCGAGATGAATCCAGCCACAGCCGGGTCTGAGCGTGAGACGGCGCTCATCGACGAGGATTCGAAAATAAAGCTTCAGAAAATGAAAGAAACCGGAAGCGAAAAGTGGAGTCAATTGACTGCACTATCCGAAGAAATGCAGCTGCTCATGTACAATCCATGCAATATGCATGACGTTGAAACTAAGTACTACACTGACTTTATAGGGCTGCTAAAGGAATGTGTTGAAAGCAATAGACAGGTGCGATCGCACCTAAACGAAGAAGAACGCCAGCATGATCTGCAAAACTACAAGTTTAAAATACTGAGCTGCACAGAATTTAGGAAAAAAGTAGAGTTGTGGATTGAGGAAACTAAGAGCCGCTTCATGATGTCCCAAACGGACGACGATGGAATTATGCCAGATGACAGCGTGTCAATGGTGGAGTTTAAGACGTCTGCCTCTAGCAGACACGGAAGCGTAGCGACGGCAGCATCCAAAAGGTCTGTAACTTCTACATCATCCTCAGCCCTAATAAAGAAAGCGGAAGCCAACAGAGCAGCCTTGTTGATTAAAGCAGCAGCCTTAGCAGAACGGTGGGCGTTAGAACAGAAGGAAGCACAATTAAAGGCAAAAGAAGCAGAATTAAAGGCAAAAGAAGCAGAATTAAAGGCTGAGGCAGAGCAACTAAAAGCTGATAAAGAAAGGTTGGAATTAGAAACTGCGCTCGCAGTTGTCGACGCTGAATTACAGGTTTATCAGAGTTGTGAAACACGACAGCCTGCATCAAAGAGCGGAGTCATCGACCCGAGCTGCACGCGCTCGAGCAGCCCGCCTAGGACGGGCCGCAAACCTGAATACGACAGCCGCCGAAAGCCGGTAAGAGAGAGCACCTTCAACGAACCAAGTGGCGCACGCGCTCCCAAACTGGAATACAACAAACTTTACGGGAGCAGCGCGTCGATAGAAAACCTCGGACTGCCATCACGTTTCAAGACAGCCCATCCAAGCGTACCAGTAAGTTTTGAACCAAAATTGAAAAGTACTTTAAATGAAGGGTCTACCCAAGACAATAAATAGACCCGCCATGACATGTATACTTTAGAATCACAAAGCATGATGCAACAGCAGGCTGACATCACAGCAATGCTCATGAAATGCCAAAGGCAATCCTTTTTACCTCAACGCAATGTTCCTGTGATTCATGATGACCCTCTTGAGTTTACGTCCTTCATGAAAGCATTCAAACATGTTATTGTTGACAAAACAGATAGTGATGCTGATAAGCTGTTTTATCTTGAGCAGTTTACTGAGGGAGAGGCTAGAGACCTCGTTATGAGCTGTCAGCTTATGCCAGATCAGTGTGGTTATGCAGAGGCAATGAGACTGTTGCAGGACAGATTTGGAAATAAACGAAAAATTGCAAACACGCTGATGCAAAAGATAGCCAGTTGGCCGGTAATAAAGTCAGAGGATGGAAAGTCGTTAAGTGCTTTCTCCGTGTTTCTAGCATCCTGTCACAACATCATGTCAAGCATCGACCACATGGAGGAGCTAGATAACGCTACCAACATGCAGACCATTACTTCAAAACTGCCCTACGAGTTGCGTAAGAGATGGAGGGACCAGGTATACAAGCTTGAAGAGCTTAGTCAGACAAGACCCAAATTTAAGCAGCTAGCTGAGTTCATAGACCAACGAGCTAAAGTAATTTCAAACCCAATCTTCGGAAACCTGAACGCCTCAACCAGCGACAAAGGACACTTTAACAAATCCCCGCAAGGACCCAAGTCAAGAAGAGAAGGGAACGCCAGGGTCAGCTTCGCAACCGACGTCAGACAGGTTGGTAAAATCCACAAAGACTCGATTACAATGAAGAATGCCGGTACGTCAGCTGTTAGCGCTTTCACTAAGCCATGCGCATATTGTAAAAAGGACCATATCTTAGACGAGTGCATCAAATTTAACGATCAGACCCACGAAGACAAAGTAGAATTCTTAAAAAGAAACGGTTTCTGTTTCGGATGTTTAACAAAGGGTCACTTGTGGAAAGACTGCACTAGAAAAATTGTATGTTCGCTGTGTTCAAAGCCACATCCGCGCATGTTACACAGAGCAGTGCAAGACACGGCGCAGCCAGTTACACGCGCTGACGAGAACGAAACCGAAAGTCACACACAACATACACCATTTGTAGCGAGTCACGAATTAAGTGTGCTCACCGGGGCTGGAGGCAATTGGATCCTCCCCATAGTACCTGTCAAAATAAAGTCCAAGAAAGGTGACAAAATTGCAGAAGTGTATGCCTTTATAGACCCAGGCAGTTCCTCCACATTCTGTACAAAGTCATTAGCAAGGCGACTAAATGCACGAGGCAAAAGAGTTAAGATACGGCTGAGCACTATGAACTCCTCAGAACTAGTAGATAGCTACATGCTCAATGATTTGGAGATCAGTGGCCTGGAAGAAAACAACTTTATGGAACTTCCCAACGTCTTCACACAAAAGACTATGCCAGTTACAGTGGCAAACATTCCACAACAGCATGACATCGATAAGTGGCCATACCTCAGTGAAGTAAAACTGCCCCAGATTAGCGCGGGAGTCGAAATTCTCATAGGATATAAAGAGCACAAACTCACAGAACCTAAGCGAATAATCAATAGCAGGCATAGAGGGCCATACGCGATGCAGAGTGCTCTCGGATGGACTGTGGCCGGGCTTCACCGAGAACCCGACAAACTAGTGACCGCTACAGTTAACCGAATCTGCATTGAAAGTGTAGAACAAATGTGTAATAACTCCTTGCAGTTCACAAATAATCACTCCCACATCGACCTCCCACTTAAGAAAGCATCCTTTCAAATGCCCAACAACCGAAATGCAGACAGCAGCGCGCGTCTAAGCAGTGCACGCCCGAGCAGTGCGCACGCTCACCTGTTAAATGTAAAAGGCAATAGCCGTGCCCTACTGACTGTCATTCCCGAGAGTGAAAGGATCAAAGACATGAGAGACTTAGACTTGAGTAAAGATGCACTGCCCATAGCGAGAGCTCTGGGGGTGCTGTGGTGCATTAACTCAGACATGTTCACGTTTAAGATTAGTTTAAAGGAACGACCTGTGACAAGAAGAGGAATTCTGTCAGTCACTGGCTCAACATACGACCCGTTAGGCTTTCTCCCACCTGCCATACTGCCAGCTACAATCCCAATGCAACAGTTATGTAAAGAAAAACTTGCCTGGGATGATGACATTCCCGGGCAGTTTGCAACGGCATGGAAAACCTGGCTGCAAGAGCTGCACCGACTGTCCGAGTTCAGCATAGCAAGGTGCATAAAACCAGCCGACTTCGGAGTTACAGCTACAGCACAACTCCATCACTTCTCGGATGCAAGTGAAATGGGATACGGAGCTGTCTCATACCTCAGGTTAGTAAACGCTGATGGGCTCACACATTGTGCATTCATGATGGGGAACTCCCGTATAGCACACCTGAAACAAACCACCATTCCACGAATGGAACTGACTGCGGCAGTGGTCGCTGTAAAAAATGACAAAATGTTGAAAGAACAGCTAGAATTGAAATTGCTGGACTCTATGTTCTGGACTGACAGTACAACTGTTTTGAGATACATTGATAACGAAACACTTCGTTTTAAAACCTTTGTGGCCAACAGAATCGCCATTATAAGAGAGTCAACCAAGTCACAGCAATGGAGGTACGTTAATACCTCACAAAACCCAGCTGACTCCGCCTCCAGGGGGGTATCCTGTGAAAGGTTCATGAAAAATGTCACCTGGATCCAAGGTCCCTCTCTTCTCAAAGAAGCAGAGTGCAAATGGCCTAAAATTATTCATGACACATCAATAAAAGAAAATTTTGATGAAAATGCTGATGAAGTTAAGCTCTCAGCTTTAGTGAATATTGTGAGCATTACAAAATGCACAGACACAGACGCAGTGAGTAAACTGATTAATCATCACTCTGACTGGCACAAGTTAAAAAGATCCGCTGCCTGGATCCTTCGCACCAGAGACATGCTGAAACAAAAAACAGAAAGGGTTAAAACACAAGTAGATGACCCAAAGACAGAAAATCACAAGTCTCTAAAAGCGCAAGACCTAACAAGAGCAGAAAACGACATCATTAAGTTCACTCAAAGACAAAATTTTAAGGAAGAACTTCTCACGTTGCAAAAGGGTAAAGCAGCAGCAGAATTCAAACAGGGAATTCGCACACAGCAAAAACGAAAGGCATCTGTGAAAAGAAACAGCTGCTCACCTAAAATGGAACCTCTGACACCAAACCACCTGCTGCTGATGAAAAAACAGCCAAACCTGCCACCTGGATTTGTCATCTATGCACGTCGCAGGGAGAAGCAGATCCAGCATCGATCAGACCTGCTCTGGAAGCGATGGGTACGTGAATACTTGCCCTTGCTCCAGGGGCGGCAAAAGTGGTTTCAAAACAAAAAAAACCTTTCGATTGGAGACATAGTTTTAATAACTGATGAGTCTTCTCCAAGAAATTCATGGGTCATGAGAAGAATCACGAAAGTGTTCCCCAACAAAGGGGGACTGGTGAAACGTGTGTTAGTTAAAACCAAGACCAACACTCTGGAAAGACCCATCGACAAGCTGTGCCTCATATGTGAAATGGACTGTTAAATGTGTGGTAATATGTTATGAAATTTGATATGCAAATGTGAACATCTGAGATAAATATTACACACTTAAAAGATTTAAAACGTTTAGAAGGGTAAAAATGTTTGATTTCATGACAAAAAAAAAAACACAAAATTGTAATTGTCAGTCTCCATGCCTGTCAATTAGGGGCTGGAATGTAAGTGCCATATCGCACTTTTTATGAATTTGTTGTTGTGTTTATTTTAGTTTATTTTATTTGCTGTTATTTCATTTATTCTACCTTGTTCTATTCATTAGTAAGCCATAAGCTTTATATATTTCTTAGTCGTGCATCATAAGTTGATAATCGTAGGTTGGTCTGTGATGTCATTCTACTATTACATGCATTTGTGTGACTGTGATATGCTAGAAAGCTCAGTATAGATTTGGAAGGCTACGGAAACACAAGCTTTAGACCGTCAGCTAGTGAGAGCTCCCGGTAAGCTAGAAATGTAAAATACAGCAACGAGGTTGTTGTAACCGTAAGCTAACGTAAGCTGGGAAAGTAAGAAACAACAAGAGTGTTGTTAGATACCAAGCCAAGATTGTAATCTACAAGATACAGCAAACAGGTTGTTGTAAAACTCAGAGATTTGCAAGATGCAGCAACTGGTGTCTGTAATAACAGTGGATTTACTCAAGACGACTGTATGAAGTGTTGATTCTTTGATGCTGACAAATAAACGACAAAAAACAAAGAGATCGGACTTCTGTCATGTGAGTGAAACTTTAAGACATTAGCTACGCGTCAAAACTAGTGAAATAAGCCAACCGCATCTACAATGGTAATTACATAAAGCTAATGAGCCATACAATGAAGCTGGTTTCATGCCTAGAAAGAGTACATCAGATGCAGTATTTGCTTTGAGGATGCTGGCGGAGAAATATAGAGAAGGTAATAGAGAGTTGCATTGTGTCTTTGTAGATTTAGAGAAGGGTGCCAAGAGAGGAGCTGTGGTGTTGTATGAGAAAGTCTGGAGTGGCAGAGAAGTATGTTAGAGTGGTACAGGACATGTATGAGGGCGATAAGACAGTGGTAAGATGTGCTGTAGGTGTGACAGAAGAGTTCAATGTGGAGGTGGGTCTGCATCAAGGATCGGCTCTAAGCCCCTTTTTGTTTGCTCTGGTGATGGACAGGATGACAAATGAGGTTAGATGACATTCTGCTTTGTAGCGAGAGCAGGGAACAGGTGGAAGAAAATTTGGAGAGGTGGAGGTACGCTCTGGAAAGCAGAGGAATAAAGGTTAGCCGCAGCTAACACGTGTGTAAATGAGAGGAACCCAAGAGGAACGGTGAGGATACAGGGAGCAGAGGTAAAGAAGATGCAGGACTTTAAGTATTTAGGGTCAACGGTCCAGAGCAAAGGAGTGTGAGGAAAGGAGGTGAAGAGGCAGGTACAGGCAGGTTGGAATAAGTGGAGAAAAGTTCCAGGTGTGTTTTGCGATAAAAGAGTATTGGCGAGAATGAAAGGTAAGGTGAGACCAGCTATGCTCTACGGCTTAGAGACAGTGGCACTGAAGAAAAGACAGGAGGCAGAGTTGGAGGTAGCAGAGCTGAAGGTGTTGAGGTTCTCCTTGGGAGTGACAAGGATGGATAGGATCAAGAATGAGTTCATCAGAGGGACAACCCATGTGAGATGTTTTGGAGATAAAGTCAGAGAGGCCAGATTGAGGTGGTTTGGACATGTTCAGAGGAGAGATGGTGAATACAGTATATCGGTAGAAGGATGCTGAGGTTGGAACTGACAGGCAGGAGGTCTAGAGGAAGACCAAAGAGGAGATTTATGGATGCAGTGAGAGAGGACATGAAGTTAGTTGGTGTGAGAGAAGAGGATGCAGAGGACAGGGTTAGATGGAGGCAGATGATTCGCTGTGGTGACCCCTGAAAGGGAACAGCCGAAAGACAAAGAAGAAGAAGATATTTATCTAAAAGCCAGACTGACCAAATTTCTCATTCACTACTGAAGTCCTTAAATATGCTTATACTGTAGATACATAGGTTACATTTTAAAAGTACAATTGCAAGTAAATTACAAACTGCATGTAATGTTGTAAAATTTAAATAAAACAGTATTAGACACAAATATATGATGTGGTAGTGTTAAGTTTAAAATGTAGAAGAAGTGTGTCCAAGCTAAGTTTTAAGCTAAGAGAAGAAGAGTTATTTCTTGTTGTGTCCGCCGCACAATGATACACTTACCGGTCCGGGCCCGATCGACCGGGAGAGACAAACACACACACGCAGGCATGATGTCTGAAGATCTCTGTTTATTCTCAGCAAAGAGAGTACATTTAAGCGGTGCTACGTCCCGAACATCAAAAGAACCAGTCATTAACATGTCAGTCATAGAGGGACCCGGAGACAGACAGGTGTGAGGAGATACATTTGCATTCTCCTGATTAAACAAAAGGGTTCCAGCAGACAGGAGCCATTTAGATGTATCCTCGTCTAGATACAGGATATAGAAGGAGTTACCACAGAAGGCATGAGGAGTCAGTGAGGGGTCTTTTCTCAAGGCACAGGAATCTTCTTATTAGATCACATTGTCTTACAATGTTATAAAACCTTATAGGTAGTATATAACATGAAAAAGCTCAATGAGTGCTCAAATGTAAAGCAAACGCAATTATTAATTTATTGTATATATTTAACTTCATTCAGCCGTTTAAGTTATATGGAATATAACGTTCCTACCAGCCCACTATTATGTTCTGTTGATATTTAAAGATGCCCAAGCATATGTACAAAAAGACAAATACAAAGAATACAAAAGTGAATCTTATCTTTAATAAAGTTAGCCTAATACAATATTGTTTCCAATGCTGAAGCAAACATGATTTTGTTTTAGTCTATTCACCGCGACAGCGTGCTCCGAGGTGAATCGCACCCACAGAACCCCCTAGTTGCTGTAATGTCTCTTCTCATATTTCATTCACTATAGGTGTAAAGTTAACAAACCGGTTTCGCTGACGTGGGAATTCACAGAAATGGGGGGGTTTAAAACTATTTAACAAGAACGAGCAGACGTCTCTGCCTAAAATGTATTTCGCCAGCAAGCCATGAAAATATTCTATATTTAATAAAACTATATTGAAACAAAATTGTGTATTTTCCTTATTTAATATCGCTTCCGGAACATTGTTGGCCAAACGTTGTATGTTACGGTGCCCCCCATGGGTCATGAGGTATGTATATGGAAAACAGTGAAACCTAGGCACAAACAGAAAGGACGAATAAAGGAATGTACGAAACATTAACACGTTTACCGTGTTCAAATGAATAAAAAATTACTGTATTATGTTTCAAGACATCCTTAATTTACATTTTTCTCCTAATTATATTGTTAGGGGGTGCGGTGTGGAGATTCGCAACAAGAGATGTTTTACTGATTATAAGAGCACTGACACAGGGCTTTAGAGGGGGGTCAGTGAAATAGGAGCTGTTGTGAGTGCTTATGACAGACATGGGAAGACATTTCCATTTGGAGATAGCGTGGGATTATTAATTAAGAAACTTAAAAGGAAACCAAAAGAAGACTGAAAACACAAAATAAACAGAGCTCCGCCGTCTACGCGAGAATGGACGGGATTCTGGAAACTAAAACAAAAAACTACAGATGCTCTCGGGGCTCTTGGTACTTTCCCAACTCTGAATATGACAGCCGATGACAGCCTGCAAGAGAGAGCTCAGTCATCGACCCGGGCAGCCTGCACTTCCCAAACTTGGAATGCAATGAACTTTACGAGTACAGTGCGTCAACGGAATGTAAAGCACTGCTAACGCCTTACGGGGCAGTTTACCCAGACGTGCCCATAAGCGCAAACCCAAAAGTGACAAGCACCTTAAGGAAATGTTTTACCCAAGACAATGAATATCTACGTCAGGGTTTTGATACAGTACAGCGTCAAATGCAACGCCAGACAGCTCACCCAGGCGTGCCCGTAAGTGCAAACCAACAACTGACAAGCACCTTAAGAGACCCATTTAGTATAAGAGAATGTCCTACCCAAGACAATGAATACCTACGTCAGGGCCTTGACACAGTACATCACCAAATGCGACATCAGAAAGAACTCACAGAAATGCTTGCAAAAAGCCAAATGCTATCTTCCTTACCTCAGCACGACATTCCCCCGTTTCATGGAGACCTGCTTAGGTTCACGTCCTTCATGTTGTCCTTTGAACGTTTGGTCGAATCCAAAACTGACAATGACATTGATAAGCTGTCCTATCTTGAACTGTACACAACAGGGGAACCCAAAAACCTTGTAACGAGCTGCATGCACATGCCTGGTGGTTATGCAAGAGCAAAGAAACTGCTATATGACAGGTTTGACAATGAGCTAAGAATCGTAGCTGCATATAAGGCAATTGATTGGCCGAAAATAAAGCCAGACGACGGAAGGTCGTTAAGTGCCTTCTCCTCGTTCTTGACAACTTGCCAAAACATCATGGCAAACTGTGAATCCATGGACGAGTTAAATGGCTGTGCGTGCATGAACCACATTCTCACAAAACTGCCCTACAAGCTGCTCGACAGGTGGAAGTTCCACGCACACCAGCATTACGAGCGGAACAAGAAAAGAGCCAAGTTCGCCCAGCTAGTGGACTTTATCGACCAGCAAGCCAGACTATACGCCTTCCCGCTCTTCCGCTGTGATCTGTCCGCCATGACCAGCGATAAGAAACACGGTCACACATCCCTTCAAGGACCCAAACCGAAAAGGGTAGGAAAGGCCAGGGTCAGCTTTGTAACCGAGGTCAGACAGCTTGGTAAAAATTATAAAGACTTGATTGCAATGAAGAATGCTGGTGCATTAGTGATCAGCGCCTTCACTAAACCATGCGCATATTGTAAGAAAGACCATACCTTAGATGAGTGGTTCCAATTTAACGATAAGGCACATAAAGACAAAGTAGACTTCTTAAAAAGGAATGGATTTTGTTTTGGATGTTTCGTGAAGGGTCATTTAAGCAAAGACTGCACAAAAAGAATCACATGTCCGTCGTGCTCAAAGAGACATCCTCGCATGTACTACACATTGTAGTACAAGACACAGCTCAGCCAACTGCAAGGGCTGACGAAACTGAAACAAAAAATAAACCACCTGCTGCAGTGAGTCATGAACTAAGTGCCCTCACCGGGGCTGGAGATAATTGCATTCTCTCCATAGTACCTGTTAAAATAAAGTCCAAGAAAAGCGACGAAATAGTAGAAGTGTACGCATTTATGGACCCAGGTAGTTCTGCCATGTTCTGTACAGAGTCATTAGCAAGGCAGTTAAATGTACAAGGCAGAAAAGTTGACGTGATGTTGAGCACCATGAACTCTAAGAATCTATGGACTATCTATGGACTTTAAATGGACCTCTTCGAGAACCCGTCAAGGACAGTATGCCCAATAACGAACGAGCGAGCATCACAGTTAACAGAACCTCCATTGAAAGTGTAGAACAAATGTTGATACAACAGTTCAACCAGGACTTTCCCGAACGAAAGGCAGAGTGGTCACAGGAGGACTATCAGTTTTTAGACTCTGTAAATAACTCTTTGCATTTTACAGATAATCACTTCCACATCGGCCTTCCACTTAAAAAGGCAGTTACTCAAATGTCCAACAACCGAAAAGAAAAATTTAATAGCAACAGATCCTTACACGAGGATTATTCAAACTTCATTAAAAAAGGTCATGCAGTCAGGGTTCCTGCATCTCACTTAGATCGACAAGATGGCCAGGTGTGGTACATACCTCACCATGGCGTGTATCATCCTCAAAAGAACAAATTAAGGGTGGTTTTAGATTGCGCTGCTAGCTATCAGGGAGTATCACTAAATAGCGAGCTCCTACAAGGTCTAGAATTAACAAATTCACTCATTGGAGTGCTTACACACTTTAGACAAGAGGAAGTTGCCGTGGTAGACGTGGTAGACGTGAACTATCAAGTGAGAGTTCCGGGAAGGGACACAGATCTGTTGCGCTTCCTATGCTGGCCGAACGGAGATGTAAACCAAGACTTAGTTGAGTATAAGATGGTGGTTCACCTGTTCGGTGCAAAATCTTCCCCAAGCATCGCTAACTTTGCCTTTAGAAAGACAGCAGAAGAAAACCGCAGCAACACACCTGCTAAGGCAGTTAACACAGTATTCAGAAACTTTTACGTTGACGACTCCTTGAAGTCCATTTCTAGCCATGATCAATCAGTCGCCTTATACAACAATCTCACCAACCTCTGTGCAAGTGGATGGTTCAACCTCACCAAGTGGGCAAGCAACAGTCGTGCCCTACTGACTTTCATCCCTGAGAGTGAAAAAATCAAGCACATGAGAGACTTAGACTTGAGTAAAAATACACCCGTCGAGAGAGCTCTGGGGGTGTTGTGGTGCATCAATTCAGACATGTTCAAGTTTAAGATTAGTTTAAAAGAACAACCTGTGACTAGACAAGGAATCTTGTCAATCACTAGCTCAATCTACGACCCCTTGGGCTTCCTCGCACCCGTTATACTGCCAGCTAAAATCTTAATGCAGCAGTTATGCAAAGAAAAACTCGCATGGGACGACGACATTCCCGAACAGTTTGTAAAAAGATGGAAAGCCTGGCTAACAGAGTTACACCAACTGTCTGAGTTCAGTGGAGCAAGATGCACAAAACCAGCCGACTTTGGAGTTGCAACTACAGCACAACTTCACCACTTCTCAGATGCGAGTGAAATGGGATACGGAGTTGTCTCATACATCAGACTAGCGAATGCTGATGGACTCAGACACTGAGCATTCATGATGGGGAACTCCCGTGTAGCGCCCCTGAAACAAACCACCATTCCACGAATGGAATTGACTGCGGCAGTGGTCGCTGTGAACAATGACAAAATGTTGAAAGGTCAACTAGAAATAAAATTGCAGGATTCTGTACAAACCGGATTCCAAAAAAGTTGGGACACTAAACAAATTTTGAATAAAAACTGAATGCAATGATGTGGAGATGGCAAATGTCAATATTTTATTCAGAATAGAACATAAATCACGGAACAAAAGTTTAATCCGAGAAAATGTATCATTTTAAAGGAAAAATAAGTTGATTCCAAATTTCACGGTGTCAACAAATCCCAAAAAAGTTGGGACAAGTAGCAATAAGAGGCTGGAAAAAGTAAATTTGAGCATAATGAAGAGCTGGAAGACCAATTAACAGTAATTAGGTTAATTGGCAACATGATTGGGTATAAAAAGAGCTTCTCAGAGTGGCAGTGTCTCTCAGAAGCCAAGATGGGGAGAGGATCACAAATTCCCACAATGTTGCGCAGAAAGATAGTGGAGCAATATCAGAAAGGTGTTACCCAGCGAAAAATTGCAAAGACTTTGCAGTTATCATCATCAACTGTGCATAATATCATCCAAAGATTCAGAGAATCTGGAACAATCTCTGTGCGTAAGGGTCAAGGGCGTAAAACCATACTGGATGCCCGTGATCTCCGGGCCCTTAAACGACACTGCACCACAAACAGGAATGCTACTGTAAAGGAAATCACAGAATGGGCTCAGGAATACTTCCAGAAACCATTGTCAGTGAACACAATCCACCGTGCCATCCGCCGTTGCCAGCTGAAACTGTACAGTGCAAAGAAGAAGCCATTTCTAAGCATTTTCATTGGGCCAGGGATCATTTAAAATGGAGTGTGGCAAAATGGAAGACTGTTCTTTGGTCAGACGAGTCACGATTCGAAGTTCTTGTTGGAAATGTGGGACCCCATGTCATCCGGACCTTGTCAAGAGGACAAGGACAACCCAAGTTGTTATCAACGCTCAGTTCAGAAGCCTGCATCTCTGATGGTATGGGGTTGCATGAGTGCGTGTGGCATGGGCAGCTTGCATGTCTGGAAAGGGACCATCAATGCAGAAAAATATATTCAGGTTCTAGAACAACATATGCTCCCATCCAGACGTCATCTCTTTCAGGGAAGACCCTGCATTTTTCAACAAGATAATGCCAGACCACATTCTGCATCAATCACAACATCATGGCTGTGTAGGAGAAGGATCCGAGTACTGAAATGGCCAGTCTGCAGTCCAGATCTTTATAGAGAACATTTGGCGCATCATAAAGCGGAAGGTGCGACAAAGAATGGGAGAAGAATGGGAGAGCATTCCTATTTCTAAACTAGTCTCCTCGGTCCCCAGACATCTGTTGAGTGTTGTAAGAAGAAGGGGAGATGCCACACAGTGGTGAAAATGGCCTTGTCCCAACTTTTTTGGGATTTGTTGACACCATGACATTTTGATTCACCATATTTTTCCCTTAAAATTATACATTTTCTCAGTTTAAACTTTTGTTCCGTGATTTATGTTCTATTCTGAATAAAATATTGACATTTGCCATCTCCACATCATTGCATTCAGTTTTTATTCACAATTTGTTTAGTGTCCCAACTTTTTTGGAATCTGGTTTGTATATTTATTGATATGTGGGTATAGAGCAAGTGAGGTTAGGAAGTAAGTTTTGCTGACGTTTGTGTCAGTGGATTTCTTTTTGCTCCTGTTGGATACTGCTTCGTCAGTGGTTTGGAAACTTGGGGTTGGGGAAGGGTCTGGGGTGGGGGGTAGATTATTTGTGTTGTTTGTTTAGGTATTTTGTGTTATGTTTGTCAACTGTTGTTTGTGTGTTTCATTCGGATTTAATTATGTCTAACCTAGCCAGGCTCCAGGTCCCCCGCGACCCTGAACACAGGATTAAGCGGTATAGAAAATGAATGAATGAATGAATGAATAACCTAGCCACTTATCCTTCCTTTGTGTTTTTTTCAACACCAGTCTTTAGATCTGGGGTATCTCTAGGAGAGATGGAGTCAGGTGGGCATGTTTTCTGCCTGAGCAGCATTATACTATCTTTGCCCCCCATACCTACAGTATATGGCTCCTGGTGGTGCTTTGAGATGTGTTAGCTGGAATGTTCAAGGGCTCAATTCTCCAGTGAAACGTCACAAAATTATATCTCACCTGAGACACCTGAACACTAAACTTGCTTTTCTACTGGAAACCCACCTTAATGCTTCAGATCATCTTAAACTTTGTACTGGATGGGTGGGGCAGCTGTATCATTCTTCTTTTGCAAGTAAGGCTCGAGGTGTGGCAATACTTGTCCACAAATCAGTTCCACTCTGTTTCCAAGGTTATATCTGACCCTAATGGATGGTATATAATTGTTGTAGGTAAAATAGATGGCTTCTCTCTGACTTTGGCGAACGTACTGTAGCTTTTTAAAAAAAAATTGAAAAAATCTGAACTCCAGTCAACTTATTCTTGGGGGAGACTTTAATTGTTGCCTTGATCCTACTCTCGACCATACATCTAGTAAAAATGTTGCATCAAAATCCGCTGAAGTTATTCAAATGTTCATGGAGCAGTATGTAGTTTTTGATGTATGGCGCCATTTCAACCCTAATGCCAGGCAGTACTCTTTTTTTTCTCTCAGGTTCATCACACCTTTTCTAGAATTTTTTTTTTCTACTTTCTCATTGATGATAAATTACTCTCCGCAGTCAGTTCATGCTTTTATAATCCCATTGTAATTTCTGACCATGCTACAGTTGTAATGGACATTTCACTCCCAGGCAAACCTCTGTCACGTTCCCCCTGGCACTTTTATCCCTTGCTTCTCACTGAACCCGACTTTATCAAAGCTATCAATGATAGTGTTGATCTCTTCATTGACACAAATGTTAACTCTGATACATCTGCATCGACAATTTTGGAATCATGTAAAGCTTTTCTACGTGGGGGGATAATATCTTATTCTGCTTTTCAAACTAAGCTCACAGCAGAAAAACGCACTTCTCTCACTAAGACTATAGCAGAGCTACAAACAAGGTATGCACACTCACCGGACCCAGACCTACTTTAAGACCTGCTCATTAAAAAGACGGAGTTTGAGCTTCGGTGATGTATTTATTTCTTGGATAAAGCTCTTATATTCATCCCCCCTGCCCCGGGTTCGTACAAATAATAATTTCTCAGACTATTTCCTTCTTAAGCGTGGAACCAGGCACGGCTGCCCGCTTTCTCCCTTGCTGTTCGCCATCGCCATTGAGCCTTTAGCAGTTGCCCTTAGATCCAGTCAGATTCAGAGTGTTTTCAGAGGACGTACTGAGCATAAATTGTCTTTATATGTGGATGATCTTTTACTGTTTATCTCAGACCTGGATCGATCCATTCCCTCACTTCTGGACTTGCTGAGGATCTTCGGCCAATTTTCTAGTTACAAATTGAATCTGCATAAAAGTGAACTTATGCCTCTTAATGACGCAGCTTTGTCTTACAGTTCCTCCTCATTACCATTCAAGGTCTCTCTGATATCATTCAAATATTTAGGTGTCTGGGTCACTAGAAAATATTCGGATCTGTTTAAAGTTAACTTCTCCCCACTTCACGCCAAATTGGCTCATGACACTCCACGTTGGTCTTTTTTACCTTTATCTTTAACCGGCCGCATAAACTGTATCAAAATGAATGTGCTCCCTAAATTTCTATACTTTTTTCAATGCCTGCCTGTTTATATTCCGAAAAAAATTTTCCATTCACTCGACTCTTGCATCTCTCACTTTATATGGAATAAAAAGGTCCCCCGAATCCGGAAAGATATTCTTCAAAAAACTAAAGATATGGGCGGTCTAGCATTACCTAACTTTTTATTTTACAAACCGGATTCCAAAAAAGTTGGGACACTAAACAAATTGTGAATAAAAACTGAATGCAATGATGTGGAGATGGCAAATGTCAATATTTTATTCAGAATAGAACATAAATCAAGGAACAAAAGTTTAAACTGAGAAAATGCATCATTTTAAGGGAAAAATATGGTCAATCAAAATGTCATGGTGTCAACAAATCCCAAAAAAGTTGGGACAAGGCCATTTTCACCACTGTGTGGCATCTCCCCTTCTTCTTACAACACTCAGCAGACGTCTGGGGACCGAGGAGACCAGTTTCTCAAGTTTAGAAATAGGAATGCTCTCCCATTCTTGTCTAATACAGGCCTCTAACTGTTCAATCGTCTTGGACCTTCCTCTTTATGATGCGCCAAATGTTCTCTATAGGGGAAAGATCTGGACTGCAGACTGGCCATTTCAGTACCCGGATCCTTCTCCTACGCAGCCATGATGTTGTCATTGATGCAGAATGTGGTCTGGCATTATCTTGTTGAAAAATGCAGGGTCTTCCCTGAAAGAGATGACTAGATGTTATTCTAGAACCTGAATATATTGTTCTGCATTGATGGTGCCTTTCCAGACATGCAAGCTGCCCATGCCACACGTACTCATGCAACCCCATACCATCAGAGATGCAGGCTTCTGAACTGAGCGTCGATAACAACTCGGGTTGTCCTTGTCCTCTTTGGTCCGGATGACATGGCGTCCCACATTTCCAACAAGAACTTCGAATCGTGACTCGTCTGACCACAGAACAGTCTTCCATTTTGCCACACTCCATTTTAAATGATCCCTGGCCCAATGAAAACGCCTGTGCTTGTGGATCTTGCTTAGAAATGGCTTCTTCTTTGCACTGTAGAGTTTCAGCTGGCAACGGCGGATGGCACGGTGGATTATGTTCACTGACAATGGTTTCTGGAAGTATTCCTGAGCCCATTCTGTGATTTCCTTTACAGTAGCATTCCTGTTTGTGGTGCAGTGTCGTTTAAGGGCCCGGAGATCACGGGCATCCAGTATGGTTTTACGCCCTTGACCCTTACGCACAGAGATTGTTCCAGATTCTCTGAATCTTCGGATGATATCATGCACAGTTGATGATGATAACTGCAAAGTCTTTGCAATTTTTCGCTGGGTAACACCTTTCTGATATTGCTCCACTATCTTTCTGCGCAACATTGTGGGAATTGGTGATCCTCTACCCATCTTGGCTTCTGAGAGACACTGCCACTCTGAGAAGCTCTTTTTATACCCAATCATGTTGCCAATTAACCTAATTACCTTTAATTGGTCTTCCAGCTCTTCGTTATGCTCAAATTTACTTTTTCCAGCCTCTTATTGCTACTTGTCCCAACTTTTTTGGGATTTGTTGACACTGTGAAATTTGGAATCAACATATTTTTCCTTTAAAATGATACATTTTCTCGAATTAAACTTTTGATCTGTCATCTATGTTCTATTCTGAATAAAATATTGACATTTGCCATCTCCACATCATTGCATTCAGTTTTTATTCACAATTTGTTTAGTGTCCCAACTTTTTTGGAATCCGGTTTGTATTACTCGGCTGCAAACATTCGTTCCATTTTGTACTGGTGGTGTTTCAGCAATAAACCACCACCGTGGCTGCAAATTGAGGCTACCTCCTGTGCTCCCCCATGTCTTACTTCTCTGTTGTGCCTTCCGTTGGCATGCATTGCATGCTCCATCATATTCCACAAATATTATAGTTAAAGCCAGTCTTAAGATCTGGACCCAATTTAGGCGACACTTTGGACTTCAGGCCGTATCTTTGTCATCTTCCCTAAATTTAAATCCTTTATTTCCTCCCTCTCTTACAGATAAAACCTTTGGAATTTGGAAAGATTATGGGATTGTTTCAGTAGGGCATCTGTATCAGTGATATCTTTGCTTCTTTTGACCAATTAAAAGATGCTTTTCATCTACTGAACACTCACTTTTTCAGATACTTACAGGCCCGGGATTTTACTCCAACTCATTTTTAAACATTCCGTGCTATTCCTTCTTCTAAACCACTTGATTCTGTTCTTGGGTTGGATCCTAACCTTAAAGGTGCGATCTCAAAATTATATTCTATTGCCCTCTCACTTCATTCTTCTGGTTCAGATGGTCTGCGATATGTTTGGTCCGTAGACCTTGGTATTGATATTAGTCCTTCAGTAGGCAGCTAGTCTTGAAAAGAATACATACCTCTTCTATCTGTGCGCGTCATGGAGTTCTGCAGTGCAAAGTGGTGCACAGAGTCCACTGGTCCAAAAGTAAACTGGCCCGTATATACCCTAGCACTGACTCTAACTGTGATAAATGTCATTGCGGTCCTGCCGATCTCATCCATATGTTTTGGTCATGCCTGGTTATATTCTCATTTTGGACATCTGTTTTTGACTCTCTGTCAGTCATTACCTCAGTTAGGATCCTCCCGGAACCTTTGATTGGCCTGTTTGGCGTTTTACCCACTGGGTACTCCATGCCCTCCTATTTTGTTGAACTTGTTGCATTTCTTACTCTCCTGGCAAGACGTGTTATTTTAATGCACTGGAAGGGCTCTAACCCTCCTACTCACTCTCTCTGGATAAAAGATGCCCTTACTTTTATGAAGTTGGAGAAGATCAAACACTTACTGCGTGGCACTCAGGTTAAATTTTCAAAAATTTGGCAACCTGTTCTTAATTATGTTGAATCTCTTCGGTTTACCGATCCTGCAGTGGTCTAGGAAGACTTTGGCATGCATGTTTTTTTTTGTTTGCTTTTTTAAATTTATTTATAACTTTTATTTATTTATTTTTCCTTTGTAGTCTCTGTTTCACTTGTCCTTATAATGGTAGTTATTCCAATATTACTGCTTATCTTTTCATTGTAGTGTATCTTTCTAATGTCTTGAATGATTGTGTTTTTTGTATGTTGTGATTGTTTATTTTTGTGTTGTGTATTTGTTATAAATAAATCATACATTTAAAAAAAGCCAAAAATTCAAAGAAGAAATCTCCATGTTGCAAAAGGTTAATGCAGCTGCAAAACTCAAAAAGGGAATTTACACGCTGCAAAAAAAAACAATGTAGCCATAAAAAGAAACAGTTGTCTGTCTAAACTGGACCCAGTACTGCAGGATGGATTGCTGAGAGTCGGAGGATGTCTCGGTAGGTCTGCAATGCCTGAGCACGCTAAACACCCAGTCATTATACCTAAAGATTCACACGTCAAAATGTTAATCTTAAGAGACATTCATGAAAAGGTTGGACATTGTGGTAGAAACTACCTGCTTTCAGAATTGCGGCAGAAATACTGGATCCCAACCGCTAACTCCCTTGTGAGAAAGTTTCTCTCCAGGTGTGTGACATGTAGAAAGATCAGAGCGAAAACAGGTGAGCAAAAAATGTCAGAGCTGCCAGATGATAGAATAACACCAGATCACCCACCCTTTACTAATGTGCGAGTTGACTATTTCGGACCCTTCGAGGTCAAGCGTGGCAGAAGTAACGTTAAAAGATAATGGCGTACTTGTCACTTGTCTGACAGCAAGAGCCGTGCACAAGTTGCGCAATCCCTTGACACAGACTCCTGTGTGAATGCCATTCGACGTTTTGTGAGCAGGAGAGGTCAGGTGTCAATTATGAGAAGTCACAATGGAACAAATTTTATAGGCGCTGAGTCTGAACTGCGCGAGGCCATCCAGCAATGGAATCAGTCACAAATTGAAAGCTTCCTTACTCAAAGGGGCATACAGTGGACATTTAATCCACCTTCTGGATCTCATTTTGGTGGAGTATGGGAAAGGCAGATCAGATCAATTAGAAAGATCTTGAGATCAGTAATGAAAGAACAAACACTAAACGATGAGAACTTGCATACTATGCGAAGTGGAAGCAATAATGAATGACAGACCCCTCACTGCTGTTATGGACGATCCTTCAGACCTAGAACCCCTGACACCCAACCACCTGCTTGTTTAAATGTAAACACTTTGAGACAAATACTATACACTTAAAAGATTTTAAAAAGGTTAAAAAGGTAAGAAGGTTTGATTTCATGGCCTTACAAAAAAAAAAAAAACACAAAAATGTAATTGCCAGTCTCCCTGCCTATCAATTAGTGGTTGGAATGTAAGAGCCATATTGTACTTTATGAATTATTTGTTGTGTTTATTTTATTTTATTTCATTTTATTGTATTTTGTTGGTTGTGCACTAAGCACCAAGTTTATCAGTTATTCATTTAGCATTAAGCTATTACTGTAGGTAAGCATCCATTTATGACAACCGTATTGTGTGTAATGTCTGTGATACGGTTTAGATACGGAACTTATGGAGAACACAAGCTTTTTGACCGTAAGAAAAGGTGATCCAACGTCAGAAAACGTAAGCTAAAAGATACAGCAAACATACTGTTGTAAACGTGATTTAAGATTGTGACCTACAGATACAGCGATTGGGTTGTTGTAACTACAGTGGATTTAATCAAGACAACTGTATGAAGTGTTGAATCTTTGATGCTGAAAATAAAACAAGAGACAAAGAGACCAATGGACCTCCGTGAAACATATTTTAAACAAAAAACAGCAAGCAGCTGAACATGGGACATAGAGCGTAAGTATGACGCGATGGCCTGGCAAGCACAGGTCTAAGCAGGACAAGAAGCTCCATAATCTGTTGCCTTTTTTTTTTTAATAGCACCCTCATGGAAAATATGAAAAGGGCTGAAGTTTTGTCTAAAGGACAAATTTACATGAACCACACGGCTCCACAGATGGCGCCGTCTTTAGTTTTGCACAACAACACGCTGTATCACTCCCAAATTGTTTGCCACTTGTTTAATATAAGTGATGGCCAATTTTAATGCATTAGTCACATTATGAAATAGGTTAATTAAAAGTCACTCTATTAGTTCTGATATCAAATAAAATATAAAATTCTTAAACAGGCCTACAGTATATTCCATCATTAATATGACTTTGATAATGTGCAGTAATGTGCTTCCATACACCGCTGATTTATAAAGACTGCTGCTCAGTAGCGGCGACTAGCGTCTTGAGCTGAAACTACGCTAAGAATGACTTATGCGCCATAACGTTAGCACAAATACACACAATCACATGTTTCTATGGTTGTTTTCGAGTTGTTACTATGACCAAATAATAATAATAATAGGCTCATTATGAGAGTTCTACATTTTTGCAACTTCATTTGCTTCATTGCGCTTTGCATCTCTGATGGCCTGGGACAGTTTGGCTGATCTAGCTGATCTTAGTGTACGCACCTCCGCAGTAATCCACGGTTTCTGGTTGGGTCATGAGATGATGGTCTTGGAGACAGTGATGTCATCGGTGCACTTGTTGATGTAGCTGGCCACTGATGACGTGTACTCCTCCAAGTCGGTAAAGTCCTCGTATGTCGCAGCCTCCCTAAACATATTCCAGTCAGAGTTCTCAAAACAGTCCTGAAGAGCAGAGATGGCTCCTATTGGTCTGGTTTTCACCTACTTCGGAACCGGTTTTGAACGCCTGTGGTCTGTATGCTGGAATTAGAGATGTGGTCTGAGTAGCCGAGGTGGGGGCGGGCTTCTGCCCGATATGCACTGGGGATGTTTGTGTAAACAAGATCCAGCGTGTTATCCCCTCTCGTTGCAAAGTCCACATACTGATGGAATTTAGGAAGCACTGACTCGAGATTTGCATGGTTGAAATCTCCTGCGACAATAAACAGTCCATCGCGGTGTGTGTTCTGCAGATTACTGATCCTAGCATACAGAGCGCCTCCTTAGCGTTAGCGCTAGGAGGGTGTACACTCCGATAATGAAAACAGTGATGAATTCCCATGGTAAATAAAATGGTCTACATCTAACAGTCACAATCTCCAGCAACGGTGAGCAAAAGTTAGAAACTAGCTCTAGAAACGCAGCTCATCTTGAATGAATTTTACCAAGTTATTGAGTGGTAAAAGAGTCTGGTGGTAGTAAATAGGAACACCGTTTGCACCGATGTCCATATAAAATAAAATAAACACACTACAACACAAATTAAACAAAGTAGCACCATTTTGGCTCCAGAGCGGCCGCTGCGTGCTACTGCCGCGCCGCCATCTACTGTTCTACTAGAGACCATTTTGTTCAGGTGGGATGAAATTAAGTGTCCCAAAAAGATGAGGTTAATTCAGATATATGTGTACTTATATGTTTCCTTCTGTGTGAAAAGTTTATCCTTGCAAAAAAAAATTCTTACTTACAGTACTCCCACACTCACTGACTGTGCTGCTTATCCCGTTCAGGGTCAAAGGAGACCTGGAGCCTATCCCAGAGTACTTGGGGCACTAGACAGGGTAAACCCTGGAAGCAGTGCCAGTTCATCTCAAGGCACACAAGCACACATTCACTCACATATACTCACTCACTACAGGAATTCTTTTCTTGACCCTGCCAGAAAAATTATATTACTCAAATATCTAATTAGAGTTGAATGTTTTACCATTGGCTTTTAATCTTAAAAGAAAAAAGTAATTCCTTAAGTAACTGAATGATTTCTCATGGTCAATTCAGTGTTAAATATTATTCAGGATCAAATATTTCCTAAATCTCTCTGTGAATGGAGGAATAACATGCTTTGAGAACAAGCTAGGGTGACATCTCAAGGCCACTCTTGAAAATCTCTCACATAGTTCTTTTATATTTGGGCATGTAGCAATATTTCTAAGAGCACTTTTACCACTTAATTGTGTCTAAGAACCAGAGGTGGAAAGTAACGAATTACATTTACTCGCGTTACTGTAATTGAGTAGCTTTTTTGTGTATTTCTACTTTTTAAAGTAGTTTTAAAAATCTGTAATTTTACTTTTACTTAAGTATGTATTGTTTGAAGTATTGTAATTCGCTACATTTTAAATAATATTAGCTACTGAGTAAAAAATAAATGAATGAAAATGATAAAATAATAAAAATATGATGCTTTGTATAAATGCTCCGTTGCGCCGCGTGTGTATCATGTCCTGGTCGCGCGCCGTTCCAGACTCCACTCCAGGTTTTCTGACATCGGCATCTACCTGACCTTCCACACGGTCGCTTCCGCCTTGAGAGTGACGTCATCGACTAGCGCGACCATATATAAACCGGAGAGACACGCGGGAAAGATGAAAGAGGTTGTGATTTTGGATTTTTGATATTTGGTTGTGTATTCTGGTTTGACTTTTTGCCTCCCATTGACTTTGATTTTGACTTTGTGTGTGTGTGTGTGTGTGTGTGTGTGTGTGTGTGTGTGTGTGTATATACAAACATCATTATTTCATCAGTTAATGATTGGATCTAGTTCTTTCTGCCATATACCACCATTTCCATACAGTTTAAAATAGAACCTTGAACCATTCTTTTGCTGTATGGCCCTAGACTGGGACGTAACACCATATTTAAGTGACCACTTTGATTTTCAAGCACAAGAAAGACAACAGCTTTATTATGCAAAGGTGTTCCTTCAGTTAAAAACAACTAGTTTGAGATTTATATCTGCTCATCTTTTTTCAAACTATGCTAGAATGCCTCATCCCACCCCCGCTTTAAAAAATAAATAAATAAATAAAAAAGTAACTCGGTAACTTTTACTCTGAGTAAATTTTTTAATGAGCTACTTTTTACTTTTACTTGAGTAGATTTTTATAATGGTAACTTTACTTGTACTTAAGTCAAATTTCACTGAAGTAACAGTACTTGTACTTGAGTACAAAATTTTATTACTCTTTCCACCTCTGCTAAGAACTGATCATGTTATGCAACATATTGATATATTTATTATATTTGTTACACACAATACATAATAGATTTATTTTTTAGCTTCAGTTGCATATCTCCTACCCTCTGTCTTTAGAGGACTGCTTAGACACTGCAACTACATTACACACATCTACCTTTTGGGGTCTTGTTACAATGAGGATCTGCACTTTCTCTACATGCTTACTAGGTATACTGTACATACCTGTTCTCTAATATACCAATATGCATAATAATAATATTAATAAATAAAAAGTATAATAATAATAATAATAATTATTATTATTATTATTATTATTATTATTATTATTATTTGTATAGACTTCAATTTGTAATTAATCTCTTTCCTCTTCCCTTGTTATCTTCTGCTTTTATTTTTATATTGCATATCTGTAGAGTATCCAAGCCTCACAACAAGCATTTTACTGCCCCTGGGATATTGTGCACATGGCAAATTAGCTTATGTTTTTAAGGGGAAAAAAGCTTATTTCTGTATTTTGACTTCGGAGTAAAAAACTCATCAGAGATAAATTTATATAACTGCTATTCAGTTGATCTATAGAATACAGGTCAAACGTCTTGCTCTTGTTAACAATATCGTTTGGAGCAATCCAGAAGCTGTTATTAGATTAGGGCAGTGGTTCTCAAAGTGTGGGGCGCGGCCCACTAGTGGGGAATGCAGACATGACAGGTGGGGCGCAATGAACGAGAGGAAATTAGTGGAAAATAATAGGAAAAAACTAAACAATCACATACAAATAAATGGATCATTAATACAAGTAAGTTTAAAATAACATCAGTTGTGGGCCGGGAGAAAAAGTGGAACCATAGTGCAACAATAATGGTTTAACTTCGGGCCAACTTGAGCAGCGCTGCTCGAATCACAAACCTGCGCGACCCACTGGGCAGCGCTGCGCGACTCTGACAGAAATAAACCGCGCCGACCTTCAAAGTACATTTTACCCCGCTGGGATGCGCACGTACAAAACAGGCATGGCAAGGCGGAAACTATATTAAACAGTCCTGACATTTTAAATTGTTTTTTAAAAAAAACAGTGAGTCGCGCAGGTTTGTGATCCACCGGGCTGCGCAAATAAACCAGATCATCACTGCGCTATTCAGATAGTCACGCTGCGCTGTATTTGCGCAGATATTCGGTTCAATCGGGTGCCACGGTTTCGTCCCACTTTTGATGTGTTTGGCTTCACATACACTTCGACAATGGAAGAAGACGGTGCAGCAGCAGTGAGTTTGCTTACATGTGACGACACCAAGAACGAGGAGATTGTAAAGAAAAAGGTGCATCGTCTGTGGTGTGGAATTGGTTTGGGTATAAGAAAAGTGATACGAATGAGAGGAACGTGATTTGGAAGATATGCAAGTGCACTGTTTTAACAAGTGGTGGAAACACATCAAACCTTTTCTATCATCTGAAATCCAATCATCCAAATGAATATGGCCAAAGTAAAAAAAAATGCAACAAACCTCAGCAATTCACAGTTTAAATAAAATTACATTATGTAAAATCGTTTTTGTGTTTGAATTTTTATTTATGTATTTTCAGATACAAATTGCTATATTGTGATATATATCGTTATCGAGGTAGAAAATTGCTTCTCCTGTGTTAGAAGATTTTGGTTATATCACCCACCCCTAATGAAGTCTATCTTGAGCTTGGATTCATGGTGGTGGATGGTGGGCAGAGGTGGAAAGTAACGAATTACATTTACTCGCGTTACTGTAATTGAGTAGCTTTTTTGTGTATTTCTACTTTTTTAAGTAGTTTTAAAAATCTGTAATTTTACTTTTACTTAAGTACGTTTTGTTTGAAGTATTGTAATTCGCTACATTTTAAATCATATTCGCTACTGAGTAAAAAATAAATGAATGAAAATGCTAAAATAAAAAAATATATTATGCTTTGTATAAATGCTCCGTTGCGCCGCGTGTGTGTATCATGTCCTGGTCGCGCGCCGCTCCAGACTCCACTCCGGGTTTTCTGACATCGGCATCTACCTGACCTTCCACACGGCCGCTTCCGCCCTGAGTGACGTCATCGACTAGCACAACCATGTATAAACCGGAGAGAGACGCGGGAAAGATGAAAGAGGTTGTGATTTTGGTGTTTTGATATTTGGTTGTGTATTCCTGTTTTGACTTTTTGCCTCCAATTGACTTTGATTATTGCTTTGTCCCTTTGGTTTGGTTGGTCTTTGTATATATTTGTAGATAATTTCACTGTTTTTGGTTTAGGGAGTCCGGGAAGGAACCTGTATTTTTTATTTTTATTTTTTTTTTGGCAGGTAATCTAGCTACTAAATATAAATACCATTTTGTTTATTATTTTGGCCTGGGTTAAAAACAACTAGTTTGAGATTTATATCTGCTCATCTTTTTTTGAACTACGCTAGAATGCCTCATCCCACCCCGCTGTTAAAAAAATAAAAATAAAAAAGTAACTCTGTAACTTTTACTCTGAGTAAATTTTTTAATGAGCTACTTTTTACTTTTATTTGAGTAGATTTTTATAATGGTAATTTTACTTGTACTTAAGTAAAATTTCACTGAAGTAACAGTACTTGTACTTGAGTACAAAATTTTATTACTCTTTCCACCTCTGATGGTGGGGGCAGGAGAGAGGCTCGTGTGTGTTTTGTGTCTTAAACCGCTGGCAGCAGACCACATGAGACCCAGCAAATTAGGAAGACACTTAGAGACAACACACTCCAGTCACATTAATAAGCCACTCGACTTCTTTCAAAGAAAGCTGGCAGAATACAGACAGCAAGATAATCGCATGGTAAAATCTGAATCAGTGGACAGCAAAGCACAAATGGCTTCATTCAAAGTTGGCCAGTGCAAAAAAACTACAAACAATTGTTGAGCAGCTAATAAACATGTGGTCAATTATGCAATGATAAGTGACAACGTAAGCTTTTTATGACAATTGCACGTGTATTTTATCTGTTTTGAACTTGGTGTTGTTTGATCTTATTGGTTTAGAAATTGATATTTCAATAAACAGTAAACTTGGCCGATTTCGTTATTATTTTGTTGACAAGTGGGGCTTGAAAATTCGCTCACCCCCTTAGGTGGGGAATGACAGAAAAAGTTTGAGAACCACTGGATTAGGGTAAGACAAAATATATAAAACAAACAACGCAAATGAAGACATAAGTATTTAAGTATAGAAACTTATTAAAATGTTCTATTTTGACTGAGGAGTAATCAAAGAACTTTATTAATCCCAAAGGGAAATTGCTTAAAAAGGGAAATTGCTTAAATCATTGTGTGCTAAATAGTATAACAGCTCTAGGAAAGATATGGGCTTTTCGTATAGTATTCTGTAAAGGGTGGAGCTGCTCTAGTCATGGTTAGTTGGGTCTTTGGAGATTTATTTGGCGTGAAAAGGCTTGAAATTCCGTTTTCAAACGCATCCTGCACTTCTTGAATGGGTAAGGATAAACATCCTCTCTTGCTTCTGCAGAGATGGAAATAGTCTCCATACTAAGTACTGGGAAAACATTAAACGACAGTTTCTGTCAGTTGCCTGGGGACAGAGCTTCACGACGCTCTCTCCTTCCCCTCTTAGCTCTCTCCATATGAGTTAACCCTTTCATGGAGTAAGCTGTATTATCCCCTGCTTTCCTGACATCGACTTATTTATTCTCTTAAATATAATTGATGTGGAAGCGCGGAGTTATATGATGACGCCCAGATAGAAGAGACAGGCTATCTCTCTCCTGGGGCATCATACTTCCTGAAAAGCTAATACTTCCTTAAAGCTGTGTAGACATTCATCTTCCCTGGATGGAAAAGCTGTTCAGGCAGCAGGTCAGGTTGCTGCTCCATTGCACACCATGGCGGTCTTCCAGGCTACCACGCTGACCGGCTGAGAGACTTGAGCACTGGCGGGGCTCTTCAGATAGGGCGTATTGGAATTACGCCGGGCCACAGACTTGTCTCTGCATGCAACAAAAGCAGAAGGCTCGTGCTATCGGCCGTTTTATGGCTGCGATGGGTTTTTGCGCGGAGGCACTTGTGGTTGAATTTCAGGCGCATCAAGGATAAGAATCGTGTATTCCTCCTGGATGCCCCTATCTCACCTTCCAGCCTGTTTGGCGACATCGTTAACTCGGTCGCCATTAGGTTCATTAGGCGAAGTTAAATATAAGAAGCCTTCAGGAAATTCCTTCCCCGCCGTGCTCAAGAGTCGGGACTGTCGGCCACCCAGTCACGACCGGGTCAGACTCTGGCGAGGCGTGAAACACAAGGAGTGTGTTTTTGAGCCTGCCACCCCTCATAAAGATTGGGGTGCGACGCGCCTCACTATCTGCCTCAAAAAGGTCAGACTGGCATATTGTCTTCTTCACAAAGAAGCCCTGAGGTTCATGTGCCCAGGACCATGGGGGTGGCCCCCCAGTGGGGAGAGGCACGCAGAATTCCTTTCAAGAATTAAGTGTTCTCCCTGACACCCCCAGGAGGTCGGTGTTCTTGCTCCGCCACCGCTGGTGTTTCGGGCAACACCAGTCTCCAATAAAGTGTTAGTTCTTCGGTTTTTCCTGCTATGTTTCAGGATGCCGAACATCTAACATCCCCCCTGTTTAATCCGCCGCAGAAACTGCCTTTCTGAGAAACTGGCAGCGTGGAAGCTACTTCCAAGTATATCTCCTTGGGTACTAAGCACTGTAGAAAAACTACAGGATTCAGTTCTCACATCACCCTCCGCGTTTCAAAATGGCGTGGTCTCAACTTCCATGAAACCAGAAAGTGGGCATCTCCTGACAGAAGTTGCTGGGGAATGGGGCCATGGAACATGTTCCCCTACCAGACAGTGAGTCAGGCTACTACAATCGGTATTCCTTGGTTCCCAGAGGAATGGGGGGCTGCGTCCAAATTTTTAGATTTCGCGGGCTGTTCCGCTATCTAAAATAAATAATACGGTTTCAAAATGTTGCCTGTCAAAGTGATTGCTCTCAAATCCTACCAAGCGATTGATTTGTGACAATCGATTGAAGGACGCTTACTTTCATATAGAAATATTGCCACAACACAGGGAAAGACCGGAGGTTCGCTTTCGGGGGCGAAGCTTACCAGTATCGGGTCCTTCCATTTGCCCACTGCTTTTTTCCCTTTACATGCTTCCTCTGGGCAACATAATCCGTAAGCATAGTATTAGTTTTCATTGTTATGCTGATGACACACAGTTATATGTCTCAGCAAAACCTGATGAGAAAAACCAGCTTACTAAAGTTGAGCAATGTGTGCATGACATAAGAAATTGGATGCTAATTAACTTTCTTCTGCTTAATCCGAATGAGACAGAAGTTCTAGTCATAGGACCGCATACAGCTAGGAGTAAAATCTTAGATCACACCGTAACTTTAGATGGCCTTTCTGTTCCATCAAGTGCAACAGTAAAAGACCTCTGCGTGATTATAGATTCCAGCCTTTCATTTGAAGCTCATGTAGATAATATCACAAGGATAGCATTCTTTCACCTCAGAAATATTGCCAAGATAAGAAATATATTGTCGCTAAACGATGCCGAAAAACTAGTTCATGCTTTTATCACTTCTAGGTTTGATTATTGTAATGCCTTACTGTCTGGTTGTTCAGTTAGGTGCATAAACAAGCTTCAGCTAGTCCAGAATGAAGCAGCGAGAGTCCTCACTAGAACCAGAAGATATGAGCACATCACCCCTATCCTATCTTCACTACATTGGCTCCCTTTGAAATTTCGCATTGATTTTAAAATACTATTCTTGACATATAAAGCATTAAATGGTTTCGCGCCACAGTATCTGATCGAACTGCTAGTGTCTTACGAACCGCCACGCCTACTTTCGATCAAAGGATGCAGGCTGCTTGTCAGTACCGCGTATTATGAAAACTACAGCTGGGGGCAGAGCTTTTTCTTACAAAGCCCCAAAATTATGGAATAGTCTTCCAAATAGTGTTTGGGACTCAGACACAGTCTCAGTGTTTAAATCTAGGCTAAAACCTATTTATTTAGCCAAGCATTTTTATGAATAGATTTGCCTTAGGTAAAGGAGCAGATCTGGTGGTCTCATGGACGTAGGGTATTATGGTGAACTGGTATGTTTAGATGCTGTCTTCCTCACTCTCATTTGATCACTCAGGTTTGTTGACGGTGAGGTGATTGTTTGCTTTACATCTCAGGGAGCCCTCATGCTTGTGTTTCCTTCTGGCTCTCCCTTTTAGTTATGCTGCCATAGTTAGTCCTGCCGGAGTCCCTGCTTGCACTCTACAGAATCAGAATCAGAAAGAGTTTTTTTGCCAAGTACGCTTGCACGTATAAGGAATTTGTTTTAGTGACGGAGCTTCCAGAACAAAAAATACAAATGACAAGACAGAAACAGCATGACGCAAAAAAAAAAAAAACATTTTTTAAATGGTTGACATCAAATGGAGTACGATGTGAGATACTTTTAAATAAGTTACATAAATATCTGAAGTCTGTGGTATTATACAGTATATTGCACAGTGGTATTGTACACAATATTGCACATATATTTATTGACCGTTAAAATGATGTTTAACTGTTAAGGAGGTAGATTGCCTGGGGGAAAAAACTGTTCTTATGCCTGACTGTCCTGGTGTTCGGTGCTCTGTAGAGTTGACCCGATGGCAAAAGTTCAAAAAGAAGGTGGCTTGGGTGTGAGGGGTCCAAAGTGATATTCCGTGCCCTTTTCTTCACTCTGGATATATACAGTTCTTGCAGCGTGGGCAGGGGAGTGCCAATAATTCTTTCAGCAGTCCGAACCGTCCTTTGTAGTCTTCTGATGTCTGCTTTCGTAGCTGAGCCAAACCAGACAGTTATTGAAGTGCACAGGACGGATTCAATGACGGCTGAGTAGAACTGTGTGAGCAGCTCCTGTGGCAGGTTGAATTTCTTCAGCTGGCGAAGGAAATACAACCTCTGGTGGGCCTTTTTAACAATGGAGTCAATGTGAATGTCCCACTTCAGGTCCTGAGAGATGGTCGTGCCCAGGAACCGGAATGACTCCACTGCCGTCACAGTGCTGTTCATGATGGTGAGTGGGGGAAGTGCAGGTGGGTTTCTCCTGAAGTCCACGATCATTTCCATTGTTTTGAGCGTGTTTAGCTCCAGGTTGTTGTGACTGCACCAGACAGCCAACTGCTTGACCTCCCTTCTGTATGCAGACTCGTCACCGTCCAGGATGAGGCCGATGATTGTAGTGTCATCTGCAAATTTCAGGAGCTTGACAGTGGGGTCTGTGGAGGTGCAGTCGTTGGTGTAGATGGAGAAGAGCAGTGGGGAGAGAACGCATCCCTGAGGGGCTCCAGTATTGGTAGTGTGACTGTTGGACATGAATTTTCCCAGTTTCACTAGCTGCTGCCTGTCTGTCAGAAAGCTGGTGATGCAGTGACAGATAGAGCTAGGAACAGAGAGCTGGTTTAATTTGGTCTGAAGCAGTGCTGGGATGATCGTATTAAAAGCTGATAAAGTCTATAAACAAGACCCTTGCATAAGCCCCTGGTTTGTCCAGATGTTGAAGGATGAAGTGCAGACCCATATTAACTGCATCATCAACAGACCTGTTTGCTTTATAAGCAAACTGCAGGGGGTCCAGTAAGGGTCCTGTGATGTCCCTCAGATAGGCCAACACCAGTCTTTCAAATGACTTCATGACCAGAGATGTTAGGGCGACTGGTATGTAGTCATTAAGTCCTGTGATTTTAGTTTTTTTTGGAATGGGGATGATTGTGGAACGTTTAAAGCACAAAGGCACTTCACATTCTTCCAGTGATCTGTTGAAGATCTGTGTGAAAATGGGCGCCAGCTGGTCAGCACAGGATTTCAGACAGGCTGGTGTCACGCCATCTGGGCCTGGAGCTTTCCTTCTCTTTTGTTTCAGAAAGATCTGGCGAACATCCTTTTCACAGACCAGGGGTCTCATTTATCAAGCGTGCGTAAAAAAAGTTCTAAACTAGTGCGTATACCAACAGCCGTAAGCACAAGAAAGTTGGGAGTTATCAAACGTGAGTATGCACAGCTGTACGAAATGACTGATGATGAATCGCACTCCTTCTAAATTGTGTGCGTGTGCATAGTAATTTAAATTTGCATACAGAAACGCCCTCAAATGACCTTATTTGGCAAACAACCTTCCTTATAAAAACCCAATGCCACCAGGGCACTATAGAACCGTTATCATGGATCCCGTGAAGAGAGGAAAGAAAAAAAAAACTTCAAAGACAAAGAAATGGAAGTGCTTTTAAATGAGGTACAATGTTATAAGACAGTTTTGTTTGCTGCTTTTTCAGGCGGAATGTCAAAGATAAAAAAAGTCTTGGCGTGGGGACAGGTTACTAATGCGGTAAATGCCATCTCACCTTTATGTAGAACTACTGCAGAGGTCAAGAAAAAGTGGTTTGATTTGAAAGTGTCCTCTAAAAAAAGAATTGCAGCCCACAGAAGAGACCTCGGTGCCACTGGAGGAGGCCAGAGTCTTATTTCAGTGTCACCCCGATGGTGACACTGAAAGTGCAAAATCCCATCAACTGCAGGAGAGGCCAAGCCATCCGAAAATGGTTAGTAGGTTTTCAAATGTTTGTGTTGCGATATATTATTCATAGATAAATAACACACACATTGCAAATGATTTGAATTGTTCATTTAACATTTATTTTATAAATCTGCCAGTTTGGCCAGGTCCTGCTCCGCCTGCCACTTCAGCGCGTCCGATGCGTTTCGAGCCACGAGTCCTGACTGATGCGGTTCTGAAAACACAGGAGGAATTAGTGAGCGGCATTGCAAGCATAAAAGAGGAACTGCACCAAATCAATGTGGACTTGAGGAACATTAGTGATTCACTAAATGCATCATGCAAGTTCAATAAAAGCTCCAAGTGATCTCACCATTTTCTCACAATTACTCCTTATTGTGAAACAGATTTAGAACCGTTCGATTATCCCTGCTCTTAGCTGCACGGCCACAGCATTTGGCATCGGGTCGAAACCTTCTGCCATGTGGCGATTTTCTTGTATCGGCATCTCATCCAGTGGTATACCGTTTTTAATGGCAATATTATGCAGCACACTGCATGCTTTAACTATATAGAACACCTAAAGCAAATTTATATTGTATAATGAATCAAATAATTATGTATACAGTATATTATAAATATTGTAGTTATAAAATATAATTAAAACTTAATTTAACTATTTAAACATTCAAAACCTTGTTGGGTTTGTATTGCAATGTGCCTCCTCTGCCTGACAGACACAGCCATCGAGCCTTCAGCAAGCCTATTGCACGTTCTACTGTGCTTCTTGTGCGCTCATGTGCTCGGTTGTAATTCAGCTCCTTTTAGGATAGAAGGTTTACCACTGGGGTCATCAGCCAGGATTTAAGGGCATATCCTCGATCCCCTGCAATGATTCAATTCAATTCAATTCAATTCAATTTTATTTATATAGCGCTTTTAACAATGGTCATTGTCTCAAAGCAGCTTCACAAAAATTAAAGAAATTAAAAAAATTAAAAAAAAATTATATATATAGAATAATTATATATAAAATAATGAATAAATAAATAAAATTATAATAGAAAATAAATAAATAAATAAAAACAAATAATAATAATAATAATAATTATAGAAAAGAAAATCATTGGAAGTGTGGATGTGTGAGAAAAATGTGCAGATAATAATGAGACGAATGAATGAAATTTCTCTGATGAGCAAGCCAAGGGTGACGGCGACGGTGGCAAGGAAAAACTCCCTGAGATGGCATTAGGAAGAAACCTTGAGAGGAACCAGACTCAACAGGGAACCCATCCTCATTTGGGCGATAACAGATAGAAATGATACAACATCTTGTGTGTTGTGCAGGTGAAAATTCAATATGACAGAAATTATTTAAATTTGTCATGAAGACCAGTTCAGCATAGGGACGAGTCAGTAGGTGCAGAGGGCAGATGAGGTCTGGATCACTGGAAGCACAGGAGCAGCATGTGTAGCTCCAACCATCATAAAGCTGAATCCAGTTGGAGCTGGTCCTTCTCTGGATGCCTCAGGAACCTCGCAGGGTCGGCCTTTGTCTACTGAAGCTGGCAAAATCTCCCGATGCCTCGGGATGGGTAGATGATGTAGATTAAAATACAGTACATTATATGGTGTTGAGAAGTCATCTAATTTTACAATTATTTTTAAATCCTGATTAATCGTTACACACTTACCAATAAGCCAGCCTTCTCCAGCAGCGCTTTGCTGAAGACGAAGTCCCAATGAAGGAATCATGTGTACCTCCCGGGCTGTTCGCAACGACATTTAGCAGATTCAAGTGTGCATCACAGATTACCTGCACGATAGCCTTTTCTATTTACTGTACAAATGCATATTCATCAGCAGTAGGCGCTTTCAGGGCAACATGTGTGCAGTCAACTGCCCCTATTACAATTGGAAATCCTGTGATGTTATAGAAGTCGGTCATATTTTTTGTCCTTTGCGCTGCGGTGTTTGGAAACGTAATGTACTGTGATATAATTGCATGTAAAATGTGTGGCATAATTCGGCTCATGGTGGGTTGAGAAATACCAGACCTGTCACCAATTTCCCTTTGAAATGTGCCTGTGGCTAAAAAGCCAATAGTAGAAAGAACATGAGTGTGCACGGGGACTGCACATCACTCTCAGCGAGTAAGTCTGTGCGGTCCCTGAAAACGCGATCTCTGCGCAAAAGTGCTTGTTGCAAATCTTCAAGAAGCGCAAGGTCTGCCATTGTAAGCAATGTATTTCCAAAATTTTATGGATTAAAATGGATTTTATATTATTCACAGTTCCAGATAACTAAGAATCACCTGTTGTATTCAATTATTCAATGTATCAATTTATTAACACTGACATTTTAATGGTGAAGTTTAAGGGCACTGGGTTTATATGTGATTACAGTTCTCTACCACTAGGGGATTCTGCTTACGCACAGTCAGGAGTTCTTCTAAATGTGCAACGTACAAATTCATTAACGTACAAATTAATGAATCGCATTCTATTAGTAGAATTGTGCGTACGCATGATTTACACATAAAACCGTGCGTACGCACGCTTGATAAATGAGACCCCTGGAGTGCAGGGGGGGAAGAGAGGGTGGTTGTCAGAGGTGATAATGGTGGTGTAGAAAGAGGGTTAGGACAGGAGTGTGGTGTGAGACTGGGAGTTTCAAATCTACAAAAGAACTCATTCAGGTCATCAACCAGTTGTTGATTCCCTACAGAGTTGGGGGATGGCGTCTTGTAGTTAGTGATGGTTTTCAGGCCTTTCCACACTGAAGCAGGGTCGTTTGCCGAAAACTGATTTTCCGTTTTTTTAGAGTAGCTCCTCTTAGCTGCTCTGATCGCCCTTGTTAGTGTGTTCCTGGCCTGGTTGTACAAGATCCTGTCCCCACTCCTGTAGGCATCCTCTTTGGCCTGACGAAGCTGTCTGAGTTTTGCTGTAAACCATGGTTTGTCATTGTTATATGTTAAAAATGTCCTGGTAGGGATGCACATGTCCTCACAGAAACTGATGTAGGATGTTACAGAATCTGTGAGCTCGTCCAGATTGGTGGCAGCAGCTTCAAAAACACTCCAATCAGTGCAGTCAAAACAGGCCTGTAGTTCCTGTTCTGCTTCACTGGTCCATCTCTTTACTGTCCTTACTACAGGCTTAGCAGATTTAAGTTTTTGCCTATAGGTTGGGAGAAGATTTACAGTAAATATACATTCACATTATACATTATGTGACTGTGACCATTTACATTTAGGCATTTGGCAGACGCTCTTATCCAGAGCGACTTACATTTTTATCTCATTACACATCTGAACAGTTGAGGGTTAAGGGCCTTGCTCAAGGGCCCAACAGTGGCAACTTGGTGGTTGTGGGGTTTGAACCTGGGATCTTCCGAACCGTAGTCCTTAACCACTGAGCTACCCCTGGCCCCCAGACCATACCTAACTGCCATCTCTCCTCTTCTTCTCTTTCTCCCCCTCTTTCCTCTCTCCCCCTGTCTCCCCCTTTCACTCTTTCTCTCTCTCTCTCTCTCTTTCGAGCTACACATGTCATCCCTGAGCTGCCAGTGACCCAGACTCCCTCTGCCCTCCGGACCTGTCTGATCCATCCTGGTGCCCCGCTTCTGGTTGGAGGTCTCGTCACATGGATGCCCCGTGTATGTTTTTGGGGATGATTCTCTCTACTTAGAAGATGGTTCTGGCCTCGACTGGTGTTAGCAGCTGTTTCTCGATAATAACTTGACAATGATAACTTGACAATTCGATAATTCAGGACTGGAACTTTCTACAAGTCTATCTGAGTCTCCAATAACTACCTGGACTCCATTTTAACATCAATTAAGATCAACTATTATAGCTGAACTGCCTGCCACCTAACACACTGTATAAATGCAGATCATTTCCTGCTATCTGTTTCACCCAGATGAGGATGGGTTCCCTGTTGAGTCTGGTTCCTCTCAAGGTTTCTTCCTATTACCATCTCAGGGAGTTTTTCCTTGCCACTGTCGCCCTCGGCTTGCTCACCAGGGACTAAATCAAATCAAATCAAATCAAATCAAATTTATTTGTCACATACACAGTCATACAGTATGAAATGCAGTGAAATGCTTTTTGCGACCACAGGGTCGCGACGGCAGCCATTTCCCAGGCGCCATCATAGAAAACAAGGAATCAGATACATTAGGATAACGAGGGTAAAAAAATCCCCTCCCAGACTGTCCTTCGGAGAGGGCAGTGTGGGATCAGGGGTACAAAAAACTACCTCAGCAGCAAGCACAGAAAAACATGTAACAAGACATCAACATTGCAACATTAAGGGTACAGGGATAAGAATGTCCAATGTAGGCAAACAGCTCCAGTCCCTGCAGCTAAAGAGCGCTGGTCCCGATTCCGTCTGCCCACACCGAGGGGAATAAGCACACGAAGGCGTTGGAAATGGGGAAGGTAGAGTGTCTATCTGTAGCTGTTCTGTGAGTGTGTGCGTGCATGTCAGTTTGTAAGCCTGTAACATCCCGTAATAGTCTGCGCCAGGTGACCTTGAAGGGGGAGGGGGGTAGATTCCAGAGCGTCTCGTTATCTTGGTCTTCGGGGAATTGTTATGTCTCCAGCCACTGCCTTGAAATGCAGTAGCTGGAAAGAAGGGCAGAAAAAAAAAAAAAAAAAAAAAAAAAAAAAAAAAATGTCCAAATTTCGATCAATACCTGCCAATTTCACAGATATTTAATGTCCATCACTGGTCTCCAGATCCGTCCAAATTCCGTTGTATAGCTGCCAGTCTCCCCAAGATGGTATCCAATTTGCGGTCCATAACCACAGTCTGATTACTGACAGCTCTCGTCACCATTATTTCCCAGCCAGCCAGTCTCTTGGGGTTGAGACTGACTGCTTTTAAGATTTTTCGATATCCAAGTAATCCACCTAATCCAATCAGCAGAATCCCAGTTATCAGAGTTCCGAATAGGTAAATATCTTCAACGTCCTCCAGAGACAGTGCGGCCAGGCACACAATGCGCCACTTCTCCCAACCGTCCATCGTGTATCCAGCAGCAAACGTCCCATCAGGACAAGTAGGTTCCCCAGAACCCACACTTCTCGTCGAGAAGATCGTGTCAATTGCATTCAGAGACCACTTGATCAAATCCATTCCTTTTATTTCAAGAGCAAGACGAGGAGAGTCTCTGAATAGTATTTCACAAGACAGACAAGAGAAGCAAGCGGGGAGAGATAAGGGAGGGAAAGCAGATGCGACCGCCTTCGTCAAGAGCCAAGACTATCTGACCATTTTGATTCATACACATTCACATTCCATACAACCTAAATAATTCTTTTGATTGTGTAAAGCTGTTTTGAGACAATGTCAATTGTTAAAAGCGCTATACAAATAAAATTGAATTGGCCAGTCTCAGTAGCTAGCGCTTCGACATCAGCATGTCGTCCTAGCTCATCTTTGGTTCTAGGATTGAGACCCAAAAGTAAACTAATCCATTCTACAAGGAAATCAAGCTAGACCAGAAAGTGATCATCACTTTCAGAAATCTTAGCTCTCATGGCAGTTGTATCCACGGTGACACCTTTGGGCCTTCTGCACATGAGAACATTTCTAGTTGTGGCCAAGACAGGGGATTTCACTCTAGGGCCAATCCCCAATAAAGGTTACGCGCCAAGTGCTCCATACCCTTCCTATGTGATTTAAGACCACGGTTTCTGACGCTAGGTCTCACTCTAATTCTGGCCCTAAAGCACTTCCTCCAGCAGTTGAGAGGCTACCATGTCCTAGTGCGGATGGACTACACTATGGTAGTCTCATTTATTATTGCCAGGGTGGACTGTGCTCGCGCCGCTATACAGACATCGCACCAGGTTCCTCTCCCTCAGGGCGATTTACATTTCAGGGCATGTGAATGAGGAACAATTGTATTGTACAGTCAAGCTCTGACACACAGGGATTGGAAACCCCACCCTGAAGTAGTCAGTCAATCTGGGAGAGATTTCAGCTAGCAGAGGTGGACCTCTTTGCCTCGTAAGATCAGCAAATGTCCCCTTTGCTCCTCTCTGACTTTTCCAGCTCCCCCATGGGTCTGGACACCATGGCCCGTACGTGGCCCAGGTTATGTCTCTATTCATTTTCCTGCTAGCTCCGCTCCCGGGAGCTGGTCTTCCAGCCGGCGTAATTAAGACTATTCTAGTGGGCTCCCTCCCCTAGAAGAGCTTATGCCCTCAGAAGGAATGTATGTGAAAAGTCGTGCATGACGTAGCAGTTAGACCCAGTCCACTGCCGAATTCTTTCAGTGATGTAGGTTCTGCAAGAAAAGTTGTCCTCGGGCTTGTGCCCTAGTATTCTCAGGATGTATGTAACTGCTATTTAGCCTACCACGTCAGGGAGTTCCATTTCAACATGCACCCTATTGTTTTGATGCCACTGTCCTCCACCTTTTACAGCTTCGGAGCAGGAAAGACTGTGCTAAGTAGGTAGACCCAGTTCACTGCCGAATTGCTTCAGTGCTGGAGTTCCTGCAAGAAAAGTTGTCCTCGGGCTTGTGCCCTAGTACTCTCAGGACATACATAACTGCTATTTCAGCCTGCCACGTCCTGATCGATGGGGTTACTGTGGGGAAATACCCTTTTAGTTACCCGTTTCATTCATGAAGCTAAACGGTTGAGGCCACCCACTAGAGCCATGGTCCTTTTTGTGGGTTTTAGCTATCATGCTCAAAGGCCCAATTGACACCCCTTTGAACCACTAGAGTCAGGATCCCCGGTTTTCTGACCCTTAAGATGGTTTTTCTAATGGCCGTTACCTCTCTAAGAGTATTGGAGATCTGTCAGTCTCCCCATCCTGCCTAGACTTTGCCCCTGGGCTAGTCAGGGCCATTTTGCATCCTCACTGAACTATCTTCCGAAAGTTCAATTTTCAACTTGCCCTATTGTTTGGAAGCCTTCTGTCCTCTGCCTTTTACAGCTTCGGAGCAGGAAAGACTTCATTTACTGTGTCCAGTACGTGATCTTCTGATTTACGTCCACCGCATCAGCCCATGGCGTAAATCAGAGCAGCTTTTACATGTTTTGGGGCCACAACCGAGGGGCGGCCGCCACTAGACTGGGTGAGAGATGATATTGCCCTCTCCTATGAGGTGCGTGGGCTCACTTCGCCTCTAGGAATCAGACCTCATTCAACCAGGGGGATCAACTCATCTATTGCATCAGCAAGAGGTATTCCCCTGCAGCAAGTGTGTGCTAAGCAGGTAGACCCAGTCCACTGCCGAATTGTTTCAGTGCTGGAGTTTCTGCAGGAAAATTGTCCTCAGGCTTATGCCTGCATCCTCACTGAACTATCTTCCGAAAGTTCCATAACCCAACATTCACCCTATTGTTTGGAAGCCTTCTGTCCTCTGCCTTACAGCTGCGGAGCAGGAGAAACTTCACTTACTGTGTCCAGTATGTGCTCTTCAGATTTACATCCACCGCATCAGCCAGTGGCGTAGATCAGAGCAGCCTTTACATGTGTTGGGGCTGCGGGGGCAGCTGCCACTACACTGGGTGAGAGATGCTATTGCCCTCTCCTATGAGGCGCATGGGCTCACTTCGCCTCTAGGAATCAGGGCTCATTCAACCAGGGGGATCGCCTCATTTTGCACTAGCAAGAGGTATTCCCCTGAAGCAATTGTGTGATGCGGAGGGTTGGTCTTGTCCGCACAAATTTGTTACATTTATAGTCTGGATGTTTATGCTACTCCGGGCTCACGGGTCCCTGAGGTAGCTGCCCAGGCATAGTTCTGAGACCTTCTCGGCCTTGTGCGCACACGCTACACAACCTTGGGGTCCAGACACTTGCAGTGCGGCAACGTTGGTATTCTCATTCCCATAGAATTTTCACGCAGCATCGAGTGTAGCCTTTGAAAGGGAATGTCTCGGGTTACTTTGCTGTAACCCTGTTCCCTGAAAAGGCTGGAACGAGATGCTGCGTCCCAATGCTGCACTGCCTATATGACCGGACGTCCGTTCAGACAAATCAATCTAAGGGATGTTTCCGGATCAATCCTATTTATAGGAGTCACCTGACCGAGGTTATATAGGCCAAAATTTTATGTGTTTGATACACACATGCTTCACAACCGGCAACATGACAAGATGTTCCCATAGCGTTTTCACGCAGCATCTCGTTCCCGCCTTTTCAGGGAACAGGTTTACAGCAAAGTAACCCGAGACGTTTTCTGTTAATACAGTGTCATATTATACAGACATGCATATTAATATTAATTGCACAATATATACATTTGTGTTATCTAATATAGAAATATGCATAATAATATTTGTAATAAAATACTAAAATGCATAAATAAATAAAATAATAATAATAATAATAATAATCTCTTTTCCCTCATTTTCTCTTCCTCTTCCCTGGTTATCTTCTGTTATATATTTTTACATTGCATGTCTGTAGAGCACCCAATATATCTTTAGGAGAGAAAAAAGGTTCATTTCTGTATTTTGACCTCAGGGTAAAAAAAAACAAAAAAAACACAATGCCCCAGAGGTGAGTTTATATAACTGCTCTTGAGTTGATCTATAGAATACAGGTCAAATGTCTCGCTCTTGTTCACAGGAGAGCTTTAAGGACTGGGTCCTTACAGCCATGTTTTCAGAAGTGCCAAAGACTGTACAGACATCCAATGGGCTATAAGGCAAAGTTTGAGGGATAAAAGTTGATTTCTGAAGTATAAAGTCGTGTTCTATCTGATAACATTTAATTAATAATACTTTAGCCTTTAGCAAAAATGTTGATTGTGTATCTGGTTTCACACATACAGTATATTTAAATGTATTCATTGTTATGGGGATAGTTTAAAATTAAAAGAATACAGTGCTGAAAGGCATTGAATGAATATACAGCATATTGTGCAAAACATTTATGCCTTGTATACAAATACTGTATATGTAAATTTTGACTCCCCCACTTTTCTTCAGTTCACCTCAATTTAGCTCATTTGGCTACTCACCATTTCACCATAGCAGGTAGACCACTCTATAGAAAATGCATTTTTGCAATGTCTTGTGTAAATAGCCTATTTCAAACAACATTGAAGAATAACAAATGACGCTTGGACAAACACGGATTTTGTTTCAGCTATTGATGGATTGATGGTATGTGACACGACTCCTCTTTTAAGTTTAATACCTATCTAAATAAGCATCTGTAAACAGTATGCAATTTTGAAAGCATCCTTTTCAAAAAGCTCATAGGAGCATAAAGTAGCAAAATAGACCAACTTTCATCCTTTCTTAAGGCCTCCTGTTGTTGGGAAAAAGGGATGTATTTGTATGTGTGAATTTTTTTTTTTTAAAGCATGTTCCAGTTTTTTTTTTTACTTTTCCACAGAAAACATTTAATGATTTCTGAAGGAAAATTGAGGTCATTGTGTGTGACGTATGTGCATGTGTGTGTGTTTCTTCTAGAGACTCGTTTTTCATTGGTAGATTGGAAACAGATGTTAATAACATGTGTAACACATACTAGCCTCTAATTTAGGGATTGTAAGAATTAAACTTTGTAGTCTTCCAGCTGCAAAGGAGATTAACAATGATATTGAATTTCTGCCATTTGTAAAACAATTTGCTAGACTCAAATCGTTCGGTATTATTTTTCCTTAAAGCTTTTCTATTTTGCACACCGGTGATAAAGTATAATGCATGTATAATGTATAATATAAAGTAATCAGCGACAAAATGTATAACCTTTGTGTTATGCAAAAATGTATTCCAAAGTTCAACTGAGACACATAAGAAACTTCTGCAGTCCAACTTTTTAAAACCGTTCAACCTTAACTGTGCAAGTTATAAATGGGAAGCCTAACATACTAGCAACTCTATTTTATGTTACAAATCACATAACATGCTGTATGTGTGTGTGCCCTGCGATGGATTGGAGTACTTAGAGTACAGTTTACGATGCGTCGTAGCTGGGACACATGGAAGGTGGGGTGGATGCGTTGCATAGACGATGGGAGTAGGAGACGGACAGCGCACGGGTTGATTATCCTAGTTATTGTGAAGGGTCCGATGAAACGGGGAGAGAGCTTGCGTGAAAGTGTCTTTAGGGGAATGTCTCTGGTGGCGAGCATGACTCTGTCTCCTATGTGATACCTGGGAGTCTTGGAGCGATGACGGTCCGCCTGTCTCTTGTATAAGCGGGATGCTTGCAGCAGGGATCGTCTGGCTCGTAACCATGTACGTCTGCAGCGGCGGACAAAGTGTTGTGCCGAGGGGACCTCTACCTCCTCCTCTTGAGTGGGGAACAGTGGTGGTTGGTAGCCCAGGCAGCACTGGAACGGAGAGAGACCCGTTGAGGCAGATGGCAGGGAGTTGTGAGCGTACCCGACCCATGGGAGAAACTTACTCCAGGTGGTGGCATCACGAGTAGTCATACACCGGAGGGAGACTTCCATTGCTTGGTTTTTTCGTTCTGTTTGGCCGTTGGATTGGGGATGAAAACCAGAAGATAGGCTAGGAGAGGCTCCGATGAGTTTACAAAAGGCCCCCCAGAAGCGTGAGGTGAATTGAGGGCCACGGTCTGAAACTTTGTCGGTGGGGAGGCCGTGAAGACGAAAAACATGAAGTATCTATTGCTCTGCGGTCTCTTTGGCGGACGCTAGCTTTGGGAGCGGGACTAGGTGGACGGACTTGGAGAAGCGGTCAACAATGGTCAGGATGCAAGTGTTTCCGTCAGATGAGGGTAGCCCTGTTACAAAGTCCAGCGAAATATGCGACCAGGGACGGTGAGGTATGGGTAAGGGTCTGAGGAGGCCAGCTGGAGGACGGTTGTTGGGTTTGCAGCGGGTGCAGATGTCGCAGGCTGCCACAAAGCTGGAGACATCCTTCCCCATCGTGGACCACCAGAAACGCTGTTGTATGATAAAGAGCGTTCTGGCAGAGCCTGGGTGATAGGACAGCTTGGATCCATGACCCCACTCCAGGACCTGCGGGCGCAGACCGGGGGGAACAAAGAGGCGATCTGGAGGGACATTGCTTGGGCCGGGCTCCTGAGTCAATGCCTGCTTGACTTTGGTCTCGATGTCTAGCTCTAAGGCGGCAACGAGATAACGAGATGGTAGAATGGTTTGGCATGGTGTGGGATCTTGTGGGAGGGAGAACTGACGTGAGAGGGCATCAGGCTTAGTGTTCTTAGAACCTGGGCGGTAGGACAGGGTGAAATTGAATCTTGAGAAGAACGGCGACCACCGAGCTTGGTGGGCATTGAGTCTTTTGGCGGTGCGCAGGTACTCTAAGTTCCTGTGATCGGTCCACACTATGAAGGGAAGCTCGGTCCCCTCCAGCCAATGTCTCCACTCCTCTAGTGCTAACTTGATGGCCAGGAGCTCTCGGTCGCCTACATCATAATTTCTCTCAGCTGGAGATAGACGGCGGGAGTAGAATGAGCAGGGGTGCAGCTTGTTGTCTCGCGGGGATCTTTGGGAGAGAATTCCCCCAACGCCAGTGTTGGAGGCGTCCACTTCTACCACAAACTGGCGAGATGGATCGGGTATGGTGAGTATGGGGGCTGAGGTGAACCGCTTCTTGAGGTCCGCGAAGGCCTTGTCTGCCTCGTTGTTCCAGTAGAACTGTGTCTTGGAGGAAGTCAGGGAGGTGAGGGGGGTGGCGACAGAACTGTAACCCCGGATGAAGCGGCGATAGAAGTTTGCGAACCCCAGGAACCGTTGGAGGTCACGTCGAGAGGCTGGCGTGGGCCAGTTGGAGACGGCCTGGACCTTGGCGGGCTCCATCTCCAGTCTGGAGGGAGAGATGACAAACCCTAGGAACGTTGTGGAAGTTGTATGGAACTCACATTTCTCGGCTTTAACAAAGAGATTGTTCTCTAGGAGCCTCTGCAGAACTTGGCGAACGTGGTGCCGGTGCTCCTCCAGACCTCGAGAAAAAATCAAAATGTCGTCCAAGTACACGAACACGAAAGAATTCAAGAAGTCACGGAGAACGTCATTAATGAGGGCCTGGAATACGGCAGGGGCGTTGGTCAGTCCGAACGGAACTACCAGATACTCGTAATGCCCAGTGGGTGTGTTGAAGGCAGTTTTCCACTCGTCGCCCTCCCGGATGCGGACGAGGTGATAAGCGTTTCGTAGGTCGAGCTTGGTGAAAATGTCCACCCCTTGGAGAAGTTCGAAGGCGGTGGCCATGAGAGGTAATGGGTAGCGGTTCCTGACGGTTATCTCGTTAAGCCCTCTGTAATCAATGCATGGATGAAGGGACTTCTCTTTTTTCTTGACGAAGAAAAATCCTGCCCCAGCGGGCGAGGAGGATGGACGAATAATTCCGGCGGCAAGGGAATATGTGATATACTTATTCATGGCCTCTCTTTCTTGGTGTGCCAGAGAGTAAAGTCTGCCTTTCGGAGGAGAGGTGCCCGGGAGAAGATCAATGGGACAGTCGTATGGTCGATGCGGCGGAAGTGACATGGCTCGGGTCTTATTGAAGACCTGCCCGAGATCATGGTATTCGGTGGGTATGCTGGAGATGTCCGCGGTTTCATGGGGCGTGACCAGGATAGGAGCTGGAGGGAGTGCTGAGTGCAGGCATGTCATGGAGCATGAGGGGCTCCAACCCGTGATGACTTGCTTGTTCCAGTCGATCTGGGGTCCATGGAGGGCTAGCCAGGGAAGTCCGAGGACCAAGGCGGCGTGTGATCTCTCCATAATGAAGAAGGAGATCTCCTCAGAGTGGTTCCCTGACGTTCTTAAGGTTAACGGTGGGGTTCTAAGTATGATGGGTGGAAGCCGGCTCCCATCCAAGGCCTGAACGGCGAGCGGAGTGTCTAGTGGTACGCAAGGGATCTTTAATGCTCTCACCGTAGTCGCGCTGATCAAATTTCGATCGGAGCCGGAGTCAATTAGTGCCTGAATTGGGTGAGCCTGACCACCGATGATTAGGTTTACGGGAAGTAGGGGACGTGATTGTGGAAATCTATCAGGAGGGGAGCCCTCTAGTGTTCCCAGTCTGACTAGGGGGGGCCTCTCTTTTAATGGGCAGTCTTTAAGCCTGTGTCCTGAAGCTCCACAGTAATAACAAGCCCCTTGTAGGCGGCGTCGGCGTCTCTCCTCGTCAGAGATGCGGGTCCTGCCTAGCTGCATGGGCTCCTCTTGATCGGTTTGCTGCAGGGCAGGAGGCGCGTGCCCTATTCTGGGGTGCCGTCTTAACTGGAGACGTGAGTCGACCCGCCCGGCGAGATCCATGAGTTCGTGGAGGTCCGTGGGGGTTTCACTGTAGATGAGCTCATCCTTAAGAGCTTCTGATAGCCCTTCCAGAAAAACATCCGCTAGGGCTCTGTCATTCCATCCACTAGAAGCGGCTAGGGTGCGGAACTCGATGGCATAGTCGTAAGCAGAGCGGGATCCCTGACGAAGTCTTAATAACCTTGTTCCAGCCTCCCTGCCGGCGAATGGACGATCAAAGACCTTCCTCATCTCCTTGGAGAAGTTGTCGAAGTTCTCGCAGCATAGGTCGCGAGCCTCCCAGAGGGCTGTACTCCACTCCCTGGCTCTATCGGTTAGTAGCATGATGATGTAGGCCACCCGGGAACGTTCTGATGAGAAGGAGGAGGTTTGTAGCTCAAAAATCAGTGAGCATTGTGAGAGGAAGGACCTGCAAGTTCCTGGTTCTCCCCCATAGGTGGGAGGGGCTGGTAGGCGTGGCTCTCGTGGTGTTCCGGAGTGTGAGGTCTGAGCTGTAGGTACCTGGAGAAGTTGTACTTGGGAGATGACGTCAGCTAGAGTTTGTCTCGTGGCGATGAGTTCCTCCTGGTTCTTTCCGAGGAGCACACTTTGGGTCTCCGGTGCCCGTCTCATTCCATCTAACCCTGCTGGGTCCATAGTGCTGGCTGGATTATTCTGTCGTGAGGATGCAGAACGTGGGCTGTGAAAGTGGACCCAGTTGCAGGTAGAGAGTGAGAGATCAAAGCCGTCTGATCAGTCGGCGAGGGCGTCGAGCCAAAACGTGAAGCTGAGCCGTGGTCGAGGAGGGGAGAGCAAGAGATCAAAGCCGTGTGATCAGTCAGCGAGGGCGTCGAGCCAAAACATGAAGCTGAGCCGTGGTCGAGAAATGAAAGCGAAAGTTCAAAGCCGTTAAATCCAAGCGTGGCAATAATCCAAATCGGGAGGCGAGAGGAAAAACGAGAGACAAGCGAGATCGGCAACGTGAAAAGTCATGAACAGAAACGCGAGAAAACTATGGCCAAAAAACACACAATAATCCAGTGCGAGGCAGCGCGCTGCGCTTCCTTATAAGCTGGGTGAAATCAGCGCCAGATGAGAAACCGGTGTGCCGGCGGGGCGGTCCGGGAGGAGCGATGACAGCGTGGGAAAGCATGACCACATGATGAGGGTCTGACAGCATGGGAAAGGAAATATCAAAAGGTCCCTGATCAGCGCGAAGGCACTGAGAGCGTGGCAGTTAGGGCACTAAGGTGGGGTACACCATGGATGGAATGCCATACTCACTCTTATTCATTAAAGAATTTAATTAGAAATGTAATAAAACTGAATTTAGTATAATCAATTAAATCACATCTTTATGAGAATATCAATAATTTTATGTAAAATGCATTTATATGTTATTAAGTGCTTATAAATGCTTATTATTTGACTGACCACATGATCCATGTTTTCTTCTTTAACTTTTTAAAGATACTTTATGTCAAGTTTTTTTTTTTTTGACTTAATGTCAAAAAAAAAAATCCAAGATGGCGCCGGAGAGGTCGGCTGCCGTCACGACTGCTCCGACCACCTTTTCTTTGTTTTTGTTCTTTAAGTTAGTTTTCAGTGTTTTAAAATCGGCAAAATCACCACCATTGAGTACATTAGGTATGATAGAGACACTCTTGTTTCTATTGGTATACAATGTACTCACATTTCGACGTTTTTAACTCCGGATCCGAGCTGGCCGAGTGAGATCCTGAGGGAGAACAATGGACGCGACGCGAAGCGGAGACCTCGAGGGAGATGAGCTGGGGTGAGGAACAGGCTCAGGGCCCGTGCACACCGCACACCTCTGCCTAGCATCCTGCTCGCCAACGTCCAGTCACTGGAGAACAAACTCGATGACCTCAGGGCCAGGATAAAGTTCCAGAGAGACATTCGGGACTGCAATCTCCTCTGCTTCACCGAGACATGGCTGAACCCAGCGGTGCCAGACCACGCCATACAGCCGGCCGAGTTCTTCTCGGTTCACCGCATGGACAGGACGCGGGACTCGGGGAAGTCAAGGGGAGGCGGCGTGTGCTTAATGGTGAACAACAGCTGGTGCAACAGTGCGAGCGTTGTTCCTCTTACACGCTCCTGCACACCAAACCTGGAACTACTGTCCATCATGTGTCGTCCATTTTATCTTCCACGGGAGTTCACATCGGTCATAATCAGTGCCGTTTACATTCCTCCACAAGCAGACACAGACAAGGCCTTATGCGAGCTGCATGAGGCGCTCACACAGCACCAGACACAACACCGGGATGCTGCGCTCATTGTGGCGGGGGATTTTAATAGTGCCAACCTCAAACGCGCAGCGCCGAACTTTTATCAGCACATCACCTGCCCCACCAGGGGCGAAAGGACACTGGACCATAGTTATACCACGGACAAAGACGGTTACAAGGCACAATCTCGTCCAGCGTTTGGTAAATCCGACCACGCCGCCATCTTCCTCATGACAAAATATAAACTAAGGCTGAAACAGGAAGTTCCGGTTCAGAGGGAGGTCGCGCGCTGGACGGACCAATCGGTGGCCGCGTTACAGGACGCACTCGATGACGCAGACTGGGACATGTTCAGAAACAGCTCCGATGATGACGTCAGCGTGTTTACGGAAGCAGTTGTGGGATTTATTGAAAAGCTGGCAGACGATACGGTAGAGAAAAAGACTATCAGAACGTTTCCCAACCAGAAGCCGTGGGTGGATAAAACCATCCGCGACGCTCTGAGATCTCGCACAGCTGCCTACAACACAGGACTTGCGTCGGGGGACATGGAACCGTACAAGGCTGCGTCATATAACGTCTGGAAGGCGGTGAAAGAGGCGAAAGCAGCGCTACGGGAGAAAACTAGAGTCACAGCTTCAACAGAGTGACTCTAGGAGCCTGTGGCAGGGACTAAGAACAATAACGGACTATAAAGCACCAGCATCCAGTATGACGAACGCGGACTGCTCTCTGGCAGACGAGCTGAACACATTTTACGCTCGCTTCGAGGCTGCAGCTAAAGACGCTAGCAATGCTAATGCTAACGGCGCTAATGCTAACGGCGCTAATGCTAGCGGCGCTAACGGCTGCAGACAGGAAGACACAGCCAGCACCGGGAACGCGCTCATCATCTCCGAGCACGACGTGAGGAGAGCCTTCAAGAGAGTGAACACCAGGAAAGCAGCAGGACCAGACGGCATCTCAGGTCGTATTCTCAGAGCCTGCGCAGACCAGCTAGCACCTGTGTTCACTGAGATATTCAACATCTCTTTATCTCAGTCGGTGATCCCCACATGCTTCAAAGAGTCCATTATAGTTCCTGTTCCAAAGAAACCACATCCTGCTTCTCTCAATGACTATCGCCCTGTAGCCCTCACCTCAGTAGTGATGAAGTCCTTTGAACGCCTTATCAGAGACTTCATCATTTCTTCACTACCCGACACACTGGACCCACTACAGTTTGCATACCGTCAGAACCGCTCCACAGACGATGCAATCTCTCATCTCCTCCACACATCACTCACTCACCTGGACACTAGGAAAGGGAATTATGTTAAAATGCTCTTCATCGACTACAGCTCTGCTTTTAACACAATAATTCCCTCCACACTTACCACCAAGCTGGAGCACCTGGGACTGAGCTCATCTATATGTCAGTGGATCTCCAATTTTCTGACTGGCAGACCACAGGCAGTAAGGATGGGCGGACATGTCTCAGCCACACTCACTCTCAGCACTGGAGCCCCCCAGGGTTGTGTTCTGAGCCCCCTGCTGTACTCTTTGTACACCCACGACTGCGTGGCCACTACCAACTCCACCTCCATCATCAAGTTTGCTAACGACACCGTCATGGTCGGACTGATCACCAACAATGATGAGTCGGCCTACCTAGAGGAGATTGGAAATCTGGAGAACTGGTGCCAGAGGAACAATCTCCTCCTGAACGTCAGTAAGACAAAGGAGCTGATAGTGGACTTTAGTACAAAGCAGGAGAGGAACTACAAGACCCCCGTCATCAACAGGAGCCCAGTGGAGAGAGTGGACAGCTTCAGATACCTCGGTGTTCACATCACGCAGGACCTGTCATGGTCCTGTCACATCAGCACCGTGGTGAAAAAAGCCCGGCAGCGTCTCTACCACCTCAGACGCTTGAGAGACTTTAGACTGCCCTCCAAGGTGCTCAGGAACTTCTACTCCTGCACCATAGAGAGCATCCTGACGGGAAACATCACGACCTGGTTCGGGAACAGCACCATGCAGGACAGACGAGCTCTACAGAGGGTGGTGCGATCAGCCGAGCGCATCATCCGCACTGAGCTCCCTGACCTACACTCCATCTACAGCAAGTGGTGCTGGACTAAGGCCAGGAAGATCATGAAGGACCTCAGTCACCCCAGTAATGGACTGTTCTCTTTGTTGCTGTCTGGGAAGAGATTCCGCTCCCTAAAGGCCAACACAGAGAGACTGAGGAGGAGCTTCTTCCCGCAGGCGATAAATTCTCTCAATCACACCACCACACAGGATTAACAACATCTTTTTAAACTCCCAACATTGACTGGACAATCATGGACACATTCATATACACTCGCACTACATATTTATATATCTGGACCATTGCACAAGACATTTTAATAAGTCACTTTTTATGCATATTTGCACAACCACTGCCACTGCCATTTTTTATCGTGCCCTTATTTGTACAGTTTATTTTAATAGTTAAAATTATTTTCTTTAGTATTTCTTTTTATTCACATTTATTCCTTACGTACAAGTTTTTATTTTATTTCTTAAGGTCACTGGCGGTCGTATAAGCATTTCACTGCATTTCGTACTGTGTATGACTGTGTATGTGACAAATATACATGCATTTTACGTTCTGATTCTCCACCGTATCATCAGCTAGCTTCCCAATGAATCCCACAACCGCTTCCATAAAGACGCTGATGTCATCATCGGAGCTCTTTCTGAACATGTCCCAGTCTGCGTCATCGAGTGCGTCCTGTAACGCGGCCACCGATTGGTCCGTCCAGCACGCGACCTCCCTCTGAATCGGAACTTCCTGTTTCAGCCTTTGTTTGTATTTTGGCATGAGGAAGATGGCGGCGTGGTCGGATTTACCAAACGCTGGACGAGATTGTGCCTTGTAGCCGTCCTTGACCGTTGTATAACAATGATCTAGTGTCCTATCACCCCTGGTGGGGCAGGTGATATGCTGATGAAAGTTCGGGTTTCATCAGCATATCAAACGCTGCGCGTTTGAGGTTGGCACTATTAAAGTCCCCCGCCACAATGAGCGCAGCGTCCCGATGTTGTGTCTGGTGCTGTGTGAGCGCCTCATGCAGCTCGCATAAGGCAGTGTCCGTGTCTGCTTGTGGTGGAATGTAAACAGCACTTATTATGACCGATGTGAACTCCCGTGGAAGATAAAAAGGACGACACATGATGGACATTAGTTCCAGATTTGGTGTGCAGGAGCGTGTAAGAGGAACAACGCTCGCGCAGTTGCACCAGCTGTTGTTCACCATTAAACACATGCCGCCTCCCCTTGACTTCCCCGAGTCCCACGTCCTGTCCATGCGGTGAACCGAGAAGAATTCCGCTGGTTGTATGGCGTGGTCTGGCAACGCCGGGTTCAGCCATGTCTCGGTGAAGCAGAGAAGGTTGCAGTCCCGAATGTCTCTCTGGAACTTTATCCTGGCCCTGAGGTCATCGAGTTTGTTCTCCAGTGACTGGGCGTTGGCGAGCAGGATGCTAGGCAGAGGTGTGCAGTGTGCAGTGTGCACGGGCTCTCAGCCTGTTCCTGACGCCGGCTCGTTTCCCTCGGGGCCGCCGCTTCACGTCGCGCCCATTGTTCTTCCTCAAGATCTCACTCGGCCAGCTCGGATCCGGAGTTAAAAACGTCGAATTGTGAGTACATTGCATACCAATAGAAACAAGAGTGCCTCTATCATACCTAATGTACTCAATGGTGGTGATTTTGCCGGTTTAAATCTACTGGAAATTACTTTAAAATACAAAACAAAGAAAAGTAGGTTGGAGCAGTCGTGACGGCAGCCGACCTCACCGGCGCCATCTTGGAATGTACAACCGATGTGATTCAAATTTCAATTATTCAAACAATATTTGTTGAAACCTTCCACAACTTACTTACTTAACAAATATAAAACTATTTAGAACAGAAATATGCAATTGCAATTTGTAAAGTTCTGGATTTAGAAAACATTTTTCTTATGAAGATCTGACATACTCTCAGGACAAAAAAGGCTTTCATTTTCGTTAATTTTGCCAGCGTATTTGATTTAGTTTTAGTGTTAGTCTATTGACTAAAATCTTTAGTTACATTTTAGTAATGTAACTAAAGTTTGTTAGTTTCAGTCTATTTGTAGTCAACAAAAACTAAAAAACATTTTAGCCTCTTTTTTCATGCATACTAACATACATAAACAATAACATCATTTTTATTCAAATATTTCTGCTCCAAATGACAATTTCAATAAAATTACTTATTTGCCAAACACACAGATAAACCGTAGTGAGTACAAACAATGTGGTTTTACTAATGTCACATTTTGCAAATGTATTTATTAACATATTAGGGAGCACAGAAATTAATGATATACAGTAACATTAAATAATAACATTATGCTACATTACATGCCTGAGGTGGCACAGTGGTTGTATGCTCTCCTTGTGCTTTATGGGTTTCCATTGGGTACACCGATTTCCTACCAAAGATGTGTTCAGAAGAAGAAGAATATTCAATTATTTGTCACATGTACTTTTTACAGCACAGCGAAATTTCTTATATATCCCAATTAGGAAACTGGGGTCAGAGCGCAGGGTCAGCCAGCTTACAGCGCCCCTGGAGCAGATAGGGTTAAGGGCCTTGCTCAAGGCCTCAACAGTGGCAACTTGCCGATGCTGGGGTTCGAACCCCCGACCTTCCGATCAGTTACCCAGTAACCCACAGCCTTAACCGACTGAGCCACCACTGCCCTAATAAACAAATTGCCCATAGTGTGTGAGTGAGTGTGTGTTTTATTATGTCCAATTGATTACTGTCCTTACTGTCTGGTTCAACTAGGTGCATAAACAAGCTTCAGTTAGTTCAGAATGCAGCAGCAAGAGTCCTCACTAGATCCAGAAGATACAAGCACATCACCCCTATAATATCCACACTGCATTGGCCCCCTGTTAAAATTCGAATCGATTTTAAAATACTACTTTTGACACTCAGGTATGGTGCAAGCATTAAATGGTCTTGCACCGCAGTACCTGAGTGAACTTGAACTGCTAGTGTCTTATGACATGCCTACTTTAATCAAAGGATGGAGGCTGCTTTTATAATACCACGTATTATAAAAAAAACTACAGCTGGGGGCAGAGCTTTTTTTTTTTTTTTTTCTTGCCACAATCGCTGTTGTCCTCGGCTTGCTTATCAGGAAAAATCTTATCATTTTGATTCACACACATTCCCATTTCATACAAAGTTCAATAACAATAATTATTTTTTGATTGTGTAAAGCTACTCTGCTACTATGTCAATTGTTAAAAGTGCTATACAAATAAAATTGAGTTGAACTGAGGTGTACCCAGTCTTGTACCCCAAGTTCCCTGAAATAGGCTGAAAGTCAGCTGACTACTTAAATACACTGACCAGATTATCACAACAGTGGATTTTTGTTTCCCTGATGGTATGGTCATATTCCAGGATTTCAAATGTGAAAGCGTCGGTCTGGGGGAATGGATAATCATGAGGAAGGAAGGATCATGAGGAGCATGATGAACCAACAAAAATAGGTGACCAAAAGAAATAGTAGAGTGTTCAACTTTTCTAAGTGTAAGTGAATGATATGACTGGCGAACACTTAACTTAAATGATTGAGCATCAATGACTTCCTACTGTATTTAATGATTACTCTTTTATTTTGTATTCATGCCTGTAAATGACAGGTGCACTAAACGCAGTAGATTGGCTAAAATAAATCGCCTGTGGTTATTGAGAATGAATGAGTAGATTTAAGGAAGCATGAAAAACTCGTGAAAATCATAGAACTCAAATCAATGTTTTTCAATCAATTAATTACCTTAATCCTGCTGGTTATTTATCTAAATTGTTAAAGATCTGGTTGCTGCATCTAAGAAAAGCCTATTTTGCATTTCAGCTTTATTTCACTTTTCTCATCAGGCTGAATTTAAAAGTGCCAGTTAAAATACATGGTGACTGAAAAGGGTTAAAGTTGTCTAAAATAAAGCAAAATGGGGAGAGACTGATTTCATCATGGCTCCAGTGATACTACAAGTTTTATAGCCATTAAATATTGCCTAGTTATTTTTTTACCCACTCTGTAGAGCAACGTTAATCGTTAAACGTTCATTTAAATCTATTTTATACCTAATCATTAATCATTAAATCATTGGAATCATTAATGCATGCTGAAGACAAATAATGAAACTGATTCAGTCTTATTGTTTAATTTCTGATTTCTATAGCATTATTATTCAACTGATGTACAGCCTTCACTCTAGCTGAATATTAAAAGATAATATTCTACTTGTTCATCAGAGGGACAACCCATGTTAGATGTTTTGGAGATAAAGTCAGAGAGGCCAGATTGAGGTGGTTTGGACATGTTCAGAGGAGAGATGGTGAATATATCGGTAGAAGGATGCTGAGGTTGGAACTGCCAGGCAGGAGGTCTAGAGGAAGACCAAAGAGGAGATTTATGGATGCAGTGAGAGAGGACATGAAGTTAATTGGTGTGAGAGAAGAGGATGCAGAGGATAGGGTTAGATGGAGGCAGATGATTCGCTGTGGCGACCCCTGAAAGGGAACAGCTGAAAGACAAAGAAGAAGAAGAAGATTCTACTTGTTTACACATTTGTTCACCAATTGAAACTTGAAGATTACACAGAGACTAGAATATTTGATTATGGTAGCCTGCTTATTTGAAACCAAAGTAACAATTTACTGTATAGACACTGAAATTAAACATTTGTTGGCTTTGATAAAATTATCACATCAGCTTCCTTCACACTGAGCAAAACATCCTATTGGCTGACATCCCAAAGAGAAAGCTAACTCCCCCAACTCCCCACACAAAGTGAAGTCAGCTATCAAAGTGACAGATGATTAGATACTTCAGCATTCTTCATACAGTACATGCTTATTTCTAATGCTATAAAAAGATTGCTTGTTAGCCTGAAGCGCATTGCCATTAACCTTATACTGTAGTTGATAGTCCATTGCAATAAAATTCCAGTCTAGCTTTTAGTGGACGCCACACTCAAACTTACTATTATTATTTTTAATCACAGGTTGATGGTTGTTGGTGATGTTCAGCCTGGACTCAGGACAAATAAAAAAGGGAGGGTATAATCAAGAATTGCATCTGGCATAAAACTGTGCCAGGTTGTGCACAGATTGGATTGTCAGCTGTTGTGATCCGATTACCATAAAACATACTAGTATACAGTGTGGATTACAGGCATCATACTTTTTATGATTTTATTTATTAAATAGTTAAGTGTTAAAATGATAATTTAATAATAAAACAACTGACAAGCATGTATTTTACCTTATTTAACCTCTGAGTTAAAGGTGGCACAGTTTCTTAGTGATTAACACTGTCGCCTTTCATCTCCAAAGTCCAGACTCGATTCCCGCCTTGAGGTCTCTGTGCATAGAGTTTGCATGTTCTCCCAATGCTTAGTGGGTTTCCTCCAGGTACTCCGGTTTCCTTCCACAATCCAAAAACATTCAAATTAGGATAACTGGAGTTCCCAAATAGTGTGTATAATGGAAAAAATACAATGGTAATTACTTTTGGCCTCTACGGTGCCTAGTTAGACTACAGTGGGTCCTACTGTAGATGGATGGATGTATAGGAGTTTACCTGTCCTAACCCAACAGTTTGTTCTTACTACAGCAGTGTAACCCAGTGTAACAGCAGTGTCCTACTAAAACATGTGTAACCCAAGGCTGAATTACAGATTAAGAGGGAATTCGGCCAGTTCAATACAAAATGTTTGACATACGATATACTGTAATCACACACTCACTCATCTTCTATACCGCTTTATCCTGCATTTAGGGTTGCGGGGACCGGGAGCCTATTCCAGGAAGCTTAGAGCACAGGGTAAAGCTTAGAGCTTTGATGGTGTCAATCCATCGCAGGGCATACACACATACACACACACTCATTCAGGAGAAGACACTAGACCTGCTGTATGCTAATGTTAAAGGTGCTTACAGTGCTGCAGCACTTCCCCCCCTGGGGAGGTCGGATCACAACCTAGTCCACCTCATGCCTACATACAAACCCCTGGTTCAGAGACAGCCTGCTATAGTGAGGAGTGTAAGAAGATGGTCAGAAGGTGCCACTGCTACGTTACAGGATTGTTTCGAGGCTACAGACTGGGAGGTTCTCAGTGCATCATATGGAGAGGACATTGATGGAATGACGGACTGCATCACGGAGTACATTAACTTCTGTGTTGACACCTGTGTACCGATGAGAGATATTCGCTGTTTCCCCAACAACAAACCCTGGGTCACCAAATTCAAATTTTATTAGTCACATACACAATCATACACAGTATAATATGCAGTGAAATGCTTTTATACGACCGCCAGTGACCTTAAAAAAAAAAAAAAAAAATAATAAAAAAATAAAGAAAATAAGAAAATAAAATCTTGTACGTAAAATAAATAATCAATAAAAGGGAAATACTAAAGAAATAATTTTAACTAGTAAAATTTGTCAAATTAACTGTGCATAAGGGCATAATAAAATATTGCAAAAATATAGAAATTACATTAAAGACAAAGACATTAAAGCGTGTTTAAATGAAAAAAAAGTGCTTTTAGGTCTGGTGATAAGGAAGCAGTGAAGAAGGCTCAAAAAATGCTAACCGGGAAAATCAAGGAGGGGAAAGAGGCATACAGGAGAAAACTAGAACAAAGGCTGAAGCAAAACAACACGAGAGAGGTGTGGAGGGGCATGAGGAGCATCACTGGCTATAAGACAAGCGGCCAGGCTATTGAGGAGAATAGGGAACGTGCAAACGACCTCAACACTTTCTTCAATAGATTTGATGTCCCTATGTCTCACACTTCCCCCGACTTCAACCCAAATCCACACATTCCTGCTCCTATGTCCTCCCCTACACAGAGAACAATCACAGTCACTACTCCTGCACTCCCACCAATCAACATCTCAGTGGATCAGGTTAAACATGGCCTGAGTAAGATCAGCCCTACAAAAGCTGTAGGTCCGGATAAGATCAATCCGAGAGTCCTGAAATCTTGTGCTCCCCAACTATGTGGTGTCCTCCAGTACCTCTTTAGCCTGAGTCTGTCTCTTCAGAAAGTCCCTGCACTGTGGAAAACATCATGCATTGTGCCGGTACCCAAAACACCACGTCCCTGTGCCCAGAACGACTACAGGCCGGTTGCTTTAACATCGCACATTATGAAGGTGTTTGAGAGACTGATCCTGGATACACTTCGTCCCCTGGTGAAGTCCTCTCTGGACCCTGTTCAGTTTGCCTATCAGCCGTTCATGGGAGTTGATGACGCCATAATACACCTGCTACATCGCACCTACTCTCACCTTGACAAGCCTAGGACCACCGTAAGGATGATGTTCTTTGACTTCTCCAGTGCCTTCAACACCATCCAACCAGCAGTACTGGGGGAGAAATTAAGGAACATAAACATTGACACCCGCTTGGTTTCCTGGATCATGGACTACCTGACCTGTCGCCCCCAGTATGTCCGACTACAGAACTGTGTGTCAGAGACTTTGATCTGCAGCACTGGAGCTCCCCAGGGGACGGTACTGTCTCCGTTTCTTTTCACCCTCTATACATCCGACTTTAGATATAACTCAGAGTCATGCCACCTGCAGAAGTTCTCTGACGACTCTGTGGTTGTTGGGTGTATAGAGGAGGGTGACACCTCGGAGTACCAGTCTGTTGTGGATGACTTCGTTTCCTGGTGTGAGCGTAATCACCTACAACTCAACATCAGGAAAACAAAGGAGATGGTGGTAGACTTTAGGAGAAGCAAGACCCCTGTGACTCCTATATCTGTCAAGGGGGAGATAGTGGACATTGTCTCCGATTACAAATATCTGGGAGTTTATCTGGACAACAAACTTGACTAGTCACTCAACACAACGGCACTCTACAAGAAAGGTCAGAGTCGATTGTACTTTCTTCGAAGGCTCAGGTCTTTTAACGTCTGTAACACCATTCTACGGATGTTCTATGAAACCATTGTGGCGAGTGTCATTTTCTATGCTGTGGTCTGTTGGGGTGGTAACATTAAGGTGTCTGATAAGAACAAACTGGACAAGTCAATTAAAAAGGCCGGATCTGTGCTAGGCATGGAGCTTGACTCTGTGGATGTAGTAGCAAAGAGGAGGATTCTGTCCAAAGTACAATCCATTGTAAACAATCCTTCTCACCCGCTATACAGTGTTTTGGCTGAACAGAGGAGCAGTTTCAGCCAGAGACTGATTACTATCAAGTGTTCCACCGAGCGTCACAGGAGATCCTTTCTCCCAACGGCCATAAAACTTTACAACTCTTCTCTGTAACTCATACACACATGTATGTGGATTTTTTCACTGACTGTTACACAACAGGACACTAATACTTACCCATATTAATAATATGATAACTGCAATACTACCTCCCAATAGAATGTGTAATACACAATTGCATATAATAATACAATATTACATACATACTTGATTACTGTGCAATACTTACAAGTCGTCTTGAGACATATTTTGTTGGTATTTAATGTTTTAGGAACTTTTTTTATTTTATTTATTTTTTTTATTATTTATTTCCTTTATTACCTTCCTTAGTTAACAACTGTGAGCACCTGTAACTGAGCATAAGCAATTTCCCTTTGGGATTAATAAAGTTCTTTGAATCTGAATCTTTGAATCATACACTATGGGCAATTTGGGAACGCCAATTAGCCTAACCTGCATATCTTTGGATTATAGGAGGAAACTGGAGGAAACTCACCAAGCACGGGGAGAACATGCACACACACACACACACACACACACACACACACACACACACACACACACACACACACTTTGTTTAGTTAATCATGTCCTTTGCTCATTTCATATGGCATGAATGAATATAGTATCTGGAAAAGATTACTAGACAGGATGCAAACGAACACTTTATAGCGCTGGTCACGCTGCTGCAGAGTTTTGGATGACTGTGTAAAGTCATAGAGTTTACAGCCCTCCTTTATGCATTGGTTTCACTCATCTCACATTATTGGAGAAATAACAGTAACAACCCCCTCAATTTTATCTGAGATTTGCTGTATTGTGAAAGAGTGTAAGAAGAGAGAGGGGTGTGGTCCCAGTGCTGCCACTTATTTAGAGTGCTGAATCGTTCTCTTTCTGACCACTTGCTTCACATCACTGCATTAATCAAAAAGCGCACAGATTTTTTTCTGGTGTTGCCGCTGTTTTTAAACACATTTAACTTAAGTGACTGTGAACTACAGCTGGATAAACACAATATGCTTCAGTGATATCTGCATTGGTCATTTAGGTGAGCAGCTTTTCATATGATATGCTGATATGCTCTCTCTTTCTCTCTCTCTCTCTCTCTCTCATATATATATTTATATATACAGTACTGTAAAATGTAAAATATAATTTATAAAATATATTTATTATATTCTGCATTGTGTAAGATGGCAATGCAAAACCAAAACTCATGCACGTTTTAATGTAACAATTTCCTAAAACTTGTTGATGATAATGATGATGAAGTTGATGATGGTGATTTATTTTTTTTTTTGTAAAGAAATATAAGTTTTGGTTGATTACACTTCCATAAATAAAGGTGCCAAAAAGAACTTTTCACTGTTGCTATGCTACATATTAATTCATTATAGATGTATTAAAATACATACTGAGTACCAGTAGCTACCTTCAGAGGTACATCATGGTCCCTAAATGGTCCATTTATGTACCTTAAATAATTTTAAAGTTGTAAATACATAATGTTATAAGAAATATAGAATATGTCAGCCCTAATTAAATAGAGAAGAGCAACTGCTTGACATAATATGACAAAATAATGCCTAGATTATAAAAAAAAAACACTTTATAAATGAATAAATAAACTGTTTGGAGTAAAAGAGTCTACTCCTAACTGAGAACTTAGCCAGATGTTCCGACTAACTGAATACTACTAAAATACCTAACAGTACAGTTTTCTGACAGATCATGATTTTATAGTAAATTGCTAGTGCCATGATCCAGTATTTCACTTTCCTTTTAAAGAAAGCATGATAATGTGGCTCCATTTCTACACTTAAAAGGAGTCATTTCAATCTGTGGAAAAAACATTGATATTAACTGGTGGTTTTGTCTGTGTTTTTTCTCTTTTGCAACTCAATTGTTAAAAGCGCTACACAAATAAAAGGGAATTGAACAATGAAATTGACTTAAATTAAGTAACAAACTAGATAAAAGAGGCAAAAGAGATATAGGAGACAGACATTTTTGTGCTTTACACATTATATTCTACTCCAGCTCACACAGCCAGAGCTGATTAAAACCTTGCTTGTGTTCTACTAAAACATACTCTACATCCTGCTCCTCCTTATTCATAGTTAACTTGAACTATGGAACTCAGAACCTTCTGAGGAACTGATGTACTCTTTTGGCAGCATTGCTCAACCATTTATATTTAGGCATTGGGCAGATGCTCATATCCAGAGGACATCATACTTGAATTGTTGACAATAAAATGGAACTTACTGTCTCAAAGACTATTGAGAGATGGTCAGTGCAGACAGAATAACAGTGCTTTGTCTGATGGTGCTGTAGAGAGTATGGAGGGTGGTGAGGTTCCAAATGATCCAGAATTAAAAATTTTGAAAGTTCTGGATCACTGGACTCACTGATTTTGACACTGATTACTCCTCCAAAGTATCACAAAGAGTGAAATCAAGACGTTCAGTTTTAATACAAAACATTTTTTGACTTTGACTATAACCTATCTTTGTTCAAAAATGTATGGACCATTTCTGTGGTCAGAAATAACGTTTCCTTTATATGATTCTTCCATGCAGAACTTTGCAAGGGTCTGTGCAAGCAACACAACCTTTTTGAAGGTCCTTAGTTTTATCTAGGTTTTTTCCAACATTCTGGCCAGGATATTGGCAGTTTGTGAATGTTTTCTTGCTTTTATGGATCTTGCCTTACATAGTTCACCTTAACTTTGAAAATGTTTGTTTGAAGATTTTACTGTGCATAATAAGCAATCTTGAACTTGACAATTTACCTCAGTCTCTATGCAAGAATTAGCAAATATGGGCACTTGATATAGCATGTAAATTATGTGCAAATATTTCTAATTGTTTTATATTTATCCATTAGATCTCTGAGGCCATGGAAAAACTAAAAGGACTACTGCCTCTCTTTATTTTTGCACTAAGTTTTCTTATGAGCAATGCACAGGAAACAGATTTGTCCACAGGTATGTAACTTACATTAAGCATTTGTTGGTAACTTGCATTAAACATTTGTTGTATGGAGGACGGAAGCAGAAAGTATACAATAATTAAATTTTTGCCATATCTCTTCTTATTCAACCACATGGTAACTATAAAAACAGACTCTTTAATCCTAAATTAAATAACACACACTAAAAAAAAGTCATAATTTTACGGAAAATAACTATACTACAATTAAAATTTTATAAATTACAATAATAAATTGTAATTAAATACAAAACTCATTAGATAAAGGTTAATGTCCATACTAAAAATTTATTGTTTTTCTTTGTAATTTTGAGGTAAATCATATTAGTTTTATAATACTTTGACATTTAAGTTCTAGATGAAAGTTTAGCATTTTTGTAGTGTTGTTATCGGAAATGCTGCCGATACCACAAAAAAATCGGGCATCGGAATCGGGAAGTATTTGAGTCCACGTACCGATCCAATACCATTTTCCTAAACATAACCTAGTTATACCCGCTATCTTTGCTAGCTTTGCTTACTTACAGAGTGTCACGGCGTGCGCCCAAATGGATATCGCTCCTCGCTCACGCCTCGCTCACTAGTTAGGCGGCCTCTCCCCCTTTAGGTATGTGAAGGAGCAGGGCGCCAGAATCAGGCACGGCTGGTGAGCTATCTCCGCCAATGATCCCGGATTTCTTCCAGTACTATAAAACACAGTGGGGAGTGTAGCTGGGTGTCTGACTGTTGGGAAGCTGGACTTTGCAACGCGGTGGATTTTATGAGAGACAGTGGCACGCGAGCGGGGCGATGTGATGCGCCCCAGAGACTTTAAAAAAGGGGAATGCCGCCCCTTTGATCTCCGCGAGAGGACAGCGGGTGAACGAGCTGCGCGAGCACCAACACACACGCGTCGAGCCCACCTTCGCATCCCTGCTGCCGAAGTGGAAAAGGCCGCAGGGAGCCTTTAACCCTTTCCTTCCCCATTTTTCTAAATAAATTACCATTTTTCCTGTAAGACCTTGCCTCATGTCTGTGTTTCATGGTGTCGCCCGTGCACATAGGGTCGAACCCGTTACACAGGGCTAGTAGTATCTACAGATACAGATACACACCCAGGTATCGGATCAGTACTCGGTATCGGCCGATAACCTGAGCCCAAGTATCGGAATCGGTATCGGGAGGGAAAAAATTATATCGGAACATCTCTAATTTTTTCATGACTTTTTAAAAGATTATCCTTACATTATCACTTACATGTAGGCTATAGTATCTGCTTCATGCCTTCAAAGAATGTGAAGAGAATTTAGGAGACTGATACTTATCAAAAAATATATATTTTTGTTTTGATGACATTTGTTCTGAAAAATCACCACGTCAATCTAGCCATCAGCTTTCTTAATGCATGCCTGAATATTCTGACACCAGGATAATGTATTTGCTGTGTAGCTTTTTTAAAGCTGCGCTTTAAGTTACATTTTGATATTTAGCTTGTATGAGGGGAACTATGGTCTTATTTTTGTACATTAGCGAAAACTCCGCGAACTCTCCGCTTAACTGTCACAGCCAATCAGAAGCTGGAGGCAGGAACATTCTAATCTTGTTTCAGATTGGCTGATCAGCATCTGGAGGCGGAGATATTCTAATTACCTCTTCATTACTGGCGCATTGAAATAAACGCGCGGGTGAGGGCGGGACCTGATGCGGAATACGCATACGTTTATTGCTCAGGTACAGACGTAACGTGATATGAACCAGCCAATGGGAAACAGGCGGCCTTCAAATGTTTAGCGCGCAGGGGTGGTGTGACTCAGCAGCCGGTAAACGGTTGTGTGTGAATTCAGAGGAGTGAAGACACACTGCTGAGCTACAGGTGAGGAGGACAGCAGTCTCTGAGGGACAGAGGAGAAGACTCTGAAATGTCACATCCTGTTTCAGTGGGAGAAAAAATACCTGCAAGCTCAAGAGACAATGACGGTAAGAGATTTTTTTATTGTTATTTTAATTCTTATTGTTGCTGCTGTAAACAAAGCTCAATATCTTAATGTGTTCTTTTCTTCTCTCTTCCAATCAACCCTAATGCACCAAAGATCCAGTTGCCTACTGCCTGTTTGGAAGAGGATCTTTTTTGGATACACTGAACCGTCCATTTTGGTGTGTTTTAGATTTGACTTACTTGCATTAAGGCATTAGGATTCTGAACCTAACCTTAAAGTTATTTGTACACATACATTATATAAGAACTATAGAGTAAAAAAAAAAAAAGGGACCACATTGTACTTTATTTGTAATAAAGTATCCAATTCAACTATAATTGTAACATTTCTTGTTTGAAATTGTTCATTTCTTCATAGCTTGTTAGTCAAGGATATTTAACAGCAATGTTTAAGTTTGTGAGAGAATGTTCCACTGTTATAGCACAATAGTCTAAATATTTCATTTAGTTTTTCATTTTAGGATTTTACTGTAATGCTATAAAACTGAACTCCTTTTTATTGTAATTTGCATCATACCTGTACTATACTGTGTCACAGTTCTACAGGCTATTTTACAAATATTGTCATCTTGAGTTTGTGTTAACACTTTATTGAACATGTGTGTTGATAGGAATTTATTTTAAAAATTGTTAAATATCAGGGTTTTTGTGTTATTGCTTTATTTGAAGATGTTTAATCTTCAATTTAGGAAAAACTCTGTAAATAACAGTGCTTCCCTGCTAAATGCCTAATGCTTTTGCTTTATTAAAGGTGTTTGATTGTAATAATTTTGGGAAAAAATGTAAAATAAAAACATTTTGCTGCTACACGTCTAGTGCTGTTTTAATGAATGTGTTAAATCGTATACATTTTGGGAAAAATCTGTAAAATAATGGTGTTTCACTGCTAAACTTCTAGTGCTGTTTGTTTAATGGTGTTTAATTGTATAAATTTAGGAAAAATCTGTAAAATAATGGCGTTTCTCTGTAAAAGATAAAATTACAATTTCTGTAAATTTTATGTTTTTGAGCATAATATGAACTAGAGTATTTTACCTTAATTTTACGGTTTTTGTTTGGCTGCCAGTCATTTGACCGTTTTTTTAACGATTCTTTTTTTTTTTAACAGTGCAGCTCTTGATATGGTTGATATATATTCTTTTGCCAAATGTAACTTTACTTTGTTTTGCCTTTGCCTACCACACTGAGGGTGAGTTTCACTAGAAGTGCCTTTAAAAACAAAAATTATGTAGTTTCAATCATGAGTGAACTTTTAAATATTTTTTTCCTGAATCTCACATTACAAATCTTTTGTTTTCCGAGGATTTTTTCCCTCTTTCTGAGGATTTTCGAGGGTCTTAACATGCTCAAAAACTCATGAAAATTGGCAGACACGTTGGAATTTGCTGCCATTAGGATGCTGGAGAATCTGGGCGGAGGGGTGAAGGAAACCACCAAAATTTTTGATATGTATGATTGATATCATAGTGTAATCCTTTTTTCTCAGCATCTGGGGCTTTTTGGAGATGTAAACATAAAATTCCTCCCTTTTCTAAAATTATGTCATAATGGTATTGGGACGTCCCCTTTAAATGCATGTGCCCATTGTGCCCGCTGTCTTACTTGTGTGCGCAGATGGTGATGGCGCAGGGTGCTTGGGCATGCTCATTGTTGCTTAAAAACTCTTTAAAACATATTATTTAGAATGCACTTTCTATTTGAAATAAATCCCAAAGTGCTATAGATTTTTTCAACTAAAAGCTCTAATAAATATGATAAGTTTTAAGACCGGATTTCAAAGTATTAACATTCTGTGGCATTCTCATATACTTTATCTAGGAGCAGCTAAGCAAAAAGCCTGAACTCCCATCATCTTATAAGGCTTCAAAAGATTTACTGACGCCGAGCTAAGGTTACTTGTTACTCATACTGTATGTAAGGTGATGAGTTCATTGAGGGAGGGGCATCCCCATAAATTCACTGGTGGGTAAGAATGGGAGTGATAGGGTCATATTTATGCACCCTCATCTGGATCATAGGAGCACTGTTCTGTATATACTGTAGCTTCTTGGACATTTCCCAGGTACTACTAGTGATGGTTCGATGTCCTAACCTGTTGTGGGGTGCCTACAAAAATAGCTTCAGTGTTAGAGTTGTATTAAAGCACTCATGGTATTCTCTCAGTCAGCCTCAATAGGAGTTCAAATGAGTTGAAATCATGGTCCCACTAACTGCAAACATTGCTAAATGTATCAACTTTGGACAATCTAAAATGTAAAATATATTTTGGGTTCTTTAACAATTTATGTTTTTATACGTTTTATATATATATATACTCAGCAAAAAAGAAACGCCCCTTTTTCAGGACTGTGTATTTCAACAATAATGTTGTAAAAATCCAAATAACTTTACAGATCTTCATTGTAAAGAGTTTAAACACTGTTTTCCATGCATGTTCAACTAACCATAATCAATTAATTAACATGCACCTGTGGAATGGTTGTTAAGAGCTTAACAGCTTACAGAAAGTAGGCATTTAAGGTCACAGTTCTAAAAACGCAGGACACTAAAGAGACTTGTCTACCGACTGTGAAAAACACCCAAAGAAAGATGCCCAGGGTCGCTGCTCATCTGCGTGAACGTGCATTAGGCATGCTGCAGGGAGTATATATAATTAGTCCGAATATCACACCTGCGTGACAGGTACAGGATGGCCACAACAACTGCCCGAGTCACACCAGCAACACACAATCCCTCCATCTCACAGCAAGAACTGACAAATCTGGTCCAGTCCATGAGGAGGAGATGCTCTGCAGTACTACAAGCAGCTGGTGGCCACCAGATACTGACTGCTACTGACTGATTTTCAGCCTCCCTTCATTCAGGGACACATTGTGAAACATTTTTAGTTTATGTCTTATGGTGTTGACTCTTTTAGTGTTCATACAAATAGTTACACATTAAGTTTACTGAAAGTAAAAACAGTTGAAAGTCAGAGGACGTTTCTTTTTTTGCTGAGTATATAAGAAATAATTTAAATAGGAACTGCCTGACAAAGTGAAGACCAAAAGATCCGCAAAAGCTAGACATCATGCCGAGATCCAAAGAAATTCAAAAACAAGTAAGAAATAAAATAATTGAGATCTGTCATTCTGGAAAAGGTTATAAAGCCATTTCCAAAACTTTGGGACTGCAACGGACCACAGTGAGAGCCATTATCTACAAAAGGCAAAACATGGAACAGTGAAGAACCTTCCCCAACACCTCATTCAACAGGTCACAAAAGTCCCCACAACAACATCCGAAGAACTGCAGGACTCACTTGCCTCATTTAGGGGGAGTGTTCATGACACCACCATAAGAAAGACACTGGGCAAAATTGGTTTGCATGGCAGAGGTCCAAGATGAAAACCACTGCTGAGCAAAAGGAACATAAAGACTCGTCTCAGTTTTGCTGACAAGACAAACATTGAACTTTTTGGAAGGTGTGTGTCCCATTACGTGTGGTGTAAAAGTAACACCGCATTAAAAAAAATATTATCATACAACAGTAAAATATGGTTGTGGTAGTATGATGGTTTGGGGCTGTTTTGCTGCTTCAGAACCTATAAGACTTGCTGTGATAAATGGAACTACAGTATGAATTCTGCTGTGGACCAAAATATCCTGAAAGAGAATGTCCTTTCTCTATATGTTTATGACCTCAAGCGAACTTGGGTTCTGCAACAGGACAATGATCCAAAGCACACCACTTCTGAATGGCTGAAGAAAGACAAAATGAAGACTTTAGATTGGCCTAGTCAAGGTTCCTGACCGGAATTCAATTGAGATGCTGTGGCATGATCTTAAAAAGCGGTTTATGCTGAAAACCCTCCAATGTGGCTAAATTACAACAGTTCTGCAAAGATGAGTGGGCCAAAATTCCTCCACAGACCTGTAACAGACTCATTGAAAGTTATTGAAAATGCTTGATTGCAGTTGTTGTTGCTAAGGGTGGACCAACCAGTTATTAGGTTTAGGGGGCAAACATTTTTTCCCACAGGGCTATGTAGTTTTGAATTCTCCCTTAATAATAAAAACCTTAATTTAAAAACTGCATGATGTGTTAACCTGATTATTGACTTTGACTAATATTTAAATTAGTTTGATGATATGAAACATTAATGTGTGATAAACATGCAAAAAAAAAAGAAATCAAGGGGTAAAGGGGCAAACACTTTTTTTTACATAACTGTATACAGTATAACATATGTAACAGTCAAAAGTCTGGAAACACCTTTCAATGCAATGGTCTTTTCTGATTTTTTATTTCTTTCTACATTGTAAAACTATACTGAAGGCATCCAAAATATGCAGTAATCTCTGGTTGAGATGTGTCTGCTACCTACAGTATGCTCTGTAAAGCCTTTATAGCAGCCAAGGTCCTGTAAATTGATGATTTATGAGGCTAAATAAACTTCTCTGCAGCAGAGGAAACTTCTTTCTTGCTTTCCTGGGATGGTCCTTCAGAGAGACAGTTTCATCATATGCTTTACAAAGGCACTTCACAGATTAGTTTAATTGTTATTTCCAACATTGCCTGTGTACATGGGGTCATCGAGTGTTTCAGGTCTTTTAACATTAATCACCCAGCCAGGGATGATGAGCCCCCTGCTTGTGTCTGAGCTCAAGTAGCTTGCGTAGTCCATGGATATCCCTCACTGATCCTTTTAAATGTCTTCTCTATGGTGCCTGTGATGTTCCTAATGGCTCTCCTTTTGTGCAGTCCCCTGATTAGATAAAACATTAACAATATAAAGTGCAATAGACACTTTCTCAGTAATGAGAAGTAAGGATTGTTTAATAGGATGGTTGGTTAAAAGCACTGCATCAGGACACCGGTGTGTCTCAAATTAAATGCATTTGAAGGCTGGTTATGTGATGTTGGTTAAAAATAAATATATTATAAAATAAAATATAATACATAAATAAAAATAAATCATTTTTAAAACAATAATAATAATAAAAAAATTGGATTTACCTAAAACTGTTCCCTGAGAGATAAGCTTTTTAAAAGATAGTTACAGTAAGCGTAGAACAGGTAAATTATTTATAAATTTTTATTTAAAGTGAGTACCTTGTAAAAACCCATTAAGCATAGTCAATAATTATCTACATTGTCAGATATGAAAAGAATTATCATGTTATTTTTTTGCCACTTCGTCTAGAACTATTCTCGATTGCTCTGCGGAGTGATTAGACTGAACAAGCCTCTGCATGGGTTGTATGGGGACCTCCACCCCCTGTTTCAGCATTTGCTTGCTACCACTTCGTATTTGCCCATCTTTTTCTCCAGTCTTCATTCCAGGTAAGCATCAACTCTAGAAAGACCACCAAAGACGGATTTATTGTTTCTGACCCCAGAACAATGCATGGACCACCAGAGTGTGGCCACTGCAGTTGTATCTGGGAATTTGAGTGGCTCGCTACGCCAAAAGAATTGCCAGTTCTTTGTTATTTCCATGCCTGATATGGGTGTTGTTGTGCCTTTTTCCCAACTTTAACAAAATGATGGTATGCTTTGTTGTTTGGTGCTGCTGATAGAGATCCCTGTGCTAATGGCTCTCGCTGTGGTTCTTTAGATCATGTTACTTTTTGAGATCTTTATCAGCCAGGTTCTATTTAAATGAGTTCTTGATTTAAGAGGATTGGCAGTAATCAGGTGCGAGGGTGTGGCAAATGAAATTTAACTGAACTTAAAAAAAAATAAAATCACAGTTCATTCATAATTTAGCATTAGCATACTAGACCTTGTTTGATGATCTGAATCATTTAAGTGTGAAAAATATGTAAAAAAAAAAAATAAACTAAAAATTCAGGAAGGGGGCAAATACACCCCTCCCCCTTATCTATATTAGATCCAGTCAAATGTTTAGACACACCTTCTAATTCAATGTTTGTTTAGTGATGTATACTGGAGGTTTCGAATTTATAAAATAGCACTTGTGGAATTAGGTCATTATACAGTAAGTAACAACAACAACAACAACAGTCAATTGTTATTTAAAGACATTTGCAAAACCGAGCAAGCACCATGATGAAACTGACTCTCATGAAGACCATCACAGGAAGAAAAGGTCAAAACTTAACCCTGCTGCAGAGAAGTTCACATCTCAATATCCACTGCAAACTGTTCATTACATTATAACATTAATTAAACCATATAAATTATATTTTTGTGTTTTCAGGGTGCAAGGCGAATTTGGCTGACATTGTGTTCCTCGTTGATGGCTCTGGTAGTATTGGCGATGCAGACTTCCAGAGAGTGAAGCAGTTTCTACGCACCTTTATAGTGGGTCTCGATACTGTGCCTGATAAGGTCAGAGTAGGAATCGTACAGTTTAGTAATACCCCCCAAGATGAGGTCCAATTGGGGCAGTATGCAGACAAAAATGACCTGCTGGAGAAGGTTGAAAAACTTACCTACCTAGGAGGAGACACTAAAACTGGAAAAGCTCTCCACTTCATCCTAGACAAATACAACAATAATTCAAGTGGCAGTAGAATCAATCAGCGTGTGGCACAGATTGTTGTGGTGATCACAGATGGTGACTCTACTGATAGAACAGAGATTCCTTCCGCGAAACTACAGGCTAAGGGGGTGTTAATCTTTGCAATTGGGGTTGGTGCAGTTAGCATTACAGGGTTGGAGTCCATTGCTAACCAACCACATCATCATTTTGTATTTAATTTCACGGCCTACGGGAAACTTCTAAATGCAACCAACAGCATATTAGACAAAATGTGTATTTTTGTGGAGGCCAAGCAAGAAGGTAATGTTGTCCTAATTTTTGACAGTTTAATGTTTTACTACATTATATAAATAATAATTTCACCACAGAAATGTCTACCACTACTGAAACCAATTATTCCACCATTGTAATATCTCTATTTCAGCTTTAGCTCCAAAATTTGCAGATGTGTTCGTGCTTGTGGACAGCTCATTAGAACAGACCCAAAAAGTGAAACAGTTCCTCCAACAGCTAACCAATGATCTTAATGTGGGGAGTACATCCTATCAGATCGCTTTGGCTCAGTTTGGTGAAGATGTTTCATTGGAATTTGGTTTTGATGCTTACAAAACTACAGCTGAAGCAGTTGCATTAATCCGCAAATTCCAACTCAGAGCCACTGGACAGCTCAATCTGGAAAAGGCAATTGATTATGGGCGCACTCACCTCATCACCCCTGGAGCAGGCAGCCGAATTGCTCAGGGTTACAAGCAGTACCTGCTGCTGTTAAACAAAGGAGAATATGATGTCAAAATATTTAAAGCATTTGAGACATTAATGGATGAGCAGGTGACTCTTGTCAGCGTTGATTTCAGCAAAGCGCAAGCAACTGATGAACAGAAGAATTTTTTTCGACCACTGGTAGAAAGAACCATCTATGCTGCAACGAAAAATCCTGCAGCAATAGCAAAACATGTGAAAACTGTAATTGAAACTGAAGTAAAGATCGAAGTAACTGGAGGTCAGTTTGTCTTTAATTTTTTTTATTTTAAAAATACTACAAATAATGAAATGAAATGTAACCTGTAGATTAGTGCTATTTAATAAGTTGATATATGATATGTCAAACATCAATTTTCTGTGGAATATGTATTATTTTTTATAATATAATATTAATATTCATTAATAAATGTTTATCCTATAGTATTTAATTGTGAAAATGAAGAAAAATATAATATCAATATAATTGTCATCCATAAATTTTCAGATTTAACACTTCAGATAACCTTTGTTTACCCCAAAACATGTTAAATGAAAACAAATGCAAATGTAAACTCAAATATGAAAAAATAGTCTCATTGTTGAATGAGGCTTAAGAGGAAAGCTAGAAAGAAGATTAGCTCCTAAAGTTAGATCCTAGAGAAGTAGCCTCACTACTAGCTCATCTCTTTCCTAGGAATTCAAGTCAAAAATTATTTTTTTAGGAGAGCTCAAAGTAACAGAAAAAAAGAAATACATATCGGCAAAATTAACCAATCAGCCATAATATTAAAAATCACTGACAGGTGAAGTTAATAATATTGATGATTTCATTAGAGCGGCATCTGTCAGGTGGTGGGATATTTCTATTTATATAAAGTATCTATATATGTATCTATCTATCTATCCATCCACAGTATCTATCTGTCTATACTGGGAAGCTTATGTGATGGAAGCAGGAAAATTGGGCAAGTGTAAAGATCTGAGCAACTCTGACAAGTGGCAATTACAGTATGTTCTGGCTAATCAATGTATGTTACTAGAGAGCAACAAAAGAATGTCGGAATATCCAATACATACTTATAGAGTCCACATTAAAATTCCTATTGTGTAGTTAAAATTGGAAAATTGGACATAAGGTAAACCTAAATAAATGCAGAAATATGAAATCCACATTGGTTCATTAGTAAATATTAAACAAGACAGCAATATAAAAGCATGCCAGAGCCTTATTATTGCTTTTTTTTTTTTTTTTTACCTATGTAGGAACTGTTGGAGGTTCAACAAGTCCTTTCTTTTTGGTAGCTGCCCATGAATCATACAAACCGGATTCCAAAAAAGTTGGGACACTAAACAAATTGTGAATAAAAACTGAATGCAATGATGTGGAGATGGCAAATGTCAATATTTTATTCAGAATAGAACATAAATCACGGAACAAAAGTTTAAACTGAGAAAATTTATCATTTTAAGGGAAAAATATGGTGAATCAAAATGTCATGGTGTCAACAAATCCCAAAAAAGTTGGGACGAGGCCATTTTCACCACTGCGTGGCATCTCCCCTTCTTCTTACAACACTCAACAGACGTCTGGGGACCGAGGAGACCAGTTTCTCAAGTTTAGAAATAGGAATGCTCTCCCATTCTTGTCTAATACAGGCCTCTAACTGTTCAATCGTCTTGGGCCTTCTTTGTCGCACCTTCCTCTTTATGATGCGCCAAATGTTCTCTATAGGGGAAAGATCTGGACTGCAGACTGGCCATTTCAGTACCCGGATCCTTCTCCTACGCAGCCATGATGTTGTGATTGATGCAGAATGTGGTCTGACATTATCTTGTTGAAAAATGCAGGGTCTTCCCTGAAAGAGATGACGTCTGGATGGGAGCATATGTTGTTCTAGAACCTGAATATATTTTTCTGCATTGATGGTGCCTTTCCAGACATGCAAGCTGCCCATGCCACACGCACTCATGCAACCCCATACCATCAGAGATGCAGGCTTCTGAACTGAGCGTTGATAACAACTTGGGTTGTCCTTGTCCTCTTTGGTCCGGATGACATGGTGTCCCACATTTCCAACAAGAACTTCGAATCGTGACTCGTCTGACCACAGAACAGTCTTCCATTTTGCCACACTCCATTTTAAATGATCCCTGGCCCAATGAAAACGCCTGTGCTTGTGGATCTTGCTTAGAAATGGCTTCTTCTTTGCACTGTAGAGTTTCAGCTGGCAACGGCGGATGGCACGGTGGATTGTGTTCACTGACGATGGTTTCTGGAAGTATTCCTGAGCCCATTCTGTGATTTCCTTTACAGTAGCATTCCTGTTTGTGGTGCAGTGTCGTTTAAGGGCCCGGAGATCACGGGCATCCAGTATGGTTTTACGCCCTTGACCCTTACGCACAGAGATTGTTCCAGTTTCTCTGAATCTTCGAATGATATTATGCACAGTTGATGATGATAACTGAAAAGTCTTTGCAATTTTTCGCTGGTTAACACCTTTCTGATATTGCTCCACTATCTTTCTGCGCAACATTGTGGGAATTGGTGATCCTCTACCCATCTTGGCTTCTGAGAGACACTGCCACTCTGAGAAGCTCTTTTTATACCCAATCATGTTGCCAATTAACCTAATTACTGTTAATTGGTCTTCCAGCTCTTCTTTGTGCTCAAATTTACTTTTTCCAGCCTCTTATTGCTACTTGTCCCAACTTTTTTGGGATTTGTGAAATTTGGAATCAACATATTTTTCCTTTAAAATGATACATTTCCTCGGATTAAACTTTTGATCTGTCATCTATGTTCTATTCTGAATAAAATATTGACATTTGCCATCTCCACATCATTGCATTCAGTTTTTCTTCACAATTTGTTTAGTGTCCCAACTTTTTTGGAATCCGGTTTGTATTTATTTTCATATTAATATCATGTATTGTATATGTTTGCATCACAGACTGCAAGTTAGCGCCGGTGGCTGATATAGTGTTTATTGTGGATGCATCCGACAACGTCACACTTCCAAACTTCAAGCTGGTCCTTAACTTTCTCCATGACATGATTAGTGGTTTGGAGATAGCATCTGATGGTGTACGGGTGGGAATGGTGCTATACAGTGACACACCCACAGCTGACTTCTACCTAAACACTTTTGATAACCAAACGAAGATCCTGCAGTACATTAATCTTTTACCCTTTAAGGGTGGAGAATCCAAAACTAGTGAAGCCCTGAAGTTTGCTAGAGAAAAACTATTCATTAAAGATACAGGAAGCCGACATGCCCTAGGAGTACAGCAGATTGCTGTGGTCATCACAGCAGGGGACTCATTGGATAATGTCACATTTCAAGCTGATTCGCTAAGACGCAGTGGAGTCGAAGTCTATGTCCTTGGAATCACAAAAGATAATGAGAAACAGCTGAATGAGATTGCATCTCATCCTCCTGAAAGGTTTGTTTTCAGCGTGGAAAGCTTTGCTAAACTCAAAACCATGGAGAAACCACTGAGGAAGACCATGTGTAACAATCTAGTCCGTTCACGTGACAAGTCAATTGGTTACAGTATAGAGCAAGGTAAGATATGGATGCTTTATTACTGATAGATCTTAACATCTAAGCATATCATGCAAGTTAGGGTTGTTATCTACTGTGTTCATTCATCACTTTAAACATATTGCAATTTTAGGATGTGTCCAGATGGAAGCAGCAGACATCTATTTCCTCATTGACCAGTCCTCAAGTATTTACCCGCCATACTTTGAAGATATGAAAAAGTTAATTTTAGAGGTTCTATTGAGGTTTACTATTGGACCAAACCAGGTTCGTGTGGGGGTGGTGAAATATTCTGATAACGCCACATTAGAATTTAAGCTGAATGAATTTACTGACAAAGAGTCCCTTAAAAAAGCTGTGATCAGCACTAATCAAAATTATGGAAACACAAATACGGGGGCGGCTTTGTCTTCCATGGACCCACTCTTCAAGGAGGCTGAAAACAATCGTAGCACTAAGGTTCAAAAGATTCTGATTGTCATTACTGATGGAGCGTCACAGGATAAAGTGACAGAGCCAGCAGAAAAGTTGAGAACTCAAGGGGTGACCATTTATGCCATTGGAGTAAAAGATGCAAATAAGACGGAGCTTCTTGAGATAGCAGGTGACCAAAAGAGAATGTACTTCGTCAACAACTTTGATGCCCTGAAATCCCTCAAAGAAAACATTATTAAGGATATCTGTTCAAGTGACGGTATGGATGCCCATTGTTATTTACTCTTTTTAACATGTGATAACCTGATACTAGAACTTGAACAATATTATGTTATTGCAAACTTTTATAATTTTTTTTCCTTCTGTGTGATGAAGGATGATGTTGACTATCATTTATTTCTGTTTTTTTAGCCTGCAAAAACATGAAACAGGCAGATATCGTCTTTTTGATTGATGGTTCAGGCAGCATTGTCTCTGAAGACTTCTTAAAGATGAAGAAATTCATGAATAATGTGATTTCTAAGTCCGTAATTGGCCAGGATAGTGTTCAAATTGGAGTAGTGCAATTTAGCTCAGACTCAAAGGATGAATTTCCCCTTAACCAATTTTCTGACAAACTCCAGATGCAAAAGGCCATAAATGACACACGTCAGCTGGGTGGTGGAACTATGACTGGGGCTGCCCTCTCTAATTTATCAGTGTACTTTGATCCAGCACGAGGGGGACGTCCCAGCATTCCACAGATCCTGATTGTGATCACAGATGGTGAATCTCAGGATGCTGTTGCTCAGCCTGCACAAGCCCTCAGAGACAAGGGCATTGCAATATACTCCATAGGAGTACATAATGCCAACAGCACACAACTACAAGAGATCAGTGGAACTCCGGACAGAGTTTTTTATGAAAGAAATTTTGATGCACTGGACTTCTTACATGAAGATGTTTTGCTTAAGGTCTGCACTTCTGCTGATGGTGAGCCATGCTAATGTAATTGTCTTGTACATTATTGTTTTTAGTAAAAGTGACAGTAAGCAGCAATTTTTCATGTGCTACTGACACATACTAAGCATTCACACTCTTAAGAGCTTCTTAAAAGTTATTTAGATGATTAAGAAGTCTAGCTTTATAAACATGCTTTGATTTTTCATAAACTCTACCGATATATTAATAAGCTGTAAAAAATTTCTAGAAGGGACTTTTTCCAGATATTTTGTTTGTATATGGGGAATAATATACACCGATCAGCCATAACATGAAACACACATCATTTTAACAAATTAACAATGATTAAATTATATACCAGCAAACTGGTGAAAGGATCAAGGGCAACCAATATTTATGGCTGTGGGGACCAAACCCACCCCATCAATGCAGCACAACTCACCGAAAAAAAAGTCAATACTGGCCACGATGTAATGGCACCAGAACACCTAGTGCACCACAGTCCTCCATTTGCAGGTCCTGGCAGGCACAGAGCCCAGATTTCAATCTGATCAAGCACCCATGGGATACGATGGAGACCCCACCTGCAACTCAAAGCACTCAAAGGATCTGCTGCCAAGGTCCTAGTGCCAGACACAACCAGAGGTCCTGTAGAGTCTTTCCTTGAAAGGCCACAGCTGCACGAGCTCACAAAGGGAAACTACACATTAGTGAGCGTGATGTTTTGCATTGTAATTTTATGGCACGTTGGTATATACAGCATGGTAAACTATACATGTAATATGTTAGGTGTTTTGTTGATCATATATAGATATATTGAAAAAAGATAGATATCTAGATGTTAGAAACCAAATGTGACTATGATATACAGTAAACAGTGTTGGGTGTAACACGTTACAAAGTACTTGGAGTACTTTTTTGATGTAACGAGCAGTGTTGGGGGAAATTTTTTGGCGTTAATTCTTAACGTAACTAATCAAATTACAAAATTACTGTCATTAAAAAGTAATCAGTTACATTACTGCATTACTTTCTGATAAAAGTAGCTAGTTAGAGTACTTTAACATTGTAGAAATTTGTAAATATACAAAAAATATTTGTTTATCTTCACTTACATTAAACTAAAAATAGATTTAGCACATTTGTCTTCATGTTGTGATTCAGAATAGAATGTGCAGGGTGTCCAATGCATTTATGTGATTTAAATTAAAAGTTATTATATAGATATGGAGCTTTACTCACTTTTTTCAACACACTGCTATTATTTTAAACACCATTTTAATCTGTGAGCCAGACAGCAGTCATTCTGTTAGTGTGTGTATATGAAAGTCATCCTACAAGCCCACCCCCATATAGTCATCCTATAACCCATCCCCCTTTGTTATTCCTGCTCTTATTACCCCTATGTCACCTATGCAGTTTCGCTCGCAGCATACAGCATTAGAGCGGTGTTAGGCACCGTGAGCCACCGACATTACGCAAAGTTCTGCAAGGTCCGCAAGCTTCCTCGAGGAAAGATGGAAACGTAATCACAGCGCCAAAACTCGCAGTGAATCATGATGAACCATACTTACGGCCACCGCGTGAAACCACATAGGTGAGATAGGGGAATTATCTGTTAGTAGTTAACAGATTATGGGCCAAACGTCGCTAAACGGGCCAGGGGTAGCTCAGTGGTTAAGGCATTGGACTACGGTGCGGAAGATCCCAGGTTCAAATCCCACGACCACCAAGTTGACCCTGTTGGGCCCTTGAGCAAGGCCCTTAACCCTCAATTGCTCAGATGTATAATGAGATAAAAATGTAAGTCGCTCTGGATAAGAGCGTCTGCCAAATGACTAAATGTCTGCCAAATGACTAAATGTAACTGATGATGGTAGAATAATTATAAAGGTCTTGACTAAAACAACATGCATGAGGAATCACAAAGGATTTTTCATTTTCTGCATTTTCTACTTTTATCAGAAACCAACGCTGTAATGTAACTGATTATTTTTAAAGTAATTTTGTAATGTAATTAGTTACTTTAAAAAGTAACATCCCCCACCACTGGATATAAATAAAGAACCTCTCTGAACACCTTTTGGATGTACTTTAATCACAGCTTCTCGCCCAACACCAGTGCACACCCTCTTGGGTTTTTAAGGCTAAATAGGCAGAAATCCTCATAGCCACTTAAAAAAAAACTAGTAGAAAGTGTTTCCCAGAAAAGTGGAGGCTGTTAGAGCGGTAAAAGGGGAAATAACACCATGTTAATGCAGAGGGTTTTGTAATAGGATCTTCAGCACTCAGGTTTCCACATCATTCTGGCTGTAAAGTGTCTCAGTACAGTCTTCTTTTAATATGGCAAACCTATCAAAATGTTCTACGCAATAATTGTTCTAATTTTGTGTGCTTCTTCTTTTTTTTTTTTTTTTTAGATTGCCAGAAATCACAAGTAGCAGATGTTGTCTTCTTAGTGGATGACTCTGTAAGCATTTCCGATACAGATTTTCTCAGTATGAAGCTCTTTATGAACTCAGTGGTAAACACCACTAAGGTTGGAAAAGACAATGTCCGTTTGTGTACTATTCTTTACTCTGACACACCTAGGATCAACTTTCCACTTAATCGTTACTACCTTAAACAAGAAGTGCAGGATGCTATAAATAATATAATCCATACTGGTGGAAACACATACACAGCCAAGGCACTACATTACTCACTGGATTACTTTAGTGAAGCCAGTGGAGGGAGAGGGGCACAAGGTGTCCCACAGATGCTGTTTGTCATCACGGATGGTGAGGCCACAGACCCACATGATTTACCCAAAGCTGCTGATAAGCTTCAAGAACATGGTATTAGTGTTTATGGCATTGGAGTGGGTGATGCAAAAACAGATGAGCTTGAGACCATAACCAAAGACAAAAGCAAGGTTTTCCATGTTGGAGACTTTAACGCATTGAATGCCTTAAAAGAAAATATTTCCAGGGTGATCTGCAGCAACACAAAACCAGGTAAGTGCACAACATTAGCATAGAAACGCTAAAAATTTAGAGTGAAATTCAAATTAATGTGCTTATTTTAACTAAGGATAACTGAAATTGGATAATGCACATACGTCAGTATATCTACCATCACCTGCTGCTTAAGTCTTAATGATTTTTATCTCAGTTTGAAAACAATAGGAATAAAGTTTATGCTTCTCTAAGGTGAAATTTTCTGTTATATAGAGTACCTTATGTACAGTGGATATACTTTAAAATGTATCCACAAAATTGTGCATTTGGGCTATGGGGTAGGGTGGCAAAACAGATGACCTTTCTATTAAAAAAAAACTTTGAAACTAACATGTTTACATAACACCAATACTTTTAGAAGGCAGTGTGTAGACTGTTTATAGCCAGAGAATGTGCCTTCATATCAAGTACAGCATTAGAGTAACTTGTTACTCTAATGCTGTACTTGCTGGGCCAGGGGTAGCTCAGTGGTTAAGGCGTTGGACTACGGTTCGGAAGATCCCAAGTTCAAACCACACAACCACCAAGTTGCCACTGTTGGGCCCTTGAGCAAGGCCCTTAACTGCTCAAATGTATGATAAGATAAAAAATGTAAGTCGCTCTGGATAAGAGCGTCTGCGAAATGCCTAAATGTAAATGTTACATAACCTCTGACTTAAATGTTTTTCAGAGTGTAAGAAAGAGAACGCTGATTTGGTCATTTTGATTGATGGGTCTGGAAGTATTGGAAGCACGCATTGGACGATCATGATAAATTTTATACTCAGCCTTATTGACAATCTTCGCATCAAACAAGACCTTGTTAGAGTTGGTGTAGCCCAGTTTAGTGATGTCTACAGAAAGGAATTTTACTTGAATAAATATAATAATACAGTGGATGTGAAGGAGGCCATTCGGGCTATCAGTCAAATAGGCCGTGGAACAGACATTACAAAGGCTCTGAATGAAGTGCAAGAGTTCTTCCACACCAGTCAAGGGAGCCGAATTCAAGGTGGAATTTCACAGAACCTGCTGTTCATCACTGATGGACAATCAGAGAATGGCATCAAAAAAGCAGCTGATAGATTGAGGCTCATGGGCATTGAGATCTTTGTGATTGGAATAGGTAATATCAACCCACAGCAGCTCAACATCATTGCTGGGTCACCAAAAAGGCTTTATACTATAAACACTTTTGACCATCTTAAATTAAATAGGACAACACAAGAGGTGATTAATAACATCTGCACTCCTCAAAAAGAACCCGAGGGTGAGTATAGACGGCAAACATTTTTCTATTATATCTGAATACAAAAATATGCTATTTTAAATTTATTTTTAAAGAAACATTTAACACACAGCCACCAAATATCTTTGCTTCTTTTTAAAGGTTGCACTGTACATATTGGTATTGGATTTGATGTCTCCCATAGTAGTTCAAGACCACAGGCAAGTGACAAGTATAAACCGTTGATCTACGTGCCTGAGATTATCAAAAGCATCTCCACTCTGGAAAGCCTGTGCTGTGTATCTATGCATCATTCTCTGCCAACCAGCATTGGTTTCCGTTTGGTTGATGCGAATGGCTACATACGGTATGATACAAATTTTGAGGACTACGATGAAGACATAGTAGAGAAGGTGATGAATCAAGAGACTGAAGGACAGGCTTTTAACACTAAGCTCTTGCGTTCATTTCAAGATAAGTTTGCTACTTCTGGTGCTGGTGTAAAGGTGAGCAGCATAAAAGTAATTAGAGCATGTAAACTAAGTAATGTGTAGACTTTAATGTTGAGTGATATTTGGGAAACTTTTAAAGTGTAAAAATTCTTATATTTTGATATTGAACAACATCTATAACCTGATTAAAAACCAAATGCTTAAACTCTCCTTGTTGTAGGTGATGGTCATTTTCACAGATGGACTGGATGCATCTGTTGATGACCTTATGGTGGCATCAGAGAAGCTCAGAAAAAGTGGTAAGGAGTCACTATTGAATCATTTGTAAATGTTCAAATTAGTTGATGAAATGAGAGTCTGTAAATATTATTAAGAAAATATACTTCATTCACTATTTTTGATACACCATGCACATCATTTTCACTATTATTTCTTCTTTAAATTACCTTAAACATACATTACAACACATCAGTGTGTAACATCAAGAATGTCAATCAATTGGTTGTTTTTGCCTTATGTATTTCTATAACAGGAGTCCATGCGCTGATTCCAATAGCTCTGGAAGGAGGCTTAAATGTTATGGACCTACATAAGCTGGGGTTTGGACGAGTATTTGGCTCCAGTGAGCCTCTAACAATTGCCATGCAACATGTGGGCCGTGACCTCCGGAAACAGATTGTAAGTGAATAGTGAAATATGTACCAGTTTAGTGCGAAGTACAGAAAGGAATTTTACTTGAACAAGTTTTACTTGGCTGATTTCTGTGCTTTACGGTTGGAATGTTCTTCTTTAACCTTCTTGGCCATAAATACCATCATTGTCTGCAGGAGAAAGAGAGAGACTTGGAAGCCAAAGACCACCTTGCAAACATTACAAATACTATCTTTGTTTACATGTGCAGCTTCAGACCATAGTCTGACTTTTTACTTTTTATGAAATTGTGCTTTTGGAGCAGTGGCTTCTTCATTGCTGAGCAGAATTTCAGGTGTCATCCAGCGTTTAGAAATTGTTCCCAAGGATGAACCAGACTTGTAGAAGTCATAAAAAAAGACTTTTTTATGAGGTCTTGGCTGATTTATTTTGATTTCAAAGAAAGAGGCACTGAGTTTGAAGGTAGGAGTTAAAATACATCCACAAGCATACCTCCAGTTGTTTCAAATTATGTCAATTAGTTTAACAGAAGCTTGTAAAGTCATGAAATAATTTTCTGGAATTGTCCAAGCTGTTTACACACACACACACGTGTAAACGTTTAACCCACTGGAATCATGATAATGATAAATTATAAGTGAAATAATTATCCATAAACAATTGTTGGAAAGATTCTTTGTGTCATGCATAAAATAGATGTCTTAACTGACTTTCCAAAACTATAGTTTGTTAAAATGACTTCTATGGAGTAGTTAAAAACAGTTTAAATTACTTCAGCCTAAATGAATGTAATCTTCAGATGTTAATACTGTATATTCCTAACTTTCTGTCCAACAGTGCATACAAATACAAATACAAACACTGCATTAAATGAGTTCATTTTACTCAGAGGTATCTGATCCTTCTCACAGAACTTGTATTGCTTGTATAAATGGACATTATGTGAATTAGATTATGTAATGCATTAATTTGTGTAAAATGGTGTATATATATATCCACAGGTCTCTTCTTTTGTAACTCTTTCTAGGGTGCTGTGGCCTTACGAGAGTGCTGTAATGTGATGTGTAAATGTACTGGTCATGACGGGGTGCGAGGACCTCAAGGTCTTCCAGGAACAAAGGTATAGCATCATATCATAAATGATCATATACAGTCTGATACAAGCAGTGGTGTCAAAAGTATTCACATTCATTACTTGAGTAGAAGTATAGATACTAGGGTTCAAAAATACTTCTTTAGAAGTTGAAGTATCAACCCAAGCTTTTTACTTAAGTAAAAGTTTAAAAGTACTGGTTACAAAACTACTTAAAGTATAAAAGTAAAAGTACCGTGAGGGGAGACAAAAGCATTAAGATCTCGCTTTCTGATCTTGCATGCGCCGGGGGGGCCGGGGGTGGGGGGGGGGATTGGGGGTCTGCGTTGTGCACATTCTTATCATGAGACCGGGGGGGTTGCGCGCTCTGATCATAAAAATAGAGTAACTAGGCTATCTTTAAAAAGTAAGGAGTAGAAAGTACAGATAATTGCTTAAAAATGTAAGGAGTAGAAGTAAAAAGTCAGCTGAAAAATAATTACTCCAGTAAAGTATAGATACCCAAAATTTCTACTTAAGTAAGGTAACGAAGTATTTGTACTTCGTTACTTGACACCTCTGGATACAAGACACTGTGTGAAAGCATTGGAACATTTTTTCCTAAACAGCATTTCTGCTGCTACTTAACAGGGCTTTCCTGGACGGGCAGGATATCCTGGATTTCCTGGAGAAGAAGGAGGAGTTGTATGACTCTATTATTATTTATTACATATCAAAATCTTGATATGTAAACCATTTGAAACCATTTTGAAACCATTTTGTTGTTCCAGGGAGAGAGGGGGCCACAAGGTTTGAACGGAACCCATGGACATCCAGGTTGCCAGGGTAAAAGAGGTTTAAAGGTAGGAGTGTTTTAGTTCAGTACATACTACAAATAGAAAATAAAACAACTTTTTTGCTTTTTACCTAAGAAATCCTTGTCTTAAAACTATTTACAGGGTGGCAGAGGCTTCAGGGGTGATACAGTAAGTACTGAAAAAAGCCACATACGATTGTTGCCAATTAAACAAGCATAATCATCAGACACATTAATGTTTACACACCAAACAATTCAAAGGTTTTAAGCCTTACATTATGGATTACTTCTTACATTAAGCAGAAGAAGAAGTAAAAGATATTTTTATATAGTGCTTGTATAGAAGAAATGCAGCTCAAAATGCTTTACAATAATGCAAATAGACATAGAATAAACATAAAAACAGAAATGAAATTAAAAGAAATATTGAAATAAAATTAAACTAAGTTTTACAGCATCAAGAAAATGAAGTAGTACAAATTAGGTTGCAAAAAATGTATTAGGAAAATCATAGCTGGAGCATTGGTGGCTTAGTGGTAGGATTATACAGTAGGTACAATCTGGTTTAGTTCCTAGGTAATGCCCAAACTCAGCCATGTATAGAATGGGAGAGTTGCATCAGGAGGGGCATCCCGTGTAAAACCTGTGCAACGTTGTATGTGGATTGGATGGTCCGCTGTGCCAGCCCCACAACACAAGCAGCCAGGGGTAGCTCAGTATTTAAGGCATTGGACTATGGTTCGGAAGAACCCAGGTTCAAAGCCCCCAACCACCAAGGTGCCACTGAGCAAGGCCCTTAACCCTCAACTGCTCAGATGTATAATGAGATAAAAATGTAAGTCGCTCTGGATAAGAGCGTCTGCCAAATGCCTAAATGTAAATGTAAATACTGTGTGTTAGGAGGCTGGCAGTTCAATATAACAGTTGATGTCTTTAAGTAGCTCAGTGGTTAAGGCATTGGACTATGGTTCGGAGGGTCTCACGTTCAAACCCCACGACCACCAGGTTGCCACTGTTGGACCCTTGAGCAAGGCCCTTAACCCTCAACTGCTCAGATGTATAATGAGATGAAAATGTAAGTTCTCTGGATAAGGGCATCTGCCAATTGCCTAAATGTAACTGGGGTCCAGGTTGTTGTTGTTGGAGGCTCCAATTTCACAATGTGAAAGTTTTGTAGGGCCAGGGGTAGCTCAGTGGTTAAGGCATTGGACTACGGTTCGGAAGATCACAGGTTCAAACCCCACAACCATCAAGTTGCCACTGTTGGGTCCTTGAGCAAGACCCTTAACCCTCAACTGCTCAGTTGTGTAACGAGATACAAATGTAAGTCGTTCTGGATAAGAGCGTCTGCCAAATGCCTAAATGTAAATGTAAAAGAACAACTACATGAGAAGTACTTAAAATGTAAGCTTCCGTTAACCTGGCTTCTCTAATGTCTAAAGATAATGTACAGTATTTCATAATTCTGTGCTGTAATTGAGAAGGCATGCACCTTCCTTTTCTTCTGCCAGTGGCTGAAAACGTTCATTAAACAGGCTTCGGGTGATCAGTGGGGGGAGCAGTTGTTTTACTTTTCAGGCAACCAGTAAATAGTGCATTATGATAATCAGGTTAGCTTCAATAAATGACATGAATCAATTTTTCAGTCATAGTTTAGCTATGTTTCTAAGGTGGTAAAAGTGGTAAAATTATTCGACATCTTGTTAATATACTGTAGGACATGAAGTTTGGATTTGAACCCAATGTAACGGCAGGCTAATACCCTCAGTTTTAATCCAGGGAGAAAGTGTCCCTAGATTATTAAGCACAATTTCTCTAGTAGGATTTTTGGTTTGTTTTCATATAACCTTAAGAAATGATTTGCTCATTCATTTATTTAAGGGGCAGAAGGCAATTAGTAAAGCTGCTGCATCATTTGGCTCAGCAGAGATGTACAGTTGCAGATCATCTGTGTAATTTACAGATGATCACAGATTAAGCAATTTCCCTCTGGGATTAAAAAGTTCTTTGAATCTTGAATAGCTATGAGGAATGCATTGTGCTGTCTAATAACGTCACCAAGTGGCAACATATAGTAAGAATAATAGTGGACCCGGGCGGCTTCACTGTTCAACCACAAAACAGTTGACATGCTTCTCATATGATCTGCATGACTGCCACTAGCTTTCTCATTTTGGTGTATATTTTAAACCAGATTAACACACAGGCAGAATGACCAACATTCTGTTCAAGATAACTGATTAGGGAATTATCGTCAGTTGAATGTAAATACTGTTTTTGAAAGTATTTTTTGACTTTCAGAATGAAACAGGAATTGTTTGCAAAGCATTGTTTATTTCCTATATCCTGGCAGTTTTGAAATTGAACCTCAAGTGTGGATGGTACATTTAACATATGATAAGGTGTGTGAGTGATGGTTTGCACCGTTACATGAAAAACTTGACATCACTTTTTTTGAACACCATTCCATATAAGTAATCTGAAACAAAGGCAATTGTTGATTTTAGCTAAATCGGAATTACTGAATAAAATCAAAGTAATATACTTTCAAAAAACACATTTAAATTCCACATGTATTTAAATGCAGTAATTGTTTGTACTTACAGTACATTACAAGGAAGCAGGATATTACAAGATTTTTTCTGTTATGTTTGACAGGGAATAGTTGGAGAACATGGTGTGGATGGAGTAAATGGAGAACAGGTAATGTAATGTAATGTACAATGATCAGCCATATGTCAAGAACTAACCCAAGACGACCAGAAAGACGATAGCTTTAGCAGTTAGCCCTGTAGCGTGAATGGTAAACCCAAACACGGATGGACACGAGCAGGCAGGATAATCACGCGATTTACTATAAGGACTCTCAAAGTGAATGAGCAAAGGAAAGACACAATCTAACCCTAGTCCTATAAACACACACTCAGTCTGAAAGTAAACCCAAGAAAGTGAGTACTCACGTGAACGGGAACGATACCGAAATAGCATGGGCAAAACTCAATGACAGAGCGATGTGCGGCGCCATCTTGTTTCCTTTTATGCTTTCAGGTTTGCGACCATCTTACTTCCGGGTCCTAATGCCGGTCGCGGCTGAGTGCGCATGACAGTACCCCCCTGTCCAGGACCAACTCCGGACGGTTCAGGGTGGAGGATACCCGGTGACGGTAGTCCCTAATGAGCCCGGGGTCGAGGATGAAGCGAGATGGAACCCAGGACCGCTCCTCGGGGCCGTAGCCCTCCCAGTCGAGGGCCCCTGCCCCGAGGGCACGAGTCGAGGATCCGTCGCACGGTGTAAGCGGGACCACCGTCAATGATACGGGGGGGAGGAGCAGGGGGGTGGGTGGAATCATGAGTGAGGTGATGAACAGTTTTAGCTAGGAGGTGTGGAAGACGGGGTGGATCCGGAGCGCCGCAGGCAGCTGGAGCCGGTAGGTGACAGGATTGATCCTGTGGGTGATGCGGTAGGGTCCAATGACAGTTTTCGTGACTCTGTGTGCAGGTGGAGGTTTTTGGTGGACAGCCATACCTTGTCACCTACCTGGTCTGGACCTCGCTGGGAGAGAACAGCGCCGGCGCCCACTTTCGATGCGTCCACCTCCACAACGAATGGTTGGCTGGCATCCGGAATGGAGGAGAATGGGTGCGGTGGTGAATAGGTGGCAGAGTTTGTGGAAGGCTGAGATGGCGGTTGGGTTGAGTTGGAAGGAATGGGTTGAGAGCCTGGTCCGTGCAGTGAGTAGTGCTGCAACTGTACTGTAGCCCCGGATAAAGCGACAATAAAAGTTTGCAAACCCGAGAAAGCGTTGGAGCTGCTTTAGTGTCCTGGGTAGGGGCCAGTGATGTACAACCTCCAGCTTCTGCGGGTCCATGGCCACATCCTGGGGCGAGATGACAAAACACAGGAACGTGGTGGAGTGCTCGTGAAAAGCACACTTTTCCAGCTTACAGTACAGTTGGTGGGCGAGCAATCTCTTCAGAACAGCCCTAACGTGTCTGGTGTGCTCTTCGGTGGTGTGTGAGTAGATCAGGATGTCCTCTAGATATACGAACACCCATCGGCCTAGCATGTCTCTGAGAACATCGTTAATGAATTGTTGGAAGGCCGAGGGTGCGTTGCAGAGTTCAAAGGGAATGACCAGGCTCTCGTAATGTCCGGTGGGGGTGATGAAAGCCGTCTTCCACTCATCACCCTCTCTGATGCGCATCAAGTTGTAGGCGCTCCGGAGGTCCAACTTCGTGAACAGGGTGGCACCAGAGAGGGCGTCCAGGGCTGAGTTGGTAAGAGGCAGCGGGTGACGGTTCCTGATGGTGATCTTATTTAGCCCCCGATAGTCAACACACGGACGAAGTTCGCCCCCTTTCTTCTTCACGAAGAAGAACCCCGCGGCCGCCGGCGAGGAGGATGGCCGGATGGTGCCATTGCGGAGGGCGATCGCGACATATTCCTCCATCGCCTGGGTCTCGCTGCTGGAAAGGGAGTAGAGATGGCCGCGAGGGGGGGGGGGTGTTGGAACCTGGCTGGAGTTCAATGGCCAGGTCATATGGACGGTGAGGTGGCAGGTGGTTAGCCCGGCGTTTACAGAACACCTCCGCCAGGTCCCGATAAGGTGGAGGAATGGCGTGGATGTCGACATCGGGGGCCTCGGACTCCCTGGAGCACGTCCCAGCCTGGGCCCGTAGGCAGAGGTCGGTGCAGGTCGGCCCCCACTGAAGGATCCGGCTTTGTGTCCAGGAAATCAGAGGGTCGTGTTGTAGTAGCCTGGGGTATCCAAGGATGAGCGGTGGAGAGGAAATGGGAGTGAGGTGAAATTGGATGAGTTCTTGGTGCTGACCGAGGATGAGAGTGACGGGTTGGGTCTGCTGGGTGATGGGGCTAGATGAGAGGGGCCGCCCGTCGACAGAGGTGATCTTCATCAGCTGGGATAACGCCTCAATCTTTACCCCCAGCTCTTTGGCGTATGTAGAGTCAATGAAGTTACCCGCGGCACCGGAATCGATGAACGCGGAACTTCTGACCCGCTTGTGGCCAAGGTGGAGGGTTACCTGAACCGTGAGTCGGGACGTGGTTGGTCTGATGGTGGCGGAGAGGTGGATGGTGCCCGGTGAGTCTCTCCTGTCATTCACCGGGGTTGGCCGTTTCCCAGACGGGATGGGCAGGTCGCCCGGTGGTGCGCTGCTGAGCCACAGTAGGCGCACAGCCCCTCGCGGTAACGCCTCTCGCGTTCCGCCACGGTCAGGGAGGCGCGCCCTAGTTGCATGGGTTCCCCGGCTCCGGTGTCAACCATGGCAGGGGGTGGAGATCCGACACGTCCGGGGGAGACAGCGGTGGTGGTGGGTGGTGGTCTTGGAGCCGTGTAAGAGTAAGTAGGAGATGGCGACAGGGTTCTTCGGACGGGAGAGGAGGCGCTGGTCAATGCGGAGGGCTAGCTGGATCAGCCCCTCCAATGTGGCTGGGAGCTCTCGTCCGGCTAGCTCGTCCTTAATGCGGTTAGCCAGTCCCTCGAAGTAGGATGTCCGGAGGGCTGCGTCTCCCCATGAGGTCTGGATGGCGAGGTTGCGGAAGTCAGCGGTGTACCTGCTCACGGACAATCCTCCCTGCCGCTGATGGTAGAGCTTCGAGGTCTCCACCTCGCCCGCGGGATGTTCAAAGGTCAATTTTAGCTGACGGGTGAACTCGTTGTACGAGTGAGCGGTGTCGGTGTCAGCACGCAGGACTGCTGTGGCCCACTCTGCTGCCTGCCCTGATAGCAATGAGACGAGTAGTGCAATGCGCAGCCGGTCGGTGGAGTATTTGGTGCCATTAAACTCAAACACCAGTTCCAGCGATGTTAAAAACACACTGCATTTCCCATCCGTGCCATCCCATTTATCCGGGAGTGCTAGAAAAACATCAGGGGGGGGGTTGGTGCGGGGCCGCGGCCGCTGCGGCGGGTGGACCGCTAGCCATGCCATCAACAGCCGCGACGTCTTGGACACTCCGGCGCAGAGTATCGAGCTCACCGGTTAGCTTATTGATAAGCATAGCATGCTGGTCGACCACATCGCATAGGCGCGCGTGATCCGCTGGGTTTACTGCTTTAGGCTCTGTCATTCTGTCAAGAACTAACCCGAGACAACCAGAAAGACGATAGCTTTAGCAGTTAGCCCTGTAGCGTGAATGGTAAACCCAAACGCGGATGGACACGAGCGGGCAGGATAATCACGCGATTTACTATAAGGACTCTCAAAGTGAATGAGCAAAGGAAAGACACAATCTAACCCTAGTCCTATAAACACACACTCAGTCTGAAAGTAGACCCAAGAAGGTGAGTACTCACGTGAACGGGAACGATACCGAAATAGCATAGGCAAAACTCAATGACAGAGGGATGTGCGGCGCCATCTTGTATCCTTTTATGCTTTCAGGTTTGCGACCGTCTTACTTCCGGGTCCTAATGCGGCTGAGTGCGCATGACACCATAACATCAACACAACCAACATGTGCATCGAATGACATTGATCCCATACTATACACCAACAAAATGGTGACAGGATCATGGGCACCCAAGGCCCATTTATACCCATGGGGAACAAAGGCTAGCTATCAGGTCCATTCCCACAGAACAGCTAATGCATCCCAAATCATCTGAAAAAGTGAATGCTGGCTACAAGAGAAATGTACCAGAACACCCAGTTCATCACAGTACTGCCACACACAAGGTGCAGCAAGAAAAGAGCCCAAGGCCAACGATCCAGCTTCCAGATTCCAATTTCCGAGATTCAAATCTCAAATCACAACACGACCCAGAGGTCCTTCAGAGCCATGTCCTGAAGGGCCAGAGCTGGCTTGGTGCCACAAGGGAACATAGTGTTTTAATGTTAATGGCTTTAATGTCATGGCTGACTGTTGTATTTTAAATGAAGTATTATACATGAAACAACTTGGTAGTTTACTTAAATGAGTAACTGTGCAAGCAGCACAATCTCTTACTGTATATATTTTCTTTAGGGCATGGCTGGGTTAGCAGGATACCCAGGAGAGCCAGGCGATCCAGGCAGCCAAGTATAGTCTCTTTTACTTTACATATTTATGTATTTGTTTTGTTTTTTTAGCATTTTCATTTTTTCAGGCTATTACACTAATGTAATTTATGTAATTTCTTATCTAGTACTCTGTGTTCTTTAAAAAAAATCAATCACAATGTTAGACAATTAAAGGTACAGTTTTATATATATTGTAAAGGGGAAGAGGGGTATCCAAGGAATTCCAGGTGAACCAGGACAAAAAGGATTGAGAGGAGATCCTGTGAGTTTATTCTTCTTGTTATTATGATTATGATTATTATTATTATTATTATTATTAGACAATTAAAAATAATGCAAAAATATAATCATCATATGCATCTTTTATATGATAGTGAAAGCAACTATGCTGGGATCCTATTCTCTATGACTCTTTAAGGTTCACTATTAACTATTAAGTAAAAATGGTTGCATCCTCTGTCCAAGGGAAATGTTCAACTGTATTGTTGTGTAGTGTGTAGAAAACCTTTAAGAATTTCCCTAAGGGGCAACTGAGGAAACCTTAAAAGTAAAAGCAATGATGTGAGTCCTGGTCTGAATATTGATTTACCGTGCCTTTGAAATGCTAGTGTTATACAGAAAGTTTAAATATAATGGTTTATCAGTTGCCTAAATATTTCTGGAATCCTCAAATTCTTCAGTTCAGTTGTTGTTCTGTATGCTGACTTTTTCTAAGTCTTTTACAAATATATTTCAGATTGAAATGTTTATTAAGTTATTAATTTAAACATGACACAAATTATATTGTAATAATAGTAATTTTCTGTCATTTTTTTGTCAATTCTGTCTCTCACCACTTATTTCCTGATCTTTGATGAAGGGTCTATCAGGAATTGACAACAGTATCCCTGGTCTTAAGGGTGAGATTGGAAACCCGGGTTTACCGGTATGTTGCTATTTTTTGAAAGAATTATATTTATTGTTGGCTGCAGATCCTTAACTATAAGATTTACTACTAACATTTGACTACCTCTAAAAGATATATGGAATACTGAAATACAATATGTGTATGGTTGTTACATATACCACACTAAGTGAAATGAGCATCATTTTGTTCTATAAAGCACAGTAAAACACTGACGCTCTCTGCTGCAATCACAGGGTGTACCAGGAACAGAAGGAAACACAGGCACAGGTGGAGATAGCGGCAGTCCTGTAGGTCTCCCGCTGTAGGCTTTAAAACACATATGTTGTAATGAATTTAAAATTAGGAAACTAGATTTCTTATATTTTCAAATAATTATATTTATTTGTTTGTTGTTTTTTTTTTTTTTTTTTTTTTATATTTTCCCAGGGTCAAAATGGAAGACGAGGTGCTGCAGGTCCCCCAGTAAGTCTTACTTAGCACTGATAACAAAATCTAAACAATTCCAGAAGTCCAAACAATAAAGTATATATATCATTTGTTAAATATTATAAAAGTTTAAACTAAAATAATGATAGTAAGTTTAATATGCTTCCTATCGCTCAACTTTAGGGTGCTCCCGGACCTTCAGGAGAAACAGGATTAAGAGGAAATTCCGGGTCTTCAGGGCCACAGGTCCTTTTTTTTTTTTAAGACTGATGTAATTTTCCTGTGTGTTTTTGATTATATTTTGTTTAGAAGACATTAATACAATGCAGCAATTAGAAAAAAAGCATTAATAAGACAGAAGTCATAAAATAAATCTTAATTCTAGGCCAGTATACTGGACTGCAATGCGCCAAAAAAGACCATAATTCAGAAAGATCTTTAATACAGTATTAAGCTTCTTGAGGTTGATTTTGGTACCTTAGATATGGCTCTTTACATTTTCACATCAGCATAGCCCGAGTCATTTTTTTTCCTAGATATTTCATATGGATCTATATTGTAGCGTTTTACCGCCGGAAAGGACCTTGGAGAGACGAGTGAGCTTTATTGCTGCCCAATGCAATGGCTATAGATACTTTATTAAGTCACAGCACTGTATAGCATGAACAGCACATTCACACGAGAACCTCACCAATTCAGCCTTAGCATGAACCGGAGCACATTCAAACAGGTCACACACACATAACACACCCAACTTGGCCTTCCCCAACAGGGTGGACACATAGAGAACCCCCGCAAGGCATGATGGTCGTCAGCCGCCGCCCCGCCCACGCCACAATATAAAAAATCAGCTTTTTAGAGAGAATCAGCTTTACTATCAATACCACATAGAATCTATACAGAATGTACAAAAATATTTTGCATTAATGTATATATTATAACTGGGATCTAAGAACCTAAAAAAAAGTTATGTATAAATTATTTTAGGTAGTGTCTCAAGCAAAGCAACAGTACAAAATTATAATGTTAATTAGCAGATCCCACTGAATTCATTTTGTTCATTCATTCATTCATTCATCTTCTATACCGCTTTATCCTGTATTTAGGGTCGCGAGGACCTGGAGCCTATCCCAGGAGACTCAGGGCACGAGGCAGGGTACACCCTGGACAGCGTGCCAATCCATCGCAGAGCACACACACACACACACACTCATTCACACACTATGGTCAATTTGGGAACGCCATTTAGCCTAACCTGCATGTCTTTGGACTGTGGGAGGAAACCGGAGTACCCGGAGGAAACCCACCAAGCACGGGGAGAACATGCAAACTCCATGCACACAGAGACAGGAATCGAGCCTCGCCGGGAATCGAACCCGGACCCTGGAGGTGCAAGGCGACAGTGCTAACCACTACACCACCGCGCCGCCCTTCATTTTGTTCAATTCAGATTTTTAAGTCAGACTATATTTGCATATCAAGTGTCCTATGAAAGCACAGAATTAAGTACAGTACTTCAGACTGGTAACGTGAATGGAGCAATTGGTGGCCCTGTAAAAACTATATATTTTTTTATAGTTATTTAGCTATTTAATGTAGTTATTTATTAGATGCTTTAACTTTCTGTTTCTGTTCAGGGCCCACAAGGTCCTACTGGTGATTCAGAGCAGGGGCAGAAAGGCACATCTGGATTTCAAGGACCTCAGGTATCTTTCAAGATTTCACAGTTCCTTGCAATAAATAAATGTATGCAAAGGTTTCTTTTCTTTTCTTTTCTTTTTTTTTTTTTAATAAAAGTAATAATTTTCCATTAGGGATCGCCTGGCACACAAGGAAATGTTGGTTCTAAAGGAAGTGTAGGACCCAGGGGACAAAAGGTATTTTTACATCACTTTACATGCATATTTAAATGTTCCCTGTATACGAATGTATAGTATACTGTACATACAAGGTACAATTCTATGTTTCTGTGTAGGGTCAGCCAGGTGAACCTGGAATTAAAGGAGTAGACGGACCACTGGGGAACAGAGGCCTTCCGGTAAGAGGTGCAGTTCAGAACATAACAAAAATAAACTAAAAATAACAATATGATAAAATAACAAAATGCATTTTAAGACATATCAAACTATGTTTCACTGTTAGTTCTCACTGTCTCTTCACAAAAGGGAAATGATGGTCCAGATGGATATGGGGCACTAGGACCTAAAGGACAGAAGGTCTATACCAGTACTATTATTAGTAAACCAAGAATTGATTTCTTTATGGATAAAGCTTGACGTACTAAATAAAAAAAACTTGATTTTACCTGCTTACAGGGAGATCCTGGTTTTCCAGGATATCCTGGACAACAGGTAAGGTTTTTTTTTTTTTTTTTTTTTTTTAAACATTACCTTCCGTTTAGATAGATTTTTTAAGAAACAGTTTTAGGTAAAGATGATGCATCTACAGTACTGTATTAAACTTAAATTGATAATTTCTTGAGATGACTCACCATATAGCCTGAGTAAGGTAACCATATTTTCTATATATTCTAAAGTCCATGCTGCTTATTCTTTTTTATTGTGCAATGTTTCCCACTAATCACATTATTTTAAATATGTTCATTTATTATTAACACTATTTCTATGTTCAGTGTCATAGTCAGAAAAAAAGTAAATTGTACGGCTGCAGAGCGTTTTTTGACTATAAAGTTCAACCCTATACAGGCATTCTTTGTTGCATCTGCAGAAGTTTAAAGTTGGTGCTTGAATTTACATTTAGGCATTTGGCAGACGCTCTTATCCAGAGTGGCTATTATACATCTGAGCAGTTGAGGGTTAAGGACCTTGCTCAAGGGCCCAACAGTGGCAACTTGGTGGTTGTGGGGTTTGAACCTGGGATCTTCCAAACCGTAGACCAATGCCTTAACCACTGAACTACACCTGGCCCATTGCTCCCATTTGTCACCCTCTGAGTCTCCACTCCTTCCACAACTCTTTCCTTTAGACAATTTTGGCTGTTGCATCTTGGAGTGCAACTTCCATCTGTTTTGGCTGATGTTGCTGGCTGCCATTTCACAAATGTAGACATGACACTAAGGGCTACAAGTTTACCAACTTGTTGTCGAGTATCAACAGCAAGTTCCTGAAACAGCAAGTTCTCTGGGAACTGCCCATCTTGCATCATGTGGAGATGTCTCAGCCAGTGGAGGGGGGTATATAACTTGGCATGCTAGCCTTTTTGACCAAATATTTAGACATTGTCTTTGTTGCTTTGCCGGTGTGCTTGTCAAGCTCTGTGTCAAGGGAAGCATTGTTTGTAGTTGTGGAGTCTGTAGGTAAATTCTCCAACCCCATCCAGGTTGTAGTAATCAGTGCAGATATTAGGAAAGATGCTGATTTTAATTAATGGTTAATGGTTAATCCAAGTTTTTGTTATGCTTTCTAAGCAGTGAATCAACCTCTGCAAAGGTCACCTCTGCAAAAACAGATAACTCTAATTATGATCTTAATGACTTGTTGTTTCCTGTGTGAATGAAAATGGTATCTTGAGAGGTACTGAAGTTGTTTTTGGCAAGACTTGAGAAATGAAAATGAAAATGCATATACTTTCAAAAATGCCCTTTATTTAACATGGCTTTAGCAGTTGATTTGTTTTTACTCAGCTAGTGCTAATATATATATTTTTAAAAAATTGTACATGGTATACACGCCTATATTTTTATTCTATGCATTACATACCTTTAGATTCCTTTTATGTGGAGGCACAATACAGGTCCTCCCAACATCCTCAAATAATTAAAAATTTTACTTGATCCTTTATTATTTGCTGAACAACTTTTAACAAATTTGATTATTGGAATAAGTAACAGTTTTTGGCATTTGGCATCTGTACTGTACATCGTACTAGAGCTGAAGATCTTTGCCCTGACACGATGGGTTCGGTGGTGTTCGGGCTTAATTAATATAAGTTTACATGGGCTCGGGCCCGGCTCGGGCCTGCGCGGTAAATGAGCGGTCATGTGATGCGTTTTGATTAGTGCGAGAGAAATGCGAAAATGGATGCTGAGGAGGTTTTTTATTTTTTGTTCCAACTTCCAAGTTGCCTGTAGCTTACTGTATACGTTAGTCATAAATAAATTATGCTAAAACATGCATAAATTACTCATTCTTGACCAAAAGAGCTGTGTGCTTGCGCACATTTGAATAATGTCGGGCTGTAAACGGGTTCGGGCTTTTAAAAGGCTGTCGATCAAAATGTACTTGTCGGGCTCGGGCCCTGTCTGGCCTAACGTTTAAGGCCCGATTACAGTTCTACTGTACATCGTACATTGAATTTGAAATGAGACACTCAAGATGTGAGCAACATCAGGACTTTCCTCTTCAATTCAAGAGGTTTGACAAAAGTGTGGAATGAATCAATCCTGAATTACAGCTATTTTCATAAACACATTTAAATGTAATCGGCTTATAAATAATATAACAAATGGCTGACAAGCAGTTGCATTATCAGATATGGCCAGTTCCGTTGTTACTCCTAATGACTGTTCAAGCAGATAAAAGGCCTGCAGGTTGCAGGTTTACATTTGGTAGCTAGACTCTTTAAGTCATGTATTTTAAGTCTTTAAATACAGGTGCTGTTGTGCCTTTCTAATTAGTAGAAAAGACATCCTCAGAGATGTGTATTCCAGAGAACGTAAAGCTGGGTATATGCTCAACAAAAGCTCTGTTGGGGTGAATGGGAGTGTGGGTGTGATTGCCAGCTCATGAGTAAAAAGGGAGTACAAGAGAGTGAACAATATGCATCCCAGAAGAACTCCAGTGCTGATGGTGAGACTGTGGTCGTCAGTAAGGGTACAATTACAGAGTGTTTTATTGATGCTAAGCTAATTTGGCATCCAGAATGGATGGCAGACAAACTTGAAGGTGGGTGATGGCCAGTTTTTTGAAGCACTTTGCGATGACTGTTGCAGTGGAGTGTTTTGGCACTGCCGCAGTGGTACAGACTTAAAGCAGGTGGGGAGAGATGCAGGCAGTTGCAGATATGATTTCCAATATACAATGCAGTAAGATATAGACTTCCCTATGACTGATTTTTAAAGGCAAATTGTAGCAACAAATATTTTAAACTCTGTTCAAAGATAGTTCAGTGACACTATCAATTTTTTATTTTATTTTATTTATTTATTTTGCTCAGGGTGAATTTGGGGACCCTGGAAAAACTGGAGGTAATGGTACTAAAGGCAGAGAAGGAAGAAGGGTAAGGAATGATATCATCAATGATCCATAAGTAATTAGACTTCTTTTCTCTTACAGTTAAGTTTGTTCACTGTTGGCCTGATTGTATTATAGGGAAATGCAGGCAGACAAGGAAAACCAGGTGATATTGGATCCCTAGGGCCACCTGGAGAAAGGGTTTGTTAGCTTTAATAGAATTATTCATGACATTTAAATATTAACTAATAATTTGCTAAATATTTACCATTTTTATTTACAGGGCCCTAAAGGACCACCAGGACCAAGAGAAATGTCTGTAAGTTTTTTTTTTGTTTGTTTGTTTTTTGAAATGTCACTGATCGGTTTCTTTATACTAATACTTCAGCCTTGTATTCTTTTAGGCTTGCAAATTGATCAGCTATGTACGAGACAACTGTGGTAAGGTTTGATAATATAGTACTTTGACTCCCTGTATACCTAAAAATACACATAAATTGCACCAAAATAGAACTGAATTACTTTTTCAACCTTAATTTAGGTTTATTATTTTACCCCCATAGCCTGCTGTAAAGGTAGGTACGCTACACAACACACCATTACTAAGAATGATAAGGATTCAGTGTTTAAAAGGACATCAATGTACATGAGCACATTTCTATATTTTATGGCATGTCTTCCCCTTTAGATAAATCAGCTTGCCCCGTGTACCCCACTGAATTGGTGATTGGTTTGGACGTGTCTGAAGACATGACATCTCAGTTATTTGAGAGAATGCGCTCAACTCTTCTTTCTCTGCTGGACAGCATTGATATTGCTGAAAGCAACTGTCCCACAGGGACACGAGTGGCTGTTGTGTCTTACAGTTCTAACACTAAGTACCTCATCCGTTTTTCTGACTATCGTCGTAAGAAGGACTTGTTGGAAGCTGTGAAGAACATCCCTCTGACACGTACATCCAACAGACGCGACATTGGTGCAGCCATGCGCTTTGTGGGGAGAAATGTCTTCAAACGTATTCGTCAGGGTGTCCTGATCAGAAAGGTGGCGATCTTTCTCTCTGGTGGACAGTCCCAGGATGTGACCTCCATTACCACAGCTGTTCTAGAATACAAGGCTCTGGATATAAACCTTGGTGTTATTGGTTTGAAAAATACTCCTAATGTTCAACGTGCTTTTAAGGTAATATAAAATGGTAACAGTGATGATATCTGAAGCGGACAAAGTTTGTACGATCATGTTTGATTGCTGTGATGTATTTTTTTTTTTTTTACTTTTACATACTTTTCTTCTCTTGTGTATTGTAAAAAGGCTGATGAGACAGGAAGCTTTATTAATGTGCTAGAGAGAGAAGACGCTCAGGGTGCAGCACTTAAGAGGATCCAGCAATGTATCATCTGCTTTGGTACAGTATATGTTAAATAAGCTGATGGTGATCTGAATAATGCATGTCTTGTTATCCAATAAAAAGTTAAAGCAAGCTGATGCTTAGTCAGCAGCAAAGAACATATCAAGAGGATTATTAACAGGGTTTAATTTTATATGCATTCCTCCCAGATCCTTGCAATCCAGCTAGAGATTGTCCACAAACCATTGAGGTGTCCACTCCAAAGGAAGTAGACGTGGATCTGGCAATGTTGGTGGATGGTTCCCGGAACATCCAGGCGGATCAGTATCAGGGAATGAAGGAGGTGCTACGCACTGTGTTGGACCAGCTTGTAGTGAGTGATCAGCCGAGCAAAGCTGGCAGCCAGGCACGAGTGGCACTTTATCAGCAGAGTTCATCATACAGTGAAGCCCAGGCTCCAGTCAAGCAGATCTTCAATTTCCAGCAGTTCCAAGACCACAACCAGATGAAGCAGAGCATCTCTGTAAATCTTCAGCAGACTGGTGGCTATTCAAGGCTGGGTCACGCCTTGGAATTTGTAATCATGCGGGGTCTCCTCACTGCTTCCACGCCACGAAAAAACAAAATGGTGCTGCTGATAGTTGGAGGAGAGACAGAATATTCTGATCGAGCAAAACTGGACTTTATCTCCAGGATGGCTAAGTGTCAGGGTGTATTGCTTCTCACTCTTACAGTTGGGAATCAATTCAACTGCACTCAAGTGGAGGAGCTTGCCAGTCTTCCCACAGAGCAGCATATAGTTCACTTGGGCCATTTAAAGAAAGGAGAAAAGGAGTACGCACGGCGCTTTATAAGGACTTTTCTACACATTTTGAGTCGTAAGGAAAATCTATGTTTCACAAAAGTATATAGAGAGGCCCTAAAGTGTAGTCATGGGAGTCCATAGGCAGTTTTCCTTATATGAACCTTGCTATTTTATTTAATATCTTAGACACTATATGGCTTTATGGCATCAGTTTGAGCATTTGCTAATCCACAATGTTGGGAAATCCTTCATATTAGTATTAAAGCAATTCAATTAATTAATATTCTCAATCATGTTTAATTGAGAATGCAACCATGGGGGGACGCAATCCAGTGTCTTCTTGTGCCAGTCCCAAGTCTGGATAAATGCAGAGGGTTGTGTCAGGAAGGGCATCCGACGTAAAAACATTTGCCAAATCAATGATGCGAATCAGAAATATAATTTCCATACCGGATCGGTCGCGGCACGGGTTAACAACGACCGCCACCGGTGCTGCTGACCTACAGGGTGCCGGTGGAAATTGGGCTACTGTTGGTCGAAGACGGAGAGGAGGAAGGCGTGTTCGAAAGCAGAGAGAGAAGAGGAAGGGCAAGAGTTTAGGAGTGAAAGTAGGGACTTTGAATGTCGGGACCATGACAGGAAAGGGAAGAGAGTTGGTTGATATGATGCAGAGAAGGAAGGTGGATATCCAAGAGACCAGGTGGAAAGGTAGCAAGGCTAGAAGCTTAGGATCAGGGTTCAAATTGTTTTACCATGGTGTGGATAGGAAAAGAAATGGAGTAGGAGTTATTCTGAAAGAGGAGTTTGTAAGGAATGTTCTAGAGGTGAAGAGAGTATCAGACAGGTTGATGAGTCTAAAGCTGGAAATTGAGGGAGTAATGTTCAATGTTGTTAGTGGTTATGCCCCACAGGTAGGATGTGAGTTAGAAGAGAAGGAGACATTCTGGAGTGAGTTAGATGAAGTGATGCAGAGCATCCCCAGAGGTGAGAGAGTGGTGATTGGTGCAGACTTCAATGGATATGTTGGGGAAGGGAACAGAGGTGATGAAAATGTGATGGGCAGGTTTGGTCTTCAGGACAGGAATGTAGAAGGACAGATGGTGGTGGACTTTGCAAAGAGGATGGAAATGGCAGTAGTAAATACTTTCTTCCAGAAGAGGCAGGAACATAGGGTGACATATAAGAGTGGAGGCAGAAGCACTCAGGTAGACTACATCTTGTGTCGACGTTGTAATCTGAAAGAGATTAGTGACTGCAAAGTGTTAGTAGGGGAGAGTGTAGCCAGACAACACAGAATGGTGGTGTGTAAAATAACCCTGGTGGTGAGGAAGGTGAAGAGGACAAAGGCAGAGCAGAGGACAAAGTGGTGGAAGCTGAGAAAGGAAGCATGTTGTGATTTCTTTAGGGAGGAGTTGAGACAGGCTCTGGGTGGTCAGGAGGTGCTTTCAGTTGACTGGACAACTACAGCCAATGTGATCAGGGAGACAGGTAGGAGGGTACTTGGTGTATCATCAGGTAAGGGAAAAGTGGACAAGGAGACTTGGTGGTGGAACGAGGAAGTCCAGGAGTGTATACAGGGAAAGAGGCTAGCTAAGAAGATGTGGGACTCCGAGAGGACTGAAGAGAGTAGACAGGAGTACATTGAGATGCAGCGTAAGGTGAAGGTAGAGGTGGCAAAGGCCAAACAAAGAGCATATGAGGAGTTGTATGCTAGGCTGGACGGTAAGGAGGTTGAGGTAGATCTGTACAGGTTGGCGAGGCAGAAAGATAGAGATGTGAAAGATGTGCAGCAGGTTAGAGTGATTAAAGATAGAGATGGAAATATACTGACAGATGCCAGGAGGGTGATAGGAAGATGGAAGGGGTACTTTGAGGAGTTGAATGAGGAAAATGAAAGAGAACAAAGAGTAGAAGAGGTGACTGTTGTGGAGCAGGAAGTAGCAAATATTAGTAAAAGTGAGGTGAGAAGGGCGTTGAAGAGGATGATGAGTGGAAAGGCTGTTGGTCCTGATGACATACCTGTGGAGGTACAGTATGGAAGTGCTTAGGAGAGGTGGCAGTCGAGTTACTGACTAGTTTTTTTAACAAGATCTTGGCCAGCGAGAGGATTCCAGAGGAATGGAGGAGAAGTGTATTGGTGCCGATTTTTAAGAACAAGGGAGATGTGCAGAGCTGTGGCAATTACAGAGGCATAAAGCTAATGAGCCATACAATGAAGCTGTGGGAAAGAGTAGTGGAAGCTAGGTTAAGGGCAGAGGTGAGCATTTGTGAGCAGCAATATGGTTTCATGCCTAGAAAGAGTACATCAGATGCAGTATTTGCTTTGAGGATGCTGATGGAGAAGTACAGAGAAGGTAATAAAGAGTTGCATTGTGTCTTTGTAGATTTAGAACAGGCGTACGACAGGGTGCCGAGAGAGGAGCTGTGGTGTTGTATGAGGAAGTCTGGAGTGGCAGAGAAGTATGTTAGAGTGGTGCAGGACATGTATGAGGGTGCTAAGACAGTGGTGAGAAGTGCTGTAGGTGTGACAGAAGAGTTCAAGGTGGAGGCGGGTCTGCATCAAGGATCGGCTCTAAGCCCCTTTTTGTTTGCTCTGGTGATGGACAGGATGACAGATGAGGTTAGACAGGAGTCTCCATGGACTATGATGTTTGCAGATGACATTGTGCTTTGTAGCGAGAGCAGGGAACAGGTGGAAGAAAACTTAGAGAGGTGGAGGTACGCTCTGTAAAGCAGAGGAATGAAGGTTAGCCGCAGCAAGACGGAATACATGTGTGTGAATGAGAGGAACCCAAGAGCAACGGTGAGGCTACAGGGAGCAGAGGTAAAGAAGGTGGATAGGGTTAGATGGAGGCAGATGATTCGCTGTGGCGACCCCTGAAAGGGAACAGCCGAAAGACAAAGAAGAATCATGTTTAATTGAGTATCTTGTGTGATTTATTACATATTTTAGCACATTAAGATTTCATTAAAAAAATCTATAACAAAGAATTTACACAGCAAAATACTCAGTGTTGAAGTAACATCCAGAGTGTTTGTAACACTTTCAGGAAGTTTTTGTGACCATTTGGTCATACAGTATATAAACACTTTGGTTTATATTTTGCTGAAATACTCTGCACCATAGGGGAACTGCAGAGCTTCATGCAGATGTTTCCAGTTATAGATAATCTCCAATTTCATTGACCATCTTCAATTGATTCTGATATAATAAACTGACAATGGTCCTTATCAATCTTTTCGTAAAGTTGTGTGTAAATGTTTGCACAAATCAAAACTAACCATTTCATGGTGAGGGCTCTTTTCAGACCCCTCAGGTTCATTTATTAGAACCATGGCACACTTCTTCTTTATGTACTAGCGGAGTTCAAACTCTGAGGCAGTAGTTAGAGGAAGGTGCACAAATTGGTGCATTGGTCAGGCATCCACATACTTATAGTGTGTATAGTATACCTGCTTAAGTGAATCCATTATTCACCAATCAATGCCATCTTAATCTAGTGTGTTCCTTTAATATGGTGTAACAAGGAATGATTTAGAAATCTGGGTGTGAATTAAAATGAAAATCACTGTGTAATGGCATGTTTTTTGTCAATCAAAATACAACATTCAAAAAACAAAACAAAAAACAAGACACCTGTAGTGCAGCGGCGTTGGTATTCTCGTTCCCATAGCGTTTTCACGCAGCATCGAGTGAAGCCTTGAAAGGGAACGTCTCGGGTTCCATTGCTGTAACCCTGTTCCCTGAAAGGCGGGAACGAGATGCTGCGTCCGAATGCCGCACTACCACATGACCGGACGGCTGTTCAGACAAATTAATCTGAGGTTGTTGCCGGCTCACCTGTTTTTATAACCTCCACCTACATCTAATCAGATGACGTCACCTGTCGAGGTTATATATAGCCAAAAACTTTGGCGTGTTTTCACAGCATGCTTCAACAACCGGCAACGCGACAAAATGGTTCCCATAGCGTTTTCACGCAGCATCTCGTTCCCGCCTTTCAGGGAACAGGGTTACAGCAATAGGGTGCCTGTTGGGTTTATAGAGCTTTCGGAAGATAGTTGAGAGAGGATGCAGTCACGCACGTCCTGAGAGTGCTAGGGCACAGACCCGAGGATGGAAACTCCAGCACTGAAACAATTCGGCAGTGGACTGGGTTTACCTGCTTAGCAGACACTTGCTGCAGGGGAATACCTCTTGCTAATGCAATAGATGAGGCAATCCCCATGGTTGAAAGAGCCCTGATTCCCAGAGGCGAAGTGAGCCCACGCGCCTCATAGGAGAGGGCAATAGCATCTCTCATCCAAAACATGTAGAAGCTGCTCTGACCTACGCCACTAGCTGATGCGGTGGACGTAAATCTGAAGAGCAGTAAAAGGCGAAGCATATCTTGGAAGGCAAGAGGTCCGCCTTGCTACATGAAAATCTCTCCCTGACTACTTCGGAGTGGGGTTCCCATTCCCCGTGTGTCAGAGATAGACTGGACAGTACTACTGCTCCCGCATCCATGCTGGAATGTAAATCGCTCTGAGGGACAGGAACCTGGTGCGCTAGCTGTTAGCGGCGCGAGCACAGTCCGCCCTGGCGATAATATATGAGACTGCCATAGTGTTGTCCACCGCACTAGGACATGGCAGCCTCTCAACTGCTGGAGGAAGTGCTTTAGGGCCAGAAATAGAGCCATCATCTCGAGGCAATTGCTGTTCCATGCGAGAAGATAGCCTCTCCAGCTCCCTTGGGCTGGACGGTCATCAGAGACCGCACCCCAGCCTGTGAGGGAAGCATCTGTCGTTAGCCTCAGCGACGACAAGATGAGCTTAGAGTGGGACCCAGAGTAGAGACCGGGGTCTGAACCACGTAGAAAGGGTACGAAGCACCTGGCGCGTAACCCATATTGGGGATTGGCCCTAGTGATATCCCCTGGTTCTTAGCCACAACTTGGAATGCTCTCATGTGCAGAAGGCCCAAAGGTGTCACTGTGGATACAGCTGCCATGAGAGCTAGGATGTCTGAAAGTGATGGTCACTTTCTGGTCTAGCTTGTTTTCCTTGAGGGTGTTGAGAATGGTTTCGATACGAGCGGGAGACAGCTGTGCCCGCTTACGACCGAATCCCATATGGCACCCAATGTGTTGTCCTCTATACAGGAAAGAGCACGCTTTCGTGGCGTTGGGTCCCAGTCCTGAGAACAGAGATGAGCTAGGACGACATGCTGATGTCGAAGCACTAGCCACCGGATGCCCTGGGACTCCCATAAGAACCAGGGCTAAATCCGTGCATTTTGTATGTGTGCGGGTGAGCTAGACCAATGGAAGGACCCGATACTGGTAAGCTTCGCCCCCGAAAGCGAACCTCAGGATCTTCCTGTGTTGTGGCAATGTTTCTGTATGAAAGTAAGCGTCCTAAAAAACGATCAGAAACAATCGCTTGGTAGGGTTGAGAGCAATCACCTTTACAGTCAACATGTTGCCGGCTCACCTGTTTTTATAACCTCCACCTACATCTAATCAGATGACATCACCTGTCGAGGTTATATATAGCCAAAAACTTTGGCGTGTTTTCACAGCATGCTTCAACGACTGGCAACGCGACAAAATGGTTCCCATAGCGTTTTCACGCAGCATCGAGTGAAGCCTTGAAAGGGAACACAACAGGCGCTTAATAACCTGAGTAGGGTTGTTCCGATTCCGATACTGGTATCGGAAATATTGCCGATACCACAAAAAAAACTGGCATCGGAATCGGCGAGTATTTGAGTCCACGTACCGATCCGATACCATTTCCCTAAACATAACCTATTTATGCCCCCTAGCTTTGCTAGCTTAGCTTACTTACAGAGTGTCACGGCGTGCGCCTGTGATGGGTGTTCGCCCAAATTGATATCGCTCCTCGCTCACTAGTTAGGCGGCCTCCCCCCTCTTTAGGTATGTGAAGGAGCAGGGCCACAGAATCAGGCTACGGCCCATGAGCTATGGCCGCTAATGATCCCGGAGCTACACAGCGGGGAGTGTAGCTCGGGGTCTGACTGTTGGGAAGCTGGACTTTGCGTCACGGTGGCTTTTATGAGAGACAGTGGCACAAGAGCGGGGCGATGTGATGCGCCCCAGAGACTTTAAAAAGGGGGGGCGCCTTTGATCTCCGCGAGAGGAGCGCGTGAATGAGCTGCGCGAGCTCCCGCGGCACCTTCACTTCCGTGTCGAGCCCGCCTTCGCATCCCTGCCGCCAAAGCGGAAAAGACCGCATAGAGCCTTTAACCCTTTCCTTACCCATTTTTCTAAATAAATTACCCTTTTGCCTGTAAGACCTCGCCTCGTGTCCGTGTGTCATGGTGTCGCTCGTGCACTTAAGGTCGAACCCGTTACACAGGGCTAGTAGTATTTTACTTAAAAAAATAAATGCTATATATAGCAAATGCTATATATATCGGAACACCTCTATACCTGAGTACAGCAGCGATAGCCTAAAATGATAAAATATGATTTTAAAAGTATGTTGTTTTAGGGACACAAGCTATAGACATGAGATACTGTGAATAAAAATAATAGAGTTCTTATTTTTAAATGTTGTTTATTAAACCAGTTTATTTTGACAGCCCTAATTAAAAACTAATTGATTTCTTACATTCAATTGCTTTATGCTCTTAGGTATTGCATAGATGAATGATTTGAGTTTGTTTTGTTATTATTTTATGAATACAGGGGACATGATTACCTACCCTCCACCACTGCTCAGAAAACAATGTGAGAATCAAGACATTGGTCTCTCATCCTTTAACAGGTAACTAAAAAAATCAATTTGGGTTCTCTGTCTGGCTTTTACTGGAGCTATGTCTAGTTGTTGCTTTATTATTTTGGCATTTTGCCTTCGATTTTGCCTTCAGTCATGCCTGCAGTAAGTGAAATGCCTGGGTTCTGTAAGAAGATATGGCCATTGTATTAAAAAAGACTCAGATTGGCCCAGATTCATTGACGCATAAAGTGCAAAAGACCTGGAAACAGTTTTTGCATATGGCAGGGCACATTATCCTGCTGAAAGTAGCCACTATTATTAGGGAATTAATGGGTGTACTTGGTCTGCAACAGCATTTAAGTGGGTGGTGTGTGTCAAAGTAACATCTGCATGAATGCCATTACCCAAGGTTTCCCAACAGAACATTGCGCAAAGCATCAAACCACCTCTACCAACTTGCCTCCTTAGCACTGTGCATCCTGATACTGTCACTTACCCAGTTACCACATGCACCTGGTTATCCTTAGTTATTTAAGCTCAGTGGTCCATTTCTGATGCTCAAGTGCTCAATATAGGCATTTTGGGTGTTTCTGCAGCTTTGCATCCCCATGTGCTTCCCTTCTGATACATTCATCACTATAATAGGGTCAAACAGAACTCATTAGACCATATGACCATTTTTCATTTAGACATTTGGCACATTTTTCCCAATATTTATGCTTACAGCAAACTAAACTTTTTTCTGATTAGTCTCACTTAAAAGTAGTATTCTTATGGCTACACAGCTGTTTATTAAAATTAAAATAAACATTTTATTTGTCACATACATAGTCATACACAGTATGATATGACCGCCAAAATAGTTTTCAATAAAAAATATAAAGTATGAAATAAAATAATTTACATAAACTGAATAGCTGTAAGAAAAAAAATAATTAATTTACATTATTTATATTAATATAATAAAATACAATTGAAGTGAAATATAGAAAACATGGTTTAGTTCCAATTGTGATTTCTCAATGCATTGTGTTTGCATACATTCTTTTATGTACAGGATTAAATATGGATGTGATTTCAGTTAAGAGCCTTGCTCAATGGCCCAACAGTGGCAACTTGGTGGTCCTGGGGTTTGAGACCTTCTGATCAGTAGGCCAACACCTTAACCACTGAGCTACTCCTGCCCCATATGCTGTTGTTTACACTTTATAAAATGATGTGCTGTAACTAATATTGCTTTCTCAAGCTTTATAATTAGTAGCTAACAAACTGTTCCAGGGTTGAATCCCAAATTGTGTAAAAAGGAAAGCTATTGCACTATGTAGGTTATTGCATCACTTGTTTCACACACCAAGTAGTGACCTTATTAGCATTCAAATCTGGGATTTGTCTGGGCCACTCAGAGATTCCATGATTTGTCACTGAATTCAGACACTGCCAAAATTATGGTTAATTAAAATTGATGTGATTCGTCATTTGATGAGCAACACCCGTGTTTTTTTTCTGCCAGACATAATGCATGGAGATCTGATAGATTTTGACAGAAGTGTGAACATTTACTCACTCTAAAGTTCATATCAGAAGAATAACCAAAGCTCACTGAACTCTCCACAGGGAGATTATGTTGAGCCAAGGGGATAAAACCAATTTATAAATCTTTCACAGGTTCACATGAGCACTGTGGCGTCCGTTATTTGTGAATTTGGAGGCACTAGGATTCCTCCTACACTTAACCTGCCGACTTCAGTAACTTGACCTCGGTCAGGGAGATGATCGAGAGTAACAGGCATACATGTTGGCAAGCACTTAAAGAACTGACAGGATGAGAAAACAGATTCTTTGACCTGATAAGGGAATGTTTTGCATCCAGTCATATTTTAGGACATTTCAGGGTAATTAAAGTAAAATAGATTTATTGTAGTGGGTTTTTATTTTTAATATATTATATTATTTTTCATAAATTTCATAAATAATCTCCACCTAATAAGGCAGAATAAGGCAGATTGACTTTTATCCATTATGTTGTCTTTTGCTTCTACCTTTTATTTTTTATTTACAGTATGTTATGTGGTAAGGACTATAATAGAGTTTCTTATACTACTTTTTCTGTTTTCAAATTCAAGAGTATTTACAATGAAATAAAACATGATTTTTAAAATGTACGTCTTCCTTAGGAGTACTTTATTAGAGAAGGAGACAGTGATCGAGCATGAAGAACATTTAGGGATAGAGATGGAGAATGAGTATGTAAACGATGACCCGCTATCTCTAGGACATGAATATTTAAATGGTAAGGCAGCTTAATTTTCATTGTGGAATAGAGCATGTCCAAAAAATCTATTTCAAACAAAACACTATAAACGTATAGGTTTGCAAATCATTATAGCTAGACTGTGCACGTTTTATGTATGTGTATACGTAATGCAACTATAAGCATGTGTAGTCTGAATACTGGTTCCTGCATGCATGTTTCTGTGCTGTTTTGCTTCTAGTCCAGTGTTTACTATACTTGTGGTATGGTGGTTGTCATGGCAATAGTGACTGAGAACAAAAAATCTAAAGTTTCGAGACATCTGTGTCTAGAAACAATGCAATATCATTGTTGTGTAGGATATTGGATTGAATGTTTTAAGCATTCCTACTAACACCTCCTTTTTTTCTCTCTCCCCTGCCAGATGTGTGCTACCTAAAAAAAGAAAAAGGCCCTTGCAGAAAATATGTAATCAAGTGGTATTATAATCAAGAGCAGAACAAATGCTCCCGCTTCCTATATGGAGGATGTGATGGAAACCTTAACAGATTCGACACTCAGACTGAATGTGAAGCCCACTGTGTGAAGCTTCCTATTCTTCAGTGACTTTTTAAACTATTTCTGTAGGAAATTATGGCAAGGATGACACAACTTGTATGATATTCAAAACTATCACACTATAATGCTTACAACTTGTTTCTGTTATAAATACATACATTGTAACAGTGTGTTAATTGCTCGTTTTCAGTTCACTATTATAATAAGAATCAACAACCCCGTGGAATGTGATACTGCAGTTGTTCTGTATTGTTTCTATACAACCGTTCAGTTAATGGTGTGGTTAAAATTCCATAATTACTATTGAAATAAATCAAATTAATTTACAGTTAATTTGTGTAAGGCCTTGTTTTATTAAAACTACATTTCAAATATTACATTGATTTTCTGATTACAATGGCTCGTGGAAGTGGGCGGATATACAGTATTAGGCAGTCAGTGAACATTTTGTCACTCTAGTTGTGTTGTAAAGAGAGGTTTTCTTTATTGCTTTATTTTAAGAATGAATTGTAAGAATTAGATATAATACAGTATATAGTAATACAGTATAATATATAATATTAGTAGAGAGAAAGATTTTACAACATACACAGTGGATCAGAAGTTTACATACACTTAGTTAGTATTTAAGAATATTACCATTAAATTGTGGCGGTGTGGTGGTGTAGTGGTTAGCACTGTCGCCTTGCACCTCCAGGGTCTGGGTTCGATTCCCCGGCCAGGCTCGATTCCCGTCTCTGTGTGCATGGAGTTTGCATGTTCTCCCTGTGCTTGGTGGGTTTCCTCCGGGTACTCCGGTTTCCTCCCACAGTCCAAAGATATGCAGGTTAGGCTAATTGGCGTTCCCAAATTGCCCGTAGTGTGTGATTGGGTGTGCGAGTGTGTATGTGTGTGTGCCCTGCGATGGATTGGCACCCTGTCCAGGGTGTACCCCGCCTAGTGCCCGAAGTCTCCTGGGATAGGCTCCAGGTCCCCCGCGACCCTGAACACAGGATTAAGCGGTATAGAAAATTAATGAATGAATGAATACCATTAAATTGTTTAACTTGGGTCAAATATTTTAAATAGCCTTTCAAGATTCTTACACTAATTTGATGGAATTTTTTGCTAATTTTGCCTGATAGAATATATTTATTGTAGTGGGTTTTTATTTTTAATATATATTATTTTTCATCCATTTCATAAATATAAATCAGTATAAGGCAGATTGACTTTTATCCATTATATTGTTTATTGTTTCTACCTATTATTTTTTATTTATGTTATGTGATAAGGACTATAATAGAGCTTCTTATACTATACTTTTTCTGAATTGGTATAACTAACTCAGTTTTGTACACTTCCTCACAGTTCTGTCCACACATTTTCTATTGGATTGAGGTCAGGGTCACTCCAATACCTCAATATTATTGTCCTTAAGTAATTTTCCATTCTGTATTTTGAAAACAAAAACAAATAATTTGAGACTAAGTTTTAACTTCCTGGCTGATGTCTTTAGATGTTGGTCAACATAGTGCTGCCACCCTCATGCTTCACATTCGGGATTGGGTTCTTTGGCAGGTCTCTTCCTTCATTATGGCAAAGTGGTTACATTATTCATCAGGCCAGAGGACATTTCTCCAAAAAGTAAGATATTTGTCCCTGTCTGCAGCTGCAATCTGTAGTCTGGCTCTTGAGTGGCCTTTTAAGTTACATTGATGTACAGTAGACTTGTTTTACTCTGGGTATACATACTTTTGTACCTGGTTCCTGCAGTGTCTTCACAAGGTCCTTTGCTTTTGCTCTGAGATTGATTTGTATTTTTAGTACCAAAGTATGCCTCTCCTGTCTGAGCAGTAAAATGGTTGTTTGGTCCCACTGTGTTTATACTTGGTGCTCATACTTATGCTTTCACCAGGCCCAGTTTCCCGTTAAGGGCTTAAAATAAACCAGGACTAGGCTAATTCTACTTAAATTAATCCACACTAAACAACTGACTTTCTGAGATGTTGCTTAAGTTTGGATTAACTAGTTCAAGACTACAGAGTCTCAGATTAAGGTAATCAAGGACAAGTGAGATCATCTTTTGGAAACCCAATTAGATTAATGGCATGCACATGTGGCTAAGGTGAGGTTGCTATAAAAACCTGGTATGGAATACTTTCATTAGTCATAAGGAGTGTGTGGAACAGGAGTCACTACACTTAACCAAAAAATGGACAAAGAAAACGCTCAGAAAACTTCAGTGAATTTGAGAAGACCCTTTTCAAACAAATTGTATCAACTATCCTGTAATTGAAAACAAACAGCATGACTCAGGTACAGAAAACAAGAAGAAGAAAGCATGGATTTCCATATTGAATGAATTCAATTCAAATGAAAAAGTAACCAAATGGGGACTCCAACAAGTTCAGGTTTATTTACAAGATTTATTGTTGCACCATTCTTACAAATCAGTCAATTATAAATGTTTTCATTAATGAAATGAAAAAAGTGTATATTATCTTGTAAAGGTCCAGTGGAAAAACATAAAAATAAACCTGAAAAAAAAACAACTGCTGCTATGCGTCAAGAGCGTTTCAATACAGGTGGGGTACTCCCAGTTCCACCAGATACAGAGGAGTTGGGGGACTTGTTGGCTGGGATTATTGAAAGTCAGCAACCCCTGGAAGGTATTCCAGATGATGACCATTTGGACAGTTCAGGTGAGGAATCTTTCAAAGACTCATTTGATAGGACACGTCTCATTTACAGTAACATGTGCTATCCCATCCAACATAATTAAATGCAAGTCATGTCTTGTAACAAAAATGATGTAATGACCTTTTTTGCTGAAGTCAAATATAATACTAAATTTTTTTTCCATACAAAGATGACCTGATCTTGACAGTAGCATTAGTCAGCATCCAGCAGTCTCTAATCCAGGCAGCAGGTCAAGAGGGAAAAGGGTGACCATTCATGAGAAACTTGCCATAGAGTTCCATGAATGTAAATTGCAATATTTAAAAGAAGAACATGAAGTCAAAATGACAATTCTTCATCTTGAGTTGTCTATGAAAGAGAGCAACATGAAGCAGCAGCAGTGTCAATTGTCTTTGCAACCAAACCTCAGTTAAATAAATAATTTCCTGAACCTTTTTACCTGACTATGCCAAGCATTTATGTATCATTCAAGGCACATTTATGAGAAGTGCTGCAAAGCAAAAACATCTCTGTAAGCAATCCCATTCCTGTCATTGGCTAGCTCAGCGATGGGGACATGTTGGTCATCAACATCTTCAATATCAGGGTCTGGGCAGCCACACTGTTTAAGAAAATTATGAAGCACTGCTGTTAGCCCTCTGGTGAGCATGTAAGCCTGGTTATAGCGCTGTTGCTCTGATCTGACTGGATGGAGATAAGGGGTGAACAAGAAGTTTGTCTGTGCATACCCACTGTCACCAAGTAGAATTAGAGCGTTGTCTAGCTTCAAACTGACCGTACAAATCGGAGTTGTGGAAAATCCTTGAGTCATGAGTTGAACCTTTCCAACGTGCAACAATATTGGAGAACTGCATGGTGGGAGTGCACACTCCTTGTACATTTATTGAAAACCAGTTTTTATGATTTCTGAATTCCTCAGCATCTGCATTAGAGGGACACTTGATGGGAATGTGGCAGCCATCGATACAACCAATGACTTCAGGGAAGTTCCCATATTCATAGAAATCTACCTTGTAGGTGGCCTGTTCAGCAGCATTTGGGAATTTGATGAAATCCTTTTTCAGTTCACATATACACTGCAGATTTTGTGTACTATTTTGCACACTGTTGATTCACCTACACCACACAAATCCCCAGTTTCACGATGGAAGGTTCCACATGCCAAAACCTTAAGGTAATTAATATTTGTAAGGAAGGAGAAATACTGTAGGGGTGCCTCTGACTAAGTCACCTGAAAGCTTGGGCTGCAGCAAACCATCTGTTGCATTTTCCTTTGACATACGGAAACGGTCAAGAAAATGTAAATCATCAAAATCATTTAATGGGTTGCTCCTGTCTTTCGGCAACCTTCTTTCTGGTCTTGGTGGTGGTCTCTGATTGTCGTTGAAATAGTCGAGGTAATCCATTTTCTGATACTGTGGACGTGATCCTTGAGGCAAGCAGTTTTTAATCTGAGGTTAAACCTGCTTCTGACCAGGTTTAATTTAAGACTTCATTTAGATCTGGATTAGGTCTAATCCTCCTTCTAGAAATCCAATGGCTTAAGTCTAGACTAGTGCAAGTCTGACATTTAGTCTACGACTATGCTTAATCCCCGTACGGGAAACCGGTCCATAGGGTTGTTGGTACAGATGAAAATGGTCCCTATAGGCAGTTGGAAGGTGTTTCCCAAGGATGAACCAGACTTATGGAGGTCCACCCTTTTTCCTTTCCTATCCTTCTTCTTCTGATGTCTCGGCTGATTTCTAAATTGAAAATAAAATCAGCAAGGTGGAGGAAAATAAATGCAAATAAACAAAGTACCCATTGCCTTAGACTGTCTTTTATATCAAGTGGCTCTACATCTTCCTCATCATCATTAACCTTCGTACTTTCACCATTAGCTTGGTCACTGTAGTTCACCTCTTCTTTATCATCATCTTCATTTTCATCATCAACATTACAGCATTTTGTGACTCTAGTCTGTGTAAATACATCAATAATTTGAGTATTGCACATTAAAATGTACTTCAAAATATGTTCTTCGAAATATTCCTTTTCAACCAGCAAAATTTTGAGAAAACAAACATTTTCCTCAAATGCCTCACCCCAGTTAAACAACAGATCCAGTATTACAGCACACACATTTTTCTTCAGATGAAACAAACTAAACAAACAGTAAATAACCTAGAAAAATTGTCAAATCTTATGTTTCACATGCAAATGCCCTTAATAAATATATTAGACAACCACATAAACATATAAAAATGCAGTGCCCTAAAGAAAAACAATATGTCCTGTATATTAGCTCTTTATCATTTCTGGTACTTACTACGGCAACAATCCCTCTATACTTATATGTACAGTATGCCACTTTATTTATTGGCAACAATAGTGCATAGCTAAACATCTTTCTAACAACATTACAGCAAAACTACTAACCGTTTTCATGTTAACACCACAGATTCTCAACACTCTTATGTCTTACACAAGGGTATTTACATCTCATTTGGAGGAATATTAACCCACCCGAAATTAGGAGCAAAGGGGCACAAACTTTAGCTTGGCTGCAGGATTTAAACAGCATTTACTGGCTTCTGTGGGATTTTGTTCCTCCCTAGCGATAAGCACCATCTAGTGACATGTTTGACAGTGTTCATAGTTAAGCACAAAGAATTTATCATTTTAGAAAACAAGATATATAGTTCTTTTAATGTTATTTATGTACTAGACTGGTAACCAACCTTCATGTTGCGATGGCATCATTGAGAAAGCTTGCTGCACAAAGCAATATAATTTCATTTTCAATTTCCAACCTTGCCATTTTCTACTGAACCAATGTTGGGTCAACCTATCTTTTAACAAATAGGCCAACAAAATTAAGTACAAAGTAGTGCTATCTGGGTTGTGACATGCATAAAGAAGAGGAGTGAGGTATGGTTAAAAAGCAGTTTGAATGACTTCAGCGTATGTATAACGTTGACTTTTCTACATTCTGCATTATATAGATACATTATACTGTATATTGGTCCTGAAGAAACGTTATTTCATTTCACTGTGTACTAAACTGAATATGGTTGAAGTGACAATAAAAGCCCACTTGACTTGATACACTGTCTGGCCAAAAATAAAACAATCACCATTCCAAATAAGACAAATTATTGTGCTGCAAAGAAACAATTAAGGGGATGTGAATTTAATGGCGCAGTATTAACAACCCTTTAACATATTATTAAACCTGGAAGTATAGTGCTGAAATGTCAACTTTGTAGAAAATGACGAAAAATGATTAAAATGAATTAAAATCAAATCAAACAAACCTTTATTTATATAGCACTTTAAAAACAATTAACAGTTGACAAAATAGCTTCACAAGGTTAAAATAAACCATAAAAATTAGGAATAAAACTTATTTGGCAGATAAAAGGATCATGCGGCTTCAACTAGTGCTTAAATGATCCCCATTCATATGATTTATGAATGGGAACGACTAAAGCACTTAAAGAAGCATAAAAGCATTTTATGCACACCATGTGATGAGAACTCTCAAGATTGGGTCTAAATAGCTGCGTTACCATAAGAGAACCATTTGTTAGTAAATTTAATCAGAAACAAATGCTTACATTTTGCTAGAGAGCACAAAGATTGGACTTGGTCATGTGGTCTGACAAGTTTATTTCAGGGTTATGTATGCATCAGGGTAAGAAGGGTATCAAATAAAGCAATGTACCTATCGTGTGTGTGTGTGTGTGTGTGTGTGTGTGTATAAAGGTTTTAGGCAGGTGTGAAAAATTCTGTAAAGTAAGAATACTTTCAAAAATAGAAATATTAGTGGTTTATTTTTATCAGTTAACATAATTGAAAGTAAATTAATAGAAGTGAAATCCAAATTAAATCAATATTTGGTGTAACCAGCCTGCAATACAGCATCATTTCCTCTTTGAAGGAACTCAGTGGGTAGGTTGTTCCAATCATCTTGGAGAACTAATTACAGATCTTATGTACTGTAGATGTAGCCTGCCTCAAATTCTTCTGTGTCTTCATGTAAACCCAGACAGACGTAATGTATCAGGCCTCTCTGGGGCACAAACCATCACTTACAATACTCCTTGTTGTTCTATATGCTAAAGATAGTTCTTAATGTCATTGGTTGTATGTTTGGGGTCATTTTGCAGAAAAAAATGGGGCTAATCAGATGCCACGATGGTATTGCATGATGCAGAAGTATCTGATTGTATTTATCAGCACAGAGGACACCATTGATCCTGATAAAATCTCCAACTCCATTTGCAGAAATGCAGCTCAAAACTTGCATAGACCCTCCACCATGGTTCACCATGTTTGCAGACATGCAATGCAACCTGCCTTCTTCTACAGCCAAATAGTTACAATTTTGACTCACCGATACCTGCAGCCATTTTTCTTCAGCCCGGTTTCTATGTTTTACATTTACATTTAGGCATTTGGCAGACGCTCTTATCCAGAGCGACTTGCATTCTTACTGTATCTCATTACACATCATTTTTTTTTTTTTTTTTTTAGGGTTAAGGGCCTTGCTCAAGGGCCCAACAGTGGCAACTTGGTGGTTGTGGGATTTGAACCTGGGATCTTCCGAACCGTAGTCCAATGCCTTAACCACTGAGCTACCCCTGGCCCTGGCATGTTTTCATACAACAATAACAAATCATGCAGCTAAATTTTCCTCTGTTTAAGTAAAACAAATCAGTGGTAGCACCGTCATAAATGCCATTATATAACCAGGTTTAAAAAACATTTGGGACTCTGCTGCAGTCTGGATCTCAGCAGTCAGTTAGATGCTATGTAAGGAGTTTATCTTTTGCTACAGTTTTCTCGTTCGGCTTAGGCGCAGTAATCATCAGTGAAATTGTAAACACATCATGAAAAGTAAACAAAGTCGAGAGCTGGTTAAATTTGAGCATTAAATCTTGTCCAGAAATCCTTTTACAAAGTAAAGATTTTTAAGCAGCACTGTCTAAAAAGAGTCACACTTGATATTTTTAAAACTCTCAACTTAATTATTTTCAAGTGAACACTAAAATGCACTGGAGGCAATGAAGGCAAAGGGAAGAGATTTCACCTTTTCTTGTTACTGTACATTAGCACATGTTTGTTTACGCTGGGCTAAATTTGTTATTCAGGGTAGAGCTAATTCAGTTCAGTCGAATTCTCAAAACTTGACTAAGAGTCAGATATCGCCAAGAAAATATTGTGTATTCTTTCAATCCTACTGTCTAAATGATTTTACTGACCTGTAACTGGTAGCCATTTTGCTCGTTCCCTGGGAGCTGATTTAATACTCAGGGAAATGTTGCACATGTGCAATATTTTTTTTTACAAATACTGATTGACATTTAAGGCAGCATGGTGGCATAGTGGTTAGCACTGTGGCTTCGCACCTCCAGGGTTAAGTTGATTCCCGACTCCGGTCTGTTTGCATGTTGCCATGCTTAGTGGGTTTCCACCAGATACTCCGGTTTCTTCCCACAGTTCAAAGACATGCAGATTTTGTTAACTAGCTTTTCCAAATTTCTCTGTTTGTGTTTGTGTGTGTGTGTGTGTGTGTGTGTGTGTGTGTGTGTGTGTGTGTGTGTGTGTGTGTGTGAGACACCCTGTTTCTATAATATATCTACAGTGGTGTGAAAAACTATTTGCCCCCCTCCTGATTTCTTATTCTTTTGCATGTTTGTCACACAAAATGTTTCTGATCATCAAACACATTTAACTATTAGTCAAAGATAACACAAGTAAACACAAAATGCAGTTTTTAAATGAGGGGTTTTATTATTTAGGGAGAAAAAAAATCCAAACCTACATGGCCCTGTGTGAAAAAGTAATTGCCCCCTGAACCTAATAGAAGAAGAAGAAGAAGAAGAATATTCAATTATTGTCACATGTACTTTTTTTTTTTACAGCACAGCGAAATTTCTTCTTCGCATATCCCAATTAGGAAACTGGGGTCAGAGCGCAGGGTCAGCCAGATTACAGCGCCCCTGGAGCAGATAGGGTTAAGGGCCTTGCTCAAGGGCTCAACAGTGGCAACTTGCCGATGCTGGGGTTCGAACCCCCGACCTTCCGATCAGTAACCCAGTAACCCACAGCCTTAACCGATTGAGCCACCACTGCCCTAACAGTGTAATAACTGGTTGGGCCACCCTTAGCAGCAATAACTGCAATCAAGCGTTTGCGATAACTTGCAACGAGTCTTTTACAGCGCTCTGGAGGAATTTTGGCCCACTCATCTTTGCAGAATTGTTGTAATTCACCTTTATTTGAGGGTTTTCTAGCATGAACCGCCTTTTTAAGGTCATGCCACAACATCTCAATAGGATTCAGGTCAGGACTTTGACTAGGCCACTCCAAAGTCTTCATTTTGTTTTTCTTCAGCCAGTCAGAGGTGGATTTGCTGGTGTGTTTTGGGTCATTGTCCTGCTGCAGCACCCAAGATCGCTTCAGCTTGAGTTGACGAACAGATGGCCGGACATTCTCCTTCAGGATTTTTTGGTAGACAGTAGAATTCATGGTTCCATCTATCACAGCAAACCTTCCAGGTCCTGAAGCAGCAAAACAACCCCAGACCATCACACTACCACCACCATATTTTACTGTTGGTATGATGTTCTTTTTCTGAAATGCTGTGTTACTTTTACGCCAGATGTAACGGGACACGCACCTTCCAAAAAGTTCAACTTTTGTCTCGTCGGTCCACAAGGTATTTTCCCAAAAGTCTTGGCAATCATTGAGATGTTTTTTAGCAAAATTGAGACGGGCCTTAATGTTCTTTTTGCTTAAAAGTGGTTTGCTCCTTGGAAATCTGCCATGCAGGCCGTTTTTGCCCCCAGTCTCTTTCTTATGGTGGAGTCGTGAACACTGACCTTAATTGAGGCAAGTGAGGCCTGCAGTTCTTTAGATGTTGTCCTGGGGTCTTTTGTGGCCTCTCGGATGAGTTGTCTCTGCGCTCTTGGGGTAATTTTGGTCGGCCGGCCACTCCTGGGAAGGTTCACTACTGTTCCATGTTTTTGCCATTTGTGGATAATGGCTCTCACTGTGGTTCGCTGGAGTCCCAAAGCTTTAGAAATGGCTTTATAACCTTTACCAGACTGATAGATCTCAATTACTTTTGTTCTCATTTGTTCCTGAATTTCTTTGGATCTTGGCATGATGTCTAGCTTTTGAGGTGCTTTTGGTCTACTTCTCTGTGTCAGGTAGCTCCTATTTAAGTGATTTCTTGATTGAAACAGGTGTGGCAGTAATCAGGCCTGGGGGTGACTACAGAAATTGAACTCAGGTGTGATAAACCACAGTTAAGTTATTTTTTAACAAGGGGGGCAATCACTTTTTCACACAGGGCCATGTAGATTTGGAGTTTTTTTCTCCCTTAATAACGTAAACCTTCATTTAAAAACTGCATTTTGTGTTCAATTATGTTATCTTTGACTAATAGTTAACGGTTTTTGATGAGCAGAAACATTTAAGTGTGACAAACATGCAAAAGAATAAGAAATCAGGAGGGGGGCAAATAGTTTTTCACACCACTGTATATGAGCTGTTTGGGCTTGTAAGATATTTATAAAAGTTGTATATAGCATATATTTATTATTATAAATAAAATAGTTAATATTGTTTATTTGCTACTCAGATGATTTACCTAACGTTTTGTGGTAAGAAAAAAAAAATTCACGGTGTGTCTATTAATTAGTGCGGACTTTTTCAATATTGTGCCTTGTTGCATGGATTTAACTTTGCTTTGGTAATGTGAAATTATGAAAATAAATTTTTTAATTATATCCAATGTTAGGTAAGTGACACAACATAATAAGTTAACATAAGTGTTATTTAGCATCTGCTAACATATAAAGTAAATGAAAACAATAATATCTTGTTGTTATCCTTAAGTTTGTTTCTCCTGTAAAATACATACTATTAGCACGTTGATTTATCACAGTATGCGTAATATAAGTGTTTGAAGTGTGTGTGCACTGCCTCAATGTACAAGTTGTTCGTTTTGTTCGTGCAGATTCTCAACCCAGATTCCTAGAACAAGGCTTGCTGCAGACTCCGGCAAACAGAGACGATTTGCTCACATACAGTAATATATGCACAGTTTTTGGCGGATCTTCACAGTTGAACACACTCTCCTTTAACATTCTTTTCAAGTAGGGATCAGGTGGTGTAAGATAGGGGAAATGAGATGAGTATGGGAAGGAATGTATTCTGCCACCTTTTTTAAACTCTGTCCCCATTCATGACCATTTCGAAATAATAATCAATTATGAATACTTTTTCCTCCATCAAGAGATGCATTTCCAACAACAAATGGACAACACACACTTCTTTTTCACTACTGGGAACATGAGTGACTGGAGCTGTGCCCCGCTGACAAATGCAGATGCACGAGTTTCAGTACTGTATATTTTGGCCCATAACGTACTTGACTATTTTACTATTTACGTAATATTATAAAGATTATTTATTTATTTATCTATCTATTTATTTATTTATTTATTTATTTATTTATTCAAAAAGCATTATGACATTACTCCCAATTAAAAGTCAAAAGCAACTCATTTCAATTTGAGGTTGGGGGAGTGGGTGTGGACTGATTATACAGTAGATTATTGTTAAAGATTTTACAGAAAACAGTAGAATGAAACATGCTTGTGAAAATGTACAGTACAATATACTGTATATTCATGATATGTTGTTTACTTGGTGGTATTTTGTAGTGTGAGTCATTGTACAGTACTTTGAAAATAGCATTGACAGAGAGGGAGGGAAAATGCACATATCCAACTGTCTATCTTGTTCTTCTGAGTGAGAGACCTTTCCAGTCCTTTGCCTCACTCACAAACCAGAATTAGGACAATAGCGAGGTTTAATAAAAACTATGTGACATGCAAAAGATTGATATAAAATTAATTGTGCAAATGTTATTATCACACAATTCTGTATTGTATGGGAAGGTTGGCAACCCTATAGTCAGCTAAAGTTAAAATTGTACAGTATGCCCAGTGGAGTTTCTTAGACTGTACATGTAATTTAAATATTTTTTTTAAACTTCAGTTTAACAGTTTTTTTTGGTAGTAAACGCCCCTGTGTTGTTGCTGAATGGCATCTCTTCTGTTTTTCACTAAGTATTTACAATGAGTAAAGCAAATGCTATGTGGTGAATGTGTAGTGAAACATGGTATTGCACTTTTACTGTCATGTCTGAAGAGAAGCCAGGACAAGTTGGCTTCCCTTTCAAAAAAACAATCATCATTTACGACCTCTCATAAAATATGTCTCGTAACTGGAAAGTAAAAAATGTTTTCTCTATTGAAGCAGTACAGGACGCACTTTGTTCAGTATTGTGATGTCTATTGAAGAAAAATCCCACAAATCCACTTCTCAGATGTCCACGAAGAAAGCCACACTTAAGGTTGTAAACTGCCCATACTCTTTTATGGAATCTCTCTCTATTATCTTCCTAACAGCTCTCTCTCCCCTATACTCTCTGACGACCCTCCCTCCTAGTCTCACCTTCTTCACTGTTCACATAACAAGCCTTTTCACATAGGGGCGGATCGTTTGGCTTTGTAGGACTTAAATACGAGAATCTTTCCAACTTAATTTAGATGGAAGAAGCTACTTACGTGTAGATGAGTACTGAAGAGTACCTACTGAACAAAATATTAGTCCAGTTGACTTGACGCAACTTCCAGATATCCTCATCTGGATGACTGAGAATCTTCACAGACATGAGTGAGAAATATTACTTAAATAGTACTCTGCGAAAACATGGCAAATAGTATAAGAGAAACACATACAGTCAATGGATAAAAGGAAACCCCCTCCCTCAGCCTGTCTGTCATGGTCCCCACCAAAACACACAATGCACTTCTCATTGACTCACAATGCAGAGTGGGATCTTGCCTTGGGGTGGCATTAAGAATGATCAGAATGACATTCATTTAAATGCATTTTGATTCATTTTTAAAAACATCTGTAATGCTAGTAATGTATTTTTTTTATCTTTAAACTAACAGCTACAAGGTAAGTCCTTAATTCTTAAATAGATTAAACAAAAAGATGTCAGTCACCATTACAAACTAGTTACATATCAGTCACATCTCTTAATGTTAAAGGATGATGGAGCTGTCCTGCTATTGTCTCCACTCAGTAGGCAGTACAGGGCCCCATTATGACAAGGGACCAGGAGCAGTCTATTAAATTATTTAAACTTCTTTTTTTTTTTTTTAACTCAACAAGCTGCTAGCAGATGCTTTGCTTCCTATGTTTCAGACCCTGACCATGATAAAGCAGTCACTGAAGATGAATGACTGAATGAATGAATGAATGAACAAAGTATTTATATTATATTAACTCCATTAATATTATTATACTAAGCCATTTAGGTTGCACCAGCCAGTATAGTCTTAGTTTCGTTCCCAAGCCCGAATAAATAAGGAGAGTTGCATTATGGAAGGGTATCCAAATGTTAATATGTTTATATGTTAAAGGATATCTGTGAAAATTGAGATACTGTTGACCTGAGAAGGACGAGAAAGAGAGCTTGCAAACGTGTACAGAGAGAGAGAGGGTAGATGTGTATAAATCTGGAAGTTTAATACTAAATGTCATCAGTGCATATGCTCCACAGGTAGGATGTGATGTAAAGGAGAAGGGCAATTTCTGGAGTGAGTTAGACAAAGTGGTAGTAGGTGTTCCCAAAGAATAAAGGCTGGTGATTGGAGCTGATCTTGATGGTCATATTAGAGTACGGAACAAAGGTGATGAGGAGGTAATGGGTAGATATGGGGTCCATATGAAGAGGAATGTGGAGGGACAGATTATTATACATGAAATATGGACATGTCAGTGGGGAATACACATTTTCAGGGGAACACAGAAAGAGGAACACATGGCGACATACTGTACAAGAGTGGTGGAAGATGTACTCAGGTGGACTATCTGCAGTGTAGGAGCAATGAAGATCTTAGAAAATGAGAGGCCTGATGAGTGGAGAAGAATTGTTTTAGTTAAAGTTTTAAAGAACAAGGGAGAAGTGCAGAGCTGCAGCAACTACAGAGGCATAAAGCTGTTAAGCTGCACCAAGTTATGGGAAAGAGTAGTGGAAGAAATACATAATGGCTTAAACATTAAGCATGATTTCCAAAATCTTTAGTAATGCTACTCAGAGGTGTCAAGTAACGAAGTACAAATACTTTTGAAATTTTGGGTATCTATACTTTACTGGAGTAATAATTTTTCAGGCGACTTTTTACTTCTACTCCATACATTTTCACGCAATTATCTGTACTTTCTACTCCTTACATTTTAGAAATAGCCTCGCTACTCCTATTTTTCACGATCAGAACGCGCATCCACCCAAGCCCCCCCCGCCCTCCGGTGTATGATCGAAACGCCCCCCCCCCCCCGTCTGTCGCATGATCAAAACGCGTGAACTTAATGCTTTTTTCCCGCCTCACGTTACTTTTACTTTTATACTTTAAGTAGTTTTGAAACCAGTACTTTTACACTTTTACTTGAGTAAAAAGCTTGAGTTGATACTTCAACTTCTAAAGAAGTCATTTTAAACCCTAGTATCTATACTTCTACTCAAGTAATGAATGTGAATACTTTTGACACCACTGATGCTACTGTATGTGCCCTAATATAGTTAAAGTTGACTAACCTTAACACTAATATGCCACAAGTGGTATGGTAAGTTAAATGTGGCACTGCACAAGAGCCTGAAAATTATTTTGTATTTTTCATGGATCGGGCAATATAATTCTGTTATACAGTCCTAAATGAAAAAATAAATTAAAACAGACACATTTAAACAGCAGATGAAAATGTACAGACTAGTGAAGAGAGTGCAGTATTTTGCAAAACTGATGAATGAAGAAAATAAGAGAGAGAGCGAGAGAGAAGGTTGGATGAGGTTTATGTATGTAGTGAATCAGGTAGTACAGGGAATTAGTAAGGTTGAAGTGAGGACAGCTATGAAGAGAATGAAGAGTGGAAAGGCAGTTGGTCCAGATGACATTCCAGTGGGGGCATGGAAGTGTTTAGGTGAAATGGCAGTGGAGTTGCTTACTAGTTTATTTAGCAACATCTTAGAAACCCAGAGGTCTGGTGAGTGGAGAAGAAGTGTTTTAGTTACAGTTTTTAAGAACAAGGGAGATGTGCAGAGCTGCAGCAACTACAGAGGCATAAAGCTAATGATCTACACCAAGTTATGGAAAAGAGTAGTGGAAGCTATGTTGAGAAGAGAGGTAACAATCTGTGAGCAGCAGTATGGCTTCAAGAAAGAGCACCAGAGATGACATGTTTGCCCTTGAGAATGCTGACAGTAGAAGTATAGAGAAGGTCAGAAAGAGTTGTATTGTGTGTTTGTAGATTTAGAGAAAACATATACAGTAACAGGGTCCCCAGAGATGAACTGTGGTACTGCATGAGGAAGGCATGGGTGACCGAGAAGTATGTGAAGGTGGTGCACGATACAGTATGTACAAGAAGAGCTGAGTTCTGTGCTGTAGGTATGACCGACTGGTTTAAGGTGAAGGCGGGTTCCAGTTTGCAGTGGTGATGGACAGGTTGATAGATGAGATTACTGACTCGTCCCTATGCTGAACTGGTCTTCATGTCAATTTAAATAATTTCTGTCATATTGAATTTTCACCTGCACAACACACAAGATGTTATATCATTTCTATCTGTTATCGCCCAAATGAGGATGGGTTCCCTGTTGAGTCTGGTTCCTCTCAAGGTTTCTTCCTAATTCCATCTCAGGGAGTTTTTCCTTGCCACCGTCGCCGTCACCCTTGGCTTGCTCATCAGAGAAATTTCATTAATTTGTCTCATTATTATCCGCACATTTTTCTCACACATCCACACTTCCAATTATTTTCTTTTCCATAATTATTATTATTTGTTTTTATTTATCTATTTTCTATTATAATTTTATATATTTATTTATTATTTTATATATAATTATTCTATATATAGTTTTTTTTTTTTTTTTTTTTGTGAAGCTGCTTTGAGACAATGACCATTGTTAAACGCGCTATATAAATAAAATTGAATTGAATTGAATTGAATTGAATTAGACAAGCGTCCTCATGGACTATGTTGTTTGTGGCTGATATTGTGATTAAATTGTTATATTAATAACAACAGTAAAACAACAGTAAACAATTAAACAACTTATGGTGGGGTGGGGGGGGGGGCACGTTGGGCATGAGAAATCAGATTCAGTAAGAAATACATTTTGGCTTAAAAAACATTAAGTATGATTTCCAAAATCTTGAGCAATGGTCTGTGCCCTAGTATGGCACAAGTGGTTTGGTATGAAGTTAAATGTGGCACTGCACAAAAGCCTGAAAATCATTTAGTATTATTCATGGATTGAGCAGTACAATTATGTTATAAAAAAAAAAATCCATGTTTTAAACTTGACATGCACCATCAAACTTGTATGCCATGCTCTGTCTCAGACCAGCTCTTTTCTGCGTCTATTCTGCAGCCACCAAATAGTTAAATAAACTCATCCATATATAGACATACAGTGGTGTGAAAAACTATTTGCCCCCTTCCTGATTTCTTATTCTTTTGCATGTTTGTCACACTTAAATGTTTTTGCTCATCAAAAACCGTTAACTATTAGTCAAAGATAACTTAAGTAAACACAAAATGCAGTTTTTAAATGAAGGTTTACGTTATTAAGGGAGAAACAAAACTCCAAATCTACATGGCCCTGTGTGAAAAAGTGATTGCCCCCCTTTGTTAAAAAATAACTTAACTGTGGTTTATCACACCTGAGTTTAATTTCTGTAGTCACCCCCAGGCCTGATTACTGCCACACCTGTTTCAATCAAGAAATCACTTAAACAGGAGCTACCTGACACAGAGAAGTAGACCAAAAGCACCTCAAAAGCTAGACATCATGCCAAGATCCAAAGAAATTCAGGAACAAATGAGAACAAAAGTAATTGAGATATATCAGTCTGGTAAATGTTATAAAGCCATTTCTAAAGCTTTGGGACTCCAGCAAAAACATGGAACAGTGGTGAACCTTCCCAGGAGTGGCCGGCCGACCAAAATTACCCCAAGAGCACAGAGACAACTCATCCGAGAGGACACAAAAGACCCCAGTACAACATCTAAAGAACTGCAGGCCTCACTTGCCTCAATTAAGGTCAGTGTTCACGACTCCACCATAAGAAAGAGACTGGGCAAAAACGGCCTGCATGGCAGATTTCCAAGGCACAAACCAGTTTTAAGCAAAAAGAACATTAAGGCTCGTCTCAATTTTGCTAAAAAACATCTCAATGATTGCCAAGACTTTTGGGAAAATACCTTGTGGACCGACGAGACAAAAGTTGAACTTTTTGGAAGGTGCGTGTCCCGTTACATCTGGCGTAAAAGTAACACAGCATTTCAGAAAAAGAACATCATACCAACAGTAAAATATGGTGGTGGTAGTGTGATGGTCTGGGGTTGTTTTGCTGCTTCAGGACCTGGAAGGCTTGCTGTGATAGATGGAACCATGAATTCTACTGTCTACCAAAAAATCCTGAAGGAGAATGTCCGGCCATCTGTTCGTCAACTCAAGCCGAAGCGATCTTGGGTGCTGCAGCAGGACAATGACCCAAAACACACCAGCAAATCCACCTCTGAATGGCTGAAGAAAAACAAAATGAAGACTTTGGAGTGGCCTAGTCAAAGTCCTGACCTGAATCCTATTGAGATGTTGTGGCATGACCTTAAAAAGGCGGTTCATGCTAGAAAACCCTCAAATAAAGCTGAATTACAACAATTCTGCAAAGATGAGTGGGCCAAAATTCCTCCAGAGCGCTGTAAAAGACTCGTTGCAAGTTATCGCAAACGCTTGATTGCAGTTATTGCTGCTAAGGGTGGCCCAACCAGTTATTAGGTTCAGGGGGCAATTACTTTTTCACACAGGGCCATGTAGGTTTGGATTTTTTTTCTCCCTAAATAATAAAACCCCTCATTTAAAAACTGCATTTTGTGTTTACTTGTGTTATCTTTGACTAATAGTTAAATGTGTCTGATGATCAGAAACATTTTGTGTGACAAACATGCAAAAGAATAAGAAATCAGGAGGGGGGCAAAAAGTTTTTCACACCACTGTACATTTTTAAATAGCTGTGACGTTAATTAATGTTCTCAAACTGCACATTTCAGTCTTTACCACATGCAGAAGACAAAGATTTTTGTTCCTTTAGTCATAAAAACCACTGATAAAGTAACATTTATCTATTTACTATTTATGCGGTAGTGTGCACAGCTGTTAAACCATCTTTATTCAGCAGTCTGCCAATCAGTATTGATCAGTCAGGGTTGTTGGGGTGGGGAAGGCGAAATCATATTACAGGGGTACTCTGATAAATGTGGGTTTATCTCGGCCGGGGTGCCAATTCATTGCAGGGCACAGATACACACTGACACATTACGGGCAAATTGCCGATTAGTCTAATCTGGATGTCTTTAAATTGCGGAAGGAAACTGGAGTACTCAGAGGAAACCCACCAAGCACAGGATGCAAACTCCATGCACACAGACTCGAGGCGGGAATCGAGCCCGGAACCTGAAGGTGCAAGGACACATTGCTTTCCACTAAACCACCATGCAGTCATAAATAGTCATATCTTATCTATTTTCATGAAGATATTCAACATTTCATATCAAGCTAAATAATAGCTATAAGTGACTGCATGTCATCACAATGTTATTTTTCCAGCTAATTAATTGGAAAAGGTCAGTACAACACAGAATAGTCAAAATAATCCAAATGGTTTTAAACTCTAAATCATTACCTTTCCTCTTTTATTAAAGTCTTAATTTTTTTTGTTCTCTTTTTAGCATTTACACCAGCTTAATAGGTAAATTCTCTGTATATCCAGTGTAAAGGATGTCCAAAGAAGGTATTCTCTTGTATGAAAAGATAAGATGGTGGGCCTCTACACAAAGGGAACATATCTTTTGGCAGAAGGCCAAACGTCTGCTCTGTGTCAAACTACCACTAGTCATGGCTTACATTTGCGTTGCATTTATGTTGTACAGCCAAAATGAGTAACTCTCACCCCAAAAGGGTTTGTGCTATTTTGGCAATTTGCCAAACAGCTGTTAAACCATTAAATTTTTTTTCTCCTTTATGCATTTTGGGTTGAGTAGGCGTGTGGTTTGTAGTGATTAAAGATAATAACACAAAACTGAATACTTTTTTGTAAAAAGACAAATGCTTAAAATGTTAATCACACTTAATGTCTGTTTTATTTCTCCGAAGGGGAGGGCATACTTATACTGTATATACTGTATGACAAAATGTAGTGGAGTAAGCACTTGAACATCTTCTATAAACATAGTAGAAGTTAAAGATGGCAAAAAAGACCCATGTAGGGGAGAGGGGAGCACAGCTGTAACTTTGTTTAGTTTTGAGTTAAAGTACTCCGCTATGATTTGATTTACAGACTACATACTTTTCACATAACATCATGCAATCAAGTGCAAGTTCACCCATATTGTCAGTATTGTACATTATGCACATCTGGAGACAATCATGCAGAACAGTCTGCCACTGAAAATGATGACTGGTGCTCATAATGTAATTAAGATTACTGTTGTGTTAGATACTGTAAACTATTTTGTACAGTATATGGTTTCTTTTATAGAAAAAGGTAATACATGTATTTTGCATCCATTGCAATTTGCTCTTACATGAGTGAGGAGAACATGAGGTTATTTAGAAATATAACTAGGAATTCCTGATCACTAGGCTATATTAAGCTCTGGAAATGTGGAAATTAGTAGAAATTCTCTATTATGGCCCCAAACTTCTTTGCATAATAAAGTCCAAATAATTCCACAAACCCAGCTGGGATGTAGTTGTATGGTTTTAAATTTTGTGTAAACACAAAAAAGTGTTGTCCAAAAACAAAATTTATGTGCGAGGTATTAGACTTGTGACAAAACGCAATGATTTAGGCCAAATATTTTCGGATAGAATGACTTCCAAAGAAAAGAAAAGAAAAAAAGTACACTGTCTGCTATTATTTCTTAAGCTGCAGTTCGGTTAAACAGAAGCCATGCAAAAACATCTACTGTATTCTGTAAATTAATTATACTGTCAAAATATATGAAATGTATGTTTACTGTTAAACTAAGCCTTTAGCTGAGAGTTGAAAATAAACTAAATGGGTTAAAACTGTGAATGAAAACAACTTTTCTTTGGAATAATTTTGAGTTGAGTTAATTAAGGAGCTTTAATTTAATCGTAGGCTGTGGGAAATTCAGCATATTGTAGTGATGTAGTGATTTGTCTATCCTATACTGTATATTTGTCTATGATCCTGTAAAATATATGCAGGCTAATCCCAATCTTTAAAAGTGTTCTCTTGATCATAATATAGCTTAATAAAATACTCTTAATGTTCATCGTAATAATATTAACCCAAATACAGTCCATAGAGGATGCACTGATAACGGTGCATTGATCATTGCTTTTTTGGGGCATGGTTAGTGCAAGGGAAAAAATGACTGAAGTTGTGCCTGGGAAGCTTCATCCTGTGGTGATTGTGTAACCGTGTGTGAGAAGGAGAGAGGCGTGGCTCAAGTGTTCTCTAGACTCCCGCTTCTTTTTTCTCCTCATTAATGAAGCAGCACTTAATATATATACTGTACCTGCACTGTATTTCTACTACTGAATTTGAAAATCACATTTTCTGTGAACGGAAACTTTGTTTCAATGAGATCTACATCGGACCTTTGAGGTGAGCAGCTTCTGAGAGAAGTTTCCCGGTTTCATTGTTTCGGGTCTGTTACGGGTGTGTGTAGACGCGCTGTAGGTTATGCGCGCGCTGTACTGTAGGTTATGCGCGCGCTGTGCGGGTTTCCATTCCTCGGTTTATAAGCATATCGCTGGCTGTGTTTAGTGCATGTGTGTATTGGTTGTGTGATGGGAGTGAAGGAAGGCTTTGTGCACAAGGAGAAACTTGTGTTTTCAAAACTTTCTTTTTTTGTTAAAGTTTTTTGTTACAGAGAAAATAAAATAATTTTTCTACAGGAACTTTACATACCTTTAACCCCTTTATGCGGCACTCACTGAAATAAGTAAGAATGTTAGGACTTTTTCCAAGATTTTTTCATTTTTTTTAAGTCATTTTTATGTTGCAAAAGTGAAGTTGCCATATATGGATCTTCTAGGGTAATCATTTTCCCAAAAAGTGTAAAAAATCTTTTAAAAAAATAAATAAATAAAGTTAAAGGCACATAAAATGTGCAAAAATACAAAGCGGCTTATTTTCTACTGTACCAAAATGTGTCCCCCACCCACCCATGGTACTGTGGAAAATGTGGCTCTTCACTCGATTAAGAGTTTCCTTAAAGTCAGATTTTACCTCAAATTATTTTTAAATGTATAAAGATGCTCTCTTATGACACAAGATATTCCCTTAATGGAACCAGAAATAAAACAGGATTCCTAAGAGAATATTCACTTAATTATGCTGTCTACTGGTATATGCATTGCCGTGTGTATTTCATCTGTGAGCAATGTGTAACCTAGTGTATGGTTGTTTTATATACTGTAGGCAGTCCCATCCACCTTGAAGCATTTAAGCTGTTCCTTCCCACGGACATACACTAAAATCATCAGTGTTTGTCTGAAACTTCCACAGTTCATTTGCCTCCAGCTGGACTGTATATAAATACAGCAGGTTATTAATTCAACATTCTGGGCGTTAACTCTGGGGATTTTGCTGTGCAGTCGTGTGTGTTTGAAGATCAGCTGCATGTGGTCACTGCATTAAATTAGATCAGTTATCAGGAAGAATGTAGATTAATCATCCTAATAAAACACAGATGCAACCAGCACATTATATATTTGTAAAATATATTGATAACAGCTGTAGTTAAAATTAAGAACCAGTAATTATCCCTAGTCATAATGCTGTTTGGGGGCCAGGATGTATTACAGTCTGTATTATTAATTACTGTATTACTTGAGCCAAAAATCCTTTTTTTTCTGGAGAGTGCCATGTACCATGTTTCCTTTAAAGGAAACCTGATAACACTGTACCATTTCTACACTTAAAAGAAGTCTGTAGTAAATGAGTTGTTACTTGAGTCGTTAAGAGGTTAGGATGTTTACTGGAAAAGTTTACAAACAAAACACTAGGAAGAAGTCTCACCCATCCTGGTAAACAGAGGGACTGGATTTAGATTAATCTTGATAGATCAAACTCGTGTTGATATAGAAATGCTGTGCAGAATCTCTGCAGAAACTGTAAACTTGCTCTTTTGCCAACTTCACAAGCTGATTGTACAAACAAAGCCAGCTGTTATTTGGGGTTTAAAGAGTTGTAAAAAGCATTAGAATGCAAAATGTAAATACACCCAGCTTATAAAATACAAGAATGGAATTGCAATACAAATATTAGAAATATTTTGCCATATGTATATCAAGTCCTGCATTCTTTTTAAGGGTTGATAAGGTTGCTCCATTTCTGTATTTGTGTTTTTTTTTTTTGCTGATTGTAATCTGTGCACACATTCCCGATCACAAAACTGAACAGTACATACTGCAAACTAATGCCCTTATAAGTAGAATGGGATTGAAGTGTACGTGCATGCTCACACTTTTGGTATGGTGTTTGTGGTGGCAATAGCCATCGATGTAGTACAGAAACTGTTCATTACTTATCATGAACATTATAAGTAATCTGTATTCATGAACCCTGCAGGAGTACTGTTACAACCTACTGTATTCTTAAAGCATTCTTACTAATCTCTCTCTCTCTCTCTCTCTCTCTCTCTCTATGGTCTATGTACACTGATAAACATAATAAGGCATAATTATTTCCTTAGAACTTTTATTTGGTTTTACGGGAAGTAACAGGAAGCAGGGATCTGCCTCATGGAATGCTGTCGTTAATGTGGCGAAGTTGTCAACTAGTTAAAATGTAAAAGCTTGTAAAACGTTGTGCAAAAAATTATCCTGCATTTACAATCCTGTTCATGTATACATTAGAATTGGGACATATGTGATGTCAGTAGCCATTGCAATTGAGTATGGATTAAGTATTATTGATTTCTTGAGATTTTCACACACACACAGAAAAAACACAGTGCAGCCATTCTCAAATTTAACAAGGCCATTGTTAAAATGAAAATCTTATGTGGCCCACCCACACCTTTAAGCACTACTCTGATCAACACATGATAATAAGAAAAATGAAGTATATGATTTGAACACACTTGATCAGACATATTTTATTATTTTATTAGAATTTTGACTCTTTACATGACCCATGCTTTGGAAGACACTGGTTTATAGATACATTACACACATGAATACATTGAAAAAAGAAAATCTAGTGTGCATCCAGTGATGAGAGTAAATATTCAGTGAGCAGAGCAGTCAGAGGAGAACGGCAAGACTGGCTTGATCACACAGGAAGTGTAGGGTAACTCCAGAGGTGGAAAGAGTAATAAAATTTTGTACTCAAGTACAAGTACTGTTACTTCAGTGAAATTTTACTTAAGTACAAGTAAAGTTACCATTATAAAAATCTACTCAAGTAAAAGTAAAAAGTAGCTCATTTAAAAAATTTACTCAGAGTAAATGTTACCTTTTTTTATTAAAATTGTTTTAACAGCGGGGTGGGATGAGGCATTCTAGCGTAGTTCAAAAAAGTTGAGCAGATATAAATCTCAAACTAGTTGTTTTTAACTGAAGGAACACCTTTGCATAATAAAGCTGTTGTCTTTCTTGTGCTTGAAAATCAAAGTGGTCACTTAAATATGGTGTTACGTCCCAGTCTAGGGTCATACAGCAAAAGAATGGTTCAGGGTTCTATTTTAAACTGTATGGAAATGGTGGTATATGGCAGAAAGAACTAGATCCAATCATTAACTGATGAAATAATGAGGTTTGTATACACACACACACACACACACAACAGGAGGAGGATCAGATTCAGGATGGACCCAGGCCAAAATAATATTTATATTTAGTAGCTAGATTACCTGCAAAAAAAAAAAAAAAACACAAACAAAAATACAGGTACCTTCCCTAAACTAAACTCCCTAAACTAAAAACAATGAAATTATCTACAAATATATACAAAGACCAACCAAACCAAAGGGACAAAGCAATAATCAAAGTCAATTGGAGGCAAAAAGTCAAACCAGAAAACCAAATATCAAAACGCCAAAATCACAACCTCTTTCATCTTTCCCGCGTCTCTCTCCGGTTTATATATGGTCGCGCTAGTCGATGACGTCACTCTCAGGGCGGAAGCGACCGTGTGGAAGGTCAGGGAGATGCCGATGTCAGAAAACCTGGAGTGGAGTCTGGAGCGGCGCGCGACCAGGACATGATACACACACGCAGCGCAACGGAGCATTTATAAAGCACAATATTTTTATTATTTTATCATTTTCATTCATTTATTTTTTACTCAGTAGCGAATATGATTTAAAATGTAGCGAATTACAATGCTTCAAACAAAACGTACTTAAGTAAAAGTAAAATTACAGATTTTTAAAACTACTTTAAAAAGTAGAAATACACAAAAAAGCTACTCAATTACAGTAACGCGAGTAAATGTAATTTGTTACTTTCCACCTCTGGGTAACTCACATAAACATTTACAACCTTGGTGAGCAAAAAAAGTATTTCAGAACATAAAACATATCAGTTCTTGAGGCAGATGAGCTGCAAGATACTCATCAGGTTTCCCTATGGCGAGACAAGACCTGGGATCTGAGGCTATAGGTTGCACGTTCTCTGAAACTGGTCAGCTGAAGATTGTAAAAACATCCTTTCTAAAGCAAGGTTCAATGTGTTGTGTATTGAGAGATGTTTTACTGCTTACTTGTAATTCATGGAAATCGTCTCGGGTTACTTTGCTGTAACAAAATTTTGGCCTATATAACCTCGGTCAGGTGACGTCGTCTGACGCACCGGCAGGTTATAAATAGTAGTGAGCCAGAGGCATTCCTCAGATTGATTTGTCTGAACGGACGTCCGGTCACGTGGCAGTGCGGCATTGGGATGCAGCATCTCGTTCCCGGCTTTTCAGGGAACAGGGTTACAGCAAAGTAACCCGAGACGTTCCCTTTCACAAGGCTTCACTCGATGCTGCGTGAAAACGCTATGGGAACGAGAATACCAACGCTCCCACTGCAAGTGTCTGGTCCCCAAGGTTGTGTAGCGTGTGCGCACAAGGCCGAGAAGGTCTCAGAACTATGCCTGGGCAGCTAACCCAGGGCTTTCCGTGAGCCCGGAGTAGCATAAACATCCAGGTTATAATGTAACAAATGTGTGCGGGAGAACCAACCTTCCACGTCACACAATTGCTGCAGGGGAGTAACTCTTGCAAGAGCAATAGATGAGGTGACCCCTCTGGTCCAATGGGCCCTGATTCCTAGAGGTGAAGTGAGCCCATGCGCCTCATAGGAGAGGGCAATAGCATCTCTCATCCAGTGTGGCGGTCGCACCGCTGGTTGCAGTCCCAAACATGTAAAAACTGCTCAGACTTACACCACTGGTTGATGTGGTGGACGTAAATCTGAAGAACATGTACTGGACACATTAAGTGAAGTCTCTCCTGCTCTGAAGCTGTAAAGGCAGAGGACAGAAGGCTTCAAAACAATAGCTGTGTTTTTTTTTGGGACTTTAGCTCAGTGAGGATGCAGTTACGTGCATCCTGAAAGTACTAGGGCACAAGCCTGAGGACAACTGTCCTGCAGAGAATCCAGCACTGAAACAATTCGGCAGTGGACTGGGTCTACCTGCTTCTCACGCACTTGCTGCAGGGGAATACCTCTTTCTAGTGCAATAGATGAGGCGGTCCCCCTGGTTGAATGAGCCCTGATTCCTAGAGGCGAAGTAAGCCCACGTGCCTCATAGGAGAGGGCAATAGCATCTCTCACCCAGTATAGTGGCGCTCTGACTTGCGCCACTGATTCATGCGGTGGACGTAAATCTGAAGAGCACGTACTGGACAGTAAGTGAAGTTTCTCCTGCTCCGAAGCTGTAAAAGGCGGAGGACATAAGGCTTCAAACAGTAGGGTGCATGTTACAAATGGAACTTTCGGAAGATAGTTCAGTGAGGATGCGGATAAGTACATCTTGAGAGTACTAGGGCACAAGCCAGAGGACAAGCTTTTCCTGCAGAAACTCCAGCACTGAAACATATCGGCAGTGGACTGGGTCTACCTGCTTAGCACACACTTGTTGCAGGGGAATACCTCTTGCTAGTGCAATAAATGAGGCAATCCCCCTGGTTGAATGAGCCCTGATTCCTAGAGGCGAAGTGAGCCCACGCGCCTCATAGGAGAGGGCAATAGCATCTCTCATCCAATGTCACCCTTTAAATACATTCCATTTGAGGGCATAAGCTCTTTAAGAAGGATACTAGATCCAGAGTCAGAGGGTAGCAAAAGGGACATTTGCTGATCTTGCGAGGCAAAGAGGTCCGCCTCTGCTACATGAAATCTCTCCCAGATTGACTGACTACTTCGGGGTGGGGTTTCCATTCCCCGTGTGTCAGAGATTGACTGGACAGTACAACTGCTCTCACATTCATATGCCCTGGAATGTAAATTGCGCTGAGGGACAGGAACCTGGTGCGCTAGCTATTTAGCGGCGCGAGCACAGTCCGCCCTGGCTATTAATATATGAGACTTGCCATAGTGTCCACCCGCAATGGGACATGGCACTCTCAACTGCTGGAGGAAGTGCTTTAGGGCCAGAAATAGAGCCATCATTTCGAGGCAATTGATGTGCCATGCGAGAAGAAGGCCTCTCCAGCTCCCTTGGGCTGGACGGTCATCTAAGACCGTATCCCCGCCTTTGAGGGAAGCATCTGATGTTAGCATCTGCGATGACAAGACGAACTTAGAGTGGGACCCAGAGTCAGAACCGGGGACTTGAACCACATAGAAGGGGTACGAAACACCTGGTGCGTAACCCTTGTTGGCCTCAGCTGCCATGGGCGCTAAGATCTCTGAAAGTGATGGTCACTTTCTTGGTCTATCTTGATTTCCTTGAGGGTGTTGATAATGGATTCGACACGAGCGGGAGACAGCCGTGACCGCTTATGATCGAATCTCATGTGACACCCAAATCCTCAGAACAGGAAAGAGCACGCTTTCGTGGCGTTGGGTCTCAATCCTCAGAAACAAAGATGAGCTAGGGTGACATGCTAATGTCGAACCGCTAGGTAATGAGATTGGTCCAGCCAGTCGTCTATGTAATTTGAATATGGATGCCCTGGTAGTTCTAAGAGCCAGACATCCATACATTTTAATATGTGCGGGTGAGAGAGCTAGGTGAGGATGTTAGATGTTCGGCATCCTGGATGAACCTCAGGGCTTCTTTGTGAAGAAGACAATATGCCAGTCTGACCTTTTTCAGGCTGATAGTGAGGCGCGTCGCACCCCAAAGGGGTGGCAGGCTCAAAAACACACTCCTTGTGTTTCACACCTCGCGAGAGTCAGACCTGGTCGAGACTGTGTGGTCGACAGTCCCGACTCTTGAGCACGGCAGGGAAGGAGTTTTCCGAAGGCTTGTTCATATAACTTCGCCTCATGAATCTAGTGGCGAACGAGTTAACGATATCGCCAAACAGGCCGGAAGGCGAGATAGGGGCATCCAGGAGGAATGCACGATTCTTATTGTTGATGCGCCTGAGATTTAACCACAAGTGCCTCCGCGCGAAACCCATCACAGCCATAAAACGGCCGATAGCACGAGCCGTCTGCTTTTGTTGCACGTAGAGACAAGTCTGTGGCCCGGCGTAATTCCAATACGTCCTATCTGAAGAGCCCTGCCAGTGCTCAAGTCTCTCAGCAGGTCAGCCTGGTAGGCCGGCAAAAACCGCCCTGGTGTGCAAAGGAGCACCAACCTGACCTGCTGCCTGAAAAGCTTTTCCCTCCAGGGAAGATGAAAGTCTACACAGCTTGAAAGGAAGTATTAGCTTTTCAGGAAGGATGATGTCCCAGGAGAGAGATAGCTTTTGAAGCGTCTCTTCTATCTGGGCGACATAATATAACTCCGCGCTTCCACATCAACTATATTTAAACAATAAATAAGTAAATGGCAGGAAAACACGGGATTAATACAGCTTACTCCATGAAAGGGTAAACTCATATGGAGAAAGCTAAGGGGGGGGGGGGGCGTGTCGTTGAGGCTCCGCCCCCCCCCGGCTAAAGGAAGTTTTAAGCACCAAAATGCGCCGCGGCTCGAAGCTTCTCAAGGAATGCGAGGCGCGCGAGCATTTTAATCGAAGCAGTAAAGTGTAGAGATCGCTCTCCGATATGGATATTACCCACGGAAGGACATCTCGTTTTAAAACTCCGATATTGGTGAGTTAAACACTTCTTATTTTGGTTTTAAACACAAACACGCTCAACACAGCGAGGTGAAGACAAAAGATCTGAGGAATGCCTCTGGCTCACTACTATTTATAAACTGCCGGTGCGTCTAATCAGATGACGTCACCTGACCGAGGTTATATAGGCCAAAATTTGTTGTTTATACACACATGCTTCATAGCCGGCAACATGACAAGATGTACCCATAGTGTTTTCACGCAGCATCGAGTGAAGCCTTTTGAAAGGGAACAGATTTATAGTAGTCATCCTCTATACTAACCATGTCATGTCAATTTACAGACATATTTTTCCCATATTCTGATATTTGTGGTGAACATTAAATGAAGCTCCTGACCTGTATCTACTGTATATGATTGTATGCATTGTGCTGCTACCATTTGATTGGCTGGTTCAGTAAATGCATGTAAGATGTTTGGATGTTCCTTAAAGAAATTACTGTTAAGTTCACATTGTACATAACATTTTGTTATAACACATCTTTTCACAAACATATGTGTAGTCTATAATTTCTAAAGTAATTCACAGACATTTTATTTAAGAAATGGTGTCTTTTTTAGTTTTTAAGAAGTTTCTGTTCCTTACACAACATACAATTTCCCACACAAGGCAGAGCTGATTAGGATTTGGCTTGTGTCCTATTAACACATGCTTTATTCTGTGCTCCTCTTGATCCACAGCCACAGTAGCAGGTATTTTCTGCAGCCTATGCGTAACTTCTAATGGCTTTTTCATATTTGTTCCCAACAAAGATGTACTGAGGAAGTGGTTTGGAAATTCTCTTGATGCAACAATGCTCCACCAGGTCTTGAATCTTGACTTCTTGGCTCTTGCTCATTGAAATCTGAGATTTCTTCTTTGTCAATGCTGGCAGGAGAACAGTGTCTCATCTGAGGGTGGTCTTGACCATCTGCTCTGCATTTTTAGGTCAATCTGTCACAGGGATCTTAGTGACAATTGCTGGGGCACAGGCTGCTTACCTTTTCCACAAAATATTCTGAATGCTTTTTCTTAGTACCACCTTAAAAAAAAATCATATCTGTTGTTAAAGTAAGCAATTTGCATTTTATTTTCCATTATTATTAAGAAAGGTTTTAGAAGCTCAAAGAGCTGAGCACTTTTTTTTTCACTGAGTTTGGGACAGCAGTTCTGTTTCCCCTTGTCCTCGTATTTTTCCCTGTCAAAAAGGGCAAAATGCTAGTGTTTCTAAAGATGTTGAACAATGTGGGTTTTTTTTTTTTCAGAGCACAGGAACTGTGGGTTTACGCATGTACTCTATGCTCCTTGCCATCATTCCAAACATCTGTTGGGTCACAGCTGTTCAGCCTACACTCCATTGTGTAGCATTTTGAAACTCATCTTGCCTTATGGCTGACTCTAATACTCTGATGGTTTGCAATAAGATGCATATATTCTGTATATACTGTTATTTCTATACAGACTTTTAAAAATCTTTTTGAGATCTGAATTTGAGATCTTGTATTAATTGTATTGATGATGAGAACATCAAACCATTCCATAAAATATTTAGCTTAGTTTAAGGTCAGGATTTGCTGGTGGGCAATTCATGTGTGAGAACGATTCCTCATGTTTCCAGAACTGCTCTTGATTAACAACTTGTCCTGGAATATGATCAAAAGAAAAAAAAAACGCTACCTGTTCATTCAGTATATTCAGGTCATCAGTTGACTTAATTTTATTGACACATAACATTTTTTATTGACACATAACATTACTGTCTGAACCTGACCACCTGAAGCAACCATAAATCCAGAAACTTGTACAGTGGCCACTATCCATGAGCGGTCAATCTGTACCGTCAGACAGCATGACTACAAGTTAAACCTGCTCTAACAATTGGTTTTATTAGGTCACAACTTTGCCCCAATTGTATTACTTTTTGAAGCATTGTGAATAGAATTGCTCTTATTTCACTATAAAACATAGCTTTGCTTTCTACTGCCGTTTTGCATTAATGATGCATCTTCACCAATGTCTCCTCCATGACCACGGGAAACATCTTTCCTACAGGTTTGTTTAATAAATAAGAAGCTACTCACTGCATCAGTAAGGGGTAAAGGAATTGTTGCTAGCCAAAACATGAATGCAATCAATGCAATAAGAAAACTTTCATGTAACAATTGGTGAAGAACACTGAAAGTTCAATTCAATTCAACTTTATTTATATAGTGCTTTTAACAATGGTCATTGTCTCAAAGCAGCTTCACAAAAATGAAAGAAAAAAAATATAATAATAATAATAATAATAATAATTAAAAAAATAATAATAATAATAATTATAGAAAAGAAAATAATTGGAAGTGTGGATGTGTGAGAAAAATGTGCAGATAATAATAATGAGACGAATGAATGAAATGTCTCTGATGAGCAAGCCAAGGGTGACGGCGACGGTGGCAAGGAAAAACTCCCTGAGATGTCATTAGGAAGAAACCTTGAGAGGAACCAGACTCAACAGGGAACACATCCTCATTTGGGTGATAACAGATAGAAATGATATAACATCTTGTGTGTTGTGCAGGTGAAAATTCAATATGACAGAAATTATTTAAATTGACATGAAGACCAGTTCAGCATAGGGACGAGTCAGTAGGTGCAGAGGGCAGATGAGGTCTGGATCACTCGAAGCACAGGAGCAGCATGTGTATGGAAATACACTGAAAATAAATGAAAAATAAATGGTCTAAAGAAACGTTATAGTCCTTCAAAATACTGACCAAAAATGCTCCTTAACCACATTTGAGATGTTTCTTTTTAAGCAACATTCCAAAAACACTCTCTATCCTACATTGAGGAGGATTAGCTGTTAAGAGTGTTGGCTAAACTACAGTATGTAGCATTTATGTGGCCTGCTACTTCGGATATTAATGGTTTATTCTCTTTTCGTCCACTTATATAAATTAAGTAATAGTAAGTCATTCACAATGACTAGACACGAGTGTTGTTTTATTGCGGATATTGAAAATCTAATTCAGTAAGACATTATACAGTGGGTGCACAGGCAGTATGCGACTTCTACCGTCGCAGCGTATGGCGTCAGCATTTGGGTTTGTGCGTTTGCTGGCTTTTACCGCTGAGTGGCGCTATATAACTATAGACTGACGCCTCAGGCATCAGCTCGTTCTCTCCAGGCTTAATGAGGCGCAGGTCGTCCACAGCTGCACGTCGTTGCAGATAAAATAAAGTGAAACATTGTAAATAAACGAATTCATAATCACAGTAGTAACATTACAGTACAAATTTATAATTAAAATTAAATTCAGTTTTTTAGGATCGAATTTAAGCAACGTAAATGTTGTAAACTGTGTAATTATAGTAGAAAGGCTACACGTGTAGGGTCTTGTGTCATCTTGGAGCTTTCATAAGACTCATAAGACTCTACTTTTATTTAGGTGCACACACAATGACGAAAAACTTTATGATTTTGTTAAATAAATAAAGTAAACGGGGTTCTGTATTGATTTTGGTGCGTCAGAAAATGAACCCAAGCTCCGTGTATACTCGCCTCACAGACGTGAAAAATATATACTTATAGAAAGAGAAATATCTGCTTTAATATAAACTAATGAAAAAAAAAATTAGATTATGTCATTCGTATGAGAAGTGAATTATAGGCGCGCTCACTGACGACGAGATGACATGATCAGCACAGCCAAAGGAATCACTACCTTATCAATGAATTATTAAAATGGTCAGAGTGAATTTCCCCCGCTGTTTTAACAAATATTTGAAGTAGATAACAGTAGCCCACATTTATAAAAGCATTTTTATTTATATAAAACTATAAATAAAAATAATAATAATAATCCGGCATTTATTATTAGGTGTGCCCGCTGCCAAAGTTCTTCAGTAACAAACCTATAAAACATGTACATCTGTATGAATAAATTGTTTAAATGTGATCAGTGATTTATGTAAATGACTCAGTTTAGATGTAAGTAAATGCTAGGGACTGACATCGGCGTGCGTTTCTCCCAGCGCCGCATAGCGCTTATTTAACACCATTAATATGTGTTTGCTGAAAGAGATATCTAATCTCTCATATCGGCGCGCGCGTTCATCTGACTTTAGATCAAAACTCGGCAAAGACTCTACTTTTATTTAGGTGCACTCACAATGACGAAAAAACTTTATGATTTTGTTAAATAAATAAAGTAAACGGGGTTCTGTATTGATTTTGGTGAACTTGAGCGCGTCAGAAAATGAACCCAAACTCCGTGTATACTCGCCTCACAGATGTGAAAAATATATACTTATAGAAAGAGAAATATCTGCTTTAATATAAACTAATGAAAAAAAAAATATTAGATTATGTAATTCGTATGAGAAGTGAATTACTGTATAGGCGCGCTCACTGACGACGAGATGACATGATCAGCATAGCCATAACCAAAGGAATCACTATCTTATCAATGAATTATTAAAATGGTCAGAGTGAGTTTCCAGCCTGTTTAACAAATATTTGAAGTAGATAACAGTAGCCCACATTTATAAAAACATTTTTTATTTATATAAAACTATATAAAAAAATAATCCTGCGTTTATTTTTAGGTGTGCCCGCTGCCATAGTTCTTCAGTAACAAACCTATAAAACATGTACATCTGTATGAATAAATTGTTTAAATGTGATCAGTAAATGCTCCTTGCTACTGTAGTGACTGACATCGGCGTGCTGAAAGATCTAATCTCTCATATCGGCGCGCGCGTTCATCTGACTTATTATTTCAATTCATACTGTACAGCTGTTAGAATTGGGGCAATCATAACGAATCAAGAGCCTGTGATTATATTGCATAAATATTATTTTGTACAGACAAATATCTGAATTTTTATTTATTTATTTTTTAGATTTTTTTTTTAAAACAAATCTCTCAAAAATAGTAAGATGTATTTTGGTTTTATACTGCAAACGAAAAACGAATCCAGGGTCTTGTGTCATCTTATATTTTGTGTTCTTTAAATTTGTAGTAGATTTATTAAATGAAATAAATTACACTAAACGGGGTTCTGTATTGTTTTCGGTGAACTTGAGCGGGTCAGAAAATGAACCCAAACTCCGTGTATACTCGCCTCACAGACGTGAAATATAAGTACTGAAGTACTGTAGATAACAGCCCACATTTATAAAAGCATTTTTTATTTATATAAAACTATAAAAAAAATAATAATCCTGCGTTTATTTTTAGGTGTGCCCGCTGCCACAGTTCTTCAGTAACAAACCTATAAAACATGTACATCTGTATGAATAAATTGTTTAAATGTGATCAGTGATTTTGTTTAGATATAAGTAAATGCTCCTTGCTATAGGGACTGACATCGGCGTGCTGAAAGATCTAATCTCTCATATCGGCGCGCGCGCGTTCATCTGACTTTAGATCAAAGTTAAAGGCGCACACGCAGGATCATGCAAACGTTTCCCCTCCTCTTTCATAAAAAATGAACAATCCGACACGAGCAGATTTGTTTCAGTCAGAATATTTATCAATCATAAAGAGAGGCGACATATACTTGCTGATTAAACACTGCATTTTTAAAGTGAAAGCGCGCGATGTGAGCAGCTTTAATTATTGATAATTAAATCATTATTAAATGGTGGACATAAAAAGCAAAAAGAATAATAATATTATTTTGATTATTATTATCATGTTCTTTTGCTGTTTGAGCGTCTGTGGATTCCAAAATTGACATTTTTACCGTTTTTTAATCACTGAAATGGAAGAGATACTGTACTGTAGAAAGGTTCCTTATCATAACGTGCCTTGTATTGTTTTTTAATCACTCGATACACGACCCATAATTTTTAATGCTATTTTACAAAGGGTAAATACACATGGAATAATTTTATTTGGTTTGTTTATTTATAAATAAAATTAAAAGTAATTAAAAACAGTGTAGAGTGATTAATAACACTACATGTTATGGTAAGAAAAATCTCATTCTTGCTCATTCTAGTTTCTCCGAGTGTATACTGTAGGTGAGAACAGCTATTCAGTATCATTTGCATTTGTATGTGTCTGACTTTGCAAAGCACACCTGTAAAACCTGTTTAACAGGTAAATGCTCCTCGCTGCGCTGTTTGGGGGAGGGGCACGCAGAATGACGATTTGGTCAGCTGTGTGAACGCTCGCCCTTTAGATGTTGCGCGCGCACTACACGGCGAAAAATATGTTAGTATATCATGACTGAAATCATGACTGAAATATATGTTAGTATATCATGACTGAAAAAAGTTTATGTAATTTGTATAAAACGTGGATTACTACAGCGCATCCACTCACAGCCGAAACAAAAGACATCAACGGCTCTGCCTATTCAGAGGCTCTGCCTATTCAGTAAAGAAAAACACTACTGTTATTATTTCAACTCATACTGTACAGCTGTGAGAATTGGGGCAGGGATATTATGCCAATATTAAATATTATATACGATATTAAATTTCAAGTGAGTTGGGAGTTTGCAAGGCAGAGAAGGATGCTCTTCGGAGTGAGTTGCGAGTTTGATGAGACGGCATAAATATTTAATACAGCAAATTAAATATTTTGGTTTATATTTTGGTTTATATTATATGGTTAATGTATTTTGGTTTATATTGCAAACGAATAACGAATCAAGAGCCTGTGATTATATTGCATAAATATTATTTTGTACAGACAAATATCTGAATTTTTATTTATTTATTTTTTAGATTTTTTTTTAAAACAAATCTCTCAAAAATAGTAAGATGTATTTTGGTTTCATACTGCAAACGAAAAACGAATCCAGGGTCTTGTGTCATCTTATATTTTGTGTTCTTTAAATTTGTAGTAGATTTATTAAATGAAATAAATTACACTAAACGGGGTTCTGTATTGTTTTCGGTGAACTTGAGCGCGTCAGAAAATGAACCCAAACTCCGTGTATACTCGCCTCACAGACGTGAAATATAAGTACTGAAGTACTGTAGATAACAGCCCACATTTATAAAAGCATTTTTTATTTATATAAAACTATAAAAAAAAATAATAATCCTGCGTTTATTTTTAGGTGTGCCCGCTGCCACAGTTCTTCAGTAACAAACCTATAAAACATGTACATCTGTATGAATAAATTGTTTAAATGTGATCAGTGATTTTGTTTAGATATAAGTAAATGCTCCTTGCTATAGGGACTGACATCGGCGTGCTGAAAGATCTAATCTCTCATATCGGCGCGCGCGCGTTCATCTGACTTTAGATCAAAGTTAAAGGCGCACACGCAGGATCATGCAAACGTTTCCCCTCCTCTTTCATAAAAAATGAACAATCCGACACGAGCAGATTTGTTTCAGTCAGAATATTTATCAATCATAAAGAGAGGCGACATATACTTGCTGATTAAACACTGCATTTTTAAAGTGAAAGCGCGCGATGTGAGCAGCTTTAATTATTGATAATTAAATCATTATTAAATGGTGGACATAAAAAGCAAAAAGAATAATAATATTATTTTGATTATTATTATCATGTTCTTTTGCTGTTTGAGCGTCTGTGGATTCCAAAATTGACATTTTTACCGTTTTTTAATCACTGAAATGGAAGAGATACTGTACTGTAGAAAGGTTCCTTATCATAACGTGCCTTGTATTGTTTTTTAATCACTCGATACACGACCCATCATTTTTAATGCTATTTTACAAAGGGTAAATACACATGGAATAATTTTATTTGGTTTGTTTATTTATAAATAAAATTAAAAGTAATTAAAAACAGTGTAGAGTGATTAATAACACTACATGTTATGGTAAGAAAAATCTCATTCTTGCTCATTCTAGTTTCTCCGAGTGTATACTGTAGGTGAGAACAGCTATTCAGTATCATTTGCATTTGTATGTGTCTGACTTTGCAAAGCACACCTGTAAAACCTGTTTAACAGGTAAATGCTCCTCGCTGCGCTGTTTGGGGGAGGGGCACGCAGAATGACGATTTGGTCAGCTGTGTGAACGCTCGCCCTTTAGATGTTGCGCGCGCACTACACGGCGAAAAATATGTTAGTATATCATGACTGAAATCATGACTGAAATATATGTTAGTATATCATGACTGAAAAAAGTTTATGTAATTTGTATAAAACGTGGATTACTACAGCGCATCCACTCACAGCCGAAACAAAAGACATCAACGGCTCTGCCTATTCAGAGGCTCTGCCTATTCAGTAAAGAAAAACACTACTGTTATTATTTCAACTCATACTGTACAGCTGTGAGAATTGGGGCAGGGATATTATGCCAATATTAAATATTATATACGATATTAAATTTCAAGTGAGTTGGGAGTTTGCAAGGCAGAGAAGGATGCTCTTTGGAGTGAGTTGCGAGTTTGATGAGACGGCATAAATATTTAATACAGCAAATTAAATATTTTGGTTTATATTTTGGTTTATATTATATGGTTAATGTATTTTGGTTTATATTGCAAACGAATAACGAATCAAGAGCCTGTGATTATATTGCATAAATATTATTTTGTACAGACAAATATCTGAATTTTTATTTATTTATTTTTTAGATTTTTTTAAAAGCAAATCTCTCAAAAATAGTAAGATGTATTTTGGTTTCATACTGCAAACGAAAAACGACCTATAAAACATGTACATCTGTATGAATAAATTGTTTAAATGTGATCAGTAAATGCTCTTTGCTAGTGACTGACATCGGCGTGCTGAAAGATCTAATCTCTCATATCGGCGCGCGCGTTCATCTGACTTAACGTTTCAGCCATTCATACATGCATTGTGCTGTTGTTTGTACACACTTACACACTTACACACTGGTTGTATAGCGCACTTATGGAATGAATACGATGAGATGACAGAGTGGAGGTTTAATACATCTATCTCACACGCGGGGCCATAAGTGCGGTTCATTATGATTCGGTGCGAGTTTTGGTGCTGTTATTACGTTTCCATCTTACCACGCAAAAAAATAAACATGTTTAACATGCGGAAGATCTTCGCGGAATTTTTCACGCGGAAGCATGGAAACGTAATCACAGCGCAAAGACTCGGGGTGAATCATGATCAAGCCTACGGTCACAGCGCGAGACCGAGCAGGTGCGATAGGGGTATAACACACCGCATCTCACAGCGAGTCAAACCGCATACAGTAAGTGAATACTGTAGGGGTATTAAACATTACAATCACACAGAAACATGAATGGATGCGGGGTTTGAAACTCCCATGGTTATTTTCTCATTTAACTAAATCAAATTTCATAAAAATAAAACGTGTCAAAAGAAAAACCCATAAAGTTATGGATAATGGCTAATGATGAATGAAACATATTTTAAACAAAAAGCAGCGAGCAGCTGGACATCGGGACGGGGAGTGTAAGTACGACGCACGCGCAGGTCTGAGCAGCTCAAGAAGCTCCATAATCTGTTGCCTTGGAAGGCAAAACTTTTATTTATATATATTTTTTAATAACGACCACGGGGAAAATATGAAAAGGGCTGAAGTTTTAGCTTCAAATCTTCAAGTTTTAGCTTTTAACTTCAAATATTTGAAGTAGATAACAGTAGCCCAAACCTGTAACTTTCCATGTAAAACAGGTACATCTGTATGAATAAATTGTTTAAATGTGATCATCTGACTTTACAGTAGATCAAAACTCGGCAAAGCGCACTCTTTTCCATTCACACACAGCTGTTTGTTTATCTTTCATAAAAAATGCTCCCGATATGAGCCGACACGAGCAGCTTTAATTATTGATAATTAAAACATTATTAAATGGTGGAAATAAACAGCAAAAAGATTAATATTATTCTTTTGATTATTATTATCATGTTCTTTTGCGTCTGTGGATTCCAAAATTCCAAAAAACAGAGAGTCTGTCTAAACAAAATAAAACCAATGTTTTCTAACTCATATTTTTTTTTATATACAGTAAACATACAGTAAAACATCATTCATCATTAAAACATCACACAACTGAATCGCAGAAAAAAATCAGCAAAAATATTATTTAGTACAAGGCAATCTTTGGATCCTTGATGAGACGGCATAAATATTTAATACAGCAAATTAAATATTTTGGTTTATATTTTGGTTTATATTATATGGTTAATGTATTTTGGTTTATATTGCAAACGAATAACGAATCAAGAGCCCGTGATTATATTGCATAAATATTATTTTGTACAGACAAATATCTGAAAAAAAAAATAGTTTTTTTTACGACGAATCTCTCAAAAATAGTAAGATGTATTTTGGTTTTATACTGCAAACGAAAAACGAATCCAGAGCCTGTAATTATATTTATATTTAATTATGTCATAACTATTATTTTGCACAAATACTGTAAATCTCTGAATAAAACAATGATATTTTATTCACAAATGTAAGACAATATTAGCTCGCACTTCGTCTGGCACTGAACCAAAATATAATGTAATGAGAGGCCCCGATTATACTGCATACATCTTTTTTATTGATTTATTTTTTATCTATTCTGGAAGTTTGCTCTATTTGTTTTAGTTATTTCTATATTTAAATCTTGATGTCTTAAACTCTAACAACTGTAAGTATTGTCGAAATAATTTTTTTGAAAGCCCTAGTGCTGTTGTTTGCGCTGTTTTCTTTAATAATAACACTAAACAGATAAAAACAGAGAGTCTGTCTAAACAAAATAAAACCAATGTTTTCTAACTCATATTTTTTATATTTATAGTTTTACATGTTTGTTGGATGTGTAAATTATCATAATTGTAGTATTACTTTGCTACAACATATTGTTTTGACTTTATTATGACTTAAGCTCTGAATATATTTAAAAACCGATACGACGGAAAATGTCAATTTGCGCCACCTGGCGGTCATTTCACGAATTATTTTGAAATGCTCCTGGTTTATTTCGGCCGCTGCCGCGTTTCCACGGCGGTGAGTGCGACGGTAATGAGCAGTCTGGTTGTCACACCACTGTACTTCATTTATATTTTACTACTGTGTAATCACTAAATACTACTACTTTGTAATCACTATCATTTCATGTTCTTTATTTATAGAATCTTGTCCATGTTTGGGCCTTTTTGCATGCTTATCTAAAAAAAAAATGCATGCTTAATTTAGTTCTTTAAATGAAATCTTAAATCCTAAGTTTTTAGTAGAAATCTAGCCTCAAAGTATTGATGTTATTTATTTAGCTGTCATCACTCAGTGGGAGACTTGTGCTCCAGTGCATGTTTTGAACCTGAAGGTTATTTTTGGAATTCACAAGTTTAATTTAGTACTGGTCGTGTTTTTCCCACTGTTCCCAGGTCACACTGCTGCCCCATGTCTATATGTCTTCTTCTTCTTCTTTGTCTTTCGGCTGTTCCCTTTCAGGGGTCGCCACAGCGAATCATCTGCCTCCATCTAACCCTATCCTCTGCATCCTCTTCAACTTCATGTCCTCTCTCACTGCATCCATAAATCTCCTCTTTGGTCTTCCTCTAGACCTCCTGCCTGGCAGTTCCAACCTCAGCATCCTTCTACCGTTATATTCACCATCTCTCCTCTGAACATGTCCAAACCACCTCAATCTGGCCTCTCTGACTTTATCTCCAAAACATCTAACATGGGTTGTCCCTCTGATGAAATCATTCTTGATCCTATCCATCCTTGTCACTCCCAAAGAGAACCTCAACATCTTCAGCTCTGCTACCTCGAACTCTGCCTCCTGTCTTTTCTTCAGTGCCACTGTCTCTAAGCCGTAGAGCATCGCTGGTCTCACCACTATGTATGACAACATAAAAAAAGGCATTTTCAAAGAACACAGCAAAGTATGTGTAGTTTCAGATATGCAATAGAATATTTGACATTATATGGTTATCATTTGCTTGGTTTGTTTAAGAGCCTGCTTTGTGTATGGCTTACTGAAAGCTGTTTACTACCTTCACACTGTCTCAAATGTCATCAAGAATTCTTTCAAATCTCCAACTTGCCAGGCATTCAGTGTCAATTATGTTCCATGTTGGCAATTTTGCATGCATTTAATGATGTGAATATATTAATAATATATTCTTCATTTGCCCATTAGATCACTGAGGCCATGGGAAAAATAAAAGGACTGTTCCTGCTCATTATTTTAACATCAGGTTTCCTTTTGAGCAGCGCACAGGAAACAGGTATGTACAGATTTAAGTTCTCAAAACTATTGCAAATGGCTTTTATTTACAAAACATTCATACTGTAAAAATGATCTGGACTTTTTCCCTTTGTCAGTATGCACACAGGAAGCCTTAGCTGATATCATCTTCCTTGTGGATAGTTCTTTTAGTATTGGCACAGAAAACTTCCAGAAGATCCGTGACTTTCTTTTCACTTTTGTGAACAGTTTTGATGTGAGTCCGGATAAGGTTCAAATCGGCCTAGTCCAGTACAGCAATTCACCCCATTCTGAATTCCACCTTAACACCTTTGAAAACAAGGAGAAGATTCTTGACTATATTGAAAATCTCCCTTATCGAGGAGGTGGCACTAGGACTGGATTAGGCTTAAGCTTCTTGCTGAAGCAACACTTTGTGAAAGAAGCAGGAAGTCGTGCCAAAGATGGGGTACCTCAAATTGGTGTGGTTATCACAGATGGACAGTCACAGGATGATGTGGAGCCACATGCACAAGACCTGAAACAGCAAGGAATCATACTTTATGCTATTGGTATTAAAGATGCTGATATGGAGCAGCTGATGGAAATTGCTACTAAGCCACATGACCAGCACATCTATAGTGTGACTGATTTCACAGCTTTGCAAGGAATCTCCCAGGGTTTCATCCAGGTGCTTTGTACAACAGTGGAGGAAGCTAAACGTCAAGTGTCTCAGGTGCCACTAGGTAAAGTAGCACTTTGGTACAGTATGCTGTATGTTCAGCTTCATGCTTGATAGTGAATGTTTCCCACAGATCTTTTGACGAACTGTGAAGTAAGAATTAAGGATGTGGCGGAGACTGGAAAACATTAGTAGTTACTTTCTAATTGACTATTATTGTTCATCTCATCACCTCTATCAGTTTGTGGGGATTTTTTTCGCCTCAAAATACAATACCTGACTCAATAAATTAATTTAGGACATAACCAGTAGGGGGGAAAAAATCCTATTTATTTTTACAATAATTAATATGTAAAATCAAATCAAGATTAATTTCTTATTTCTAATTTCTAATAAGGCGGCGCGGTGGTGTAGTGGTTAGCACTGTCGCCTTGCACCTCCAGGGTCCGGGTTCGATTCCCCGGCCAGGCTCGATTCCCGTCTCTGTGTGCATGGAGTTTGCATGTTCTCCCCGTGCTTGGTGGGTTTCCTCCGGGTACTCCGGTTTCCTCCCACAGTCCAAAGATATGCAGGTTAGGCTAATTGGCGTTCCTAAATTGCCCGTAGTGTGTGATTGGGTGTGTGAGTGTGTATGTGTGTGTGCCCTGCGATGGATTGTCCCCCTGTCCAGGGTGTACCCCGCCTAGTGCCCGAAGTCTCCTGGGATAGGCTCCAGGTCCCCCGCGACCCTGAACACAGGATTAAGCGGTATAGAAGATGAATGAATGAATGAATGAATGATAATTTCTAATATAAGTTTCTGGACATATGTAGAATTGTTGGAAGAAATAAGATCTCAAAGAGCGGGTGGTGATGCTCTTCTAGTATATGTGTGCAAACTGAAATTATATAGGGTTTCAAACATGAGAGAAATTCTTTTTGTTTTGTGTACAGCTCCTACATTTAAAGAATTGAAATGTGTACTGTCTAATAATTTGAGCACAGTTATAAAAATGCGAGCAACAAAAGAGCAACGTGTCACCAAACTGACAATGAGAAGTGATATACAGTATGCACTATATTGCCAAAAGTATTTACTTTCCCATTCAAATCATTGAATTCAGGTGTTCTAATCACTTTCCTGGTTGCAGGTGTATAAAATCAAGCACCTACTGTAGGCCTGCAGACCACTTCTACAAACAGTTGTGAAAGAATGGGTCGCTCTCAAGAGCACATTGGATTCCAACATGGTACCGTGATAGGATGCCACCTGTGCAATAAGTCCAGTCGTGAAATTTCCTTGCTACTAAATATTTCACAGTCAACTGTTAACTTGCAGTCATTACAGTAATATTGTTTGTCAGGACTTGGGCTCTTAGTTCCACTGAGAGGAAGTCTTAATGCTTCAGCATACCAAAACATCTTGGACAATTTCATGCTCCCAACTTTGTGGGAACATTTACATTTAGGCATTTGGCAGACGCTCTTATCCAGAGCGACTTACATTTTTATCTCATTCCACATCTGAGCAGTTGAGGGTTAAGGACCTTGCTCAAGGGCCCAACAGTGGCAACTTGGTGGTTGTGGGGTTTGAACCTGAGATCTTCCGAACCGTAGTCCAATGCCTTAACCACTGAGCTACGCCTGGCCAATTTGGGGATGGCCCCTTCCTGTTCCAACATGAGCATACACCAGTGCACAAAGCAAGGTCCATACAGGCATGGATAAGCAAGTTTGGTGTGGATGATCTTGACTGGCCTGGTCCTGACCTCAACCTGACAGGAACGAATTAGAGCGGATACGGCGTGACCAGGAAAAATGTTTATGGAAACTTTTGGGACACTTTGTACTTCATGCACCTACATAGCTTCACGTTTTATGAAAACTGTACTTTCTTAGACCTTTTAACATAGTTGTTTGTATGTAGTGGATGCTGATGAATCCCATATGTTCTAAACTGCTCTGGCCATACTCATTTGCATAAAGAAACACCCCCAAATTGCCATATGGGGGTGGCCACTACATACAGCTGTGCATACACATCTGTGATAAACGTTGACTTCCTTATGTGTTTTGGCGGTTCCTACTCTGTAATTTAGAACTTTTTCTACCCACACTTTGATAAGAGAGACCTCTGGTGGTTCCAGACTTCCTCTACTTCAAAACAATGTAACCCACTGTGTTCCTGGGAACATTAATGACTTTAGGGATAATTTCTTAGACTCAGGTCTATGTCTGTAAACAATTAGATGACACAAGTATGTGCTTTTTTATGTCATCACCAATTAATTGGATTATCCACAGGTGGACTCCAGTTACAGTTTATTCAAACAGGGTATACCTCAGCTTAATTTGAACTGTTTTAGCCAAGAGTCTGGACACTTCATTTTAAAAAAGAATGCATTTTAAGCAATGGCTGCAGGAAAAATAATCTTGTCACTTTTTATCACGAATTATTGTATGTGGCTTAATAAAAAATGTAATTAAATCCAACTTATAGTACAAGAATGTATGCAAAGTTTTAAGGGGACTGAATACAAAGCCACTATACAGTGGTGTGAAAAACTATTTGCCCCCCTCCTGATTTCTTATTCTTTTGCATGTTTGTCACACAAAATGTTTCTGATCATCAAACACATTTAACTATTAGTCAAAGATAACACAAGTAAACACAAAATGCAGTTTTTAAATGAGGGGTTTTACTATTTAGGGAGAAAAAAAAATCCAAACCTACATGGCCCTGTGTGAAAAAGTAATTGCCCCCTGAACCTAATAACTGGTTGGGCCACCCTTAGCAGCAATAACTGCAATCAAGCGTTTGCGATAACTTGCAACGAGTCTTTTACAGCGCTCTGGAGGAATTTTGGCCCACTCATCTTTGCAGAATTGTTGTAATTCAGCTTTATTTGAGGGTTTTCTAGCATGAACCGCCTTTTTAAGGTCATGCCACAACATCTCAATAGGATTCAGGTCAGGACTTTGACTAGGCCACTCCAAAGTCTTCATTTTGTTTTTCTTCAGCCATTCAGAGGTGGATTTGCTGGTGTGTTTTGGGTCATTGTCCTGCTGCAGCACCCAAGATCGCTTCAGCTTGAGTTGACGAACAGATGGCCGGACATTCTCCTTCAGGATTTTTTGGTAGACAGTAGAATTCATGGTTCCATCTATCACAGCAAGCCTTCCAGGTCCTGAAGCAGCAAAACAACCCCAGACCATCACACTACCACCACCATATTTTACTGTTGGTATGATGTTCTTTTTCTGAAATGCTGTGTTACTTTTACGCCAGATGTAACGGGACACGCACCTTCCAAAAAGTTCAACTTTTGTCTCGTCGGTCCACAAGGTATTTTCCCAAAAGTCTTGGCAATCATTGAGATGTTTTTTAGCTAAATTGAGACGAGCCTTAATGTTCTTTTTGCTTAAAAGTGGTTTGCGCCTTGGAAATCTGCCATGCAGGCCGTTTTTGCCCAGTCTCTTTCTTATGGTGGAGTCGTGAACACTGACCTTAATTGAGGCAAGTGAGGCCTGCAGTTCTTTAGATGTTGTCCTGGGGTCTTTTGTGGCCTCTCGGATGAGTTGTCTCTGCGCTCTTGGGGTAATTTTGGTCGGCCGGCCACTCCTGGGAAGGTTCACCACTGTTCCATGTTTTTGCCATTTGTGGATAATGGCTCTCACTGTGGTTCGCTGGAGTCCCAAAGCTTTAGAAATGGCTTTATAACCTTTACCAGACTGATAGATCTCAATTACTTTTGTTCTCATTTGTTCCTGAATTTCTTTGGATCTTGGCATGATGTCTAGCTTTTGAGGTGCTTTTGGTCTACTTCTCTGTGTCAGGTAGCTCCTATTTAAGTGATTTCTTGATTGAAACAGGTGTGGCAGTAATCAGGCCTGGGGGTGACTACAGAAATTGAACTCAGGTGTGATAAACCACAGTTAAGTTATTTTTTAACAAGGGGGGCAATCACTTTTTCACACAGGGCCATGTAGATTTGGAGTTTTTTTTCTCCCTTAATAACGTAAACCTTCATTTAAAAACTGCATTTTGTGTTCAATTATGTTATCTTTGACTAATAGTTAACGGTTTTTGATGATCAGAAACATTTTGTGTGACAAACATGCAAAAGAATAAGAAATCAGGAGGGGGGCAAATAGTTTTTCACACCACTGTATGTTTACGCAACAATTGGGCATATTCTGGCAGTATGGTGGCTTAGAGGTTAGAAGTGTTGCCTTGACTTCAGGGTCAGGAGTTTGAATATTGACCTACTTCTTGTAGTGTGCATTGTCTCCCTATGTTTGTTGAGTTTCTTCACCATGGTCCAAAAAACGTTAGGTTGATTAGTGTTCCATATTCAGACTGTAACCAGCCTTGTGCCATAAAATTCAGCACAGCCCCAAAAGAAAGGTGTAGTTGTCTTGTGATAAATGCATATTGTACAGTATGACATTGATTAGCTAAATAATGTGTGTTATACTTTTGTGTTTTTATTTTCAGGGTGCAAGGCTAATTTGGCTGACATTGTGTTCCTTGTTGATGGCTCTAGTAGTATCGGTGATGCAGACTTCCTGAGAGTGAAGAAGTTTCTACACGATTTCATAGTGGCTCTTGATGTCACACCTAATACAGTCAAAGTAGGAATCGTACAGTATAGTAATAACCCCCAAGATGAGGTCCAGTTGGGGCAGTATGCAGACAAAAGTGACGTGCTGGAGAAGGTCGACAACCTTAGCCACCTAAGAGGAGACACTGAAACTGGGAAAGCCCTCCAATTTATCGGAGACAATTACTTCACAAATTCAAGTGGTGGTCGAATCAGTCAGAGTGTGCCACAGATCGCTGTGGTGATCACAGATGGTGGCTCTTTTGATGAGATGATGAGTCCAGCCACGGAGCTACGAAGGAAGGGGGTGTTAATCTTCACCATTGGTGTTGGTAAAGGTAGCATTACAGAGCTAGAGTCCATTGCTAACAAACCATTTCAGCGTTTTGTACTGAGTTTCAAAGACTATGAGGAGCTGGTAAAAGCCACGAGCACCATAGTTGACAATGTGTGTATTTCTATGGAGGCCCAACAGCAAGGTAATGTTTCAACAATTCGAAATAAACCTCATTCATCATCCACTTTAATAATACATTATAATATTGTAGTGAACTACTACTGAAACCAGTTCTTTTTCTGTTACACGGTTATTGCTTTCAGCTCTAGCTCCAAAGTTCAAAGATGTGCTTGTGTTGGTGGATAGCTCAGTTGAACAGACCCAAAAGGTGTCACAGTTCCTGAATCGCCTAGCCAATCAACTTAACGTGGGGAGTTCATCCAATCAGATGGCTTTGGCTCAGTTTAGTGAAGATGTTTCAGTGGAATTTCGTTTTGATGCTTACAAAACAAAAAGTGAAGCACTTGCACTCATTCGCAAATTTCAACTGCGAGGCACTGGACAGCGCAAACTCGGAAAGGCCATGGATTACGTGCGCACTCACCTCCTCACCCCTGAAGCAGGCAGCCGAATTGCAGAGGGAAATAAGCAGTATCTGCTGATCGTGAGCAAAGGAGAATCACATGATGATGTACACAAAGCACTTCATACGTTAAAAGATGAGGAAGTGACTGTTGTCAATGTTGACTTCAGCAAAGAACTATTTGTGCTAGCTTCACCTGGTCTACCTGGAAGTCCTGGTCTACCTGGAAGTCCTGGTCCTCGTGGTTCTGCTCCTACACTTGGAGTACCTAACGTGAAGGGAGTTTCTTTCGTACATGATGCAAGAAACAAAAATGCCGTAGAAATAACACAAGATGTGAAGACTATTATTGAAACTAAGGAAACAGTGCAAGTAACTGGAGGTCAGATTGTCTTGTATCAGAAATCACATCCATTGTTCTCCACTGATCTTGAAATGATTTACGATGAACCAGATTCATCATTAAATTCTGTTTCTTTTCACAGACTGCAAGTCAGCTCCAGTGGCAGATATAGTGTTTATTGTGGACGTGTCCGACAGCATTGCTATTTCAAACTTCAATCTGGTTCGGAACTTTCTTCACAGCATGATTAATGGCTTGAAGATAAGTTCTGATGGAGTGCGGGTGGGAATGGTGTTATACAGTGACACACCCACAGCTGACTTTTACCTAAACACTTTTGATAACAAAGACGACATCCTGCAGTACATTAAACTTTTACCCTTTAAAGGTGGGGAATCCAAAACTAGCAAGGCGCTGAAGTTTGCCAAAGAGAAACTCTTTACCAATGAAACGGGCAGCCGACGTGATGTAGGAGTGCAGCAGATTGCCGTGGTTATAACTGAGGGGGACTCCCTGGATAATGTCACAATACATGCAACAGAGCTACGGCGAAGTGGAGTTCAGGTCTATGCCTTGGGAGTCACGAAAGATAATGTAGAGCGGCTGAAAGAGATTGCATCTTATCCTCCTGCGAGGTTTGTTTTCAGTGTGGGAAGTTTTGCTAGGCTTAATACAATGGAAAAAATTCTAAGGAAGACTCTGTGTAACAATGTTGTCCGTTCAGCGGTTGACAAGTCCGTTAGATACACTTTAAAGCAAGGTAAGGTATTACACATTCACCCTGATAAATCATAATAGTTTAGCTAATGTACAGACCATTACTCCAAACTCAAAATGCTCGAATTCACAATGGTTTAAAAGGTTTTATCAATTAGAAAATTATGCAAAGTAAAAACTGGTATCAGTCGCTTGCATGTTCAAGGTCAGATTGCATTCTGAGTACAATGGATTGCATGATTAAATTTAGATTAGATCTTGTTTATTTGAACAACTATGTCATTAAACATAATATTACATATTTTTAGGATGTGTCCAGACAGAAGAAGCAGACATCTATTTCCTAATTGACCATTCTGGAAGTATTTATCCATCAGACTTCCAGGACATGAAAAAGTTCATTCTTGAGTTTTTGCTCATGTTTGCTATTGGACCAAAACAGGTCCGTGTAGGGGTGGTGAAATTTGCCAGTGACACCACACTAGAGTTTCGACTGGGTGAATATAATGACAAAGCCTCTCTTGAAAGGGCTGTGGACAGCATTCTGCAGATAGGTGGAGGCACACGGACGGGAGACGCTCTGTCCTTCATGATCCCACTCTTTAAGGAGGCGGAAAAGACTCGTGGCGTTAAGGTTCAAGAGATTCTCATTGTCATTACTGATGGAAAGTCCCAGGATGAAGTGAAAGAGCCAGCAGCAAAGCTGAGAGCGCAGGGTGTGACCATCTTTGCCATTGGCGTGAAAGACGCAAATCAACCAGAGCTCCTTGAGATAGCAGCTGATCCAAAAAGGATGTACTTTGTCACCAACTTTGATGCACTGAAACCACTCAAGAATGAAATTGTTACTGATATTTGTTCAGATGAGGGTAAGGGTGGCAAATTTACATGTCATTAAAGTTGAATAAAAATATATATTTGAAATATATATATATTTAAGTTGAAAATGCATTGACTATCAAGTATTTCTCTTTTTCGTAGCCTGCAAGAATATGTTGGCAGATGTCATCTTTTTGATTGATGGTTCAGGGAGCATTGCCTCTGAAGACTTCTCAAAGATGAAGAAATTCATGAATACTATAATTTCGAAGTCTGTAATCGGCAAGGATAGTGTACAGTTCGGAGTAGTGCAATTTAGCTCAGACACGCAAACTGAATTTTCGCTTAACGATTTTTCCAACAAACATAAAATGCAGCAGGCCATTAATGATATGGAGCAACGAGGTGGTGGGACTATGACTGGCAATGCACTCCGATTTGTGACAGACTACTTTGATCCACAACAAGGGGGTCGTTCCAACACTCCACAGATTCTCATTGTGATCACAGATGGTGAATCTCAGGATGCTGTTGCTCAGCCTGCAAAAACCATAAGAAACAAAGGCATTGTAATATACTCCATCGGAGTACGTAACGCCAACAGCACACAACTGCGAGAGATCAGCGGAACTCAGGACAAAGTTTATCTGGAAAGAGATTTTGATGCATTGGACTCCTTATATAAAGATGTCTTGCTTAAGATCTGCACTTCTGATGATGGTAAGCCATACTTTTTACATAGCAATTTTGCAACATGCTAGTGACTGTCACGACCCGGCCAGTCTAGGGTAAAAAGTAAAATTAAAATTAATCCGGCGGCGCGGTGGTGTAGTGGTTAGCACTGTCACCTTGCACCTCCAGGGTCTGGGTTCGATTCCCCGGCCAGGCTCGATTCCCGTCTCTGTGTGCATGGAGTTTGCATGTTCTCCCCGTGCTTGGTGGGTTTCCTCCGGGTACTCCGGTTTCCTCCCACAGTCCAAAGATATGTAGGTTAGGCTAATTGGCGTTCCTAAATTGCCCGTAGTGTGTGATTGGGTGTGTGAGTGTGTGTATGTGTGTGTGCCCTGCGATGGATTGGCACCCTGTCCAGGGTGTACCCCGCCTAGTGCCCGAAGTCTCCTGGGATAGGCTCCAGGTCCCCCGCGACCCTGAACACAGGATTAAGCAGTATAGAAAATGAATGAATGAATGAAATTAAGTAACATTTATTTTGTTCACAAAAAATAGATAGGAAGCATCTCGTCAGAAAGGGATCAAGGCCAAAACAATAAACAGAATGGAAAAACTAACTGGGTTTGCGGCGTTAACTTACCTACTAAATAAAAAGGGGAAAAATATACAGAGACCTGTCTCCCTAACCATCCAAAAACCAGGAGAAAATTAAAAGCCACAAAACGAAAAGGTAATCCCCCTACAGCTTCCGATTAGAACATGAGAAATAACAGATCTTTAAATGTCAGGAGGAGATAATTCACGATCAATGAAAAAGAGAGTTAATAGTCTTGAAGGACTGGCAGGATTCATTTTAGCCCAACTATTATTCACACTTTCATTACGATTTAATAAAGCTATTTGGCAACACCACACACAAGATGTCTGGAGCAGGAGACGAAGGGCAAATGATTCAACACGCGCGGAGGAGCTTCACGACGCGCACACACACACACACACAGCTCTTCCCACTCTGCTCGGCTTCCCAGCCTTTATCTCTTCCGGTTGCCTCGTACTGTAATTTCCTGCAGCTGGGTCCAATCAGGCTCTACCAGGAGAGACAGACAGAGAGAGAGAGAGAGAGAGAGAGAGAGAGAACTGCGCACACTCCAAGGCACGCAATATTTCATACGTCCATTCAATACTTGGTTTAATACGTAAACTACGTCCAGGGACGTAACATGACACACGATGAATTAACTTAATATCATAACTGCTATTTAATTTGTGCAATTAATTAACAAATCAATATTAATTAATTAGGGGGAAAAAGGTGTCTTAACAGTTCTTTAGATTTTTAACAATTCTAGAATAACATACAGAAATAGGATCCTAGATAGAACTTTTTTCTGACATTGTGGGAGAATGTACACTCATTAAGTTTAACAGTAAAACCACTTGCCTTGAATATTAAAACCACCATTTGTGTAGCTACTGTATACAACATCTTCAACCTGAACTCTTTGTCATGCTTATCAAACCATTCCTAAACAGTTTTTGTGGTTTGGGTTGTCTACAACAATTTCTAAGTAGGTGGTATATATCAAAGTAACATCCACATAAAGATCCAAGGTTTTCCAACATCCACATGCATCCACTAACCACTGCATTGTGGGAACATTCCACAAGACCTGCGATTTTGGAGAGGCACCCATCCAGTTATTTGGTCATCACTACGTTGCCCATGTCAAAATCACCTAGATTATTATACTTGCCCATTTCCCTTCCTTCCCACATACCAATTTCAGGAAATTACTGTTCACTTGCTGCTTAATATATACAAAATAATCAATGTTTGTTCACCTCTCATGAGATTTTAATGTTATGGATGATTGGTGTATAGGCCATGGTAAACTAATAGTGTAGTGTTTATTGAGTCATTATACAGCCTTGTAGAATTAAAGAAACTGAAGAATTAAAATGGCTTAAAATAGGCAGTTGCATACATACATACATACATACATACATACATTGATTGATTGATTGATTGATTAATTAAAAGGAATTTTTCCCCTAAAGTTTTTTAATTAATTAATTAATTAATTAAAAGGAATTTTTCCCCTAATTTTTTTTATTAATTAATTAAAAGGAATTTTTTCCCTAATTTTTTTTTATTAATTAATTAAAAGGATTTTTTTCCCTAAATTTTTTTTGTTGTTGCTCACATTGGTCTAGATATACTCTGTATAATAAATAGCTATATATAATATCCAAGTATGGTATGGTAAGAAAAGACATAAACACATATCTAAACAGTTATATTTCATGGATTTATTGAAATGTTCTACTAATCATTTGTCCCATATTTCACATCTCTCTCTTTTTTTTTAGATTGCCAGAAAACACAAGTAGCAGATGTTGTCTTCTTAGTGGATGACTCCAGCAGCATTACTGGGGATGGATTTGACAGTATGAAGTTTTTCATGAACTCATTGGTAAACAACACGCAGGTTGGACAAGAAAATGTCCGTTTTTGTACTATTCTTTACTCTGACACACCTAAGAGCAAGTTTCCCCTTAATCGCTACTACAGTAAACGAGAAGTGCGGGATGCTATAGACAATCTAAACCATGAGGGTGGAAACACATACACAGCCAGGGCACTACTTTACTCACTGGACTACTTTAGTGAAGCCAATGGTGGGAGAGGGACAAAAGGTGTCCCACAGATGCTGTTTGTCATCACAGATGGTGAGGCCACAGACCCACATGACTTACCCAAAGCTGCTGATAAGCTTGAAAAACTTGGTGTTAGTGTTTATGGCATTGGCGTGGCTGGTGCAAAAACGGATGAGCTGGAGATCATAACCAAAGACAAAAGAAAGATTTCCCATGTTAATGACTTTGAAGCTTTAAAGGCCCTGCAAAAAAACATTTCCGGTGTGATCTGCAACAACACGAAACCAGGTAACTGCACAATATTAGACTATCGTCTCTGAAAATTAAGATTTTGAATTTTAAGGGTTTTTTTTCAAGTGTAGTTACAGTATGGGCAAATGGATGATATTTCTTCATCCAATTTGAAATTATTTAGATTAGAGAGTCTAACATTACTGTTTACAAGAATGATGATCCAATAAAATATTCATTTATGTAATTAAGGCATGTAATCAGAATTTGACTTATGATTAATTACATCTCATCTGTGATTGGTGAGATATGTTACTACATATCAAATAGTTAACCAAATCAGTGCCCCTTCCTCAGCCAGGTACCCAAGGGATCAAGGAAAAGACAACTGGAAGAGATAATTACAGATCAGGAATGAAAACCAAATTTCCCATTTCAAAAAACTAATCTAATGTGACTCCCTCATCCGGCAAACATGTGGAAAGAATAAATTTATTCTGACAAGAGCGAAACAATCAGTTGTAGTGTTTACATGGCTGGTATTAACATACTAACAGATTATCAACGGTAAGGCGGCACGGTGGTGTAGTGGTTAGCACTGTCGCCTTGCACCTCCAGGGTCTGGGTTCGATTCCCGTCTCTGTGTGCATGGAGTTTGCATGTTCTCCCCGTGCTTGGTGGGTTTCCTCCGGGTACTCCGGTTTCCTCCCACAGTCCAAAGATATGCAGGTTAGGCTAATTGGCGTTCCTAAATTGCCCGTAGTGTGTGATTGGGAGTGTGTGTACAGTATGTGTGTGTGCCCTGCGATGGATTGGCACTCTGTACAGGGTGTACCCCGCCTAGTGCCCGAAGTCTCCTGGGATAGGCTCCAGGTCCCCCGCGACCCTGAACACAGGATTAAGCGGTATAGAAAATGAATGAATGAATTATCAACGGTTTACACTACAACTGATTCTCATTCCAATCGAAAATCTGACCTGGGTGTTTACATGATGCAATTTTATCCCGATTGGCCTAATATTCTGATTATTAGTGGAATAATGGGGCCCATGTAAACGCACCTTGTGTAAGGTTAAATCACATATTTAGGCCGCAGTTGTTGTTAAATCCTGCTACTCAAATCTGAATAATTTCAAATGTTACCAAATGAAAAGAAAATATATCATGTACTGTCTTTAGGGTTAAATATTTGTCATAATTTTCTGTCATATAGAGTACCACATTCCAATAATATCTTACATAACCTCTGATTTGAGTCTAACTTCACTGTTTTTCAGAGTGTCAGAAAAAGGCAGCTGATTTGGTCTTTTTGATTGACGGGTCTGAAAGCATTAAACAGATGTCATGGAAGACTATGATAAGTTTTATGTTTAGCCTCATTGACAATCTTCGCATCAAACATGACCTCTTTAGAGTTGGTGTAGCCCAGTTTAGTACACACTACCAAAAGGAATTTTACTTGAATAAATATAATAATGATGTGGATTTGAAGGAGGCCATTGGAGCCATTAAGCAAAGGCAAGAAGGAATGAAATTGGGAATTGCTCTAAAAAAAGTGCAAGAGTTCTTCAATGCCAATCGAGGGAGCCGCATTCAAGATGGAATTCCACAGAACCTGTTGGTGATCACTGATGGAGAATCACATGATGATGTTAAGGGCCCAGCTGATCAACTGAGGGCCATGGGGATTGAAATGTTTGTGATTGGAGTAGGTGAAATCTCATGGTCACAGATCAATTACATTGCTGGGTCACCTGACAGAGTGTTTTATGTGGACAATTTTGATCACCTCAAATTAAACAGAACAACACAGTTGGTGGTCGATAGCATTTGCACTCCCGATCCCGAAGAACAAAGGAGTGAGTATGTTAATTTTTCCGAATATGAAGGTGCTGGTACTTGAGTATCATAACCTTTATTGGTTGATACATCTTTACATTAAACAAATATTTCTAATTAATGCATTATTTGCTTCTTTTCACAGGTTGTTCTGTAGATATTGGTATTGGATTTGATATATCCCGTGGTAGCTCACATTCACTCTTTAGTGGCCAGTATAGCCTGCGGACCTACCTACCTGAGATTATCAGACACATCTCCACAGTGAACAACTTGTGCTGCCTACCCGAGCAGCCTGTTCTGCAAAACAACATTGGGTTCCGCCTGGTTTCTAGCGATGGCAAGATACTGCATGACATTAACTTTGAACCCTACAATGAAGCTTCAGTGAAGAAAGTGATGGACTATAATAAGACCCAGGCTCTGGCTTTTAACACTCAGCTGCTACAATCTTTTCAGGATAAGTTTGCAGCATCTAAAGCTGGTGTTAAAGTAAGAAATATTATCATTGTTGGTGCATGAACTGAGATATATGTGGACTTTTATATATATGAGATATATTTTGAAAAAGTAGCAGGGAAATGATCTATTCCAAAGTGTAAAAACAGTAGGATTACTAATATTTTCATTTTAAATCATAGCCTTAGCCTGATAAAAAGCCAAATGCTTAAAATGCCCTTGTTGATGTGCTCAGGTATTGATCATTTTCAGTGATGGCCTGGATGTATCAGTTCAAAACCTCATTGTTGCCTCAGAGAATCTCAAGAAAAGTGGTAAGGAGGTAGTAATTAAATTGTGTGTGTGTGCGTGCAAGCGTGTCTTTTAATGTATAATATATACTGTACAGTATGTTGTTCGTAGGAAGTCTGCTAATTATGTAGAGAATATCGATTATACCCGAACTTCTTTATCAGTGACACAAATACTTATACTAACACTCCTTAGTGTTTCTTAAGTTATTGTTTTTGTATGCCAGGAGTACATGCACTGATTCCAGTCGCTCTGGAAGGAGTCAAAAGCACCACAGACCTACAAGAGCTGGAATATGGACGAGGATTTGGCTACAATGAGCCTCTTATGATTGGCATGCAAAATGTGGCCAGTTCTCTGCAGAAGCAGATCGTGAGTGAATATACAGTATCATTCATTCATTCATTTTCTATACCGCTTAATCCTGTGTTCAGGGTCGCGGGGACCTGGAGCCTATCCCAGGAGACTTCGGGCACTAGGCAGGGTACACCCTGGACAGGGTGCCAATCCATCGCAGGGGACACACACATACACACACTCACACACCCAATCACACACTACAGGCAATTTAGGAACGCCTAATTAGCCTAACCTGCATATCTTTGGACTGTGGGAGGAAACCGGAGTACCCGGAGGAAACCCACCAAGCACGGGGAGAACATGCAAACTCCATGCACACAGAGACGGGAATCGAGCCTGGCCGGGGAATCGAACCCAGACCCTGGAGGTGCAAGGCGACAGTGCTAACCACTACACCACCGCGCCGCCATTGAGTGAATATAGTTAATGAATAATAATGCTAAGGTATAAATCAGGATGATAATTAGCTTTTTATTATCACAATATCATCATTAAAACAAAACCACGACCCCAGAAGCATACAATAGGATTTTATGATTCCATTCCAAAACATGATTAAAATTGTCTCTATCATATTATAGCAACTACTGTATACAACAAATTAATGTGATTCAATTACAAGGTTAATCATACCTGTCATGTTTCAATGGACTGCTTATTTTAGTGTACAGTCCACTTAAGTTTAAGAAGCCCGAAAAAAAGATTGTATTAAGCATTAAATTGCGTGAAGGGGTATGTAAGTGCCAATTTCTCTTCTTTTCCAACTCTTTCTAGGATTCTGTGACCTCACGAGAGTGCTGTAATGTGACATGTAAATGTACTGGCCATGAAGGGATTCGAGGACCTCAAGGACCTCCAGGGACAAAGGTATCATGTACAGTAATATCATAAATTATTCTATACAGACTGAAACAAGACAGTACTGTATGGACATTTTGGGATTTGTATGGGATTTATTTATTTTTATTCAATTGCATATCTGTTACCTTTTAACAGGGCTCTCCTGGCCAGAAAGGACATCCTGGATATCCTGGAGACGAAGGAGGAGTTGTACGACTGACTCTATTTTTTTATGTTTTATATGTATCTTCTCAACATACACTGTTTTCATACAGAACTCATTGTGGTGTTGCAGGGAGAGAGGGGGCCAACAGGTTTAAATGGAACCCAAGGACATCCAGGTTGTCAGGGGAGAAGAGGTACAAAGGTAGGAGTGGTTCACCTCAGTACATACAACATATTACAAATAAACCAAACTCATTTCTGCTTCTTACCTAAGAAATCTTAAAATTCTCTACAGGGTGGCCGAGGCTACAGGGGTGATATAGTAAGTAGTGAAAAAAAAAGCCATATATGAGGGACCGTATACTGTATACACACACACACACACACACACACACACAGACACAGTAATATCAGTCTATAATATAGTCAGTAAACAAGTTAGTGGTAGTAACATTTATATACATTTATACATGGGAAAGAGTGCACCTTTATTATCATTCAATATGTATTTCATTATGTAAAATAGCCACACATTACCACTTATTTTCTGTTATATTTAACAGGGTGAAGATGGAGAACATGGCTTAGATGGAGTAAATGGAGAACAGGTAAAATTATATTTTTATTAAACTTAAATAAATAACTTAAAGTAATTTTTTTTCTATTATAATTGTTAGTTTGGATAGCATATTTTGTATTATTATTTGTACATTGTGGGGTTTAGATATTTTTCTCTTCCTTCTTTAGGGTGTGAATGGATTAGCAGGATACACCGGAGAGCCAGGAGATCCAGGCAGCCCAGTAATAATTTTGCCCTGTATTTTTCACTGTGGAATATATTCAAATTATAATGTGTCTATATAGTTCTTATTCATCACTCTCTTTACTAAAGATGCATCTGTTTACTAAAGATACATATTGTGTTAAAGGGCAAGAAAGGTGTCCAAGGAATTCCAGGTGTTCCAGGACAAAAAGGATTGAGAGGTGATCCGGTGAGTTGTTTTATGATGATGATGATGATGATGACGATGATGACTATTGCTGTTGTTGGCAAATGTGCCACATATGTATATTTTTTTTTCATTTATTTAGCGTAAGATATTTTTAAAAAACACCACTGTATAAAGATAAAACATATTACTTGCATATTACTTTTCTATTCTAAGGAATTACCAGAAAGGTCCCAAAAGAGAGATAACAGCTGTCCTAAATATTTATGTTAAACATTCATGGTAATGTACTGATACAGTGGTGTGAAAAACTATTTGCCCCCTTCCTGATTTCTTATTCTTTTGCATGTTTGTCACACTTAAATGTTTCTGCTCATCAAAAACCGTTAACTATTAGTCAAAGATATCATAATTGAACACAAAATGCAGTTTTTAAATGAAGGTTTACGTTATTAAGGGAGAAAAAAAACTCCAAATCTACATAGCCCTGTGTGAAAAAGTGATTCACATCACTTTCAATTTATCACATCAATTTATCATTCAGACAAATATCCAGACATGGGCTTTAAGCATGAAGCAGTATGTATGTTTACTAAAGATAATTTTCTCATATAATCTTCTCTTTTATGAAGGGTGTGTCAGGAATTGACAACAATGCACGTGGTCCAAAGGGTGAGATTGGAAACCCAGGCCAAGCGGTACGCATCTAATAACTATTTATTGTGTGTTTCAGTTTCAAGCTACTAAAGTTATAGGTAATGGTAAAATGTTGTGTGTGCATGGTTGTGTGAATGAGAGGTAACGTGATAAAGGCTGGTTATAATTAATTTATTTCAAATATGTGCCGGCCAGAATGCTGCCAGTATAGTCAGCATTATACAGTAATGCTGGTCATTACATAATAATTTACTCCCACTCATCTTCAATAACAGGGAGAGCCGGGGCCAGATGGAAGCCCAGGCAGACCTGGAGATAAAGGCAGTCCTGTATGTTTCTTCAGGCAATACAATACACATGTTGTAATGAGTTTCAAATGACTAACAATTATTTATTTATTTTTATCTATTACAGGGTCAAAAGGGAAGAAGAGGCATTGCTGGTTCAATAGTATGTTGTATTTAGCACTAATATATATATAAATAAAAAGGTTTTGTCTGTACATTGGTCAGCGCTTGCTCTTTCAATGATATCTTGACTTTTCATACATTGGAGGAAATAGAATGTATGTCTAGACAGATTTTATCATAGCATCATGCAATACTGGCTGGACAGAATTTGGCAGTACTTTGGTTTGCCTGAAGTTGACCCAGTGTACTGAACAAGCATCAAATTCTGGGCGTTTCTTAAATTGACTGCTAGACGGAACATAATGAAACTTTGGCAGTACTTAGGTATTTGCTTGAAGTTCAACCTGCGCTATAAATTAAATCTAAATGCTAAACCCATCATTTTATCTATGTGGAAGAACTGTATCTGTTCAGTCAGAGAGATTTTGGATATTTAAACAATCCCCCCCCCCCCCCTTAAATTCCTGAAGTGCGATGGGTGGGGAGAGGGTTGGAGGGAGGCTGAGGGGGGCAAAAATTGTTTGATACTTTTTCTTGTTTGATGTAAGTTATATGATACTTTGAAAACAAATAAAAAACACTGAATTACAAAAAAATTTATTAAATCTAAATGTTTTTAGTAAAAGTGAAGTTATGTGCAAGATTAACTATTTTTCTCTTTTCTTCAGGGTATTAATGGATCTCCAGGAGAATTTGGATTAATTGGAGCTCCTGGACCTTCAGGGTCACAGGTACAATTTTCTTCTTTCATGAGGATCATTTGATACTTTACATATACAGTGGGGGACATAAGTATTTGATTTTAGTTTAGTTTGTCCACTTACAAAAAAATGACCGGTCTATAATTTTTATCATAGGTTTATGGTAAAGGATATCAGGATATCAACCAAAAATCCAGAAAAAGCACATGATACAAATGTTATGTATTAAGTTGCATTTCAATGAGGGAAATACAGTGGTGTGAAAAACTATTTGCCCCCCTCCTGATTTCTTATTCTTTTGCATGTTTGTCACACAAAATGTTTCTGATCATCAAACACATTTAACTATTAGTCAAAGATAACACAAGTAAACACAAAATGCAGTTTTTAAATGAGGGGTTTTATTATTTAGGGAGAAAAAAAATCCAAACCTACATGGCCCTGTGTGAAAAAGTAATTGCCCCCTGAACCTAATAACTGGTTGGGCCACCCTTAGCAGCAATAACTGCAATCAAGCGTTTGCGATAACTTGATTACGAGTCTTTTACAGCGCTCTGGATGAATTTTGGCCCACTCATCTTTGCAGAATTGTTGTAATTCAGCTTTATTTGAGGGTTTTCTAGCATGAACTGCCTTTTTAAGGTCATGCCACAACATCTCAATAGGATTCAGGTCAGGACTTTGACTAGGCCACTCCAAAGTCTTCATTTTGTTTTTCTTCAGCCATTCAGAGGTGGATTTGCTGGTGTGTTTTGGGTCATTGTCCTGCTGCAGCACCCAAGATCGCTTCAGCTTGAGTTGACGAACAGATGGCCGGACATTCTCCTTCAGGATTTTTTGGTAGACAGTAGAATTCATGGTTCCATCTATCACAGCAAGCCTTCCAGGTCCTGAAGCAGCAAAACAACCCCAGACCATCACACTACCACGTCGGTCCACAATGTATTTTCCCAAAAGTCTTGGCAATCATTGACATGTTTTTTAGCAAAATTGAGACGAGCCTTAATGTTCTTTCTGCTCAAAAGTGGTTTGTGACTTGGAAATCTGCCATGCAGGCCGTTTTTGCCCAGTCTCTTTCTTATGGTGGAGTCGTGAACACTGACCTTAATTGAGGCAAGTGAGGCCTGCAGTTCTTTAGATGTTGTCCTGGGGTCTTTTGTGGCCTCTCGGATGAGTTGTCTCTGCGCTCTTGGGGTAATTTTGGTCGGCCAGCCACTCCTGGGAAGGTTCACCACTGTTCCATGTTTTTGCCATTTGTGGATAATGGCTCTCACTGTGGTTCGCTGGAGTCCCAAAGCTTTAGAAATGGCTTTATAACCTTTACCAGACTGATAGATCTCAATTACTTTTGTTCTCATTTGTTCCTGAATTTCTTTGGATCTTGGCATGATGTCTAGCTTTTGAGGTGCTCTTGGTCTACTTCTCTGTGTCAGGTAGCTCCTATTTAAGTGATTTCTTGATTGAAACAGGTGTGGCAGTAATCAGGCCTGGGGGTGACTACAGAAATTGAACTCAGGTGTGATAAACCACAGTTAAGTTATTTTTTAACAAGGGGGGCAATCACTTTTTCACACAGGGCCATGTAGATTTGGAGTTTTTTTTCTCCCTTAATAACATAAACCTTCATTTAAAAACTGCATTTTGTGTTCAATTATGTTATCTTTGACTAATAGTTAACGGTTTTTGATGAGCAGAAACATTTAAGTGTGACAAACATGCAAAAGAATAAGAAATCAGGAAGGGGGCAAATAGTTTTTCACACCACTGTAAGTATTGATCCCCAAGCAAAACATGACTTAGTACTAGGTAGAGAAACCCTTGCTGGAAAGCACAGTGAGAAGACGTTCCTTGTAGTTGTTTACCAGATTTGCACACATCTTGCGATGCATTTTGATCAAGTATTCTTTACAGATTTTCTCTAATGTTTACGGTTTTTTATCTGTTGCTTGGCTGTTACAGCTCTCTCCGTGAATTTTCTATTGGATTGGAAGGTCTGAAGACTGGCTAGATTACTCACCTTAATGTGCTTATTCTTGAACCACTCCTTAGTTGCCTTGGCAGTATGTTTGGGGTCATTTTCATGCTGGAAGACCCATCCACAACCCATCTTCAGGAGGTTCTCACCCAAAATTATACAACACGTGGCCTCATCCATTGGCCCATCTGTACCAAGTCAGTCTGTACCTTTAGCAGAGAAACAGCCCCAAAGCATAATGTTTCCACCTTCGTGCTTGACTGTAGGGACTGTGGTGTTCTTAGTGTCATAGTCCGCATTTTTCGAGTTGATGACAAAGAGCTCAATTTTGGTCTCATCTGACCACAGCAGTTTATAGCAATCTTTCTCTGTTCATTGGCAAACCTCAGACGGGTCTGTACATGTGTCTTCTTGAGGAAGGGAAGCCTTGCTGCGCTGAAGGATTTCAATCCATGCAGGCGTATTGTGTTACCAATGGTTTGTTTGGTGACTGTGCTCCCAACTGCCTTGAGATCATTCACAAGCTCCTCCCATGTAGTCCTGGGCTGGTCCCTCATTTTTCTCATGATTATTCTTACTTCATGAGGTGAAATCTTGCATATAGGGCCATTAATGGTTAGTTTGTATTCCTTCCATTTGTAAATAATCGCTCCAGCAGTTGTCTTCTTCTCACCAAGCTTCTAGCTGATGGTCTTGTAGCCCATTCCAGCCTTGTGCCGGTCTAAAATCTTGTTCCTAACTTGCTTTGACAGCTCTTTGGTCTTGCCGATGGTGGTAAGGTTTGAATGGAAGATAGTGATTTTGTGGACAGGTGGCTTTTATACACATACCACTAGGGTTGGGTACCGAAAACCGGTGCTAATACGGCACCGGTACCTATAGGACCGGGATGTACCGGACCGGAACAGAACGCGAATTTCGGTGCCTCATTTCGGTGCCACTTAGATGCCTGAACTGTTGATTGAAATATTTGTTCTCTAGATTCATATATTTTTGTAGATTAATAGTTTATTAGATTAAATAAAAAAATTTTTAAGCACAAATCATCAGGAAATGAGAGACCGTCCGACATGCGCGTGAATGCAGCAACTAACGTTACACTCGCTCTGACGGCAGCAGGCGGTCTACCGATAGCTTAGCATGCTAAATTAAACTTTCGTTAAAATGCCTAAAACTAAACGGTCGAAAGTGTGGCTGTATTTCACAAGAAAGGATTCCGGCACCACAACGTGCAGCAAATGTTTTACAGCAGTTGCGTGTAAAGGGGGAAACACGTAAAATCTAATGAAACATTTGAAGGCACACGGAATAAAGTTAAAAGCAGAATAAATACCCGGAATAAAGTTAAAAGCAGAATAAATACCCGGAATAAAGTTAAAAGCATACGGTGTTTGACAGCTTGTGGACAACAGCTGGCACTATCGGTGTGGACGACCCCAGTCCCAGTTATATCAACTGTAGCAAAAAGGAGTCACTGATTATGATGACAGCAGCCTTTCCGCGGGTCAGTAGTAGGATAATGTAACGTTAATAGCAAAATGCAAATCTTGCATTCATGCTAACAAAGTCAAACGATTTGTAAAAAAACTAATGTAACATGGATTCTGTTTATAATTATGCCTTTCCAGCCTGTACTAGTAGTACTACAACAGTGACCCCATTTACTATTGCAAAGAAGGCTATGCATGTCCTGTGCAGAGCAATAAGTCAGGAAAGGTGTCGTACTTTGACAGAAAAGGCAAATATGGTGAAATTTCTGCAAAAGAATTGCTAAAATTTTAAGCTTATATATTCATATATACTTTAAACTTTTAATATATTGTTCAATTTTAAGCATTACATTTTTTGTTCAATAAAAACTTTTTTTTGAGTCATCCACCATAATTTTGTGGCTTTTGTAAAGTATCGGTTCAGGCACCGTTTTGGCACCGGTACCGTTTTAAAAGTATTGATTTGGCATCGAAAAATCCAAACGATACCCAACCCTACATACCACATTGTTGTTAGGAGCACCTTCTTAAATTAATATGTGTACCACAAGAGCACATAACCAGTCTGTGAGAGGCAGAATTATTGTTGGTTGGTAGGGGATCAAATACATTGAAATGCAACTTAATTCATAACATTTGCATCATGTGCTTTTTCTGGATTTTTGGTTGATATTTTGTCTCAATCCTTTACCATAAACCTATGATGATAAAAATGATAGACCCTTCATTTCTTTGGAAGTGGGCAAACTTAGAAAATCTGTAGGGGATCAAATACTTATTTCCCCCACTGTAGTTTAAATTAACCTTCTGAGAGAATGCTTCTATAGGCCAATATTCTAAAATGGTACTTATTTAAGCTCCTGAGACCCAGACTTTACTACCTTATAGTCAGGATGCCTTTGAAAAACAACTGAATAACTGCTTAAGGTAAGAAAAGTAGAAACTAGTACTGTAGCAATGTCTAAATTCATTGCATTGTAGATGGAGAAGATGTGTAGTGACACGTAGCAATACACCTGGCATTTAAATCCATTAATAATCATTTCCAGCAACTGTGTCAATTGTAATTAAGTTTGTGATGGATTCATCATTCTCTTCTTGCCCAGGGGCAAATTGGCCCTTCTGGTGCTCCAGGACAAAAGGGAATACTTGGTTTTCCAGGACCTCAGGTATGCATCCAGATCTAGACTCTGGCCACATACAATACATTGATATTTTTGAAGCAGTTTGCTTTTAATAATGTAAATCACTTTTCACTAGGGACCACCTGGTGCACAGGGAATCATAGGATCCAAGGGAAGTGTAGGACCCAGGGGACAAAAGGTATTTCTACAACATTTTCTATATGAAACAACATCACTTGTACTGCTTCTCTACAGCACTTTGTCAAACGATGTACAAGTCTGTGTTCTTATATAGGGTCAGTCAGGGGAACCTGGAAATAAAGGAGAAGCTGGGCCAGTAGGATCCAGGGGTCTTCAAGTATGTGTTGTTATTTTGGGACTTAAAATTAATTAATTAATTTATTACTGTTCTCCATCTCCTGTTGTCAGTCGCTTTCTCACTCTAAAAACTTATTTTCCTTACTTCTGCTTTCTTTGTTGTGCCTTCACAACAGGGAAATGATGGTCCAGATGGATATGGATTACCAGGCCATAAAGGACAGAAGGTTACACCACAGTGTTTACATAATTAATTATCACACCATTTCTATATCAGTAGAAATTGATTTCATTATGGTACAGTACAGATTGACTTTTTAAACAAAATGCTAATTTGCCATTTCTGCCTGCATACAGGGGGATCTTGGTTTTCCAGGATATCCAGGACTCCAGGTAAATTTTATTTAACAATATTTTTATAGAACACAAATATAAAAATACTTTTATAGAGATAAAATTTGTTACAGGCTTATAAAACATTTTCTTAATGAAAAAAGCTATTCGAAAAAGGTGCAAAGATGATATGTATCAGCATTCAGCTTAAAGCAATAAATACTGAAATGATACCCCAGTACTAATGCAAACAGGGTAAGGTAACAATATTGCACATTCAAATGAATGAAAATAACCCTGGAAAAAAAATACAACATTTTTGAGTTATGAGGAGGATTATTATAAATAGTATTCATAATACTTATGATGAATAGCTTGCTTGCAGCGGGAAACCCAAGCCACAAACCCTTGAATCACACATACAGTGGGGCAAAAAAGGATTTAGTCAGCCACCAATTGTACCTCAACTATAAGAGACAAAATAAGAAAAACAATCCAGAAAATCACATTGTAGGGTTTTTAATGAATTCATTGGTAAATTCCGCAGTAAAATAAGTTTTTGGTCACCTACAAACAAGCAAGATTTCTGGCTCTGACAGACCTGTAACTGTAAGGAATCGCCACTAGAGGGTACTGTTTTGCTTTTTGTAGTTTTTGTTTTGCAGACTCAGTTTCCCAGAAGGCACCTCGGTCAGGTGATGCGAGTGCACACCTGAACCGAGGCAAGCCATTAAATCTTCAATAAATAGCTGAGTAGTCTGGGAAACTGGGTCGAGCATTGAACGTTTATCTCGTACTGTCAGTTAAGTGGGCATTTTGTTTTGTGTATGTTTTGTCAGTAGGCATATGTCTCAACATAGTGCTTATATTAAGTGTACAGGTGTTGGAGCCTGTGTTTTGTCAGTAAGCATCTCAACATAGGACTTATATTTTGTGTATTGAGTCTGTCTTGTTAAGCGTGTGTTCCCTCATAATGCTTATGTTCTGTCTCCTGTCTTCTAGCCTGGGTATTGGCCAGTTATGGGTTTTATAGTTTGAGTGTTCGTTTATTTGTTTTGTTCGTGATTCTTGTTTTATATTTTCTGGAATAAAGACTCTTGTTGCAAAACACCCCTCTGCGCCTATGCCTGCCCTTTTTCTGCCCACGGCATTCACAACAGCCATCACTACCCAGTCATGACAGTAACCTATTCTTTAAGAGGCTCCTCTGTCCTCCACTCGTTACCTGTTGTTAATGGCATCTGTTATCAGTATAAAAACACCTGTCCACAACCTGAAACAGTCACACTCCACTATGGCCAAGGCTAAAGAGCTGTCAAAGGACACCAGAAACTAAATTGTAGACCTGCACCAGGCTGGGGAGACTGAATCTGCAATAGGTCTCACCCTGTGGGGTCAAAATGATCACAAGAACTGTGAACAAAAAACCGAAGTACAGAAACAAAGGCTACCATAAGTAACACACTGCGCTGCCAGGATCTCCAATCCTGCAATACCAGACGAGGTATCCAGAAGAGGATTGAGAGAATGTCATATGGTCCGATGAAACCAATATAACTTTTTGGTAAAAACCCAACTAGTCGTGTTTGGAGGAGAAAGAATGCTGAGTTGCATCCAAAGAACACCATACCTACTGTGAAGCATGGGGGTGGAAACATCATGCTTTGGGGCTGTTTTTCTGCAAAAAGACCAGAACGACTGATCCGTGTAAAGGAAAGAATAAATGGGGCCATATATCATGAGATTTTGAATGAAACGTGTAACAACACCTGCACCGGATGGGTACATCCGGATATCACACCTGCGTGACCGGTACAGGATGACCACAACAACTGCCCGAGTCACAGCAGGAACAATTAATTCAATTATTCAATTAAATTTTATTTATATAGCGCTTTTAACAATGGTCATTGTCTCAAAGCAGCTTCACAAAAATTAAAGAAATTTAACAAAACAAAAAAAAAATTATATATTATATATAGAATAATTATATATAAAGTAATAAATAAATAAATAAAATTATAATAGAAAATAAATAAATAAAAACAAATAATAATAATAATTATAGAAAAGAAAATAATTGGAAGTGTGGATGTGTGAGAAAAATGTGAATAATAATGAGACGAATGAATGAAATTTCTCTGATGAGCAAGCCAAGGGTGACGGCGACGGTGGCAAGGAAAAACTCCCTGAGATGGCATTAGGAAGAAACCTTGAGAGGAACCAGACTCAACAGGGAACCCATCCTCATTTGGGCGATAACAGATAGAAATGATATAACATCTTGTGTGTTGTACAGGTGAAAATTCAATATGACAGAAATTATTTAAATTGTCATGAAGACCAGTTCAGCATAGGGACGAGTCAGTAGGTGCAGAGGGCAGATGAGGTCTGGATCACTGGAAGCACAGGAGCAGCATGTGTAGCTCCAACCATCATAAAGCTGAATCCAGTTGGAGCTGGTCCTTCTCTGGATGCCTCAGGAACCTCGCAGGGTCGGCCTTTGTCTACTGAAGCTGGCAAAATCTCCCGATGCCTCGGGATGGGTAGAGAAATACAGAACAGATGGGGAGAATTAGCATAGTTGCCATTCGGTATAGGTGTACTGGAGTATGAGTACTGGGATGAGTTATGTGTATGCCAGATTAAAAAGATGCGTCTTGAGTCTACTTTTGAACTGAGAAACCGTGTCTGCTCCCCGAACACTGTCTGGAAGGCTATTCCAAAGCTTTGGAGCTAAATATGAAAAAGCCCTACCCCCTTTTGTAGATTTTGAAATTCTGGGAACTACCAGAAGTCCGGAGTTTTGTGATCTTAAGGCGCGTGGTGGATTGTAGCGTATCAGAAGACTGGTTAGGTATGTGGGAGCTAAACCATTTAAGGCCTTGTATGTAAGTAATACTATTTTGTAATTTATTCTAAACTGAACAGGTAGCCAGTGCAGGGATGATAATATTGGGGTTATATGATCATATTTTCTGGATCTAGTGAGAACCCTGGCAGCTGCATTTTGGATTAACTGAAGCTTGTTTATTGAGGATGCAGGACAACCACCTAGTAATGCATTACAATAGTCCAGTCTGGAGGTCATGAATGCATGAACTAGTTTTTCTGCATCAGATACGGATAAGATGTTCCTACGTTTAGCAATATTTCGAAGATGGAAAAAGGCTGTTTTTGTGATATTTGAAATGTGATTTTCAAAAGACAAGTTACTGTCTAATATTACTCCCAGATCTTTTACTGCTGAGCTGGTAATAACAGTACATCCTTCTAAGTGCAAGCTGAATTGTGAAAGCTGTTGTGTGCTGGTTTTTGGGCCAATAAGTAATATCTCTGTCTTATCTGAATTTAATAAAAGAAAGTTATTGGTCATCCAATCTTTTATGTCCTGGACACACTCAGTTAATCTAGACAACTTAGGTATTTCGTCTGGTTTAGTTGAGATATATAATTGGGTATCATCAGCATAACAATGGAAACTAATCCCATGTCTTCTAATGATGTTACCCAAGGGAAGCATGTATATTGAGAACAACAGAGGTCCTAAAACTGACCCTTGTGGGACCCCATATTTCACTGGCATTATACCAGACGGTTCTCCATTTAGATCTACAAAATGGTAGCGATCAGACAGGTAAGATCTAAACCATTTTAGTGCCGGTCCCTGAATGCCTATATAATTTTGTAAGCGATCTATGAGAATATTATGATCTATAGTGTCGAATGCAGCACTAAGATCGAGCAGGACTAGCAATGAGATGCAGCCTTGGTCTGAAGCTAAAAACAAGTCATTTGTAATCTTAACTAGTGCAGTTTCTGTGCTATGATGGGGCCTGAAACCTGACTGAAATTCTTCAAGGATGTTGTTATCCTGCAAGAATGTGCAAATTTGAGCTGATACTACTTTTTCTAGTATTTTTGATATGAACGGGAGGTTTGAGATCGGTCTGTAATTTTTTATTTCATTCGCGTCCAAATTAGATTTTTTAAGAAGCGGCTTAATAACTGCTAACTTGAAAGGTTTAGGGACGTGACCTAGATGTAATGAAGAATTAATAATGTTTAGGAGTGGCTCTCCAACCGTAAGCATCACTTCTTTTAAAAATCTGGTTGGGATTGGGTCTAACAGGCACGTTGTTGATTTAGCCGAGGTGATGAGTTTATACAGCTCTTCCTGTCCTATACCTGTAAAGCAGTGAAAATCTAAATGTGAAGCTATAGGCTGAACTGGATCGTGAGATACTATTAGAGGTTGAACCTCCATTATTTTCTTCCTGATATTATTGATTTTTTCATTAAAGAAGTCCATAAAGTCTTCACTTCTAAACTGTGATGGGATACTCTCTGCGGGCATCTTAGGTTTTGTTGGGCGAGCCACTGTACTAAATAAGAACCTGGGATTGTTTTGGTTTCTTGCTATCAGTTGGCTAAGATGCTCGGTCCTAGCAGTTTTTAGAGCCTGTCTATAGCTGCACATACTGTCTTTATATGCAATTCGAAAAACTTCTAATTTAGTTTTCCTCCATTTTCGCTCGAGGTTACGGGTTGCTCTCTTTAGGGCGCGAGTATGACTGTTGTACCACGGTGCCAATGTTTTATCTCTGACTTTTTTTAATCTGATGGGAGCAACAGTGTCTAATGTACTGGTAAAAATAGTGCCCATGCTGCTAGTCACTTCATCTAGATCATCTGCATTACACAATCCCTCCATCAGTGCTCAGCCTGTCTGCAATAACTGACAAATCTGGTCCAGTCCATGAGGAGGAGATGCACTGCAGTACTTCAAGCAGCTGGTGGCCACCAGATACTGACTGGTACTTTTGATTCATTCAAGGACACATTGTGAAACATTTTTAGTTTGTTTTATGGTGTTGACTCTTTTAGTGTTCACGTTTTAGTGCGTGGGACAAGTGAGTATAGAACCGCTACTGAGTAGATAAATAATACAGTATTTGTTTAAAATTAAATCTATTTTAAGATAATTCCATTTTGCGGGAGTTTCCCGCGATTAATGTTATTCTCCCGCATCCCGCACATACATGAGGACCTTCCCGCCCGCACCCGCATTCACCCATCAAATTTTGTCCCGCGCCGCACTCCGTGCGCTGGGTCCCGCGGTACCCCCACGGGAGTGCAGGTCCCTAGTATGCCTAATGATGAAAATTACAGGTGCCTCTCATCTTTTTAAGTGTGAGAACTTGCATAGTTGGTGGCTGACTAAATACTTTTTTTGCGCAATGTACTCCCTGAATCACAGGCAGTATACAGGCTTATACCTTTGTAATTTTATTGGTCAATAAATGAGGCATTTTCAACCTTTTGCTCAGAAACAAATGGAATACCACTGCCCTCATACTACCATGCAGATTTTCAGGAAATTGTATCTATATTATTATTTTTGTTTTAATAGTTTTGTTTACTGGTGCATGAACAAATGAACCAACAAAGCAATGGGTAGCCTTGATGGACCAGCTAGCAGCTTGTTCATACCACTGTTGCCCCACTGCCTGTTTATGGGCAAGTACACAGGTTGTTGCCCTCCCACAAATAATTCTTTGAGGATGCCCAACCTGGAGCTTGTCCAGGATAATCTTCATCAGGTGAGCTGCAATTGGTCGTCCTGGATCTGCTTGGCGTGATCAGACATAATTTGGATGAACTCATCCATGGATAGGACTAGTGTCCTGCCACTGAATGGCTGGAGACAGATGCAAGCACAGATTATTTTAATTATAGTTATACACACCTGAATAATGACTTGGACATGTAAAACATAAACACAAGCATGAAGCAAATGTTGCATGGATGTAAACAGTTGGTAGTTCTATACAAACATTTGTATTTATACAGTATATTAGTGCTTATTGTGCTGTGTACAGTTGGTGAGGGGCATTGTAGTCCTGGGCTCCTATCCTCACTATCCTGACACCTTGCCATAAATAGTCACACAACTTGTGCATTACTGAAGGAGGAGTTTATTGGCCTTCGTGAAATAGAAGTAATCAGCTATGCATGGGAAACACTGGCTAGTTGCTCTGTAGAACATAAAACACCAGCTAATTTAAATCCAGTTCTACGGAAGATCAGTAAGACTATTAATACTGACTTTATAATTTTGTGTTTAGGGTGAAAGTGGAGATTTTGGCCGAGGAGGAATTAATGGTCCTAAAGGCAGAAGAGGAAGAGGAGTAAGATTCGTTATCATTAATGATCCATAACTAATAACAGTTCCTTTCTCTTACTGCTCATTCTGTTCACTGTTGGCCTGATTGTATTATAGGGAAATGCAGGCAGGCCAGGAGCTCCCGGTGATCCTGGACCCATAGGGCCACCTGGACAAAGGGTTTGTCAGCTTTAATAACATTATTCATGACATTTATTAACTAATCATTTGCTTCATATTCCATATATTTTTATTTAAAGGGCCCTAAAGGACCACCAGGAATCTCAGAAAAGTCTGTAAGTGTTTTTCTTTCTTCCTTTTTTTTTTTTTTTTTTGCTTTCCACCTCCCAGGTTCTTTTTACTGTGTATAACAGTTGCCTTGTATTCTTTTAGACTTGTCAACTGATTAGCTACGTACAACAAAACTGTGGTAAAGTTTCATAATACTGTACTCTGATTTACCAAATCCATGAAAATAATAGTTAAATTCCTTTTTAATTATATTCCTTTAAATTATATAACTCCTACATAAATTATTATTTAACCTGTATTTTATATTTTATCCCCACAGCCTGCTGTAAAGGTACTTTGTTTGCTACACAACACCATTAATAAGGACAATAATAATTCATTGTTTAACAGCAATTAACATGAGCATATTTCTCTATTTTTATTTTTTATTTTTTGACATGTCTACCTCTTTAGATAAATCAGCTTGCCCCGTGTACCCCACTGAATTGGTGATTGGTTTGGACGTGTCTGAAGACATGACATCTCAGTTATTTGAGAGAATGCGCTCAACTCTTCTTTCTCTGCTGGACAGCATTGACATTGCTGAAAGCAACTGTCCCACAGGGACACGAGTGGCTGTTGTGTCTTACAGTTCTAACACTAAGTACCTCATCCGTTTTTCTGACTATCGTCGTAAGAAGGACTTGTTGGAAGCTGTGAAGAACATCCCTCTGACACGTACATCCAACAGACGCGACATTGGTGCAGCCATGCGCTTTGTGGGGAGAAATGTCTTCAAACGTATTCGTCAGGGTGTCCTGATCAGAAAGGTGGCGATCTTCCTCTCTGGTGGACAGTCCCAGGATGTGACCTCCATTACCACAGCTGTTCTAGAATACAAGGCTCTGGATATAAACCTTGGTGTTATCGGTTTTGGAGATACTCCTAATGTTCAACGTGCTTTTAAGGTAATATAAAATGGCAACAGTGATGATATCTGAAGCATTTGATTAGTGTGATGCACTTTTATGGCTTTTATATACTTTACTTCTCTTGTGAATTATAAAAAAAAAAAGGCTGATGAGGCAGGAAGCTTCATTAATGTGCGGGAGAGATCAGAGGCTCAGGGTGCGGCACTTGAGAGGATCCAGCGATGTATCATCTGCTTTGGTAATATGTAAAATAAGATGATGGTGATCTGAAAAATGCATTTCTTGTGATTTATTTTAATAAAAAATAAAAAGAAAGCGGAATTATTTCAGCTTTAGTATTATTAACAGGATATTATTTTATCTGCATTCCTCCCAGACCCTTGCAATCCAGCTAGAGATTGTCCACAAACCAGCACTGTGTCCACTCCAAAGGAGGTAGACGTGGATCTGGCAATGTTGGTGGATGGTTCCCGGAACATCCAGGCGGATCAGTATCAGGGAGTGAAGGAGGTGCTACGCACTGTGTTGGACCAGCTTGTAGTGAGTGATCAGCCCAGCAAAGCTGGCAGCCAGGCACGAGTGGCACTTTATCAGCAGAGTTCATCATACAGTGAAGCTCAGGCTTCGGTCAAGCAGATCTTCAATTTCCAGCAGTTCCAAGACCACAACCAGATGAAGCAGAGCATCTCTGTAAATCTTCAGCAGACTGGTGGCTACTCTAGGCTGGGTCACGCCTTGGAATTTGTAATCATGCGGGGTCTCCTCACTGCTTCCAAGCAACGAAAAAACAAGATGGTGCTGCTGATAGTTGGAGGAGAGACAGAATATTCTGATCGAGCAAAACTGGACTTTATCTCCATGATGGCTAAGTGTCAGGGTGTGGTGCTTCTCACTCTTACAGTTGGGAATCAATTCAACTGCACTCAGGTGGAGGAGCTCGCCAGCTTTCCCCAAGAGCAGCACATAGTTCACTTGGGCCATGTAAAGCAAGGAGAGCAGGTGTACTCACAACGCTTTATAAGGACTTTTCTACACATTTTGAGCCGTAAGGAAAATGTTTGTTTATTTATAAAAGAAAATATTAAATATATTCATATTATTTTACAAGAGTGATTTTTTTTTATCCTCTTTTGTTTGATGTTCTCAGATATTGTATAAATGTTTGGTTGTGTTGGGTTTTCTCTTTATGAATACAGAAGAAATGAATACTTACCCTTCTCCGCTGCTCAGACAACAGTGTGAGAGATTTCAGCAACAACAAGGTCAAGGTCAAGTCCATGTTGTCTCTGAGGCTGCTATGAGACCTTCTATTCAAAGGTAATTGTACAGATCTCCTGCATATCATATCACATTTTAATTAGGAATAAAAGCATTTTTTATAATAGGTCAAAATTATAGTTAGACTATGCAGTTGAGAAAAATGTCATAGAAACAATACAAGAAGGCTTATTGTATATCTACTGTAATCTATCATCTTTACAACAGCTCTAATTACATTGTTTTACCATTTAATTTAAGAGAAAACGAATAGATTAATAAAAGCATGTGTTTGGGTTATACAAAAAGCATGTGTAGGTTACAAGTATACTGTTTTTTTTTTTTTTTACTCACTTCCCTATGTAATCAGGACATGCTAATTTTGTATTCACATTGTTTTTTTTTTTTTTTGTAAAGACTCATCTCAAGTTAAGACAAAAAATGAAAGACACCCTTTCCAGGATATCATAAATATTTGTCTCACTGCTAGGATGTCATAGTGCAGGACTGTTGTAGTGTCACAGTAAATGTGTAATGGGTTTAGTGAAAGAAAATGTAATTTCTACATGCCAGTTAAACAGGAAAAAAAAATTCTTTTCAGTGTTTCTTATTTAAAGTGCCAAAATGGTTTAACATGCATTATTCCCTGACTAAGCCAGAAAAAAATCCATATACAGTGGTGTGAAAAACTATTTGCCCCCTCCTGATTTCTTTTTCTTTTGCATGTTTGTCACAGAAAAATGTTTCTGATCATCAAACACATTTAACTATTAGTCAAAGATAACACAAGTAAACACAAAATGCAGTTTTTAAATGAGGGGTTTTATTATTTAGGGAGAAAAAAAAAATCCAAACCTACATGGCCCTGTGTGAAAAAGTAATTGCCCCCTGAACCCCTGGGTAATCACTTTTTCACACAGGGCCATGTAGATTTGGAGTTTTTTTTCTCCCTTAATAACGTAAACCTTCATTTAAAAACTGCATTTTGTGTTCAATTATGTTATCTTTGACTAATAGTTAACGGTTTTTGATGAGCAGAAACATTTAAGTGTGACAAACATGCAAAAGAATAAGAAATCAGGAAGGGGGCAAATAGTTTTTCACACCACTGTAATAATAATAATGTTCACATGGCAATTCTCCAATCATTAACACTGAAGTTAAACTCTCTGAAGGGCCAGGGGTAGCTCAGTGGTTAAGGCATTGGACTACGGTTCGGAAGATCCCAGGTTCAAACCCCACAACCACCAAGTTGCCACTGTTGGCCCCTTGACCCCCAACTGCTCAGATGTATAATGAGATAAAAATGTAAGTCGCTCTGGATAAGAGCATCTGCCAAATGCCTAAATGTAAATGAAAAAATGTCTGTTGAAAAACTGCATTAAAAAATGTCAATACATTTTATTCTCTATATAATAGTCTAGTTTGACATAATTCTACAGCATTCTCATCCATTTTTAACATCAGGAATGTTAACATTTTCACATATTCTGCTTTATAATGTCAGCTACATTAATTCCTACTTGCTAATCCCAAATAGCATTAAATAGAAAGCTACCCAGATAGCACACTGCTGAAAGACCAACGTTGAGCCAACAGCAGTGGACCAATGTTGGCATTAGTGGTTGGCTCAGTGTCATTTTGTTCGTTAGCCCAACGTAGGCTCATTGGCGGGGCCAAAGATAGGTTGGCCCAATATTGGCACAACCTTGGTTCAGCAGATAATGGCAAAGTTGAAAATTGGAATTTAAATAAGACGAATAAGAATCAACAAGAAGAAAACACATTCATATTTCCAGAAATTTATCAATTTTATTTGATCTAGGAAATTAGTACAACCTCTTTTTCTCTCAGCAAGCTGGATGAAAATAAATGCATCCAAAGTATCCATTGCCCCAGACATTTCTTTTATATCAGTTGGCTCTGCATCTTTCTCATCATTCACCTCTGTACTTTCACCATCAGCTTGGTCACTGTAGCTCAGCTGTTCTTTACCATCATCATCTTCATCAACATTACAGAATCTTTGGAGAACTATGACTCTAGTCTGTGTAAATACATCAATAATTTGAGCGTTGAACATTAAAATGTACTTGAAAATATGTTCTTTGAAATATTCCTTTTCAACCAGCAAAATGATGAGAAAAACATTTCCACATTTGGCTCAACTCAGTTGAACAACAGTATATACTATATATATATACTATAGCACACACATCACAGGTCCAGATGAAACAAAGTAAACACAGCAATTCAAACAGTATTTAAAACTTGGAAAAATTGTCAAATTATATGTTTCACATGCCAACTTTCTCACTACATATATTCGATAACCACATAAACATACAAAAATGCAGTGCCCTAAAGCAAAACAACATGTCCTGTATATTAGCCCTTTAACATTAATATGGCAACAATCCCTATGATTCTAACCTCGCTATGGCTCTGTATGCTGCTGCATCCACTGGCAACAGGTCGATTAGTCTAGCGTAATAGTGCATAGCTAAACATCTTTCCCACAACATTACAGCAAAACTACTAACTGCATGCTTTTCATGTTACCACCACAAATTCTCAACACTCTTATGTCTTACTCAAGGGTATTTACATTTCATTTGGAGGAATATTAACCCACCTGTAGTTAGGAGCAAAGAGGCACAAAACTTTAGCTTGTGTTTAGCTTGGCTGTATGATTTAATCATTCACCTTATCGTTTTTAGCTGTCTTAACTGCATATTATTTGTTTTGTGTATATTCATTTTTAACCTTTTACACCAGTATCGATGTCATTTAGCTGTAAATAACAACAGAGAAAACAGAAGTAAATAACAACACATTATAACTATTGTTTAGCTGACATCATAATGAATCAATTTGGATATAATTAATAATAATAGGACATATACTTCTAGTAATATTGTAAAAGTCTTTTGGTAGCATACAAAGTGTTTGTGTTCAACAGACGCTAATGTGCATAAGCGTTAATTAGTTGTTTCTCTGTCTCATTCTCTTAATGCATTGCATTATCTTACAAATTATTTAGTAATAGTGGATGACTAAATATTCATACTTCTATAGGCAATATTACCGAATAGAATTACAAAGAGCTAGCAATCCTCAAAAAAAGCAACGTACATGTTCACACAGTGTGATACTTCCTGACATGCGCACACACACTCACAGCATTGGTCAGCCACTAGAGAGAACACAGAGAAGTGTCGCCGCCTATCAGGGAGAATAGGAACACAGGTGACATTGTTAGACTAATGTTGGGCCAACGATGGTATGCAGAGTTAAAGATATAGTTCTTTCAATGTTATTCATACAGATCTGGGCCCGGTTTCTCGAAAGCTTCTTATCGCTAAGTAGTTCTTAAGTTGTACCTTAACCTCTCTCTTAACGTTATGGCGCATTTCCCGAAATGTTCTTACGCTAAGTATCTCTTAGCTAAGTCACACGTTCGTAAGGTTGGTCTGGACCAACATTAACTCACTCTTAGCGTAGTTTCAGCTCTAGACGCTAGTGGCCGCCACTGAGCAGCAGTCTTTATAAATCAGCGGTGTATGCAAACACATTATGGCTCTTTATCGAAGTCGTATTAATGATGGAATATACTGTAGACCTGTTTAAGAATGTTATTTTATTTGATATCAGAACTAATAGAGTGACTTTTAATTAGCCTATTTCATAATGTGATTAATGCATTAAAAGTGGCCATCATTTACATTTAGGCAGACGCTCTTATCCAGAGCGACTTACATTTTTATCTCATTACACATCTGAGCAGTTGAGGGTTAAGGGCCTTGCTCAAGGGCCCAACAGTGGCAACTTGGTGGTTCTGGGGTTTGAACCTGGGCTCTTCCGAACCGTAGTCCAATGCCTTAACCACTGAGCTACCCCTGACCCCATCACTTTTAATATTGAACAGGTGGCAAATAATTTGGGAGCGATACAGCGTGGTGTTGTGTTAAACTGAAGACGGCGCCATCCACGGAGCCGTGTGGGTCATGTACATTTTTCTTTTAGACAAAACTTCAGCCCTTTTCATATTTCCCCGTGGTCGTTATTTTAAAAAAAAAAGAAAAAGTTTTGCCTTCCAAGGCAACAGATTATGGAGCTTCTTGACCTGCTCAGACCTGCGAGTGCCAGGCCAACGCGTTGTACTTACGCTCTCCATTCCGATGTCCAGCTGCTCGCTGCTTTTTGTTTAAAATATGTTTCATTGATCATTAGCCATTATCCATAATTTTATGGGCTTTTCTTTTGACACATTTTATTTTTCTGAAATTTGATTTAGTTAAATGAGAAAAAAACCTTGGGAGTTTCAAACCCCGCATCCATTCATTTTTCTGAGTGATTTGTAATGCTTAATACCCCTACAGTATTCACTTATGCGGTTTGACTCGCTGTGAGATGCGGTGTTATACCCCTATCTCACCTGCACGGTCTCGCGCTGTGGCCGTAAGTAGGGTTCATCATGATTCACCCCGAGTTTTTGCGCTGTGATAACGTTTCCATCTTTCCGCGTGAAAAATTAAACATTTAATTTTTTTGCTGGTCCTCGTGGAAGCTGCAACAAACTGTTGTTGCAGAACTTCGCAGAACGTTAAAAGAACGTCGCGGGCAATCGCGGCAGCTCACGGAGATGAGTCAGACCACACAGGTGAGAGAGGGGTATTAGGCACCGTGATCCGCCTCTAGTGACCGGCGCCCAACGGTCTGCAAAGATCTGCAAGGTCCGCGAGCTTCCGCATGTTAAACATGTTTAATTTTTTGCGTGGAAAAATGGAAACGTAATCGCGGCACCAAAACTCGCGCTGAATCATGATGAACCGCACTTATGGCCACGCACGAAACGGCGTAGGGGTATTAAACCTCCACTCTGTCAACTCATCGTATTCATTCCATAGTGCGCTATACAACCCCAACAACTGACATGTTTCACATTGTTTCTGAAGCTAGTGAAGAGTGTTATCAGCTGTTTGTGCATGAACTATGATTGTATACCCGGTTCGTTTCACCGTCACTACAGGTTACATGAAAATATTAGCGACAGTTTGGTGATTTAGTTTATATATTTCTCTATTATCGCATGTTATTGTTAAGTTAACCCATGTCAAAATAAACGCTATTAAAATAATTTAGTGCAATGTTTAATTTGCAGAGAAAGTGCCGTCTTTCTTAACGCTGTCATGCAAAAGGAGTCAAAAATCGATTCCTGAGCAACCGATGTCCACTAATTCAGGACCTTCACTGTAGACAGCGCCTTGTAACGGCGGACGTAAGAGGCAGCAACTTAAGAAGACTCCTAAGAGACAGTTCGAGAAATGTTGTTGTTGGTCTTTCGGCTGCTCCCGGCAAGGGGTCGCCACAGCGGAATATCCAGTCCGCACTACAACTTGGCACAGGTTTTACGCCGGATGCCCTTCCTGACGCAACCCTCCCATTTTATCCGGGCTTGGGACTGGCACTGCATCCAGTGGCTGGGGTGTGGGCACTGGCTGGAATCGAACCCGGCCGTCCGCATGGCAGGCGAACCACCACTGAGCCACCAGTGCCCATAAGAGACAGTTCGAGAAATACACTTAGAAAAGTTATCACTTAACATAAGATGTATCTTAAAAGTATCTTAGTGCGCGAATAGTGTGCGTTATCGAGAAACCAGGCCCTGGCCTTTAAAAAAGCACGTTTTGAGAAAAGGGATCCCGTGACTTGCACGCAATAAAAATAAATATTGTTTCTGATGAAAAATTTGATGAAACTAATTTTATTATAAAATAAACAATGTAAAATTATACATGTTGTATATGAAAAATATTTCTATTTTTTCATATACAACATACAGTGGCTTGCAAAAGTATTCGGCCCCCTTGAATTTTTCCACATTTTGTTCTGACATTAGATTACACTCACGTGCACTCTATCTAGTCATTAGCACTCATCAGACAATGTCTGTGGGCAACTGACTGTACTCAAGGGGGCTGAATAATTACGCACACCCCACTTTTCAGTTATTTATTTGTACAAAATGTTTGGAATCACGTATGATTTTCGTTCCACTTCTCACGTGTACACAACTTTGTATTTTGGTCTTTCACGTGGAATTCCAATAAAATTGATTCATGTTTGTGGCTGTAATCTGACAAAATGTGGAAAAATTCAAGGAGGCCGAATACTTTTGCAAGCCACTGTATTTATTTTCATATTGCTTATTTTATTGTCTCATGTAATTTGTAATTTGTAAAACATTAACCTATGAATTTATGTTCTAATACAATATTTGACAGCGATTATGTTGGGGGGGGAGGGGGGCAGTCCATGGCAGGGGGGAATTTCAGCACATAACACCGGTCCCAAGCCCGGATAAAATGGGAGGGTTGCATCGGGAAGGGCATCCGGCATAAAGCCTGTGCCAAGTTGTTGTGCGGACTGGATATTCCGCTGGCGACCCCTTGTCCGGAGTAGCCGAAAGACCAACAACAACATGCGCTTTAAATATACACTAAACAATAAACACTGCCTTGTGGAAAAATGCAGACATGAAGGACTATACTCGACAAGAATATTGAGACTAAGAATCATGTTTATAATAAGATAATTAATTAAATAATAAAATTGTATCAAATAAGAACTTCTATCTAAAAGTCAGACCAACCAAATTTCTCATAAACTGCTGAAGTAGTTAAATATGCTTATACTGTAGATACGTAGGTTACATTTTAAAATATAAATAAAACAATCTTAGGCACAAATATATGATATGGTAATATATATGCAATGAAAAAGCAATTTACACACGAGTGCTCAAATGTAAAGCAAACGCAATTATTAATTTATTGTGTATATTTAACTTCATTCAGCCGTTTAAGTTATACTGTATGAAAAATAACGTGCCTACCAGCCCACTATTATTTTCTGTTTAAATTTAAAGTTGCCCGCGTGTGTGAACAAAGAATACAAACGTGTATAATCTTTAATAAACTTAGGCTAATACAATATTGTTTCCAATGCTGAAGCAAACATGATTTTGTTTTAGTCTATTCAAAATTCAAAATCAAATTCTAATTTTATTTGTCACATACACAGTCATACACAGTACGATATGCAGTGAAATGCTTTTACGACCGCCAGTGACCTTAAAAAGAGAATTAAAGCTTATAATAAGAAATAAATATGTATAAAAGGAATACGATAGAAAAAATTGAATTTAACTAGGATAAAAATATAAATAAAAATAGAAATATGCTGTACATAAAAATAGAAATATCTGTACAATAGAACATTCAATACAATAAAAAATTTCGAAATTTGTTGAAATGCTGGTGTGCAAATATGCATAAAAAGGTGTCTTGTTAAGGTGCTTTATTAAAGTGTCTTTGTGCAATGGTCCAGAATGTAAACTTAAACATGTAAGTGTAGATGTGAGTGCAGATGTTCGTGGATTTGTCCATTGTGTCCATGGATGTTAAAAGATTGTTAGTTCTGCATGGTGGTGGTGTGATTGAGAGACCTTATCGCCTGCGGGAAGAAGCTCCTCCTCAGCCTCTCTGTGTTGGCCTTCAGGGAGCGGAATCGCTTCCCAGACCGCAACAGAGTGAACAGTCCATTGTTGGGATGGCTGAGGTCCTTCACGATCTTCCTGGCCTTGGTCCAGCACCGCTTGGTGTAGATCGAGTGCAGGTCAGGGAGCTCAGTGCGGATGATGCGCTCGGCTGATCGCACCACCCTCTGTAGAGCTCGTCTGTCCTGCATGGTGCTGTTTCCAAACCAGGTCATGATGTTTCCCGTCAGGATGCTCTCTATGGTGCAGGATTAGAAATTCCTGAGCACCTTGGAGGGCAGTCTGAAGTCTCTCAAGCGTCTGAGGTGGTAGAGACACTGCTGGGCCTTTTTTTACCACGGTTTTGATGTGACAGGACCATACCAGGTCCTGCGTGATGTGAACACCTAGGTATCTGAAGCTGTCCACTCTCTCCACTGGGCTCCTGTTGATGATGGGGGGGTCTGGTAGTTCCTCTCCTGCTTTGTACTGAAGTCCAGCGTTCCTGGGGCAGGTCACATTATGGGCCTTGCTCAAGGGCCCAACAATGGCAACCTGGTGGAACTGGGGCTCGAACCGCTGACCTTCCAATCATTAACTCAGTGCCTAAGTCCTGTGAGCTACCACGGCCCTTGTTGATGCAATTACTAAGACTTAAAATAGATGATATAATGTTATCAGATATGTTTTCTTCCTGAAAGTTCTTATGTGAGTGGTTTAAGATGTTGGTTTTAGATGGCAGCTGCTGTCCCCCTTTTCCTACTTTCACATTTTAGTATAATTAATGATAGAACAATTCAATTTACCCTCCATTTTCAGCACTCGTGGAATGTCTCTTGTTCAATCAGGTTACTCGGTCAGAACTAACTGTTGTTCAAATTAGGAGAATGTGTAATAAAAAACTTGTTTTTTTTTCTCAGAATTCCTCTTACAGCATCCACGTACACTGAGTATACAGAGACAGAAGGAGTGGAGGAGGAATTACACAAAACATTTGCTGAACCGACAGTGACACTGAGGGAGACCGAGTATGAATATGGACATGTGCTGAACTCCGAACCGGGAGATACAAATGGTAAAGCAGATGCTGCTTTGTAGTGGAATTGAGCATGTCCAAAAAACATCTGTTATGACAACAGTAACCCAAGCCATATGAACTGTTAGAGGTTATCTCTAAGCTATGCTTATAATTATTATTATAACGATAATATAATAAGATTAAACATTTGTTAGACATTTGTTAATGATACATAGTGAGTAGTGCAAATGTAGCATGTGTAGTGTGATGCCCATGTCCTGCATGTTTTGGTATTGATTTGCTTCTATAGTAGTTCAGTGTTTACTGCAAATGGACAGTGGCATAGTGTATGGAGAATATGTGCAAAGGTGGTTACAAACTGTTCCTAAAGTATTCTTATTAATCTCTCTCTCTCTCTCTCTCTCTCTCTCTCTCTCTAGTTACTGATGTGTGCCACCTGAAAAAGGATGAAGGGTCCTGCAGCAATTATGTGCCCAAATGGTTCTATGATCAAGAGCAAAATAAATGCTCTCACTTTTGGTATGGAGGATGTGATGGGAACCTTAATAGATTTGACAGTAAGAAGGAATGTGAAACCCGCTGCATGGCACTTCATACATTACAGTGACTTTTTCAAATTACTGTTAATCCTTACTGTAAGTTCTCCTCGCACTTGTTCCTCAGTTTTTATAGGAAATGATGGTACACTAGGATATAAACCTACAACAAGCATTTAAACACTCAAAATTCTACTGATAGTGGCATGTTCATAGTTGCTGCTGAGAAACACTTCTACCACTGTCCCTGTGTAGCTTTATAAATGAAATATGACTCACTAGAATCAATATTTCTATTCATGATGGAAGAAAATGAATCTGAAGGTGCTCATGTCCAGAGGTGGAAAGAGTAATAAAATTTTGTACTCAAGTACAAGTACTGTTACTTCAGTGAAATTTTACTTAAGTACAAGTAAAGTTACCCTTATAAAAATCTACTCAAGTAAAAGTAAAAAGTAGCTCATTAAAAAATTTACTCAGAGTAAAAGTTACCGAGTTATTTTTTATTTTTATTTTTTTAACAGCGCGGGTGGGATGAGGCGTTCTAGCGTAGTTCAAAAAAGATGAGCAGATATAAATCTCAAACTAGTTGTTTTTAACTGAAGGAACACCTTTGCATAATAAAGCTGTTGTCTTTCTTGTGCTTGAAAATCAAAGTGGTCACTTAAATATGGTGTTACGTCCCAGTCTAGGGTCATACAGCAAAAGAATGGTTCAGGGTTCTATTTTAAACTGTATGGAAATGGTGGTATATGGCAGAAAGAACTAGATCCAATCATTAACTGATGAAGTAATGAGGTTTGTACACACACACACACACACACACACACACACAACAGGAGGAGGAGGATCAGATTCAGGATGGACCCAGGCCAAAATAATAAACAAAATGTATTTATATTTAGTAGCTAGATTACCTGCAAAAAAATAATACACAAACAAAAATACAGGTACCTTCCCGGACTCCCTAAACCAAAAACAGTGAAATTATCTACAAATATATACAAAGACCAACCAAACCAAAGGGACAAAGCAATAATCAAAGTCAATTGGAGGCAAAAAGTAAAAACCGGAATACACAACCAAATATCAAAACGCCAAAATCACAACCTCTTTCCCGCGTCTCTCTCCGGTTTATACTGTATATGGTCGCGCTAGTCGATGACGTCACTCTCAGGGCGGAAGCGACCGTGTGGAAGGTCAGGTAGATGCCGATGTCAGAAAACCTGGAGTGGAGTCTGGAGCGGCGCGCGACCAGGACATGATACACACACGCGAGCGCAAAAGCATAATATTTGTATTATTTTAGCATTTTCATTCATTTATTTTTTACTCAGTAGCGAATATGATTTAAAATGTAGCGAATTACAATACTTCAAACAAAACGTACTTAAGTAAAAGTAAAATTACAGATTTTAAAAACTACTTTAAAAAGTAGAAATACACAAAAAAAACTACAGTAACGCGAGTAAATGTAATTCGTTACTTTCCACCTCTGCTCATGTCATACTGGAACAATAAAGGTCGAGCAATAACTTTTCTATGTAGTTGCGATTCTAATAATCTACTTTCTGCTTATATTTGTAACTATGGACACGTTTCTCACATTGTAAAACCATACTGTATTTACCGCCCATCTTCATATCATAATACTGATAATCAAAATCAGCCCTAATCTGTATAATTATTCGCCTACATTGAAACTGCTTATAGGATAAATTAAGACTATGATTAGTGTTCCCACTTCCTGATGTTCGTGGTGTTGTATTTAGAAGGTGATTACGAACCTTTGGGTTATCTGGCAGGTGGTAGTGACAGTTAAAGAGTTAATGCAGTTTCTCAGCAGGTCTCAACAGCAATGTCATTCAGAACATTAATTTGTTCATTCATTCACTCGTTCATTTATTCATCAGTAATTGCTTTATTCTAATCAGAATTGTGGTGCAAGTTGGTGATACCAGCAGAATACCACTTACACATACATATTCAGGAATGTAGCCAGGGAACCTGGAGCTGTGAGGCTGCCACATTATGCCACCATTTATTTGGAACAATTATGCCAAGTCACTAGTCACTTCAGTAAACCTGCACCTAGGTATAAATAAGTGTGTGCATAGGGTCCTACAATAGACTGGTGTCTCATTGGGTGTCTCCTTGCGCCCAATGTTCCTATTGTAAGCAGTGGATCCACCACAACCGTGACCAGGATAAAGCATTTTCTAAAGATGAATGATTGAATTTTGGTAGCCTGTGTGGTTGCATTCATGTGATGATTGATGTAAACTGTCTGTTACAGTTGTGAATTTGAAATGTGGAGAAATAAAAAAAATCCTATATTGAGCCCCCAATTATTTTTTTTTATTTTTTTTATCTTTATCATTTATTCATTATTTTTTCTACTTTCGCATTACTACACAATGCAGTAGTTGCACACTTCCTGGCAATCTTTTTTTGCTAAATTCTTGATTTAAACTCTCCATGCATTAATGATCTACAGTTGTCGAATGCAGCACTAAGATCAAGTAAGACTAGTATTGAGATGCAGCCTTGGTCTGAAACTAAAAACAAGTCGTTTGCAATCTTAACTAGTGCGGTTTCTGTGCTATGATGGGGCCTGAAACCTGACTGAAATCCTTGAAGGATGTTGTTTTCCTACATATTTGAGCTGATACTACTTTTTCTAATATTGTTTATATAAACAGAAGGTTTGAAATCGGTCTGTAATTTGTTATTTCATTCGCGTCCAAATTAGATTTTTTTAAGAAGCGGCTTAATAACTGCTAACTTGAAAGGTTTAGGGACGTGACCTAGATATAATGAGGAATTAATAATGTTTAGAAGTGGTTCTCCAACCGTAAGCATCACTTCTTTTAAAAATCTGGTTGGGATTGGGTCTAACAGGCACGTTGTTGATTTAGCCGAGGTGATGAGTTTATACAGCTCTTCCTGTCCTATACCTGTAAAGCAGTGAAAATCTAAATGTGAAGCTATAGGCTGAACTGGATCGTGAGATACTATTAGAGGTTGAACCTCCATTATTTTCTTCCTGATATTATTGATTTTTTCATTAAAGAAGTCCATAAAGTCTTCACTTCTAAACTGTGATGGGATACTCTCTGCGGGCATCTTAGGTTTTGTTAGGCGAGCCACTGTACTAAATAAGAACCTGGGATTATTTTGGTTTCTTGCTATCAGCTGGCTAAGATGCTCGGTCCTAGCAGTTTTTAGAGCCTGTCTATAGCTGCACATACTGTCTTTATACGCAATTTGAAAAACTTCTAATTTAGTCTTCCTCCATTTTCGCTCGAGGTTACGGGTTGCTCTCTTTAGGGCGCGAGTATGACTGTTGTACCACGGTGCAAGTGTTTTATATCTGACTCTTTTTTTTTTTATCTGATGGGAGCAACAATGTCTAATGTACTGGTAAGAATAGTGCCCATGCTGCTAGTCACTTCATCTAGATTATCTGCATTTAGGGGTCTAATAAGAAATTGGGACAGATCCGGCAGATTACTTGTCTTTAGTAGTCGGATTCATATTTCTTCAAAGTAAGTTGAGATACATTGTGATTGCTTATGGCACATGGTAAAGTTATTTATAATTAAAAAAATTATACATTCTGTCATGCTGGGGACATTTGAGCTATTTCTTCCAGATGATTGTATATTATTTACCATAAGAAACTGCATTTCTGCCTGTTTTGGTGTGTGTGTATTCAGCATTGAGTTTATTAGTCATATACTCCACAGGACAGGTTCATGTCTCATATGAAAGCAGACACAATAATACTGTATGCAGTTTTTCTTAAGTCTTCCGGTTTTTGCCCAGCCTACTAGGTAATATTTTTAAGGTTTCCAATAAAATACTAAAATATAATTTTTACACTAATGTGTACATTTTTTCAATAATTGATATCAATCCCATTCCTGCTCTTTGAGATACCATGAATGCTTGTCCATAGAACATCCAAAATTTGTAAGACTTATGTTTAACCACTAAAATTGTGTAAGTTTACCCGACAGAGGCGAAAACATCTCCATATTGCACAGAACCTCTTTCAATGGCGCAACGCCTCTAGATATGTCAAAAGACCCTGCTTTATATAATGCTGCAATTCAATCTCTGTAAACCTGAGCTTCTAACCAGTGATGGTTTCCTTCACAATACTGTTAAGAAATACTGCTGTGTGGTTCATAATGAGCATGATGTGAAAACTGGATTAAATCTGACATTTCTAATCCAACTGCTGCTACCTGTCTCACTATTAAATTCCGAAACATTTTCAAAAGAAATGATCATACACCTGTCAGTAAAGTGTTCTGATGAACCCCAAATAAAAATCTGGTCTTTTTGTAGAATTGTTTTGTCTTCTTTGTTTTATCCAACTGCTAAAGCCATGGTCCTCAAAGAGCTTAAAAAGTATGTACAGGATATTACCGTCAAAAAGTATCAATCATGAAAGGGGAACAACATAATTTACAAAACATCAGATGTACAATGGAACACCATGAACAACATCTTTTAATGTCTAACCTTCAGGAGCTCTGTGAAATCATTATGGAGGAGTGGAAGAGGATCCCAGCAACAACGTGCAGCTCTGGAGAATTGTATGCCCAGGAGGATTAATGCTGTGCTAGATAACAGCGGTGCTCACAGAAACTATTGACACTTTGGACATGTTCACTTAGGGTGTACTCATTTTCGTTGCCAGTCATTTCGACTGCATGTAGAGAACAGCTGTACTGCTATATGAAACAAAACCTGCATTTAGACATCTCAAGATTCCACTTTCCAGCAGCATGATAATCCACATCCAAAGTCAACAGTGGAAGGGCTTCTGCATAGATCTGCAGTTTGGAATGGCCCAATCTGAATCCCAAACATGTGAAATGATGTAAAGAGAACTGTGCATATGAGCTCCACTATAGTGATCTGAGAGATCTGGAGCATTTTTGCTAAAAAGAGTCAACTTAAAAAAAGTGGCCAAATCAAAAGCATTGCTAAATCAGAAAATTACTCAAAATAACTCACTCATCACTCATCGTCTATACCGCTTTATGTACTCAGGGTCACAGGAGGCTTAGGGCACAAGGCAGGGTACATAACCCTAGATAACACTCTGTCTTTTTCAAAACACATTGATAATTTGAAGTCTAAGATCAAATCAAAACTTGGGTTCCTTTATAGAATGCGTTCTGCATTTACATTATCTGCTAGGAAAACTCTGGTGCAAATGACCATTCTCCCCATGTTTGATTATGGCGATGTTATTTATAGATCAGCATCCAAAGGCCTGCTTCAAAAGCTTGATGTTCTCTACCACTCTGCCATCCGGTTTATAACAAACGCTCCTTTCAAAACTCATCACTGTACCCTGTATTCTTCTCTCAACTGGTCTTCATTGTATACCCGCCGCAAAATCCATTGGTATATGGTCATTTACAAAACTCTCCTCGGTTTGTACCCTCCTTATTTACAAGAATTGTTACACTCTTTGTCTTCTGGGTATAACACTCGATCTGCTAACCTGATTCTGCTATGTGTGGCGAAACGCTATGTGTGGCGGAAAACACACCATCCCCACTGTCAAATATGGTGGTGGCAGCATCATGCTCTGGGGGTGCTTCTCTTCAGCAGGGACAGGGAAGCTGGTCAGAGTTGATGGGAAGATGGATGGAGCCAAATACAGGGCAATCTAGGAAGAAAACCTCTTGGAGTTTGCAAAAGACTTGAGACTGGGGCGGTCCAGCAGGACAACGACCCTAAACAGAAAAGCCAGGGCAACAATGGAATGGTTTAAAACAAAACATATCCATGTGTTAGAATGGCCCAGTCAAAGTCCAGATCTAAATCCAATTGAGAATCTGTGGCAAGATCTGAAAACTGCTGTTCACAAACGCTGTCCATCTAATCTGACTGAGCTGGAGCTGTTTTGCAAAGAAGAAAGGGCAACGATTTCAGTCTCTAGATGTGCAAAGCTGGTAGAGACATACCCTAAAAGACTGGCAGCTGGAATTGCAGCAAAAGGTGGTTCTACAAAGTATTGACTCAGGGGGCTGAATAATTACACACACCCCACTTTGCAGTTATTTATTTGTAAAAAAAAAAAAAAAAATGTAATCATGTATGATATGTGTATATATATATATATATATATATATATATATATATATATATGAGACATTTATATATATTTTTTCCCCCTCATTTTATTTATTTATTTATTTAACTTATTTTCTGTTCTTTTCTTCATTTTTTTTTCGTAATTTTGTTTATATTTCTTAAAAATTTGTTTTATTTTTATCAGCTCCCCTACCTACCCCAAAAGGCTCAGCCTTTGCTCATGCTCATTCAAACACTACAGTCAATTAGGGAACACCAATACTCAAAATACTGTATATTACAAACAAAAGGTGCTTTAACAAAACATACAGTGAGTTTGTAAATTAGTTTTTCACTTAAACTTTCAATTTAATCATGATTAAGAATGGGGGGGAATCGTTTATGATTTATGTTCATTTTTACCTCACAAAAATCAAAATACAAAATAAAAAAAAAGTTTTGTATGTAAACTCGTGTCATTTACTGTTTCGGTTTCACTCCTAAAACTGACTCAGTGCACCGCTGTCTAAAATGTTTGTGACTACTTTGTGACTTTATGAGTATTCTAGCACCTAGAATACTTCTTTAAATAGATTTTTAGTCCAATTTAAATGTCCTGCATTTTCACTTCACTTTGTTTAGCTTTGAGGCTGGGCAACATTGCACTTTTATTCTTCACTGGATTATGCTGATGTGTTCATTTTGCATTTTCAGACTGAGCTTCATTGTTCCTTCTTGGACTTGCTTTCAGACAATGTGTTAATCATTAGCCCTTGAAATGGTACAATTTACCCAGCCACCCTTAAACCAAGATTTTATTTTAATATAGTAGAAACACTAGAAGACATGCAGTTTATATAGGTGGACAGAGTTGCAATGTAGACATCTAAATTTCTAACTGTTGCCAGTGGTGTTTCTAAAGTATTTACATTGATTGATTATAGTTGGAGGGAAAAAAATTTTTTTTAAATCACCCTCTTGATGAATTTTTGTATCTGATACAAAATACAAACATGTCTCATTTCTCCATGGTGTCGGGTTTGATCTTGACAATTGACTGTATGTGTGGAGTTTTCAATGTTCTTCCTACATTTGTGTGGGTTTCTTCTAGATAAGGGCTCGTCTAGTTCTGGAGGACCAGTATCCAGCACAGTTTGTGATTCACCAACACCCCCAGGCTCTTGCTCCTGTTTATTTCCGCCCACGTATGCATATATAAACCTTGCCACTGTCAGTTCCACCTAAGCATTTGTCTGCTATGGCACCACAATTATATCAGTTGGGAGAGTCAAATCTTTTCCATAGGTGATACCATGCCTTTATTAATAACATCTGGATCAAGGCACATTTTTGAACATTTGCTTTGTTTCTCATTGGTTTAAAAAATCCAACTTAATAAATGTGATTAGTCTTTGTTGATCAGGTGAGAAACTGGTGATGTTCATGCATGTTCATCATCTAATAGCAAAGTGATTATTATCACCTATACTATATAGTCATTAATTTTGTCATTAAGTATTTTGCATCAGTTTTTGTTTTATTCAAATAAAACTGTAGATATAAGTGGCACTATAAAAAATGTTTACCATAAATGTTTATTGCATAATACTGATGACCAAAATCAAGTTGCACTGTATGTAGCTAATGTTATCATGGCTAGCAAGCACATTTTGGCTGCCCATGTCTAGCTATGCTCCATGCTATTCACATTTATATTTTGCATATACTTATGACAAGGAAAAACACAAAATTAACTTGAAATATTTATCCTATTAAATAACAGACCTGATTAGGTCACATTGTGATAGCACTGAGATCCATTGCACATTGCTATTGTGTTTAGACTGCCACACACTGTGGCATTAATGAGTGTTCTCACTTCCAGACTTTTACGATGCCATCTCTTGAGGATGTGACTATGAAGCCTTGGGTTGTCTGGAAGGTGGCAATGTCAGTAATAATGTCATGATGGCCCACAGGCAAGGACTCTGGACCACGGCGAGGTGCATCCTCTGTGGCTCCACTTTTTTGTTTACTGTGAATCTCCTAATAATGAAAAAGGGAGCATCTTTTATATTTAAAAAAATATATATATGTAGAAAAATGATAACGACAATGCTGAAAAAAAACAGGGAATCAAACCTGTACGACTTCAGTCCCCTCAATTATCTTGCGGTTGTAGAATACAGAAGGACAGTGTAAGGAGTCATTGGCACCACCAGCAACAATATAGGAACGTTCTGGGTATGCAAGGTCCCAAAATCTGGAGGAAAAAAAAAAAGTAATGGTTAAATAATCTCAAAAATCATGAGACTCCAAGTAGCCAGTAAAATTACTATTTTCAAGGCATAGTGCTGCATTAATTTTTCCCAAACAGATTCATAAAAATAATAACTAACAAAGAGGGCAAAACCAAGTTTACCATAAGTAAGAAGCTTCTACCTCACTATATAATGTTTATAGTGGAATTAACTACTTTGAAACTGACTTCGATAACTTAGCAAATTTTAAAATGAGAATGCACTATTAATTGTTTTGTAATAAAGAACTAAACATTATAACATTGTGACTACCTTATTCTCATGTCTGATCCAGCAGTGAGTAGGAGAGGGTTGCCATCAGCTGGGCTGCAGTATATTCCATGAACACTATGAGTGGATGGCTATGACAGGAAGCACAGATTTATATAAGAAGACTAATCTTTATCCTGATCTTATATTACAATACGTTGCCAGGGTAAAAGTTACAAGTCAAAAATCAGATACATTACCCAATGTGAGTTTGGTTATTAAGACCAAACAGTGAAAACGGGATTGTCAGAAATAAGGAAATATTGAACAAATTATACTAATACCACTACTACTACTAGTAATAATAATAATAATTCTGGGTGTAAAATGTTTAGTGCATTAGCAGCAACATGGGGGAGAGGGGCAAACATATTGATATCTCCTTTAAATCGCACAGACAATCCATTCTAGCAACAGCTAGGCTTAATCGAGGCTTTTAATCATCAAAACAGATGAACTTCCTCCACACAGAAGTCTTCTTGTCCTATTTATACATAAAAGGGTCAATAGTGGTGGTGTGGGGGGGGGGGAAACATACTGGAAACAATATCACCTTGTGGATATCAATGGAAAATAGGAGGAATTGTACAAGGAAACAGACACAATTCAATAAATCATGTGCAAATTTAGTATGCAGAATGTCAAATATCAAACATGCCAAATGCTTTACAGTAAAAATAAGGGAAAAGGGTGTTGATAAAATGATCACTAAAGCATGAAGATCAGGCAAAAATCTCATCATGCAATATAATCTAGGATCCATCTTGTTTCATTTAAACAATACAGGCTGGTGATAAAAGGGATGGTGACAGGAATGTTTTTCTGGAATTCATTAGGCCTCTGACACTCATCATGGAATGTCTAAACAGCATGCCATATCTAAATCCAGCACTTCACTGGTTTTAGCACTGGCTACAGTTTATTCTAACCTCATGTGGATTGCTTGGCAATGTAAGATGTCACAACGCACATGATTCCACTAAAGATGACTATGAAGTTGAAGATTTTGCTTCTGTGTCCTGCCTAACTCACATACACAATCATACATCTGGTCAAAGGTCTTGAAAGTACAATCATATTTTCATGGTACAGTATCCTTGCACAATGCAAACATCCCATCCTGAAGGCTGAATGAGGGACAACACACTACTAAATAGGTGTACCTAATAATCTGGCACACAGTTAACATCATATGTGTGAAGAAGGAGTTAAAACATGCCTGCATTTCTGAGAGAGGTGGAGCAGAGCTGGCCCACAGAGTGAACTTGCGGTCTCCTGTCTCCATATCCCACATCGAGACCTCATTATTTCCTTGGACAGCTGAGAAACATAGAGGGTTGCTATTAGTCTCAAAGGTTATTTTTCTCTTCTCTTTGTTGTCAGGGTATAATTTAAATTCTAGGTGAATTACAACAAGTGAGGTGAGGTACAAGAACCAAAATCTGGTTTGTCTCTTCAATCCCCTTATTTTTTATGTGTATCTGGCAAAGTACTTGCCGAAGAATGAATGCACTTAGAATTCTGAAAACCGATTTGCCAAAATGTGATTTTTCCATATTTATGACTTTTCTGGTTTTGATCATTGGCTGTTTTTTATTTTATAATAAATATACCTGCTGCAACAAATTAAATAAATATACAAAGCATCTCACCTGTTATGACTGAGGACTGATATAGGGGGTGCATGAGCAGACGCCTGATTCGAGCTCGGGCTGGGTGGGAGTGGTTGGAGATTGGCAGTTGAAATCGCATATCCCAACATGCCATTGTTCCATTGCTTGTACCTTCAAGTAAACAGATACACTTGGACGTCAGTATAATTCCATAAATGCATTGTGTATTACTACGATAATCATTTTTTTAAATACTGTATGCACTTAACATTACTGACCCACACATAGCCAGCACTGGTGCATGTCCACAGCAAAAGAGGTGATGAGGCCGAGGTGCAGATCATGGTGCAGGGTCCAGGCGCTGGTGTTGCTGCGCAAGTCCCAGCCCACTAGGGAGCCATTCACTGTAGCGTAGGCTAGCACGGACTGAGCCCCAGAATTAAAATGATGCATATCCACCACACAACCATCCTCTTTCAAGTCCAGGAACCTGCAAACGGCAAACGACATGGAACATGTTGTGTTAAAGGTGGGATAAATCAGATTTGTCGTGGATTCTGTAGGTCTGCAACTGTTATTACACATCTAGAAAGTAATAACTTTCTTATATCTGTTGAGCACTTACTGACAATTGGTATTCTTATATTCTATTCTGATAGATGGTATTCTTATATGCTAAGTTTATTACAATATTGGTCTTACCTGATCTTTGAAACATGTTTAACTTAATCATTTTCTAATAAATGTCAAATATTAATTCCTCTTATCACTTACCTGGTCTGACACTGCTGAACCTTGGGGGATTTAGGTGGCTTGTGGGCCTCGACTGCAAGGAGCTGAATGGAACCATTATCTGAAGCAGCAGCAAGGTAATGTGACCCCTGACAAAAAGTCAAGCTTTTCACATGACCGCCAATACGGGAATATGTGAGCACTGACCTAAAACACAAGTTCACCATTTTCCATTAGATTTTCATGTCTTATTGGAAAAGCAATTTAACAAGCCCACTTCATTATAAAGAATTAACACTACTTAAGAACTAATTAAGAACAGCTACCATTGTGGAGCCCTTGAGAAAGGCCCTTTACCATCAACTGTTCAGATTAGATATGGGTGTCTGCCAAAGGCTGTAAATGTAAACGTAAATGGTATAAGCCAAGCCAATCATGGTGAAAAAGAGAATAAGAGAATAAATTAAAAGGAGAAGCGACTGGGTGAGAAAATGTGAAAGAAATCTTTGCTATACTTAAAAAGGGATGGTGATTTAGGTGCTGACAAAAGTGCCATGGAAATGCACAGGGCCATGGGAAAGACCCCCTTATTCAACCTGAGATCCAATAGTTGCAGCACACCTGGAGATTACAGGAGCAACAATTGTCCCTTCAACCAGAGCTTAAACACTGATCAGCCATAGAATTGTGAGTGAATAACACTGGTCACCAACTATACACAAACATACTGGTGACAGGTTGATGGGCAACCAAGGCTACCCATGCCCATGGAGACCAATGTCTAGCCCATTACAGTTATGACTGAATTGTGCATATGACTTGGAGTTACTGTAGGTGACTAGTTTCTTCTGTAGGGGTCCTGCATATGCTACCCCTGAATAAGCAATGGTAGACCATGTCAGGTCACAAGGCATTGACTGCCACTTGATCAGGCAGTCACAGTAAGAACCAGCTGACACTAGATAAAAGACAGACTCTAAGTGTGCATTGTGCAGGTTGAGACAAAGCCTTGACTTTTATATAATTGTGTGCACCTGTAGCCTGAGAGTAATGCATGGTTGAAAAATTTAGCTAAATCAATGCTACAAAATGTTGTTCCATAAATTTCCAGAAGATTCCGGAAGCAAGCTTGTATATCAAAACATTTATATATCAAAGTGAATTTCCTCATAAGAAATAATGGAAACTCAGATGATTCATTCCACAACCCAAAAATATTTATATAAAAATAATTAATACAAAATATAAAGTAAAAATGAACTAATTAACCTGCACTTTACTTTTGAAAAGTATAGTAACGCAGAGCCTACAGTTATGTAACTTATGCTTTTATTGACAACAAAGGAAAGGCATGAAATAGTTGATCAATATTTGATTGATAACAAAAACTAATGACACACATGCGCTCTGCTTCCCGCATTCAGCTGCTTGTTCTCCGCTCTCATGTCCTCTGTGCGTTACCATGGTAACAATAGCCCCTCGGATACTTGTCGCTGCTACCATGGAAATTTCACATTACGGGCATTAAATATTGACTAGAGAGGTACTTTTTTTGAAAATATGTTCTGAAGAAAATATGAGTGGTGCTTGCCATGGAAAACACTTGGAATCATGCTAGCAACATGCTAATTACTCTAGCATCATGTTAGCGACATTCTATTGATGTTGTAACAACATGCTAATATAGTTAGCATAATGCTGGAAACATGCTAATCAGCTTAACGTCATGCTAGCAACATGCTAATATGTTAGCATCATGCTAACAACATGCTAATAATGTTGTTAACAAAATGAAATATATAGTTAGCGTAATACTAGCGACATGCTAGTCATGTTAGCATCATGCTAGCAACATTCTAATCATGCTTGCATCATGCTAGCAACATGCTAATTATATTAGCATCATGCTAACAGCATGCTAATGCTGTTGCTAGGGGGCGTGGCTTATGAACATCATGATAAATGCGAAAGACTGATTGGTTGACTGGATCCACAGTTAGGTTCAGTTTCAAAATTCCTATGGAAGTTACCATTATATGTTAATTGACCCTTGTTGGTCATGTCAAGCACCCCATTTCCAAATGAGCTGCACGATTTGACACCTCTTTCATGGGTCTAGAGAAGGCATGGGCAAACTACGGTTAAATGTTTTGATTCGGCCCGCCAAACTTGAAAACATTTAATAAATTAACCTTGTTAATGTTTTATTTCCCCTGCAATTCTGATGTTTCCTCACTAGATAGCGCACTCTAGATATATTGTCTTTGTTGAGGTGAAACCTAGGCCTATTACTCCACGTTTGCACTTTACCCTTTGACCCACCGCCCCTCTATGAAGATGAGCGGACCCAAGAAAAGGAAAGTGGACAACGAATGTCGAGTGTTCAATAAGGAGTGGACAACTAAATATTTTTTCACTGAACACCGATCATCTGCTGTTTGCCTGATATGCCAAGAAACTGTGGCGGTTTTTAAAGAGTATAATATTAGCCGTCACTTTGCCACAAAGCACGCTAACTATGCTAGCAAGCTGTCAACAAAAGAACGGGAAGCTGCTGCTGAGAAGTTGGCAGCTAATTTGAAGGCTCAGCAAAGTTTTTTTTCACCGCCGAACTGCCATTCAAGAGTCAAGTACCAAGGTCAGTTTTATGCTTTCATTTAAAAAAGCAAAGGCCAGCAAACCACTGTCTGAAGGCGAGTTTCTAAAAGAATGTATGGTGGAGACCAAAGCATGCCATCTATCTGCTCCTGTTCCGGCCCCTTTGTCAAATGTTAGAACTCAATGTGGACCACGAATCAAAAAGTTTGCCCACCCCTGGTCTAGAGAGTACATGGTGGGTATTTTATGACACAGCTTGCAAGCCCCTTCAAATGTGGTAAATTGGAGATTTATTCCAAATTCTTGCTCTGTGCTAGAATCTGTCAAATTTGGTCTCAATGTTAAATCTATGGGATTTTTTCCCCATTATACAGTATGTTAATGGGGCAAATTTGGGCACCTCTTGCTCCCCAGGGGTACAACTTATACCTTCTTGCGGGGTATGTTCTGACCCAGCTTGTAAGCCTCTTCAAATGTGTTGAATTTGAGATTTCTACCAAATGCTCACTAGAATCTGTCACAATTTATATTATTATAAAACATACTACTGAAACATGTAGAACTTGTAAATAAATTATTGATTAATTATAATAATAATGATTGATTAAAGATGTACAGACATTTATTTATTTTTTACCGATTACTAGCCTATATAATACTAAGGATTTCCTGATTAAATTAAAATGTGAATTTTTGTGTCGTTTTAATATGATGTTGTCCTCGATAATAATGCTAACAAATATATACATTTTTTCCCACCTGTTGTTCAATCTTTCCCCTACAATGTTCACAGTTCCCCTTGAACACAACATTTTCGCTCCCTGCGGTTTGGAATCGCACTTGACATGGCTGAACACTCTCTGAAGTTTTTCACAGTTTTCTACCTTGTGGTTGTTGTCTTGCCCTCCATTTTCTGACTGTCCCAGATTTTCACAGTGCCATCATTTGAGCATGTGGCAAAGATAGAGTGCTCATCAGATACTCGGATTCGGTTTACAGCTGACTTATGTTCGTGGAGATGGGCTACTAGCAAGCCTTTAGGATGCCATCCTGCAGAAATAAATTAATTCAATTTATTGCAGACACTACTGAAATACAAAAAAATGTAAATTCCAAGTAAACATCTAATAACTTAAAACAAAGAGATCAGAGAGAGCAACAGATTTGTTAGCCAGACCTCAGAACCCTTGTGGATTTCTAAGGAAACATTTGCTCTCTATTTCATTAATCTTATTCATCTGTATTGTTTAATGTTGCTGGTATCTACAGCTTTCAGCCAACGCTTTCCAGATGTTGTAATAGACCCAAAACAAGTGTTAGATTAGTTTCAGCTGTTAACCTGGCAATGGAGGTTTGCTTTCCCACTCTGCACTCTCCATCATTTGCTTGGCCATTCTTTCTGCATTGCATTGTTCCCTCTTCTGTTGCACGAGCTGCTGCAGCTCGACTTTGCAAGTAGTCACACGCCGGTGGTAGCTGGACGTCCCAGTCATCGATTGCACCACCTGAACTGCAGGAGACACTATGGCTTTTCTGGTCTGAGTGCCTCCACTTTCTGGTATCTAATATAGCAACACAGGAAGACAATATAACTTAAGTACCGTATCTAGTAAAGCTATGAAACGGTCAAATATTTACGGCACTTAGCTAAACGGTTTGAGTCAAGATGAGCATGTGGATATATGGAGAATAAAGAGAAGGATTAAACAGAAAATGTGAAAAAGGAGGAGGCAAGCTAGGATGTAGTCGGCTTAGCAGTCGACCTGAGCTGAGGATGGAACATGAGGGAGGTTAAGAGTCTGGGAGGAACTCTCTGATCGCAGACGCCCGCCCGCCACAGTCCCGTTGGGTTCCCCGCCACCGCTTGCAAGTAGAACAGTAGGTACCGTCGGCAGAGCTGGTGCAGAGCTGGGAGGGTCCAGAGAACCGAACATGCTCTTCCATTCCTCATTTAGATTTGAGTCCTGCTTTGTGTGCTTACGAGCTGACGAAAAGAAGTGAAAAAAAAAAAAAAACAATCAGTTTTCTCCATCCCTGGGTTTAACTTTTTTCTTTCTCTGTGCCAGTTGTTGTTAGCACAGTGGGTTAATATACACACTTTTTTTTTAGGAACATTCGCTTGTTTTATTATCTCCCAGTTATCAGCCAGCCAATGTGGTAGCAGTACAACTCATAACTCACACAGATAAAGATCAAAAGGTTAGAGTTATGGACACATTAGAAGATGTAGAAATGGCACATTTAGAATTTGTAACAAATTATATTAAAGAAAATGTTACATTTTTTAACATGCATGCTCTAACAAGAACATATTTCTTATCACTTTTTATGCACCGATTTAAGCCAATGTACTACTTTGCAGAAGTAGGAGTAATGTACTTCATATCAGTATGCGTATAGCAGAATAAAGTTCAGATGGCCAGGTTTAGACAGTTCACTAACATGGCAGGATTTTTTAATTACACTTCAAAGAAAGATACTGTTATTTGAAGCTAAATAATATACCAGAAATAGTAGAGATCAAGTCTGCAAACAACAGAAAAACATACATGTTAACCTGCATTCCAAACTAAATATGGTGCAGCTGCTGTGCAACAACACGACTAGTAATGCTTAATGTGCCGTGTACCTCTCTTGTCCTCAGACTCTTGTTTTGGTCTGATCAAGTCCACCTGGCGCCCAGTGATACCCAGCAAACCCAGTTCAATAACTCCGCTCTGTGCCCCATCACTCATGTGGGTCTGGTCCACAATGTTTGCCTTTGCCTTGCTAGATTTCAGCATGAAATCTTTTAAAGCCAGGAGTTTGTCCTCCTCATCCTCTGTCATTCCCTGAAAGAAAATTAAAACATGAGACAATGACATTTCTTGACTATGAAGGACGATGTAGATAATAATCCTAATCATACACAACATATTATCATGCTGCGTGAAACCATCACCTCTTCCCAAGCACAGTGACAGGTCATTAAACTGTCAATGCTCATTAATCTCATTCGGCTGGAGCCCAAAAATTCCTCAAGACTCTGTATCACTTCTCTCTCCATCAAGCCAGATACAGAGAAGCAGTGGACAATGCGTAGTAGCCATTTTTTTCCACAAGCAGAATGCTTAATCGTGCTTCCTTGTGCAACCTTTCCCAAACAATTTGGAACACATAAAAAATAATGGCAAGATGCCACACACTATCTAATTAACTCACTCATTCTTCATCTATATCACTTTATCATCTATACAGGGGAGTCGGGGGCCTGAAGCCTATCCTATGAGACTTAAGGCACTAGACAGGGTGCCAATCGATCACAGGGCACAATTTGGGAACACCGGTTAGCCTAACCTGCATGTCTTTGGACTGTGAGAGGAAACCAGAGTATCCGGAGAAAACCCACCAAGCTAGGATATAGAGCCTGAGTTTTGTTCTTTAGTAGTTTTTGTAGTTAGATTTAGGTGCAGGATCCACCCGAAAGTTTGTACTATAGCCCGACAATGCAGCAAATAAAAGAATGGAGGCATCGAGCGGTTTGTCGATCTCATCATTACACGAGCATGAATTAACGGGTTGTTACTCTGTCGCGAGCAACATTAAAAATAAAGCGGAGAAGCTTTAATAATTTAGAAGAGAACAACAGTCTTTCTGTTAATGTGTGTGTGTGTGTGTGTTAAATTCAAACGAGAGGAGAAAGTTTTACTGTGTAAGATGTGAAGGGGGAAACAGGAGGGGCTGAAAGCAAGAGTCTCCACTTACTCTAGCCTCTCTCACACACACACACACAGCGCCTGCGCGCACAAATGGAAACACTTATCCGTCGGGATTTATTTTGACTTTTTTTTAAAGGTAAAGTGCAGGTTAATTTGTTTTATTTTTACTTTAGATTTTGTATGAATTATTTTTATGTATTTATTTTTTCGGGCTGTAGAACGAATAATTTATGTTTCC